>OY288278.1:78020306-79302806 GCA_958450335.1 Hibiscus tridactylites | reverse complement strand
CCTAAAAACCATAATCCATCAATATATATATAATTAATGTAGGCATGTTTGTATTAATTTAAGATCAGTAAACCCTAAACACTAAACCCTAAACACTAAACCCTAAACCCTAAACCCTAAAAACCATAATCCATCAATATATATATATATATATATAATTAATGTAGACATGTTTGTATTGATTTAAGATCAGTAAACCCTAAACCCTAAACCCTGAAAACCATAATCCATCAATATATATAATTAATGTAGGTATGTTTGTATTAATTTAAGATCCCCAAACCCCAAACCCCAAACCCTAAACCCTAAACCCTAAAAATAAATCCAATAGTACCAACTATATATATATCACATATACGTAATCCCCTAACCCTAAACCCTAAACTGTAAAAATAAAAATCATAATCCGTCAATATATATAATACACATAACACAATAAACCATAAACCCGAAGGAACCCGACCTGAAATGAACCCGACCTGAAACGAAACCGACCTGAAATGAACCCGACCTGAAACAAAACCGACCTGAAAAGAACCCGACCTGAAACGAAACCGACCTGAAACGAACCCGACCTGAAACGAAACCGACCTGAAATGAACCCGACCTGAAACGAAACCGACCTAAAATGAACCCGACCTGAAACGAAACCGACCTGAAATGAACCCGACCTGAAAGGAAACCGACCTGAAATCAGCCTGTCAATTAACCGTTTTGACCCGACCTGAAATGAACCGACCTGAAATGAACTCGACCTGAAATGAACCCGACCCGAAATGAACCTGACCTGAATTGAACCCGACATGAAAAGAACCCGACCCGAAATGAACCCGAACCCGAACCGAATCGAGTCAAAACAAAAAATGACCCGAAATGACCTGTAACCGATTTGGCCCGACCTGACAGAGCCCGACCTGAAACCCAACTGTTGACCTGTTTTTACATCCCCAGACAATACTACGCGGTTTTATATGTTTGGTGTTAAAACTATGTTTTGGGAATTGTTGAATTTGTTAGTAAATAAACGCGTAGCCAAACGGCGCTGAATTTTGCCAATCTTCATGGAGATGTTCAAGCCTTAGATGTTAGAATTCTATTCCTAGAATTCACCATTAAAAAATTGGTTCTGATTTGGATGTTCGTTTGGACAAAAAAAAAATTGCCATGAAAGAACGGTTGCTATCTTTTCTTCAATTTTTTTGGGGGAAATAGGGTTCTATTGGACGGTCCTACTGTTATAACGGAACCATTGACGTCTTCTCCGTTGAAGCATCCAATAATCATTGTTGATATGCCGTCTAAGCTTCCTGCGCCACCGTCTCTTCTGCCATCAGTAACAGCCGACTCTATTGATGGAACAATGGAGTCACCTCCTTAATTGGGATTGTCCCTCCATATGGTATATCACACAATGGGATTAGCAACGAGTTCACGAGATCCAGCTCCATTAATTCCCAAACCACACATTGGAGTCGAAGTGGGTCGTGGGTTTGGATCCGGTGACCCAACCGAGTACATTTTAGGTCATTCAAATTAGTGGATCCAGCTATATGAATTCATACTGAAATTGCTTTCAATATGGGTCACCACCAATATCTTCGACTAACGGTTAGATTAGCTCCTTCTGGTCATGATTTTAACAGAGTAGATATTGGATTTATAGTTAGCTGTTGCAAACGTGGGTTGTTATTGATAAGACTTTTGGGCCACACATTTTCTGTTACAGCCCAGTACAACTTAACGGATCAGTTTGAGTGTAACTGATTTTGTTGGGTTTGTTAAAGCTGGGTTATATAAACAACGGGTAAACCCGACCCTGGCTTGATCCATCCGAGTGGATATTGGTCATAGCCCACATTTCGTTTTTCAGTTTTCATTTTTTTCCAAAATCCCCAATTCTTAAGGTTTCATTCTTTTTCTTGTTGTTCAACATGGTATCTATCGCCGGGTTTTGTGTGTGCTAGTTCGTTTTGTCTTCTTGTTTGTGGTGTTGTCAGATCTTGGTTCCTAATGGTTACTGTTTCGCCTATCTCCGGTGAAGGTGAATCGGAGTCCGTTGGCCGTGCTTCAAAGTTCTTTGCGAACAAACGCGTGAATATTCTCCTCGATGAGACGAATTTCTTGATCTGGAAGCAGCAAGTGCTTCTTACGGTGAGGAGCCACCGTCTTGAAGGATTTCTCACTGGTGCGCGCAAGGCTCCACCGGCTACGATTCGTCAAACTGATGGCACGGAGAAGATCAACGACGATTACGAAGACTTCCTCGCTCAGGATAGTGCACTATCGTCTTGGATTTTGTCCACAATGAGTCCTCATCTCCTCTCGAATTTTGTTGGTGCGGAGTCCACTACTGAAATCTGGTCGATTGTGGTGGAATTTTTCAGTAGTCGACCGACTACGACGGTTATGAGTTTACACTTTAAACTCAGAACGATTCACAAAGGTGATTCGAGCATGCGAATGTATGTGTCCAAGGTTAAAGAGATTTGCGATGCTCTTGCATCCTGCGGTAGTCCGGTGTCGAAGGTCGAGCATATCGCCACCATTCTTGGCGGGCTTCCGGCGGAATATAAACCGTTCGTGGCCGTGATAACTGCGAGTAAAGATGTGCTCTCTCTTGATAATGTTACAACTATATTGGTTGATGCGGAGGCGCAACAAGGTTTGTTTGATCGAGAGCAACTTAGCCCTCCTATGAGTGCTAATGTGGCTCAGGCTTCTAAGCCTGTGCAGTCTGCTACTGGAGGCTCTGCTGGTGGTTCTACACAACGACCTTATCGCCAGACTCCAAACACTGCTGGCTGTGGTTGGAGTCGTAACAAGTTCCAGTGTCAACTCTGTGGCAAAATGGGCCACCTTGCTGATCGGTGCTTCAAAAGATTTGATCAGTCGTTTGTTGGAGATTCAGCTAGCTTGTACAAGACTGTGTCCACTGATGGCGGTACTAGATCTGGATCTGCCAATGTATGTTCTCCTGACTCTACTCCTTTGACTGTATCTAGTTCTAGTTCTGCGTCTGGTTGTGTTCATTGTGCTAATGCGTCTGTTGCGAGTGGGTCTGGGAGTTCTGGCAATGGTCAGTGGTTCGTGGATACTGGAGCCACCCACCATGTTACACCAGAAGCAGGGCGTGTTCATCAGTCAGCGGATTTCTCTGGGCCAGGTAAGCTTTTTGTGGGTGATGGCTCTGGTTTAAATATTAGTAGAATTGGTAATACATGTTTGCCTACTGCTTCGCGTAGTCTTGTTTTACGTGAATTGCTGTTAGTACCACAGATTACTAAGAACTTAGTGTCAGTTTCGAAGTGTGCTAAGGATAATGATGTTTACTTCGAGTTTCATGCTGATCGATGTGTTGTTCGTGATGAGAGTATTGGTGCTGAACTTTTGTGTGGTGGCATGTCTGATGGCTTATACACATTTGATAGTTCTGTTGCTTCGGTAAATAATGTTCATTCTTCTGTTAAAGCTTGTACTCAGTCTGATTTTGATGTATGGCATAGGCGTTTAGGCCATCCTGCATCTGCTACTGTTGATAAGGTTTTAAGAAACAGTAATTTGGTTGTTGATTCCTCTGTTAATAAAAATTTTGTTTGTCCTGCTTGTCATGCTGGTAAAAGCCATAAATTGCCTTTTGTCTCGTCCAATACAGTGTATTCTCAGCCTTTTCAGCTTGTGTTTACTGACTTGTGGGGCCCTGTCCATGTTAGTTCTGATGGTTTTTTGTATTATGTGTCGTTTGTTGATGCATTTACTCGCCACACTTGGTTGTATTTGTTGAAAAGTAAGGCTCAAGCTGCTCAGGCTTTTAAACTGTTTGCTAGTTTTATTAAGACTCAGTTTGGTGCTGTAATTAAAGAGGTTCAGAGTGACTGGGGAGGATAGTTTCGTAGTCTTTCTTCTGTTCTTGCTGAGTCTGGAATTAAACACCGTGTAACGTGTCCTCACACATCGGAGCTGAACGGTGTCGTGGAGCAAATGCATAAGCGTGTCATTGAGACTGCTCTTACATTGTTGAGTCAGGCTTCTATGCCACTTCATTTCTGGTCTTATGCTACTGTTACTGAAGTACATCTTATTAACAGATTGCCTACGCGTGTTCTTGGAGGTCTTAGTCCTTTTGAGAAGTTGTATCAGAAACTTTTAGATTATTCTTTCCTTCGTGTCTTTGGATGTAGATGTTTTCCACATCTTCGGGTGTTTCAGCATCACAAATTGGAATTTAGATCGCAACAGTGTGTTTTTCTGGGTTACAGTACTCAACATAGAGGTTACAAGTGTCGTACACCAGATGGGAAGGTTGTTGTTTCGCGTCACGTGGTGTTTGATGAGGGTTATTTTCCATTTGCTAGTCCTGTGTCCTCTACTGCAAAGGAGGGTTCCTCTTCTGCTACTTTTCTTTCTTCACCCTTGCCTGTGGTCACTGGTCAGCAGGCTTCATTGTCTCCCTCTTCTGCTCTTCCTTCCTCCCCTTCTTGTTCTCCTCATGTGCAGTCAGTCTCACCCGTTGGTAGTGCTGGTCCTGTTGTTGATGAAGGTGTTCATGAGTCTTCTTCTTCTTATGCTGCTGTCTTACCTCAGGATGAGTGTGTTACTGAGGTCCCATCTGCTGAGCCTACTTCCTCTTCTTCTGTGCCTGTTGCTTCTCCTTCTGCTGAGCCTGCTTGTGAGTCTCTTGGTTTGGTTGATGTGCAAGTTGATCTTGCTCCAGGACCTGCTCCTTTGTCCTCTAGTGTTGCTGTTGATGTTTCTGCTGTCCCAGCGTGTTCTGTGCCCAATGCGCATCCCATGCTCACAAGGAGTAAGTTGGGCATTTTAAGCCCAAGTCGTACACTGCTACACTTGTTGCTGAGAAGGTGCCTGAAACTATCGATCAAGCTTTGCAAGTCCCTGCCTGGAAAGATGCGGTTATGGCTGAATATAATGCATTAGTTGCAAACAATACGTGGAAGCTTGTTCCCTTACCTGAAGGTCGACGTGTCGTTGGCTGTAGATGGTTATTTCGGGTTAAGTATAACTCGGATGGTACGGTGTCTCGTTACAAAGCTCGCTTAGTTGCTCATTTCTCAAATTCCGGGTCAGGATTTTGGTGACACCTATAGTCCTGTTGTGCGGTTCTTTACGTTGAATGTTTTGTTTTCTGTGGCCGTTTTCAAATAAGTGGATACTTCGTCAAGTGGACGTCAATAACGCGTTCTTAAATGGTGGACTTGAGGAGGAAGTGTTTATGTGTCAGTCGCCAGGCTTTACTCAGTTTTCGGAGGATGGATCTTCCCTTGTCTGTTTGTTACAAAAGGCGTTGTACGGATTGCGTCAAGCCCCCCGTAATTGGTACACAAAGTTAAAAAAATGTCTTGTTTCTCTCGGGTTTACGGAGTCAGCTGCGGATACATCACTGTTTGTTTGCAACAGTGCTAATGCTTTGATGTATGTTCTTGTGTACGTTGACGACATCATCCTTACTGGGTCCTCTAGTGTTAAGGTGGAACGTGTTATTCAGCAGCTTAATAGTCAATTTTTCTTAAAGGATCTTGGTGAGCTCTCTTTCTTTCTTGGTATTTCGGCTGTCAAGATTGGTGATGCTCTTTTTCTAAGTCAACGAAAATATGTTTTAGAGTTGCTTGAAAAGACTAAAATGAGTCAAGCAAAGTCGTCTCCAGCACCAATGGCGTCTAATGTGAAGCTTGTTTCGGATGCTGGTAGTCCATTAATTGATCCTTATAATTATAGGAGTATTGTGGGTTCCCTTTTGTATGCCTGTCACACCCGTCCTGATATTGCGTTCAGTGTGGGTCGGGTAGCTCAGTTTATGCATAAGCCGTGTGAGGCCCATTTGGATACTGTTAAACAAATCTTGCGGTATTTGGTTGGAACTCTTGATTATGGCCTGTTGTTTACACCATCTGATTCGACTATTGGGAGTATTGTTGTGTTTGCCGACGCTGATTGGGGAAATAGCCTGGACGATCGCCGGTCTACCATCGGATACTGTGTTTATGTTGACAATTGTTTAGTTGCATGGAGTTTTAAAAAGCAAAAGTCTGTCTCTCGATCTACGTCTGAGGCCGAGTATCGTAGTGTAGCTGATGTTGTTTCTGAGGTTCTTTGGGTGGATGCTATTTTACGTGATATGGTTGTTTCTGCGTCTTCAATTCCGGTTGTCTGGTGCGACAACACGAGTGCTGTTGCTATGGCCGCTAATCCCGTCTTTCATTCCAAATCCAAGCACGTGGAACTTGATGTCCATTTTTTTCGAGAAAAAAATTACTGATCGTCGTGTTCAGGTCAACTATGTGCCCGCTGAACATCAGGTTGCTGATGGGTTGACTAAGCCCCTCTCCAAGGTGTATTTCCAAACTTTTCGACACAAGCTTAGTGTGCACTCGGTTTAAGCCATGCAGTAGAGGAGAGGAAAGGAGGAGGGAGAAAGCAGAGGAAATATTAGATTTATAGTTAGCTGTTGGAAATGTGGGTTGTTATTGATAAGGCTTTTGGGCCACACATTTTCTGTTACAGCCCAGTACAACTTAACATATCAGTTTGAGTGTAATTGATTCTGTTGGGTTTGTTAAAACTGGGCTATATAAACAACGGGTAAACCCGACCCTGGCTTGATCCATCTGAGTGGATATTGGTCACAGCCCACATTTTGTTTTTCAGTTTTCAATTTTTCCAAAATCCCTAATTCTTAGGGTTTCATTCTTTTTCTTGCTGTTCAACAGTAGACATTAGGGAATACTGCTGAGAATTTTGCTTATAGTCTGAAATTCGATGGGAATAGATTTTGTGATTGGTGGTTTAAATTAGAGTAATTTTTAAAGCCGAATTAGTCTTAAAAAAAGCTAAAATTAAATTAGTAATGCCGAACTTGGATGGCAAGGATTTATAATGGCACCATTTGATGGTTAGGAATGTAAGGGGACAGAGGCGGAATCATATAGGAGCATGTAGGAGCTTTGGCTCCTCAAAATTTGATAAATTGCCATTTAGTCCCTTAAATGGATTATTATATTAAAAAAAAATTAGTTTGGCTCCTTTAAAAATTTTAAAATTTATTATTATATTTTAAAATTTTTAAATATTTTTAATTGGATTCCCTCTTAAGATTTTTAAAAGTTCTCATTAAGCCTTAATTTTTTCAAAAATTTAGTTAAGCCTTACAATTTTATGAAAATTTTTAATTAAACCATTCAATTTTTTTAAAATTTAAATATAAACTTTTATATTTTTTTTAAAAAATTCTAAATAGGCCCCCTCAAACTAACGTACCAAAAAACTTACCTGTAATGAATATTTGAAACTCATACGAGATAGATTTTCTCCCGATGAATTTGAGAATCCTATGGCTAAATTAGTGACATTAACTTAAGTAGGCATTGAGTGTTTTTTGAGTAAACTGAAAGAGGATATCAGCAAACGATTAAAATTGTTTAAACCTTGTAATTTGCTGGATGCCTTTCACAAGGCTCGGCACTTGGAGACAATATTATATGGCACTCCAGATAATCTTTATGTTCTAACATTTAGCCCTGAATCAACACCCATTTTTTCAGATTTTAGATTGAGTGTTGATCAGTCTACCCGAGTTCCAATGATAAGCAATTTCAACTCTAAGACTGCCAATACAGTGGCTAGTTCGTATGGACAGGATTTTCCTTCAAAGATAATGAATCAACATATGATTAAAAGTTTTAACAATCAGTTTTTACAATTTGAAATTGAGGATCGTCAAAAAAAAGAAATTATACTTCTGAAGTTCTGTTAAGTACACATTGGGGTATCATTGCACTCGATTATAATTATACCAAGTATTAATAAAGGATTCATTCAAGTTGGAGGATAAATAAGAATTTATAGATTGCGAGGATACTATGGAAGGAGACATGATCGCTAAATCAAATTTAAGGACAAAAAAAATTAATCCTTGTGGTCAAGGATCTTTTCGAGCAATAGAGTATTGTAACAAGCTCTTTTGTTATCATTTTATATATTTGGGGTTAAAAACTCTATTTTGAGATTGTTGTACGATATCAATCAAATGAAAATAAAAAATATTTATATTTTCTTTGCGAATCTTTGTCTCTTCCTCTGATTTTTGTTCCTCAATTACTTTTTCAATCTTACTTTTATACTATGTTTTTCCTAATTTCTGTTAATTCTAGTTTAATTCGTAACAGAATGTGATCAAAAATAGCTGCACTGACTTGTATATATATATATTTAATTACTTAGTGACCTTATGTTTTATTTTATTGGGTGTTTCTTTCAGATACTGTAGGGGCCATGGGAGAAGCAGGAATTGAACAGGAAATAAAAGAACAGCGGTTTTGCTTGTATAGTGCACCAATCGTTCTGTTCCAATCACTTGACAAAATTTTCTAACATACATGCTGAGAGAAAAACCCCATCATTCCACGTTCAGTTGTGTAATTTTCCCTGTAATATATTTTGTTCAGTCAAGCACGTTTCTTCTGAAAGTGAATCCAGAAACATAAGAAAATTTAACAAATAATTCCATTAAATGAAGTTCGGTGAAGCGAGACTATTCTAGTTCAAAGTTAGAACATGTTTTTGACTTCTCAAATTTTTAAATTCTAATATTTATCATTTTGTTAACCAATGCACAATCAACTGAATGAATAAAACTTAATTAATAAGTAGCAAGTATTATTACTTATTAGTCCATTTTGAGACTTATTTTATATATAAAGAAATGAAAATGGAAGGACTCATTTTGCTTAAGAAACTCCTTAGATTTCACTTCCAAACATCTTTTCTCCTTTTCTGTAGCCTTTTCCTTAGATTTGTATATCTTTCTGACAAAGTGTACGTGTGCACGGTTGAATGGGTGGAAGGGACTAAACTGCTATTTTAAGGTTCAAATACTAGGGCATACACGAGCATATGAATAGAAATTCTTTACTCTTAGCATACAGTTGCAGTGATATAAAGGAGCAGGTCCCACTTTGTACTTAATTTAAACCATCATTAACCCTCTGATTTGGTGCATTTTTTCCTGATTGATTGATGACATGATGGAAATACTTTGAATGTGCCAATTTCAAGTCTTTCGGTATATGATGAACAGTGGGAGGGTCCATCTGCGACACTGTTCTAGCTTTGCCAACCGCCACCTCTGCAACCCTTACCCTATAATAATTCATAGGCACATTGTACAATTCGATACCCCATGTGCACGAACTCCAATCCCGGTCTATGCTTTTTACTTGTTCGAACATTGTTTTATACCCTCTCAAATTTGAGCCTTTTTGAACAACCCCAAGGAAACAGAGAAGAGTATGAGAGCATCCATGGCTCCTATGGAAGACGACAGTGAGCTGAGAAGAGGGCCATGGACCCTTGAAGAGGATACTCTCTTAACCCATTACATTGCTAGTCACGGGGAAGGCCGTTGGAATATGTTGGCTAAATGTGCAGGTGTCCATTGAGTTTTAGTTCGATTAATACGTGTTGCTATTCGAATACTTTTAAGCGCGTAATATTTATAATTATACCCTCTGTTTGATCCATTCTCAGGTCTCAAGAGAACTGGTAAAAGTTGCAGATTAAGGTGGCTGAATTATTTGAAACCAGACATCAAGCGTGGAAACCTGACTCCCCAAGAGCAGCTCTTGATTCTTGAACTTCATTCCAAGTGGGGGAACAGGTAGTTTTTTTTTTTTTAATCTGTTGGTTTTTTTAAGTTCATTAATGGTCGGATAAATTGTTCTAGGTGGTCGAAAATTGCACAGCACCTCCCGGGAAGAACCGACAACGAGATCAAGAACTACTGGAGAACAAGGGTGCAAAAACAGGCACGCCTGCTTAATATCGAGTCCAACAGCAACAGATTCCTCGACGCGGCCCGATGTTTCTGGATGCCGAGATTGCTTCAGAAAGTGGAACAGACATCTTCTTCGTCAACCCAAACCTCGGTTCCGTGGCAATTATCCGACTGCACAGTCCCTCCATTGCCAACAATTCCCCCATTTGCAAACAAAGCCACAGACACTACTTCAAGCTCAGTTATCACCACCCAACAAAGCATGAACATTTCGGACCAAACCGAACTCCCCCAACACCTAACAAGTCCAAATGTATACAGCAACCAAACTCTTGAACAAAGTTATTACAATATCGACAGCAGTAGCACTGGTAATGAAATGGAGGGTTTCAGCTTTGCATCCATGTCAGCTGGGGACTCCATTGAGGGCAGTTGGATGAGTAATGAGATGACAGAGAATTTATGGAACATGGATGACATATGGCAGTTTAGGGAGTTGGGAGATACGGTAAACTAGACCTATAGCCATTGGAGTTAATACTTTGAATGACAAATTCAAGCATTGTAGTTTACATACTGTACTGTATAAGCACTGTATACTGATTAAAGATTACTGTCTTTTCTTATTTGGCTGTTATTATTACATATATACTGATATTTGTTCAATTTCTACTTGGAAATCAAATTGATTTCAATGGTGTCTAATCAGTTCAAAGAAATTATGGAGAGAAATGACTGGTTATAAGATCAAAAGTGGAGTCACATCCATTTTCTAGGGACAAAGTTTGGACTTGGGACAACAACTGGATGGGTTTTAGGCTTATAGGTGTTTTGATCCCAACTACCATCGTAGCCTTTATTGTGTGTTTTTTTTTTTGTTTCGCTCATTATTTTTTCTTCGATTTTTAAGTGTGTAGGTGTATAAAGACGAAGAGTTTTGTTTTTTTGTTTCTTTCTTCTAGTGTTCCATTTTATTCCTATGGTTACGGCTCACTGGACATATTTTATTGGCCGATGTTTCATTTTTTAATTTTTTTTACTTGCTACATTTTCATTTCATTTGAATGTTTCTTTTATTGTGTTTTCTAATAAATTCAGCTGGTATATTATTCAAAAAATATTGAAAGGAATAAAATTTTCTTGGTAGAATTTTTTGAAAATTCAAGTTCAATATGTAATATAATAATAAATTTAAATTTAAGATTAATTAAAACAAACTATTTAAACTCGACTAGAACAACTTATTTTATTAACATAAAGATGGAGCATAGGTTACATTTTCATCCAAAGATTCGGTTAAGAGTTGCAGCCAATCGGACTCCCCCCTGTGCTAACCTCCGATTAACAATGGGCAACCGCGACAGAAAATAATCATCTGTAAAACCATAAGGATATAAAATATAAAATAAATGATTTTTTAATCTGTTCACGAATGATTTGATAATCAGTTAACTCGTAACATTAATCCAATCGAAAGTTTAAGTTTAACCTTCAAGCACAGATTCTTGTTGGACACCTTTATATGCCCAATCACAGGCCGCTTTGATGCCTTCAGATGCATATCTGCAGATCCAAATATACATGCATATCAGTTCATATTTCATATACGATACCAAAGTGCCAAATCCGTTGTTAAGGCTCAAGAAACATACATGTCAGGGCACGCTGTCTTGTTTAAACTACAAGTCTCCCATCTTTTGACTTCATCTGCCCATTCACTCTGTTTCACAACCACCAAATAAATAAAAGGATATGTATACACACGAATCGAACATGAACTAGGAAAGATACCGTAATGTTCTGTTGAATTGCATCGACCATTGAATCCACATTCGAATCGTAAAATCTCTCTTCTGCTGTCTCAATTATGTTGGTATCCCAGACCTGTATTGTTAAACCTTTGGCATTAATGCACAAACACATATCGAATTGCCTATGAACAAAGTTAGAGTTGGAGCTTACATGGTGCAGAACTGCCTTTCTTTTATACCAGTGGACGTCGATGGTGTTGCCTCCCTTGTCGTCTGCAAACCCCACATGCAAAGGCTGAAATGATATGGACATGGATGTTATTTATCATGGTGAAACTTAGAATTTCTCATTGGATCGGGGAATTCGAGATCGAGAACATACCTGATGGATATCTCCCATGAAATGAGAAAGGAAAAGAAGTGCTTCCGTAAGGTTATCTGACAGGGTTATCGATTTATC
This sequence comes from Hibiscus tridactylites, assembly GCA_958450335.1. Classification (NCBI taxonomy): domain Eukaryota; kingdom Viridiplantae; phylum Streptophyta; class Magnoliopsida; order Malvales; family Malvaceae; genus Hibiscus; species Hibiscus tridactylites. Next base: position 79,290,811 of record OY288278.1, on the reverse strand, counting down.
ACATTAATACAGAATTATGTTACCAAGAGAAAGTAAACAGTGGAAACTAGTTGTTCAAAGTGAGGTGGAGACTGTACTTTGAGCTTTGTTTGATGCAGAGTTGGAGGTAAGAAGCTGAGAAGTGTAGTTGTTAATTGCCCCGGCAACGCACCGCCCGGCTATTCCGTCTTCGTCTTTGCAGTCTCCTGAGGGTTAACCGGTTTTAAAAAAATAATCATACAGAATTGTCCAAAAAAGGGTTTAACCGGATTTAATTCCAAATTTAATCTAGACTCTAAGTAATTATCGGATAACAGAAACTTACTTTTGTACTGGTAAGTGCAGACTTCAGGGGTGTTAATGTAATGAAGAGGTGAAGACCATCGGTATCGGAACTTGACTTGATCCGCCCATGAACACACACTCCCGAGATCATCTTCCGCCCATTTCGGCAGCAATTCCTTCACGGCATCCGCCGCTGCATCGCTCAACCGGGACTGAGCAATTTTACAAACAATGGAATGGCCATCAGTTCCCCAACCGTATATGGGAGGAAGTGTAGCAAGCAAAATAAAGGAGCACAAAACCAACAAAATCTGCATTTTACAGTTCGCCATTTCCAGTGACAGTGAGTTGATAGTTTGCTGCGTTTATAAACAGCAACAGGTGGCCCTATAAAAGGAAGGAACTGGATTGGTATGTAACGTATAAAGAAAAAAAAAAGACAACTTTCACAAATCCAATGTTTTGCATTCATTTGTGACAGTCACAAATTAGTTGTCAGGTTTCGAATATACCCAAAAATATATGTTCATAGTTGTTCATATTTCTTTTTTGAGGAATCATAGTTGTTCATATTGATTGTCGACTAATGGCCTTTTTTGTTGTTGCCCTTACTGTTTTTAAGGGTAGTGCTCTAATTAATCTGAATTGACCCATGTTGCTGGGTGAGTTCTCTAGTGAATTTTTTTTTACATACACAAGGCTTCGAACTTGAAACTTTCTTAAGTAATATCAAATTACTTTCCACTTCAACCTATCTGTTAGTGGTTTGTTTTTAAATAAGTTTAAATATATTAATATCCCTACACTATTTTAAAACATAAATTTTAGTGTACTTTTTTGACTCTCTGTACTGTTTTTTTTATTATTTCAAAATGTTGATTTTTCCTTTGACTTCTGTTCAATTTTATATAGTTAGTCACGTAATTTACGCATATAAACAAGGTAAAATAACATTTTTAGTCTATATATTTTCAGTTTTTATCAATTAGACCCTTAATCTTAAAAAATTTGTAGTAGGTGGACCAATGTTGCAAAAATAAAGTTCTTTTATCTCCATACCAATACTTGTTTTGCTAAATAATATTTTTATAAATTTATATATTTAATATAAAATGTGTTCTTACACTCGCATGAGTATGACATAACCTAATCATTAATAAAATAATTGAGAAATTTTATATTATTTAGCATTAAATATCAGGATTCAAATCTTATACAACTCCTACGTTTGGACAAAGGAACTTGAGAAGGAAAGAAATCATAATTGATGAGATTTGATTTCGGTTTGGACAAAGAATCTATGTTTTTATGTTTTTCCTTTATGGCTTTTGCGTGATAATGAAAACTCTAAAATTGGATTATTGGAACGAAAAGATTCCAATGTACACAATGTGGTCTAATGATATTTTTGACCCTCGATTTTTTCGGGAAAAAATATTTTAGCCTTTAAAATTTGTTTACATCTTTTGACCCTCGATTTTTTATTTATCAATTTGATATTGGTAGTCATTGATCGTTTTTTAAGAATTAAATGAGATTGGATTTATAGTTAATTGTTATTAAGATCTCATGTTTTAATGTCTTAACATTTTTAAGTGGAAAATATAACTTTCGATAACAATTTGAAAAAATTAATGCACCAAAACAGAAGTTTGAAATTTTAATATTATATCCTTATATAAAGATTATTAACATATAATAAAAGATGTTACTTAGTTAATACTTGGTTTTTTAATATAATGGTATAATTACATAGTAGTATATATTCACTTTTTCTTGATCCTTTGATAATGTACACATATATTGTACGCACAAATGTTCGAACTTGAATCTCGTAAGATGAACATTATCATATTTTCTAATAGAGCCCTTTGTTGGGTTCTGCTTAGTTTTTTATTTTATATATCTTAATGCATGCTAAAATAGAAAGAGGTCTAAAATAATGTACTTACCAATATACCACAGATTTGGTCCACAATAATTACATCATGCTAATATTTGAAGTATTTTTACCTTTTATAAACTTCATAGATGTGACGAATCACTATTGACATTAATGGTAATTAAGACATTTTCAACATGATATAAAATCATCATATGCCGTATAAACGGTAAATACACATAAATTTAATTTGATAGTATAATACATTTGTTCAGTTTATGTCATTTCTGATTTAGTAGTTTTATAATTAACTTCATCTTGAATTCAACAAGTGTCTCAGTAAAAAAGCAGATAATATTCATCTTAGATATAATACGGGTTCAATCACTTTGTTTACAAGGTGCATGTGTATTTTATAAAATACACATCAGCACATCCTTCCGCAACCTTAAAACAAAGCGGCATTTAGAGGATAGATGCCTATGGGACTTTTTCCCATTTTCACAAAGCACACAAGCATCATTCATCAAAAGTCACCACGCCCCACTTCAACAAACTATCTTTAATTGAGAGACGAAGAAAAAAAATATTACATTATGCGTAAAATCATTATATAGAGAAATTATATCATAGGCTCGGCTCGCTACGTCATCCATGGTCCCAACCAATAAAAAGTATCAATTTCATTAATTTTTCCCATGTCATTTTTTACCGAGTGAATCTTCACTCAGATTTACTGTAAATTAAATTAAAAAACACTTTTTTACTAATTGTAAATTCACTCGGTAAAAGATGATATGGAAAAAATTAATGAAATAGATGTTTTTTATTGATTGGGACCATGAATGACGTGGCGAGCCGGGCCTATAATATAATTTCTCCATTATATATAACAAAAATATGAGTTTATTCAATTAAATATGTGTTTAATATTAAATATAGTAAATCCATGCATTGCACACATAAAAAATTTAACAATACGAAATATATATTCATATATTTGAATTTATTGTCTCTGCCTTTGTGTGGCACGTTTTTCTCTCTGCCTTTGTGTGGCACGTTTTTTCTTTCTTTTGTTCTCTTTTCTTCTTTGGTTTCCTTTCTACTGTTTTTGCTGAAGTGACGATGGCGAACGTTGAAGCAGACTTGGCTGGCCTCTCGATTGATGAAGGAGAAGAGGAACCTCTTTTGATTGGGGATGTTAATGTTACTCCTGTGGTATTGTATGAACATTGTTTTGTGGGTTCTTTCCTGACGACGAGTGTGGTTAATTTCCAGTCGATGCGATCGACGTTGTCGAATGTTTGGCACCCAACTGGCGGAATCTCCATTTCGGATATTGGGACAGGGAGGTTTTTGTTTAGGCTTTACCATCCGATAGATGCTGACAGATTAGAAGCGGGAGGGCCATGGTATTTTAATAATCACCTTTTGATTCTCCACCGGCTCTGCGCTGAGGAGGAGCCGCTGTGTGTCCCGTTGTTTTTTGCAGATTTTTGGGTGTTGGTGTGTGAGGTCCCGGTGGGTTTTATGTCCTCCCACATTGCGGTTCAATTGGGCAACTTTGTGGGTGTTTTTATCGAACAAGATCTGTCCACTGTTACATTGGGTTACAGAGGCATGATGCGTATTCGTGTTAGGTTGGATGTTCGGAGGCCTCTTAAGCGACGAAAGAAAGTGACTGTTATTAATGGTGAGCCTGTCTATGTAAAGTTTCAGTATGAAAAATTGAAATTGTTTTGCTTTCTGTGTGGGAGGATTGGCCATGGTGAAAGCATCTGTCCGATTAGGTTTCAGTCGGCCGATATTAACCTGCGGTGTGAGTGGGATGCTTCCCTTCGTGCTCCGCCAAGGCGTGGTGGTCCGGTGTTTAGCCCATGGTTGCGTGATGATGTGGGAGTAATTGGTGGCGTGAGTGGATCTGACTCTGTGCGGAATTCTAGTGCAGATAGGGGTTTGATTGGATCTCCTGCGCTTTTTAAGGAGAAAAATCCTGATAGATTTATAGATCTTATCTCAAATTTAAAAGGCAAGTTAACCTTATCAATTTCGGGTGGGGGCCACTTTTCGGGTGTGGCTAATTCTAAGTCAGTTTATGGTCCAATTTCTAATGTTGTGTCGGGCTTCGATCAGGAAATGACTGATGGAGCTGAAGACAATGCCCTGGAACATTTAGATGGGCCGAAGAGACAGAGAGTGGGTGCAAGTTCCTCCCTAGTTTCAAGCAAGGGTGATTCAAAGGAGGTAGATGGCAGATTATCGGCAGGTCTGACGGTTCAGACCAGCCGGGTGCAATGAAGCTCCTGAGTTGGAACGTCTGTGGTTTGGGGAAACCTCGGACGGTAAGGCGTCTCCGGCGTGTTTTGCGAGACGTTAACCCGGTGGTTGTCTTCTTGATGGAGACAAAGTTAAGTTCTAACAAGATGGCTAGAGCACGTAGGGTGTGTGGTTTTCCGAATGGTGTAGATGTTAGTTCCCAAGGTCGTAGTGGTGGTCTCTCCCTAGCTTGGAAGGAGGGGTGCGAGGTTACGGTGAAATCTTTTTCAGAGAGGTTTATTGATGCAGTGATTACAGAGGATAACGGTCAGAGTTGGCGCGTGACGGGGTTCTATGGTGCTCCTGAAGAAAGGTTTAGAAATGCTGCATGGGATCTGATTCGGGGGTTAAACGAGCTCCCCGATTTTCCGTGGCTGGTCATTGGCGATTTTAATGAGATTTTAACCACGGATGAGAAGAGGGGTGGACGTTTGATGAGTAATCGGCAGATGGAGAGTTTCAGGAATGTTCTTGATGATTGTTCTTTGTCGGATATTGGGTTTCATGGGCGTTGGTATACATGGAGTAAAGGCTTGACGCAGGGAACAACTATCCGTGAAAGGTTGGATCGAGGTGTCGCAAATAGCAGCTGGTGGGATTTATTTCCTGATTTTTCCTTGTCTCACTTGACCCATTCCTTCTCGGACCACTGCCCTCTACTGCTTGAAACTGATGCTTCTCGTAGTGGACCAGGTAGTTGGATGTTTCGGTTTGAGGCGGCGTGGTTATTGGAAGAGTCATGTGAGGGTGAAGTTCGGCGTTTGTGGGATCAATCTGTGGGTTCCATTCCTGATCGGTTGTGCGCAATGGTTAGGGGTCTGAACAAATGGGCTCAGAAATTGCGTAGTGTGAAGAGAGGATGCATATCCCGTTTGAAGGCAAAGTTGGAGGATCTTCTTGATAAGGATTCGTCCGATGATGTTATAGGGGACATTATGGATACACGTTTGTAGTTGAATATGGAGTATGATAAAGCTGAGCTTTACTGGGAGCAGCGTGCCAGACACAATTGGCTGCAACACGGTGATAGGAACACTGCCTATTTTCGTCGTGCTGCTTCTCAACGAAAACGACGTAATAGGGTGTTGATGCTTGTGGATAATGATAATGTTAGCCGTAATGATGAAGAGGGGCTTGCAGAGTTAGCAAAATCTTATTTTGAGGGTCTCTTCTGCTCGCAAGGCCCAAGTGAACCCACGGAAGTTCTAGCGGGTATTGTCCCATGTATTACGGGGGCCATGAATGAAGAGTTATGCAAAGATTTTACCACGGATGAGGTTTATACTGCGCTAAAATCCATGAGCCCATTGAAGGCAGCGGGCCCTGATGGGCTCGGGCTTATTTTCTTTCAGAAGTTTTGGGGCATTGTAGGTCATGACATATCTCACTATTGTCTGGAATTATTGAAAGGAACTCAGCAGATGGCAGACGTAAACCGTACTAACATTGTCTTGATTCCTAAAGTCTCTAATCCGAGATCTATGGCTAACTTCCGTCCAATAAGTTTATGTAACGTCGTTTATAAGTTGGTTGCAAAGGTCCTGGTAAACAGATTCCAGTCCGTACTGTCAGGTTGCATTGATGAGGCTCAGAGTGCCTTTGTGCCCGGGCGTTTGATTACTGATAATGTCATTGTAGCGTATGAGACGTTACATTCTTTTAAGATGAAACGAGGAGGGGGCAGTGGTTTTTTCGCTCTAAAGCTGGATATGAGCAAAGCATATGATAGGGTCGAATGGAGTTTTCTTCGTGCTATCCTTATTCGTATGGGTTTTAGTCCTTTCTGGGTTGATCGTATCTGGTGGTGTATTTCCTCGGTGTCATATTCTGTTATTATGAATGGGAAGTCGGGTGACATCTTTAGGCCTTCCAGGGGATTGCGCCAGGGTGACCCCCTGAGTCCTTATTTGTACTTAATTTGTGCTCAGGGTCTATCCTCGTTTTTACACCAGTCTCAAAGTCGAGGTATTCTGGCGGGCGTTCGTTTGAACAGGTACTCTCCTTCCCTTACACATTTGTTTTTTGCGGATGATAGTCTCCTTTTTGGCAATATTTCTGGGGGGGATGCGGGGGCTATTAAAGGTATTCTAGATATGTATTCGCAATACTTAGGCCAACAAATTAATTTTGATAAGTCGGGTCTCTTCTTTAGTTCGAATACTACCGAGGAAGATCAAATTTCAGTGAAAGAGATTTTTGGTGTGGGCCAAAGTAGTAATATAGAAAAGTACTTGGGTTTGCCTCTTCTTGTCGGGCGGAACAGATCACGTGCTTTTGCGGGTTTGAAGGATAAGACTAGGAAAAGGATAGCGGGTTGGAGTATAAAGCCTCCGTCTCAAGGGGGTAAAATGGTTTTCATTAAAAGTGTGCTTCAAGCTATTCCTTTGTATGCTATGAGTATTTTCCTCCTCCCTAAGGGGATTTGTAATGAGCTTCAAGCGGCTATGGCGAGATTCTGGTGGCAAAGTTCCCAGCAAAAGAGAGGGATACACTGGTGCACGTGGGATAAATTGTGTTTACTAAAGGAAGATGGGGGACTTGGGTTCAGAGACTTGGCCAAATTTAACGTGGCTTTATTGGCCAAACAAGGTTGGAGGTTAATGTCCAACCCATCCAGTTTGGTGGGTCGGGTTTTGCGAGCAAAATATTATCGTTCCTCTGATTTTTTGGGTTCGAATCTGGGCTCGACTCCTTCTCTTGTATGGCGAAGCATTTGGAGCGCAAAAGGCCTATTACTGCAGGGGCTCCGTTGGAAAGTTGGTTCCGGGTTGTCCATCAACGTCTGGAACGATTTCTGGCTGCTTGTGTCACCGCCGAGGTTGGTTGAATCACCTATGTCTACGAAAGTTTCTAGGGTTCGGGATCTTATTCATGATAACCCGAAAACCTGGAATGTGGGCTTAGTGGAAGAATTGTTTACGGTAGAGGATGCATCGAAGATTCTCAGTATTCCTCTTGCCGAATCTATGCAAGAGGACTCTTTGGTTTGGTCAGCAGAGCATACAGAGGCCTACTCTGTAAGGAGTGGTTATAAACTCCTCATCCTAAATTTGTCCAGTGATGAATCAGAGAGAAAATTCTTTAAATTCCTATGGGCTATGTCGTGTCCGGAGAAAGTAAAGATCCAGATCTAGAAGTTTGTCCTAAATTTCGTCCCTTCCAAGCAAAATTTGTGTTCTAAGAGAGTGCTTAGCGACCCTAAATGTGAAGTCTGTCTCATGGCTATCGAATCGGGTCTACATGCTGTTCGAGACTGTCGTCTTCCAAAACTGGTTTGGGATGAAATGGGTTTTCGTTGGCCCTCGAATCTGCGTCTATCTAATGTCTATGAGTGGCTAAATTGGGCTTTCATACATTATCCTCAAACAAAGCATAGAGAGATTGGCATTACAATCTGGGCATTATGGTATGCACGAAATAAACTAATACATGAAGGTGTAGCTCAATCACGGGATGAGGTCTGTACCTTTATCAAAGCTTATTGCCAGGAGCTTGAGTCCCTAACACCATTGTGTCGGTCGACTACAGCGACGGTTGAAGTCAGATGGTCTCCGCCACGCGAGGATTGGGTAAAGGTGAATTACGACGCACAATTTCGGGTAGGTTCGTCGGAGTCCTTTTCAGGTGTGGTGGCCCGGGATTATTATGGAGAGGTTCTAGGCTCTTGCTGGAGGAAGGTTGAGCATGTTCCAAATAGCTTCGTCGCTGAGGCTTATACAGCACTGCATGCGGTGGTTTTTGCGATTGAGCTGGGTCTGCGCCGAATCATTTTAGAAGGGGATTCATTAGCAGTGCTTAAAAGTTTAAATTCTAAAAATAAACAGTTCTCTGAAATGAGTTCGTTGACCTGGGAAGTGAAGCATCGTGCCCGGTCACTGGAGGAGTGCGTTTTTCGCTTTGTTCCGAGATCTGGAAACATGGTTGCTCATGAGGTCGCCCGTGTCGGTGCTGGAGCTTTACCGGAGGTTTACTGGGTGGAAGAGGTTCCGTTGCGTGCGCGGCCTGCGGTGGAGGCGGATAAACAGTTGTGGGATCCGCCGTGAACTCCGCCCGTTTTCTGATTTTCTTTGGGGCTTCCGTTCTTACTCTTTTAAGCCCTTTCTCCTTTTGCATGTGCTATTTTCATAGTTGATTTTAGCTTCACGGTGGTGAAGAAGGTCGAGAGGTGGTCTTTTTGTTGATTCCGGCATGGTAACGGCGAGGGAGGGTTATCTCCTTTGCTGCGTCTCTTCAGTTTTGGGGATTCGATTTAGAAATCTGATCCCATGGTTTCCTTTTTTGTTTTTCTTTTAGGTTTTTAGGGCTTTGGTCTATGAGGCCCAAAGTCTTGGGTTTGCCCTTTGTTGGATTTCGTTTTTATATTTTTTAATAAATTACCCTGCAGGCTTTTTTATAAAAAAAATAATAATCCCATAAAATAAAATAATTAAAACTAAAATCGCAACAGCAAAAAGAAAATAAATGGCTAAAAGTTTCATAACCCAAAACACCTTAAACCATGGTTTGAAATTAGCAAAATTCAACCCATTGGGTTAACTCAAGCAAAATCGGGCTAGTTCGGCCCTAGTTGCTAGAATGTTGTGGGTCAGGTCGACACCAGGTACAGGTAGGGTTGCAGCCTTTTTCGGTTAAATTTTATTATTAATTCCTATGTTTTGTGTAAATTCTAGATTTAATTTCTATTGTTCGATTTAGTTTATAGTTCAATGACTTCTTATGACATATCAATTTTGAAAATAATAAAATCAAACTTCAACATTTCTTTTATAACCTAATATCTTTTAAGATTTAATTCGTCTTAAAAATAAACAACTTAACTCTTCTCATAATTTCGTCCTAAATTCTCCGCTCACTTTAACTTAATTAGTGAATTTCATTCACTCCCAATAATCATGTGTTTTTCCCTTTTGTTTTTTTATGCTTCCTTGCGAACATTGCACATGGACCAAGTAATTTCTAGTGCAAAGTGCATGCATGCAAGTTGGGATTGAATTTGACAGTACGTAGTTCAAAATTTTCCATGTTTGCAATTTGTCAAACCCTTTATAATAATAATACAACTAGATAATGTCGAATTGAATTTTAGCATAACAACAAGATTGGTCCAAGTTGTAAGCAGTTTGATATTGCTTAAGTATGTCTCGTGTTCGATGGTTTGTGTATGTAGAAAATTTTTGTTGGGAGACTCACCCGCTAAAGTTAGGTTACGACGCGGGTCGATCAAGATTAATCAAAGCAAAATCATGGGAACCAGAAAGACAACCAAATTATTTTTAGAGTTATAAAGACACTTTGTCGTTAACAATTACAAAAAGGGTTCCCACAATCCACTATTGATTCAGTTATCCACTACTTGTCAAACAATATCATAATTGAATGGGGAGTTTAAAAATATATGTTGTAATTTTCGTATAACTACTCGAATGTGCAAACCATGCACATGGATATAGCCTTGTTTAAATTGGCATAGGAACATATAAAATTGTCTTAAAACGATACCTAATTGCAGAATCTGATTGTCTGGGGAGATAAAAACAAGACAATTATGAAAAACATACCAATACTTATCCAAGTCAAACTCAAAGCTGCTGCTGCATAATTGTATTGCATCTTCTTGTTTCTAAATCCTCTTCCATTTCGCCATTAATTTAAGACACAAGCTTGGTGAATTGGTGATGTCTTTAAGTATGTAGTGAACTGCTTGTCAATTTTTGCCTACTCATTCCCACATCGCCAATAAATGTGCCATGTGATGCAACTTATATATCTGTCAGAAATATAGCTTTTTTTAGGGAAAACAAAAATAAAGTTGAGTTCATGGATGTTGCTGGCATTGAAATTTGAAGCTTTGTAGAAAACTTGGTATTCAAATTCAGGGCCTGACGAGGAAGAAGTGGTTCGGGAAATGGCTTTACCGGAAGAGGCTGATTTGATGATCAACAAGAGGGCTTGACTTGGCTTTTTCCTCTAGTATCTTTTCTGGGGGCGTTTTTTGTATTGGTTTAGTCTACTACATATTAGATTTCTTGCGATCTTGTGTGATGTCGTAGTTTTATTTGGTGTAATATGTAACACTTTAAAGACCAGCTTGGTAGACCGTAAATTTATAATTTCTGATGGTTTAAAATTAATTTTACTCGACAAATCAAATCAAAGGAAAAATACACAAAAGAAACACCAAAAATTAGGATGATAAACAGGAGCGGTTTTTGGTAATACAAGTTGGTAATACATGTGAATCAAATACAATATTTTTTACTTGAAGATGGATGCTCATTTTTATACTCCCGTAATGCTTTTCTCATTTTATCTGTTAATGTCGACTTTTTTACACTTTTCAAATGAGAAGTTATGTAGGAAAAGATTATGTGAATTATAATATTTTGATGTGTTTATTTATAATAAAATTTTTAATCTATCCAATAAATATATATGTATTGGAATTTGAAATCATTAACAATTTTCCCTTTTTGTTACATGAACTAATTAATTTTGATACATGCACCTACAAAATTAACTTTGATTCGTTGCACTTACATGCATATTAAATTTTGATAAAAAAAATCGAGCGTAATGTAGGAAACATCGGTAAATGAATTAACAATAATTTATAGATAAATTAATAAAATATTTATTTGTCAGTAAATTAATACCTTCGATAAAATAATAATTTTTTAGATTCAAAAATATTGTTTTATGATGGTTTTACTGGAAGATGTATTATTACTTAGGCATAATGTCAAAAAATGTCCATAATATTTATCTGAATATTAATTTTAATTTTTATTTTTTTTTAAAATAATTTAATTCTAAACGTCTCATTTTGGGTCAAAATTGTTGAACTTATACTTATTTTACGAAGATGATGATTGTTTTGGATAACTTTTGAGAGCAAGATGATAGTACTTCTTATTTTATGTATTTCAGAAATAGTGTTGATTACAATGAGCCAATGCATGGCTATTTAACGTCAAATTACAACCATCAATAGTAACAAATTAACAACCCAACAGCTTTTACATCTCACTAACAATTTGGCAACTTACTAACAATTTTTGGTAGCTAATGATCCAGCTGGCTAACTGCTCAGCTATATCCAATAAAAATATCTCATCTGCGGATAAAAACTGTTAGTCAACTGACGATAAATGACTTGAAACGACGTGACAAATCTACATGACATTTCACGCCGCGATAGCAGTATCATATAGACAAATATGCCGACTTTACAAAATGACACATGAGTTAAAAAATAATTTTAAAAATTGTATAAATATAAAATATTTTCTTTTAACGTGTTATTTTGCCAAGTCATTTTAAGTTATTTTATCGCAAGTTGATTAACAAATTTTATTTGCAGAATGGTCATTTTGGCTCAAAATAAAACATTGAAGAATAAATTATTTAAAAAAAATAAAGGCCAAAATAATTATTTAATTAACATTATATCATTTTTGCCGTTATGCTTATTACTTATTAGTCAATCAAGCGGGGTACATTGGATTCCAAGATTGATAATTTGGTACAAATCACTTTGTTATGCTTCAAAAGAGTTATGATCAGTCCAACAAGGCCTCACACACAAAGGTAAATTGGAATTTGGGCAGGTTGCTAGGGAAAGTCAGTGCACAATATAGTCGGCCACCCTATTTTTTTAGTTTAATCACCTGTATTTAATTTATTTATTAATTAATTTAGATTAGATATTATAGAGGTTTATTATAAAAACGACTCTCATAATTTAATTATTTTATTTTTAGAATATTAAGATTCGAACTCTTTACCTTATTAAAATAATATAATTCTTCATGCCATCATCCTACTAAACTAACTGAACAATTGTTGGGGTAGGCTACCCAATTTGATTCCATGTAAATGTGCTCAAATCTCACATTCCATTGCCTGCTACACATCTTTAATGTTGCGCACAATAGTTCAGTTGCTGCTCCCAGTCCCACCTCGTTCACTCTCAATCACCATACGTTGTCGTTTAATCTTGATTCATGTTCATTGTAGTATTGACCATGGATTCATTGTCTCGGCCTCTTGGGTCATTTATTGGGTGGAGGGACTAGCTTCAAACTTGAAAGGCCCGATAAGGGACTGAGCTCATTAAAACCCAAAATGTTTATCCTCGTTTAGTTTAATTGTTTATTCTGTTTTTATATTATTCTTTACAACAAAATATTTATTACACTAGCGATGAAGAAAAATTCCATAAGCGAATTAAATTTAGAGATTAGAGAGTTAACTTATAATTTATAATTTAAAATTTAGGATTTAAGGTTTAATATATAAAATCAGTAAATTTGAGAATTGAAACTTAATCAACGTTATCCATAAATTCAAAACGGACAATAGCTCTCCACCTTTTATACAAATCTATTCACACACACTTTAAAAGGTAAATAAATAAATAAATAAAAGGGGAGCGGCCATAATCAAATCAAAACCCAGTGGCGTAGGCATAATTCCCGGATACTCCATCACTGTTCATTTGACCCAAACCCAAACCAAGCTCATGCCGACCACGAACCTAACCCCTAAAATTTGGAAACGAAAGCCATCAAGTAACACGTGTCCAAAATCAAAATCACACGGATGTTCGCTTTCAGTCCAATAGCAAGTTTGGTTCGGTAATTGGTTCGTAAGAATTTGTTGGTCCCCTGATATTTCTTGAGAGATTCTAATATATTAATATTACCCTTGATATTTTTCGCGGCAGGCAGGCACCGCCTTCGTGATTTTATATAAAAAAGCTTTTAATTAATATATTTAAATTTTAAATAATAAATAAACCAACAATAATTTGGTTTAATCAACTGAGTTATTAGAAGTGATATATGAGAAATTATATTGTGGGTCATTACCGTTATGTCATACATGAGACTAAACTATTTTTAAAATTAATTTACAGTAAATATGAGTGGAGATTCACTTAATAAAAATATGACATGAATAAAATAATGAGATGAGTAACTTTTATTGGTTGGTCTCATAAATAACGTGACGAGAATGACTCATGATATAATTTCTCGTGATATATAGTTTGATATTGTTTAAATAAGTTTCGAGTTCGATGTTTCGTGTACACGGAAAATTCATGTTGGAATACTCACCTACCAAAACTAAATAAGTGTACGACGTGAGTCGATTCGAATTAATTAGAATAAAACTTTGGACAATAAAAAAATCAGTTAATTAATTTATGAGGCATTGAATCTCTTAAAGAAGATCAGATATTCGAATCCTGGTTAAACAAAAATAAATAAATAAATATGACAGCCCAGCCAGACCAGATTGCAGAGAAGTAGTTGCTTTGCAGGTGTTTGCTCCCCCCATGCCTTTTCCTTTTTCTTATATTTTTTATTAAATAATTAAATTAATTCTATCTTTCTCTCTTTCTATTCTTAGCCCTCAATTCCCACACGACTTTTCCTTTTTTTATTTTAATTTTAAAGAAAAAAAATCGATTTTGTGTGATTCTCTTGCCTCTTGTATAAATCACACCGGACCTCTCCTTTCGCATCCTTCTTTGTACCTCCGCCTATTTCTCTCAGATCCATCTACTCCAGGAATTTCAGAGGCGCTGTACAGTTCAAAGCTAAGGTAATTTTGTCTCTCTTCGTCTCTATTAGCCTTCTGTTGATCTTTTTCGAAGATCCATGGCCTTCTTATATTTTTCAGCTCTGGATCATGTGTTCCTTGATCTGGATCGTATCGTGCGTTTACCGGAATCTAAGTTTAGAAGATCGACGCTTGGTTTTCGTTTTTTATGCTTCACTTTTGCTAAGCCTAGGTAGATCTGCGAAGAAATTGAATATCGCGATATTTAAATTTGTTTTGTTTTGCTTTATGTGAGTAGATCTGTGGATTTAGAGCTGCGTTTAGTGATTTTAACCTTGGAAGGGAATTTCTACAGTTTTATTATGGTTTCTATTTTAGGAAGAAAATTTATTATTAAGTATGTTTTTTGTTGAACAGGTAAAATAATTGTTTATAGTTAATTTTAAAAAACCGGTGAAAGGTAGAAGATGAAGCAGTTTGCGATCCAACAACACGCTATTGGAAGCAACCGTGAGGAGATGCGAAGCTCCATTCCGATGTCAGTTACGGTTGCGGATCGGGCAGAGACCATGGTCTGCCCGAAACCACGTCGTCTGGGTTTCTTAAACTCCTCCTTCAACGATCACCCTGTTATGTCCCTTAGATGGCAACTGGGGTAATTTCTACCTCTTTCTATGCCCTTCTATCCTCTCGTTTTTTCAGTTTTCCTCCATAAAGCAAAGAAATGACATGTTTGTTTGATGATTTTCAGTCATCAAGGGGAGCTTTGTGATTCTAAACCAGGAAGTGATGTTTTGGATATGATTCTCACAAAGGTATGCTTTTTCACCTAATTTTATTTATATTCCTAAATTATGTTCAACTCATTTACAAGTAGAAATTATAATGATCTTAATTATAGACACCGGTAAAACACTCTTTAAATTTTAAAGGAAACCAAGGTTGTTGCACATGGGGGGACCATTTGAAAACCCTTAGTGCCTTGTACTAGAAAAACAGGTTGTTGCCCATGTGCCGGCTACCCAGATGAACAGAGTTTAGTTATTAGAACTTTCTATGTTTTAGTACACCCTTTCTTATAAATTTCATATGGCTATTGGTTTTGGAATATAAACAGGATATATCGTCGCCGCCCCCATTTTTTTGTGGGTCGCCGCCGAGCAGAGCAGCTAACCCATTAACACAGGATGCTCGATTCGGGGATGAGAAGATCACCACCCCATTTTCACCGCTGTCTCCGATTCCGCCTCCTCTAGGCTTGTCCTCGTCGTCTCCATCGTCAGGTTCAAGGAAAGGGAGCTGTGTTCGGGCAAATTTTGGTAACAAACCAGCGGTGAGAGTTGAGGGGTTTGACTGCCTTGACAGGGATAGCCGAAATTGCAGCATCCCTGCACTGGCTTAGAACCCATTTCAATCCACAAAAGAGTACATAGGTAACAAGGAAGAGAAGCCTTTTCAAAATACCAGTTTTAAAAAGAGTGGAATTTTGGAGTCATCGTGGAAAGGAATCCTTCAATGTAAATATTTTTGGAGGGTTCTTTGCATGTAAGTAAATGAGTTTGTTGGACAAAATAAGAACAGAGCTGTAGTTTAGGTTTGGGTGTTTAGAAACCATCTCGCAAGATGGAAGATGGTTTGTGGTGTGTCAGTAGCCATATTGTGTTGTTTTTGGTTTTGTAATTAAAGTGTCTGGTCGGGAAGTAGTAATTTTCATCTTAGTATTGAGTTTCTGAGCTGCTGCGATTATGGAGGAAAAATTGTACAAATCAAGCTTGTAATTGAGTCATTTAATTAGACATTCGGCAATGTATATAATCGTATTGGGTTTTTTCTCTGTTGACCTCTTTTGATGAAAATGGTTGTGTTTAATTCTGCTAAGAAACTAGAGGAAGAAAACCGGTCTGAGATTTTTTTGGATTTGATCATTAATATCTAATTTATTAGTGATTAAGTCGAATTTTCATACTGTAGAGGACGATTTATGAATTTTTAATTTAATTGTTTTATTTATAACGTTAAATTCAAATGATCTAATACCTCTAGTAGACCAACAATATTAAACTAGCTGATTGGTCCAGTTTTGAGCATTTAATTATCCATCATAAATCAAAGAGAGTTCACATTTAATTCCATTTTTTTAATTTTTCAAAACCCGATCCAATTTATGCAGTGATTGTGCGTGTTTTATCAGCCACATATTAAAAATGTTGAAGAAGTCTTGGTTTAATGACAGATGGGGCCTCTCGAAACTTTAAAAGTTTTACGTTCAAGTCCTACTTCTTGTGGGGCTGATATTTATATCGATGTTATTTCGGACGTATTTTACTTTTTAACATTAAATATACATTACTTTGATCCAATATATACTAGCTTTGAAAGGTGAACTTATTTGAATTTGGTTAATGTAATAATTAGTATTACTTATATATTAGCTTCAAACTGATCTTAGTTTTGATATAGCAAAACTAAATCTTAAGTAGCTTGAGTTTAAGTAAGATTGCATCATACGGTCTCCCCCAAGATTGCATCATACGGTCTCCCCCTGCATGTTCATTGTATGTATGCATAGGGATGAGCACGGGTCGGGTCGGGTTTTTGCCCCACTCGACCCAGCTCGAAAATAAGTACTTTAAAATCGAACCCGACCCAATCTCATTCTAAAAATAAATCTCGACCCGAAAACAAGTACTCTAAACTCGATCCTGACTCGACTTATAGAAAAAATAATTTTAAGAAACTAATTGTAAAAAATATAATTTAGGGGACTTAATTGTAACAAAATAATTTTAAGCACTAAATTATAAATAAAAATTTAATTTTAAAGACTTAATTATAAAAAATATATAAAGAGAGGTATTATTATAAATATTCTCAAAAATTTAGGGGTAAATACAATATTAGTCTCAGATCGTATATTATTCATCATATACTTAAACCCGACCTAACTTTATCTTTAATAAAAAAACCAACCTGAACCCAAACTAATTTTTTTTTATTAAAAATCCAACCTTATCGTATTCGATCGGAACCCGACCGAGTTGAGTAAAATACCCACCCCTATGTATGCATTCATCTGGTTGCAAATGGAAAGAGTTCACTGCTCTTCCCAATGACTTGATCTTTGAATCTGATATATTGCCGGTACATTCTTCTGTGAAAGTTGATCTTGGGGATCTTCCCATTCTCTATGATTATGATTAAAATCTAGTTGTGGCTCGATGAGAGGTCTTGACATGCATTCTATGATGTTCGGATTCAGAGTAGTTTTGAATATGTGCGATTGGAGAGACCTTAAAGATAGACTAGTGGTAAAGAACATTTAAAAACAGAACGATGGAATGACTAAAACATTAATTAGGGCTGTGCATATTAAACAGTAACCGTTAACTGATATAACCGTTATATTTTACATGTTAATTAATTGAACCGTTAAAGTTAAATAACTTTAGATAATCAAACCATTAAAATGATGGTTAATGGTTAACCTACACCGTTATTAAATTATTTATACATTTATTTTCTTCACAAGATTGACTACCCGTGGCCTTCTTATAATATAATATTAATACAATATTTATCGGAGAAACAATTTTATTATTCTCAAAGTAGTGAACATGTGGGGGAAAAAAGTGTAATAGATTACAGGTTCAATTGTAACCGAACCCTTTATTAATGAGTGGATTACGATTCAATAAACACAATAAGTGTTAATTGACTTTTTGAACTAAACGGTACAATTAACCTGCCATGAACACCCCTAAATCGACAATAGTCATTGAGTGTTTAATGGTTAGATGACCAAAACGTTTGGGTCTTAAAAGTAGAGTAACTAAATTAAAAAAATATAATAAAAACATTAATGACCTAAAAGTTGAATGATCAGTTTACCCTAACTATAATTGTGTTCTTTGGACTTTGTCCCCCTTTGTAGCAATGTGTCCAAAATGGTTGAAAAACCTAAGTGGGTCGGCCTTCAGGCTTCATGTTCCAGTCTCTTAAGTTTGACGCAGTACTCTGTATGTAATTGACACCGAGTCTTAAATGACTGCACCGGTTTGAATCAATATTGGTAGCCTAATCCGTTGCTCCATAAACCAATTCCGGTTCAGAAGTTTCCACAGAACCAATTCCATGAGTTTGTTTTCTAGAATCAACCAACTAGTTTCATATTTCTTACCTGCCTGTGTCTTTGAATCTTTAATCACAACTAAATTCAACGAACGGGGCCGCCCTTTTAACAGCGGTCCAGATGGCTGGTATTCCAGGGGTAGATTTTCTCAGTTTATCTGCATTTTTTTATTATTTAAACAAAAGACAAAAAGAGTGACACGTGATTTAATGATGTAATCACACAAATTCCCCACCGCCTTGTCCAAAAGCTTTGTACACACACTCGGCCATCTTTTCTCCTCTGGGTTCACATCTCTTCACCTATATATAACTAAATCTCTTCTTCCCCGTTTCATTACATCGTTTTGTTCTGTTGAGAAAAGATCATGAAGAGACAAGGGAGTCGTGTGGAGGGCATGGGTGATGAAGATCGTCGGAAGAAGAGCAAGAGAGGTGTGGAAACCAAGGAGGAGGGGGGAGGAGAAGCTGCGGCGGCGGCGCTGTGTGGGCTGCTGGAGTGGTACTGGGAGGAGTGGCAGTGGGAGGCAGAGGAGCAGATGCCGTGGGCTTCGGTGTGGTCGCCTATGTGGGATATGGATTATGTGGACAGGGCATACGGTGCACTGTTCGGGGATGTTGCTTGGGATGATGATATTTGGGACCTGAAGACTATCATGGTCATACCCCAGGAATGATAATGTTTTAATTTCAAAGTTGGTTTTAGAATATGCTAATAATTGGGCTTACAAACAGTCTAAGCTGTTGCTGTTCCTAAGCTTTTATTAAGATAGCTGTTTTTCTGGGTTCATCAAGAATGATTGAGCTGCAGAGTTGGCTAAACCCAGTATGAGATTGGAAGTAGTGAGAAAGAACTAATGCCTGCCTTAACAAAACAGGGCTAAAGAGGCTAATTGTTCTTTTATAAGGAAGTTGCTATTATAATTATTTTCATAATTCAATTTTATTACCCAAGACTACAAATCACATGCCTGTACAAAATCTAGGGATGGGCAGGTTTTTGGCCACTCGAACTCAACCAAAAACAATTATCTAAAATTTATCTGATTAAATATTTTAAAAAATTTGACCCGATCCGACCTGAAATTTATATACATAAACATGACTTTTCATGTTAAAAAAAATTCAACTTTAAAGTTCTAATTGAAAAAATAATTATAGGGACTTAGTTCTAAAAAAATAATTTTAGAGATCAAATTGTAAATAAAAATTCAATTTTAAGGACTTAATTATAAAAATATATATATAAAGGATATTATTACAAATGTTCTTAAAAATACAAAAGAAAAATTATACTATTAGTCCTGAATCGAATTCGTCAATTTTTTTTTATCATAAATCTGAACTCGACCTGCTCTCACCCTTTAAAACCCCGACCGACTCAAACCTGAATTTTTAATAACAAATCTGACCTAATCAGGCCGAGTCGGGTAAAATACATGTACAAACATTAACAATTAATGAAAGAATAAAACATACCTGCCAGAAATTTGTTCCCTTCAGAATATATAGTATCTGTTCATATATAATCTTAATTTGTTGATAATGTACACATACATTATAAATATAGCGATTAAAACTAAATCTCTTAAAATAAATATCATCTAAGAGCATTTATTAAGTTCCAAAGCACATCTATTACTAAAACACAAAAAATAAGGTGAAAGGGGATCACCCTACCTCGCTCCCCTAACACCCTAAGAAACCATCCAATCCTCCATTCACAGAAACAGAGTACATAGGAGTAGTAATGTATCAATGTCTTCGAACAATTGTGTTATATTCATGCTACCTTTTTACATTGTGTTTTAGTTATTTTATTTTTAATACCTTAATTTATTTGACATTTTTAATAGTTTGCATCTCCAATCCAATTAGAGAAAATATGTTTTTGTTTTGTGACTCTATCAATGGGAGATATCTTAACTTAAATAAAAAAATGCGTAATATGATGACATATGTTACATGTATGTTCGTGTTATTTTGTAGGTGTTTAGTAAATGATAAATTTATGTATTTTTTATATAATGTATAAATTATTCAAACTCGTCATTGATAATTAATATTTTTAAAAAATGTTAATGAGCTAAGACTCGGCCAATAGTTTATATAAATTTGCACATGTTAATTACTTGTTTCTTTCGATTTTTAATGTATTTATGTATTCATGCCGTTCATGTTATTTTTGTTTAATTTTGACTATTTTATCATGTTTTGTTTAACTTCATTTCATATTATGCATTGTTTTATCCAACTCGATTTTAAATTTAAATTCATTTACTTCAAACTTATACGTGAATATATATATATATATATATATACACCACAGTATTAATTTTGTGTTCAATATTTAAACAAAAATCTCATCTAATTTATACAATAAAATAACATAAGCAAAAAAATAAAAGAGTGCCTACTTCTTTTATTATCAAACTCACAACCCAAGTAGAGAGGTAAACTTCTACTCACCACCCTACCAAACATGTTTATGATATAGTGTTAGTTTTAAAATTATAATTTACTATATTATTAATTTTTATTTGAAATAAAAGATAAAAAACACATAACTTTAAAGCAAATAACATCAAATACAACATTCATTATTAAAATAAGAGTTTTTATTGAGGTACTGATATTAATGTTTATTTCTTCACAATCAAATTTAATTTAACATCATATGTACATATGACGATAAATTAAAATAATTTATGAAGAAGAAATTCTCATCGTCACCAGTATAGCATATAAATTAAAAACAAAAATTAAAATGCGACTCAGAGATTAATCTGAACCGTTGAAATCAAGCAGCTTTGTAAATTTCCATAACCCAGTGATTATAAGCACGACAAACGACCTTCAAAGAAGAGAAACCAGCTTGCTTTGCCAACGCTTCGAACTCTTGTTCAGTCCTCTCTTTGGCACCGGGAAGAATTTGAGACAAGGCAACGTCTCGTTGGAAGATGGTCTTTGTTATAATGTCTGTGTCCGGAACTTCTGATATTATCGATTCGACCGATACAATTTTACCGTTCTCCGGCAATGCATCATAACATACTTTCAATAACTTCAAGCATCGATCATCGCCCCAGTCATGAAGCATCGACTGAAAATGAAAACACACCTTCATTAATAATCAATATGTATAATATTAGACTACGAATGTGTCTACTTTATGATCAATGTTCCAAGGTTTTAATATGAATTATGAATAGTTCTAAATCCATTTTTTATCATGATGAAAATATTCTGCTAACCTTCATGAAAATAACTTCGGCTTTAGGAACTTCTGTAAACATATCTCCTGCAATGTGCTCCACTCCTAAAAAGGTCACGAAGAACATGATATATGATTATCAGAACATATATGGGTTAGAATTAGTTGATACAATGTAAAATTAAATTTTACACGTTAAATTAGTGAAAATGGATGTCTAAGATTAATAGTAGGTAGTAAAAAGATACTTATTTGAAAAAATATAAATAAATTATCTTTGATTTAAAATTTTTAATTTCCTTCAATAAATTAATTCAACAATCCAAAAAAAAACGTGTACAATTATTAAATATTATATTATGCTAATGGATCTTAACCCCCTCTATATTATGATTCATGTATTTTTTTTAATTTACATTGATTTTAGACCATTAAATAAGTGTAAATTTATGGTTAAGGATAATCTCCTTTTATTCTTTAAATTTTTTATTTTCTATTATTTAATTTCAGTTGTTAATTTATACTTATCTAATATTCTGAAACCAGTGCATTTTTATATTATGTATAATATTACCTGAGCAGGGGACAGCATCTTTGATGACTTGAGGCAGGTCAAAATTAATAGCCTTAATTTGTGGGTACTTGGAAACAATGAGCTTAAGATTTGTACCAACTCCACCTCCCACATCGACCACATGGTTTACACCCTCAAAGCCTTTGTAAGTCTCGAGGACTCGGTTCATGATTAAGTCGGTGTATACCGACATGGCTCGGTTGAACGTTTTCGACATGTCATCATCGGTCGCCAGCAGCTCGAACATGTGCTTCCCGAATGCTTTTATACTCGACAACCCTCCTTCCAATGTCACCTCTTTCAAGAATTTCCTATCAAAATAACAACAAATCAGACGAAGAATACCATGCCAACTAATTAATCTAAAAAAAATTCGAGCTTAAGTGTCTTTACGAAGAATATGCGCATTGTCAAGATTTTAAGAAAAAAACGAACAAATACTAATCTAAGAGGTGTAATTACCAGCATTCGACGATGTATTTTTCCAGGAAGACGCGTTGCAATGGAGCGAAGGTGATTTTCTCGTCTTGAAGGAAGTATTTTCCGACCGGTGCGAGGCCGTACGATCTTCGGGTCTTCCCGTCTTCGCCGGTGATCTGATCGCATGTTAAGATGGAGTGAGTCGCCAGGAGTCTGAGAATCCGATCGACGGTGGAAGCGGCGTCTGGGTTTTTGGTGGGCAGCTGAGACACTATCTGGGCAGCCGACAGCTTACGGGAGGGAGTGTCGGCTTTGGATATGATCTCTAACAAGCCGAGATCGACGGCGACTTTCAGCGTGAAAGGGAGTGCTGAAATGGTAGCCAAATGCATGGCGTGTAAGACGTCGGCTTCTTCGTGATTTGATGAGCTGATCTGCAGTGAATCCATGGCGGTTTTGGATTTCTTAGAGAAGATGAAGTTTGTTTACTAAGAGTATTCAAAACAAGACTTATCTTCACACTTTATTTTTCCAACACCGAATCCCTGTTTTATAGGTAAAATGGCGAAAACAGTCAACAGTCAGAGTAATAAACTATTTGGTGTATTAGCCCCATTGTTTTGTCTGAATATAATACACTGATATTAAATGACCGTCAAGACTTGCATTAGTAAGTCAACTGACTTTATGGTTGAACGAAATTAGAATTCCAATATTTGTTATTAGAGAGCCCTATTCTTGAATTTTATTTTTTTCGATATTTGTTATTACGAGTCTAATTTTTTTCAATATTTGTTATTTATGGTCTATTTTCTTTAATATTTGTTATTACATGTATACTATTAAATTTTAATTTTTCAATACTTGTTATTAGACTTCCATTTCCCCCTATATTTGTTGTTACAAGGATACTCTTAAAATTCATTTTTTTTTTACAAAATTTGTTAATAGAGACTCATTTTTTTATATACCACTTGTTACTAAGGGTCTAAATTCAATTTTTTCCCCAATACTCGTTATTAGGGGAAAGGGTGAGCAAAACTCCACTCGACTCGAAAAAATTGATTTTTTCGACTCAACTAGTCTTGACTCGAAAAAAAATTAAAATAAAGTTTGAGTTGTAAAATAAAAATTCTAATAACTCAAAATTTTAGTATTTAGTAGATAAATTTTTAAGTTCGAGACGTAAGGACTCGTAAACTCGCATAACTTGAAATTTTTTTACTCAACTTAACTCGATCGAACGCTCACTCTTAGTTAATGACCTATTTTTTAAGTTCGCCCATTAACCACCAAAATCTCAAAAACGGCGTGGATCTCATTATGCCCAATAACGCCACCAATTCAGTTCACCATTCTATCCAACTTCGTCAATTCAGTTTTTAAAGTTTTCAAATCTTTCAATTGGATCCTTGTAGCTCTCTTGCCAAATCAGTTGGGGGTGAACCACACATAAATATAATGACTCGACACGATCTACGAACCGCACTCTGCTCAACCGAGGTGCTCCCATGATCCACTTAAGGATCAAATGATTAAATCTCGGGAATAAAATTATACCAGACTACTTAGAAGCACAATATCATTCCATTGTTAGAAATTACGATTAACCGCACAATCGAAAAATTCCTCAACATCTTCAAAAAATAGTTAATTAGAATATAATATAATAATTAATAAATAACAAATAATTATCCGTCAAACCCATTATATTAAGGGTTAACTACTGTAATAGTCACTTATGATTTTCCCCAATACAGAGTTGGTCACCGATTTTGAAAAACGACCAGTAAGGTCACTTACGTTTTCGAGGCGTAAACTTTTGGTCACTCAGCCGTTTGTTGCCGTTAAACATTAACAAATTGCTGACCTGACAATAAAAAATAAGGGTAAATTACTGCAATGACCATTAAAGTTTATCTCATGTACATTTTTCCCCAATTTTAAAAAATAAACATTATAGTCACTAATAAAAATGTTTCTTTATAATTTCACCCTTAAATTTTTAAAAATTCATTTTTCAACCCTAAAACTTTACAATCAATTAGTACAATAATATTATAAATGCTTAGATGAAAAATAGGTGCCCAAAGTATACCTTTTTAAACTTAGGTGCCCAAATTGTTCCTATTTAATAACTAAACTTTCAAATTGCTCCTATTTTTTCACTCTGAATTATTTATTATTATTATTATTATTATTATTATTATTATTATTATTATTATTATTATTATTATTATTACATGTCATTTTTATTATTTAAAATATTTTTAAAAAATATTAGTTTTTAAAATAAGTTAGGTGTCTAAAGTATTTTTTTTTTGTAAAAATTGGTGCTCAAAGTTTCTATAGGTACACTTTTAGGTGCTCGGTTGTTAAATGGGTGTTAAAAATTGTCAACCAATCGGTGCTTGACACGTGACATTAATTTTATTTTTCAAAATTTTTAATGGAAAATACTCAGAATTTTTAAATTATTATAAAATTTCAAAATTTTACAAGCTTCACAAAACAATTCTTAAATCCCTAAAAATTCTCAAACTTTAGTCGTCTGTCACCGCTTCCTCCACCAGTTGTTTTCGCTGACCGCACCCACTTGGTCGTCGGGCCAAGGCGACAATTTTCCCTAACACGGCGTCGCCGGAAACGCCCAACGATGTGCAGCCGAATGTCGATTTCGTGTTTTACGTTTGGTTGCACGCTGTTGGGCGTTTCTGACGACGATGTGTTGGGAAAAATGATCGCCTTGGTCTGGCGACCAAGTGGGTGCGTTCAGTGATGACAACTGGCGGCGAAAGCGGCGACAATCGACGACGAAAGTTTGAGAATTTTTAGAGATTTAGAGACTGTTTTGTGAAGCTTGTCAAATTTTGAGATTTTATAATAATTCGAGAGTTCTAAGTATTTTCCATTAAAAATTAATAAAATTAATGCCACGTGTCAAGTACCAATTGATTGACAATTTTTCTAACACTCATTTAACAGCTGGGCACATAAAATTGTAACTATGGTAAATTTGGGCACCTATTTTTACAAAAAAATACTTTAAACACCTAAATTATTTTAAGAAGTAATATTTTTAAAAAATATATTTTAAATTAATAATAATAATAATGATTTTATTTTAAAATTATTTTTAATTTAACAATAATAAAAAATGACATGTAATGTTACAATAATATTAAAAACAATCCAGAGTGAAAAAAATAGGAGCAATTTGAAAGTTTAGTTATTAAATAGGAGCAATTTGAGCACCTAAATTTAAAAAGGGTATACTTTGGGCACCTATTTTTCATTTAAGCCTTTATAATATTATTATACTAATTGATTGTAAAGTTTTAGGGTTGAAAATTAATTTTTAAAAATTCAAGGGTGAAATTATAAAGAAACATTTTCATTAGTGACTATAATGTTTATTTTTTAAAATTTGGGAGAAAAATGTACATGAGATAAACTTTAATGGCAATTGCAGTAAATTACCCTTATTTTTCGTTCTCAGGTCAGCAATCCGTCAGTGTTTAACGACAACAAACGGCTGAGTGACCAAAAGTTTACGCCCCGAAAACGTAAGTGACCTTATTGGTCATTTTTCAAAATCGGTGACCAACTCTGTCATTCTTTTACTTTTTTATTTTTATTTTTTCTATATCGGTACCACAGAACTTTGCCATAATTAATCTAGAATGACTTGCGCCACACACTTAACTTAGATGAGTGAGTTTCCTAACGAAATTTTTTTACATTAACAAAATTTCGAACTCAATACCTACTTAAGCGCAATGGAGATTTTAGACATGTGCGAGGTGAGCGACCGCACAGGGCCCCCAAGAAAAGAAAACTCTAAATGAATTGAATTAAATGTTCATACGGAGAAAATAAAATATTTTGATTTAATAAATTACTAGAAAAATTTTAAAAATGAATTTAAAAAGGACCCCATAATATATTTTTTTACTAAGATAAAAATATCTTTAAAAAATTATATATTTCTAGAATTATAAATTAAAAGGCCTTATTTTAATAAATTGTACAAGACCTCGTAAATCTTTGAACCGCCATTGCTTAAGCGATACCAAATTGTTTACCACTTAGGGACCGTTTAGCATTACTTAAAAAAGAGCTTTTGCTTAAAAAAAATAATTTTTCACTCATAAACAATGCCAAACACTTTCTTTTTGGAGTAAAAAATCACTTAAAAAGTGATTTTCCACCAAACCTCAAAAGCTAAGATTCCTAGCTTTTGGGGTGGAAAATCACGTTTAGGTGTGAAGTTACTCTTTTACCCTCAATTATTAACACTAATATTAATTTTTATATTTAATTTAAACTTTTTATATTAATTATTTAGAAATATTTAAAAATACTAATGAATTTTCGGTTTTTATATTTTTATTATTTAAATTGATTTTTCACATATAATAATACTAATAAATTTCGTGATAACGAAGTTAAACATCATTTAAGTTCATTTAATTTTACTTTACAATATCATGTCTAAAGTAGACATTTTATATTTTTAAAAGTATTTTTTAACAGCAATGCTAAATACTAAAATCTTAAAATTAATTTTTCAAAATCATGTTTAAAATTACTTTCTAACAACACTTTTAAAAGTATTTTTCAAAATCAATGCCAAATTGGCCCTTAGACTGAACGCGTTAATACATTATTTTTTTATTTTTAATAATTGGTGTCTAGAAGAGATGACTTTTCAATGCAGTCCAATGTGAGATAAAAGGCTCCATCAATTAAATATCAAATATGAGATCAGTAGGTGCGTAGTTGGCTTGGAATAATACACAATAAGTTAAGGGAACGACACTAAATATTAAAATAATCAAACAAGTACAAATATAATATACTAAAATTAAGTAGAAATATATAATTCCATAGGTAGGTCCCATGATGTGATTGCTGAAATTAATTTAATATATCTTTTAATAAATCAAATTGGATAATTAAATTGTCAAACACTCCGCCTCGTAATTAATTTTTTTCTTCATTTTATTCAAAGTGAGATTTGTTATTATATTCTAATCTCACTGCGTACATTGACCTAGTCATCTTTGACTAGTGATTCACTAATGCTCGCTCATTTCGAATTATTTATTTCATTTGTTTGATTTTATTTGTTTGTTTCGTTATTTTATTTTTCTATTTTTTAATTTAATAAATTTATCTTCATGACATGTTTTCTTTTATCGTTTGGTACGTTTTTCTGTTTTTTAGTACGCTTTTTTGTTATTTGTTTTCAATTAGGGTTGGATCTGACGTCGCCACGACTGATCAAGATGGCGCTTCTTTTATTATGTTGTTGATCTCCCTGTCTCGGGCCCTTGAATCGGATACGCGATTACATCTACCGTTTATTCGCGATTGAGTTGTGGTAATGACCTTTTTGTCAACGTACGTTCACTGTAATATGCATTTGTCAATGTTGTTTGTTGATGATTTTACCCATCATCGTCGATTTGGGGATGTTTGTATCCATCTTTTGTTTCGAGTCTTTGGATTAGGTTCTTACCTGTTCTTGTATGGTCCTATTATGATCTTGTATGGTCCTATTATGATCTAGAGCCGCTAATTTAGTTTTTGGGTTTGTATCTGAATTTAGATGTTCGTTTACTTAGTGGTAAACTTTTATTATAATTTGGGATATTTTTCGTTTAATAAAATTAGTGAATTCAATTTAAAAAAAATATCAGAATCATTTATTTAATTTTAAATAAAAATCACAAATATTAAATAAATGTGTTTATTAGTATTTTATTATTTTTAACAATAATCTTGACTAACAATTTAGAGTAAATTATACTTAATTATTGTGTTAAAAAACTCAAATCGAGGCCTGATACATGAATAAATTTAATATGAACAGATAAAGACAGTTCATTTATTTTTTCTCTCCAACATGGTGACTATTTCTGTTTGTTTGTATGACTCAATTTTGAACAAAATATATTTAATCATCAGTCAATAATCTATATAATATAGTTATGAATGTTATACATTTAGGCTTCATCTCTATCTTCTTAGAATCTTATTTATGACACTTGTATTAAATTGATTGTATAATAGTATTTAGAAAAATTAATTAATAATTAATTATTTATTTGAACAAACAAAATAACATATAACAACGTAATTATATTTGTTACTTGTTTGAATACTTTAGTTATTATTATTTGATATATATTAATAATGATATGTATTAGATTATGAACAATAGCTTTTAATATAATATTATTATGTATGTTTGAAGTGTATCTATTAATTTCTTATTTATAGGAAAAATATAATTAATATTAATACATTCATATAATTTGGGAGAGAATTTGGAATATGACTTCTGGCGAGGGAGAGAATTTGGGAGAGAGCTGTCGCCAAAAGTGGTGGACACTCTACGTAGAGAATCTATCTGAGCAGATATATTGGAAGAGTTTGTGGCAGGTCTTCGATCGATACGAACGAGTGATGGATGTGTTTGTCCCAATTAAAAGAACAAAAAATGGGAGTGATTTAGGTTTGTGAGAATGGAGAGGGAGGTGGATGCGGAGAAATCAATTGAGAGATTAAACAGGAGGCAAATTTATAGATCGCGTATACGAGTTTCAATGGAAATGTGAGTAAGGAGTGGGTTCAAAGGAAATATACAAGAGGGGGCTAATCGACAAAAAGAGGGTAATAGGGTAGATGATCGGGGGAATTTGATCAATGAGGATTCAAAGCAATAGAGTAAACAACGGAATAGAAGAGTTCCGGGGGTGGAGGATGAAGGAAAAATTGGCATTCTCAAAAATTGTGCAATGGCGCGTTGTCGTGTATCTTTAGGAATAGCATCTTTAGCTAAGGAATTGAATGAGGCAGCAATGGTAGGTTTTTCGATGATGCGAATGTCTGGATCGAGATTGCTATTGATTTTTAATAGTGTGGATACTAGACGACGAATACTATCCAGTGGCGTTCTTGAAAGATGGTTCACGAACGTGCAAATTTGGGAACCGGGGATTGAGAGGGGGCAACGAAGGGCATGTATATCAATTAGAGGTATACTATTGCATGCGTGGTCTTGAGGGACATTTGAAAATATGACGGCTTTATAAGGAACGATGGTGAGATGTGATGATGCAGTTGTTGAGCCTAATTCTTTTGAGAGGGGACAAATATTGATTGAAACTGAACAATTTGAGCACATTGAGGAGATAATAGAAATTTAAGTGAAAGGAAGACGTTAACCTTGTAAAAAGTCTATTCACATGCATTTTTACTTAGAATATTTCTTGGTTTTAAGCTCATTTCATTGCATATAGTTGCATTTAGTTCATATAGTTGCATATGGTGTTGTTAGCTTGGTTGTTTTGATTAAATTATGAATTTGATGCTGCTTGAGGCAGGTTTGGTTTGGTATTGTGATGTGCAGGTGCAGGTGAAGCAAGGAACAATGCTGGGAAATGAGAAAAATGCTGCAGCATTTTGGACGCGTTTATGGGTGCAAAAAAGATAAAAAGAGAAGATATTTTGAGAACTCCCACATGTGAACCCCCAGCCAGCTGTGCCACTCACGTGACCTAGAGAATATTTCCTAGGGCACAAAATCCTAAGGGCCCCCACTATATAAATGACAAGATACCCACGTTAAAAATGTGACTAGAAAGTTGCTTTTGGAGATAAGAGAGATAGAAAGGAAGATGCGACCACTATTCTTTTTCTTCTTCTTCTTCTTCTTTTTCTTCTTCTTCTTCTTCTCCTTTATTGCGTTCTCCATTGATGGAGCTCTAAACGGAAGATCTTGCTGGCCTTTGAGAGAAGAAACAAGCTTGAAGCGGTTCACGGCAGTCCACGACAGCTTGGGAGTTTCCTTTACTCTTAGTTGCTTCTGCTTTAGCATTTTCTATTCTAGAAATGGGTTGATTGAAATGGATGATTATGGATGATATTTACCCAGCCATGAACTAACTTTAAGTGGCTTGGGTTTGTTTTGGATGATGATGTTAGTTTTTAATGGATGTTTTCATCATTTTCTAGTTTCCATATGCTTTATCTACTGTTTATTACCCTAAGTTTGTAAGAGCTCTCGAGAGCTAGCCTTTACTTGGGTGTTAGATTAGCTTAATGGTCAAGAGAGTTAAGCTTAGATCCACGTAGACAATGGGGTTGGATGCTGAGAGGCACACCTCTAACTCACCTTAGAGATAAGGATAAAGTTTCAACAACTAAAAAGAGTAGTACTTAAACGATAAGTAGCTTGCTAGGGTTCACGCTGAGAGGTATTGTCGTAGCATTCTGGCTGTCGGGTTTCTTGCTAGAGATATTTTAGAAACATATTAGTAAACTCTGTCGAGCATAGTTTGAGCTGGAAAGTGTTAGACATACATTATTACTAGGCATTGGATTTCTCAACAAGCCTAGTCTGTCTTCCTATCTGAGAGTTTCCACACGTGTGAGGACTTTTGAAGTCTTATCATTTTGCTCCAATTTTTATTACAGTTGTTTGCTACGACATTTCTTCACTTGTCCATGCTTGCTATTGCATTTATATTCAATTTTTGTTTTGTGTTCTTGAACTTGACATGAAATACCTTCAATCCCTATGAAGACGATACTCACTCATCACTTTACTACTTGGAGTATGCCCAAAGACCAATCATATGATGATTGAATAGACATATTATTTTACTAGATTTATCAAGTAATGACATTGCCGTTATTATCATTTGGTATGTTTCTATGCATCAAACTAACCATTGGATAATAATGTCCATACAATAATACGATTATTGTTAAATATGATCCTTAGTCGAATATTATTATGGGTATGGAGAGTGATAATATATAAAGACTAATATGTGGTTGATGACAAACGTTGTCATTGACATAGAGATGTCAAAATCAACACATAAGTATTTGTTAGAGAACAACATACTGGATTGACCCGCTATGAGCATGTTTCTTGGGTATATGTGACAGTCACAACATTGCTCATGATAAACATATGTATAATCCTCAGACTTGAGATCAACATGATTTCAACATATAGATTTACGTATTTTGACATAGTCAAACGTGTGTCGTAACTGACTACATTATAAAGACTGATGATTGGATACGTGATGACTTACGTAGTGAAATATGGTTGATCAAGAAAGGACTTGTCCCTCCTACATAATGGGAGAAATATCTTCGGCCACTTGATTGAGTGAGATTAGAAAATGCATGGCCATGCTCGAATATTATGATATGAGATATCATAGAGATTCGTTTATCATAATCTACTCAAGACATCAAGAAACACTAGATGGACAACGCAAGTGTGACTAACCCATGACTTATGTTCATCTAAGATATAAAGGACAAAAGGATGAAATACATAAAGGAAGTTTATTCAGGAATTAGGAAAGTCAAACCATGACTTCATGCAACTTAGGTAGCAATGATGTATTGCTAGATGCCACTCATTGTTTGTAAAATTAGAACAGTTCTAATTTTGCTGCTAACGTTGCATGAACCTACAAGGGTCACACCCTTCAAATGAAACGAACAAAAATTAGAAACCATACTCCCTATTTTAGGGAGGTTGTCGAAAATCCCCTATGGGATAGGGGAAATCGGCAACTCCCTTAAATGGGAATAATATTGGATAAATATTGTATTTTTCAAATATTATTTAGAGTATGAAAAATATTTAGAGACTTAAATATTATAGAATAAGATTCTAGAAATTTAAATATATATTTGGAATTTATATAATGTATATTTAATTCCAAGTTTATGTAAAATTAGGTTCTACATAATTAAAAATATATATTTAAATATATTTAAATCCAAGTAAAGATAGAATGAGATTCTATATAATAAATATATATATATAGATTAAATATAATGTATATTTAAATCCATGTTTTATGTAGAATAAGATTCTACATAATTAAATATATATATATATATATATTATTTAATATTATTAAATATAATGTATATTTAATATAAATCAATTTCAAGTAGAATTAGATTTTATGAATTTTGATTGAACTTGGATTTAAGGAATTCAACTAGAATTAAGTCTCTGAATACTATTTAAAGTATAAGAGCTAGCAACCAAATCATCCCTATTCCTCCTTGCAAATTTCGACATATCCCTGGGAATTCCCCTATGGAATTTTCGACAAGTCCCAGATTTCTTCTGAGAAGCTGTTCGATATTTTTCTGGTGTTCCTCTTGACCCTTGGCAAATTCCTGGCTATTTCCTAGTTCGAATCCAAGTCCCGGTAGAACCCCTGGTCGATTTCAGACTCCCTCAGGAATCCCTGGAGGGATTTCGACTTCTCCCTGGAAGGTGTTCAAACCTGTCGAAATTTATCCCTAAGTGTTAGGGAGGCGGAAACTTTGATCGTTTTGTTCGGGTGGACTCCGTAGAGGTCGTTGCGAACCTGTGACGATTCCGATTTTACTTGACGTGGTTATTCCGACATACCGTCAATTTTCCAGTTTCCAGAGTTTTAAAAGGTAACTCTTCATCTTTTCACCCCGGATTCGTTCATGTACATGGATCCTGGCTGGATTACGTCGGATTAATTTTTCTGCTGCGCCACGGGGCGTGCCGACGTGACCCAACACTGTCGAGCATAGTTTGAGCTGGAAAGTGTTAGACATACATTATTACTAGGCATAGGATTTCTCAAGAACCCCAGTTTGTCTTCCTATTTGAGAGTTTCCACACGTGTGAGGACATTTGAAGTCTTATCATTTTGCTCCAGTTTTTATTACAGTTGTTTGCTACGACATTTCTTCACTTGTCCATGCTTGCTATTGCATTTATATTCAATTTTTGTTTTGTGTTCTTGAACTTGACATGAAATACCTTCAATCCCTATGAAGACGATACTCACTTATCACTTTACTACTTGTTTCGATATGTATACTTGCACTATTTGCGTATCATTTATAGTACACCACATAACGCAACAGATGACATATGAGGTGCATGTAACAGAATTAAGCCATTGGTGAAATCACAGTTGTGTGCTAGTTGTGAAAGATTTTATGGTTTAGAGGAGGACAATGAGGATTCAGATTCGCACGTGGAGTTGGATAATTTAGAGGTGGACATAACAAGTCGGGGTAGAAAAAATGATGTACATCTAACTAAGTTGGCTGCTGTGGAAAATCAGAAAGATGTTGAGGATAATGAGAATTTCATAAGTGTGAAGGAAATTGAGAGTGATCATAAGGTGCATCAAGATAAAGGACAAGTTGTAGCGTTAGGTGGGAATGCGTCTCTAGAGAATAGTGGTTTGAAAGGAACGTGGGGATGGAAACAACAATAGATGTGGTTGATGAGGGGCTGGATAGTTCAAGAGGGACATAGGCGATGACGTTAATAGAATGTTTGGTGGTGTTTTCATCATCGGATAAGGGGTTGGATGGAGATGGAGAGAGTGGAGGTAAATATTCGAAATCGAT
The DNA here is from genome assembly GCA_958450335.1 of Hibiscus tridactylites. NCBI lineage: Eukaryota > Viridiplantae > Streptophyta > Magnoliopsida > Malvales > Malvaceae > Hibiscus > Hibiscus tridactylites. The sequence continues at coordinate 79,256,986 of OY288278.1, read as the reverse complement.
TCTAAACGGTGGAAGTGCAACGGGTGGTTGTCACGAATTATTGTGATGCAGCGGCAAATGTAGGAAATGAGGGAGCACGTGGACTAATTAATGAGGTTTTAGGATTAGACTTTGTTGTGAATAAGGATTCTACTCAAATTGAAACTTCAAGTGATAAAAGGGAATATGTGTTGGTTGAGGATAAGGCATATGCTTTAACCAAGAATAAAAATAAAGGAAAGGGACGACCGAGTAAAAACAAAGGAGTTAAGTGAGGTAAAGAGCGTCGTCTATTGAAAGGTTCAAGGACAGAACAGTCTAGATTGGTTGTGTTGTGAGAGGCGGAAGAGACATTATGACTCAGGCAATTTATAAGAGCGGGTACGATCGATAACGAAGAAGCCATAATTAAAGGGATTGCTGAAATTATTGAAGGAATAGATCGCGAGTGTTAGTCGCGATGAAGGTGTTGTCTTGGAATATCTGAGGGTTAAGAGTAGGGTCAAAAAAGAAGGCATTACGAGGGTTAGTGAGACAACATCGTTTTGAGATAGCCCTTATTTAAGAATCGAAATTAGAGTCTATATCTGAAGGCATGGTTCACAAGATGTGGCATTCAGATAAGTTTAAATTTTTTTATGCTTCTTTGCAAGGACGATCATGGGGTCTTGTTGTGGTATGGGAGGAAGGGCGTTTTGAGCTATTGGAGACGATTGTAAAATCGATTTTTTTGTTACGTGGTCGATAGGTACATGATATATAAGATTGCAATATGGGGGCTATTTACGACCATGTGAGATCTCTGAACAAGCAATTTTATAGAGGGATTTACAAGAGGATATGCTACGATGGGATGGACTATGGTGTCTAGCGAGTGACTTCAACTTGGTATGTGAAAAAAATGAGCAACAAGGTTGCGTAACTGATCCGAGGGGCATGTCATCATTTAATAGTTTCATTGAGAATTTGGAGTTGGTTGATATGTCGTTGAAAGGTAAAGGCTTTACGTGGTTTGATTTTGCTATCAAGTGAGTGGATGATTCGGTTTTCAGGATTGGTACAGACAAGTTCGGTGCGTGGTTTGTCAGATCATTCACCAATTAGCTTGTCTTCTCAACATAAAGATTAAGGACCACGCTCTTTTTGTTTTCTTAACTACTGTTGAAAAAAAGGACATGTTAAGCATATGGAGGGCGAATGAACGCAGATATCCAAAGGTGCGAATGAGTTGAGTTTAATGGATAAACGGTGGGCTTTTCATTGTTTCTTGCGTGATTGGAACCGTAAGGAGTTTGGCAGTGTTAGCAATCAAATTGAGGTGACAACGAGATTGATCAAGGAGTTGGATATACGAGTGTTAAGAGGCGTTATCATTAAAAATGGTGACGAAGAGAGGCGATCCCTTATGGGGAAGTTATGGAAATTGTGTCAAATGAGGGAGATGATTTGGCGACAGAAATCACACTTCTTATTGTTGCGGGTTGGGGATCGAAATACTAATTATTTCCATAGAGCTACAATAGTTAGAGGCATGTTGAATCAATTGTGGGGACTGTCCATTAATGGAACTTGGGTGGGAGATCCAGAACGTATAAAAAACCATGTTTTTAAAGCATTTCGTTGCCATTTTTTGCAATCTCAACGATGATGTGTGCTGGACACTACGCTGAATTTCCAGTGTCTATTGTCGAAGTAGGCCAATAGGTTGACAGTGGCTTTTTTAGAAGAGGAGGTCAAGGGGGCAATTTGGAGTTGTAACTGAGCTAAGGCTCTCGGTGCAGATGGGTACATTTTCAAGTTTTATAAAAAGGGATAAAATTTTTTGAAAGATGATATCATGAGTGTGTTGCATGTTTTTTATTCGACTGGTTCTTTGCCTCATGGTCTAAATTCGTCATTCATTGTATTAATTCCTAAGAAAGACAATCCAGCTGTAATTGGTGATTTTTGCCCTATTTGCCTGTTAAATTAGGTGTATAAAATCCTTGCAAATGTTCTAGCGAGGATATTTCAGCGAGTTATTGGGCATTTGATTAGTGACACGTAGATGACATTTATCAAGGGTCGACAAATTATAGATAATGTGCTATTGGTAAATGAGGTAGTACATTCACTCAAACATGATCGATATAGCACAAGAGAGGTGATTGTGAAGCTCGATTTCGCTAAGGCATATGATTACATGGACTGGGATTGCAGTATTGGTGAATGGTAGTGCTACTCGTGAGTTTGGGATAAGGCGTGGCTTACGACAAGGTGACCCATTGTCGCCTCTTTTTTTGTTGTCATAGTTGAGATGTTTCATCAATTTATGCGAAATGCTGAGGGGTTGGGCTTGATTGAAGGTGTGCGTGTAGTTTCCGATTTTTATATGTCGGATTTATAGTTTGCCGATGATAGGATAATTTTTCTCCCTGGTAAAATAGAAGTGGCAAGAAATTTGAAGAGGTTGTTAACATATTTTCAGTTTGTGTCATGGCTTAAGATTAATTTTGTCAAGACTTCATTATATGGAATTGGTGTTGCGAATTCAGCACTGCCGGATATGGCTTTGGTGTTGGGTTGTTCACATGGTGAATTGCCATTTCAATATTTAGGCATGCATGTTGGTGTGAATCCGAAAGCACATAGTGTGCGGGAACCTTTATTACATAGATTTCGTGTTTGCTTTGTAGGTTGGAAACGAAGTTCGTTGTCGTTTGCGGCTCGATTGATGCTAGTAAATTCTGTGTTGTCTACATTATTGGCATATTACATGACCATTTTCTCTATTCCTAAAGGCGTGGTGGCTAAAATGGATAGAATCCATCGTCAATTTTGTGGGGAGAAAAAGATGGGAAACGACGTATGAGTTGTGTAGGTTGGGCGAGAGTGTGCCGTCTGAAGTATTTGGGGGTTTGGACGTGGTTGATTTGCGAATGAGAAATGTTGACTTGCTCTCTAAATGGGTGTGGCAATTCGCGACGGAGGATAGTTCCTTATGGAAGTCTTTAATCAAAGCAAAATATGGTAAAGTGATGCTCAAGTGGCGTTTTAATATTAGGGGTAAGAAGCAAATGCAGTTGTTTTGAGGCAAATAGTTGAGGTTCAGGAAGACGATATTGTACAACGATTCATGAGATTACAATGTTTTTCGTGGGAGGTGTGGGCTGGTGTAAAAGTATTGTTTTGACATGATGTGTGGTGTGCGGACGAGTCGCTTCGAGTGTTATTTCTGCACTTATATCGAGTGGCATTTTGTAAAACTGAATTGGTGACGGATTATGCACAAGAGGGGTTGTTTTCTCATGAAGGTTAGTCACATTTTTTAGCAAAAGTTTGTGAGCTTATGAGCAGCAACAATTGCTGGAGTTAATTACAATTGTTGCGGTTGATGAGTGAAGGATTTGGCGAGGTTGATGAGTTCGATCGGGGTTGCAGATGAAAGTTTTGAAGCTTTCTCGGTGTGAAGTTTGTGAGCTTATGACCAAAAACGATTGCTATGTTGTTAGACTGTGGTGTCATATTGCCTAGTATGGAAGTTGTGTGTGTTTGGTGTCAATGAGGGAGGGATGACAGTTGTAGAGTGTTTGGGTGTTCTCTATTTATGAGCGCAAGTGCACACTCCTGTCAAGTTATAGTATAAAAGATATTGTCTCCCACAGGGATTGGACACCTTGATTCGAGTTGTAAATCCTGCACAAGAAAAGTAAATGCACAATTAAGTTGAATGTTTAAAAAGAAAAGTAAAATAAAAACACAAGTAATTAAAAGAGAAATGGTCAGATTGATAGAAAGGGCAGGGTTATGCTGCTGCTTAGTGTGAAACTGCGTTGAATAGGACAAGTCGTTTTGCATTGCCAAATCTGTTGCCTCGACGGTAGATGGCAGGTAGACTGCTGAGACCCTCTCGCTGCCTCGGCAGGGGAATGGAACTATGTCTCAGCGGCAAACTCGGCAGAACTACAGGCTCGACAGAATGCTTCGAAAGTGACTATGCTTATGTCTAAGTCAAAGTTCTATTGATGCCCACTGCAGATAATACCAGTCGCAGCGTGAATCATGCAAAGACAACAATGTTGATTCGTCCTCTTTTAGCCGCCTTAAACCCTAAACCTATGTCTAGGCCGGATTGATCACATCGTCTATAGATGAAATCGTATTTACTCCTTTTGTGAGTTCGACTCTCTCGATACCGAACAAATGGATAGAATTCAACTAATCTTTCGCCTTAATTGAAAACTATGAAGAACATTAAATAAGTAAACCTTGTAATTTTATTTGCAAAAACAAACTTGAAATTCTAAACAACCGTTCTCACAACTAATTACAACATAACCCAAACCCAAGGAGAAATTTAGAACATGTCGACGGCAAGAAAACCTAACTATGCCTAAGGAAAACCTCTATTCTCTTTAACTAGAATTACAATGGGTATATATAGGCATTAGCTAGGTCTAGTCCTTCTTGAAGTAGAAGTCTTCAAAGTAGCTTTTCACATTAAATGTGACTTTAAACTCTGACTGCTTTGAGTTGAATGTGGACTTTATCACGTTGCCTTGCTCCACAAGTAATCTCGAGATCCTTCTTTGGCGGCTCTGTCCACTGCTACAGACGTCAGAAAATTGAGTGGACAACATCTATAGAATTAGGATTTTTTGCTCTACAGATCGCACTATGGTTCTCCAACCCCATAGTCTGCTATCTTGGGCGGCAAGGTGGGCGGCGGCAGCTACTCGACAGCTGTTGTCTCTGTCTGGAAATGCATCAGTACAGCTCCTTGGTTTGCTGCCTCAGCATCACATCCTCATCTCCTCTTTCCCTTTGTCAGCCTCTAGTACCTAAAACCAAAAGTACACTAAAACAATACCTTTTCTTTACCAAACAAAAAATAGTCTAGAGAATCATGGAAAAGTAAATAAATATTGTAAAATGCAATGCATGGTCCTAATTATGCTTAAAATGCACTAAAAACAACAATAATATGAGATGGAATGTGTATGAAATATAAAACATGTGAACACTTTACAACTGTGACCATATTTTGTATGGTTGTTCTTGGATTAGGAATTTATAGAATATGTTTTTTTGATTGGTGGGAGTGCAATGGATTTTTCCGCGTTCTTTGGAAAATTTCATGGTGCAAGCGGCAGATATGTTTGCCATGGTGATGAAGGACCGGTGGATTGTAGGTTGTGTTGCGTTTTATGGACAACTTGGTTGGCTCGTCATGAATTGATGCTTCAAAAGAAGAGACAATGTGTATTGGACTTGGTTTTTATGGTCAAATTGCAGACTTTATATTGGGTGAGGGCGATGAATTTAGATGTGTCAATTGTTGAGTCGTAATGGTGGTTATGTCCATAGAAATTCTTTAATTCCCAAGGGTATGGGGGGTTGGTTCGAGTTGGGGTCGTGTGGAATCCTCCATCGCCAGGGTATTGAAATTTAAATGTTGATGGTTCGGCCCGTGAGAAGCCGGGTGTAAAGCGTAAAAAAGTCTTCTAATTCGAGTGCAAGTGTACACTTCTATCAAGTTATAGTATAAAAGATTATCGTCTCCTCATGGACTGAATGGCTACTTCAAGATTAATTTCCTGCACAAGGAAAAATAAAAACACAATTGATTTGAGTTGTTTGTGAAGTTGCATAAACTAAAGTAATCGAATAATAAAAAGGATAGAGTAATCGGAATAAGAAGATGGGTCAAATTGAGTTGTGTCGTAGTGTAAAATTGCGTTGCACTTTGAAAAAGTCTTGAGATGCAAAGTCGATGTGGCCGCCACTACGGGTGACGGTTTGAACACTGCCATGATGGGTAACTCGGCGGGCCTTCAAGGTTCGGTAGAACGTCCTAAACTGATTCTGACTTAACTCTAAGTTTGAATAATGTTGATGCTCACTCTTTGACAATACCTCTCGGCGTAAACCTAGATTGAACAACAATATTCCCATGTTCCTTCTTAGCTGCCTCAAACCTGGACTTATCTCTAAGCTAAGTTAATTTTTGTCTTAATTTGAGGAAATCATGTTTATCCCTTCCTTTAGTTTTAACTCTCTCGAATTGAAATAAATGGATGTGCTCACAAAGGTCTCTCGACTCTATTGCAAACAAAGATGAAGACTATGGAATAAACAAACCTTGAATTCAAATTGCATTAAAAACTTTAACTAATTACAACCGTACTCACAACCACTAAACAAAACAATCTTAACCCTAAAAAAGTTTAGAACATAATGTGAATGAGAAAACACAAAAACCAAATTCTAAAAAATCCTAAGCTCTCCTTCTTGTCTTCCAATTCGTTCAAGCCTTCCTTTTATAGGTGGTTATATGTGAAAACCCTATTTGGGAAGAAGTCTCTCTTTGGGAGGAAGTTAAGTTGGAATTAAATGCTCTCAAACATCTGGGTGTTTTATTCCAAACTGACTCCTCTTTTGGGCTTTCTTGGGCCGCAAGCTTCTTCTTTGTTTGGGGTATTCTCACGTCATCTCTGAGTGCTCATGGGCTTTATTCGTCATGTGGCTTGGTTCTGCTGATACATAGAATTATCCTCTTGCTATCGCACTCCTCTTTGGCCAATCACCAATGCGCCGTCGCAGCGGCAGTGCTGGCGGTTGTCTGTCTCGGTGGTTCATTCCTTGAACTGCATCAATACAGTTCTTTTTAGCAACAATGGTTCATCCTATGTAACTGGATGTGATCATTCTGCTCTCTTATCCTCTCCAATCATTCTTCTACTTCCTTGCCGCGACGGGTGTCGGCGGTAATCTTCTGTAACCTGTAATGCAAATGCAGCAAAAACATTATCTTTTTCCCACAAATAATCATAATTACTGTAATAAGCTGAGTGAAGGAAAAATACTGTAAAACATGCATGAAAACTTAAGTATGAACTAAAATGAGCTTAAGAACATTGACAATATGAGCTAAAATGGTTATAAAATATAGGAATTTCAAGCACTTTACACCGGGACAAGCTAGTTGTGGTGGGGTGTTGAGGGATTCGGATGGTGTTGTGTTAGCTATGTTTTCCGAACCATTGGGTGTAATGGATTCGAACGAGGCGGAATTACGGGCTGTGTTGGTGGCATTGGAGATGTTGTTGGAGACAAGATGGAAAGAAGGTCATTCGATTGTGATTGAGTCAGATTCGAGAGTGGTTATATCGCGGGTTACTCATCGTGAGACGCGACTATGGAGGTTTTGGAAATGTTTTTGCTTCCTTGATTTGGCAGTGATAAGATTTTCATGTGTATGTTTTATCAATATTTTGAGGGAGGCGAATGGTGTAGTGGATATATTAGCGAAATGAGGGGTTGATCATGGTGAATGGTTACGTGTGTGGAAGTAATGGTTCTCCTGGATAGTGGTGATGCATGAGTATTTGTTGGGTTCGGGGAGGGTCCTTGCCGTATGTGGGAGGATTATGTTGTTCACATGTTCGTTGTTTTGGTTTTTCGATCAGTTGGATGTACTCTTTTCCTCCATTTTAGGTTAACGAGGTTTTTAAAGCATCTTTATGATCTATCTTGTATAATTTTTTCTTAATCGAAATTATACTTCTTTGATCGAAAAAATTTCTTATTTATAGAATTATTTTCAATATGATTTTATTAATCATTAAATTTAATTTTTGAATCATATGTATTAATATCATTTATTTGAAGAAAAAATAATTATTTAAATTATATATAAATATGAGAATATATTTTACTTTAAAACATATGTGAGATATTCAAGTTTATGTTATCTGGATAACTCTCATTATAATTTTCAAAGACAAAAGAGTCTTTATAATTCTTATATTCAATCTTCTAAACTCAAAACGCTACTGCTAACAGCTTTATAATTCTAAAGGATTCAACCAATCCACTTTACTAAGAAACCAAATCAGAGGATTTAACTCGTCAATCTTCTAAAAATGATTAACCTCCAATTTTAGTTCAAAATTATGTTCACCAAATATTACTTATATCTTTAGAGAAAGAATATGTAATGTTAGGATGACCAATCGAAGTGATTTGGCTAAGAGGGGGTGAATTGACAATTTAAAAAACGAAGGGAAGCAAAAGGAAAGATAAAAATTGAGACACAAGAGATTTATAATGGTTCAACCTTCTAACAAGGTTTACATCCACTACATTAGGTCCTTAGCTTCCCACTAAGGATTTTCACAAATTCACTAAGAATTTCTTCTCTTTTTTCTAGGCAAAGGAGACAACCCTTTATACAATTAAAACTTTCTATTCAAAGCTTTGATCAAGCTCACTCTTTTACAATAAATTTAATAGCAAACTGAAAATCCTCTCAAAGGTAGTTTGTTTGCCCAATTACAAGTTCACTCAACCTAAAAACTTGAATAAAAATGATTACAAGAAAGATCACTCAAGTGGGTTATAAAGATTTGACTCTAATAGACTCAAGATTGTTGGATTTGTGATTGAATGCTTAAGACTTGTTCAATAGTTGTTGTTGTAGCTTTGGAGACTTGTTTATATACCCCATCATTGGTTTCTAGTCGTTTGAGTGGTTGGGATATTGAATATAGTCGTTGGGCTGTAATTTTCCCGCAATAAATGTTGTCTGCCAACCCTCAGTATCGGTACACGACCTGCCGTATCGGTACCTGTTAAAAGAAGAAATAGTCATTGTACAAAAGGGTATCGATCCGCGGGAGGGCGTGTTGGTACGAGAAGTCGATTTTATAAAGGTGTAGCGGTACGGGCCGTACCGTATCGGTACTGGTTTTGCTCACTAACATTTGAGAAATTTGAGAGCACAAAAGCGTATCGGCACACCTAAGGGCATATCGATATGGTATAACTAAATTTTAAAGCTTCTGATTCCAATAAACTGACAAGGTAACGACCATATTATTAAATGCAAGATTTTGAAAATCTATACACCCCGTATCGGTACGAGTAAAGTCGTATCAGTACTCAATGCTTATTTGGTTTTCAGGATTGAATGGCGTACTGTTACAGCTATACGTGTATCGCTATAAAAACGTTTCCAGTAGCTAAGACTTGTATCGATACGACCAAAGGTGTATCAGTACGACTGGACCAAAATCGATTATTTGAGTATTAAAACACTTGGAAAATATTTGGGGTTTTAATTTTTAGCTTAGAAATAATTTTAACTCGAATCCTTATCTTTTTATGAGTATTTTTTAGTATTTAATAATTTATTCAAATTTATGATTTAATCCTTTAAAATTATTGTTATATCAAAACCAAATGTTAATTTTACATAGATTCATGTCATAAATATTGTAACGCACACTTCATTAAATAAAACTCTAAATCTAACTAAAAGCCAAAATCTTAAGGGATTGATTTTATAATAAATGATGGTTCCATATACCTAGGACAAAAATGACATATTTATGTAGTATAAGAAAATAAATTTCTAAGTCTAGCAAGTTAAAAAGAACAAAGTCAAAATTTAAAATTATTGGTAAATACCCAAAAAATTAATATTGGAAAAAAAATAAGTTTTTGGGATGAGTACGGTGATTGGGCGTGTTGCGAACGTATAATTTTCGAAAGTTACGTAAATTTAAAAAAAAAAATTCAATTGGACAATCAAACTTAAAGTTATGTTTTTTCAAAATTTTGCACTATATTGCAACTCAAACAATTATAATTCCAAAAAATGCATGGTTTTGTTGAAATGCTTTAATTTCTAAAAAAATTAATGCAAAATATTAATTTTCTTTCTATTTAGTCGTTTTTTTGTTTTGATAAATGAAGGTGTTTACTATCACATACTTCATTAAAAATTCTATTAAACTTAATCGAAGAAAAGAGTAGACGGAATAATAACACTACAAAAATATTCGAGCTACACCCAAGACATGAACATCAACGTGAAGAACTGATAAAATTTCATCTGATTGTGACAGACACGATTACCCTCCGTGAGAACATGCACGACCTGAATTTCCCATGACTGCCGTAACAAACGCCAAATGTGCGAAACCAAAGACGACATCTGATCAGCGGGAGCAAGACTTCCAATCAAACGTACAGCCTCCAATCTATCGGATTCCAAAAGAAGACGTTTAATACTAATAGACCAAGAGCATAAAAGTCCATTCTTTCAATTTAGTTTGAAAAATAAAAAATAACCAAAATATCTGTCAAAGACAGTTCAATATAAAATTATTGAAATATTTTTATTTAAAACGGTAATTAATATTATCATATCCATATTTTAGCAGATAATAAATATTAAAGAAAACTACATATTTAGTACCCTAATTATGTTCATGTTACTGTTTTGATACTCCAACTATTACTTTTGGCAAAATAGTAACTAATGTTACATTTTTGTTTTGTTTTGGTACCTCTAATGTTTTAAATTAACATAAATGGTGACGTACTTTGGGCTAATAACAATTTTAGTCCAAAAACTTATACAATCTATCAATTTAGTCTAAAATTCTATCAATGTAAATATTATTTTAATTTTTGGATTAAAATTATGAATTCCTCAATTTTCTTCTTCTAGTAGAACACTTTTTTGAGTTTTGGAGTTTAAAAAACACGCTAGAGAGAATCATAATTTTAGGATTTTGGGATCAATGGGGGCTAATGTGGGGTCCATTGGAGGACCCAACCTCCACGATCGAGATACCGGTGAGAACACGAGGGTGGGAAAGGGATGGGATAAAATTCTATCAAAATTAAGATGATGTTTTAAATTGATGAATTTTAGAATAAATTAATAATATATATAAGTATTTGGACTAAAAGTGTGATTATACCAAGCCACATCATCATCTCTGTTAGTTTTTAACGGTCGAGGGTACAAAAACGAAATAAAAACGTAACATTAGGTATCATTTTGTTAAAAATAATAGTTGGGTACCAAAACAATAACGCGAGCATAGATGAGATATTAAATATGTAATTTTCCTAAATATTATTAGAATCATTTTTTTGTTTTTTATACTTTTCTTTGGTATAACTACTCGTACCTAAGGGTGAGCGTTCGATCGAGTTGAGTCAAAAAAATTTGAGTTGTTCGAGTTGACGCGTCATATTTTACAACTCGAACTTTATTTGAAAATTTTCGATTCGAGTGGAGTTTATGAAAATCGAGTCGAGTTTGAGCCGAATCGAGTTTTTAAGTTCCAATATAAATTTAATTGTAATTATTTACAATGTTATAGTATGATTTGATTTCAATTTAAATAATTTTATTTAATCATATAAGATATGCATATATATATATATATATTTCTTTATATTTTTTATATTCCTTCGTGTTTTTTATATCGATCTATATAAGGAAAAATTGAGAGACTCGACTCAAACTTAAAAATAAATCCACTAATTACTAAAAAATTTCGAGTTGTTCGAGTTTTCATTTTACAACTCATTTTTTTTAATCGAGCAGAGTTTATGAAATTTTGAGTCGAATTTTTTGCCTCGATTCGAGTCAAAAAATTCGATTTTTTCGCGTCGAGTCGAGTTTTTTTCACCCCTTCGTACCTGAACCATTGGGTTAACTAACTAAAATTCAAGTACTACAAAAGATTTATTATGGTTCGACCCCAACCTAGTTTATTTTATTCACAACAACAATATTCTAATTCTAAATATTGTTAAAAAAAATTAATGCCTCGTCCAACTAAACCGACTGGTATTTGGTTAAACAGAAAAAAGTCGACTCTGATAATATTGCACGTATTTTGATGCTTTTATATAATATTTAAATTACTAAGAAAACACTACTTAAATATTCAACATAAGATTAATGCATTTATGAATAAATTATTTACCATTACACTTATATTCATTCATTGATTTTTTTATAAAATATATTGCACTATATTTTTTTAAAAAAAATAGTATTCAAAGACAATTACGTTTAACTAACTGAGCTTAGAAGTATTAGAAGGTTTTGTAAGTTGAGAAGTTTCCACAGAACATCACCCACAAATCCTATGAGTTTCTTTTTCAGAACCAAGTTCCTTCGTATTTCTTACCTGCCAGTGTCTTTGAGTCTTAACCACAAATAAATTCAACGGGCGGGTCCGCATTTATAACAGCGGTTCTGATTCATGATATTTAGGTTTGGTGCCAAGTTGTCTGGCCACAGATGCTGGGAGAGGTTTTGTCATTATATCTGCCTTGAAAGTTTTATAGAAAAGAAATGGCTTCATCGCAGAGATAGTGTCCAAATTATATATATATATATATATGCTTTTAACGTTATTTTGATTGAAATATGTGCTTAAAATTTTATTTCGTTATTTTTTAAGATAACAACATATAAAAAATATCACTCAATCAAAAATTAACACGTGTGTTTGTTTTTTATTTTTAATTTTTTTAATAAAAATTAAAAAAGAAAATAATCTTTAGAACATCTAAAACTTCTTAAAACCTTCAAAATAGCTCCAAATATCCTAAAACCTCAAAGTCCCAAAATTGACATCATTACTGCTTTGATAGTCTCGTCGGACTCTATCATCGTTTGAGGTTACCGCTCATTTCCCCTAACTACCCATTAGCAGTAAGCGATGAGAGGCGTGCTAATCGAACGTTGAACAACTAGAGTTTTTCACGTTCGTCGTTCGACGTCCGATTGACACTCCTCCCACCGGTTAACGGTGATGGGTGGTTAGAAAAATAGGCGGCGGTCTTCGACAACTACAGTGGTGGGTCTGACCAAAGCCATTTCTGAGATTTTAGTGGCCCAAGGGCGAACCAAAAAAATAGGCCCTTAATAATAAATATTAAAAAAATGAAATTTAAAAGCAGACCCTAATAACAAGTATTAGGAAAAAAATATGCCCCTAATAAAAAATATTAAAAATAATTTTAAAAGTAGCCCCTAATAACAAGTATTAGAAAAAATTAGGTTTCTAATAACAATTATTAGAAGAAAAAAAATTAAATTTTAAGAGTATGTTCCTAATAACAAGTATTGAAAAAAAATCTTGTCCCTATTGGACCCTTAATAACAAATATTAAAAATTAAATTTTAAGAGAATGTCCCTAATAACAAATATGGGGGAATTGACCCCTAATTATAAGTATTAGAAAAATTCGGGTCTAATAACAAGTATTGAAAAAAAATTAAGAGTATGTCACTAATAATGAATATTGAGAAAAAATAGGCCCTTAATAATAATTATTTAAAAAATTGGACCCTTATAACAAATATTGAGAAAAAAATAAATTTTAAGAGTAGGCCGCTAATAAAAAATGTTAGAAAAATAGAGTCCAAATAATAAGTGTTAAATAAATAAAATTTAAGAGTACAACCTTAATAATAAAATATTAAAAAAATTAAATCTTAATATCAAATGTCATAAAAATAGGGCCCTGGGCAAGGGCAGGAGGACGACAGTGGGTCTGATAAGGCTATCGGCAGCGAAAGTGACGTTAATTTTGGGTTCAAGATTTTGAAGTTTTAGAGATTTTGATACTTTTTGAAAATTTTGGGATATTATTTAATTTATTATATTTTTAGTTTATTTTTAAAAAAAATTAAGAAAAATCACGTGTCAATCTATTATTAGGTGCTAATTTTTTTAATAATATTATCTTAAAACACTTACAAAATAAAACTTAAAACACATATTTCAATAAAAAAAAATTATACATCTATCTCAAAAAATTGTATAGTTTTGATATCTATTTTTGAATTAAGCCAAAAGAAAAGGAGGGTGGCTGTGGCGCGTGATTTAATGATACGCAAATTCCCACACATGACACAACCGTTCCCTTTCACCGCGTTGTCCAAAACTTGCGTCCCACACACTTGCTACCTTTTCCTCGTCTTGGTTCACATATATAATATAAGTACCATCTCCCTCCCCGTTTCATTACATCGTTTCGTGTTGAAAATTGCAAGAAATTAAGGATAATTATGAAGAGGCAAGGGAGCAGTATGGACGCCACGGGTCAAGGCAGAGAACATGATGGTCGTCGAAAGAAGAGCAAGCGAGCTGTGGAACTGGAAACCAAGGAGGAGGGGGGAGAAGTAATGGCGGCGGAGGGTGGCATGCAGAGTTTGGTGTGGTGGGAGGAATGACAGTGGCTGAGAGGCGCGGCGGACGAGCAAATGCCGTGGGCTTCGATGTGGTCGCCGTTGTGGGGTGTTGATTTTGTTGACAAGGCATATGGTGCATTGTTCAGCGACGTTGCTTGGGATGATGATATTTGGAGCTTGAAAACCGTCATGGCCATACCCCCAGCAATGAGTGGGAGAAAGCAAAAACACTCCCCTTGATCTTTAATCTTTATTCTTTACTTGTCTGATTGTATTTTTATAAAGCAAGTTTTTTAGTATTATTTCCATCCTATAACATCATTCTTTTGACCTATGCCCTCTGTCATTGTGAAATCGACATATCTCTAAAAACTGATTTCTTTGTGTTGGAAGCCTACTCAACATCATCGAACTTTGCTCCGTGTAAATAGCTCATTTCTTTTCTCTAGGATAGTCGACATCGTTGTCTGAGTAGCCGGTTTACATACTAAGCATGCGGAGACATGGGTTGGTAACATTGTCTTGTTTGTTGGTATTAATACCGTATTATTAAACGCGACATAACAGTCACATCGTGGTAGAGGCATGAATTTTGCTCATTTTGTCAGCGAATTGTTGATTCATGGTTTGAGTTTGGAGGTTAAAGACAATTCACACAGTGGGATGGTTTGAGTTTGAGTTTTAGTAATTGTGAAGAGGCTTGGGTCTTACTCTTCTGGTGTTGGAAAAAGCTGAATGTAGCTGAAGTTTAATTTGGTTCCCGATGCCTTACTATGTGAAGTCAGTAGTAGAAGCTTGAGTGATTGGATCACACAATAAATAGTCAGAGGTAGAGGTATGTCAGACTTTATTACTTACGTTGGATGTGATGAATATTGAATAGTGACTCTTTTTTTTTTTTGGAACAAACCCGGTTTATTATTTAACAAATAAATAAACAAACGCGAACAAAAGAACATAAAAAGTGAATAGAATTAAAGAAACAAGCAAAACATAACATCTGAACAAAACAAGCAGCGAAACAACATAGAAAAAAGGAAAACACTAGAAAAGAGCAACAACATGTTGGGAAAGATCGGTACACCCCATGACGCAGCGAAAAATTATCTGTCAAATTTCGCTAGTGATCCATGTACAAGGGACGAATTCGGGATGAGTAGGGATGAAATATTACCTTAATAAATATGGTATCTTGATATCCTTAGGGAGTTAGGATAAATCAAATTGAATCCGAGTCGTCACAATAGCGCTCCGACCTCTACTCAGTCCATCCGAACGAAACAAATAATATTTTTCTCTTTTCTAACTGTTAGAGAGGTTTTCCGAAAAAACATACTTTGGCTGCTAGATCTTATGCCTTTATATAGCGTTCAAAAACTTAATTCTAATTAAATTTGGATTTATTAAATATACAATATATTTAACCGAATATAATTAAATATGGGTCATTGACTCCTGCCAAGCATGATGCTATATGGGTCATTGTGGATCGTCTTACTAAGTCAGCGCACTTTGTACCAGTTC
The DNA here is from genome assembly GCA_958450335.1 of Hibiscus tridactylites. Taxonomy (NCBI): domain Eukaryota; kingdom Viridiplantae; phylum Streptophyta; class Magnoliopsida; order Malvales; family Malvaceae; genus Hibiscus; species Hibiscus tridactylites. The sequence goes on along the minus strand of OY288278.1, from coordinate 79,241,487 downwards.
GAATGGATTACGGACTTCTCAAGCTAGCAGACTTGTATATCAAGGAAGTGATTAAGCTTCATGGAGTGCCATTGTCTATCATCTCTGATCGGAATACCCGGTTTGCTTCTCGATTTTGTAGAACCCTGCCAGGGGCTCTAGGCACTAGAGTTAATCTCAGTACCGCTTTTCACCCTCAGTCTGATGGTCAATCGAAAAGGGAAATTCAGATTTTAAAAGACATGCTACGAGCGTGTATCATTGATTTTACCGGAACATGGAAGAAATTTCTGCCTCTCATTGAATTTGCATATAACAATAGCTATCAGACTTCCATTCAAATGGCACCGTATGAAGCGTTGTATGGAAGACGTTTTCGTACTCCATTGTGTTAGTCTGAACTCGTAAAGGCAAATTTCTGGGCCCTGAGTTACTTCGGAAAACCGAAGAGAAAGTTACCACCATTCAGGATCGTTTAAAAGATGCCTTTATCGATAGAAGGCCTATGCTGGTTTTAAAAGAAGGGATATTCAGTATGAAGTTGGTGAGAGAGCTTCCCTCAAAGTTTCACCGTAGAAAAAAATCCTACGATTTGGCAAAAAGGGGACATTGAGTCCCTGATTCATTGGACCCTTTGAGATCGTTAGAAGGACTGGCCAGTGGCCTACCGTTTGTCATTGCCCTCTGAAGTAAGCAAGATCCATGATGTATTACATGCCTCTATGCTTCGAAAATATAGATCTGATCCCTCGCATATTGTTGAACTTGAATATGTTGAAGTTCAACCTAATTTGTCTTACGAGGAGGAACCAGTGCAAATTCTTGCTAAGAAAAATGTTGTGTCTTGATGTTTGTACTAGGTGAGACTCTACCTCCTTGATGTTAGAAACTGCTCAGAATTTTAAAAGGGCTTTTAAAAGATTTGAGGAGCAAGATACAAATTTTAAAGCTGAACTTGATTTAGGAGAGGGTTGGGCAACTGTAGAAGACTGGACTAGTGTTAAAAATTTGAGAGATTTCTTAGAACACTTTTATAAAGTTACTTTAAGAGTTTCTGACACTTCATATGTCACATCCAATAACTTTTTGATGAGCTCATTAAAATTGATATCCTTTTACGAGATGCTTAATTAAGTTCCGATATTGAATTTAGTGTTATGGCCATGAAGATCAAAGATAAATATAAAAAATATTAGGGTTCTGTGGATAAGAAGAATATGCTTATTTTTGTTGTTTGTGTTCTTGATCCTAGACAAATTTGAGTTATCTAGATTTTGCACTTACTTAAATCTACAACTCTGAAAAATGTTGTGAAGTGGTGCAAAAGTTGAGGGAGACTTTGTCCGGATTGTATGATGAGTAAAAACCTCGAATTTTTAGTGAGTATGGCCATTCAAGTGTGCTAAAACCTTCTTCTCTAGATGAAGTACAACAAAAAGTGAGAAGACAGATGAAAGATTTGTATAAAAAGCGTGTCATTGAAACCGATAATGAGGACCAAACTTTCAAATTGAAAAAATATCTAGGTGAGGCTACTGAGAATGATGATGATAGTTTTGATATCTTATTGTGGTGGAAAGTCAATAGCACTAGATTTTAACCACTGTCAAAGATGGCCAAAAATGTGTTAGCTATACTAATTTTTACCGTTGCTTCGGAGTCTGCATTTAGTATCGGGGGCGTATGCTTATCAATTTAAGAGTTTTTTAACTCTTAAAATGGCACAAGCCCTTGTGTGTACTCAAAATTGTATTCGAAAATCGTCAACCAAAGAGGAGATCAAAAAGATTGAAGAACAAATTCAAAAGCTTAACAATATTGATAATGGTATTTTTATTTATTAATTTTAATTTAATAAGTATGATTATTTTTAGCATTATAGCTCACAATTAACTTGTTTAATCATTATAAATTTTGGATATATTTTAGAAAGCTTTAGTGTCTACCCTCAATTCTTAAGCTCATAAGCTTTTGTGAGTTTAAGTTGAAGGGTATGCAATTTTTTTCTTAATACTCTTTTATCTATCTTTTAGTTTATATTATATTATATTTTTAACTATTGTATTTGTTTCTATTATTTCTAAAACAAAATATGTTTTTTAGAAATACTGCAAATGAATACTTTTTGAAAAGATTCAATGAACGCATAGGCAGCATAACAGCATATGAAGAAATTTGAAGACTGCTATATTTTGTTTATCTATTGTAAATTCTTCAGTATTATTACCTTGTCTCAAGAATATATTAAAAATTTAAAGAATCTAAACACTTTAAACTTCCCTATTTTAAATTATAACTTAAAGGCTATCTTGTTTTTGAAAGTTAATTTTGGTGAGTTTGTTGTCCAATATAATTAGTTGACAACTCATTTGATAGGGCAGTAAAAAATCTAATTTGAAATTTGTTTGATAGATACAAACTTTATATTTGATTTTTGAATTTATTTTTTCTTTGTGCAGGCTATATCATCTTCCTTTATGCATATTGTTCATTTTGATAACAGTCCAAGTGTTCTTTTAGTTTGTCAAAGTTTAAGTTATTGACTTGGTGTCTTTCTATCGAATAGACCATGCATTTTATGTTGTTACTTGTTTTGTTTTACTGTAATATTTAATCTAAAATTCTAATGTTTTTATCTATGTTTAAATATTATTTAAATTAAATGCGAATTTATCTTTGTAAACTAAAAAGTATTTTCAATGATTTTTATTGTGTAATAATTTTGATTTAGAAAACTAATAAATTTTGGTTAATTCAAAAATCGACCGAATTAACCGAAATTTATTCGGTTCGGTTAATATATTATAAAAAAGTTCGATTCGGTTAACGATTAAAGAATTGAAAAATTCGGTTAATTCGATTTTGGATAATACGATTCGGCCACCGACCGAATTAACCATTTGAACACCTCTAATTGTTGTGTAAAAACCTCACGATTTGATAATTTTTATCAACATTATCGCTTTTTTTCTTCAGTATTTCAAAATCCACGAGGTTTTTACTTGAACAACTCTTTGTTACTTTCCCCGTACGTTATCTATAAACTAACCATTAGTTTGAATATAACTATTAACCATATATGTTAACACTTAACATCTGAAACTCTAACATATTTGTGACTAACTCTTTAATCACTTGAAACAATCAATTTAATTTATTCAAATTAGGCGTAAAACGGTCTAATGTGTAAAAATATCATATATTTATCAAAAATCGAATAAACCCTAGTATAATAACATGCATCTCATAAAAAGCATCATCTAAGTATTTAAGTCCAAATTCGTATCGTACAAGTGGCTCTGATACTACTGTTGGGAAACGTCGGTACACCCCATGGCGTAGCGAAAAATTATCCAGCTAATTTCGCTTGTGATCCATGTACAAGAGACGAATTCGGGGTGAGTAGGGATGCAATATTACCTTAATAAATCTGGTATCTTGATATCATTAGGGAGTTAGGATAAACCAAATCGAATCCAAGTCGTCACAATAGCGCTCTGACCTCTACGCAGTCCACTCGAACGAAACGAACAATATTTCTCTTCTCTAACTGTTAAAGAGGTTTTCCGAAAAAACATACTTTGGTTGCTAGACCTTATGACTTTATATAGCATTCAAAAACCTAATTCTAATTAAATTCGGATTCATTAAATATACAATATATTTAACCGAATATAATTAAATATGTACAATCTAATTCTACTTTAATTCAAATTCATTAAATATACAATATATTTAACCGAATATAATTAAATATGTAGAATCTGATTCTAATTTGATTAGGTTTCTTTAGGGATATATATATTTTAATAGTGTTTGATAATTACAATAATTATAATAATTTTGTCTTTAATAATTATTACGTTAGTAGTAATACATCATTGCTACCTAAGTTATATGAAGTCGTGGTTCGACTTTTCCATTTTTCGTGATTAACTTATTTTATGTATTACATCATTTTGTCATTATATCTATATTGAACACAAGACATGGATTAGTCACATTTGTATAGTCCATCTAATATTTCTTGATATATTGAGTAGACTATGATAAACGAATAACTATGATATCTCATATCAATTTATTTGAGCATGGCCATGCATTTTCTAGTCTCACTCAATCAAGTGGCCTACGATATTACTCCTATTATGTATGAGGGAAAAATCATATATTGATCAACCATATTTCGCTATATAAAGTGTGACATATCCAATATCAGTCTTTATAGTGTAGTCGATTACAACACACGTTTGACTGCATCAAAATATGTCACTCTCGATATTGAAATAATAATAATAATTTCAAGTCTGAGGATCATACACTTAGTTATCACCCTGAGCAATGTTGTGACTGTCACATAATAATCCAAGAAACATGCTCATAGCGGGTCAGTCCAGTATGTCGTTCTCTAACACATACTTATGTATTGATTTTGACATCTCTATGTCAATAGCAACAATTTGTTATCAATCAACTACATATTAGTCTTAATATATTATTGTTGTCCACGAACACAATAATTCTCGACTAAGGACATTCAAGAATAACTATATTGTTTTAAGGGCTTTATTATAATTCAGTTTATTTATAGATGCACAGAATAAGACTGAAATAATAATAAGGGTTTTATTAATAAACGAGATAAAATAAGTATGGCCCTGTTTGACAATTAGCGGATAGCGGAATACATTAGCTGATAGTTGATTTGACTAGCTGATTGTATTAGCTGATTGTATAAAAGTGTTTGGTAAAATTAACTGATAGCTGATAGTTGTTAGATTATTTAAACAAGCAAAACGACATATAAGGACATGATTATATTCAATACATGTTTGAATAGTTTATTAGTTATTAATATTTTGTATCTAATTAATATTAATTAGATCTATAAAATTATTTTTAGTATAACTTTTTCTAAACATATTCGAATGATTTATATATTAATTAATTTTTATATAATTATTTTAATATAATTTAATTAATTAATAAATTTAAATACACATATAAATATGTGATAATAAAAAGAAAAAAAGTAAATAGGATTAGCTTATAAATAGGGTGACAAAATATTTAATTTAGGTTATTTTGAGATTTTTGGTAACTGGTAAGGGTAAGAGAGTATTTACAACTCTAATATCAAATCTCTAATCTCAAAAGGCTCCTATTATGAGCTTTTTTAAAATTAGCGGTTTCACCTCAATCCACTCTTTTAATATGTTGTTCACCAAACAACAATATTAGCGGATTTGACTGGTCAAACCTCTAATTATGTCTCAAACCTTTAATTTTTACCTAAACCTCTCTTTAGCAAACAAGGCCTCTTGAATTACTTGAAAAAAAAAACCCTAGACAACGAACGGCTAGGATTAAAATGAAAGAGATTAAGATGAAGAGAAATGTGGGCTAAGTCTCCAAAATTGAGATAGCTAGAGTCGGGCTACCCTTGTTCTTTTATATAGCCCAACTGAGCCTTTAACAGAATTAGTTATTATTGTAACCAATCTCTTAAGGCTAATGAGCTCTTAGACAAACCGGTTCAACAACCCAACAACTCTAACCACCAGAGACCCGTATTTCCAGACTTAACATTGCTCAATAGGGCCTATGTCTTTTATAATTATCTGATAATTAATTTTTGGGTATATTCTAACACAACATAACAAGGGGAACATGAGAAACACAAAAACAAAGGAGAGGTAGCAAGTCATCTCGAACGGAGAGAACAAGGAAAATCTACGGAGAAGACTGAGAGAGAAATAAAATCAACATCTATTCGCCAAGCTGAATGTCAAATTTATTGCACACGAAAATAACGATATATTGAATGAGTATTATGAAAGACTAACATCAGACATTATAGTTAGATAAAAAAATATCACGAAAATAAAATAAAAAAACAACAACAAAAGCCACGGCGTCGGAATACCTCACCGCCAGAAAACGAATAATGAAAATTGAAGAAAAATACTCTTCTCAACCTTGAATCAAAATTAATTGGTGATTGGGTGGAGATTCTTAGCTGCACGAGCACCCTACTAGTACACTGTACACCACCCTCTCTTTAGTTCGTGATTGGGTGAGCTCATAGAACATTTAAATGTACTCTAATTCACGACCTTTTAAAATGTCACAATGTTAATGATTCAATTAAACATTGATTATATCTTTGTTTGATGAATATAGTTTGAATTAAAATTAAAAAGATGAAGTCATTTATAGGGGATTGAATATAAGTGTTATATTTTTTATCTTTTTGATAATTACAAAAAAATTCTTCAAATAAATTAAATCTGCAACCGATATTTATAAATAAAAGAAATGATTTAAGATAGAGACATATTTGTCATGCATTCAATTAAAATATGAACAAAACAACCGACATGCAGATTTTTTTAACATAATCAACACAAGACTTCAGTGGTAAATGATTTTAGCCTTGGAATTTGAGGGTGGAATTGATATAATTAGGGTCAAACAGACAGAATTGTTCTTTTAAAAAATTATCATTACATGATAATTCTCTCACCTCAAAAAAATACACCACATATTGCATCTAAGTGACAGACACAGTGTCAAGTGTGAAGATGCACTGTTAAGAATATCCATAGCCATTTCTCTATCACGTGGGCCACTGTTGAATGCACGAGCTCTTCTCCTTCTCCATCTTTCTCTTCCCCTTTATTACCTAAACTAGCCTCTCCTTTCTTTCTCTTGTCGCAAAAAAAAAAAAAAACAGAAAAAATACAGTGATTTCTTCTCAGGAAAACAGTGTTGGTGTTGTAAGAAAAATACAGTGAAAACTGGGCTGGTGGGTACCAGCAGCATGAGGCCATGTTACTCTTGTGTGTTGGTGTTGTTGCTTATCTTCGTGTTCCGTGATTGCCAAGCCGGAGCAGTAAGGATTTTTCCTGGAAACGGGATGGAAAATGATAACAATGGCCGGAGGGACTTGTTTCACAAGTACTTCAACGGGAGATCTTTTAGTTTCAACGGAACCGGCAAAGGGTTTGAAGAAGGCAAACGAAGAATCCCCAGTTGTCCAGACCCTCTACACAACTAGCACAGTTTTTTCCCCCAGAAAATTTGTTAGATAGATCCAAAATACCCCCGTTTTTCTCATCATTTCCATGCTATCGTTTCGATTGATTCTTGTTATTCTAGGGGGAAAACGAGGGTATTTTGGTATTTTAGAACTTCATTTTTGAGTTCGTGATGGATAGACAACTTCAGTTCATGTATAGTTATCACTAGAATTTCTATATGTACTTCTCTTTGGATCCTTTTCTCTATTTGATTCCATACTTTTTCTTTCTTTCTTTATCATACCTATGAATGCTTGAAGTTTAAGGATTTCGATTAAGTACGGAGTTGAACAATACTTTTTATATTTTCAATCTATAATATTCGAACTCGAAACCTTGATTAAAGTACTTGCTTTAGATTTTCCACTATAGTAATGAAGAGGAAGGAAGCTAGTAAATGAAAATGCAACTGCAGGGATCTGTGTCCTCTTCTGATGGCAACAATACAAAGATTTTCCCTTCCCAATATCTTTTCGTTACTGTAGAAATATTTAGATTGTTTCAGTTTCAGTCCCCAATTTGAGTACCTGGTGCCACTCCCCTTTTCAGACAAAAAACATCAAAAGCATTGATTTCCAATCCGTACTTGTTTCAAAAGATTTACCTTACCTTACTTTAAATGGCTTAAAATATAGTAAACCCTTTTTGGTTACCAAAACTTTCCAGCAGTCAACTTTAGTGACTGATACATGTTTGAAGGCTTATTTAAAAAAAACACACAAGAAAGATCATACCTTTTTCTTTAAACTCTTTAATTCTTTTTGCAACAATTTGAAATGTCACTATTGCAACTTACAAGCCTGAAAAGTTTGTAAGCAGTAAATGAAAAGGAAGAAAAAAAGGGTATTTGATTCGTCTGTATCCTTGGCAATGTATATATACTGGCAAGAGTCCATATTCAAACATGAGAATACAGTTAAAAGAGGGGGAATCTGGGTAATTTGTATAGTAGTAAAGTTTGGAAAGATACGCGGATTTCTCCTGCTAAAAAGGTGGGTGAAGACAATGTACAATGGAGTGCAGACAGATGAAAATAGGGAGAGAAATTTTGAATGTGGGTGTTTTGGATATTCTTCCATTTTCTTTTGTTTTTGTTTCAACAAACAAGGCGACAGGGGACTGGAGAGTCTCGTCGTTTGGTAAATCTGGGTGGTTTATTAAGCTTGGAAACCGATGAGAGAAATGCCGAAGAGGCCAAAGAAGTTGAAAAAGCTGCTACTCATTTCCTAGCTCTACACTGTACTGCATTGTTTGCTTCTGTTTGGATTTGGTATCAAATTTTATCACATTAATGTATACTAAATTTTATCACATTTTCACTACATGTTTTATCAAAATTTATTCAAGGAATGAGATGTGATTTTTATTTAAATGTATAGTTTTCGTATTCAATCTTTAGATAGTGACTTTTTTTTGAATGGTCCAGAGGTGAGTATAAAGTATTACGTGTTTATACATATTTTTAAAGATGAATAATATCCTAAATATGAGTAATTTATATTCTACATAAGAATAATTTAATTATTTAAGTATTAATTTAAAATAGAATCATAATTTAAGAGCATGCTATTAACTCTTCTTTAATTTGTGTAAATAGTTTTAGTATTATACAATTTCTTTAATAATTATTTGTATTCTTTATTTATTATATTAGGTTATATATTTTATTTTACTTAGTAATTATTACTTTCTTCAATCATATGATTAATATATAATTTGAATTAAAAATATGTGTTCTTGGTAGATCTGTTAATGGGTTTGTTCAGCCCATCTGATCCGGATTTAGATAGAGAATTTCAACTTTTAAGTCAGTTTGGTCCAACTCATATAAATTTTAAATAATTTAAAATATAAAGGTTATTTAAATTTAATAATAGAATATAAATTATATTTCAAAATTTTTATTAATTTGAGGTTATTATTTTTTAGAATTTAAAAATAGATCATAATCACACCAAACTCGAACCTATTTTTTTTTTCCAAAACCAAACATAAGTTCAACTTGATCCATAAGCACCTCTAATTTACAAGTTGTTTACTCTTTATGCTCAACGGGACCAACAATAATGGATAATGGAAGAATTATAATATGCCCAAAATGCATCACATGATTTTGCTTCAACTGCTATGTGTTTTTGCCGCGGGGTTAATGCCTCTCATTGCATATGTCCTGTGCCTTACGACCAAGGAATAGACCGATAGGGGCCGGAGGGGCAATTATTTCTTTTAAAAATTTGAAATTCATATATAATTTTAAAAAAATTAAAAATTTTCTATTGGATTTTGTTTCTATTCCCGCTAAAAGTTTATAGGTTCGTCCCCTAAAATTTTATAAATTTGTTCTATCTAACATAAAATCATACGTTCATCCATTACTTACGACCACCTCCAGCCAAAGAAATGTCTATCTCTAAAAGCTTGAATTTCTTAACAAGTAGGTTCCGAGCAAAGAAATGTCTATATCTCAAAGCTTGCAAACCTTCGCACTCTCTCTGATTAGTAAATTCGTGTTTGCTATTTTCTTTTCCAACTTGTGGTGTTCTTTGACAAGATAGTGGCCAGTACTGTTGATACGTACGCAAATGAATCTAGCTTGAACAAATATATTTTTCTTTATGTTTGTTTATTTATTTTTGAAAGTTTTTGTGTTCGGTTCGTGTTCGTTGTTCGCGAACATGTTCGTTTATATTTTCGCCATGATGAAATTACACCGCTAGTCCTTAAGGTCTATAGGCTTAATAGTTTGAACTCCAAAGTTCACCATGTGTTCAATTTAATTCATACATTTACCAATATTTAGAATGTAAAAGAATAAAAGGAAAAGGAGAATCGAGTAAACCAGTTTATAAATAAGCCAATAAATGAGTTTGTTTGTGAACATAAATACACCTCTATTTGTGTTCGTTCGTTTATTAAATGAGCACAAAAAAATTGTTTATGTCGTTTATTTAGATTAATAAACGAATATAAATGACGCTATATGAACAATTCATGAACAATTGATCGAACTCTCTGTTTATTTACATCTATACCTATCGGGTATTAGAGGTGTTCAAAATTACCCGGCTCGATCGACCCGACCCGTTGACCCGAACACGTAAAAAAAATACCCGACCCATTATTCTTAATGTTCATCATAACCTGAATAATTTATGCATGTCAAAATTGAATGTAAAAATAAACTTTGGCTACATAGAAAGAAACCAAATTTGGTGAAAAGATCACACAAACTGTTCTGTAACAAATTACTTGTGAATATATTTATTTTTTTCATTTTAGATGTCAGTTCAGCTAATTAATTAACAGATGAAAAGGTCATACCATTAGCTTAATTGAAGAATTCCCTACTTCAACAGGAAATCTGTCCTGCTTCTAATTCAGGAACGGTATTTTCTACATGGTTCGATTACAGTCAACATGCATTCCATTCCAAAACCGAGGCATGAGCTCTGAAATTTTTGGGTCCCCTATGTCATTTTTTTAATTTTAGATATAAAAAATAAAAAAAATATGAATCGGGTACTCAATATCCAATTTTATAGATACACGGTAATCACGAACCGAAACACAAATCAATAAATATATTAATTGAAGAACTAAGTACATGACACCTTGAATACCCGATTTGAACACCCCTGCCGGGTATCATATCTAAGTTGTGATTGCATGCTTAGGACAAATTGATAATAAAAAATGTTGAAATTAGTGACCATTTTTGGAAGCTAATGAAACAGAGCTGAGAGCGTAGGTCCCGAAGTGAATTCGAACATGCATGGGACTACGACGAGGCCTTAGTTATTCAACCAGGTTTTTCGTTTTCAAACCAACACGAAGTTCCTGAAAGTTACCAACCAATGTGTTTCCTTTTAACGGTATTATAAAAAAATGGTTGTCGCCTGATTTCTCAGGGCTTTATCTTGATTAATCTGAACGGACCCATATTACACATTTAGTTGTGTTGGGTGAGTCTTCTAACAAAAATTTTCTGCATATACAAGACCTCGAACTCGAGACCTACTTAAACAATATCAAACTGCTTATTACTTCGTTGGTATATTAAAATCTTTTATCATTTAGTAGGAACTAATATGTACTCCTACTCGTACCATGATTTATATTAAAATCTTTTATCAAATTGCTTATTACTTCGTTGGTATATTAAATTTTGTCAACTAGAGTTTGTTGTTCTAGTTTACTACCGAAATAGCTGATACCAAAGATAAGAAACCGCTAATCGAATTTTATATTTTTTCTTTTTGTAATCACTCATTTTTTTTATTTCCTATTTTTCTTGTAATTTACTGACACAACTCTGGACTCAAAATTAAAAATGAATTATCAGATTGATCCTGAATGTCTATGTATTAATTAATAGTAACGATTTTAGCTTGCGGGCGACGACACAAAATAAAAAATTTGGGCCACAAGGCTACAAATTATTGTGTTAAAAAGTCGTAAATTAAATTATTGATTACTTGAGAGGAGCAAAAAATATAATTCTACCTTTTAAAGGACTAATAGGGACTAAATTAAACTAATTAGAATTTGAAGAGACTCTAGTCAAGGTGTTTTAAGTCTCAAACACTATAAATGAAGAGTGTATATATATGGCAAAATTTAAGTTGGTATAATTTTAATTTATATTTGAGAGAGATTAATTCAAAATACAAATTAGGTAGTTTTAATAGTTTTTTTTTTGAATATGAGGTAGTTTTAATAGTTTAAAACCTCAGGCAGACAATCTTTGGGCGCCCACAGTCTTACAAATAATCCAATTTAAGGTAATTTTCTGGTTTTTTAAGGAAACAATGAAAATAAATGGGATTGGTAAAGAAATAAATAATAATAATAATAATAATAATAATAATAACAAAATCCTATTAGGATGCCTACAGATATATTTATTTGAATTTGGGGGAAATATAATTAAAAAAAGCTAGATTCCAACACGTGTCCATGATGCTCTGATATTTCTCATTAATGATATGTATTTAATTATCATTTTAAAATGGAAGTAAATGTCGTTTTAATTAATTGTTTGGAGAACCAAATAAATAAATACATAAAATTAGTTCTCACTTACTTGTACGGAATCCTGAAAACCTGGAGGTGTATAGATTTCTTAACAGGGTGAGCTCGCAATGAGATGTAGCGACACCCAGACGCACGCAGTTCTAAGCTAAACTAAGCCCCCCCGTGCTTTGCACGTGCATCGGTTTTGGTTTTTTTTTTCTCTCATTTTTACTTTAGGTAAATTACATAAATCATCATTAAATTTAAATTTATTTTAGTTACTAAAGTTTTAAAACGTTCAATATACTTACTGAAGTTTAGACATTGAATATTTTTTTGTCACTAAAATTTAGATATTGAACGTTTTTATCACTCTTAAACCCTAAACGATTGTAGATGACGATCGTTCGGTCTCAATTTTTCACCAGTCACTTTATCTCTACCCCTTAGTATGAATTCGACCTCCATTTTGTCAGAAAGTGCTACATAATTCATGAATCGACAAAAAATCTTATAGTTTCTCTCTCGTCGATCTCCTTCTTCCACCGTCGGATAAAGCCCGTTTCTTAGTATATTGCTTCTCTCGCACCGATGAAGTTTTTCACCATTCGAATCTTGGAAAAATTCTTTCGTTCGCCGGTAAATGAACGTTGTCAAAAAGTTAACGGAAGAGTGATAAAAATGTTCATTATCTAAATTTTAGTGAGTAAATTAGACATTTTAAAACTTTAATAACCAAAATAAGTTTGGGAATAAAATTCAATGATGATTTAAGTGATTTACCCTTTACATTATCACCCCTCCTTACTTTGCTTGCATGGCTTCCACCTTTCAATTGTCGTCGTTTTCCTTTTACTCTTCTTATTGTTTTCCTTTTTACATTTTGTCCTCTTTCTTCTCTAAATTACATAACTATCCCTATTTCTCTTTTGATTAAATATATTTTATACATATAATTGAATATCTACACAAAATAAATAAAATTTACATGATAATACAAACATCAATTAATATATTTTAATTAGTTTACAGTCAACTATACCCAGAATTTTAAATTAATCTTTGAATTTCAAAACATTATAATTGAATTATTCAATTATCAAGTGTGCTTCAATCAATCTAGTCATATGATATGTTAAAAAACAGATTACGCTATTGAAAATCAGGGACGGACTTAGGACTTTAGATTAGGGGGCGAATCTATAAATTTTTAGGAGGCGAACTTATAAAAGTTTAAGGGGCGAAAATAGATTTTTATTAAAAAATACATAGAAAAATTTTAATTTTTTTCTAAATCATATATGATATTCAAAATTTTAGGGGGTCGGTTGCCTCCACCAGCACCCTTCGGTCCATCCCTGTTGAAAATCATATCAAATCTACGTGGTCCATGTAGTAGTTGTACAATGTTGTAAGATTTAATACATGTGTTGTAAATATACTTCATATATAATCTAATCTGGCATCTAAAGCCAAATTTGATAGTTAGACACTTAGACTAGTAAGACTTAATTGAAACAAGGGGCGGGACATAGTGGGAACTAATTAAGGAGACTATGGTCCTCAAAAGTTTTAAGGATTTAGAACTTGACCTCTATTTTTTAAAAATTAATAATTAATTTGACCTTTGAATTTCTTTTAAAATTTATATTAATTTTAAAAATTTTAATTTTTTTATTAAATCCTATTTTATAATTTTTAAAAGTTCTTATCAATTTTTTTAAAATTTTAGCTTAAGCCACCAAATTTGTTAAAGAATTTAAGTTACCCCAAGTTCCTCCACTGATTAAAACGATATTGATAATTTAAGGACTGAATTAAAATATTTAGAAATTTAGAGAAAGAAATGTAAAATGGGTGGTGCATTTTTGTAATAACGTGTTGCATGGAGGGTTGTGTTGAGAGAGGAGAAAGGCATCAAAACCAAATTGAGGGAATCCCGTTTTCCAAAGAGGAACTCTCCCCGGCTGCCAGCTTTGCCCAAAACAAGAAAAAGATGGGAAACGGAAACGGAAACGTAAACACGGCCACCCCCGGTTTTCAGGTCTTTTACTTCACCACTCGTTTGGAAACCACTGCGCCCCCCAACCTTATATAACGCTTCCCTTTCTCCTCTTCCTCTCCGTACATTCTCCGCCCTTTCTCCCAGAAAACAACCCCACCAGTACCATGAGAATGAGCTGCAATGGCTGCAGGGTCCTTCGAAAGGGCTGCAGCCAAAACTGCATCATTAGACCCTGCCTTCAATGGATCAAGTCCCCTGATTCTCAAGCCAACGCTACTCTTTTTCTCGCCAAGTTCTACGGCCGTGCCGGCCTCCTCAATCTCATCGAAGCCGGCCCCGAAAACCTACGCCCCGGTAATCGGAAACAGATGGTTTTACGAGGTTGTGTTGATCCATTTTTATTCATGGTGTATAACTCTTCTTGTTTGTTGTGCGTTGCAGCTGTTTTCAGGTCACTTTTATACGAGGCTTGTGGGCGTGTTGTGAACCCTGTTTATGGGTCGATCGGCATGCTCTGGTCCGGGAACTGGGTCCAGTGCCAAGCCGCGGTTGATGCTGTGCTCAAAGGTTCGCAGATAACCCAATCTGAATCGCTTTCGCACCAACCGATTTGTCCACTCAAAACGTATGACATCCGCCATGTCTTCAAGGATCCGAACACGGCGGAGATCGACAAGGTCAAGTCCCGCACTCGTTTCAAGCGGTCCGCCACCAAGTCCAAGCGCCGGGCTGATCACTCGTCCAGTTCTGATTTCAAAGAAGAGGGGAGCATGTTCTCGGTAGAGACAGTGGAGGGTTCGCTGGTGAACCGGACCAAAAAGGGTCTTCTTGTGAAGTTCGCAAACCAAACCGAGGAGAGTAGTGATCATATCGGCTTAGAATTGACTCTGGGTTTGGCTCCTGCGACAAACTAAATCATCCTCTTTGCTTTGTTTCATCAACAGATAGAAGCAATTTTGGCCGGCTATAAAATTACAGACATCAACTCCAGTTTTCACCTCATCATATAATAATAAATTTATCAACTTTCGTTTATTTTTCTTGTTTGGTTTAAAAGAAATGTTGCCGGTTTTCTATATTTATGAAACTAAATGTTTTGATGATTAATTATTAAGGTATATGGCATTAATTCATTCAACGGTAATGCGAATTGTCAGTATGGGGATAGATATTAATTTCATATCGGAAAAGAAATGAGTGTTTTGATAAAAAAATAATAGCGATACACATTCTATTATACATGTATTTTGAGAAGAAAATAATAGTCCGTGAGGCCTCGATAGAACGATCGAATTGTGTTGAGTTGTTTTGATGGATTAATACCCCATATGGTTAGATGGTGCTTTGCTTGCTGCAACAAGTTGGCAGCAAGAACCGGAGAGACTATGTGCATTGTGGTCACCGCACGGGGCCACGGCTACAAGGCAGTGGGGTCATTCCACGTTGAGTCGTGTGTTTAACGTTGTAGACAGTTGCTCTTCATGCAAAGGTTCTTGGTGTCTGGGACTTTCCGAATACAGTTGCTGACATGTGTTTGGTTCTGTAATAAATTTCGACCGTTAATCATGTAAAATCACTGTTAAAACTTTAATTTAAATTCATCATGCATCTTTACCTACTTGTTTTTACCTAAAATAACATTTACTCTCTATATCGGTTTATTCATAAGGTGTGTTAATTATTCACTCTATCTCTTAATTATTACATAAGTTTGATTATGTTGGTAAAATTCACGCTGAACTTTTTAAAGTTTACATATTTGGCTTTAATTTTTAAATTTTTATGAATTAGTTCTTAAATTTTTTGATTTGTGCTGGATTAAAATCTTAAATTGTGGGCACATATGTAAAATGTATGATGCTATTATTAAGTATGACACAAAATCAAGTGACCAATTATGTTAGGCGTGTCATAGGTATTAAAGTGTCATGAAAATAAAAGTGTAGTGTAGATATCATAAGATATATTTATAATTCAATGAGAGACAAAGTTATAAATAATTAATAGTTGATTTAATAATCAACTACTCCTATATAAAGAGGTAGTGATCCCCAAGAAATAGGTTAACTTGTTTTACTCTTGTCCCGACAGAGAGTTTTTACGGAAATGGCTAACATATCTTCTTGGAAGATCACAAACATCTTTTAGGTGATCTCCATCAAAGGATTCAAGGTTTTCAATCTATCAATGAATCCAGGTACGCTTCCGCATTCAGTTTATTCGGTTTATTGTTCTTGATGATTTGACATGATAGATCTTGGGTATTAGGTTTCATATTAATTTAGGATTTGGTTCTAACAATTTGTGTCCACCCTGAAATTTTGAGATTTTTATGACTTGTGCTCACCCTAAAAAAAAATTCTGGATCCGCTATTAGATATGCATATTACCACAAAAAATACATCACTCCTAAAATCTCATATTTTACCAACAAATGTTTGCAATGATGATGTATTTGTATTTTTAAAGAGAGAACTCAAATTTAAAATTTAAAAATAATATTATTAGAAAGAACAACCACAAATCTCTTATAGTAGTTTGTAATATTATAATCTCACACAGCTAAGAGTTTGCAATGTTTTAACCATAATTAAAGTACAAGTATTGATTAAAGGTCTCATATATGGTTATTTTATAGAAAGTTCGTTGAACGTCACGTCTTAAAAAGAGGTTAGGATATTAATCTCACACCAGAAAGAAAAAAAAAAGAGTTAATGAATTATGAAAATGAAGGCAATATACACATTCTATCAATGATGCATTTTAGGAATAGGTAATATCCTGTGACAAGGAGTTTAATGGAGTAAAACATGTAATGTGAGCCATCAATATTTATATACAATAATTTTCCAAAACAACGCTAGTTATTTGATTACGTGAATCCAACTCTCAAATTCAACCATCAAAGTCAAAGTATGGAAATAATTCAAAAAAATCACAAAAGATTTGAAATATCTATATATATATATATAAGTTATTAAGATTTGATCTTTAATCTCTATAGCTAAGAATTTTAATACTATAAAGTATCAACAAATCACATAATTATCGATAATTTAAGAAATGTTTAGTGTTCGTTTCAAGAGTCTTGTGGTAATGGAGGACGAAACCCATACCCATCAAACAGACAAGAAGCCCTTTAACATACACGACTTGCGTAAGCCCATGTGTTAACATCAAATTGTCAATTTTCTTGTTTTGTATTTACCATTTTCAGCTTTTTCACGCCTCCACGTTTTCTAGCTCTACTTGAGTTATAGTTCAGTCAAAGTATGTTTGGTTGAATATTTTTAAAAACTAAAAATATTTAGATAAAAAAATATTTTCATTATTTTCACTGAAAATATTTTTTAAAATTAAAAAGCCATATAACAGTTTTAAATTTATATTTAATTAATAAATTGACATCAGTTTAAATCCATATAAACCATGGATTGAGTTTTTAGCTGACCCGCACCCGATCCGAAAATTTAACAGTTTCACTCGACCTGAATTTTAGAGTAAAAATTTGACCCAACCCGGTCTGACATAAATAAAAAATTATTTTTCTTTTATTCGATAAAATATGGAGTAATTGAAAAATACAAATAGAGAGAGGACATAATAATAATTATTATTCTATTTTTATTAGACAAAATATGGAGGTATATAATTGAAAAATATATAAAGAGATGAACATTGTAGCAATTATACCTAAATATTTAGAATAAAATCAAACTATTATTTTTGGTCGAGTCGAGTATTTTCATCCCAAATCCGAACCTAGCCCAAGAGTGTTCTTGTAACACTCCTTTTCCGGGTTAGAATAGAGCCTGGTCGGAAACATTACCGAAAAACATATCAAACTTAATTTAAATATTTAACGTCAATTTTCATTCGATTATGCGTAATCAGAACAATAAACATATAATGGAGTTCAGGGTCATACACATTTATCTATGGATCAATTAAACTTTATAAGTGACTAATTTATAAATATTTTAAATTATAAAGACTAACTGCCAATTCTAGAATTAAGGATCCTTATTCCGTTTTAAAAGTGTTTGAGTAACGTTCAAGTAACACTATTCTTTCTTGTAAATTTTTAGATCATTTAAAGGTATGTCAAGCCTTTAATTTAGCTAATAGGGACTAAAATGCACAATTTAAAAATTTTGTTCAGGCTTATAACTGAATTACCTACCTTCGGTACCGTTACTCGAGGAGCTATACTAGTACGCATGGTCTATTATTTTTTAGTGCCAATAATCTGTATCGGAACGAGGTCTTTGTACCGATGCTTGAGTGACCATACCGGTACGAATGCACACCGTACCGGTACCTCTTAGTAAATGTGCTTAAGCACCATTTTTTAGAGACCAAAATTTGTATCGATACAGAACAACATGTACTGATACGCTCTATCTTATAGTCACATTATGGGCACGACCGTATCGGTAGGCCATGATCTGTATTTGTACGCCTTGTGTTAACATGATAAAATTTTATTGGTTTTTAGTCAAATTACCCACCCGAATCATGTTTAAAATTTACCAAACTTAAGAGACGTGTTTTTAGGTATTCAACTTATCACATGTCAAATCTTGCATGATTTTAACATCGTTTGCATAACTTTACCACTTGAGTGCCTTTAAGGTCATTATAGGATTTTTTTTTACTAATACAAAAGGATAATCTGGGTTAAGAGTTCAAATCCTCTTGTAGCAAGTGACGAACAACAACAGGCGGTTCCTCAAAAAATTCTTCCGCAGCCAAAACCCCTTGGCTCATAGCCGCAAGGCCATCCGCAACCATGTTCCCTTCCCTACCAATATGACGGACTCGTATACACCAGTCCCGCTCCATTAACAAGAATATCGAAGCCACTAAACCATGACCTTGCAGAGCATGAGAAGCTTTCGACAGGATATATACGTACCGTTTCTAAACTGTCCGACTCCACCTCAACTCGACGGAATCCAAGTCGCCAAGCATGGGCCAATACGTCATGAACACCCCATAGTTCCGAGATAAGTACAGAACAGATACCTATCTTACGATGAAAGCGAAAAATCCAGCGACCCTCACTGTCCCGTAAGACGCCACCCACTGACGCACGATGATTAGTAGGGTTAACAACAGCATCCGAATTTGCTTTAATCCATCCAATAGCAGGGCAGTGCCAATGCACCAATGGTCTCTCCACCATCACCGACACCGACTCTTTCCTAGAAGCCTCAAAAAACTCCGCAGCGACTCTCCTACACTGCATAAGCAAGCGTTGGTTTTCAACATAATCCGCATCCACTATACGCCTACACCGGTCTTTCCAGAGTAACCAACACGATGTAGCAAAGAGCACACCCCAAGAACCAACATACTGTGTAGTATCAGCATACCATTATAGGATCTTTAAATGCATACTGTTTAACTTAACTTATGATAAGCTATTTTCTTACCTTGCCTAACACATAAATCATATAGTTACTTCTACATCATACTCATGCATACATTTAATACAATAATTACTTTATGTCATCAAGTGTGCATTTAGGAACAAACTAAGCAACATAATAACGAAGTTCATACTTATTATGACCATATGCCACCATAGTAGGAGTTAGGGAAACATATGAACATTACACAAAATACTGGCTTGAGTGACTTACAACTCCACTAGCACGATCAAGTCCTATAAAGCCTCAAAACCTGAAAATGCATGGAATGAAACATGTTAGACTTATATAGCCTAGTACGGTAGTCAATAATTATAAGGAATGACATGCTTTTCATGGATGTAATCATAAAACATGTCACAAAGAATATTCATATCATGCTTGATCTCATAAGTTGTGAACGATAAATCAATTAAATAAATATCCTTGGATCAATGTCACTAATGGATACATGAATTCTACCAACATCGCCAAATCATAAATGGTCATTCTCGCCGACATCACCAAAGACCATAACACATACATTGTAACACTCTATAATTTCAAAAAAAATCTAAGGATTGAGGTTGTGAGGTGTTGAACCCACAACCTTTTGCTTGCCACCAAACCCTCCCTATAGGTTTAACTATTACACCAAGTGCTCGCATTTGTTATGTGTTGCATTTGAAACTCCTTAAAGTTAAGTCTGGGGTTTATCTAGAATTTAGTAAGTCTTGTTTGACTCTTCAGTTGCTCCGTAAAAATATTCGCATTCGATATTGAGGGAAATTTCTAGATCTGAATAATTTTCCCCTCCAAACTCGTCATCTCCTTTACCAATCAGATCGATCTCCGTCACCTCTGGGCGGTGGTGGTCACCGCCTACATCACCGGAGGCGTCACATCGTCGCGATCTCAGCCATGGCCACCACGTGCGTAATTGAGCCGCCTTTCGCCGGTAAATCCCGTTTGAAGCTTAGGCAAGAAACCCAATCATCGTCGATGTTTTTTGTATTTTCCGGCCTTTGTTGCCGACCGTTTGTGAAACGAACACCAGATTCGGGCTCCTGACGAGGTGACGAGAAAAACCCAACTAGTCGATCATCCATCCGTCGCCAGGAGAGGCCTCGTCGAAGCTACGTCGCTTGCGACTATTTCCCTTCTATTTTGGTTAATTCCGGTATGTATTTCGGCTTGTTTCATGTTGTTGATGTATGGGTTGGACTATTGAGATAACAAGCTCTAGTTTTTCGACAAAATCGTTGCCAATGGTGTCTCCGGCGACCAATTCCGGTGACCGACCGACGAAGTCATAGCCAAGGGTAAGTGGACCGGTTCGATTGAAGCACAAAACCCGAACTAGCTTAGCACAAAACCCGATAACCTGACCTATATATGAGCCCACCCGTCTACCGAGTCAACTCATCCCGAGTCAGTCACCGAGTCAACTCAGCCCGAGTTAGCTTAGTGAGTCAGCCGAGTCAACTCAGTTAACCTTTGTTCGTTGACTGCTGACGTCAACGTTGACTCTGATCATGTTGACCATTGACCTGCTAATGTCAGCATTGACGCGCTGACGTCCGCGTTGACCAAAAAGCCAACTTTTCTGAAAACTCTCGTTTTATGTTTTTTGACGCCCTAAGTCCATTTTTAAGCCTATTTCGCAAAATTCTGACCCGAAAGCCTCCGAATCTGACCTTGAACTCGAACTTGTATATGTATCTAATTATTTAGTTAATGGTACTGTGAATAAGGACTAGAATGTAAATTTGTGTAATTGAAGGTACTCACAGTTCCTTGAATACGAATTGTTGAGGGACGTCAAATATGGGTTCAAGAGTGTTCGAACATCGTTCCCGGATCGACCGATGTAGCTTGGAGCCAAGGTAATACATTACCACCTTCTGCATGCTTTTGTAACATGTTGGTATTCGGTTAATGTTTGCGCGACCATATTTGAGCATGTGATTATTTCCGCCTATGTCGATCAATTATGAGATAAAAATAATAATGGCCAAGACAAATATTCGAATAAGAGGTTTGATAAATCGAAATGACTTCTGAGTTCAGTGCACGATTAGTGAGTCGGTTAATCTTTAAGTCTCATCATCCTTTTGATTAAAAAGAATTGACAAAAATTTGATCAACGATTGATGAAAATACCCCAATCTATAAAAATAACCCAGGAAGCTATACTTGATCCGATAAGACATCTGATACACTTGAAAACCTTGGATTACTGAAATGTCATGGTAACAAGACTTAAACCCTCGAGTTTGTAAAGTACTTGACTTGCTAGAATTCTGAATAATACGACGAAGATAAATTTACGGAAAAGTATTTGTATGTATGAATTGAGCAATGTGACATGAAAGATTGAATTGATCGAAAATACTAAAAAAGATTGAATATACTGATAAGGCTGAAATAGATCATAATGACCCTAAAGACTGATATTTTCTTCAGACATTAATTGCTAATCGACCAACATATGGGATGTATCCTCGAGGTCTGAAACAAATGAATATATGGAAGAGCCGAGAAACTCTAAATAAGTGAAACATTTTCGAGCATCGTAATGTATGAAATACACTCGAGTACTAGAATGACGGAGAATACCTCTAAGGCATGGAATTATATATCATAATAAATCTAAACAAATATAATGACTCCAAAAGTGGTCTAATATGACCCGTGTCAGTTGGTCGATTCAGATACTTTGATGATAGTGGAAGAATACCATGTTTATTTAGAGAAAGTACATAGTTAATAGTGAGAGGGATTTGTTCTCCTAAGGCACATTCGATGTTTTGGAATGAGTTCAGGTTCAATGCACATGTTTGAATACTTGTAAAATATCGCTCGAATATATGCTTGATTTCTGGTAATAAGTTCAGTGGACGATTGGTGAAGGCGAGCTATTGTTGTTATGCTCTGTAGTCAGTCTTGAGAAATGAATGGTTGAGGTGTACCTATCCGGTGAGATATTAAAATTTGTGTTAATGGGTTTCGATTAGTTCAAAGGGACTCAGAAACTTGATGAGCAACTAGAATTTCTAAATTTTGTACATCACCGTTTATACCTTGTTGGTTCAAATTACCAGATTACCCCCTGAAGGTCAAAATGACCTTAACACCCTTATAGGCTGTAACGTTTAATTTTGCTCGCGATATATCTGAAATTCAAATGATTCTGATGCATCAACTTTCGATGTTGATTCGATCTGTCTTATTGAACTCCTCTATTAGTAGGGACTTCGTTATGAAATCAGTCCAAAATTGTCAAATGTCATTTTTCTAATATCTATCAAGTACCTCTGAGAATTGAATTGGGTCATAAAGCGCGTACCATGTATCTGTAAATACTTTCTGTTCTAAACCAAGACCATATGCTTAAAATTTAAAAGTATGACATTGTTATACGAAAGGAAAGCAATTCCCTGATTTCTAACATCTGATATGAAAAATATATTTGATATATGACATTGGATACGAAATGATAATAAAATAAACTTGACATCTATCTTCTAGTACAAAAATAGATCTGATATCTATTTTCTGTAACATTGTCTTCTGAATATAAACTAAAATCATATGGGGTATATTATCTGTGATATGAATGAAGATCTGTAGGCTCAGCGCTGGTAAGCCCTTCTAGACCTAAGCTCAAACGCCCGATGGGCCTAGGGTAAGCCTTTCTGTAAGCTCCTACGCCCGACAAGCCTAGGGTAAGCCTTTCTGGATATTATTCTGGGGTTCTGCATATTGGTGTACGTTTGGAGGGTAGTTAAGTAAATTAATAAAACTTTCTAACCCTTTCTGAAACATACCCTACTAAATTAATGTATCAAAGTTGAACTCTCAGTAAACTTACAATTCGCGCACAATTTGAGCTTACTGTTACCCAATTCTTCATGACAATGTTAAGTTGCCATATACCTACTTGTACCTTTAGCATCTCCTGGTAGTTTGTATTATTGAGCTTTTCGACGCTTACATTGTTTTTACCATCACAGGTTAAAAGATCGACCATGTTGCAGCTATCAACGTCGGTATGTGAGTTTCTTCGGCTTGCTTGCAGAGTATGGTATCTGTGTAATTAGGGGGCATAAAAGTTACATTTTGATTTATATTAGAGTCCGAAACTCTTATTACTGTTTTGTTTCATTGTCTGAATGTTTTCTGAAATTGTATTTTAAATTTAAAACTCGATTTATGATTTTAAATGGTTTAGCAATTTTTTTACTTAAAGTTTTAATGTTGGTCGCTCCAGTGACCCTAATGTGACTCCCTAGGATCCGTATTAACGCATAGGCGGGTTTAAAGGGTTACATACACCCCTCTGCCTCGCCAATAAGGGCCTTAGCCCAAGGACCGTAGCCCACCCATACATGAGTTCACTGAATTTTATGATATGCCAATTGTATTCAAAATACATTTGTATCCAGTGAGACCATAAATTAACAACAATCAAGTTTCATAGTCTTTAGTATATATGGTATAGTATATTGGGACCTTAGTCCCCTTCCATGGTATAATTGTAACCCCCTCGTCCCGGTCTGGTCGGATGACCGGTCCGAGTGGGCCACACGGGGAAAACCGAAGCGAAACCCGTAAAGATTTCTCCTCGGTTAACGACCCTAAAATTTTCTTATTATTTTATCTTGTCTATATGCATAAGTTAATCCTATGTGGAGCACAGCAGCGGAATAATACAAACATTTCACCAAGCACCGACCAACAAAACATTCAACAGCTTATTTTAAGGTTTTACAGCAGGCCGTTTCGAAACGCCCTTAGGGTGTTCCGAAACGCCTTGACCTAGTCAACGGGCCTGGGTCAACCATAGGGTGACCGTTCTGAAACAGGGGAGACCCGTATCAGAACGACCTTGACGGTCAATATCTCGTGGTCAACGAGATTTGACCTTTTCGAAACATCAAAGGCCCGTTTCGGAACGGCTTCATCTCGCCAATTTCTCAAAATTCCAGTAGCGAAAATGTTCCGAAACGCCCCTCATCCGTTTCGAAACGGCAGGCCATATGCAAAGGACCCGTTCCGAAACGCCCCCTGTCTGCAGACTCGAAATTGCTGTTTTAAGGCACAAAGGTGCCCCAAAACGCTACCAAAACACATCACAACACCCAACCAACCAAACCCAAGACATACCAATAAATCTATCATGCTTTAACAAGATTTAGACATGTCTAACACTAAGACAACCACCCTCAAACGAACATTCATTCAAACATCATTCAATCATAAGGATGACTTCTAAGGCATTTAGCAAGCATTCAAAATAAGCATTTAGACATGAGTTAACATTCATCATGGCAACACAACCATGCAAAAGCAAGATACTAAGGAGTCTATACATGCTCCTAGCAACCAACAACAATCCAACAAAACCATACATGTCCCATTGCTCTAACTATTACATGTCTAACATTAAAAATCCATACTTGATGAACTCAAGCCAAAACCACACTTGGAGGCCCTCCACTTGCCCGAGCAACCCACGAACTAAGGATCTGCAATGTTGAACAAAGAGAACGTAAGCAATGATGCTTAGTGAGGGTAAGCTCTAAAAACAAACCTCAACATCGCAGGGTCCGAGCACGATCTAGCCAAGGTAACACAATCATACCAAAGGTCCACAAGATAAAATGCATGAGCAATAGACGATATTAATGTCATGATCATAAGCTCAATTTCCATGATACATGTAATCACAACAAGTATCCCAAAGAACCATGAATCTCAACACATTGTTATATACATCAAACAACATTGGCACCTAGCTAAGACCCGAATACGCGGATAGACATGTTGGAAACTCATATCCAACAACCACATTACCTCACGATGGGATTTCACTCATCACCGGTCTCGCGGAGGGGATTCCACTCATCCTCACACCCCATCGATGGGATTCCACTCATCACCGACTACATTTAAATACAATTCCGGGCGAACCCGTACTCCTCCTTGGTGACTCGACGCCACCAAGGCCACGCGCGACTTTAGACTCATGTGTACACACTAACATCCTAATGATCGATCATTTGTATTCAAGTTTACTAGTGCCAATATTTACTTACTTCACATGACTCATTTCAACCAAACTCGTGCTTAGCACGTACTCACCAACAACCATCATCATGCATGTCTCAAGCATCATAAGTCCAATCTCATTTCACATGTATAATGCAATATACATAAACATTCACATCACATTTCATACAGGACATACACAACCATGTAATTAAGTTCAACCAAAGGCTCTAGATTAAGCTTAGGATTAGGCTACCACCCTAATCCTAACTCTAGGTGGGTCTACCAAGCCCAACCTAGTCCAAATACTCGAACCAACTATTTAAAAAGTCATTTAAAGTAATTAACCACTCACCTAAGCTTCCAAGCTCAAGACCAAGCAAGCAACAACCTTCAACTTCCCGGATTCACTTCCGTTGCTTCACCGATGCCCAAACTTGATTCTAATCAATCCCAAACACAAGCAAAACATCCACAATTAATATCTTATCATCGAAGCTAACCCGGATTAACATTACCAAGTATCCAACACTCAAAATCAACCCCCAAAACAGAATTTTCGAGCAGCCCTTAACACCCACTGAAATCTTCTATTTCAAGCATCCAAACAACCACCAAACACACCCAAAGCAACCCCCATTTACCATACCAGCTCCAGCCCTCAAGAACCAACGTTAACCCACCCCAAAAACCCCTTTAAAACCCTCCTAAAACCCATTTGAAATACAAATCCGAAAATCATTGTAAAACTTTGTAAAAATTAGATATATTGGACCTTTTGAACGACAAATGACTTATCTATCATTACCAAATCAAAAGCTCAACTCAAAGTTAACAAAGTTAACATTTTTAATTTCAAACTCTAAAACTTCATAACACAAAAACATGGGTTTTAAAGAAAACTATGGGTATGAGCATGTAGAGGAGAGTGAGGACAAGCTAGAAACATGTTTACCTCTCAAAAATCACCAAGGATGTGAGTGTATGGTGATGGAATAGTGATCCCCCAAGGTGAGAAGAAGAGAACGTTAGGTTTGAAAGAGGGAGAAGAAGAAGATGAGAAAGGTGGGAGTTTTATTTGACATGTGGTAAATTTTTAAAGCTCAAAAGACTTGTTTGCCCTTAATGAATTAGGGTATTTGCAAGGAAGGTAAATCCATGGCTAAATGGAGTTTAATCTTAAAACATGGTCAACCCCAAATTAATAAATTTTGAAAACAACTCGAAATATTATTTAGAGTATAAAACCGAGCCCAAAATAATATTAAAATATTATTTTCACCTAACCCCTAAACCCGGGTGTTACAACTCTCCCCCACTTAAGGAATTTCGTCCCCGAAATTACCTGGTGGAAACAGATACGGAAACTGCTCAACCATATCCGCTTTCCTCTCCCACGTGGCCTCTTCCACACCTCTATGCCTCCACAACACCTTGACCAACTCTATGGTCTTGCCACGCAACACCTTGCTATCAGAAGCAAGTATCTCAACGGGTTCTTCATTATAAGACAAATCCGGATTCAACTCTATCTCCTCAACGGGCATCACATGAGAAGGATCTGATCTATATCTCCTAAGCATAGACACATGAAAGACATCATGGATCTTCTCTAACTTAGAAGGTAACCTCAAGCGATAAGCTACAGGCCCAATCCGCTCAACTATCTCATACGGACCAATGAATCTCGGGCTCAACTTGCCCTTTCGGCCAAATCTCATTACCTTCTTCCACGGAGATACTTTCAGAAACACTTTCTCACCCACTGAGTACTCAATCTCCTTCCTCTTCAAATCTGCATAAGACTTCTGACGATCGGAAGCTGCTTTCAAACGGTCACAAATCAACTTCACTTTTTCTGTGGTTCCCTTAAGCAAGTCTGGCATAGGTAACAACCTTTGTCCTGTCTCAGCCCAACAAATCGGAGTCCTACACCGTCTACCATACAAAGCCTCATAAGGTGCCATCTGAGTACTAGACTGATAACTGTTGTTGTAAGCAAACTCAACCAACGGTAAGTGCTTCTCCCAAGAACCCTGAAAATCAATCACACAACAACGAAGCATATCCTCAAGAATCTGTATCACTCGCTCTGACTGCCCATCGGACTGCGGATGATAAGATGTGCTGAAATGCAAACGGCTACCCAAGGCACTATGTAAGCAACTCCAGAACCTCGAAGTAAATCTAGGATCCCTATCTGAAACAATAGACTTCGGAACTCCATGAAGTCTCACAATCTCACGGATGTACAAGTTTGCCAACTTGTCTAAGGAATCCGTAGTGTTCACTGCTAAGAAGTGAGCACACTTAGTGAACCTATCAACAATCACCCAAACTGAGTTCTTCTTCGAAGGAGACAAAGGCAACCCCGATACAAAATCCATGGTGATCCTCTCCCATTTCCATTCCGGAATCTTCAAAGGCTGTAGCAGACCTGAAGGAACCTGATGTTCTGCCTTCACTCTCTGACAAACCATGCAACGGCTCACATACTCGGCTACATCTCTCTTCAAACCAACCCAGAAGTAATCATTCTTCAAATCTCGGTACATCTTGGTACTACCCGGATGCATAGAAAAGGGGCTCGAATGTGCTTCACTCAAAATCTGACGTCTCAACTCAACATCTTCCGGTACAACAATTCTATCTCTAAAGCACAACAAACTCTCACCACTGAAACTATACTCAGTCGGTTTTCCTTCGGCTATATCCTGAACATGAGGAACTAGGCTCGCATCTTGCAACTGCTTCTCTCTAATCAACTTAATCAAAGAAGGCTTCACTTGCAACTCGGTGATCAAACCACCATCATCAGACACACTCAATCTAGCAAACATAGCTCTCAGCTCAACGGCCACTTTTCTACTCAAAGCATCGGCTACTACGTTTGCTTTACCCGGATGGTACTCAATGGTCAAATCATAATCTTTTAACAACTCTAACCATCTCCTCTGTCTCAAGTTCAACTCTTTCTGCGTCATCAAGTACTTCAAGCTCTTGTGATCGGTGTAGACAATACACTTCTCACCATACAAGTAGTGACGCCAAATCTTTAATGCAAAAACAACTGTGGCCAACTCTATATCATGAGTAGGATAGTTCTTCTCATGAATCTTCAACTGTCTAGAAGCATAAGCAACAACTCTCCTATCTTGCATCAAAACACATCCTAAGCCTACGTAGGAAGCATCACTGTAAATCACAAACTCCTTACCTGAAACAGGCTGCACTAACACTGGAGCATTCGTCAAAGCTTCTTTCAATTTTTCAAAGGCCTTCTGTCTTGCATCTGACCATTCAAACTTGACTCCCTTTTGCAACAACCTAGTCAAGGGAGCAGCTACTCTAGAGAAGCCATCCACAAACCTCCTATAGTAACCGGCTAATCCTAGGAAACTCCTAATCTCGGTCACAGACTTAGGTTGTTTCCACTCAACGATAGCCTCAATCTTCGATGGATCAACTCGGATACCTTCGGCCGAAACAACATGGCCAAGAAATACAACCTTTCGAATCCAGAACTCACATTTACTAAGCTTCCCATACAACTGGTTGCTCAACAATCTCTGTAAGACGAATCTCAAGTGCTCATCATGCTCTTCTTCTGTCTTCGAATACACAAGTATATCATCAATGAAGACAACCACAAAACGGTCTAGATAGTCCCTGAAAATTCTGTTCATCATGTCTATGAATGCTGCTGGTGCATTCGTGAGCCCAAATGGCATCACAAGAAACTCATAGTGACCATATCTAGTCCTAAAAGCTGTCTTCGGAACATCACACTCTTTCACCTTCAACTGATAGTACCCGGATCTCAAATCTATCTTCGAGAACACTGAAGCACCTCTCAACTGATCAAACAAATCGTCTATACGAGGCAACGGATACTTGTTCTTCACAGTCAACTGATTCAGCTGCCTATAGTCAATACACATGCGCATGCTACCATCTTTCTTTTTCACAAACAACACTGGGGCACCCCACGGAGAACTACTAGGCCTAATGAAACCACGGTCTAATAATTCTTGCAACTGACTCTTCAATTCTTTCAACTCTTTCGGAGCCATACGATACGGAGCTATCGAAACTGGACTAGACCCTGAAACTGTCTCAATCACAAACTCAACATCTCTGTCAGGAGGCAAACCCGGCAACTCTTCAGGAAACACATCTGGAAAGTCACACACTGTTCTGATATCTTTCGGTCTAGCTTCACTCATGTCCGGATTCATAACATAAGCTAAATAGGCCTCACATCCAGAGTCCATCAACCTATGAGCCTCTAAAGCTGACACCACATTAGACAAGAACTTAATGTTCTCGCCCACTACCACTACCTCGTAGTCATCAGAAAGCTTCAAGGAAATTCTCTTTGTCTCAAAATCCACACTAGACCGATGCTCAACCAACCAATCCATACCCAATATAATATCAAAACCGTAGAAAGGAAGTTCCATCATATCAACTGAAAACACATGACCCTGAATCTTCAGTGAACATCTCCTATACATACGTCTAACCACAACTGTCTCACCAAAAGAACTAGTAACATGCATACCTACATCTAAGATCTCAACAGGAATATCTAACTTATGTGCATGCTCACTCAAAATGTAGGAATGCGTAGAACCCGAATCAACCAAAGAAAGCAAAGACATAGACTGTAACTCAAAATTACATGCTATCACATCGGTGTCGTTCCCGGCCCCTCTCTGAGCATAGACCCTCGCCGGTCCTCCCGCCTCTAGCTGCACAGCCACAACATGAGCAAGGTTCCTCTGAGCATCTACCCTAGGTGCATCAGCCCTAGGCTGGAAGTAGCCACGACTGCGCCCACGGCCTCTCTGAAAATCATTAGCTCTCGTAGGAGCCTGAGCAATGTTCGGTGCCTGAGCCGCCTGATGCGGACAATCCCTCCTAAAGTGGTCCCTCGAACCACAGTTCCAACAGGCATGAAAGTTACCCCAACACTCCCCAGCATGCTGTCTCCCACAGCGGGTACACTCGGGCAAACGCCCTCCTCCTCTATGGCCCTGATGGCCCCTACCATGGTGGCCACCGCCACGTCTATGGTCAAACTGAGGTCCGCCACCTCTGTGCCTCTTAGCATCTCTACCATCAAAGTGGTTATGCCTCTTGCCAGAACTAGAACCACCAGCTCGTTTGGCTGAACCCAAACTATGCTCCAAATCCTTGGCCCTCGCGACCAATACATCAAAGTCTGAGTAGTCAGAAGCCAACGTGTACCTCTTAACCTCTTCATTCAACCTGTAGCGGAAACGGTTGCAGCGTTCCACTTCAGTAGGAACCAACTCTGGGGCATACTGACTCAAGCGAACAAAGCGGATCTCATAATCAGTCACAGAAGTATCTCCCTGAGTGAGAGCCATGAACTCTCTCTTCTTCTCGTCTAGGTACCTCGGTCCCAAGTACCTCTTCCGAAAAGCAGACTCAAAGAATTCCCAATCAATCTCTGCCTCTGGAACCCCGGTAGTAATGGTGACTCACCAGGTGTAGGCATCACCCTGAAGCAGTGAGATCACACAACCCAATCTACGTGCGCCCGCACAACCCATCTGAGCCAAGATACGAACTGTCTTCTCCAACCATAACTCCGACCTCTCCGGAGTAGATCCTCTAAACTCCTCGGCCCCTAAGCTACGGAGCCTCTCCAAGGGTAAACTAGCATCGTCACACCTAGGCTGAGCTGCAGCCTGAGCTCCCGCAACTGCGGCCTGGAATGCTCCCGCTATTGCTTGCACAAGCGGAGTCATGTCAATTTCGGCTGGACCTTGGCCACCTTGGCCGCATTGAGGTCCATTTCCTCTGACTCCATCCTCGCCCCCAACTCCCGGTGGAGGAGGTGGTGGTGGTGGAGGTGGTGGAGGAGCGCCAGCTCTCGCGGTTCCTGACGAACCAACCTCGGTCTACCTCTCGGTCTAGACATTGCTCTCACAGATATCAACTACAACCACAACAACAAAACATACAAGTTGGGTTAGCAAGGCAAGGCTTCCAAGTGTCCAAGTATGTTCCCTCACTTAAAAATCATTTTTCCAATGTAATAGCGGCAATGGGACCCACACACACATGCTTTAAAATAAAACAATCAGCATACTTGTCACACAAGCAACCATTCTTGCAAAACAAGCAAACACCGTGCAATTCAATTTAAAAACTTGAACTTACCTCACTTACCTGCCCAAGGTCTCGGTAACCTTAGGCTCTGATACCAACAAGTGTAACCCCCTCGTCCCGGTCTGGTCGGATAACCGGTCCGAGTGGGCCACACGGGGAAAACCGAAGCGAAACCCGTTAAGATTTCCCCTCGGTTAACGACCCTAAAATTTTCTTATTATTTTATCTTGTCTATATGCATAAGTTAATCCTATGTGGAGCACAGCAGCGGAATAATACAAACATTTCACCAAGACCGACCAACAAAACATTCAACAGCTCATTTTAAGGTTTTACAGCAGGCCGTTTCGAAACGCCCTTAGGGTGTTCCGAAACGCCTTGACCTAGTCAACGGGCCTGGGTCAACCATAGGGTGACCGTTCCGAAACAGGGGAGACCCGTATCGGAACGACCTTGACGGTCAATATCTCGTGGTCAATGAGATTTGACCGTTTCGAAACATCAAAGGCCCGTTTCGGAACAGCTTCATCTCGCCAATTTCTCAAAATTCCAGTAGCGAAAATGTTCCGAAACGCCCCTCATCCGTTTCGAAACGGCAGGCCGTATGCAAAGGACCCGTTCCGAAACGCCCCCTATCTGCAGACTCGAAATTGCTGTTTTAAGGCACAAAGGTGCCCCAAAACGCTACCAAAACACATCACAACACCCAACCAACCAAACCCAAGACATACCAATAAATCTATCATGCTTTAACAAGATTTAGACATGTCTAACACTAAGACAACCACCCTCAAACGAACATTCATTCAAACATCATTCAATCATAAGGATGACTTCTAAGGCATTTAGCAAGCATTCAAAATAAGCATTTAGACATGAGTTAACATTCATCATGGCAACACAACCATGCAAAAGCAAGATACTAAGGAGTCTATACATGCTCCTAGCAACCAACAACAATCCAACAAAACCATACATGTCCCATTGCTCTAACTATTACATGTCTAACATTAAAAATCCATACTTGATGAACTCAAGCCAAAACCACACTTGGAGGCCCTCCACTTGCCCGAGCAACCCACGAACTAAGGATCTGCAATGTTGAACAAAGAGAGCGTAAGCAATGATGCTTAGTGAGGGTAAGCTCTAAAAACAAACCTCAACATCGCAGGGTCCGAGCACGATCTAGCCAAGGTAACGCAATCATACCAAAGGTCCACAAGATAAAATGCATGAGCAATAGACAATATTAATGTCATGATCATAAGCTCAATTTCCATGATACATGTAATCACAACAAGTATCCCAAAGAACCATGAATCTCAACACATTGTTATATACATCAAACAACATTGGCACCTAGCTAAGACCCGAATACGCGGATAGACATGTTGGAAACTCATATCCAACAACCACATTACCTCACGGTGGGATTTCACTCATCACCGGTCTCGCGGAGGGGATTCCACTCATCCTCACGCCCCGTCGATGGGATTCCACTCATCACCGACTACATTTAAATACAATTTCGGGCGAACCCGTACTCCTCCTTGGTGACTCGACGCCACCAAGGCCACGCGCGACTTTAGACTCATGTGTACACACTAACATCCTAATGATCGATCATTTGTATTCAAGTTTACTAGTGCCAATATTTACTTACTTCACATGACTCATTTCAACCAAACTCGTGCTTAGCACGTACTCACCAACAACCATCATCATGCATGTCTCAAGCATCATAAGTCCAATCTCATTTCACATGTATAATGCAATATACATAAACATTCACATCACATTTCATACGAGACATACACAACCATGTAATTAAGTTCAACCAAAGGCTCTAGATCAAGCTTAGGATTAGGCTACCACCCTAATCCTAACTCTAGGTGGGTCTACCAAGCCCAACCTAGTCCAAATACTCGAACCAACTATTTAAAAAGTCATTTAAAGTAATTAACCACTCACCTAAGCTTCCAAGCTCAAGACCAAGCAAGCAACAACCTTCAACTTCCCGGATTCACTTCTGATGCTTCACCGATGCCCAAACTTGATTCTAATCAATCTCAAACACAAGCAAAACATCCACAATTAATATCTTATCATCGAAGCTAACTCGGATTAACATTACCAAGTATCCAACACTCAAAATCAACCCCAAAAACAAAATTTTCGAGCAGCCCTTAACACCCACTGAAATCTTCTATTTCAAGCATCCAAACAACCACCAAACACACCCAAAGCAACCCCCATTTACCATACCAGCTCCAGCCCTCAAGAACCAACGTTAACCCACCCCAAAAACCCCTTTAAAACTCTTCTAAAACCCCTTTGAAATACAAATCCGAAAATCATTGTAAAACTTTGTAAAAATTAGATATATTGGACCTTTTGAACGACAAATGACTTATCTATCATTACCAAATCAAAAGCTCAACTCAAAGTTAACAAAGTTAACATTTTTAATTTCAAACTCTAAAACTTCATAACACAAAAACATGGGTTTTAAAGAAAACTATGGGTATGAGCATGTAGAGGAGAGTGAGGACAAGCTAGAAACATGTTTACCTCTCAAAAATCACCAAGGATGTGAGTGTATGGTGATGGAATAGTGATCCCCCAAGGTGAGAAGAAGAGAACGTTAGGTTTGAAAGAGGGAGAAGAAGAAGATGAGAAAGGTGGGAGTTTTATTTGACATGTGGTAAATTTTTAAAGCTCAAAAGACTTGTTTGCCCTTAATGAATTAGGGTATTTGCAAGGAAGGTAAATCCATGGCTAAATGGATAGGTTCAAAGAAAAACAAAGCTTCCTTCCAGCTCTTATAGTGGTGTTTGCTTGTTCAAAGGGAGGTGTGAGCTTTAGTAAAGATGGGGTGCTAGCTTAATTTCTCATCCAATGAAATTAGCTAGATATTTCCTTCTCAATTCTTTTAATTTGTTGAGTTTCCCTCGGTTGGAAGAAACTCTCAAGGTGCCAAATATTGATGATTAGGCAATTTAGGGCCCAATTCAAAGGTTAGCCACTCGACTCTTCACATTTCACACTTGCATCATCTAGTTTCCAATTTTTACATTCTAGTCACTTAATTTATTTCTTTAATTTCTAACTTTTACAACCTAGTCCTTAACCCACAATTAACTACAAGTCAAGTCTAATATTGAGGGATTAACTATATAATCATGCTCATAAAGTTGTAATTGCTTATCAAAAAACAGGATTTTCTATCATCAGAATTTGGGTTTTCTACTAAGCCGGTTTTAAGGGTGTTACAGATCTGGTCTTTAAAAAATTCGACCCGAACCCGAAATTTATTTTAAAAAACTCGACTCTAAAGGGTTAGGTCGGATCGAAACTCGTCGTGTCTAGATCAAATGATCATCACTAATATAAACATGGGCAAAGCTATAGGAAAATATTAGAGTGCAATTGACCCCACTAAAAGGTGTCTACTCTATGAAAATATTAGAATTGTATCTGAATTTTTCATAGAAAATATTAGAATTGACATCACTTAATTTGTTGGAGTATGAAGTCAACAATACTTATTATAATGGTGTGAGAGTTTTCCATATCTCACGCTCCACTCTGACCCTACTATATAGAAATCATGGTTTCGCCACCGAATATAAACAAAAAATATTTTTTTCTGTAAATTTTAAATACCCTTCTTGAATCTCAAATCATTTAGTCATCTTTTATTTTTTTTAAATGTTTTTTACTAAAAATATGAAATTATGATGCGGAAATGGTAGAGTTGATGGGTTACAATGTAGTATATAGTAGCCAAAATGACACCATCTTAAATGGGACCATTGCCTGTATGTCAACAACGCAGACCAAATCCCTTTAGAAATGCCAAGATCTAAATTTAATTTATGGCCCACTATTGCTATCAAATTCCCCCTTTAATCAACTAATTTCTATCTTGATAATGAAATTGAAAAGGATCGATTGTATTTTCTCATTCTCATGTTTGAGTAATTCCTTAATATATATGTTGCGTAAAATAATTACACAAGGCTGCATACTTTTTTTTAGAAAATGAATTATAAATCTTTAACCTTAAAACGTAAAATATAAATCCTTCAAACTAAATCCCTACTCTAAACTGTAAAATAAAATCATATTCTTTAAAACAGAAAAAAAAATTGTATAATTCATAACATATGTATTAAATAATTTTTTTCTTTAAATTTTGTTTCTTTTAAAAAAAATACAAGGGAAAATTAATCGTTTCAAATTTCAATCCTTCTGCAAAGCGACTATATGTTAGGAAAAAATAAAAGGGTATAAGTTTACTTTATTTTATATTTATTATACCTTTTAATTTATAGTTTGTAAATTTTCAAATTTTATAAATATAGACCAATAATCACTATTACAACAATATTTACATAACTATCACGAATAATTTATTTAAGGGTAAACTATATCATTGACCACCGAACTAATTGGGGATTCCTATTTTGACCACCGAACTAACGAACTCGTCAATCAGACCACCGAACTTATAAAATCAACCTATTTTGACCACCGCCGTTAAAAATCTAACGGTGGAGTAACGGAACTGCCACGTGGCAGCTAACAGGAAAATTTTAAAATTACACATTTGGTCCCTGTTATTTACACATTCTTTCAATTTAGTCCTAATTTTAAATTAATAAAATAATAAATTATTTAATTAGGTAGTGACACGTGTCAACACCTTATTGGAGGACTTTAATTATTTAGATTTAATTTTATTAATTTATTTTCCCCCTCCAATCAGGTGGTGACACGTGTCACCACCTATTTATAGGAGGAAAACGAAATTAAGAGTGAATGCCACCCAGGGGAATCGAACCTGGGTGGTGTAGGTGGAGAGGCAGTGGCTTACCACTGCACCAAGCCTAACATTATGCTTTAAAACACTCAACTTAATATATAACTCTTATTGGTTTCTAAATTTATAACCCAAAAGCTCAAACCCTAAACACTAATTTCACATATATATAACCCTAAACCTTAAACCCTAACTATTTCAAATTAATTTTACACTCAACATTTCAAATTAATTTTACATATATAAATCCTAAACCCTAAACCCAAACCCTAAACTCTAAAGCCTAATTTAAAATATTTGGTGTGAAATTAATTTGAAATATTTAGGGGTTAGGGTTTAAGGTTTATATATGTGAAATTAATTGAAATTAAGTGTGAAATTAATTTGAAATATTTAGGGTTTGGGTTTAGGGTTTATATATGTGAAATTAATTTGAAATGTTTAGTGTAAAATTAAGTTGAAATATTTAGGGTTTAAGGTTTAGTGTTTAGGGTTTATATATGTGAATTTAATTTAAAAATTTTAGTGTAAAATTAATTTGAAATATTTAGAGTTTAAGGTTTAGGGTTATATATGTGAAATTAATTTCACACCAAATATTTTAATTTGGGCTTTAGAGTTTAGGGTTTGGGTTTAGGGTTTATATATGTAAAATTAATTTGAAATGTTGAGTGTAAAATTAATTTGAAATATTTAGGGTTTAAGGTTTAGGGTTATGTATGTGAAATTAGTGTTTAGGGTTTGAGCTTTTGGGTTATAGGGTTATAAATGTAGAAACCAATAAGAGTTATATATTAAGTTGGGTGTTTTAAAGCACAATGTTGGGCTTGGTGCAGTGGCTTAACCACTGCCTTTCCACCTACACCACCCAGGTTCGATTCCCCTGGGTGGCAATTATGCTTTATTTCGTTTTCCTCCTCTAATTTGGTGGTGACACGTGTCACC
Organism: Hibiscus tridactylites; assembly: GCA_958450335.1. Taxonomy (NCBI): domain Eukaryota; kingdom Viridiplantae; phylum Streptophyta; class Magnoliopsida; order Malvales; family Malvaceae; genus Hibiscus; species Hibiscus tridactylites. The sequence continues at coordinate 79,204,026 of OY288278.1, read as the reverse complement.
ACCTGATTGGAGGAGGAAAATAAATTAATAAAATTAAATCTAAATAATTAAAGTCCTCCAATAAGGTGTTGACACGTGTCACTACCTAATTAAATAATTTATTATTTTATTAATTTAAAATTAGGACTAAATTGAAAGAATGTGTAAATAACAGGGACCAAATGTGTAATTTTAAAATTTTCCCGTTAGCTGCCACGTGGCAGTTCCGTCATCCACCGTTAGATTTTTAACGGCGGTGGTCAAAATAGGTTGATTTTATAAGTTCGGTGGTCTGATTGACGAGTTCGTTAGTTCGGTGGTCAAAATAGGAATCCCCAATTTGTTCGGTGGCCATTGATATAGTTTACCCTTTATTTAATTTGATTCAAGATATTTATCGATAATAGCAGTGACTAATACTCTCGTCGTATATGTTCTCACTAAGAGATAAATAACTTACCATGAAATGTATTCTATTCTCTTGATCGAAGAAAACAAAAAAGCCATGTAAAACGTTATCTTGATGGTAAAGAAATGGAGAAAAAATGTTTATATAGTAGATGATATTTATGCACATAAATGAAATATGGATTTTCCTTTTTTCTGAAATGGAAAAGTTTCCCTAAAGACAACACCATTGCCAAGTTGCTTTCATGCTCTCAACACCATGTTATGGGCAACCGACTTATCATATGCAACATTCTGTTCTTTAGTTTTATTGCATTAAATGACTTTTTTTAATAAAATAATAAAATGACATCTGTATCTTGAAAACATTCCTCGAAAAATTCTTTCCGTATTACATTTTTACCGGCCAAGAAAATTAAATTACGGTTTTACGGCAGAAAAATTACCAAATTCACAATTATTTTATCTTTGGATTGGAGTTTAGGGTGCATATTGTTCAGTTTGATTCAATTCGGTAAATATTTTATAGTCTATTGATTTTTCAGTTCAGTAAAATTCAGTTTTTAATTTTTCTATATTAACTTCATGTTTTTGAGATTTTGTAATGTATTTTAATAATTTTTCGGTTAAGGGTCATTTAAGAATTTTCATTAAATACAAAGATTATGTTTAAAAAATCACAATCATTTAATGTATTTCAAAACTCTAAAACATTCTATTGAAAAAATTCTCATTTAATGTATTGGAGTTTAAGATTTAGGGTTTATGATTTATAATTTATAGTTTTAGGGTTTAGTGTTTGGGGTTTAAGATTAAGTTTATGATTTATGGTTTAGTGTTTATGGTCAGGTTTTAGGGTTTAGGTGTAGGGTTTATGGGTTAGGGTTTAGAGTTATGATTTATAGTTTTTAAGGTTTAGTGTTATGATTTAAGGTTATGTTTTTAGGATTTAAGGTTTTTTGTTTTATGGTTTAAGGTTTACTACATTAAATGAGTGTTCTTTCACTAGAATCTTTTAAGGTTTTGTAATACATTAAATGATTATGTCTTTTTTAAATAAAATCTTGTAATTAATGAAGGCTTTTAAATTACCCTTAACTTATGCATGTATGCATAAGTTAAACAAACTCATTTTAATAAAATAGTTTTATGTATGACTTTTAAACATTTTTTATGAAGTTTTGACGTACTTTCCATATATATTTCTCAAAAATTATTTTTAAGTAAATAAAAAATATTTTTAAGTTATTTCACTATTTTAAGTATAAAATACTTATTCGTGTATTATAAAAAATTAAGATTAATTATAAATAGAATAAAAAATCAAATTTAATTTGAGTAATCATAATTTTTATACTTGTGAACCATAAACCGTCCAAACACTATGGTTCATGTCAATTTTCACGGTTGCCCAATCCTAAAATTAACAAGGAAAGGAAAGGAAAGGAAAGGAAAGAAAAACAAAGAGAAATGTATTTTTTGAATTGCTTGGTATTATTACAAGATATTATTTATTCATTAATCCAAGCACTTCGATATTATTTATATATATATATATATATATATGTATGTATATATTCTCTAATTTCTTTCATCTTCCTTCTTTATTTTCCTTAGGCTCAACATATATCAAGTTTTATGATTTTTTTCTTGAAGTTAAATTTTGGATCCATCATCACTACCGATGTAACACTCGGTTAAAAAAGCAAAAGAAAAGAATGAAAGTATGAGAATGCAATCTTAAGGACTCGATCCCATGCCCCTTGGCGTGCTAAGTGAGCGTCTTAATCAGCTAAGCTAAGACTATTGTTAGTCTCAGCCTCCACCAAATTTATGTTAAACTAACATAGGTTGTGTTGCCAAAAAGAAATTAAAAGCTTGATCTGACCACTCACCTACCAGGATTAATTACCCAGCTCTTTCTCTCTCCCCCTCTAGAATGTTCGGCTACCCGAAATCCCAGCCATCCTCTCCGTTTTTCCTCACCATCGCTCTGTCGTACGTGACACCGCCACCACTGGCATGTGCGGTGACCAGCTCTAAACCCCCAGCCGTCGGTCACGCGCACTCCTGCGTCGCGATTCGCCATGTAAGCGGCTTTGAACTTCGATGAGAGCACCCCTATTTTGTCTCTTCCGTTTCTGACCGCCCGCCGTCGCCTTGCTACGTTGTTGGTCCAGCCGTGACCGGCGTGGGAAGACGCACAAAACCCTCCCGGTCGGTCATCATTTCGACACCGGAAAGGGCTTCATCGGAGCATTGTGCGTTCTAGCAAATTTCGAACCTTAGGGGTAAGATCCGACGAATTTTCCGGCTTGTTTCACGTTTGTAATATGTGGGTTGAAATGTTGGTTTAACAATCTACCGTTTTCTGACAGAATCGCGGCTAAGGGGCGTCTCTGGCGACCAATTTCGGTGACTGACCGACGAAGTCATATCCAAAGGTAAGTGGACCGGTTCGGTTGAAGCCCAAAACCCGAACCGACTCGACCCAAAACCTGATAACTTGACCCGTATTCGAGCCCAATTCGTCTGCCGAATCAACTCAGGCCGAGTTAGTCACAGAGTCAACTCAGCCTCAGCCAGTCACCGAGTCAACTCAACCCGAGTCAGTCACCGAGTCAACTCAGCCCGAGTCAGCTCAGTGAGTCAACCGAGTCAACTCAGTGAGTCAACCGAGTCAACTCAGTTGACCTCTACCTGTTGACTGCTAACGTCAGCGTTGACCTGTTGATATCAGGGTTGACTCATACCCCGTTGACCGTTAACCTGATGACATCAACGTTAACCGTTAACCTGATGACGTCAACGTTGACCTGTCGACGTCAGTGTTAACTTTGACCGTTGACCAAAAAGTCAACTTTTCTGAAAACTCCCGTTTTATATTTTTTGACGCCTTGAGTCCGTTTTTGAAGCCCATTTCACAAAATTCTGATCTGAAAGCCTCTAAATCTAACCTTGAACCCGAACTTGTATATGTATTAATTATTCAATTATGAGTATTGTGAATAAGGACTGATATGTGAATTTGTATAATTGAAGGTACTCATAGCTCTTTGAATATGAATTGTTCATGGACGTCAAATTCAGGTTCGAGTGCAATCGAATAGTGTTTCATGAATCAACCGGTGTAGCTCGGAGTTAAGGTAATACACTACTACCTCTTCTATGCGTTATACAACATGTTAGTATCTGATAATTGAATGCATGATCATGTTAAGTATATGATAAATTCTGTTAAAGTCACGTTGATTTCAAAAAAAAGGGTAATACTTATGTAAGACTGAATTACTCGGTTCAGAAGATACAAGACTTGTAAGAACTTTTGATATCCAAGAAAAATTAATAAGACTGCTATACTCTAAATCTTATTGTCTGTTAATGATCTAACTTCCGAAATGCTTCGTTAAGAAATTGCGAAAATTCCCTTGAGGGGCAAGAAAGATAAATACCCATGACAGCAAAATAATCTGGGAATCTACACCAAATCTGGTAAAGTAGCTTATTCATCTGAAAATCTCGATTTGCTTGAAAAGTTGTGGATCAAAGCTTTAATCTTCAAATCGTAGAGTACTTGGATTGTATTGAACCCTACTTAATCTCTGAAATTAACCCATATATATATTCGTATATCTGAACTAATCAAGGTGGCGTAAAATACTAGACTGGTCGGCTTGACCAAAGAGGATTGAAAACATCGAAAAGGGCCGAATTGATCGTACTAAATGTAATGACTAGAAGACCAAAATATCCTCGGGTACTAACTGTCAACTATCTGAAATGATGGATATACCATCGATATCTGAAATGAATGAATAGTTGGAAGAACCGAGAGGCTCAGAATAATTGAAACACCTTCGGACATCGAGGTGACTGAAAATACCTCTAAGACATAGAATGAGAAATATCAATAAAGCCAAGCAAAGGCTATAGCCCTGAAAGTGGTAATACACGACCCTTGTTGGTTGGTCGTTTTGGGAACTTTTGTGATGTTGGGAGAATATCATATTAAGGCATGTTCAAGTTATTAGGAGAAAGTAACTAGGTCAATGGTAAAAGCAACATGTTCTCGTATGTATTCGATGCTATGGATCGAGTTCAGATGCATTACACATGCTCGATTACTTGGGATATAGCATTTGAATACTTGTTCGTTTTCTCATTGTATGTTTAGTGGTTGCCTAGCGAAGACGGGTTTTCGTTATACAATGTAGTCAGTTCTGAGAAGTGAGTACTTGCGGTGTACTGATCCGGTTAAACAATAAACCTTGTGCGATGGTTTACGATTAGTTCAAAGGGACTCAGAAACCTGATAGGTAACCAGAACTTCTGAACACCGAAGTCACTGCTATTACCCAATAGTCTAATTACCAAATTACCCCTGAAGGTTAAAATGACCATAATGCCCTCGTAGGCTTAAATGATTTGATCACTCACGACACATCTAAAATCTCAACGTTCTCAATGTGTCAACTTCTGAATGATAGTTTGAGCTATTAGTACCGAGCTCTCTCGCTTAAGGACCACGTTCTAAAATCAGTCCAAAATTGTCAGACGTTCTATGCTCCCTTTCTGATAATTATAAAATTTCTCTGAGAAATATAGTGAACCATAAAGTGTGTACCATATTTCCGTGAATACACTCTGCTTTAAATTAAGATTATCTGCTCTAAATTAAAAGTATGACTCCCGTAATGAAAGCTCAACTCTTCGTTTTTGTCTTCTGATATAGAAATATATCTGATATTCGTCTTTTGATACAAAAATATATCTGATATTTGTTTTCTGATATTATTGTCTTCTGAATATAAACTAATTTTCATTTGGGGTATATTATCTGGGATATAAATACAGATCTGTAGGCTCAGCGCTGGTAAGCCCTTCTGGACCTAAGCTCCTACGCTTGACGGGCCTATGGTAAGTCTTTCTAGACCTAATGCATTCTATTAGGTAGGCTCCTACGCCTTAGGCCTAGGGTAAGACCTTCTGTATGCAGTTCAGGGGGAATTGCATTTTGGAGTTCGGTTGGAGGGTAGTTAAATAAATTAATAAAACTTTCTGACCTCTTTTGAAACATACCCTACTAAATTAATGTATCAAGTTGAACTCTCAGTAAACTTACAATTCGCGCTTAATAGACCACTCTGAACTCCTTGATTCAACTTTTGGAATCTGAATCTCTGACTTTAGACTCATCTCCTAAGATTCGGTTGATCAAATAAAGAACAACTCAATTACCTTCTGATATAATGCTTCACTGAATTATCGACTCGTAATTTGAGCTTATCGTTTCCCAGTTCGTCATGATAATGTTAAGTTGTCATATACCTACTTGTACTTTAGCATCTCCTGGTAGTTTGTATTACTAAGCTTTTCGAAGCTCACGTTGTTATTACCATCTTAGGTTAAAGGATCGATTGTGTTGCAGTTATCAATGTCGGTTTGGGAGTTTATGTAGCTTTGCTCTTGGAGTACGGTACATGGGTAATAAGGGGGCATGTATGTCACGTTTTATTTCATATTTGTGTCTGAAACTTATTTTTAGTAACTTGTATTATAATTTTTGTTTTATCGTCTGAATGATTTTTGAAATTGTATTTTAATTTTGAACTTGATTTATGGTTTCAAATGGTTTGTCAATTTGTTTTACATGAAATTTTTCCGGTGACCCTAATGTGACTCCTTAGGATCCGTGATAACGCATATGCGGGTCTAGGGGGTTACAACCGACATTTAATAGAACAATTATTTTTCTACGATTGATCATAGATTTTTTATATTTAATTTCATAAGTAATGGAAAAAACTAAGGATGAGTCTGTCACGCTCAACGAGCACCGATGAGTACTACTAACGACGAGTATCGATGAGCACCATTAATTCAATTTATAAAGATTAAAATTCTAAATGACTCACTGTATAATTATAAATTATTTAAAAATTAAAAGATAAATTAATTAAAACATATTATTTTATTTTTAATTTTTTTAAACATGGATCAAAATACATATCTACCTATAAATTACAAAACCCTAATTTTTGTTCATTTAAAATTCAAGTTGCTATCGCTGCCGTCCCCACTGTCATGTCGCGGGGAACGACAACCATTTATATATTTTTTACCATAATGAAAAATCAATGCTTTTAAAAATCTACTTCTTTTTAAAATAAAAAACTAAAAATCCATTCGAATGAAAAATTTGCTACCCCGTCGCGGGGAATGGCAACCATTTTTGCATACTAATTTTTGTTAAACCCTAATTCATGCTTTTTACGAGAATGAAAAATCTATTTCTTTTACTAATGATTTTTTTTTGTATACTAAAAGCAGGATGGTGCTTAAAATCCATGTCCGGCGGGGAATGGCAACCATTTATATGTTGTTAATTTGAATGGATTTTTTTTTTCAATCTGCCCCAACCTTAGTGTATATCGTAAGTTAATTGGATTTTAAATGGATTAAATCCATGAAATAATTCACGGGTAAAAATCTTCTGCCCCTAACCATGCCTCATTTTATGCCCCTGCCTAAAAATACTTAAAAATTAAATCTTACCCAATAATCCTAATTTTCATATCCTAAACTCCAAACCCTAAACCCTAAAAAATACACCCTACACCTAATTCCCTACACCCTAACCTTAAGCCCCAACCTTAAACCCCAAATCCTAAACACTAAACCCACTATTTTAAAGTGGGGGCACAAATGGGGGCATACTTTGGGGCAGATGATTTCCATCCTTAATTCACGCTACTCAAATGTTGTTCATCGGTGAGGAACGACGGCGGTGACTTGAAATTTAAATAAACAAAAATTAGGGATTTGTAATTTAGGGGTAGATAGGTATTTTGATCTATGTTTAAAAGAAAATTAAAAATAAAATATTTTAATTAATTTAACTTTTAATTTTTAAATAATTTATAATTATACGGTGATTTCTTTAAATTTTTAATCTTTATAAATTCAATTAATAGTGTTCATCGGTGCTCGTCGTTAGTTGTACTCATCTGTACTAGGGGTGGGCAAGACCGGGTACCCGGCCAATTTGCCTAGAATTGGTCCCGGTCCCGGTAACTACCGATTCCTGAAAATTAGAACCAGTCCCGGTCCCGGTTAGACCGGGTCTAAGATTTCAGGAACCGGTCCCGGTACCGGTGGAAACCGGTACCAATACCGGGTACCCGGTCAATTAGTCTATTATTAATAAAATTTGAGCAGCAGGGGAAAAAATTCTAACCATCAATAATAATATTAAATAACAAAGTCAGAATATTGTAGGCTTGAAGGTTGAAGTCTTAAAACGAGTCATACTCATAATATTCATACACAAAGAGAAATAAAGGAGTGCCTTCAGTTGCTTTCAACCTCTTCAACGCCATTAGGTACCAGACCAGTACCGGGTACCCACCGGGTACCGGGTCCAAAAAAGCAGGATCCAGTCCCGGTCCCGGTTGCAATCGGGACCTAAATTTTGGATCCAGTCCCGGTCCCACCGGAACCAATACCGAGTAAAAATTCACCGGGTCCGACCAGGTCCGAGACCGGGACCGGGTAATCGGATTTTTTTCCCACCCTTAATCTGTACTCGTTCAGCGTGACAAAATTTTCCAAAAACTAATTACGTAAATTTCCCATCCTAGAAATTAAAATTATATCCAAATTAGGGAGAACACGACATCTTCAAATTTGAATGACAGCACGACCGACAAAATGTTTGCCCAACTTGCAATTTCCACTATTGTTATTATTCAGATTTTTAGTTATTTGGGGTGAAAAAGGTTTAGGGTATGGTTAGAACACGAGAAGTTTTAAAAATTGTCTAATAATTTAAAATATTTGACTTTTTCGATAACATTTTAGGCTGAAAATTTTTATGTTTTTTTAACAAGTTTCAATACATGTTTTTTTAAGCATTTTAAATTTTTGGACAAATATCGATACGTGTAAATTAAGTTTCGATACTTATCAAAATCAACAAAAGAAAATAACATAAAATGTTATCAAAATGTCCAAAGACAATTCAAAGGTTTACGGGACCTCGTGCAATGTATGGCGGCGTACTCAGGGATCATGCTAGTAAATGGTTAGTAGGTTTCCACAAGCATATCGGGATTTGTACGGTGGTGGAGGCCGAACTTTGCAGGGTTCTTGTTGCGACAGATTGCTAGGATGCGATTAGAGTACTGCAGCATCGGAATGAGCATATTGGATATACCTTTTCGATAGACTTTTCTTCAAACATACAGGCTTTTTTACAAGGGCAATAACGCTAAAGTAAGCATACAGCAACCAATTTGTTACAGTTTTCTTTCCTATATTTCCCCAGATTCTCATTCTCATGTTTGAGTAATTCCTTAATATATATGTTGTGTATAATAATTACACAAGGCTGCATACTTTTTTTTTATAAAATGAATTGTAAATCTTTAACCATAAAACCTAAATTATTAGGTTATAGTTCACAACATATGTATTAAATAATTTTTTTCTTTAATTTTTTTTTTCAAAAAAATACAAAGGAAAATTAATCGTTTCAATCCTTCTGCAAAGCGACTATATGTTAGGAAAATATAAGCTTATTAGGTTATAGTTCAGCCTATGTTGTTATTGTTGTAACATTTAGTCGCTTATAAGATAGGCTGCACGTGCCCACCCTAAACTTTTCAAAGTTCACACATTTATCTTTAATTTTTTTTTAATTTCTATGAATTAGTCTTAAATTTTTTGTAATATTTATGACTTGAACCCACCCTGAAATTTTAAGATTTTATGTGTGCCCACCCTCAAATATATTTTTGGATCCGCCACTGCATGCCCCATGTGTGGGTATTTAATTTTATTTCTTTAAAAATGTTAGTTTTATTATAATACTAGTTTTTATCATGTAAAAAATAATGTTTACAATTTTAAGTAAAAATAGCTTTATATATATATAAATAAAAGGATATAAGTATACTTTATTTTATTTTTATTATATCTTTTAATTTATAGTTTGTAAATTTTCAAATTTTATAAATATAGACCAATAATCACTACTACAACAATATTTACATAACTATTACGAATAATTTTTTTTAATTTGATCCAAGACATTCATTAATAATAACAGTGACTAATACTCTCGTCGTGTATGTTCTCACTAAGAGATAAATAACTTACCATGAAATGTAACGCCCGTGTTTTGGGGTTAGGAGTTAGTGGGGTTGCGGTTCGAGTCGGTAAAATAAAATTAAATAAATTCAACCTTAACTTGGACCTAATTGAGCTGTAGTAAAAAGGGGAGGGACCAATGTTGAAATTTTACCCAAAAGAATTTTAAAGGAAGACAACTTTTAAAGAAAAGTTGTCTTCTCTTTCCCCATCTCCCCTTTCCAACGTTAGAAGCCATTTCCCCTCTTTCAAACTCTCCCAACACTAAAATCACTATTCCATTGGGTCTCTTCATCTTTTCAAGGTGTTTTTCAAAGGTAAAAATATTTTCTAACTCTCCTCTTCATTCCCTGTCCATACATAGTCTTAGATTTCAAAGATATGAACTTTTGAAATGTTAGGGTTTTGCTAAAAGCTTGGATTTTTATGGGGGTTTTCAAGTCGTTTTGAAATATATTGTTGGATTTTAGTTTAATCACCCTAAAATGCTTAACATATGTTAATTTGGTTGAGTTTGGGTGAAAACCCAAAATGGGGTTTTGAGGCAATACTAAAGGTGTCAAAAACTCAATTTTTGGTGGGTTTTAGGTTGAAATTAAGGGGTTGATAGTCTATATAGGTTAGAAGGTTGTTTTGGGAGCTTTTGGGGATCATTTGGGTGATTGAAAATGGAAATTTCAGCTAATGTTGTAGGGAGCACGAAAATTGAAATATTTGGAGATTAGTTGAATTTGGAAATTTGGGTGAAGTTGGTTTGAACTCAAAGGTTGAGTGTTGTTTGAATGTTAGCATTGATTGAGGTTGTTGGTTGTGTTTTTGGTTGGCTAGAAGCAAGAGGAGTCGTCGGAGGAGCATTGGGACCGAATCCGGGCTCGTAGGAGATTTGTTTCGGTTGCTAAAGAAGGGCGGTGAGTGGTTTCAATCTTGGTTTAAAGTTTGGTTCGAGTGTGTGTAGTGTGTGAGTGAAATGTGCTTGGTAGGCCATTTCTATTTAATTCAAGTTGTTGATTTTAGTTATTGATTTCCATTTAATACTTGTGTATTGCCTATCTATGCTCTAGTGATATGTGGTTAATTTGTACATGTATGCCATGGTGTGAATATGTGATGAGCATGATGATATGGTTGATGGAAATGTGATGTGGTAAATGAAAATTGGCACTAAATAAATTACCGGTTGTAAACGATCGATCATTAGGATTAGTGTGCACACAAATTGAGTCAAAACGTACGTGGCCTTGATGGCGTTAAGTCATCAAGGAGGAGTACGGTGATGTAATATTCCACCGGAAGCTTTATTATAATCTACGGGATGATGAGTGGAATTCCATCCGTAGGGCATGTGGCGATGAGTGGAATCCCGCACATGCAAGGTCCGGTGATGAGTGTAATCCCACCGAGGTAAAGTGGTTGTTGAGTTTTAAATCCGCACATTCGGGTGATTAATAGTGGTCAATTAAACTTGTTCATATGTTTGTGATATATGATGTTGATATATGGTGTTGTTGTATGATGATTGAGCTTGGTAGGATATGAGAAACCATAGTATGCCACTTGAAAGACTAGCTAGATCTACTCGTTTACTTTACCAATGTATGATGTATGTGAGATTAGGATTTACATGCTTGAACCTTGCATTGTTGATGTTTTCGTTTTAGAGCACCCTCACTAAGCTTATAGCTTACGCTCTCAATTTTCAACAATGCAGATCATTAGCGTGGTGTTAGCAAGGAGCAAGGCAAGAAGGGTTTTCCAAGTTTGTGGCTCAAGTACGGTTGTTAATTATGTATTAGTTAGCAATGTGGCAAGGGTGTTTTGTATGAGCTATGTATGACTCATGTATGTTGATGTTTTGGATTGACCATGTTTTGTAAAGCATGTTATGCTATGATGAATGTTTGAGTGTGGTGGCATGCCCCCTAGATGTTTAGGTTGCCTTGTTAGTGAGTGCAACCCTTCTATATGTTGACTTGTGCCATTTTGGCCTTTTGAGCTTTCATGTATGCCCATTTATGCTAAATTTGCCCTTTTGTATGAATGTCATGATTAGATGCCTTGTTTCATGTTTGAATGCTTCCTTTGGCTCAAGTATGATTGCTTAAATGTTTGTATGTGCATAGGAGAGTCTAAAAATGCATCTAGAGTCGTGTTTGGGGTCGTTAAGTTGGAAATTGTGGGATTGCAGAGCAGGGCGTATCGATACGCCTAAGGGCCGTATCGATACGGCCTTGCCCAAATGCCACAGTTTTTGCCTGGTGTACCGATACCCTAAGGGTATCGATACCCTCCAAAGTTAATGGAATTTGGAGGAACGGGGGAGAGTAGGGCGTACCGATACGGGGTTCACGCGTATCGATACGAGTCTACTCTATTGACCAGGAAGGGTTGACCGAGAAGGGCGTATCGATACGCTCAAGGGCTGTATCGATACGGTCTTCCCGGAGTTGACTCTTTGGGTTGACCTGGTCAGGGCGTATCGATACCCCTAGTTAGGGTACCGATACGGTCTGCCCTGTAAGCTTAAAAATGGACTAGTATGTATGGTTGTGGTTCGAATGTGATCTTTCTTTGGATGTTTTACGCTGCTGTGAATCACTTAGGACTTAACAATCCTCTAGACAAGATTAAAATAAAAAGAAAAAAAATAGGGTTGCTAACCGAGAGGGAACCTTAACGGGTTTCACTCGATTTTCCCCGTGTGGCCCACTTGGACCGGTCATCCGGCCAGACCGGGACGAGGGGTTACATGAAATGTATTTCATTCTCCTGGATAGAGATCGAAAAGACCAAAAAGCCATGTAAAACGTTATCTTGATGGTAAAAAAAGGGGGAAATGTTTATATAGTAGATGATATTTATGCACATAAATGAAATATGGATTTTCCTTTTTTTTTTCTGAAATGGAAAAGTTTCCCTAAAGACAACATCATTGCAAAGTTGCTTTCATGCTCCCAACACCATGTTATGGGCAACTGACTTATCATATGCAACATTCTGTTCTTTAGTTTTATTGCATTAAATGTCATTTTTTTAATAAAATGACATCTATATCTTGAAAATATTCCACGAAAAATTCTATCCATATTACATTTTTACCGGCCAAGAAAATTAAATTACGGTTTTACCGCAGAAAAATCACCAAATTCACAATTAATTTTATCTATGGGTTGGAGTTTAGGGTGCATATTGTTCGGTTTGATTCAATTCGGTAAATATTTTATAATCTATTGATTTTTTGGTTCAGTTAATTTCGGTTTTTAATTTTTTTATATTAACTTCAGGTTTTTGAGATTTTGTAACACCCGGGTTTAGGGGTTAGGTGGAAATAATATTTTAATATTATTTTGGGCTCGGTTTTATACTCTAAATAATAAATCGAGTTTGTTTTCAAAATTAATTAATTTTAGTTGACCATGTCTTAAAATTAAACCATAATTAGCCATGGATTTACCTTCCTTGTAAATGTCCCATTTCATTAAGGGTAAACTAGTCTTTTGAGCCTTAAAATAAGTCACATGTGAAATAAAACACCTATTCTCTACTATTCATCTCCTTCAAAAATACACCAACGGGAACAAGAGCTCTCTACCCAAATCTACTATTCCATCCAAAAGCTCTCTCATTTCAACCCCAAATTGAAAGGTAATTGCATTTTCAACTTCCCCTCATCCTCCCCTCCATAAAAGTACCTTCCATTTTAATTTTCATCAAGTTTTTAGGAAATGGAAGTTTTGAATATTTTGATTAAAAATGAGATTTTTATGTTGATAAATGAAGTATTTTGATTTGTTATGCTTAGTTATGGTATATAGAAGTCAAAGGGTGTATCATATGTGAATTTCAAACGATTTTAATCAATTTTCGGATTTGGGTGAAAATGGGGTTTTTGGGAGGTTTTGGGTGAGTTTTGGGGTTGTTTTAGGTGGGTTTTGATAGTGCTATGGATAGGGGTTGAATTGGGATCAATTGTGGGTGTAATGGAAGTTGAAATCATGGTTTTTGGACAAGGTTTTGGGGCTATCCGAATTGGTGAAAAATGGATATTGTTCATGCTTGCAATGTGGTAGTTTGTGGTTGAATTGCATTCCGGGTTAGTTTCGATGATAAGATATTGATTGTGGATGTTTTGTTTGTGTTTGGGATTGATTAGAATCAAGTTTGGGCATCGGTGAAGCATCGGAAGTGAATCCGGAAAGTTGAAGGCGGTTGTTTGCTTGGTCGTTGAGCTTGGGTGTCTAGGTGAGTGGTAAATTGTTTTAAATGATTTTAAAATAGTTGGTTCGAGTATATGGACTAGGTTGGGCTTGGTAGACCCACCTAGAGTTAGGATTAGGGTGGTAGCCTAATCCTAAACTTGATCTAGAGCCTTTGGATGAACTCTCTCATGTGGATATGTATGTCTCGTATGAAATGTGATATGGATGCTTTGTATATTGTATTATACATGTGAGATGAAATATGACTTGTGATACTTGAGACATGCTTGATGATGGTTGTTGGTGAGTACGTGCTAAGCACGGAAATGTTTGGAATGAGTAAATATTGGCACTAGTATACTTAAATACAAATGATCGATTATTAGGATGTTAGTGTGTACGCATGAGTCTAAAGTCGCACGTGGCCTTGGTGGCGTTGAGTCACCAAAGAGGAGTACGGGTTCGCCCGGAATTGTATTTAAATGTAGTCGGTGATGAGTGGAATCTCATCGACGGGGCGTGAGGATGAGTGGAATCCCCTCCGCGAGACCGGTGATGAGTGAAATCCCACCGTGAGGTAATGTGGTTGTTGGATGTGAGTTCCAACATGTCTATCCGCGTATTCGGGTCTTAGCTAGGTGCCAATGTTGATTGATATGTGTATCAACGTGTTGAGACTTATGAGCTATGAATTGAATGTTAAATGTGATTACATGTATTGTAGAGTTGAGCTCATAATCATGGCATTTATATTGTATATTGCTCATGCATCTTTACTTTATGGCTCTTGTGGACCCTTGGTGTGATTGTGTTGTACCTTGGCTAGATCGTGCTCGGACCCTGTAATGTTGAGGTTTGTTTATAGAGCTTACCCTCACTAAGCATCTTTGCTTACGCTCTCTTTGTTCAACATTGCAGATCCTTAGTTCGCGGGTTGCTTGAGCAAGTGGAGGGCCTCCAAGTGTGGTTGTTAGCTTGAGTATTTCAAGTATGAGTTTTAAGTTGAACATGTAATGGTTTGAGCAATGGGACGTGTATTATTTTGTTGGATAGTTGTTGGTTACTAGGAGCATGTTTAGACTCCTTGATGCCTTGCTTTTGTATGGTTTGTGTTGCCATGATGAATGTTAACTCATGCCTAAATTGCTCTTTTGAATGTTGGCCATATGCCTTAGAGGCTATCTTTATGTTTGGATGATGATTGAATGAATGCATGTTTTGTGAGGTTTTGCCTTAGTGTTAGACTTGTCTAAATCTTGTTGAAGCATGCTAAAATAGTTGGTAAGCCTTAAGTTGAATTGTTATGGGGTTATAAGGTGTTTTGGTGGTGTTTTAGGGCACCCTTGTGCCTTAAAACAGCCCAAACGAGTCTGCAGACAGGGGGCGTTTCGGAACGGGTCCCCCTGTTTCGATACGGTCCCTTTGCAAATGGCATGCCGTTTCGAAACGGATGAGGGTCGTTTCGGAACATTTTTGCTACTGGAATTTTGAGAAATTGACGAGATAAAGGCGTTCCGAAACGGGCCTTTGATGTTTCGAAATGGTCAAATCTCGTTGACCACGAGATATTGACCGTCAAGGTCGTTCCGATACGGGTCACCCCTATTTCGGAACGGTCACCTTATGGTTGACCCTGGCCTGTTGACTAAGTCAAGGCGTTTCGGAACACCCTAAGGGCGTTTCGAAACGACCTGCTGTAAAGGTCTAAAATGAGCTGTTTGATGTTTAGTTGGTCGGTGTATGTTGCAATGTTTGTATCTTCCGTTGTTGTGCTTCACATAGGATTAATTTACGCATATAGACAAGATAAAATAAAAAGGAAATTTTCTGGGTCGTTAACCGAGGGGAAGCCTTAACGGGTTTCGCTTCGGTTTTCCCCGTGTGGCCCACTCGGACCGGTCATCCGACCAGACCGGGACGAGGGGGTTACAGATTTTGTACTGTATTTTAATAGGTTTTTTCTAACCTATGCATACATGCATAGGTTAAGAGTCATTTAAGAACCTTCATTAAATATAAAGATTTTATTTGAAAAAATCACAATCATAAAGATTCTATTAAAAAGTTCTCATTTAATGTATTAGAGTTTAGGATTTAGGGTTTATGGTTAAAGATTTAGGTTTTAGAGTTTAAAGTTTATGATTTATGGTTTTAGGGTTTATTGTTTAGCTTTATAGTTTATGATTTTAGGGTTTAGGGTTTATGTTTAAAGTTTATGGTTTAAGTTTAGGCGTATGGTTTATGGTGTAGTGTTATAGTTTTAAGGTTTAGGGTTAGAGTTTAAGGTTCTGTCTTTAGGGTTTAGAGTTTATTACATATTAAATGAGTGTTCTTTCACTAGAAGTTTTTAGGGTTTTGTAATACATTAAATGATTGTGATTTTTTCAAATAGAATCTTTTATTTAATAAAAGCTTTTAAATTAACCTTTACGTATGCATGTATGCATAAGTTATACAAACCCATTTTAATAAAATAGTTTTATGTATAACTTTTAAACATTTTTTATAAAGTTTTAACGTACTTTCTATATATATTTCTCAAAATTTATTTTTCTAATAAATAAAAAATAATATTTTTAAGTTATTTCACTTTTTTAAGTATAAAATACTTATTTGTATATTATAGAAAATTAAGATTAATTATAAATAAAATAAAAATTAATTTGAGTAATCATAATTTTTATACTTGTGAACCATAAACCGCCTAAATACTACAGTTTAAGTCAACTTTTGAGGGTTGCCAATCCTAATATTAACAAGGAAAGGAAAACAAGAGAAATGTCATTTTTTGAATTGTTTTGTGTGATTACAAAATATTATTTATTCATTAATTCAAATACTTCGATAACACACACTGTACAGAAAAATTGTTTAAACTCAGATCATCTAAGAATAACAACAATATATTTTCTACTTATATGTACAAAATGTCATTTTTTAATGTTTACATATTCTTTGTTTTCCTTTAAAATGTGCAGTTTTATTATCCTAATTTGACTCTTAACTAGGGACAGAGCTATTATGGGGGTGGGTGGGACAATTGCCCTCCACCCTCTCCTCCATATTTTTCACCTTTGTTCTCTTATATATATTTTTATAATTAGTTTATTTGTGAATTTACTCCCTACTTTCAAACATTTATATTTTACCTATCAACCCTAAATTCTAGCTTTGTCCCTGCTCCTAACCTAATAATATATATATATATATATATGTGTGTGTGTGTGTTCGAATAATAACATTAACCTTGAGAATATTTTTATTTGTCTGCTAAATAAAAATACTTCCTCTGTCCCACTCAATATTTCCAATATTGACTTTTTAAAAGTCAAATTTTTAACGTTTACAATAATTATTTTAAATATTTTAATTAATTAAATTTTATAATATATATTTTTAAACTACTTGATTGAAAGTTTCTAAGACATATTTTTTCATATTTTTTTATAATAAATTTAAAGTAATAATGAGTCAAAGTTGAAAAAATTTAACCCAAAAAGTTATTACTAGACATATTAAATAGGACGAAGAGAGTAATATAAAACTAAATAAATTTTACATCATGTAAGTGCATCCTAACCCATATATATATATATATATATATATATATATATATATATATATATATATTCTAATTTCTTTCTTCTTTATTTTCCTTAGGCTCAACATATATCAAGTTTTATAATTTTTTTCTTGAAGTTAAATTTTGGATCCATCATCACTACAGACATTTAATAGAACAATTATTTTTCTCTGTTTGATCATAGATTTTTTATATTTAATTTCATAAGTAATGGAAAAAACAAATCACGTAAATTTCCCATCCTGGAAATTAAAATTATTTACAAATTGGGGAGAACAAGACATCTTCAAATTTGAATGACAGCACCACCGACAAAATGTTTGCCCAACTTGCAATTTCCACTATTGTTATTATTCTGATTTTTAGTTATTTGAGGTGCAACAAGTTTAGAGTATGATTAAAAGATGAAAAGTTTTAAAAATTGTTTAACAACTTAAAATTTTCGACTTTTCAATAACATTTTAGGCTGAAATTTTTCGTATTTTTTAACAAGTTTCGATACATGTTTTGTTATAGCATTTTAAGTTTTTAGACAAAAATCGATACTTGTAAATAAATTTTGATACTTGTCAAAATTAACAAAAAAAACAACATAAAATGTTATCAAAAAGTCCAAAGGCGGTTCAAAGGTTTACGTGGCCTCGAGCAGCGTGTGTCGGCGTGCTAAGGGATCATGCTGGTAAATGGTTAGTAGGTTTCCACAAGCATATCAGGATTTGTACGGTGGTGGAGGCCGAACTTTGAGGGGTTCTTGTTGCGCTCATGTGTACATGGGAGCTGCGGCTGCGTTTTATTAAGGTTGAGACGTAGATAATACTGCACCATCTGAATGAGAATAGTGGCACGTTGATAATATTGCACCATATCCATGAGCTTGTTTTGAGAGATTAATCAGTTTGTTTCCGTTATATTCCTCGGAATGAGAATCGTGTTGCGGATTTTTTAGTCAAATTAGCTAATGACACGGACTTGGATATACATTACATTGATTTCCTTCCTGGCGAAGTGGTGCTGTTGTTGCTCGAGGATGAATGTGAGTCAGTTTTGTAAGCTTTAGTTGTTTCGTTTTTTTTTTGTGTTACCTTGTTTAGGCTAGTTGCTTTTGAATTTTGTATTCTTTTCCTCAATTTTAAGTTTTGAGAGGTTTTTAATGAGGCATACATAATACCTTTTATGTATGATTTTTTTCAATATAAC
The DNA here is from genome assembly GCA_958450335.1 of Hibiscus tridactylites. NCBI lineage: Eukaryota > Viridiplantae > Streptophyta > Magnoliopsida > Malvales > Malvaceae > Hibiscus > Hibiscus tridactylites. The sequence continues at coordinate 79,185,513 of OY288278.1, read as the reverse complement.
CATACCGTCTTTACCAAAAAACAGTTACTTTTTCTTGTAATTCATTAAACTAAAATCTTTTTGTTTTCTCCATATAAACATTTAAATCAACTCATTTTGGTCTTTCTTTTCTAGGAGGACCTGTGCGGTCGCTCGCCTGGCACATATTTAAAACTCTTACTGAAAAAGTCTAACCTTTTAAGTTTTTGAACAAGTATCAAAATTTGTCGTCTTTTAACCGTAACCTAGACATCTTGTACGTTAGACCCGCACTATTTTTTCAGACGTTTTCTCCTCCTCTTTGTCCTTGTAGTAAATTCGTACCATGCTTGAGAAATTTTATTTAATCATATATAAAAATATTTTTACACACAATTGTATAATTTTGTAACATTAAATTCTATGCTAATGGTTTGTTTTTTCATAATTAATTATAATTACTTTTATAAAAAAAGATTTTATCACACTCAAATTGCGAGTGAAAAATATTTATATAAAATATATATATATATATTTAAAAAATTTCAAGAATGATTTCAGTTTGAGTGAAATAATTATTTAAATTGTACTGTTGGACATGACTTTCATCCTAATACAGGGATGGAAATTCTCTACCCCTTTTCGGTGCCCCTACATATGCCCACAGGCTCAAAATTAACTTTAGGGTTTAGAGTTTAGGGTTTTAGGTTAGGGGTTGTGGTTAGGGTTTAGGGAATTTAGGGTAGGGTGTATTTTTTAGGGCATAGGGTGTAGGGTTTAGGATTTAAAATTTAGGGTTAGGGCTTAGATTTTAATTTTGTAGTGTTTTTTAGTGTTGGAGCATATATAGGGACACCGAAAAGGGGCAGACGAATTTTATCCCCTAATACAATTATAAAAAATATTTTTAATTATTTATTTAAAAATTGTATACAAATATTATATGAAAAAAATAAAAGTGTCATCAGAATTATTATTTTTTTGAAAAAAAATCTAATTTTAATTTATGTATATTTTATTTCCACCAACATTGTGGGTACGACATGACAATACCTTTTCGATAGACTTTTTTTCAAATAGGAAAGCCTTTTCAATCCAAGCTTTTTACAAGGGCAATAATGCTAAAGTAAGCGTAGGCGCAACCGCAACCAATTTGTTACAGTTTTCTTTCCTATATTTCCCCAGATTCTTATTCCGAAGAACAAAGAACAAAATCTGAGAGAATAACGAAAGATCCTAAGCAACTCGCCATTTTCTTATTAAATTCATTTGCATCAGAGGCCTAAACACCAGGAACTGACACCACTATCAGTTTCACTGCTGTCGAGTACAAAAGGAATCCAATGGTTTAAAAACATAGTAGTATCTGAAAATGATTTAATAACATCTGTTATGTTCGCAACTGATAAAACGTCGCGGCAGGGCTACTTGTTGTGCAATGGAAAACCAGGTCCAGCAAGAAACGACGCCCTCTTAACGAACCTCCCCTTCATTCGAGGCCTCTTCTCGGCATTCAGTTTCCGAACCTCGTACCGTATTTTCTTCGAAAACAACCTGGTTCTCCTCTTTTCTCTGTATCTTGATACTCTTGCTTCTCTTCCTCCGTCGGCCATTGCCTGCGTTTGCCCTCCCAAGCCAATCAAACCACCATAGCTATGGTGAACTTGTGATTCACCGTTTCCCTGCAAATTCGAAACCAAATTATTGTAATCACCAAATACATCGATGTATGTAGTGTAAGTGAAACCAAGTAGAAAGGTTATGCTTAGTTACCATGCAATCAGGCCAGCATTTGTCCGGGTCGAAATCTGGTCGGCCACCGGACGTCCATGGGGAGCCTTGGGGTGCCCAGGCAGAGATTACAGCTTCATAATTTAGGCTCAAAAGTGTTTTCTTCTTGCTCATTTCTGTAGTATTCTCATTGTATTCATCATCCCCTTTACTCTTCTTTGCTGCTTCTTCCTTAATGAACTCGTCGTCGCCGCCACAGCTTGCCGGAGAATCATAGTTGAAGCTTAACTCAAATGGTTCTCTCGCTACACAGGCCTCGAAACTCTCTTCATCTTCAACCTTCACTTTATCGTTTCCGAAAGAACACTCTTTAAAGTCCTCTTTGGAGTCGATTAACCCCAGCTCCTCCATTGCAAAGGACTCGTTTTCGAGACCCTTACCGAGCAAACTCTCGACATCGGCGGCAAACTCTGCAAGGTCCATCTCGGAAGGGAAAACCCCATGCGAACAATCCAAGAAAGCTTTGGACTCAGTCGCGGCAGCATCAGCTATTTCAACGTCGTTTCCTACCGCACTCACGGCTGCATCATTCGACGTGGTCGAAGTGCATAATTCAGCAACAAAGGGATCAAATATCGGCACCCTATAAAGCAACTGCTCCTCTTCATTCTCTTCATGCGATATCTCATCGTTACCGACTTCCGGCACGATAGAGACCGGGTTGTTCTTCCTTTTCAAATGAAGGGATCGCCTCGTCCTTGCCTTTTTCGTGAACCCTCGATCCCACGACGGTGAAAACCTCTCCAATGGAACTTCATCCCCCGAGGACTTGACCGAAGCAGTGTTCAGGCGAACTCTTTCGTGTCTACGAGCAAGCGGATTGGCAGAATGAACGAACGAATCACAGGCTTGGCAAAGAAAAGCATCGTCGGCAGCACAGTACCAACGTGCCCGTTTCTTTATACAACTATCACAGGCTCTAACGTTTATGGCACCGACGGCGTTGGCCATGTTTTTGGAAGATAACATGGAAGATGGAACACAACTAAAAAAAAATAAAAATCCCGTTTAATTAACTTCAAAAAAAAAAACTGGGGATTTTAAAAGTATAGAAATGACAACATCAATCAAACCAAAGAAGCAGCAGGGAAATGTTGAATCGGTGCTTTGTTTTCAGAGACCTTTTAAAAGTGGTACAAACAATTATTTGTATATGGTATAAAGGGAGAGTGACCCTACAAACTACCCTTTCACAGCCATTGGATGCACTTTTGGGTCCACAACAAGGCCTTATCTTGATTTTGATTGGTTGATGGTGTAAAGTTGATCCTAATCTCTGCCTTCTCATTGGCTACCTCTCTGATGGAGGGGATTTCCGGTGGGTCCAGTGCAGCATGGATATGAGAATGAGTCATTTGACCCATGCTACTGAGTTTCTCTGTCAATCTTTTCTTCTTTTTGTTGCTAGGGTTTTGAGAAGGACCCTTTTGTTTGTAAGTTTTGTAGCAGCTGCGTTATTCCCTGTTTTGAGTACTCGGATCCCTTTCTGCGGTCCCCCTTATGCACTTGCCTTATCCATTTTTATCTTCTCTTCTCTCTCGGTACTTGTGTATCTCACTGGCCACTGCAACTGGGTCATGCAAACCAATGTAATCTTTTTATTAAAACCAAAGAAACCTAATGAATACTATTGTTTGAACATTGCTGCTATGATCTTTTTATGCCTTCACCAAAACTCTACTCAAATCAATTATATCCATCCAATTTAGATTGAATATACTTGTAGAACTCGAATTTTGATTGAATTGACTAATAGGAGTGTAAACGACTATACAAATAAGGTGAGTAAAAACTCTATTTCATCCATTCAGAAGATTATTTTCATAGAGTACACAAGGTACTCTTTTATACGCAGGGAAAACTACACAGCAAGCCCGCGAAATCTAACAGCTTCAATATGAAAACCCTAACCACCTTGAATTGGTTATAACAGAAAGCCGATGACTCAGCATTTCCTCTCGATTCTTCTAATATTTCCCTTGCTTCTTCAACCTTCTCTTAAGAGAGGAAGCTCACGAACACACAATTGGGAGCGAAATTCCTCAAAGCTTGCAACGGAGATCACCTCGGTAAAGATGTCAGCTACCTGAGCAGATGTTGGTACGTAGTTGACTTGGAGTGCTTGTGCCATGATTTTCTCTCGTATGAAAATAGGTCAAGGTTTACGTGCTTTGTCTTCGCATGTAGAATCGGATTGGCTGCCATAGCCACAACGCTCGTGTTATCGCTCTAAATGGTAGGAGATTGAGACAACTCCACATTCATATCTTGTAGAATGGCTTGGAACCAAAGAACATCAGTAGCAGCATCAACAAGACTACAAAATTCCGCCTCTACAGTGGACCTGGATACCGAACGTTGCTTACGAGAGCTCCATGATAGTAAGTGTGGACCAAGGAACGTGCAGTGCCCTGAAATAGAACGTCGATCATCTGGGTCATTGCCCCAATCTGCGTCGGTAAACGAGTGAATAGCTAAACGAGGACGAGCCTGGGAAGGGAACCAAAGACCAAGGTCGAGAGTCCTTCTTAGATAACGTAGTAGACGTTTGACTACCATCCAATGCAACGTAGTGGGCCGCTGTATGAATTGTGCCACCTTATTGACTGAGAAGGCAATGTATGGACGAGTGTGGCAGACGTACTGTAAGGAGCCTACAATGCTTCGAAATTCAGAGGCTCTTTCGACTGGAGCAGTGTCGTCTTTGTGAAGTTTAGAGGTGGAGACCATAGGAGTAGGAACAGTGGTAACCTTACGCATATCAGACTTCACTAATAATTTAGTGATATATTTCTTCTGTGACAAGAATAGGCCAACTTTAGTGCGAATAACCTCAATTCCAAGAAAAAAATACAACTCACCAAGATCTTTTAATGAGAACTTGTGATTTAATTTGTGCACAAAAGTTGCAACATGAGTAGGAGAGGAGCCTGTGATTAGGATGTCATCGACATAGACCACCACATACGTGGTTGTGGTGTCACTAACATAGACAAACAATGAAGTATCAGCATTGGAGGAACGAAACTACAGCTCTTGAAGAAAGTATTTCAGCTTGTCAAATCAATTCTGTGGTGCTTGTCGAAGCCCATAGAGAGCTTTCTTAAGCTTACAAACTAGCTTGGTACCATCATCTGCCATGAATTGAAAACCCTCAGGCTGAATCATGTAAACATCCTCAGTGAGGTCCCCTTTAAGAAAAGCATTATTAACGTCTACTTGTCGAATGCTCCAATCGTGTGAGACAGCTAGGGACAGCAACAAATTTACAATAGAGAACTTCACAATTGGGCTGAAAGTTTCCCTGAAGTCACAGCCTGCAAGTTGAGAATAGCCCTTTGCGACTAGCCATGCTTTATACCGATCAATGGTACCATCGACATTGTGTTTAATTTTAAACAACCATTTACAGCCAACGGTGCGTCGATCACTAGGCAAGGGCACCAGATTCCACGTGTCATTATCAAGCAAAGCCTGATATTCAGCATTAACTGTAGCACTCCAATCAGGGCTTTGCATGGCTGCATGCACATCCACAGGTATATCATCAAACTGTAAGTGATAGGCTTTAGGCTTGAACACACCAGCCTTGCTCCTTGTCACCATGTGATGTCGATTAGGTGGAGAACAAGGTTGCACCACTTGTGAGGTTGTGGGAAGCTCATAAGATACATTAGTTGGTTGTAGAGGACTGGGAGGCACATCAGTGTGATCAGGGGCAGCAGTATTCTCAGGTATAGTATCAACCACCTCAGGCAAAGAGACATCAGACAAAGGATCAAGCTGAGGGGAGGCCATAGGTGACATAGGAGACTCAGTGGCAGCTGGAGAATCAGTCGTGACTTGCTCAGAATCGGGAGTAGGATGAGGGTCAACTGAAGAAGTATCCAAAGAACCAGTAGGAGGAGTTGAATCTAGTATAATATGCAATTCAGGAGAGACCACATCAAAGGAGGAAGGCAATGAACCAGGGACATGAGATTGAAAAGGAAACACTGTCTCGTGGAAAATAACATTTCGAGAAACAAAAATTCTGCCAGAGGACTGATCAAGATACCAATATCCACGATGTAGAGGTGAGTAACAAAGGAACACACATGCACGAGATCTGAAATCAAGTTTGTGAGAATTGAAGGGACGCATGTGAGGGTAATAAAGGCAGCTAAATACCCTGAGAAATCGATAATCAGGATCTTTATGATATAACACTTGAAAGGGTAATCGATCACCAAGAGTCTTAGAGGGCATTCTGTTAATTAAGTACATTGCACTCAAGGTAGCATAAGACCAATAACTAAGAGGAAGAGAGGCTTGTAAGTGATGTTTCCATAATATGCCGATGCTTCATCTCAACCACACCATTTTGAGAGGAAGTGTGGGGGCAAGTAACCCTGAGCTGAACCCCTAATTGAGCCAGCAAAATATGCATGAAACGAAATTCACCACCACCATCCACTTGCACAGCCATTAAATTTAAACCAAACTGATTCTTTATTAATGCATAAAACTATCTAAAAGCATTACAAGCACTAGACTTCCTTTTAAGTAAAAACAACCAAGTATTGCGAGAAAACAAATCGATACAGGACATATAGTAATGGTACCATCAGAGGCCACTGGAGCTGGACCCCAGATGTCAATTTCTATTAACTGAAATGGCGAGCTATAAACTGTAGAGGACTCATGAAATGGTAAAGTGTGACTTTTGCCTAGGTGACAGACATGGAAAAACGTATCTTTGGGAGGTACACACTTCTTATTAAGTGCAATACTCACAATGTCAGCAGATGGGTGGCCTAATCTATTGTGCCAAAGCCAGTAATCAGTTGAGGAAGAAGAAGAACAAGCAACCACATGCATACTTTGCCGAGGAAACTCATACAAGCCATCATTCTGTACTCCACTCAGCAACACTGCCCCTATACGCTCATCCTTAAGACAACACGAAGATGCATGGAATTCAAAATAAACGTCATTATCAGTGGCAATTTTTGAAACATACATTAAATTTCGCGTAGTGTCAGGAACAAGAAGTAACTGATCAATGAGTAATGACCGAGATGCAGTGGTCACCACACCTTGACCTACATGAGAGATGGCAAGGGAAGAACCATCCCCAATGTGGACCTTACCCTGACCAGCATACGTTTGACCCATCTAAAGCTGAGATTTGTCACTGGTGACATGGTGCGTGACTCCGGAGTCAGGATACCAAACATTGGTTTTAGCTACAAGGTTGTTGACTTGAGGGTTATCAATAGGAGAGGAAGGACTTGTATCAGAAGCAACGTAGGGGGAGTAGCGAGTCTCTGGCTCATCATGAGAACAAGAACAGTTGTGAGCTTCAACACTAGGTTTCACAGGCCCTTGGTAGCTCTGATTGAAATGATACCAACAACGATCTGCCAAATGCCCCAACTTCCCACAAATTTGGCATTGAAATCTAGGCCTACCCTTGAATCTACCACTATTTCCAGCATTGGATCCAGAACGCCCACCACGAGCAGAGGGACCATGATTGTAGGAAGCATCCTGTCGAGAGTCTTGATCGAGACTGGTGTTATTAATGCCCACGGATAGTCTCAGGGGATCTTCAAGGCGTGTCTCGGCATCAGTAAGCAAGGAGACCGCCTCATCGAAGGTATAGGGCTCTTTGCTAGCAGTTATGACTGCCACAACCGACTCAAACTCGGAAGGCGGGCCATTAAGAATGGTGGCCACCTATTCGATCTCAGAAATGGGCCTACCACAGACCGCAAGCAGATCGCAAATTTCCTTCACTTGAGTAGTATACGCATTTATAGACATAGATCCCTTCTTGAGTGATCGTAAACGAACGTGCAGATGCATGACTCGTGTGGTAGAAAGCTTAGAATATCAAAGAACAAGCGTTTTCCAAATAGAAGAGGAAGATTCAGAACCAACAAGATGAGGGAAGAGAGACGTGCTAACCGTGGATAGAAGCCAAGAGGCTAAGGAGCTATCATGCTTGAAGAAGCGTTGATACACATGGTTAGGTGTTTTGCTGCCATCAGCCGCCACCAGAAATTTCAACGAAGGTGTATACTCATCGTCAAGATAATGCTCAAGACCTTGTCCTCGAACCATGAGAAGAACCTACTGACGCCATAGAAGAAAATTTGTATCATCAAGCTTAACACTGATTTGCTTGTTGAAGAAACTTTGAGATGAGGATTCATCAGCAACCGTAGAATCGAGAGTAATGGCAGAGGCATTATCAGTTGGCATGATGCGCAGAAGAAGAAATGAGGAAAAAATGAATCAAGGAAGATAGCCCAGAATTGGAAAAGCGAATGATACCATATAAACGATTATACATATAAAAGAGTAAAAACTCTATTTCATTCATCAGAAGGTTATTTTCATAGAGTACACAAGGTACTCTTTTATACACAGGGAAAACTACAAGTAAACCCGCCAAATCTAACAGCTTCAGTATGAAAACCCTAACCACCTTGAATTGGTTATAACAGAAAGCTGATGACTCAGCATTTCTTCTGGATTCTTCTAATAAGGAGTAGATTCATTGTAGTATGTTTGAGTCGTGTAACCCAGATTCCACTTAGGTCCGCCCCAATCTGTTTATAAAGAAGCGGTTGTTAAAGTGGGGTTTGCGGCCTCGTAATACGGAGAAGCTCAAATCTGCATGAAATTCTACTTTTCCCTTTACATGTTTCATAAAGAGTAAGAAATTCAGTTTGAGCAAATTTCTTTCTATTCAGTTTTCCTTTCTAAACAACTAATTTATCACTATAAGTAGTTGTTAAGGATTAAAGTTTAGGTACAAGTTGAATGAACTTTTTGCTTTTGCGTCTAAACGCAAATTCTCTTCTAATCTCTTTTCTTTTTTGACATGACAAAAGTCTTTATTCTCTGCTTGCGATTTTATCTCTGTTTTGAGTTTTCACGTAATTTTTGGTGTTTTTTTTTACTTTTACTTTGTGATCATTTTTATTAACTGTTATCATTCGCTTGATTGTCACATAATTGATTTATTTCAAAGATCGATTTTAATTTGAAAAAATATAAGATTAAGCTGATTTTCAATCGAATTCATTCAACCGATTGATTAGTCACCGCCACCTACTTTTTGAAGCAAGTTTTGTACATAACAAATAACTCATTCTCAAATGAACCCAATTTAAACCTGGTCGCATAGAGAAAACAATGAACAAAAGCTTGGAGACACGTTATATAATGGAGAAATACAAGCCACAAATTATAAATAATAATTAGTATCTTTCTTAATTCATAAACTGGTTTAGGCTTGAAGTCTTAACTCTTAAGCGAAGAAGACCGTGTTTGGTATTATCCGTGGGAAAAAACCGAGCCAATAACTTTGACAAATTAAAGGATAACAAAGAGTTGATGCGATTAAAGTAAATCGGATAAGGTGATGTGGAGATCTAATCTCAAGTGCCCAAAAATCACACTTTGATTGTCGTTCCTCACCTTCAAAAATATAATATAATTAATACATTTTTCGATAGAGTTTTAATTCGGTTAACATCTTTGAAAAATCGTAAACTTAAGTACATTTAAATTTTATTAATTTAAAGGGTAAATTTCACCGAGGTCCATTGTGTTTAGGGCTTATTTTATTTTGGTCACTTATTTTGAAAAGAAAATATTATTCTTCTCCCTTACGTTTTCTATTGTTACTGCTTTGGTCAACCGTTGATATGATGACATAGTATGTTAATAAAAAAATAATTTTTAATTTAATCCTTAAATTTTCAAAACTTTATTTTTCACCATCTTTTTCAAAGAGTAACTTTTGGATGAAACCAACAGTGTCTGTGAGAAGAAATTCACTTCCATTTTTCATCTTAAAAGTACAGAACAGAAACGTAACAAATAAAAACAAACAATCAGAACTTGCCTGTAAAGCTGCTTCAAATGTTGCAGCTCGCTGATTGAAGATATCCAGGATTAGAGCAGTCCGATCACAAGCTCTAACATCCTCACCAAAAGCCTTCTCCAAATTGCGCAATTCCCTGAGATTCAATTATAGACCCAGATGAGATCAAATGTAAAATAATGATGCTTTGTTTAATATTTTTTTTTGGAAAATGGTAAAGAATAAAATTTTTGAAAGTTTGGGGGTTAAATTAAAAATTATTTTTTTACTAATGTGTCACGTCATCATATTAACGGGTGTTAACACTCGGGTGACCAAAACTAAGGGTGTAAATGAACCGAGCTTGAACGAACAAGACTATGTTTGTGTTCGTTTATTCATTTTTAAAGGTGTTCATGTTCGGTTCGTGTTCATTTAAATTTTTAATGTTGTGTTCGTGTTCGTTTATTTATTTTTGAAGGTGTTCGTGTTCGTTTGTTTAGTGTTCACAAACGTGTTCGTTTAAGTGTTCATGAAAGTGTTCGTTTAAGTGTTCACGAACGTGTTCATTTAAGTGTTCGCGGACGTGTTCACAAACATGTTCGTTTATATATTAAAAAATGTTAACTAAATTAACAATAAATGAATAAATAAATAAATAAAACAAAAGCAACAAAATAAAACTTACATTTCAACATGAACTTATATAACATACTTAGCAACACAACAAAAAGTAGTATTTAGATACATCCACAAGTATTTTCATCCTATAAAAGAGCTTATAAACAAACTTATAAACGAGCTTATAAACGAGCCTATAAACGAGCTTGTTCGTGAACATAAACGAACTGAACACACATATGTTCGTGTTCATTCGTTTATTAAACGAACATAAAAATTTTGTTCACACTCGTTTATTTAGCTTAATAAACGAACATAAACGAACGGTTCACGAACGATTCGTCGAACGCTCTGTTCATTTACACCCCTAACCAAAACAGTAACGATCGAAAACGTAAGTAGAAAGAATAATTTTTTTTCAAAATGAGTGACCAGAATAGAACAAGCCTTAAACATAAGGGACTTCCGATAAAGTTTAATTAAGTTATAAATTTGATTTGAAAAATATAATAAACAATTTAAGTATTGCATACAAAACTCTCTTCCAAGCTATATATATATATATATATAGGGTTAGGATCAACTTATATTGTGTAAAACTCGATTACTTTTATACAATTTTTGGACCGTTAGATGATGGTAATTAACGGCCCAGATTATTTCCTTATCTTTTTTCCCAAGTGATAATCTTCACATTTTTAACTGTTAATCTCATCCATACATTTCACTCATCTAATGGTCATAGATTAGTGTAAAACTAAATGAGTTTTACACCATATAACTTGATCACATCCCATATATATATATATATATATATATATATATATATATATATATATATATATATAGATTTGATAAATTCAGGTTTTTTATATTTCATTTTTACATTATATATAAATATCAATTATTTATCAAAAAAAAATCAGTTGATTTAGTGTGATAAAAAATAATATTTCTCAACTAAAGTTAGAATTCGAATTTCAACATTAACCAAAGTCAAAATTCGAATTCCAACAGTAAAGACATCCTCACAGTGAATGGACAAACAACTCGCAATTGTGAAATGAAGTTTATTGGGTTGATGGGCCACGGTATATTGGGCCCCTTTTACAATATTCAATTTAAATTCATATATAAATTCTAAAATTAAATTGACAAAAACAATCTTAATAAAATTCAGCCAAAAGAATGTAAACTGCCAGACAAGGTGTTGCATAGGTAGGGGGATGCCGGGCCCGACCCAATATTATTTTCAAATTTTTATTATTGTATTAGTCTTATGTAAACTTCATTATAAAATTGTTTTAGTCTCTCAAATTACTTAAGTTTACGGTAAATTTATGTTTTGCATTCTTAATATTTTTATTTTTAAGTTTTAGAATTTAATGAATTTAGTAATACTTTTAATTTAAACGGCATTTATGTTGTTAACTTTATTATCTATATCATCTTTACAGTAAGAACTTTTATTTTGGGTACAAAAAAGAGAACATAAAGACTGATTACACAGTAACCATTTTATTCAACCGGACACCATGTAGATCGGCGTAGACGAACTTCAGAGCTCGCTCCAATGTAGATAAACATACCTGTCTAACGGCTTATCGAAAGCTAGTTCGACCATCCCATCATCCGTTTGATTACCTTCGCGACAAACACGAACAACATGAATTTCCCATTGCAAGAAAAACAAGCTTTGGAGACTTTAGAGAATGAGAAGCGGAGCATAATCGTTATCGTCCTTAGTAATATCGTGAAGAGCTGTAATATTATCCATTTCAAGCACAACATTGCGAGCACTCCAATCCGACGCCTGTTCCAACCCGCCATGGGTCTCAATTCATAAAGTGCCATTTTTCTTTTGAATTACTGTGAGCTCCGGTCGTCGAAATATCACACAATTAATATAGTTGTTTATAAGAAGGATGTATTCAATTTATATTTATAATCCAAGTCTGAGTGAACAAAACTTGTGTGATATGATTTCAGTTACAAGGGAACCGCTTAAATAGCATGTTACCGGCAAGGTTTTGGAGGCCTTAACTTAATAATCCCTTAGGGATGATAGTAAAGATGCAAATTGGGGAAGTTTTTGGATTGGTCAAGTAGTCTAATTTTAGCATATTACAAAAATTCTTACATTAGGATGGAACATGCGAATCTTGTGCAGGGGCAGAACTTAGAAGGATTGTGGGGTCATGACTCATGGCCCTAAAATATAAAAAATTAGAGAAACTTTAAGTTGAAACAATAGTAAAAATTAGGAAGGGTGTTAATAAAATTGGTTTAACTAGTAACAGGTTGGCCTAACCAGTAAGCAGCTTGGTATAACTTAAGTATGTTTCGAGTTCGATGCATTGTGTATGCAAAAAATTCACACTGAAAGACTCATACACTAAAATTAAGAGTACAACGTGAATCGATTCAAATTAGTCAAGGCAAACTTGAGGAACTGAGAGGGTAAAACAATTAGTTTAATTGGGTATTGTAGGAAGCGTAAATAGAATGAAAATTGTTTAATAAAAATGTTGTGTAGTTTATTAATTTGTTTGAGTTAAAGATTTAATTTAGGGGTTTAATTTGCCAGGATTAGAGGTTAGAATTTTTTGACAAGAATTTGGGAATAATTAAAAATCTCCTCATGATCGTGTTAGAATTTAAGGTTAGATATAAAAATAAGGATTTAAGGTTTAAGTTTAAAGTTAAATATTTAAATTTTATTTTTTATTTTTTAATGAGTAATTATATATATGTTTGTGTAATATCTTCACAACATTATTAATATAAAAAACTACTCATAATACAATGAGGTTCTAGACATGCGCGATAGAAGTGACTACACAGAGCCCAAAACAAAATAAAAACAAAAAATAGATGACCTAAATTAAATAAAGTATTTATAAAAAATTATAAATTTATATACATAATTTTGTGTATACATATAACAATTATCTAAAACTTAAAATATTAAAAAAATGACACGTATGATTTTAAATATTTATAAGTTAATTTTTCGTTGCTTAAGGCAATAACCTAATAATATTTTTGTATTAAAGTAATTTAAAAAAAAACTTATGTCTCTTACTAAATGTAAATTAAAGATCTATTTTAATAAATTGTACAGAATCTTCAAAATTTTTGATCCGCCCCTGTTATAATGGAATAATGATAGTATAACACAAACAACCATTTGTAGTTTATTTTGCACTCGAGATACATTATTTTCGAAGAATCGAAGCACGATGATCTTACAGCATCTTAAACTTAAAAGAATATTACACTAATATATTAAAAAAAAACAAATATTTTTTACTGGAGTTTTATTATAATTCTGTTCTAACCGTAGATGCATCGAATATTAAACCTTGTTTAAATTAGGTTAATTACATAACAGAAACATACACGCCATGTGAGTCTCATGAAAAGCAGCAGTAATATTTCCATGCGACTAGCATTTTCCCAGCACAGAATCTCAAATCTAAACGGCACTTAGGTCAAAGGCCGAGGAACAAACGTTGGATGAATGGCCTCCAAAACAAACATTTAAGACTACTTGCCGTCTTCTTTAATAAGGTAGGTTGGCACCGGCCAGTTTTGTCTTAAAAAAGTGTTGGAAAATGCCACGGATGCTCCATCTCTTTATGTAAGGCTGGGCACTCTGCACTCTGCACTTCTTTTTCTTAATTGCTGGAATACGGCAGTGCCACGCCTGCTCTCTTGCCTACCTTTTTTACAATATGGCAGCTTCCGGACTTTCTCGAAGCATGCAATATGTAATTTGATTTGATTTTAATGGGTTTCAGAGATTGGTCGTTGTTTGAGTACCAGCTCACCTCATAACCCTATTATCCCCTACTTAAAATCTATGAAATACAATATTATTTTATTTTTCTCAAATGCTTTATTATCAGTTCTAAATTAATCTTTTGTTTTTTTTCATTACAAGTACTTAACTCATTTTGGATCCTCATTTTATTGAAGGTTTATGTAGTCGCTCCCATTGCACATATCTAGAATCATTCTTAGATTACACGAATCTTAATGGTCCTTGGCTTTTCACCAAACCTTTTATGTATGACATTCAAAGTCGTTCAATAGGTTAAGGTTTAGAGAATTTGGAATATGGTATATTTTTATAGTTTAAGGCTTAAAATTTAAAGTTAAGATTTAAAATTTAATATTTAATATTAAGATATAGAAAGAAATAATTAAATAAACACCGAAAAGGAGCAGAAAATTTTATCCATACGTCAGAGGTTAAAAGAAAGATCGTTGTTATCTATTCAGAAGTGTAAAACATTAATCCAATTGTAAAAAAGTGCTTAACAACAGTTAAAGAAAATGCTGCCTTCTGATTTAACCTCGTGAAATTAAAAAGAAAACACTGGCCAGTTTCTATTCAGAACTGTATCAGTTTTCTGCCAGCAAGAAAAAGGAAGCAGCAGTAATTATAACTTGAAATTGAATTCTTTCCTCTCCTGTTAGGTGCTACAACAACTACAACACTACCAAACACATCACTTCATTAACTCTTACAACTTACAAGCCCTTTGTCTGAATCTGTATAATGTGTGATTTCCATGTTGACATTAGATTTCCATTTATTCATGCTTTGCCCTGATGCCACTCATTCAGTGGGATCAACAACTTACAGCTAGATGCTCTCAAGGCATATTAATTCCCAAGAAATTAAGAGCCAGCCAATAAACTGGTTCACAACTGCCCATGTTGTAACAGGTCACAGCCATTAATAAGGACAGACCCTACAAACTAAGGGATTCAAAATTTTAAAGAATACTCTGTAAAATTTTGACTCAACTGGTTTTTATGATGATGGATGAATTTGGCCGTGTCAATCGTGACAAGTTGTGTTAAAGTTTATGACTCGAATTTTAGTCTAGTTGAATTTGAAAAATCTATGATGCGACTTAGTAACGGAATTTTGGTCAAAAATAAGAATTTATAGTGGATGCGGAAGCTTGCGAGTAAATTAGTGGTTGGTTGAAGAAGAATTTGACCAAAAGGTCAATTTTGTTGCATATACAATTTGTACACACAATTATACGTTTTTAGTGTGTATGAATCAAAGATCACAAATAATTAATTGTATCTTTTATTGTAATATTTAGCGATGATTTACTAATTTACCTTTAATATTTTTTAGTTTTTTTATTTCAATGGCTAAATTATCAACCCTGATTGGTTTTTACACGCTGATATTTTCCCCCCGTAGAGGGTGTACATTGATTTAACAAATAAAAATGAGTAATGAAGCCAAATAATTAATATTTTTCCACACTCATGTCGGATATCTATGCAAATTCATGATCTGAAAAAAAAAGAAAAATGAAAAAAGATACAGTATGGCACATGAAACAAATGAGTAAAAACGGTTAACAGGAGAAAGAAAGATGTGGATTTTCATGATTTTAGCAGAGTAATGAAGCCAAAAAGCATATTTGTTGTTGATTTTAGCTTAGAGCTTGACGAGTTCCGGGATATGAACCGGGTAGCTGTGGATGCAATCCGCCCATGGTCCGTCTGTTGGCGTCTTGATTGTTCGGTTGCATTTCCATACGGCGCTGTTACACTTGAAACCGCTCCCGAATGCGATCTGCCAAACCCGGTCGCCCCTTTTCATCCTCCCCTTGGACTCGATGTAGCTCATCTCGTACCACAGCGACGAGGACGACGTGTTACCAAACCTATGCAATGTCATCCTGGATGCCTCGACATGCTCCGAGGACAATTGCAGGTTCTTTTGGAGTTCGTCTATGACTGCTCGGCCTCCGGCGTGGATGCAGAAGTGCTCGAACGCTTGCTTGAAGTCCGGGATGTAAGGTTTCCACTTGGGGTTAAAGATTTTACGCCCGATGAGTGTGAGGAGAAACAGGAGTTGCTCGGATGCTGGAAGTACCAAAGGACCAATAGTGGTGATGTTGGATTTTAGAGCCTCTCCTGCAATAGCCATGAGATCTTTAGACAAAGATATCCCCACATTCCCCTCTTTGTCCTCTTCTTCGAACACGCATCGGTAGGCCTTATTATCCGCGCCTTTGTGAGTTCGGACTACATGCACCAGCCGATACTTAGCACGCCACCTCTCCGAACTTCGGTTTGACAAGAGTATCGCGGCGCCGCCCATGCGGAACAGACAATTGGGAAGGAGCATGGCTCTCTCTTTCCCTTGGTAGTAGTTTGGAGTGATGATCTCGGTGCTGACGACCACCGCGTTAGAATTCGGGTGCACTTGGAGAAGATCGCGAGCCAAATCTATCGAGATAAGCCCCGCACTGCACCCCATTCCCGAAAGATTAAAACTCTTTATATTACTCCTCAGCTTGTACTTGTTTATCACCATAGCAGACAAAGACGGGGTCGGAGAAAACAGACTGCAGTTAACGATGAGAATATCGATGTCTTTCGGCTTCAACCCCGTCTTCTTAAACAAAGAATCCATGGCCGAGAAGATAACGACCTCGGCCTCGCCTCTCGCGGCCTCCATCGTAGGAGTCGGCGGGATATAATGAATAGCCGGAGGCAAACAAGTCTCCTCACCGAGACCTGACCGTTCAAGAATCCGCATCTGAAACTCGACGCTCTTCGGGTTGTTACTCAAGTTCAGCCTGGAATGCTCCATGAAGGTAGCGAAAGGAACCCGGCAACTCACCGGCGGCTTGTAACACGTGTAATCCACAAGGTAAATACTTCTAGGCTTGGACAAGAAGTAAACAGTGGCGATGAAGATGATGAAGAAAGAAGAGCAGAGGATATGAACAAGATCAAAGTGAAGGGAATTCCACAGGTTCACAATCTCCTCGGGACCTAACCGAAGAACTTCGATAACAACACCGGCCATGATCGGGATAAGAGTGAGAGTAAGAATGTGATTGACTAGGTATTGGTACCCAAGCTTAACATACTTAAGCTTAACCGAGGTGGAAAAATCAGGCATTGTTGAGAGGAAAGGAATAGTGTTGTTTGCGTGAACAGAGTGATGGGGTTAATATTTTTAAGGGGAGGCGTGGGGGGAAGAAGAGGCGGGGGATTTAAAGACGATGGAGGGTACTACTTAGTAGTGGTGGATTCATGTTCACCCTAGAACATGATACAATTTTAAATTTTCTTGCATTATTTGTGTTTAGTTTGAAATTTTTGGATTCTTATGTACTATATGTACACTCATTTTTTTCTTTCAATTTCTTATGGATTTATTTAGATTAATCCGCATCATACATTTAATTTTAGTAGGATAATTACTTAATAATTTTTTTTACATATATAAACCTCAAATTCGAAATCTATTTAATTAAATAGTATTAAATTACTTATTATTTAAACCAATTTATTAATTATAAGGGTTTATCTAATAATATTTTTAGATCTGCCACGTAAGGGGAGAGGCAGATGGGAGGAGTAAATGAAGGGAGTCACACCACTCAACGCTCACATAACTTTCCATTAATTTTGCCAAACTCCAACTCCCCGTTGTAACTAAAACCCTTGCTTTCATGAATAAGCTCACTTTTCGTGCATCCGTCTTCTGTAATTTCGTCGCTTTTATTATTTCTCATTAATTAATCAATGATGGGGTCTACAGTTACCGTAATCGAGCCCATCACTCCAACCGACTAAATCAAAAATCGATAATTCCATCGCTTAAATTGGTGAGTAGAACGGGAAAATGAATTAACTGTACCCGACTTAAAATACTGATGATTCAACCTATTGAACATTTATTTTAAATTTTCAATAAAAAAATCTTTTAGAATTATTTTATTTTTATTTAATTATTACTGAACAAAATTTTAATGGTTTAACCAATTCTATCCCTAGTTGACTTATACTATTAAGTAACTTTTTAAGAAGCGATATTCTTGTTTACCCGTAAAGTAAATAAGGGTCGAAGACAGAAGTCTAATGGTGATTCTGAGTGGTCGTTGGTTTTCGTTCAGGGGTTGGTCCTAAGGACGAAAGATTGTGTGTTTTTCTTGTTGTATGTGTGCTTTATACCACTTGGACATGTATCACAACAGAATTGTTATGGCATTGTGATTGGACTGGCTATAACTTGACGTCCTAAGTTTGCATGGTCATTAATAATTATCATGTGCGCTAGCATATAGTCGCTGAACATCGTTCGCCTAGATACGTTCGCAACTCACTTATTTATCGTGGGTTGTCTCTGTTTGTTTGCCTTGACGGAGATTCGCAAGGGTAAGTTATCGTTGTTAGCCCGTGTATGAGTTTGCAAGCCGTGACTCTTTGACACGTGGTAGTGGTTGTTCGTAAGTACTAACAATTTTTTATATGAAATGGCTATAACTATACAAGTAGAAATTATCTCTTTTTTTAGTAACTTTATCACTGAAAAAATATATGTAGGGTTTAATATTAGAGCTTAAGGTTATAATTTATGATTAAGGTTTAGAGTATTGGGTGTATAGTGTATTTTAAAGGGTGTAGTATTTAAAATTTAAAATTTTAAAAATTTAAATTATAACTTATGGTTTGATATTTTAATATCGAGGTAAAAAAATACTAGAAATATAGAAAAAAAAAATTGTTTATAACGATACAGTTAGTATAGTATTACAATAAAAATCACAGAGTAACATTTACACATGCCGCCATATATCTTGGTTTAGATGTGTTTCCAGAACAAGTTTAGAGAAGAATGACCGGGATGAAGAGGAGGAGGCTGACGTGTCAGAAGAAAACAGCGGAGTAAAGTGATGGTGGCGGTGGCGGTGGCGGCCGGGCATTGTGATGGTTGCTGCTTGAAAAGTAGGATTTTTCTTTTTTAAAAAAAGTAGGATTATTATTTAAAAATATTTGAAAAATATTAAAAATAAATTTTATTTAAATTTTAGAAGTCAAATGAGATATTTTTCTTTAATTTAATATGCCACGTCATTACTTTTGACGACAATAAATGATAATTAATGTTTCGATGACCATTTTAAAAGTTAAATGATTAAAATGATCATTTACGGATAATTATTTGATGTACTGTTAGAAACACTAAATTTCAAACCTTAAACGCTTACCTCTATACCACAAAAATTAAGCGCTTATGAAAAATAAATTTTTTACTGTTGGCGCGTAAAATATTTTTCCTTTTAATATAGTTTAGTGATCATTTTTAAACTTTACCGTACTTACTATTTTTTCCATTTTGAATAATATAATGGTTTGATGTTACTTAATTATGCACACTTTTTTCTAATTCAAGTGTCGTTCATTTTGGGACATCTTGGATCGAGTCAAAGATAAGCAAGAGCATTTATGCAAGAAAAGGCTTGGAGAGTAAGCAAAAAACTTGGAAGAATCAACTAAGGTGGGGAGAGGAAATTGAATTCATAAAAGAAATGAAGCAAGAAATAGAAATAAAGTTGAAAGCTCCTTTGGTCAATTCAACGGCAAACAAAATGACAATCTATTTCGATATTTTCAATACGAGAATGAAAGATGAATTTAGCACATTGATAAATTACACTCAAATTGTAATTAAAAATGGTTGGCAAAGCTTTGGTAAAAAAACAACAAGCTCTCGAAACAAGTTTGTTGTGAGCCAACCAGTTCAACAACGATAAATGTAATAGCCCAATACTCGAAGAAAAGCATTATTAACATCCAATTGCTTTAAGTTATAGTCTTATAATATAATAATGAACGAGATTACTCGAATAATAGTATTTTTTTCGAGCTCGGATTTTCACGGATGAATCTGGTCATTAAGCGATGTCTTGCTTTATTGTTGCAACAATGTCATTCAAGGTGTCCAACTTTCCAATACAAAGATATTTGGATTCGAGATCAAGCGAAGATACAGGGGTGAAGTCGGAAGTCGGGTGAAATTAGTTGAATGGTCTAATTTTGTGTTTAGTCCTTGTTGTGCTTTAATATTTCAATTTAGTCCTTTTATTAAATAAAAAAATAAAGTTTCAACCCCTAGTAAAGTTTAATAATAAAACTTAAATCACTTTAATACAAATTTCTAAATTTTAACTTGCATTTTTTTTTAATTTTATCCCCATCCCAACACAAAATCCATGACTTCTTCCTTGACATCCATCTTTGCAATTGGAGGTCATCCCTCATGATAGCACAATATCATTTTAAAGAGTTCTTTTTTGAAGTTAATGTAAAACCCAAAAGGAATTCTAAAGAGTTTGAGTCCAACGTCTATTTTGAATTCCAAGCTAGGGTTCGGGACACCCTAAAAGGGCCCAAAATCAAGGGATTCTAGTCCAATGACATCCAATAGTCGGTCCAAACTTTGAAGAAAAAAATTACTCGTCAAAACTAATAATTTTGAATAGTTTTAAGGCGATTAAAAGATAGTATTTGTTCATATTCTTAATCCTTTGACAATGAATACACATATTGCTGACAAAGTAATCTAAACCCGAGTCTTCTAAGATAAATATTATTATCTTTTCAAAACTAATATGTTAAAACTAATTTGTCAGTTCGTTTAATAGGATAAGATGTTGGTTTGTTTAAATAAGATCAATAGATTAGTGTAATAGATGAAACAAATTGAACTAGAAAAGGTCATCGTATAATATACATATGTAATATTTGATCTAAATTAATTGACTAATAAATCAAATCTTAATTATACAATAAAACTCGATTTTAACCTAAATAATTTGAGTATTAAACATTAAAAAAGCACATTCAGAATGAGTAGACAATTTGATGTATCCGTGTTGCCCCCTGGCTTCTAATAGATGCAAAATTCTATGCGGCGAGTCGGAGGATGCCGCCCGACCAGTGGACTGAATGGCCTAAGCTCACTTGTCTTCCAAAACAAAACAAAACAAATATAGTTTTTATATATTTAATAGTAGAAAAATTAATACTTAATTAAGTTAATTATATTATATTGCAGAAGAGTTCAATTCACTAAGACTGATTCCACCCTTTGTCTTTGTTTTCCCCCTCTTCCTTGCCTCATTGCCATCTACATCTCTCCCTTTTGTTTTTCTTGTATTTCTCTTTTACACATTTACCCCTTCAATGTTTACCCACTTTCCCTTTTTTGATTTCTTCAATTTGAATTAAATCATCAATTAATCAAATACCGATAATTATACAAAAAAATAATCTTATATCATCGACAACATTGAAATTTTGTAATATATGTAACCTTCATATCGCATCTTTCTCGAGGAATGCAAGATTCAAACGAAATGTTCATTTTATGTCTTATTAAAAAAATCATTTTTGTACAAGACGATGATTTATTGATTTATTAATATTTTTAACACAAAATTCGATGTGGCATTGAAATTACATGTCTTTACTTTATTACTCATGTATAAGCACAGTGTCACGGTCTTAACCTTTAGTTCACTCGGTTGCTATGTCGTGCGACACTTGAACAAGACTTCTCTCGATCAAGTCAGTCTTTTCTCTCGATAAATCTGCCCAAAACTAGCAAACAACACATTAGTCTCGCGTCACAAAGGATCCCTCCGTCAAGGAGTCGAAACCGTGGGGCATAACGGTCAATCCCCTACTTCCCCGAAGGAAAGAAAAACAGTTTTATTTTATTAAAACGATAAGAAAGGTTTTGGATTACATAAAACTAAATCACACCATCTACAACTTGGCGGTAGGGGCCGCCTGATGTGTAGGATCTGAACCCTCGCCAGTGGACCAACCCTCAATCGGTTGTCCACCCCTTACATATATGCGAAAGAAACATTATAGAAATGCCCCGAGTAAACGTTACATTGTTTGAAACGAGGACATTTTCCCCTAACCTTAAGAAATAATTGAAAAGCAAAGATATTTCTTCCTAAAACGTTGATGTGCTTGAAATGGGGACAAGGTGACAATGACATGGTTGTGGCCCTGGAACTTGGTAAGAGGGGATGGCCACAACATCCTCCCCCACCTAACTTGTCGGCACCCTCATCGACTGTACGGAAAGGGACTCCTTGATCTTCCGCTTGAACGCTTCATGATCTCTCTCTCAACTTGACTCTTCGACCCGAAATCTTCCCACTTGACTAGGTACTCACGAACATGCTCCTTCTTAGTCACCATTACCAATCTGTCAGCAAGGATCTCCTTAATTCGGCGCTGTGATGGGGGTTTGGTACCGATGGGGCTCTTGAACACGCAGTCCTCAACTGGCCTCCGAGGGGTCTCCATGGAAAAACTTTAAGTTGCTCACGTGGAACACAAGGTGAACTCCCATCTACGTGGCCGGCTGGATCTTGTATGATTTGTTCCCAACTTTGGCCACGATCTGTAATGGTCCTTCACCCCTTTGCACCAGCCACCAGTCTATATTCCGAAAGAACCGTAGCTGCACTGCCACCGCTTGACAAGCACCAGATCGCCCACTTGAACATGTACCTTGTAGACTCTTTGCACAACACGATCCTGGCAACAAACCTACAAAACCCAAAAGTAGCATACCTCGCCATCAGCCAGTGAGTTATGACTCCTCACGCGATAGCTTGCTCCTTGACAGTAAGCTCTTTCGCAGGATGTGTCACCATACATTCATCATCCTACTCAATCGAGCGTACAAATCTCTGTTCGCGTTCCACTTAGCTGCATAATACTGCTGGTTGGCACACATTGCATTACGCCACCACCAATCATGTTCTGTCTTTATTTGTATTCCTCATGTGTTCTGACTATGTGCTGATGAGAACATTGCCTTCACAACAATTTATTATCGTCCATTTCTGAGGCTCTCTTCTTATTTAATGTTGCCTTCACTATTTGCTAAGTGAATGTACACCCACGTCCACTCGTACAACCTTTTGCTCTCGTGTCGATAGCAAAAGAAATGGTCATTCTGTCCTCACTAAAGCTTCTGAATGATCTCAAATGGCCCCTGTAACAACCCATCAAGTTGTGCCTTGTTTTGTTTCTCCTCCGCTCCATTTATCCCAAAAAGAGACTATATATCAAGCACAACGGACATGCCCTCGATCTCGTTGGCACACTCGTAGAGCACTCCATAACTAAATCAATTTCCCTTCATCTATTGATGTCTCCTGCCTTATCCGCTTAATGGAAAGTTCATCTCTCTTTAACGTCAACATATGGTATTTGTGTCAACGCCCATACCACAACACCATACCCACATTGGTCCGGTGTAGCGGATTTCCAAGCGGTGTCTCACTTGTGCACTCTAACTACAATGAAGACTTTAGTAGGATACCAAACTCTTCCTCATAAGCCAACGACATCAAAAAGGTGATGTGCTTCCCTGCTTTGTTTAGCCGCCCATCTCCCACGCATGGATTCCAACTAGTCGTATAAAGGTTTTCGAATGAACCAATTCATTCACCATGTCATCAACCAAAGTTATCAAACATGCCCACCGACTGGTTGGCCTCCTCGACCATGTTCTCTAAAATAAAGGTGTAACACTTGTGTAATACCCCTCTTTGTTGTATCGCAATAAAGCACCTGCAACCCGCAACATGTCCACCAGTCCTTCTTTAAAGTACCACACATAAGGTCGTCGGGTTTTCAAAAGATGGTCGTAAAATTCTTAGAGAGTCAATAGCGAAATACCTGTTTCAACAACTCGCAAAGAAGAAACTGACCAGAACATTGGTTAGTTCAATTATATCACAATGAAATCATATTTTAACTTACAGGACAATGAGGCTCATCGTCCAGCTCTCACAAAGAAAAATGTGCGCTTCAATGCGCCCAACTCAAAAAGGTGTTTTTGTTAACGACGTAGTCACCACGTTTCCTTGAGGGGTAACAGTGATAGCTTCGGTGCCCCACCTTTGCCAACCCGTTGAGCTGACTTTGCACTAGTAAATCTGATAATCCCCATTTTCAAACATCTTCTTGAAATCCATTGATCATTTTAGGGGTAATAACAATTCTCCTCCCTTAAACGAACCGACATAACATCTTAAAATACACCTTGGGAGCCTGATGCCTACCCCAAAGCTAGGGAAGGGTCGTAAGGGGAAGCATGTCTCCCCACCTGAAGAAGAATGTAAGACATTCTGACTCGAAAGTAAGTCTTGTCTTGAAGAATTCCCACGGGTCATACAAATGATCGAACCAACTGTTCCATCGGTTTTCCCCCACAACTCCAAGAGGCCGATCTTATAACACAATCTCTACACCAAATCTTTCTTTGCCCCTTGCTTACGCATGTCTCCAGGATATACCTCTTGTCGGATAAAGCATGACATAATCCTGGTACCCCCAAATTTTGATCTGAGTCGAGTGCATCGTTAGAACGTCCCGCTTAATCTCTTGTTGGTAGTAACACCTATCCATACCGCTCAATTTGGGGATTCCACTACATCTGGCCGACATCCTTTTGGTATTAAACCAAACAACACACTCCATCGGGCTTGTGAGTTCCGTGTCTAATTTTGGCCCCGCTTGCCCAACCATTCCCAAGGAAAGCTTTCAGTAGATACTTCTTCATTACACAATTGTACTAGGCTGCACCCCACGCTAGAACACCTTGGGTGGTCTACCAAGTTTTCGAAAAATGATTACTCAAGTTGCATCCCTCTTGTTTCTCTCACCCAAAATGGCTTGCTCTACAAGCGACATCCTACCTTGCCAAAGAAAGTGTTTCCCGTCCTTATCCAGGACGAGGATATTATGACTCATATGATCTTCACCATACTAAAAATACCATCTATTTCTGTAGATACCATGTCTCAAACTGCCACCCTCAACACATTCCTTCTTACCTATAAAGAAATTTGTTGTGATCAGATAAATGATTAGAGGTGGAGAACATTTCCATATGACTCTGGGCTTCATTCCCATTTCATCTCTCAACGTAACCGATTCTCCCACATGATTCCACGTTGTATACGCTTGCTCATAGACTCCCCATCAGCATTAGAAGACATACCAAGGACTCAACTATGTTTTGTGGAGGTATCCCCTCCTCACCTGATGAGATTACCGCCATCACACAACCACTGCACTAGGTGGTTCGAAATCGTAGGAGTTTTTACCCCTACCTTCGTATAGAAACGAGTCTTATCATATCTTTCACTTTTTTTACTAACGGATAAAGTCACACCTTCGAGAAACACGACTCCAGAACCTTGGCCACCCAAATTACGATAATTATAGCAACTAACCCAACTTGCCTCCAGCTTTTCCTTCACGATTTAGATTGAGGACTTGCAACCATCAATTACCTTTCATTTCACCTGAAAGAAAGTCTTAAGCAACAATCGAGCACCACAATTTATCTTGGGAACAACAATCACCATTGTGTTAGAAGGACAAAATAAGCAGATTTATGTTACGAGCGACACATGCCCTCGTGTTGATACGACATAACAAACATGTAATGCCAACAACAAACACAATTGTACTTAAATAACAAGAAGTGTCATAGTATCCATAAAAGAATCATCGGTAAACAAGATTACCAAGAGATTGTAATTTCAATGAGATTAACCATCACTATTACCGATAGGCGCCATAGGACAAAGACTCTCCTCTTTGGGCGATAAGTGAGCATCCACTTGTTACTGACACTTGCACTACCCGACTAACAAAACTACCATCGCACCATGAGAAATACACACTTTGTAATGCTACCAAAAAGAGTCATCCACGAGCCTTGCCAGCCCTAAGAAAATTTGCCTAGTCCACAGGTCAATGACGAGCATTAACGTGTCAGAGATATCCCTTCCCTGAAGTTATTGTGCTTTATCGTGCCACAACTCATGGGCATTTTCCCGCCCCAGTTTGGGAGTATATCCCTTCTTCATCAACTGACAACATTGTCATACCTGCAAAAGACAAATGAGCACCACTGTGCCTCCAATCACATGTGCCACCGCGCTAAAAGAAGATAAATTAAGCACCTCCGTGCCTCAAGTCATATGCGTCACCACGCTAGAATAATTGTCATGGTTAACGACAGGCACCTCTTGTGCATTGTTTCCACTCAAATTATCTAGTAAACACCCTCGTGCTATCACGCGCCACTGCGCAAGGTCAAATATCGAGTTTAACGACAGACACCACTTGTGCATTGATTCCCAGACAATTACCCAATAAGCACCACCGTGCTAACAAGATCGAGCACTGCGTATGCTTCGATTGCTATAGGGGTTAACGACAGGCACCTTTGTGCACTAATTTCCCTATAGTTATTCATTACACAAGTGCCTTTGCACCAAATAGCCATAGTGGTTTACGTCAGACACCTCGTGTGTACTGATTCCAATATGACAAATTCGCACGCACCATTGTGCCAAATAACACGCACATATGTGCTCAGCCAATATCTCATTGCGGTAATCATCTCGGTGATCCACCTTGTATACCCCACATGTTAAAGCGCTTGGCGTGAAATCAGGCCACCCTGCCTACCCCACATGATAAAGCGCTTGGCGTAAAACCGGGTCACCCTGCCTACTCTCCTCAAGAGAACGTTTGGCGTAAATCCCGACCATCCTGCCTACTCCATCCATGGGAGCGCTTGGCGTGAAATCAGACCACCCTACCTACTCCACCAATGGGAGCGCTTGGCGTGAGATCAACTGAACCAAAAACCCAAGCTGATAAGAAACAATCCAACTCATATCTCGCTACACATTAATACAACGTCACCACGCACCAAGGTCATCAAATAAAGCCCCATCGTATTCTTTCTCTAATATCACGTGTCACGGTCTTAGCCTTAGTTCACTCGGTTGCTAAGTCGTGCGACACTTGAAGAAGACTCATATCGATCAAGTCAGTATTTTTTCTCGGTAGATCTGCCCAAAACAAGCAAGCAACACATTAGTCTCGCGTCACAAAGGATCCCTCCGTCAAGGAGTCGAAACTGTGGGGCATAGCGGATGCACATGGTCGACCCCCTACTTCCCCGAAGGAAAGAAAAACAGATTTATTTTATTAAAACGATAAGAAAGGTTTTGGATTACATAAAACTAAATCACACCATCTACAACTTGGCGGTAGGGGCCGCCTGGTGTGTAAGATCCGAACCCTCGCTAGTGGACCAGCCCTCCATCGGCTGCCCACCCCCTACATATATACGAAAGAAACATTATAGAAATGCCCCGAGTAAACGCTACATTATTTGAAACAAGGAAATTTTTTCTTAACCTTAAGAAATAATTGAAAAGCAAAGATACTTCTTCATAAAACGTTGATGTGCTTGAAAAGGGACAATGTGACAATGACACGGTTGTGGCCCTGAAACTCGGTAAGAAGGGATGGCCACAACACATAGCACACTTTCAACAAAAATTAAATATTGTTACAGTTTTATCTGTTTAACCATTTAAACTAAATATATTTTTAAAATTCTAAAATAAAGGTTAATGTGTGTTTAAATTATTCAAATTTGTAAATTTTAAGATATTACAATAACAAGGGAAGGAACTATATGGGGTGGGGACGAGAAATCGCCCCTCACCCCGAAGAATTTTTTTATCTTTGTCTCCTTATTTAAATTTTTTATAAAATAATTTATTTATGAAGCTGTCCTCCACCACTTTCAAACATTTATAGTTTGTCTTCTAACCCCAAATCATGATTCCGTCCCTGATAACAACAATACTAATTAAACTATTCGAAGTTGTTTATGCTGGTAGACATTGACAATCAGCGGGTTGACTCATTTTATCTTACATAACGCAGATCACTAATGTTGTTCATTAGTCAATTTATTCAAAGTACATCATAACATCACTACTATGGTCTTACGATACTCCAAATCTAGCACTGAACAAGCCTGTATCGAGGTCAAATTGTATAGAAAATCCTTGCACCGTCTGATTTTGTGAATTTAATATAACTCGAAATTTTTGAATGGACAAAGTTATTTTTCATTTAAATAAAGATTAGCTCAAACAAACATGCATGCATAGAACATAAAAAAAGCACAAATAAATCAACTCAGTTTAAAACTAATTACAAAGTTTATATAAAGTCTATGTAGTGGCGGAGCAATAAAATTTAAATTACGGTGTCAAATTTTAAGGAAACATAAATATTTTTTAATTTTTATATATATTAAAACAAAAAAAACCCATTAGGTAAGCAACGATTCAATAATTGAAAGTGTTTTTCTTACGTAGTTTTGATAAACCAGAAACCAGACCTAACTCAGGATTCACGAACTTGAAAGATATTTTCTTCTTCTTTCCCCAACTCTTTTCCAGTTCAATGCATTGCCCCGAAACCGACTTGTCATTAGCACAAAGATAATGACCAACTCCCCGACAAACAACATAAAATAATCAAAAGTTGTGGTCCTCTGTTTTTCTTTTTTCTCGGAAAAATCCAGACAGCACCACCTTCTTTTTATGGTTTAAACAAAGCTCTTCCCACCAATTTTCCGGGAAAAAACCAACCATGATCCAAGAAATTGACATTAACCATGTTCCCGATGACAGAGACCATCTCAGAAACTTTTAGCTTCTGCGTGATCGGTATCGGTATCGGTCCGAAGATCGAATGATATAAATCTTTTGTCACTCTACTTGTAGTTGTGATTCGATCCATATGTTTAGATGATATTTATTGTCCCTACCATGTATACTTATCTGTCGAGTTCAAAAGTACTTTATGGAAGTCCAACTCAGTTTTCAACATTTGTACTGTAAGAAGATACTGTAACTGATTTAATTTTTGGTACCGATTCTTGAAGCAAGGGGCACCTGTTTACCCAACAATATCAGAAGAAAAATATCTGCTTTATGTGGCCATGCCGATCGGGCTTCTTTTGCTCATTGGTCTGCTTTATTTGGTTAATAATACTCTTTGCACATAAGATATTTATAAACCCCAATGAAATTCAATTTTCCGAATTTATATTTTTAAACGTAACATTAATTGATTTTATTATTGGTTTTGTGTAGTCTTCTTAATTGGTTTTATGTTAGTTAGTGTCTGATATTAAGCAAACCCATTTGGAACGGTTGGTTAATATACTTATTTTTGTTCTCTTGTTTTCTTTAGGTCATGAGTTTTAGACCCGCTAAAAATACTTTTTGCACATAAAATATTTATAAACCCTAATGAAATTCAATTTTCCGAATTTAAAATTTTAAACGTAACATTAATTTATTTTATTATTGGTTTTGTGTAGTCTTCTTAATTGGTTTTATGTTAGTTAGTGTGTGATATTAAGCAAACTCATTTGGAACGGTTGGTTAATATACTTAATTTTTGTTCTCTTGTTTTCTTTAGGTCATGAGTTTTAGACCCGCTAAAAACACTCTTTTTCTTCTCTTCGATTCTCTTTTCCCCTCCCCTTCAGGTAAGATTAGAATTAAAATTAGAATTTGTCAAAAAAAAGTTAATTTGTGATATTAAATTCAAAATTATGTATATAATAATTCAAAACGAGTGATCCTAGTGAAAAAGAAGATGATGTTTATCAGAGAAAACTCGAATTCAATTCGCTTTGTCTGCAAGTTGTCAGGTGTGTGCATTGTTATTAATAATTTAAATTTGTTAAGTTTTAAAGTTTATTTAATAATTTATCATTGACTTCTACTTTCGCTCCAAAATAACTTCTTTAACTTGTCTTAACCTTTCTATAATCTTGGTGCAATGTTTTTGTTGTTAATCTTTAAAAGGATTAAACTAAATATAAGTTACAAAATTTTAAAAAGCTTTAAAAATTACAATCAAAATATATAAAAAACATATTTTTTTAAATTAATGTACATGTATATATTCTTATAAAATTAGGAAATGAAAATGCAAATATAAAAAAGATAGTTGTAAATTTAAAATGTATTAGGACAAGTCGGATAAATTTTATCTAGACTCACTTCGATATTGATAATTTTAATGAAAAAGTTGATATGACATAATTCAAAGGAAATTATTCAATACAATGTTGTTGAGAAAAAGTTTCCGCTTATAATAAAATTAGGAATTTAAATTATAATCTCAAATCTTAAATTTTAACCCTAAATTCTAAATTTTAAATTAATTTTCTAGTCCCTGAATTTAATCATTTATAAAATCTTTTTTTACCGTAAATATATCAAATAGTAACCCTATAACCCAAAACAATATTAAAAATGAAAGCTTTTATCGAGTTGGAGTGAGTCAAAACCCGACATTCTTGAGTGTTTTTACCATTCCAACATCCAACGTAACAACAAACCTCGAACTTAAACCAAAACTAAATATAAGAAAAATCAAATTGAATAATTTAAACCTTAAAAAACATAAATTGTTTGGTAAATAGCATTTTGAGCTAAAATTAAAAAATTGACAGGTCAAATCTGCTAATTTAAATGTTTGGTGAATAGCGGATTGGAATAGCAGATTGGGGTGAAGCCTCTAATTTTGAAAAAGCTGCTAATAAGAGCTTTTTGAAATTAGAAGTTTTGACATAAGAGTTATAAACTCTTTTACCGTTAACAATTACAAAAAATCTTCAAATAACCTAAATTTAACCTTTTTATTTTAATTCTCCCCCTCACGTATTTACATTGTGACACTTTTAAACTAATATTTTTTATTTATTTTCTTTGTAACCTCGCACATTTATATTTGTATTTAAATTTATTAATTAATTAAATTGTATGAAAAATAATTATATAAATAATAAATTAATATATAGATCTTTCAGATGTGCTTAGTAATGTTATATTAAAAAATTATTTTTCATAATCTAATTAATATTAATAGATATAAAATATTGATAACTAATAAATTATTCAAACAAGTATCGAATATAATCATGTCCTTATATGTCATTTTGCTTGTTTAAATAATCAAACAACTATCAGCTATCAGTTAATTTTACCAAACACTTTTATACAATCAACTAATATAATCCGCTAGCTAAATCAGCTAATGTAATCCGCTATCAACTATCTGCTAATTGACAAACAGAGTCAAAGTAAAAACAATCTAAAACTCTTAAAATTTTCAAACTCAAAACTAATCTGCTAAATATACCACTACTCTGTGGAATATTCATCTAAGCTTCTGAAAATTTTAAATTAAATGTGTCATCTATAGGACACAAGTATTGAACAAAGAAACAAATATATGGTCCATTCTTAAGCCACGCTTTGCAAAATATAATGTCTAATCTCAAATTCTAAAAAAAATAGTTCTCGTCGGAAAAATTCTCAACCTAGTTTTCCCGATTTTTCTCCTCTCTTTTCCCGATTTTTAATTACTGGTAATATCTTGTTCGTTTGTGGTTTTGGTGCAGTGGACTCCTCCTCTCAAGAGACGTCGTCGGTCATTATTAGAGTTTTTGGTCTGGTTTTAAGAGGTAGGTGGACGCGGTTTGGCTATGGGGAGGGGTTATCGTGCCTTTCCAAGTTTCTCTTGGTGGAGCTTCGATTGGAGAAGGTTTGTCATTTTTTGTGGTTCTCTCTATTTTTTGGGTTGTGGGATGGAGGTTGGACTGTCTCAATGGTCGAGCGCTCGCCGTTTTCCAGTTCTATGAGAGTTTGTATACACTCGACTCCCAGCCTCTAAAGGTTTCCAAAGGAGATGCAAGGCACGGTCAGATGCTGAATGTCTGTAGTTTTCTTTTACTGGCCCTCACTGTGAATGTTGTTTGGTTTCGGGGAAAGTTGGGTCTTGGTCTTGCTTCGATGATGGGGTGTGAAATGAAAGTTGTTGGCAAGGAGTTTTGAGAGTTGCCAGGAGGCAGAGGGTGAACGGGTAAGGGTTTTCCAGCTTATGCATTAGGACTCTGCTCCTTCAAGGCTTTCAGATGGCTCTTTTTGGTGCCTCGATTTTGTGCTACCTAGAGTCCATTCTCTTGGTGCTAGAGACCCCAAGATAACGTTCAAAGAAGTTTCTCCCTTCTCACCGACATGAAAGTGGAGCAACGAAGAGAAGAAGCCATGGAAGAGTGTTAGAAAAGTTGTTGTTAAATGTGTAAAAGTCCTACATTTTAGCCATAGTTTAGCTCAATTATTGTTGAACTTAAGCATGTTTTAGTTGCATTTATTAGGTAACCATACACAAAATTGCATAGATTAGATAATTTGCCCTATTTGATGAATTTCACTATTTTTCTCTATAAAAGATATTGCTCATGTATGTGTTTTATTGTGCGCAGGTACCTGTCCAGATAGACAATGTCGAGGCAGCAAGGAGGGCAGAAAGGAAGGAGCTGAACAATCGATGAAAGATGCTGATGAACCTGATGAAGAGATGATCAGACTATGCCATAGAGGATAAGCCTAAAGTAAGGAGCCATGCTGAGTTACTCACACCAACACAGACCTCTACCGAGGCAGCATATTGTATGCCACCGAGGCAGCAACCCAAGGAAACTGGAAAAACGTAAAGTGGTATGCGATTGAAAGAACACATCAAGCCTGATTTTCAGAGACCACTTGCATGAGGATCGGAGCCCAAAAGCTCAAGAAAAGTTATGGTGGAAAAAGTTAAACGGGAATCTAGGAAGAATTAATGATAGAGATTTGTTATTTTAATGAGTTGTAATCTGATTCTAACTAGTACTCCTACCCTAAACCGACTTTGACCTAGGCCAAGCCCTATAAATACATACCCTAGTCAAACGGGTGATTTTTTGCTCTTAGTTTTCAATTGTTTGCAATCAAATCGGGAGAGGAAGTTGCAATTTATCGATTTGTTCAATTTCGGGAGAGTTTAACTCAAGAACGAGTAAACACGGTTTTATCCAATCTAGGGTAAAACTACTTTGACTTAGGAATAAGTTGGAAGTTCAGCGGCTAAAGGAGGCTTAGCATTGGTTGGTGTTCATCCTTTGATTCACGCCGGAAGGTATTATCAAGACGTGTTCGCCAATAGCACTTTGACTTAGGGATAAGAAGGAGTCACTGAAGGAAGCCTTGCCAAACTTTGAATTGTCGCTTAGCCGCACGGGCAGCTACTTAGTCTCTGTCAAGGTGGGCATCTGCCAAGGCAGTTTTCTGCAAGACTGTCCAGAATGTTAAGACGATTCTGCAATACTTTGCCGAGATAGAGCATTCAAAATCCACACTACAACGCATACCAATATCGACCTATTTTCTCAATCTGATTTTTTGACTCTTTATTTTAATTGCTTTTAGTTTAATCGATTCAAACAGAACCTCAATTCACTTGCGTTTTTATTTGTACTTGTGCGGGAAGATAAATTCTAAATGGTTTCCTGATCCCAGTGGAGACGATATCTTTTATATTACAACTAGGCAACAGTGTACACTTTCACTTAAAGCAAGACTATTCAACAGCCTACAACTGCATATATTCATCTTGCCTCTGGTAGGAATAGCTTTCACGGTGCTTCTGTTGAAGAAGAAATTGTTCGAGGTTATGCTTTATCCCAGGGACAAGAGTCTATTCTGATCTCAAAGCCTTCTCTTCTAAAGCAGACTAAACGTATGAGTGTTCTTGTCTTTTTCATGAAAGACAATGAAGATTGCTTTTTTCGTTTTGCTTACATAAATCCTGAAAAATCTGGGATGGTCCTGATTTTCGAAAAGGTGTTTTTCTTTTCTTCCTTGGAAGCTCTGAAGGCTAGCATAAGAACCTTTGTTGTCTTTACGTTGTTTCTACAGCTAGAGCATGAGGGCAACTGCACAAGTCAACCCCGAAGCTTAGCATTTTTGGGGTTACTGTTCAAGGAAATCTATTGTACGTGTATAGCTGGCATAAGTTTAAACGCTCCAAGAGGGGACATGCTTTCGGGTTCAAGAGTTTGACTTTGATCAAACAAGTTGCTCGACGTAAGCACATTTGGGAGTTATCAAGAATAGATTTGGATGAGGTGGGTGTCAACGATCTTAGGTTTGATCCTTTCGGCTTTGTTATTTCAAAGAAACATTCATTGGTTGTTGGTGTTTTTATGGTGCTGAGTGAAGAAATTGTAATAATCGAAGATGGAGCTTAAAGTAAGATGAAAGAGAAGGAGAAGGTCAGGTTTGTGGTTCAGAAAGACATTGTGCTTGCTAATAACCCTTCAATGGATTACATGCATTCCCCATAATCATCCTTTTCCTTGATATCTTTGATGGGAAGGATCAAAGGGTAGATTATGGAATCTATCCTTCCTCGAGGATCATTCATTGGGTATCTTCCTCTCATTATCCCAGTTTTCTCACTTGTCTCTCCTCTCCTAATTCTCTTGTTTGTCAAAGCTCCCTTTTATAGACGTGGCTCGTCGAAGTCTCTGACGGAGTTATTTGTTTCTTTCCCAAGCATGGAAGAATTCCAACATCGTTCAAGATGACAAGACCCTCGTTCGAAATGGACGAAGGAGCCTGCTTTCGGATAGAGCTCTCGATTCAGCGTAGTTAGAGTCTATGTTTCCATTGCCTCGGTTTGGAGTCGTTTCGAATCCTTGTTGGCTGCCAGGTTATTCTTTCTCCTGGTTATTTATTCTAGTTTGCTTTAGTTTTCCCTTCGTTTGAGTTGTCTTGGCATGAGTTGCCTTTGTTTGTTGCTTGGTTTGCTCTTTTGTTATTCCTTTTATGTTTGTCTGGCTGGTGCATGGGGTTGGATCCATGTCTGTTTCTTGTTCCTCGTTTTGTATGATCAAGATGTGTGCCTTTTTTATCAAAAAAGAATGAAGAAACAAATATAAAACGACATGAGAAAAAGATGAGTCTACAACACATGACAAACATCGTTGAACACTACTAATGATGAACATTATTAAATTGATTAATAAAGATTAAAATTTCAATGACTCAACATATAATTATAAATTATTTAAAATAAAATATCAATTAAATTATTTTCCATATATATTATATTTTTAATTTTTTTAATAATTAGATCAAATATCAAATTAGTCAATTTAAAAAATAAAAAAATCATAACCCCTAAACTCAAAACTCAAAACTCGAAACCTGTAGAACTAAGTGTTTTGATATAATAACTGAAAAATATTTTGGACAAATTTGAAAAGAATTTAAAACTTATCTTTAAGTCCAATCAACTTGAAAATATGTTTGAGGTATTTAAAAAAATGGCAAAGTTTTTAATGCTTTAAAGTAGTCAAGCTTAACTTTTCAGCAAGCCCGTACCGATACGATATACCCCGTATCGATACCTTTTTACCCAAGTTTTGAATCTGCCAAAACCCGTATCGATACGGATAGGGGTCGTTTCGATACGCCTCTTAAGCGTACCGATCCCTGCTTTAACAACACCCAACGGCTATTTCCCAACAGTCTTTTAAATTGCAAACTGCATCGATACACTCTCAAGTGTATCGATACGCATAGGCTGACAAAGAGCCCAACGGCTAGTTCTGAAGAAGGGCGTACCGATATGCCTCCACGTGTACCGATACGGTAGGCTGCAGAACTGTATTTATGGTGGGAAATAAAGTCTCCAACGACTCCAATTCAACCCCAACGGCTAGTAATGGCTACAAACTCAATTAGGAGTATAAAAGGGACCTTCAAGCATCAAGAGAAGGCTAATGCTTCAATTGTTGCAACATTATGATGATAAATTGTTTCTAGAGCTTTAATTGTTAATTTCTTGTATAGACAAACACTAGTGAGCCAAAATTGTTATATTTGCTCAAGTGTTTTAGGATTGGGTGGGAGCTTAATTGTACAAACAAATACCTATTAGAGGGATTTGAGTTTGCTTATTTTTTTCATCTCTTTGTAAAGAGGGTTTGATCAAGCTTTGGGTAGAAAGCTTGATCGGTATTGTAAGGGTTTTCTCCTAAGCCTAGAAAAGGGGACGAATCAATAGTGGATTGATTGGAAATCCTTAGTGGGGAGCTCAGGTAGTGGATGTAGACCTTGGTTAGAAGGTTGAACCACTATAAATTATCTTGTCTTTTTCATTTTAGCTTCCACACCTCTATCACCCAAAAATCCAATCTTCTCCAAACTTGGCAAACACATCGGTTGTAGGAAATTGAGCATCATAAAACCCAACAAAACCCAAAACCCTAATATGTAAACATTAACCCCCTAAAGCATAAACTCAATATTCGAATTTAGGGTTTTGAGTTTATGGTTTTGGGTTTAGGATTTTGAGTTTTGAGTTTAAGGTTTAGGGTTTATGGTTTCAAACTTGTGGTTTAAGGTTTAGGGTTTTTATTTTTTAAATTGACTAAGGGTGGTATTTGATCCAATTATTTTAAAAAATAAAAATATTATATATGGAAAATAATTTATTTAAAATAAATTTATAATTATATGTTGAGTCCTTAAAATTTTTAATCTTTATTAATTAATTTAATGATGTTCAACATTGTTTAGCGTTAATGGTGTTTAGAGATGTTTATCGAGCGTCATAAAATTTTCATGATAAAAAAATAAATATTACTATTAGAAAAGTGTCTCAAACAAATAGGAAGAAGAAATTAGTACAAATATTAAATGGATTATTATGGGGGAAATAAAGTTTTTTAAAATTAGAATTATTTAGGAGTTTAGGGGTTATTTTTAAAGTTTATATTTAGGGTTAAAATTTTAGAATTTTAAGGATAAAATTTTGAAATTTTAACTAAAAAATATACATGTTTATGTAAAAAAAATAACACAACTTACCATTCATGTATTTTAGAGGAATATTTATACATTTAACAATATTAATTACATTATAAATACCAAAATACAAAAATGAAGAAAGGACAATATGGTAATTCTACTTCAACCACTATCTCCTAGAAGAAAAAACAAGCCAGCCAAGTGAGGCTTGATATAAACCCCATAGGCCCTTCCAACCCAAGCTTCAGAAGGGGAATCTCTCCTTAAAGTTCTTAACTTTTGATTCCCTGAGCTTTCGAAAATTTTCAACTTGAAAAGCAACTTTTCAAGCTGATTCCACCATGAAACAAACTCCAATCTTTCTCTCATTTTGAAACCTGAGCTTTTGTATTTTCTGGGTTTTTTTTCTCTCTTTTTGGGTTTCATAGTTTCAAGCTTGCCCATTCCCTTTCCTGGTGATTTATTGTGGCTCTCGGACTTTCACATTACAGTGTTTCTGAACTGATATTTCTTTTCCCGAAGGCATAATCTGTGGTGGTTCAAAGTTCAAACATGAATGTTTTGGTTCAAAGTGAACAACTTTCTTGTTCCTCTCAGGTTATGGAATCTTTGTGGATACCCTCTTCTTCCTCTGCTCTGCAAGGTGATTTTCTTGCTCCTTTCTCCTGTTGTTTTTTTCTTTTAATTTCTTTTGGTTGGTATTTTATAAGTTTAAATTTCAATTCTGGGTTTGATTACTCATCCCAAAAAGGAAGCAAAATCATCTGATTTCTGTGTGCCCGCCGTCTGATTTAATCAGGTCAAAAGCAGCCTATGATTAGTTATGAGGATGCTAATGGAATGGAAACCGGATTCTTCCAACATGTCGACAAAGAAGACAATGGAGACGATGATTTTGACGGATCGTATCAGCCGCCGGGGAAGAAAAGGCGGCTAACCGCCACACAAGTTGAGTTCCTGGAGAGAAGCTTTGAGTTTGAAAACAAACTGGAACCAGACAGGAAATTGCAACTTGCAACCGAACTCGGTTTACAGCCCCGACAAGTTGCAATCTGGTTTCAAAACCGGCGTGCTCGGTTTAAGAACAAACAGCTGGAGAAAGATTACGACTCCATGAAAGCTAGCTACGAGTTGCTCAAGGCTGACTATGAGAATCTCCTCAAGGAAAAAGATAACTTGAGAAATGAGGTAAAACCAACATAGCATTTTTGCTATTTTTGAAGTACCAAAACTTATTTGTTCCATTATTTTCTTACACAATAGGTACTTGCATTGAAAGAGAAGCTGTTGCTTAGAGAGAAAGGGAGTGGGAATTTGGAATCTCTTGATGCCAGAAATTCACCCAAGACATCTCCTGAGCATGTGTCCCATGTGCCATTGTTGGCTTGTAAACAGGAAGAAGCGTGTTCGGCTAAAAGCGACGTTTTCGACTCCGAGAATTCTTCGAATGTTTTCGAACCGGATCAATCCGATATCTCCCAAGATGAAGAAGATAATCTAAGCAACAGCTTGCTGCACCTGCACCCTCCGATGTTCTTCCCGAAATTCGAACTCGAGTGTTACTATCATGCGCATGCCAATTCATGTGATTTTGAATTGCCGGTGGAAGATCAGTCTTTTTGGTCATCACTTTACTAAGTTAAAGGCGGTATCTCCTCTTATTCCAAACCTTACTTAGGATAATCTTTTAGCACTTTGATGCTTTTGCACTTGTAAGCAATATCGATATAAATTATGTACTCCATCACATATGTTATGGTGCCTTTCATATAATTTTTCATCATTTGGTCCAAAAAAAATTATCAAGTCTCTATTAATTTCAAAATTAAACTAGAAACCAAAGTCTTGTGCAATTCTGAACTTTGAAGAACTCTCTTGGACTGATGGAGAGAAATAAAGAAAGAAAATGATGAAAAATGACAGTAAATTCATTTTTTGTGTAAAAAAAAACAAGGGGGGGGGGGGGGGGGGGTGGGGGGGGGGGGGGGTGGGGGGGGGGGGGGGGGGTGTTTGTACGGATATTGATCCTATATAGAGGAGATAATGAGGTAATTTCGGAGGAGTGGGTGCTTCTAGTGGTTTAAAACTCATGACCCAAGCCGTTATGAGGGAACAAAAATGAATAATTAACCAACTGACTAAATATATTTGTTTATCCTAAATTTTTTATTTTATAAAATAGCTTTGCTTTAAAATTATTTCACAATAGAGATGTTTGAACCGTGAAAGTTAAAGTCATCGGTAAGTATGGATGATTTTAGAGTATTTTTTTTATCACCTTCCCACGCATGCATACAACTAGTATCTATAGAAAAGTTTTAGTAAGAAGTCGAAGGTATTTTATGACGATTTCTAAAATATTGTTCAAACATCTTTACTTCATGAAATAAAAAAATCACACCTAACAAAATTAAAGAAAAAAAACGCAAAACATTACCAGGATTTTACATGAGCAGGTTTATGAAAGTCAATATTGGGGTATGTATAGATCATTGGGTTTGAATTTCATGACTTGTGCATCACTGCTGTTGGTTGGGGGACGTTGACAGAGAAGTAATGTAATTTTGTATTGAACAAGAGATGAATAAGAAAAGAATCTTGGTGATGCAAGTTGATGTTTGGTTCCCCAGAAAGTGTAGGAAAAGAAATGGTAAGATATTCAGAGATTGTTTGATTGGCATGGCATTGCATCATTCCAATTTCCCGAGGCATTCAGGTGCAGCAGAAGGCTGTTGCCTGTTGGGATCATCACAATCTCATTGGCTTTGTGGTGGTAGGATCATGTGATCTTTTGCAGGCAGGCTCAGGGCCTCAGGGCCAGGGGGGAGTTTTACTATCAGCGCCTCTGCCCTTCACTTCCCCAAACTTTAAAATTTTTTAAAATTTTTGAGACTTAATATAACTCCTAGAAGTTTTAGGAGGTTATTTGATTAAAAATATCAAAATATTTGAAATATAATGAGAACTTCTATATTTTAAAAAGAATAAGGTTTAATAATACATGTTTTTTATATTTCTTCGATTTTAAATTTAGATAAACTCAAGCACACATACAAATCAAATAATTTGAACATAGGAATGGTCATTTGACCCAGACTCTACGGGTTTTGACATAACCCAACTCTATATAGTCGGGTTTTTTAAAAGAAAAAATCGGATATTGGTCGGGTTCAAGTCGAGTTTTTTTGAGGATGAGATCGGTTCGAGATTTAAAGTGAAAAATATCAGACCCAACCCAACCTGAAACAATAATTTAATTTATTCTAAATATTTAGGTATACTTGATATAGCCCTTCTCTTTATACATATATTTTCAATTATATTCTTATTTTTTCTAATAAAAATGGAAACTATTATATCACTTTCTCACTATTTATATATATTTTTAATTACCCCTCTATTTTATTAAATAAAAATGATAAAAAAAAATATTTGTCAGGTTGAGTTTTTATTTTAAAATTCGAGATATATATTGGGCATCATAAAATATTAGGTCAAGTCGAATTCAGATGGAGGTGTTAAAATTTCACATCAAGTACGAATCGACCAAAAATACAATCCAACCTGACCAATGACCATCCTATACGAACATGTATCTTCCAGGTAGACCATGCTATCTTTTACCGTTCAGACCGGTCCTTGTATTCATAAATAAATAAATAATGCACATCTAAATATACATATAAATAGGTGCAGCAAACGATAAAATTATTATTTTGGTCCCTTCCAATTATAAATAATTCAATTCAACTTTTTAAAAATATTAAAAAAAATTGTTTTAGCCAACACTAATATATGACATCCAAAACAACGAATGTTTCATTAATGTCGTGATCATCATCACTCCACAAAACATACTATACCGACTGAGTTACGAAGATATATCCAGGTGATTTTCAAGACTCAAGCAAGTCCCACAAAAGCAAAAGCACTGAGAAGACTAACATTAAAGGATATGAGATCCACTAACTAACATGTTTAATTAATGATGATTATATTATCTCATTTTGTGTGGGTTTAAATTTTAACATTTACCTTGAAATATAGAAGCTCTCTGCTTAATCAAAACATTAATTAATTAATTAATTAATTAAGGTTGAGTGCAGCATTAGTATACTAATAACCACACACCTTCACTGCATAATATAATGGGATTGTAAGTTGAAATTAATCACCCATTGTTCGAAATCAACTGAAATAAGTAAAGACCATTTGGTAGAGAGAATCTTATTTGGAATGACAACAAATTCAAGTAACAATACCGACCCCATACACTATAGGATAAAATTCGTCTGCCCCTTTTCGGTGCCCTTACATATGTCCCAACACTAAAAAAACACTACAAAATTAAAATTTAAGCCCTAACCCTAAATTTTAAATCTTAAACCCTACACCCTAAAAAATACTCCCTACCCTAAATTCCCTAAACCCTAACCACAACCCCTACCCTAAAACCCTAAACCCTAAACCCTAAAGTTAATTTTGAGCGTGGGGGCATATGTAGGGGCACCGAAAAGGGGTAGAGAATTTTCATCCTACACTATATACATTCCATCAAGAAAATTATCAAAAAAATCAAAATTAATAAATTAAAAGGGATCAAATCTTCTCTATTGATGACATATATACTTTAAAATATATTTAAATTTATATATATATATATATATATGAGACACATACTGTTTTCTAAATCTTATTTGTATTTTTTCCTTGACAAACCATCTTATAATAATTCTTTTATATTTTGACAATAACATATTATCATTTATATTTTTGATAAAGAGTAAATTACATCATAAGTCACTTAAATATTAGTAAGATTACAAATGAGTTACTAAATTTTAAAAAGTTACAAATGTGTCACTCTATTTAAACATGATACTTTATCGTTAAGAGTGTAACGAGCACTAACCTTTTAATTAAAATTTAAATTTTTGTTACACGACAACAAAATGACATATTTGTCATGATCAATAAATGAAGTGACTTGTTTGTAAAATTTTCAAATTCATTATAAATGGTGTTAAGCTGTCAAAAGAAAAAAAGTAAATAAAACGGCTAATTTGTTTAAGATATTGTTGTTAAAAAAACATTTTATTATCTATTGTACTTCAATTTCATTTTATTACTTATGATACTGGCTACAATAAAAAGTAGAAATTGTCGAAATTTACGTGCTAACTTAAAGAAAACTAAAGGGAAAGTTGGCCTGCAATCATGCTTGACTCCAAACTTGTATTTATATCATTTCAGTCAATTATATTAATATGATAGTAAACACCATAAATCATAAAATAAAATAAAAAATTAAACTAAACCTTAAAATATATATAAAAAAAACCCATAATGGATTGAAATAGGTAACAAAATCAATCCTAAAACATCTCTTGAAGTGATGGTGACCGTCCACGTGTGCTTTCCGGATCAAAAGGCCAACCCATCCCTCTGTGTGTTCCGACTTGAAAACTTGAAAGCAAGTGGGAGAGGGGATGGGATAGAGGAGAGGGTTAACAATTTCACACGATAAGACCAGAATACCATGCGGTGGGACCCAGTCAAAAGAGGCATCAAATGGTCAAAATTGAAGCTACGTGGCAGCCACAGCCTGGTGCTAAATACAGAAGCATACATGTGGGCCCACCGGCTCCTTTCGATATGTCCACAGACCAAGGGAGACTGACGTGGTAAATTGGGCCCTACACTCGATAGATATTATGTTTTTTTAGAGTGTAACTTTTTTTTGTCGCCTTTTATTTTGATTGAAAAGTTACATTTCAATAACTTATATCACTAATTTGTTATAAAATTTAGTAATCAAAACGGAAAAAAACGAAACGAATATAATCAAAATTATAGTTTAAAAATTCCACCATTAAGATAAAAACGCTTGCTCTCCGTCTTTTTATTTTTTTTAATCTTATTTCTCATTTGGCAGCTGTTAGGTCAAATTTAGTGGGCCAATGCGCACGTGCGGACCATGTCTCATTCTGTTAAATCCATAGTCTCTCAGGGTGCAATGCCAATGGGCTTTGGAGCCCACTGAGAACGATGGCTGTGGAAACTTTCTGGCATCCATGTTCCACGTATGTTTTTTTTTCTTTTGATTTTGTTTGGTAAAGAAGAAAGAAAGTTAGAATAATAAAAAAAAAAATTAGTGATGGAAAAATGAAAAGATAGAAAAATATAATTTTTTTATTGGTGTGTTTAGTTGAGACGATGAAAAATTAGAAGGAAATTATATTTTTTTCCTCTCTATTGCTTGGTATAATAGAAAACTGAGAGAAAATAAAATTAAGCTTTGAAAATTATAGTTTATTTTTAATTTTATAATTTAGTATAATATTTTTAATTTGATTATTTTTATTCAATTTAGTCCCTAATTTTTTTATTTAATCTAATATTGACCTATATTTGTTTCTAAATTTTTATAATTTAATCTAACATTTTTAATATAATTTATTTTTGTTCAATTTAATTCTTAATTTTTTTCTTTAATCCAAAATTGACTTGTATGTATTTCTATTTTTTATAATTGAGTCCAATATTTTTAATATGGTATTATTTTTTCCAGTTTAGTCCATAAAATTTTTATTTAATCCGAAATTAACATCTATTTATTTATAATTTTTATAATTTAGTCTAATATTTTTATAATCTAATCCCAAGAGTTTAACTGTCAATGTAACACTTAATACACGGTAGAAACGCATCCAACCCGAATATCGAATGCTACAAATAGCTCATTTGTGGCCTAAAACAAATTAAAAAAAACAAGCATATTTAATTACATAAAAGTAAACAACCAACATAAATATAAAGGAGAAACAATTAACTAAAGTCACTCGAGAAAATAAACCTTTAAAATTTTTTAAAAATAAACGATTTAACAAAAAACATTTTGGTAATTTTACAAGATTTAAACCCAAAAAATATACAAAACTTAAATAAAAGTTTAATATAAGTAGAGACATTGTATACCTCTATTTTGCTAAAAAAAAGGGTTCAAATCGAAGTAAATTTAACCAAATCGAGATTTATGGCCTAAAATTTAAATAATTCATAAGTTAAATTTTAAGTTAAAAACTTAATTTCATGTTCGTTTTAGACTCATTAATTCCAATTAGATTTAATGGCAAATTCGTGTTGAAATCGAATTTGTAATAGAATGTTAATTGTAAAAAAAAATAAGTAGTTTATGGACGATTTTAAAAACATTCATAAAATACATGGGCTAGTTTTTCAAAATTGAAATTAAACATTCTTTTATGGAATAAATATCATCATTGAAATCGCATTTTTTATCGTTAAACGAGTGAAACAGATAGCTGAAATGAATTTGAACCAGAAAACTCGACCTAAAACCCCATGCCCAAAAAGGATCAAACCCATAG
Source organism: Hibiscus tridactylites (assembly GCA_958450335.1). Lineage (NCBI taxonomy): Eukaryota > Viridiplantae > Streptophyta > Magnoliopsida > Malvales > Malvaceae > Hibiscus > Hibiscus tridactylites. The sequence continues at coordinate 79,141,459 of OY288278.1, read as the reverse complement.
ATAGACGAACATATTGTTTAACTTGTAAGTACATAGTTGAATGGTGCAACCTAAGTTCAACAAAATATTAATGGCTGAGAAATTCTGTACTAATTCAGTGGTACACGTGATTGTTTAACGGTTTGATCCATGGAAGAAAAGGAACCAAACCTAACATTAAAACGGTTCAATATGGAGGAACTTAAAGATTGCACCATTCAGATGAATGCAGATGCAGTGACTTGCATACCTACTGTTACCGGACATGTGACATAACGAAAACTGAACTTTAGAAATAAAATTTTTAACAGCATGCTTTCGGAACAATGTTTGCTTACAATCCTATCGAGGTGAAACCTGCCTCGCATCAGGTAACTGATATCTTCCTAACATCAGACATCCACAACGAAAAAGAAGATGCTTACTCTAACAATTCTCATCCAAACAAAATATGAGATGATTTTCAAAGACCAGTTCATTACGATAATTCGATGAAGATTTGAATGACACATTCTAACTACGAGCTTATTGCCATAACAGATATCTCAGACTCATCGACATTCAATACATTCTCTGATTCGCTTCTGCACTTCCACAAAATTTTCAGAAGAAAAAAGTGAAGTGAAGAATTTCAGTATCAGAGATTAACTCTCTTTAGCTGACTACGAGAAGCTAATACTTCAACAGCAGCCATCGGATAACAGGAGCATAGTTTCAATTTATGATCCAATGACGTGTTTTCTTAGCAATGCATAAAAGTTAGGGAGATATGCATGTGTAAATATGACACTAAACCTGCAGGGACATAACATATATATATATAGTGCAAATATTAGAGGAGTTCATCATACAGACTACACCTAATTTGTACCTCAGGATTATAACCATCTAGAAGCCAAATATTAGAGGAGTTTCTCGTCCGACTATGATGCTCATTTCTCTATTTGAGATAATTTATTCACTTTACTAGGTTCTTCGTTTCTTTATCAGGAACTTCAACTATGCCATTCTTATAAGATCAATTCTCTAGGATGGCTAGCAGATCGTTAGAGCCATGTGTAAAGGTCTTCACTTTTAACCATATTTGTGACTTAGTAGCAAATAATAACTTACTCAACAAGTGTTAAAAGACTCAATATCTAAACAACAAACAAGATGGAGATAGAGGTCAAACATCATAATCAAATTCGCCGATTAGGGAGTAGGAACCTCTATACAAAATAGCTGATATGGTACTAGCTAAAGATTAAACCCAAAAGGTCATTGGAGAATCGGCAGATTCAACTTAACTTTCTCCAACCTCTAATGAAGAAATTTGGCCAAAACATGTGATAAACTAAACAAGCCAATTGGTTATAATAATTTATATGGTGTGGAAATAGTAATATAAGATCGACTTAAGTAACTGCAAAGTATACATATGTTTATGGATGTTAAATTGCCTTTCTGAATGCAGGTTCCTCAACAGTCTTCATGGAAGAATATGACTAAATACGAAACATAATTATGCACATTCTGACCTATGGGTCGAAGAATGGCCTCTTCTCCTGTTTTAAGCATTGAAAGGCTCATCTCTTATTCCACTGTCTAAAATTATCAAAAAACAGTATATACTTTTGAGCCTGTGCTCCTACAAATCACAATCTAAGCATCTTTACATTCAAATCAACCCCATAGAAAAGATGAAAAGAAAACAAAAGGCCCGTTTCAATATGTAACTTAACATCAGTTTGATGATCTCAAAGACTTCTTAATGTTCCGGAGAATACTCCACATGAAAGTGGATATAAAGAAGAGAATGATACCAGTAGCAATGGCATACTTGAGACCGAGGTTCACGAGCAAGTTTACCAGAAGCCCAGCCAACACAACACCGAAGAAATTGGCGGAAACACCTGACCAGAAGGGCATATCAAGAATAGAGGCTATGATGGCTCCAGTCCATGCTCCTGTTCCGGGGAAAGGAACAGCCACGAAAAGCATTAGCCCGAGCCATTGAAATTCTTCCACAGGACCAGCCTTCTGCTTCGCCTGCTCGAAAATCATGTTAAGAAACCTAGAGGCAGACTGGTTTTTCCCAGCAAGAAAAGTAGCAAACCTCTTCAGGTATAGTATAATGAAGGGCACGGGAAGCATATTCCTGCAGTCGAATAACAAGGTTTGTAAAATTATCACCATATACACAAACTAACCATTAAAATCTTATGCCATACAATTCTAAGCATAAACATTCAACTAAAATTACTATGCAAGAGAACATGCTACCTTAGCTTCAAATTTTAAAAATATAAAACTAAAAATGAAGCAAAATCTAAAATTAGGCAGACCCAAGAATTGATAATATTGTCAAGAGCGTAGGCTTGAGTTGCATCCAGTAACCAACAGGAATGGCTCCACGAAGCTCAATAATGGGAAGAGTCGCAAGGGCAAACACGACAGCCTCGTCGGGCCAACCCGACCCGCGCAAAGCACTCGCAATCTTGAGGCCGAAGCTGGAAGCTCGAATGGAGTCAGCAGCGGCAGCAGTAGCGGCATTAGCATCTCCGGACGTGGCATACCAAATCAGAGACAAGGAAAACCCGACTAAAACCCAGAGGGCGAAATTCAACGGCTTCTCCTCGAACGAAGGCAAAATCTCGTCTTCTCTGCCTGGGTCAGCTGTATCAAAAATTCCATCTTTGGAAGCACTTGTTTTGGTCAAAGGAAGAGGAAAACGCTGAAAGTTTCGAAATTTCGACCTCAAAAGAAGCGGGTTGGTAGCTGGACAGGGCGAATGTAATTGGGTGGTGAAGATTCTGAGATTTGTTTTCTTGAAAGAGGGTGCTAATAGCAATGGCGAAGTGGCGGCCAATGCTGATGCAGCCATTGTGAAAAATGTAAGAAATTTGGAACTACAATAACTAGCTTTTGGCCTCCATCAATAAATGGGTTTTAGGCAGGAAAGAAATGGGAATTTGAGATTTCAGAAGCAGGCGGCCATTAATTAATTTTTTGTTCTAGTATAAAGATTTGAGCTTGAAAATGACCAAAAAGAGTGAAAAACAAAAACGGGGAGGACTAACCAAAGCTCCCCGATTTAGTAAATCCATAGTCTACAACTATGTTTAATGCTATTGCTATCTTAGACTAGCAAAGGATAAGGTTGGTTAGGGTTTTCCTTTGTCAGCTATCATTCACCAAACTTTCCAAATTTCGATCATGGCCCAAATTAAGAATTTTAATAGAGGTTGAGATGGTTTTTCTAATGGTGGAAAAATGAATTTAGAAATATGTAAGGACAAATTTAAAATTATTTTTTATTGTTAATAAATCGCACCATCGACCAAAATATAATTTTAATATCATCATCTTTTTTAATAAAACCACTTGTTAAATTCTCTAAAATATAATTTTATTTTACTCATATTTGAATTACCAAAATGCAAACTTATCCCCCACAAGTTAGCATCTGTTTAGATTTAACAGTACGGTGATCCCATTGTTAGTTTGTTACAATCAATTTACTTAGTGACTTGATTATGACTTTTTAAATTATAGTGATCCAATTATAAACATATTAATAATATAGTGATTTGTTGTGTAATTTAACTAAAATAAAAATGGTATACCCAAACCAACTAAAAAGTAAAAACCCAGGCCCAGAAATTACAATGGCGCCTAAAACCCTTCTTCACAAAGGCATCTTTCTCATCATTTGCAGAGGAAGCTGTTGTTGGAAAGGACTCAAAGACTCGTCAAATCCGTACAACAAAATCCACTTCTTCAGAAGAAGATGATGAATGCTGCAGTCTCATTTATAGGAGGAACCAACGGCGACAAGAAAGGCTTGGCCGCGACGGTGACGGCCAACCCAGGAGAGCTTAAGCTCCGAGCTGCACTCTCGGACACCAACTTCACTGATGGCTCCGCCGTAAACCCCGACAACCTCTTACTCTCTATTGAGAAGCCCGGTTCTTTCACCGTCGACTTTGACATCCCCAAAAAGGTGCCGAATTCCTTTCTGTTACTCTTTAAAAATGCTATCTTTTTTTGTAAAGATGTTTCATTTGAAATGGTTTTTTTTCTTTCTATCCAGGATGTTCAGTTTCAGTTCATGAACACGTTTAAGGTGGAGGGTAAACAGGTGAATTGGATATACACCCACTCGAGGAATGAAAATCGGACAGTACTGGACGGGACCCTTTTGTTGGACTCGGCCAACAAGTTGTCTGCAAGCCATGAGCTCGGTTCTTTCAATTGCAAGTTGAAGTACAGTTATGTGCACAGAGGGTTGATAACATTTGAACCCTGCTATGATTTGGCCAACAGGTCTTGGGACTTGGCTGTTTCCAGGAGAACTGGTGTTGCTGATCTAATCAAAGCTACCTACGAGACATCCAGTCGGGTTTTGGGTGTCGAGTGGTCTAGTAGCTCATTGGTCAATGAAACCGGAAGGATTAAGGTATTCCACTGGCTTTTCGTTTCAACTCTTAAGTTTGAGTGTTCTAATCAGAGTTTGATTGATGAAAGTAGTTAGTTAATGATAGTTTGACTCAAATTGTCTAAGGTGTATGAGAAATCTATGGAGGAAATTGATGTTGTTCAATGTTCTTGAAATCACTCAATGGTAGCCTAACTTTTCTAGCAAGGGCAAGATTCATTAACTGTAGTCTACATTGTTTATAGCCTGCATCTATATCAATCTGCCAGACCTTTTCAGTCATGATCTTTTCTGTACAAAGGAGGAGTTATTGATGCTGGAATTTGAACCCGAACATGCTAGATAGCTGCGTGAACATACTGAACTAAGCCATAGGTTCCTCCTTCCTGGTCTTTGAAATATAGCACAACAAACACTGATAGGTTTTATCATAAAACATGTTGTCATGACATACATTGGATCTCTCAAATTATTGTCTAGCTATTTCCCCAAAGATTTTACTTCAACCTCAGTCCTTTCACATTATTATAGCAAAAACGATACAGGCTGTTTTTGCTTGCATTGTTGCTTTCATTCAAAATTGACCAGATTCACATGAACCAACTTGACTCAGTGGTTAAGGGAACGGTTGTTCCTAGAGGTCATGGTTTGAGCACCAGCAGTTGCAGCAAGGTGATTGAGCATGCATTGTCAAATGGTTGTGAGAATATTTATAACAGATACTACTTGTAATCACATTAGCTTTAAAAAAAAAAGACCAGATTCAGTGCTGTGACATTTTCTTCTTGTGTTCTAGCACTAGAAGTTAAACGGGAGGATTGATCTTTCTGTAACTGGTGCTTAGGTAGGTTACAGGGCATTCTAAACCAGCCAGGGTTTGTTCAAATAGCCTTGCTCTATTCTTGGCAAAAGTGGGATTCGATCTCTAATCATCGAGTATATTCACCAAAGGACTTTACTGACTAAGTTGGCTGACACATTCCCCAACTTATATTTTATCTTTCTGCTGTTTCAACTAATCTTATTAATGTTGTCTGTTAGAATTTTCTGATACTCTAGATAATATTTGAAGCTGTTGATAGCATTGTTAACTTCACCCGTGTGCACTCTTTTATTTATGAAGTTGCATATGAATCACTCAAGTTCTTTACTTAGATTGTTGATTTGTTTTCATGCAACTGACCGAGGCTCCAAAATTTGGCCATCTAGGTTTCAGCAGCTTTCAGCCTGACAGAGGGCTTACAGTCGCCAAAACTAAGCGTTGAGAGTATGTGGAACTTTCCGGTGTAGTCTCTCGATAATGAGTTTGATTTTTTTGCAACATATAAAACCCAGTAGTTATAATATGCTGTTAGACTGTGCCTTGTTGATATGTGATCCACTTCAGCTAGCATATATATTTACTTTTAGTATTAGTTTAGCTACAAAAGGAAGAGAAATGGCAGACCTTGAAACATTCTCTATTATTATTCTTGAGCTTCTCTCATCTAATAAGACGGTCTGTCTCGTCTTGTTCCTTGGCTAAAAGAAGCAACAGAAGCTCGGTGCAATTGTGTTGAGAGTTGAGCTCGAGCTCAAACTCTTACTTGAGTTCAATCAAATTTTATTTTTTTATAGTTTTAGCTCAAATCTTGAGCTAACCGAGGTGCTCAACTTCACTTTAATGAAGCCAAACATCAAGATACTTGAACTTACCTCATTCGAAAAAAGTCGGAAGGTTTTTTCAAAATGAAAAATCCTAGTACTTTGTGATCATGGATAATCTCGTTTACATCTACATGTTTACAAGGAAAATGAAATATGACTTGAGAAAAATCAGCTGCATTTACTCCTACATTGTCTTGATGATGAGATAGCTTGGCGGCTCAGTCTAGCCTCCCTATGTGACAATGAGTAGATTATTCTCATATCCATTGTTGTTAAGTGTTAACAATGGGGCGCAAGGGATCAAGCGATGGATGCTTCTAACTTTCTAAGGGTTTTTCATAACCATCAATATTCGATTTATTGACGGACTAATCCAGATTGAATAATGCAGATGTTTATTATGGGACCGCTTTCTCATTTCAGTTTGTTCTATTTACAATGTCAAAATTCAAACTTTAACATTCTTCCTTAAAGAATCTAGATTCCTTACTCCCCTTTTGTTCCGTCTATTTCACTGGATTTATCTCTTATTTCAAGTGGATTATCCCCTGAAATATTTGTCGACATGAAGCACCCCAAACCTTCAAGTTCCTTGCCTGCAAATCCTTTCTTTAAAGGCTACACTCTTCCGTTTCTGGATTTCTTGACGGGCTTAGTCACTCCACCCCCACCCCAACTTTGGATTGGTTTACATAAATTTAAAAATTTTATCGATTAGTTATGAATTACCTCCCACTTTTTCATAAAATTATATTTTCCACCCCGAAATTATATTTTGGCTCCATTCTTAAAACACGAGCTTTACCAAGAAAATGATATGCTTACACTATATGTTACTTTTCCTAAATATGCAAGAAAGAGGGGAAAAAAAGACAAAATGGATACAAAAGAAGACACGAAGGAAAAGGAAAAGGGTGACTGACAGTCGACTCAAAGACTGCCAACAAGTCAAGGAAGAATTAATAAGCGAAAAGGATTTAAAATTTATTTTAAAGTACATTTTATAATGTGGATGCCAATTACAAAATAGACTGATTTGAAAGAACATATATATTTTTTGGAAATTAATTAGAAAAAATATCGCTTTAATGGCTATGTAGAAAAATATCTCTCTTTTAGAACTTACTCGCTTTTGACTAACCGCGAATTATGTGTTAAGTGAGAAATTATATCATAGGCCCGGCTCGCCACGTCATCCATGGTCCAACCAATAAAAAACATCTATTTCATTAATTTTTCCATATCATCTTTTACCAAGTGAATCTACAATTGGTAAAAAAAGTGTTTTTTAATTTAATTTACAGTAAATCTGAGTGAAGATTCACTTGGTAAAAGAATGACATAAAAAAATTAAAAAAATTGATGCTTTTTATTGGTTGGGACCATGGATGACGTGGCGAGCCGGGCCTATGATATAATTTCTCGTGTTGAGTGGGTATGTAATAAATAAAAATAACAAGTTTTTTGTTACACATAACTCGCTTTTAGTTAAGTGTAAATTTAAAATTTGCTTTTGCTAAACGCGAATTTGCCTTATATGGGCCGAAAGAAGGATATTTTGCTACATAATCATTAATGGAGTAATTTTCTAATAAATTCTCTTAAAGAGAATATTCTTTCAAATCAGCATACAAAATATATACTAATTGATTATTGATGTACCTTTGCAAAAATACATTTATTTTGGAGTTAATTGCACGCCACCTTAAGCTATAATCCTTATTTTAAATTAGTTTTTAAATTTTTAAATATTTTAATTTTATCTTAAAATTATAATCTTCATTTTAAATTGGTCCACAATGCATTTCAATTTGATCCTCAAATTATGACTCTCATTTTAAATTGACTCCCAAACTTTTTTAAATGCTCTAATTTCATCCTCAAATTATCAATATCTGCCAATAATACTTCACGTTAATAAAAATCGTTATAAAAATATTAATTTTCATGAAATATCGATGTGTATTATGTAATAATATGATGTGGCATAAACGATAATTTGTGATGAAATTAGAGTGTTCAAAAAAGTTTGAGGATCAATTTAGAATGAGAGACATAGATTGAGGATAAAAGTAGAATGCTCAAAAGTTCAGGAATCAATTTAGAATGAGAGTTATAGTTTAGAGACGTGTGTGGTGCAATTAACCTTTTATTTTGTATACAAAGATCATGGGCGGGTGTAACATAGAAATTGAGGGGTGCAATAGACCTCACTTGATTTGTTGGATATGGAGTTTTCAATGTGATAATATATGGGTAAAGTACACAGACGGTCACTAAACTTTAGTAAAAAAAATAAAATGGTAACCAAACTTTCAAAAACCACAAAATGGCAATTAAACTTTATATTTTAAAACAAAACGATAACTGGGGTATTAAACCCCGTTAACTCTTAACGGAAAACTCACTTGCTTGCCCCATCACCTTATCATCTCCACATCATCCTCTTTCATTTGCCACATAAGATTAATAAAATAATAAAAATTAATCTTTACTTTTACTTTCACTTATCATCTTCTTCTTAAATAAAAACCCCTTCACTGCTCATCTCTTCACTGCTACCATAGAATCCATGGTGAAAAACAATGCCAACCTGTGAGAGCCGCATTTTGACACTTGTTTGTTTCCCAGGTACTGGTATAAAACTAAGGAAAACATGTTTTTAAATTTTTTGGGATTATTACATGCATGCCAACTAAGGATAAGGTATAAGTCCACAAAAACAAGAAAAGAACATCAAATTAGAAAATCTAAGCATCTGTATGGAAGCTAAAACACATACTTAGAAAGAGATAGGATGAAAAAGACCAGCCAACATATTAAATCGACTGTTTCTCACAAGCAAAATGATTCCTCGACACTGATGTTCAAGATGGAAAATATATCAAACTCATGAAAGTTAATGAAAACACAATAAATTTGAAATCTTAGCACTGAATATGCAAAAATCAGAAAATGTAAATCACTGATTTGTTACTTGAGAAAGAGTATTCACTCTAAACCAAGCTGTGTTCTTTTCACAAACAAAAAGTTTCATGAATTTAGCAAACCCTAAAGTGTTTTCAGAATAAATCAAATAATGGCAGGTAAAACAAGAGAGGATCAATAAACAAAAAAAATAAAATTTCTCTTAAAAAATGGTTACATACCTGCAAATGAACTGGTCCAGGGTAACTAAAGAAATGGATGTTTTTAGATTTTAACAAAGTCTCGAGATTATAAAAATAAAGAAAAGACTGTCAAACTTAGAACAGGTAAAAACAACAGCTTCTAGGCAAAAATGAGGATGATCGGTAGCAGTGAAGAGATGAGCAGTGAAAGAGTTTTTGTTTAAGAAGAAGATGATAAGTGAAAGTCAAAGTAAAAGTAAAAATTAATTTGTATTATTTTATTAATCCTATGTGACAAATGAGAGAGAGGATGACGTTGAAATAGATAAGGTGATGAGGCAAGTAAGTGAGTTTTCCGTTAAGAGTTAACGGGGTTTAACGCCTCATTTACAATTTTGTTTTAAAATATAAAATTTAATTGTCATTTTGTGGTTTTTAAAAATTTAGTTACTATTTTGGTTTTTTTACCAAAATTCAGTGACTGTTTGTGTATTTTACCTTAAAATTTTTGATAAAAAATATTAGATTTAACGCCACTTAATTTGTTTCGATATGTAGTCAACAATAGTTATTATAATGCTATAAATTTTTTCATATTTTATACTTTATTACTGACTCACCACGTCATCATTAGTAAAATTTTCATGTACCCTTCTTGTCATCTAATAATTTTTCGAGATGTAGGCCTTCGATGATGACTCATCGATTGTTCGCTAAAAACACATGAACATGATGGAGACAACATATCGAACTATAAAGAAACACGTCATCTCTGTTCAAAAAAGAAAAAGAAACACGTCATCATCCGGTAGGTCCACGTATATCCTAGTGGGTCCTGCCAATCGGCTCGCACTTTTATAGCCTTCATTGGCTCTCCACTATCTGCCTGCCTAACAAACACTGCACAACACACAAAACTATTCTTTGAAAGAAGAAATGCTACGCCTCTGAAAAAAAAATTACAAAAAAAAAAGTTTAGGATTCCGCACTTCCTTTGTTTGAAGAAAGAAGACATCGATGGAGTCGTCGACGCCTATTCCTTCGTTGCACTTAGCGATGGCGGCGTTAGTCGGAGCTTCATTGATGGCCGTATCCGCTTTCTATATCCACAGACGCAGCGTCGACCACGTCATCGATCGGCTCATCGAGATCCGCCGTGAATGTCCGCCGCGGGGAAGGCGGCCTCGGAGTCGTATCGTTTCCGATGAGGAAGAAGAGGATGGAGAGCTGGATTGCGAACGAGATGACAGACTACTAGAAGTGGAAGAGGTTGATCGGTGCCGGAGCCGTGAAGCGAGTGCGGCTAAGTCTTTTGGTAAGAAGATGGAGGTGCCGATGAGTTGCCGCATTTCCTGCTCGATGCCTAACGTGGCTTTGCGTAATGAGTGGTTCGAGGAGGATGCTAAGTTTGATCAGGCGGTTAGGGAAAGAGTTCAGAATTGCTCTGCTTCGTCGCTTGAGAAGCTTAACTTTATTCCTTCGGGTCTTCCTCCTCTTGAAACGTCTAGGAGAGGTAGTTTCTTTAATTTAGGCCTATAATTGCTTTTGCGCTGTTCTTCTGTTGTCTTTATTTCCCCCCACGTTGTTACCATAACCGTTGAAACGGCGTTTTATGATGATCGTTATAGACTCTTAATCAGATTTTGATGAAATGAGGATAGATATTGATTAGATGGCATAGTTAAATGCCACATTACTAAAAGGAGTTTGAATAGTTTGATAAGGGGAAGTAGAAGTTGGAGTTAATTACAACATGACTTTCCTAAAATTGTTGCTGAAAATTGAATAATGAAATAATAGTAGTTGATTAGAAACGAATAAAAAAAAAGACTATCAGTTCTAATAAGACATTTTTCTTTGTAGATTAATGATGCATTTTGTCATTATTATTATTTTATTTCTAATTCTTTAAATAATTCATTTTCTTTTGCATCCAAAAGTTTTTTTCTTCTTTGTTCTGAGAGCAAAAAGTAAATTGTTAAGTAACTTCTAAATATACCTTTAGGAATCCGCTCTTGGCTTGATGCATATTGAGAATTTTGGGAAAATGGTTCCAGTTCTCAACTAATAAGTAAGGTATTCGGAAATTTGCTAAATGCAGTTGCAATGTATCTTACATTAAATATGCTATGTTCTTCTTTTTATTCGTATTCTTCTTTATTATTGTTTTGTTGTTGTTGTTGTTGTTGTTGTTGTTGTTGTTGTTATTATTATTATTATTTTGTGCAGGAGAGAGCAAAACTTTCAGTCATGGAGGTTCCACTACGAGGTTGGCTAACTATGGTCGGCTGATGACTCCAAGGTCTCCTGGTGGCAGTGTTACTGGGGATTCTGACGATGAAGGGACAGAGGCTGCAGATGAGGATGAGATTCTTTTTGCCAGAGAGAATATTGATGTTAATGCAAATTTGTTAAAGGTGAGTAATCTTCCAGTTCTGTGGTATCCTTTAGTTTCATGCAGATATCATTTCTTATAATACAAAGCAAAAGTAGTTTCAATAGAACTTGTTTTCGAGCATATATGTTTGCTTTGTCTTAGGTTTAAGGATTTATCATTTGAAGAGAAACTATGGTCGAATTTTTTTGATTACTAATTATTAATCAAAAGCAATGGATCTTTTGTTCATCTGTTATTGGTTAATGTACAGGATGTTGCTACAAAAGTTCAAAATTCATTTTCTGTTCCGATTAGAGGTGATGGTGTGAACCGTGTTCACGACAAGACTTATAAAGCTACTGGGAATGAAGAAAAATCTTGTGCTAATCTTGCTGGCAAAGGAAACGTGGATTCATCTTCAGTTGTCATATTTGAGAATGATCATGTTTTCGCAAAGGCTAGTTTGCCTCCCAGAAGCACATTGCACGGTATCATAATTTCTCTAATCTAATAATTTCACTATGCACCATTGTTGTAATTATGCTTTCATATTTAACTAATTGTATTTTTCTATTGCTTTAGTTTGTGAATTGGTGTCTTGAACCTGTATTAACACATTTTACCTCTCTATTAATATTGATTAAGTAAGACTGACATGCCAAGTCAGAATTAGTCTTTGCTAACTGAAGATGCTTGAGTAAGAACACTTCAAAATTGATCGTTTGGTTTTAACAATCTCTATTCAGACTCAACAAATGTAGAAGAAGAAGAAGTAAGGAAGATGGTACGGGAGTGCTTGGAATTGCGAGACAATTATGTTTACAGGGAGGAGATTGCTCCATGGACAAAGGAAACTGTGACAGAACCTGGCACTCCAAAGGCGAAATGTGATCCATTTCACTTTGAACCTGTTGAGAAATCAGCGGTGTGTTTCTTTTTTTTTAGATTTTGGTTGGAAAAAATATTACAACATTTTGCTGTTGCACTCATGAAGCAACAGTGATAAAAGTATTTTTTTTTTTAGTTTAAGCTGTTTTTCCCTTTTCATGCAGCATCACTTCAGGCTGGAAGATGGAGTTATACATGTTTATGCAAGTGAAAGTGGTATGTACCATTTGTGTGTTCTATATTATTGTGTCAACAATGAATCCGATTTGTTCAATTTAGTCTTTTTCTTGTACTTGACTAGGTTATGTTGAATCAGTTTTATGCTGAAATCTTAATATCTGGGAAAAAAATGATGTCCTAGGAATAGAGTTTTTAGTGAGTGGGTAAAGAAACAGGAGTCATTTTAGTGTGACACTTTACAACATGGCTGGTCTCTAAAATGTAATCTATTGGAAATCATGCAAAATTTACATAAACTATTGGTGTGTGCTTGATCCGTGTGATTACATTACTACTGTTATTTGCTTTGATGAGCCCTAGAACAGTAAATCTGTCTATGAATTTTCAGACACTATTGAGCTTTTTCCTGTTGCGAGCTCAACAACATTTTTCACTGATATGCATCACCTCCTAAAGGTCATGTCAGCTGGAAATGTTCGCTCTGCTTGCCATCACCGGCTAAGGTTTCTTGAAGAGGTAGTGTTTTTGACCTCTAAATATATTTATCCACTTTGGGTTGTTTATGTAACTAACAACTGAATGCTGCACAGAAGTTCCGCCTTCATCTATTAGTAAATGCAGATAGGGAGTTTTTGGCTCAGAAGAGTGCACCACACCGGGATTTCTACAATATCCGGAAGGTTGATACACATGTGCATCATTCTGCTTGCATGAACCAGAAACATCTGCTTAGCTTCATCAAATCAAAACTAAAAAAAGAACCTGATGAGGTTGTTTTGAATTCCTTTTTTTTTTCATTCTAGCATACTGTGATTTGTTTGTAAGCATAAAAATATGGATCATAGTCAACACAATCCTACATGAAACTGGTGCAGGTTGTTATATTTAGGGATGGAAAGTATATGACGTTGAAAGAGGTTTTTGAGAGTTTGGACTTGACTGGGTAGGGAAAACTTCGGTTCTAATCTCTTCTATGTTTCAGAAGTTTGCTTTGATTTATTTCAACTAATGTTTCACGTGCCCTATATTTCAGATATGATCTCAATGTTGATTTGTTGGATGTTCATGCTGATAAGAGTACCTTTCATCGATTTGACAAATTCAATCTTAAATATAATCCTTGTGGGCAAAGCAGGCTTAGAGAGATCTTTTTAAAGCAGGACAATCTTATACAAGGTTTGACAACTACGCCATCACAACTCAAGCTTTTAGTTTTTCATTATGTTTGGTCAGATAACTTTCTTATATTTCTTACTGGTAACTGATATAATCACTATTTTTTTTTATAATTTTCTCCATTTAATTTCCCACTTTATGTTTCGAATTCACATTGATACCATTGTCATAACTTTATTTTAATTTTTATCGGTACTATATGTTTGGCAAAATTGGCAGATTTATTGGTGTCGACTGTTCTAGTTCTCATTTCCTAGGTTGCGACTTTTTCTTCTTTTTGGATATTGCCATAACTCTATTATATAAATTTGGGCAAGCATTGACAAATTAAGTGGTGCTTATTGTACAGGACGTTTTCTGGCAGAAGTTACAAAGCAAGTGCTATCAGACCTTGAAACAAGCAAATATCAGGTTGATGTTTATAGATAAATAAAGCCAGTGAAGTCATAGTACTCTGCTTTCACCGTTGCTTGTGCACCCTGCATTTCACCTTGTCCCAAATAAAAATATTAATTAAATTCACTCTAAAACATATATCTTTACTCTTCCAAACTCCAAAGTATTTATGAAAGCCTTTCTCTAAAATGTTCCATGCTATTTGAAGTTAAGGTACTTGGTTTAATCTCGTGTCTTTTGTTTAGGCAGTCAACATTATTGGCATTAGGTTCAGTTAGTATTTTAAATTATGATAGATCTGAAACTTTGATATCTTTATGCAGTGTGCGTTTTCACTTTGTAATACCCAATGCAGCAGCAGGGCAAAACTCAACCTTAAAGCTTTATTTATTTTCTAAATTATTTTTGCTGTAGCCTGAGAATTGTTGTCATTGTTTCTACTGATTGACCTTAAATTTCAAGTACCTTTCTTGATGGCCATATTCCCACCAAGGGCTAAAATACTAGACTCCCAGGAATTATCCCATATTTCTTAAGTAAGTCTCTGCTTTTATTGCATCCAAATAAACTTTTATTTTCAAACAAAAGCTTGACTTCTGCAGGGGCAGAGCTATTAAGGGGTGGGGAGGGGCAACCCCCACCCCCGAAGATTTTTTTTTCCACCTTTGTCCCTCTATTTAAATTTCTTTAAAAGTTGGTTTATTTAGGAATTTGCCCCCCCCCCCCACTTTTAAACATTTATAGTTTGCCCCCCCGCCCCCAAGCCTAAATCCTAGCTCCGTCCCTGGACTTCTGTTACAGTCAACGCCACCCAAATTTTCTTTATCCACGTGGAAGCTGACCTGATTAGACAATGTGGTAAAAAAAAATATGACACTTGCGTTTTTGCTTTCTTTCTCCTTGCCTCCCATTTCTCACCACCAATACCTTTCCCGAATCCATTTTGGCCATGCAGCATTGATCGTAACAAAAGTAAACTTTCTATTGGAAATAATTTCTTTAGGTACAAATTAAACAGTAAGAGCTTGTTTAGGTACAATATAAGCATATGAGCTTACCTTAGGAAAGTGACAAACTTGGGTTCTTTTAGTATTTTATCCTCCATCAGCTGTATCTAAGTAATACAAGTGTTTTATGGTACATGCTTAAGTTTTTTTGCCTTAGCACCAGACGATAAAAGGGCCTTTGGCTTTTCAGGCGAGGCACATTGCCTGGAGTGTAGGCGCAAAAAGTCTGTTTAATTGAAGTTCTCTTTATTTTTTTTTCGTAATTGCAAAAAAAAAAAGGATGACATCCTAACTTTTCAACATTTGAGTATTCAACACCAGACATTGTATCATAAGGAGATATGTATATGGTTGACATAAGAAAGAAAATTTGGCATCTTTTTTTCCGCAGTTCAAACAGGACCACCTTTTTATAGTTTATTATCAATAATTATATATCTTAAGCTTATAATACATATCATGTACATACAAACACACACACATACATGTGGTGTGTCTTACTTCACTTAAGAAAAAGTGTGTGTGTGTTTGACACCTTGTGCCCTATGCAATAAAAGGATTCTAGCACCTAGAGTGCACCTTGCACCTCTGACAACACTGAGTAATATATTATATCTTTTCTAGATGGCAGAGTACAGGGTGTCCATATATGGAAGGAAACAAAGTGAATGGGACCAGTTGGCAAGTTGGTTTATTAACAACGAAATTTATAGTGACACTACCGTTTGGTTAATCCAGGTATAATGCCAATATTACTTCTCCTCGTACTAGTACATTCTCCCACTATCTAGCATTGCAGTAAGATATTTTTGCCCCTTTTACATCTCCGTTTTAAAATGTTTATTCAAGTATTACCTACTGGTTTTCCTGGAACCTTTCTTGTTAATGTGTGAAAATGATCATATCTTGTTTGTACATGTTCATTTAAGAATTGTCTCTATGTTGTTTCTTGAATCATCTAAAATTGGAAAAACTATAGTTGGCAACTCCTCTAATGAAAAGTATTTCAAAGTATGGACAAACTAATAACATTTCAGGCATTGAAATTTAGGATAGGCTTTTTGGGCATCATGTCCATATCAAGTATCATCTTTCCACATAACTGCTGATTCTCTCTCCCCCTATCTCTGTGATATGTTTTCTTAAGACAAAGGTAACTTTCTTCACTTGATTTTGACTTAATCTTGCAGCTACCACGATTGTATAATGTGTACAAGCAAATGGGAATTGTAAAATCTTTTCAGAATATTCTGGACAATGTTTTCATTCCACTATTTGAAGTTACAGTTGATCCAAACTCTCATCCTCAATTGCACGTGTTCCTAAAGATGGTGAGTTTTATGTTCAATGAAGATCATAATGTTCAGTAATAAGAGATTTCATTGTTATTTGACAAATTGATAATACAGTTAAAATAAGCATCTTTATTGAAGTGACCTGCATGCTATTCTTTGTACAGGTGGTTGGCTTTGATTTGGTTGATGATGAGAGTAAACCAGAGAGGCGTCCTACAAAGCACATGCCAACTCCTGCTGAATGGACTAATGAGTTTAATCCTGCGTATTCTTATTATGCCTACTACTTTTATGCAAACCTGTATACGCTCAACAAGGTTCGTGTAATTTTCTAATCTCGTCATAGCTATGTTATATACCGATATTGCTTTTTGTACAGCAGTTGGGTTTTTTATACAACAAGGAAGATTATTTTATGCTAGATCATTTTGTCATAGATGTTATGTTGAAACATTTAATAATTTTTATTTTCTCCATTTTCAGCTTCGTGAGTCAAAAGGAATGCAAACGATAAAACTCAGACCTCACTGTGGGGAGGTTAAAGTCAATTTCTCTCTGTTTCAGTGTTTCTTCAGTTTTTTAAATTGCTTTTGACATTTGCAAAGTTATGCAGGATGGTGATATTGACCATTTAGCTGCTGCTTTCCTTCTGTGCAACAATATATCCCATGGGATTAATCTCCGGAAATCTCCAGTTTTGCAGTACTTGTATTACCTAGCTCAGGTTGGTTGCAGGACTTCCCATAAACAAGTTCCTTCCTACTTCCTAGTAGTTAGTTTAACCTACTTTATGTTGTAAAAATTGAGTATAAAAAATGGCATGCGCACAGGCAGTGTTTCAGTTGTATTATGCGGAACCAATCAGAAGGGATCCGTAGATCTTGTTCCCATATGTCGGAATATGCAGAGTCTGCATCTGCAGTCCTTGTATTATTAAGAACAAACAGTTTATGAGCGACTTTTGGAATGAACTTCTCCTTTGAAACAGTAAAATTAATTCAATTACTATTTTTGATCACCTTGCTGTTGTTTTATCAGATTGGATTGGCCATGTCTCCTCTGAGTAATAATTCCCTTTTCCTGGACTATCATCGCAACCCATTTCCTTCCTTCTTTCAGCGTGGGCTTAATGTTTCACTTTCATCTGATGATCCTTTGCAAATTCATTTGACAAAGGAAGCTCTCGTGGAAGAGTACAGTGTTGCAGCACAGGTTTGTTACTTCTGACATTTCTCTCTCTCGTCTCTCTATCTCTCTATTTATATATATGTGTGTGTGTATAGATATATATATATCCAATATTTCTGAGGCTGTCAAAAGTAAACATGCATCCAACTTATTGACGTTTCCTCCCACAACACAAACTCTCTAAAAGAACTAATACATGAAAAGACACAAGTGGTAAAGTGCGTAAACATAATGTTTGATGTCTGTGTCATCATCTTAAATCAGTAATTTGCAGGTTTGGAAGCTCAGTGCTTGTGACTTATGTGAGATCGCCAGAAATTCTGTATACCAATCTGGATTTTCGCATATGTCAAAGGTGGGAGATTTCCGTAACTCTTATTTTCTCAGCTTTTCATGGCCATTTAAATTTTGTTGTGAGGCATAGAATCAGCTTGCTGAACTCACTTTTTCAACTTAAGTACTAAGCAAAGTTTCTCATTCTATCTTTCGACATCAACAATCCTTTGAATGAAGTGTTCTCTCGACGGGTACCAGGCAATTACTTTAATATCTAAATGAGGATAAAATGCTTCTATTTAGGGTAACTGACATCTCAAATAAAGAAGTGAGGAAACAGTTGCTTACATATTTTTAAATGACATGTGTAGACTGAATTTGTGTTTCGTCAATTGTTGTATCTTCAAGATCCTTAGGCATGTTCCTTTACTCAGTTCCATATTAAGAGGGAAACTGCCCAATCAGAAGGCCATAACCTGTAATTATGCATGTGTGTGTGTGTGTGTAATGCATGCAGTAGACCTGTCTAAAATTACAAGTCTCCAAAGTTCAAGTTTGCTTGAGAAGGTAAAATATTATTTTGATGCATTTTCTGGGAAACTCATAATGTGAATTTGAAAATTGGTCTCATAATATTTGGTTGGTATTTTTGGCTGACCTTTTATATTCTTTTTTCCATATGCCTCCATCCTCACTAGTTCTTCTGGATCGTAAATCTATGAATCAACCCGTGTTTAAAACATTTTGTCATTTCCTTATATATCTTTCCGCTGCAGTTGCATTGGCTCGGCAACAAATACTTCCTAAGAGGTCCAGAAGGGAATGACATTCAGAAGACAAATGTTCCTAATATGAGGATCGCCTTTCGGCATGAGGTAACTTCAGGTTCTTCCTCTTAAACTTGTCATAAAACTTATCTCTAGGTGGTGGCTAATGGTTTAGAATCGGCAGACATGGATAGACGAGATGCAGTATCTTTACTCCGGAAGGGCACGAATTCCAGAAGAAATAGATCCCGCAATGTAATCGAGTATTAATACCCGAACCATGAAGCAAATTTCGGATAGTGGTGTTGTATGGAGTTGGGGAAGATGATGTGAAGAATTCCAAGAGCAATGGCTTTACAACCTAATCACTCCATATAGGATTAGAAAGAAGTTAATCTTTGAAGCTTAATAAGGTTCAGCTATTTTTGCTTTTGCTGATGCGGAAGGGGTTTTCAACTTTGATCCTTGGTTAAGTATTTTGGGAGAATTGATTTTCCTCACAGAACGCAAAGTATTCATTATAGTGTTTAAACCAAATATATATTAGCGAATTAACTCATTAGTTTTTTTTGCTTTTAATAATTTGGGTAATCAAAATTTTTAGACTTTGTACGTTTACTTGATAGTAAAGAGACTGCTGAACTAATTTTGAAACAAATTGGAGAGAAGAATTCCCCATATGTGGGGTGGGGTCAAGTTGCATATATTCTCTTGGATTCTTTTATATGAGATGTTGGCTTTGATGGTGATATACCAATGTCCCAAGTTTGAGAGTCTTTGTAGAAATGATTTTCTAAATTGTTATGGGTCCAGGATGTCTAATGAAATGATTAGAAACTAATATGACAAAGGTGCAATGTGCGTTCGCTTAATATCTTAAAATTTCTCCTACTAAACACTTGCTACATTAAGTGAATCGAATGGTAAGAAACTTAATTCCTTCTTATAAATTGAAAAGAAAAGAAAAACATCAGAAAATTTTGAACCAGAGAAGACCCAAATTCAAAAAAGCAAACCGCCTTGAAAAGAAAAAGAGGGAAAGAAAGCAAGAAAAGAAGGGCCAACCCAATGTTTTTTTTCCACCATTTGACCTGAGCCACCTAGGCCTTGTGTTGCCCAACAACCTAGCCACTAAGCAACAAAAACAGTCATGGAATAGAATCAGATTTAGATCTCTCAAGTCTCAACCTTTGGCCCTTTACCGAGCTCTAACCCTATCACTCGCCTCATCTTCCTTCACTTCATGCCTTCTCCACCACCATCACCATCAATCTCAGCCACCTTCTTCTTCTTCTTCTTCATCATCATCACTGTTGATGAGCTGCTGAGTACAGCAGCCAGTGTAAGTCATCAACCATGTTCTTCTCACCCAGAAAGCTTCTCTACTTCCTCATGCCCACCCTTCACTTCAACACCTCCTTTCCCTTTCTCTCTATCTCCCGGATGCGGCCACCCTTCTTTCCAAATCAAATGCTCCACTCCTTATTCCACCATCTCCATTAACAACATCACTTTCTCTTTACTCAACCACCAGCCTCACTCCACTTCACTCACACTCTCTCCCCAATCCCCACCCAACCCCATTTCCACTTGCTCTTCTTTCCATTTCCATTCCTTTGATCTCTCTGCTTCCCCGTTTCGAGTCTCCGATGGATCTTGCTCCAGACTCTCTGTTCTCCGGTCTTGTTCCCCTCCAAATCTCCCTGACTGTACCCAATGTCTCTTGGAATGTGAGCTGATCAAAAACCCTGTGAAACTCCTCCATGGCTGTGAATCCATTCGTCCTGTTCCGGGTCAAGGCTGCCAAGATGATGTCTTGGGTTACCTCGAGAAGTTCTTCAAAATGGGGTTTCAAGTGGAATGGGATGAAGCTCAAGACGCCTACTTCTCGAGCTGCAGAGACTGTGAATCGAAGAACGGTGTTTGCGGCTTCAATTCCTCCGACCCCAACAAGCAATTCCTCTGTTACCAATCCAAAACCACCATTACTCCACCTTGGATTCACGTGGATCACCCTCATAGAATCGCCATTGTTTCCTCTGTCTTGACTTCAACGTGCATTCTCCTTGTTGTTTCAGTGTCCATTGCTATTTTTAGGTGCAGAAAACTCAAATCCCAATCTATAGAAGAAGATCCGACGACTTTATTCCTCCACCGCCACCGTGCCGCGAGCCTCCTCCCTCCCGTTTTCACCTTCGAAGAACTCGAATCTTCCACCAACAGATTCGACCCGAAGCGCAAAATCGGCGACGGCGGGTTCGGGTCCGTCTACTTAGGCCAACTCCAGGACAATCGAATCGTGGCCGTTAAGTATCTCCACAAAAACAATCAGTCAGACAAAGGGTTATCGAGCAAATTTTTCTGCAATGAAATCTTAATCCTTTCTTCTATTAACCACCCGAATCTCGTTAAACTTCACGGCTATTGCAGCGATCCCAGAGGGTTGCTTTTGGTTTACGATTATGTTCCTAATGGAACCCTAGCTGACCACCTCCACGGCAGTCCAAAACCGTCGCTAACATGGAGAGTGAGGGTCGAAATGGCTTTGCAAATAGCTTCAGCTATCGAATACTTGCATTTCTCCGTTGTGCCGCCGATTGTTCATCGGGATATTACATCATCAAACATTTTCGTTGAAAAAGATATGAGGATTAAAGTCGGGGATTTTGGGCTTTCCAGGCTTTTGGCTTTCCCGGAAAACTCGTCATTGAAGTCCGATTTTGTTTGGACCGGGCCTCAAGGAACGCCCGGGTATTTGGATCCGGATTACCACAGGTCGTTCCGGTTAACGGAAAAAAGCGACGTTTACAGCTTCGGCGTCGTGTTGTTAGAGTTGATTTCCGGGTTGAAAGCGGTGGATCAGAGGAGGGAGAAGCGAGATATGGCATTAGCCGATCTAGTCGTCTCGAAGATCCAAATGGGACTGCTGCATCAGGTGGTGGACCCCGTTTTGATCCTCGGCGGGGAAGCGACGGAAGGCGTCGATGCGGTGGCGGAACTGGCGTTCCGATGCGTGGCGGCGGACAAGGACGATAGACCGGACGCGAGGGAGATAGTCGGAGAACTGAAACGGATTGCGAGCCGTGTACGTGTTCTTACAGCTTAGAGTGTCGTATTCGACTGGAAGTAACCCTGACGCGCCCAAGTGTTTGTTTTGGATTTGACGTGACGTGTCGTGTCGTGTCACAGTTTTTTTTTACTCTTTTTTACTGTTGATTTTGACACTCTTGTTGTCTTTGCTGCTTTGGAAGTTATGGTGAATGGTAAATTTTGGGAATTGTACAGTTTGAGTAATCGAGGAATTGGGAATCTTGAGTTGAGACCCCACTACTTTATATATGTGGTACGAGCAGAAGCAGTAATAATGGTAAAATTGTGTGGAATGCTATGTCCTGTCCCAAGTAAATTTTCCAAAGGTGAAAGTTGGGTGATTTTTTGTTTAAAAGTTTTTGGTAGGGTAACTATTGCTTGTTCGTTTGCAAAATGGAGCCAATGCTCTATGCTTCAACTATAATTCATCTGTTTTGCCCGTAAAACTCGATTCGAAAAAATAATTTTTTTATTCAATTCGGTTTAAGATTTAAATTATAAAAAGAGATTTCAAATAATTTGTTAATTGATTTTTAAGATCAGATCAAATGATTCAACTTTCGTCTGATATATGTAAATCACATGTGAAAAATATACATATATATCATATCTGATTATAGAGTCGTTTAAATTAAAATTAATAAATACGTATAACATTATAAATAGTTACAATTAAATTTAAATTTAAACTTGAACAACTAAATTTGACTCGAAAAAAAAAATTTATATAAAAGTAGAATTATAAAACAAAACTTGTAACTTTGACTCGATGAAATAATCGCCACTAATTTGAAAATCAAAATCTTTGCACAATTTAAATTCAAAGCATAGCATTAATCGGCATGGTCAACATTACAAGCCTGCCTCATGTCTGCAACATGTTGGACCTACCACTCACTCACTCACTCAACAACCCACCTTACGGATTCTTTATTTGAGTAAATGGAAAAATTTTATATTTTACAGTAAAAAGTTAAGATTCAAAACTTAGGGAATGGATTTTTGATAGTATATTCTATTAAAAAATACCCGCAGTTGCTTGTTAGCCATGGAATTGTGGGGAATGGATTTTTGTAAACAGGGAAGGCTCCTTAGGGAAGTTGGTCAAAATTTTGCATTGATTATGAAAATTAAGATGAAAAAATAATTTTAAAAATATTGTAAAAATGATTTTAAAAAATTAAGTTTAAAAATTCAATATTTGGTATTGCTGTTAAAAAAATGTTTTTTTAAAAAAGTAAAAAGTTAGATTTGGGTCAATAATCACTTTTCAAAAACGATTTTTTCTATTAAAATTCAAGTGTTTTCATTGATTCTTAGGTGGAGAAGTGATTTTGACCATCCAAACTCAATAAAACGGGGCCTAAGCCTGGACATACCCCCAAGAAAACAGACATTGTTGTCCAAAACATGGACAGTTCAGAGCAGATTCAGCCTAGAAACCCTAAATTTCATTTGAAAAACCATTACATTTATCTTGACCTGTATGCATTTACACCATTGTCCGGTGTTCATAAAACCCTGCGCTGCTTTGCTTGTCATTTTGTGAGAAAAAAAAATTGCCACCAATCAAAGGTACACACATTTTACATATTACACAGTGTAAAGATGCAGATTTACAGGAACATGTTACATTCTAGTTTCTTTCTGGTATTGGGGTGGTGAACGGTGATTCAACCTCTTATTGAAACTAAAGCTATATTATATATGTGGCTACTAATGCACATACCGGCTTAGTCGAAATATGCAGTCTCCAACACTCTGGCCTTTTCACCGATAGTCCCGGCTCCCGGCCTGCCGCTCAGCTTATAACCTTTCTCCTGAACAATTAACATGCAAAATGTCACATGAACGTACCTGTGTCCAACACTTAACACCTGAGTCCGAGTAACGTAGGTGCAAAGTAAACAGATAATGTATATACTTACCAGTAGACGCCATAGGAAAGGAGCTCCTTCCCTCTGCTTGAGCTGTTTCTCAATTGATTCTATGGCTACAATTCGAATAGTAAGTTAAAAACCAATCACCATAAATAAAATTAGTATAACATTTAACAAGATTAGGTGTCCAACCTTTGGTGGCTTGTCCAGTATTCAGCAACATAACGTACCAGACTTCATTAAATACATCAATTTGTTCATCGGATGCTCCAATAACCTGACGTTCGGAAACAAAAATCAAATAGACACCAAGTATTTGGCAGTGCAATCAAATTACCAACAAAATGATAGTTGATAATAGTACCTTATAAGTATAAGCATCGAAATCAGGACCGAGTATTTCTAGTGCTTGCTTTTCATTACCTCGTCCAAACTCATATACAGCTTCCGCAAGCTAAGAACAAAAGGGTTCGTAGAGGGAAAGAGAGATAAGAATAAGTACTTCAGAAAAGGAGGAAGGAAGCTTATAAAGTAATATCACAAAAGTATAATTGCAGTTTATGAATAACTCATTATATCGATAAAAGAAAATTAACTACAACCACTAAAGGAAGAAAAATTAGAACAAACCTGCATCGCTCTTTGCATTATTTGTTGCTTCTTCTTGCTCATCTTGGAAAGTCTTCAACAATGAAATACAATGGCGATGAAGCAACCACAATTCAAAATGACAAAAAAATGAAGAGAAATATCTTTCTAACCTCAACTTCAAGCCGTTTAGTAAATCTTCAGCTTTAGAAAGTTCCTCGGTAAAAGCTAAGGCCCATAATATCAACAAATCAAGGTGCCACTCTAAAAACCAGTTCGCCTGAACAATACAGGGAATACAAATATCATCAAATAATAAAGCCACGCAAACAACAGTATCGCCTCTCTAAAGTAAGGAACACGTGTGCGAGGAAGTTTACACCAGAGTATCATTTTAGTTGCAGTATTATTAGTGTTTCCCACTAGTTGCATAAACGTGTTACAATATAAATCACCATACTCTTCGGTCGCTCTAAGAAAAAGTGACAAGTTAAATAACAGGAAAGAGTACGAGCACGCAGAACATCTAGGGGATTTTTGTGTCTGTCAAGTTAGGAATTTCTTAACATATGTCAGTGAAACACAAATTAGCATTAAGCAAAGAGAGGATGAAGGCCTAAGAATCTCGGACTAGTAGAGGTACACCATAATTGTCTGCATTTTTTATTCTTCGTCCAAACTCGTTCTAAATGTTCTTTGAGTTTTCTTTTTCCAGCATAAATCCTTGACAAAGAAATATAAGCCGAATTAATCCAGTGTAGGTAATACTCATGATCAAAACAAAATCTCGTAGAAAAATGGACGTAGGTTGAAAAGATGTGTTAAGGAACATGTCCAATTTCCACTTCACCATGGAAGATAGCCTATAATCTACACTATCATATTCATATATTAACGTTCTATGAGGCTTATATGCAGTAAAAAATTCAAAAGGCAGCCCCGAACCTGGGTAATGAAAATTTAGCACTGCATGTAATTATTCCATATTCCAACATGCACATGTGTGTGTATAGTTCGATAGAATTGCCAACAATTCTTTTATGATACCATAGAGGAGGCATATATAAAAGTAGAGGCACTATTCAGAAAATTAAGAGTTTTCAAGTATATCGATGGGCATTAAAACTTTGTAATTTCAGTTCTAAACAGATATAAGTCATTAAAAAGGCAAATTATGTGAATAAACTTGAACATGAGGGTCAACTCACTTGATCTGTTAGAGATGCTGCCAAAATTTTCAACTGATCTTCAAAGACATCCAGTTTTCCCCGTACATAAACCCGCAACAACAGACCTAGAGCATTTATGTACATCTAAATGTACCAACAAGTCAAAACTTGTAATTTCCAATTGTGGAAGATGTTGAAAAGAAGAAAATACCTCCACAGGAACTGCATCAGTTCTTTCCAACTCCTTCCATATATGATCGTCATAAATTTCTCTGACCTTTGTAATTGGAGAATGACCTTCCAAATAACAAAGAGCCACATGCCACCAATTGTGGGTTAACCTAAATATTACACAAACTTTAATACTGAAAGAAAGCAAGAAACACAGGTAAAAACTCATTTAATGGCCTAAAAGGCATACATGAACGATGAACAAG
The DNA here is from genome assembly GCA_958450335.1 of Hibiscus tridactylites. NCBI lineage: Eukaryota > Viridiplantae > Streptophyta > Magnoliopsida > Malvales > Malvaceae > Hibiscus > Hibiscus tridactylites. The sequence goes on along the minus strand of OY288278.1, from coordinate 79,115,589 downwards.
AACTCCATGACTTTGAGCATTCTTCCATGAACTGCACTGCTTCTTTGTACCGACACTCATACTGAAGAACATGGCACAACTGCATGACAAAACAAAAACTATGAGAATTTCTCAAAGAAATATATATTTCTAGCAATAGTACACGCATATGTAATAATTATACATATTGCAATCACTCAGTTTGCCATAAACCGGAACTCCAGTTTGTTGTACAAATTAGTAAAAACAGCCTTCAATAAATTACAATGGGGAGCCTTTATTGTATATTCAACAAATAACCAGTTGACCATCCAATTACAAATGCATATGGTAAAATATAAGTTCACTCAGCATATAAATTATATGATTGGAAACAATAACATCAAATTTCCGAAGAGAAGGAAATTAAACGTATAGTCTTCAAAGCATAACACAACAACCGGAACTCACAGCATGTTGCGACCAAAAGTCTTGCTTATTTATCTCAAATCCCTTTTTTGCAGCATCCTCTGCATCTGCCATTCGTCCAAGCTCTAATAGCGGGAATGCAAGCATGCCATATACGTAATTTTCTTGTTGATTGTGTGGCAGAACCTATTGAATATACAAACCATTACAGGAAGACAGGTTAATACAAACCGAAAGTTCTCACGGGAAAACTGAAAGTTGTTTAGATAAGTCAATGCAACAAAATATGGCAAAGCAAAAATAATGCTAGATGTGAGACACGTTAAACCACAATCGCAATGGACAATTGCAGAAAAATTGATTAGTCAAAGCTATAAATTTCCCCACTCCTTTTAAAATCAAGAACATAATTCTTCACCGGGTAGGAAGTCACCTGTTGAACAAGATCTAAAGACAAATCAGCTCGACCCATATAAAAGCACAGTAATTGTGCCCTCTTCAATGAAAGAAGATCTCTTGGAAAATCTCTCAAGAGCTGCAACAAATGTACAGGAATCAAATACAATAGGAAAATTAGAAAGAAAGAAAAAATCAAGCCTGTTGAAGGAATCAACGAATTGATATTGAAGCTTTCGTATAAACGTGATAATTCTGAAGCATGCCACAACTATCATTGCATAAAACTGCCAAGTTCCTCAACATGTAAACCAGGGGACATTAGTGGTCTGTTCTTATTTTATCAGCACAATTACGAAAGGTGCAAAATTCTGAACTTATGTGACCTATTACTACTACCCTTCTTGTCATTTTACATTTTCACTTGCTGTTTAAGCCCTTAAATTTTGAATCAGGAAAGCCTTGTTCCTTGTCAATATGACAAAACTTGTTAGATTATCTAAAACACTAATAACTGGCTGCGGAGGGTTCATCCCGATGGGATGAGAAATCGATTTGTCAAACTGTCAAAATATATTGAATGTAACAAAATGCCTGAAAAATGGCTACCCTTACCTTAGAGTGTAACTCCACGGCAACATCATCATCTCTATCATGAGAAAACAAATAATTGATAGTTTCAAAAACAGCTTTCTCATAAGAAGTGGATTGTTCCTGCTCAAAACAACAAAAACCCAAAATTACAAAGAATTCCATTTCCAGCAGTATTCTTGTGTTTTCTAAAGGAAAACCAGATACATGTCAATGATAGAAAATTACAATTCTGGAGTTGGCAGCTTCTATAAGTTGAGCAGCCTTTGAAGGGTCAGAGGAATGGAGAAAATGGGCAGCCAAAACGTTGGCCAAAACACAGTCTTTGTCATGAACAAGCGCTTCTAAGATCACTTCCATGTTTCTCCCATAAGCAAGCACCTGCGAAAGTCGAACACTAGCAAACTAGAACCAAGAAACTTGTCCAGAAGCAGAGAATTTTAGAAATTCAAGTAAATACTAAAAGGGTATTGAAAGAGTGTGAGAATACCTGGTGATAGTAGTCGTTGATGGCGGATATGCAAGAATCGGAAGAGGTTTTAACTTCATAACCCCATTTATCCGATTTCAGTCCTTCCATTTTTTTTTCAGAGAGAAAACGAAGCACAAGGGAGAAGACAAGTTCGCAGTATGGTCGGGCATGGAAATGTGTATATACAGTACAGATGGCTACGCAGGTCAGGTGCGGCTAATTTAATGTTGCCCCCAATCTAAATTCTTACACAAGGCAGAATCCAATCTAAAACATTATCTAATTGATAAAAAAATTTGATTTCAAACTAAAATATTATTAACAACGTAATAATTTTGATTCCATCCTAAAATATTAGAAGTATGGTCTATTTGCTAGATTGTATGGTTTACATAAAATAAAAAAGGGACATGGGTAGGGATAGGCATTTCACCCGGGCCCGACGGGTTCCGGCCCGATCGGGTCGGGTATTTTTATGAAAAAAAATTGGGTTTGTGTCGAGTTTTTGTGTAGGGTGAGGTCGGGTCGGGTTTGAGTTTTAGGTAAAAAAATCCTACCCGACCCGACCCGAGACTAATAGTGCAATTTTTCCTTAAATTTTTTAGGGATATTTGTAATTATATCCCTTTATATATATATTTTTTATAATTAGGTCCTTAAAATTAATTTTTTATTTACAATTTAATCCTTAAGTTTATTATTTTTTATAATTATGCCTCTTAAAAATATTTTTTTACAATTAGGTCCCTAAAATTAATTTTTTTTCTATAGGTCGGGTCGGGTTTAGAATATTTATTTTCGGGTCGGATTTTTTAAAGAATGGGGTCGGGTCGGGTTCAGTTTTAGGATTATTAGTTTCGGGTCGGGTTCGAGTGGGCCAAAAACCCGACCCGACTCGTGCCCATCCCTAGACATGGGAGGGTTTGTAGACATTTTTGCTTTGATTTTTTTTAATATATGTTGGTGTGATGCAAGGGTAGCATTTGTTCAAATTATCTCAGTTTTTTTAAGAAGGCACACACAACATGGTAATATTGATGTTCGAACCCGGGTCACTAAAATGATAAACATCATCATTTGCCACTGGAACACAAGGAGTTTGAGCTTTTTTAATGTATTTTTATAATTTTAAAACCCAACTTATATTTTTATTTTTTATAAATTTAAAAAGCAAGGGGGAAAAGGTTTAAACAAATTGGGCTCACTATTCCACGTTGGGCTAAAATTGATCTTTTTACTTTTTGGGTATTGGGTTAAGCTTTTAGGCTTTGGATACCTTAACTTTCCTATTAATCAAACTAGAGATGGGCACGAGTCGGGTCGGGTTTTTGGCTCACCCGAACCTAACTCGAAAATAAATACTTTATATTCGCACTCAACCCGATATAAACATATTTAAAAAAAAAACTCGACCCGGACCGAAAATAAATACACTAAACCAGACCCAACCTATACAAAAAAATTAATTTTTAGGGACATTATTGTAAAAAATAATTTTAGGAGACATAATTGTAAAAAATTATAAATGTAAGGACTAAATTGTAAATAAAAAATTTAATTTTAAGGACCTAATTATAAAAATATAAAAAGGAAGTATTATTATAAATATCCCTATAAATTTAGGTCAAATTACATAATTAGTCATAGGTCGAGTCGGGTTGGGCTTTTGGCCCACCCGAACCCAACCCAAAATTAAATATTTTATATTCGCACTCGACCCGATCAAAACATATTAAAAAAAAAAACCGACCCGACCTGAAAATAAATACACTAAACCAGACCCAACCTATAGAAAAAAAAATTAATTTTAGGGTCCTTATTGTAAAAAATAATTTTAGGAGAAATAATCGTAAAAAATTATAAATTTAAGGACTAAATTGTAAATAAAAATTTAATTTTAAGGACCTAATTATAAAAAATATAAAAATGAAGTATTATTATAAATATCCCTAAAAATTTAGGTCAAATTACATAATTAGTCCTGGGTCGAGTCGGGTCGGGTTTTTGGCCCACCGAACCCAACCCGAAAATAAATACCTTATATTCGCACTCGACCTGATCTGAACATAATTTTTTTTTTAAAAACTCGACCCAACCCGAAAATAAATACACTAAACCAGACCTAACCTATAGAAGAAATTTTAATTTTTAGGGACCTTATTGTAAAAAAATAATTTTAGGAGACATAATCGTAAAAAAATTATAAATTTAAGGACTAAATTGTAAATAAAAATTTAATTGTAAGGACCTAATTATAAAAAATATAAAAATAAAGTATTATTATAAATATCCCAAAAAATTTAGGTCAAATTACATAATTAGCCCTGGGTCGAGTCGGATAAAATATTTTTCATCCTAAACCCGAACTCGATTTTTTATTAAAAAATCTAACCTGATCGGGTCAAGTCGAGTCGGGTAAAATGATCATCCCTAAATCGGACAACAACACAGGTGTATAGTAATTTTTCTTTAACCATTCAATAAGTACATGGTTAAAAAATATATTTCAAGATTTGTAAAAATCAAAATATAAACAATGCGAGATAATCTCATAATGTTTAAATATTGATTTTTAAGTCTTTAAAAAATATAAGTTTCTTCTATAAGAAAGGAAAACCTATCGGTTGAATCAACTGAATTAGTTGCATAGAATAATTTGCATGCAACAATTCAAGGGCCGAGATCGGAAGAGTTGTAAGTTCCAACAAACCAAACCGACGCTACCATGCCAAACAAAGGGGGATCCTCATTCAAGGGCACAAATTGATATTTTTAGACCTATTTTTACTTTTGCGATATTGAGTTATGCTTTTGAGTTTTGGGCTTTGGAGACCATAATTCTACTTTTTTAAAATAATTTTTTTCTTTTACAAACTTACCTATTAAACGGGTAAAATTAAGAAGTGAATGGCATTAGTTCAGATTTCTCTAGGAATATAGAGTTCTTTTATGCAATGACGAGTGAAGTCATCATCTCTTACCAGGCCTTCCAATGATGACTGACTGCAACAGGCCTTCCAGCTTGAAAACAAAACAGCCATTAACGGTGCCTTGTGTGTTTGGCAATGGACAGGGACCGATACCCGTTAAGGAAGCAGCAAAGGGGGTGGTTGCGTTGCGTCATGGACTCAAATTCTTGCTAATTTAAGCACAGGGGCCGACTTCAAAATCAACTCACCCCAACCAGACTAAACATCAAAATGACAATAAGTTCGGCACATCCTCTTATCTTACTTTGCTTTCCTTACTTGGATTCTTAGTATCTTTTTTTTTTCTATTTTTTTCTTGACATAATTTTAGTTAGGAGTGTTTATGGGCGGTTAATTATACCAAAACAGCTAATCGTTGTGATTATTAGAATGGCAATATTAAGATTTTGTGAATCGTTAACGTCCCGTTTAAACTGATTACCGCCTAAACGGTTAATCGGTTTATTCGGTACAGTTACTCGATTAACCATAAACCGTTTATATTTAGTATTATAAATAAGTAATATATATATATATTTATTACTACTTGATAAATTCACATTTTCATTTTTCAGCAAATATATAAAAACGTGCACCAACGGTTTAAGCCAAACTGTATTTCCAGCCTAAATTGATAACATTTTAGATTGCAACCTAATTGTTATGATTTTGTATAATATTTTAGATTACAACCTAAAATTTTAGGTTGCAACCATAAATGTTATCTAAATTTATAAATTTTAGGTTGCAGCCTAAAATGTTATATATAATGATAACATTTTAAGTTGCAACCGAAAATATAATGAAATATTAGTAATAATTAATAAATTAAGTATAATTATTAAATTAATTTTAAATTTCTTATCGATTTTTCGGTTAATCGTTTAGTCAAAATTTGTAACCGTTTCTGTCCTGTTTAACCGCTAATTTTACCGGTATGATTACCGTACCATTTCGACCAATATTTACCGATACAATTACCTACCATTTAATCTAGTTTTTCCAATTTTTTCGGTACAATACATCAATTTGGTTTTTTTTAACACTCCTAATCTTAGTATATCCTCTTTCACCACCTTATCCTTTTGTGTAAACTAATTTTGTGCTTTGGGTTAGGGATTAGGAGGGTAAAACTCAATTTGAAAAAAAAAATGATTTTTTGATTCGACTTAAATTGTAATTTTATAAATTTGACTGGATTCGAACAAGTTTCGAATAAAGTTTGAGTTATCAAGTGGATCTTCGAATAACTCAAAAATTTTAGTATTTAGTAGACCTATTTTCAAGTTCGAGATGAGTACTCAACTCTACCTGATTTTTAAGTTTGAGATGTTTACAATTAAATTTGAACAAAAACTCTAACAACTCTACTCAATTTAGATCGACTCGAATTTTTTAAACTCAACTCAATTCGAGAAAAATAAAATAAAATTTGAGTTACAGAATATGACTAAACTAACTTAATTTTTTAACTCGACTCGACCGTTGCTCAACCCTAGTCAGGGGCGGAGCCAGAAATTTATTTAAGGGGTGTCATTTTTTCAACGATATTTAATGAGGGTTAATTATTTATAAAGGGATGTCATTTTATTTATAAATGGGTGTCATTTTATTCTAAAAGGTGTGTCATTTGTCTATATTTTTAATTTTTTATAAACAAATTATATAGAAAAAAATAAATTTTTAAAAAATTTTGGGTGTTTCAATCCAAAGGGTGGTTCCACCCATGACCCTTGTAGGGACACCCAAATTATTGGCTGATCCGCATCTGATCAAACATAAAAGTCTTCACTCAAATTTAACTTGACCCGACATTTAAAAATATTTTATTTAATTCGAACCCGATAAAATTTTGAAATAAAAATCTCACCTGATCCAAATACATTTCTTTCAAAAAAAATTAGACGTTATGTTCCTTTAATCTTTTGGATCAAATACCTTTACATATATTTGATTTTCTAAAATGAAATACCAACCGAACTAAAACGTTATCCGCAACTCTTTTTATCTTTTATCTGCGAGAACCTTCCTTCATCCCTTTTCTATTTCCATCAATCCGATTCTCACCACTATATTTTGCAAGACTAGTTTGAACCGTTGATATAAATCCATGTTATTGATCAGACGGTAGAGAACTGAGGTGGAGTTGCACGTGAGAAAGAGAAGTGGTTTATGAAGGGGGAAAATGGCTGGACCTAGACCCCCATCCGACAAAACCTTACTGGAACTGATAGTTCGCAACTCCCGAGGTCTCCCTCTCTCATAAAATGAGAAAAAAAGGACATTGGGAATTCGAACTCAAAATTGTGAAGCCAACAAACAATCTCCATTGTCTAAGGAGAGCAACACTCTCGCTGACAAAAACAAACAATAAAAACTCATCCTTTCTCGCTTCCTGTTCCCCTTCAGTATAAGAGAAGTAAGCCCAGACCTGGCCTTGCTAACAATCAACCATATATTTTTTTATTGTGTTTTTCTATGTGAAGTTTGAGCTTGGGTTTTGTTTAATGGTGATGGATCCACCAGCTATGATGAGCGATGGGGGGTACAATCTAGCGGAGATCTGGCAGTATCCAGATAGCGAATCAGGGATAAGGAGGGGTCAGTTTGGACCCGGGTCGGGTCAGATCGTGGAACCGAACCGGGAAGTTTCTGGTAATGATCCGGTTAGCTTGGTGGAGCAGCTCAGAGGAGGTGGTGGTGGTGTGAGGAGACGGCGTGATGGGGAAGACGAGGCAGCTAAGGTTTGTTGTTTCCGCTTGTAATGGCAAATTGGCAATGGCGTGGTTTTCATTTTCATTTTTTTCACATGTTTTTTTCTCTTTAATCAAATGGGGTTTTTTGATCTGAATTGTACTTATTTTGATTAACATTTGGCTTGTTTTTCTAGTTCTTTTAAGTTTGAAAGTTGGGTTCTTGGATTGCTCTTATTTGTTTCTGGTGATTGATTGTTATATGGAAAGTTTATGGATTTAATTTGATAAACTTTGTTTATAATTTTGGGCAGAGTGATTGTGATGGGAAGAGACTTAAAGCCGATGAGAATCACGAATCAAAAGCCGGAGCAGAAGCCAGTTCAGGCAAGCCTGTGGAACAAAAAGCACAACCGCCACCGGAGCCGCCTAAACAAGATTACATCCACGTTCGAGCGAGAAGGGGTCAAGCTACCGATAGTCACAGTCTAGCAGAAAGGGTAATTTTGCTTCAGGATATGCCTAAATATCATTCTCATACAATGTTTGCAATCATTGTTTAGCTTTGGCATCTGGTCGAAGTTCATAGAATCTGAATATGTGTCTTTGATCTGAATCATTTTTTGGGGGCAGGCAAGGAGAGAAAAGATCAGCGAACGAATGAAAATTCTTCAGGATCTGGTCCCTGGTTGCAATAAGGTATACCATGGAATTCGTAAATTGTATATCCTCTGCAAACCGAATGCTATTTTGTTCGATATTGATGTATAAGAAAAACTAGCTTGGTGTGCTGTGAACCTGTCTCTGCTTAACAGTAAATTGATTACTTTCTAGTGCTATGGTCAGCGACGTGACTTTCTATTTCCTGTGATACCAAAACCATGTTATAATTCTTATTTAGCTTTCCCGGAACACGGCATATTTTAAGCCACTTGCTGAGTTATTTTTTTGGACTCAGGTTATTGGCAAAGCTCTTGTCCTTGATGAGATAATTAATTACATTCAATCACTGCAACATCAGGTCGAGGTGTGAATCCTTCTGCTCATGTATCACTGTATTTATTTTGCAATTCTCCTCTGCCACTTATCTCAAACTCGTGTTCCGTAAATTTTCTGGTCTTGCAGTTCTTGTCAATGAAGCTTGAAGCAGTCAATTCAAGAATGAACCCTGCCAGTGCCATTGATGTATTTTCACCTAAAGATGTAAGTATTATTCTGTTTGTCCTTGAACCATTTTATTTAAATTAATTTTAGACCCAAATTTTGATCACATTCCCTTTTGGTGCTAGCGTAGGCATATGCTTTCGAGGTTGTATTTCCATTCATCTAAAGCTTAGGTGCTTGTAGTTGTATCAAACTTGTACTGTCAATACTCAATACGCAAAAATCATTGAAGAGATTCCTGCCTTTCATAACTATCTGTTTTTTTGGTGTTTCAGTATGGCCATCAAACTTTTGATACTTCTGGAATGGCATTTAGTTCACAAGCAACAAGGGAATACAGTCGTGACACATCACCCGAGTGGTTGCATATCGGTGGCGCTTTCGAAAGAACAACGTAATATAGGTAACCCCTTGTCAATACGCAATAAGAGCATTAATCTGCAATGCTTCATCCTTCAGTCTTAGCCAAAGAAGTACACCGCATCATGTTAAACCAAAGAGACTCAATATTTTCCTTGCTCAACACGGGGCATGGAGACGAAATTGCTGTTGAAAAGAATGCTAAAAGTTATTGCCTTAAAACATCATACTTGTGTTTTGGACAATGTGTTGTTTTACTCCATATATAACATGTTTAGGCTCTCCGCCACACCTTCTCTGTACTAATACCTGAACAAAACAGAATCTCCCAGGATTGATTATTGTTGTTGTACAAGAAAGTTTACTTGTGTTTGGAATCACTGAAGCTTAAATGTTGAGTCGAACTTTGTTGTGACATTGCATTTGTTAAAAACCTGGAAATAAGCCCGGTTTAGTTATCTTTATCTTTCATTTTTGCTGCTCTAACATAGTACAAGTCTACAAGATGCATATCTAGTCTTTATTGTCCACAAAATAAACCCATGTTATAGGTGTCTTCGTCCGTTTTATAGTAATCCTGTCCTGATTGGGATGATATTCAAGTATAGTTCTACCAACACTAATCCAGATTCCAGAATTCGAACTTGGTTTAAATGCATAGGGAAGAAGTCTACTGTCATGTTTTCCTTGTTGATTATAAGTATTTTCTTTGCTCATGGGAATTCGGGGGGAGAAAGAAAGGTGTTGGTGATGGAGCACGGAGCTGGAAGATGTGGTCAGTTAGGAGATCATGGACACAAAGCCTGACTTGGTGACACAACATTAGGGACCTTACCGGCCACCTGCCAAGGTAATAACTGTTGTACATGTGGTATGTGGACGCATCGCTTTCCGTTTGCAATTATCATATAGTCACCATACCCTTTTACTTTCCTCAACTACTTTCTTCCTTCACCACCACGTCACCGCACTTGTTTCTCAAGGCATGCTCCGTTCTTTCTCCCCCATGAAGTTCTGCTCAACTGGTTTACGTGTCTTAGACGTGCCCGAAGAGCATTCTACGAGGATGCTTTAGCTACAATTCAAGGAAAAAGTTTGAGTTTCATCGTAATTGGTAATGACCTGTTTCAAGTTTCGTTCGTAAGAAGTCATTGCCACGAGAAGCACATGGTAAGAGTTTGAAAGAATAAAGGAGGTTGGAATTTATACCCAATGCTCTTAGATTCAGATTTTAGTGGCTAACCATGGAGGTAAATGCTGCACGCCATGAACAAAAGTGCTAACCCATGCCGGGTTCTTGGACAACATCACTATTCATTGGCTTTTCATGCTTGGTTTACCTCTAAAATTACCTACTGGCAGAATTATGAATAATTGCATACTAAAATAATTTTAAAACAAAATCCATTTGCCCCTGCAAAGTCCGAACTAAATTGTCGGGTATTTGCGTGTACACACCTTGTGCACACATGTGCTCAACTCGGATCTCTTAAGATGTACTTCATTTCTTTTTCACTGAAGTTACTTGTTGGGTTCGGTTACAATCTTTTCTCATTTCTAGCAACAAGACAGTCCACTAATTATTGACCAAACGACGCCGTTCTATCACGTCCATTTTCAAGAGAAAGTCCTCGTCGGCGTTTGAACGCAGTCTTCCCAATCGAGTAATTAACCTTTGCCCCTCCACGTCACCTCTCCACGCGCCTGATTAATTAGGAAACCCAGCTAACCCGCTTTCTTACTGGCCGCGAAGAAAAATAACCACGCGCAGAAAACGTATAAGCAAAAACGAATAACGCGGTTCGAGATTAGTCATGTTCAAAAGAAACCAAATTGAAGGTAAACAAAGAAATGGTAAAGAAAAATACTACAGTAAATACAAAGTAAAAAAAACCTGAAGGGCAAAGCCAAACAAACAAACAAAAAAATCCACTAAATTGAATTGAAGGAGAGGCCTCTCTCTGTTTCATCGTCGCAAAGGAGACCTCTTCGCCTTCAATCGAGCTCCATCAAATCGAGAAGCAGCTGTCCTAGCCATACAAAAAAGCAATCAATATTCCACTTCTGAATCTACGTTTGCCGATTTGTTTTTTTACCTTTTTTTGTTTGGATCTCTGAAAGAAAAGAAGGAAGATGAGTAGATGGGAAAACATCAGGTCATCGATGAGATCGCAACAAGATCGTAGTGAGAGCTTTAGTCAACAGGCGCCGTCTCGAACTGTCACGCTTGGTCGGGTTCAACCTCAGGCGCCCGCCTACCGCACCATCTACTGCAACGACCGCGACGCCAATTTCGCCCATCGATACAGGGTATTTATATAATTTATATTTTAATTTGTGCTGTTTTTTTTGGTGTTTTCAGTGTACGATTCCTGTTTGGCGTTTTGATTTTCAGGAAAACACGGCCTGTTGTGAATTTGAATGTTTACTAAACTAATGCTACCATCAGTAGGAACATGATTTAGACTTCCATTTATTTTTATTAATTTTTATATTTTGTTGGCTTAATTAAATTTTAGTTGTTGCGTGGCTTTCTCGCTTTTATTTTTAATTTTTCTGTAAAATGTTAATTTGACCGGATTCTTTGGGCTCAGAGATGCTGCTGCTATTATTAGACTGGTAACACTAGGATTTCCACTGGGCAATGCTAAAGTGAAGGAAATGTAAATCCATGAGAAAATAATCTTACTATACTGAAAAAATTGAAGGACATTACCTAAATATATTCGGAGCCTTAATATCTTCATCTCTTTTATAAATATATTCGGAGAGTTATAATTTTGTAGAAATCTTAGAAAGTGAAGTACTGGCACAGAGCCAGACTCTTAAGTTTTAGAGAATGTAGTGATCTTTCAGATCAGAAATCTTTAACTAAAATTCTTCAATTATAGTTAAAAGTTGATGGAATGGCGTCTCACTTATCTTAACCTTCTCTATTTTTATGGCGATGTTTGCATGTCTTCCGTGACTTGTATATAGTTTTATTGAACATTTTCTTTCAAGGCCAAAACGCAATCCCGCACTATGAAGATAAAAACCTTTGTATATCGAACAAGGAGAAATCTATGCTGAAATACGCATTTGTTGCTTGATGCCACAGAACTATAATCTTTGTCCTATTGGGTTTGAGCATTAATTGGGTTAAACCAATGTAACCAATCGAACCTATCAAATTTGGTTAAGCTGCTCTGGTTTTAAAATTTGTTAACTATTTATATAATAATTTTTAGTTATATATGATATCATTTATTTATTAGATTACATTTATATGATACGCATCAATTTAAATATAATAATATTCGATTAAACAAGTTAATTTTGTTGGTTTGGTCAGCTGTATGAGTTAATTCAGGTTAATCAGATTTTGGAATTATAGAATCACCGTCTGAATTGACTGGATGCTCACCCCTATGCCCTTAAACTTGTGGAGGTCATTTATTTTCCTCTTCATGTTTTATCTTCTTCAAATTTGAGTTTTCTTCTAGTATTCTATTCTATGAGAGAGTGCACATGCAATAAGTGGATTTTGCATCATTTATTAGGCTTCTGGAGATTACTGTTTAAGCAATTTCTCCCGACCTTCATCTAATCCTATTCCAGGACCATCATCTATTGTAGCTTAAGTTTCTTACTGTTGTGAGAAATACTTAATTGAGTTAAACAGTTGTACCGATCTTAAGTGACATCTTTGTCGGAGTGTGACATATGCCATAGGCACCTCTGTCTCTCAGAATTGTGATCTTTTTCCCCCCTTTATATGGAATAGGTTAAACTAATGGGAGGTGAAATATGTTGTAATGTTGGGGCCAACTAGATAACGTCATATTTTTCATTCACTATTTCCCTTGTTCTTCTTGTTCATCATTTGTATTCATTGATTATCCAAATATATTTTCCTTTTCATTTAGGAAACTACCCAGAAATAGGAATTATCTTGTTGGGGATTCATTTTATTGGAAACTTTGAAATATTAGTTTTGCATAGTTATCTGATGGGATTCTAGATATTGATATGCCCATGGACTTATCTTTTGCAATCTCTCTGCTTACTTGTTTCAAGTGTGAGTTAATGTTCTGTGCCTGTATGGAGCAGTGGGCAAGCAATAAATATTTGGAAAGTTCAATCAATGATATGCATGAGTAGAATATAAAAGCTTATTTATCATTGATAAATGCACTTTAACAGTAGTGCTTGATGCTTATTTCATATGCTTGTGCACACATTATGTTTGTATAAATGGGATTGTGACTGAATTTGCATCATTTGTGTAGGATTTCCTTCACTCTAGTTTTTGTTTGTATTCATACTCTGTTGCTCGCATCTGATTCTGATAAGTTGGATGTGGTTCTCATTAACATGGTATCTCTTGTTTTAGGGGAATTCCATATCAACTACCAAGTACAACTTTTTTACCTTTCTACCAAAGGGGCTTTATGAACAGGTAAGCTTATTGGAGTTCTCTAGCAGTGAAATGGGTAGCGTTCTATGATGGGAATTTATTGTTAAGACCTTTTAGGGTTGTGCTACTTATGGTTATAATAATAACCCTGACCATGACTATTTAGTTAAGCATGATGAGTGTGGATTCAAGATTAACAGTTAAATACCCATATAAATATCATTTTCTTCGTATCTAAATTTTGCCATCAAATTCAGGATAGAAACCTCAAAAAAGGATTTTTCAATAAAATTATTTTCTCTAATTGTTATTAAATTAATGAATAAGGTGAGTATTTTTAGTCTTCATGTGATATAGTTATTGGTTTTTGAGAAAGCTAGTCGAATAATTGTATAACTTGTATGAATTTACAACACGGATATGGTTATGGTTATTCATTTCCATATCAGAACAGGCATAGTTAGGAACACAGTGGAGGTGTTGTTTCTATTCTTAGCTAAATCATGGTTTTTGTGAAGAAGAGAGTTTTACACCTTTTCTTTGAGAATTGTAAATTAAAATATTTTGGTTTCCGCCTTCCGTGTTCCATCAAAGATTCTCCTTTTCTTTATCAAATTCTATATCCTACACTCATATCTTGCTGGGAGGTGTGTATGATCTTTATTTATAACTCTAGAAAATTTTAATCATTGCTTTTTGTACATTGATTTACTTTTTCCTCTTCGGAGTTAAACAACTTAAAGTGGCTAAATATATTTTGATTTAATGCTTGACGTGCCCATATTATCTTTTTAAGGAATACAAGTGGAACGGTTAAAGTTGTTATTGGATTGTTTAACAGGACAACAATTACCAGGTTTAATTCCAAGAAAGCACTCTATGTATTGGTTGATACTTTAAAACTGCCGTACTGTCCATTATTGTAATAAGTTACTGCCTCACTGTATCATCCATTGTTTTTTGGTTTTGGAATATGAGTTAGAAATCTATCTTAATTTGCACATGTGGATGGTTAGAGTTGGGATCTCCTATATTCTGTCTACTTCCTGACAAAGTTCTGTTTTACTCTGACAGTTCAGGCGGGTTGCTAACTTGTACTTTCTGACGGTATCTATTCTATCAGCAACTCCATATAGGTAAGTTTTTCCTACCATATTGTTGAGTTTGTTGCCTTTGGTGATTACAAAGCATTTTTCGTGGGGTGCTGGAATTATTACATGAATTTGTTCAACTTTCCTGCTACCTGTCTTCAGTTGAAGTAGGATTTGTGGCGTAGGGCTCGAGTGAATTCCTCCATGAACACGATGACTTATATTTTGTCTCAGATCTAATAATCTTCATCTTCGAGTGATAACTTTTAATTTCCATTGGTCTAATGTACTCCATTTTATTTATTAAAAATAGATGTTGGAACCATGAGTCTTTTCCATGCAGAAGTGGACATGACTATCAATCTTGTCATTTTCTTTTTAATGTCTCATCTCATGTTTCCATTCCTTGAAAGTTATAACCTTCCAATGAAACTTTTGGTATTGCTTCCACTTTTACAAAAGAGTTAATATGTTTCCTCATTCACATTGTTTCTATAAAGTTCTATAATACTTTTTTTAAAAGAGATAGTTTTCACTAGGAGCCTAATCAGCTGCTTTTAGTACAAATTGTAAATCAATCTTTCATATATTATTATGCATTTTCCGTATTATTCTTCTACCTTTCCTTGTGCTCATTAATTGCATTTACTTGGCTTGTTTCTTCTGCTGTGATTTTTTTGGCAATAATGACTTGTAAGACTGATTTGTGTATTGATGAGCTCTGTTATGTAATAACATTCCCTTTTGGTCAATGCAGTCCCGTGCATCCTGTAACAAATGTGGTTCCCCTGAGTCTGGTGCTTTTAGTTTCTCTTATTAAAGAGGCATTTGAGGACTGGGTGAGTGCTGTAGTTCATATTATTCATACCTTTTACCCCTTTGGCTTGGGCTCATCTCGACTTCATTATTCTTATTTATTCTTGGTTTGGTAGGTTTTAAGGTGCCCGGGGCTTAAGGCTCTGGAAGGGTTAGCTTGAGCTTTGACTTTTATATTTTGGATTTAATGCTGAATTCTTATTACTCTTTCTTCCTTCCCATTATTGCCTACAACAGAAACGTTTCCAGAATGATATGGCAATAAATAACTCTCCTGTAGACGTGTTGCAAGATCAAAGGTGGGAGTCTATTCCATGGAAAAAGTTGCAGGTTGGAGATATTATCAAGGTGATTTTCTAGATACACTTTGTTGATTAATTTTTGGCCAGTTTTTATTGAGATTGAGTACGTATATTGAAGGAGAGTTCTTCGACATTCATTATGTGTACATTGCAGATTATTGTCTTTATTTTTTGTGACACTTTGACTTCCCCCATTCTTTCTGGTGGAAAATTTTCTTTTGTTGATATTACAATATAATATTATTATGATTGAGGCTCGTTAAGTTGAGTTACAGGAATATCACTACTTGCATAAATATACGAGAATATAGTGTGAAATCTTGCCCTTGTTGCAGGTTAAGCAAGATGGATTTTTTCCTGCAGATATGCTTTTACTTGCTAGTACAAATGCTGATGGTATTTGCTACATTGAGGTAATTACCCGTTTCTGATCCTATTTGTAGTATTTTTCTCTACCTTTTTATTCTATTTATGAAAAGTGTATGCCCCTAAGTTATTTATCGGTGGGTGCCTTACTTAAAAAAACAACTTATGGCCTTCTAATTGCAGACTGCAAATTTGGATGGGGAAACAAATCTAAAAATCCGGAAGGCGCTAGAAAGGACTTGGGATTACATCACTCCTGAAAAAGCTTGTGAATTTAAAGGTTAAGCCTTTTAATTATTTCAGATTTTCAATGCTGCATGATTGTTAACCATGAAAATCTAAATGTTTGTTGAGTGATTTCCTTGATTCTGTGTCTAACACTGTCACAGGTCTTTGATGCTATTTGCTTTTGTATATACCAGCTGACTAAAATATTTAATAAGGTTAAAGTTGATCTTATAAAATAACACTACTTTTTGTTAATTGTAGGTGAAGTGCAGTGTGAGCAACCAAACAACTCTTTGTACACTTTTACCGGCAATCTTGTAATAGACAATCAAACATTGCCTCTTTCTCCAAATCAGATTTTACTGAGGGTATATTCTGATTTTCTTCCTTGCATCATCAGCTCTTTGCACTTCCTCTGGCAATCTTTTATTCTATGATCTTTCTCCACTGATAAACTTAACTGGCTGTGGTATTGGCAATTTGATTTCAGGGTTGCAGTCTGAAAAACACTGAGTTTATAGTTGGGGTTGTTATTTTTACTGGTCATGAAACAAAGGTTCGCTTTCTAAGTTTTATACCGTCTCTTATATGCAGTATGCTGAATCAAGTTATATACTGGATTTTTTTTGCATTATCGGAAATGTGTAAATATGAACATTTACATAAAAAAATCTTTTCTATTGTATTCAAATAATGTCAACCTTTGACACTTGCATCTGTATTATCATTTTGTGACAGACTGAGCTTAGAAGTTTTTGTGTATGTTTATCCTAAGGCAGACAAAAGTGTTATTTTTCTTCTCTTTATCTTTTTGTTCTGTTCTGCTTGGTTGATGTCATTTCGTGGGAATTTGGGATGAGTTTGCAGGTTATGATGAATTCCATGAATGTTCCTTCAAAAAGAAGTACATTAGAGAGGAAACTTGACAAACTTATACTGACTCTCTTTGGTACTCTTTTCACTATGTGTCTGATTGGAGCAATAGGCAGGTGCGTGAAATAGCTAGTCTGCACTTACAATGTGTCGTTAAATGTTGTGGGATTTCTTCAAATTGTTATGTGAATTTATTGATAATGATATTCTCTTCTTGAAATTTTGCAGTGGTGTATTCATTAACCGAAAGTACTACTTCTTAGGTCTCAGCAAAAGCGTGGAAGATCAGTTCAACCCTAATAGAAGATTTCTGGTAATACATGTTTGTTATTTCTGGGTCTCTCTTTCACATACCCATGCACTCCCCCAATAGACACATGAACTCAATCCTCTTTGCTGGTTTTACAGGTTGTTCTTTTGACCATGTTGACCCTACTTACTTTATACTCGACAATTATCCCTATATCTCTATATGTTTCTATTGAGGTTTGCCTTTCTCTTTCCTTTTATTATTTGATTTCTTGCTTTATCAATGCACAAAATTGATCTTTAGGTGATTTCATATTCAATTTTAGATGGTCAAGTTTATTCAGTCCACTCAAT
Source organism: Hibiscus tridactylites (assembly GCA_958450335.1). Lineage (NCBI taxonomy): Eukaryota > Viridiplantae > Streptophyta > Magnoliopsida > Malvales > Malvaceae > Hibiscus > Hibiscus tridactylites. The sequence goes on along the minus strand of OY288278.1, from coordinate 79,097,879 downwards.
TTATCAACAAGGATTTAAATATGTATCATGCTGAAACCGACACCCCTGCTTTGGCTAGGACATCTAATTTGAATGAGGAACTTGGACAGGTAAGCACATGCAATTTTTACTGACTTGAATTATATGCATCCTGGTTTTCCCCCTCCTGTCTAGCTCTAAATCATTTTAAATTGTTGGTACGATTAGGTAGAATACATTTTCTCTGATAAAACTGGAACTTTGACAAGAAATTTAATGGAGTTCTTCAAGTGCACGATTGGAGGAGAAATCTATGGAACAGGTATGACCGAAATTGAGAGGGGCGTTGCAGAACGAAAGGGCATAAAGGTCCAAGAGGTATTGTCCTTTATATCTCTTGATGAAGAAATTAATGTTTTTTTTTTCTTGCAAGGGACTGTTGTTCTTGTTCTCATAACATCTTTTGTAGGTGCAAGCATCAACCAATCCCGTGCGGGAAAAGGGTTTCAATTTTGATGATGTCAGGCTCATGCGAGGTGCTTGGAGAAATGAGCCTAATCCTAATGCTTGCAAGGTATTTTTACTATGGTCTTTTTATTATTCATGGTGTATAGTGCTATTTTTATATGGCCCTCGGCAATAGAAGCAACTGATGGTGTCATTTTTACTATTAATACGAGACATTTTCTAGTACAAAGCTTTTGTTGCTTACCGTTATGGGACTTGGTTTGGGTGAATCATTATACTTAATACTGGGGCTCTTTCTCTGTATAATTTGATCAAAGCTGGTGTTTGTGCAGAAATAGAACTTATGATGGGTCCATTTTGTAGTGTTGATTATTTGTTTCCCTTTTTATATTATTGCATTAGTCATTTGTTAAAATGCAATTAGTATTATTTTGGAGTGCACAAAATTGAGAATGATGTGGTAGTCTAATATATTAACTACAAAATTTCAAGACAGTTTTGTTTCTTTGTTGCAGGAATTTTTTAGATGCCTTGCCATATGTCACACTGTGCTTCCTGAAGGTGACGAGTCCCCTGAGAAAATCAAATATCAAGCTGCATCCCCAGATGAGGCTGCTTTGGTTTTGGCTGCAAAACATTTTGGCTTCTTCTTTTACAGGTCAGGGCTTAGGGTGCCCTATGTTACATTAAGAAGTGTATTTTTTTAATGAGAATTCTTAGGAACAATTTAATTCAATTTGATTCTGGTTTGGCTGCAAAGCATTTTGGATTCTTCTCTGGCAAATTTTGAACCAATTTTCTTTTCATTATTATTTCTGTTTCTGTTTTTGGTGAAAGCTAGTTGGGGAGGTTACTGTTGCCACATGGCTTTGCGGCTTGATTTGAGCCTTTTTTTCCTGCAGGCGTACACCTACAATGATATATGTTCGTGAGTCTCATGCGGAGAGGATGGGTAAAATCCAAGATGCGTCTTATGAAATTTTAAATGTTCTTGAGTTCAATAGGTTTGTATGCATCTTTCCCTCCTGTCTTTTTGTATGAGTTATTTCTGGTTGGCACCACCTATTAATTTCTTTTCATTAAAATAGTACGAGGAAGCGTCAATCTGTTGTATGTCGTTATCCAGATGGAAGGCTGGTACTATACTGTAAGGTAACAAATCTTCAGAACTTCGTAAATAAGTTGCCTGATAAAAATGTTTACTTTTCCTGGCCAAAGAGAAAGGACTGACACTGGGCTAGAACCATGCTTTTCACAGGGAGCTGACACTGTTATTTATGAGAGATTGGTGGGTGGAAGTGATGACTTAAAGAAAGTGACTAGGGAACACTTGGAGCAGTTCGGCTCTGCTGGATTACGAACCCTTTGCCTGGCTTATAAAGATCTAGCTCAGGACATTTATGAGAGCTGGAATGAGAAATTCATCCAAGCCAAGTCATATCTACGAGATCGTGAAAAGAAGCTGGATGAGGTATGCTTGTCTATGTGGTGAACATTTTTTTCTCTTAAAGAAATGTCTATTATTTTCCTTTTGGTAAACAATGACATTTTATCTTCTCTTCATTAAATGATGAATTTTGACTCTTTTATTAATGTTTTTGTTTATTTATTTTTTAAATTTAAAGAATAATGGTGTAGTAATGATTTTGTTTACTGAAATTTTGGTGGTAATCTGTTATATTATTCTTTACTAGGCAGGCTTTGCTGTTAATGTTAACTTATCTTTTGGGTGATACACTATTTAAATGGTAGGAACAACTTGTGGGATAGCCTGGTCTTGATCTTAATTTGGTCAAACTAATATGGTTATACCCGAGGGAAGGGACTAAGATCAAGATGACTGACTTGTGTGGTTTTTGGATCCTTTTTTGAAGTGGTGGGGGTTTGTTTGCTTTTGATAGGAGGTTTTCTTCTCATAGTGGTGCAGAGTTAGTCCGATTGGGATGCAGTAAGTGAATCTATGGGGATAATATTTTCTTCTTTTAGTGGGAGGGGAATGGCATTTTGAATCTGGATAGATATATGGTCAATAAACTTAGATTTATGAGATAATTGGAAAGTACTCGGTGGTCGTATGTGGCAGTGATAGTGGATCACCAATTAATCAGTCATCTAATTCCCATTTAAAAAAGTGGGGAACCTTTATGACCGGAGTTAAGTGATATGTAAAAGTAACTATAGTCAATATTACCCATTTAATATGCGAACTGGAAATTTTGGCTCAAAATTATATTTATTTTTTATTATAATTTCTATACTTCTAGTATTCAGTTGCCAAGTTCAAAACTAAATTTAGTGTTTCCTTTGAGTTTTTTTAATGTTATATGTAATAAATATATATATTTATATATATATTTGTTTTCTTTTAAGCATAATTTTAGTAGAATAGTTTTGTTTTCTAGTTGAAATCTTCATACATAATTTATGTTGTAAATATTAGTTTATTCATAATAAATATATCTTTTAATTGAATAATTTAATTATGCTTCTTTTTAAAGTAAATAAAAAATCCCAATATTTTACAACTTGTAATATATAAACATATTGAAAATTTTAGCTAGTGTAATTATTACAAATTTACAATGTGCATGATATTTTGGAACAAATTTAATATTTTCTAGTGACATCAAGCAAAGTGATCTTCAATTCTCAATAGTTAATGATTATAATTTATAACAAACAAGGTGGTTCCAAATCACGAATGATTAGGTCACCTTGGTGATTAGATTGGCACAGTGATATAAAAAATGATACCAAATACTACCTCACTGTAATCCAGATTTCATAACAACAAATTAGCTGTGTGCGGTGTAAACTAAGCTTTTGGAGTACTTTCAAAAGTGGTTCTTAAAATACTTTTACTAAGGGTGACCTTTTTATATTCCCTGAAATCAGGGAATTAGGAGATCTATAGCTATTGCTTTGCTGGGTTATGCAGCTGAAAGATTAAACTCTCCTTTCAATCAGATAAGTGGCCATTGCACTACTTCCCTCCTCCCATTCCCCCTTTTCTCATGGTAAGTGTTCAGCGTGGGGGAGTAATTGCTTTTGCTAATAAAGTGGATCAGTTGCAAAAATATGTTCTCTTCGGGATGCCATTTGATTGAATGGAGTATCTATTCAGTTTCTCCTAGCTTGCTTGGATTTAAATTTTGCAATATTTTTTGTTTATTTACATCCCTTACAATGTAATCTTAACCTGGCCTTCAGTGGGAAGGGTATTTATGAACATGCTCTACTCTGGAGTTTCTGAAGTATTAAAAATAGTTACATGGTGAAACTTTTTGAGATTATTCATGCGCGTGTTTAAAACTTATGCAGGTGGCTGAACTCATAGAGAAGGATCTCATTTTAATTGGTGCTACTGCGATAGAAGACAAGCTTCAAGAAGGAGTGCCTGATTGCATTGAGACTCTTTCTAGAGCTGGAATTAAGATTTGGGTGCTAACAGGGGACAAGATGGAAACTGCAATAAATATAGCTTATGGTAAGTATTTAATAGGAGATTCTTTTGACGTTACTTTTGCTTGGAATCATGTGTTCGTTCCTCATACGGTTTACAATCTTCATTTCACTTGCTTTTAATAACACGCAGCATGCAATTTACTAAACAATGATATGAAACAATTCACCATCAGCTCTGAAACAAATGCCATTAGAGAAGTTGAAGAAAGGGTAAGCATTTACTAACTAGTCTTGTTTAGATGCTTTTAGTCTAGGATTTATTAATATGCAAACTATTCAATATATTCATATGCTTATTCTTCATTTATCAGGGGGACCAAGTTGAAATTGCACGCTTTATGAAGGAGGAAGTTAAAAGACAACTGAAGAAGTGCCTTGATGAGGCACAGCAATATTTTCATACAGTCTCTGGACCAAAATTAGCACTTATTATAGATGGAAAGTGTCTGATGTATGCTTTAGACCCAAGTTTACGGATAATGCTTCTCAATTTTAGCTTGAATTGTTCTTCAGTTGTTTGCTGCCGAGTCTCCCCTCTACAGAAAGCACAGGTAGGTTCCTGATGATAACTGAACTGAAACACCTTTCAGTAGTGTTAGTATGTATGGATAAAAGGTCAATTCAGTAAATTGACGACAATGTGCAGATACCGTGACATTTCTGAAGGAACTTTGGATAAACATTACTGGATTTGATCTGGTTTCTTATTTTGAACAAAGTTTTGCGGTGTTGACAGATTTGCAGGATTGGCATCATTACATGCATTTTTCAAAACTTTATCAAAATAACAGTGTTTGATGTGTTGAGCAACTCTGGCCTAAACCTATTTTCTCTGTGACTACCTGGATTGTTTTAATGAGCTTTCAAAACTTGTCTAAAGTTTGTCTCCCCCCCATGTATAAGTGTATATTTGTATATTTCGAACTATTGGAATGAGGGAGGAAAGATGGTTTAACTTTTGGTGTTTTAAAAGCATCGTCAAAATTTACTTTTCCATTTGCAGGTAACGAGTCTAGTGAAAAAAGGTGCACGTAAAATTACACTTAGTATTGGTGATGGTGCCAATGATGTTAGCATGATTCAAGCTGCTCATATTGGTGTTGGAATTAGTGGGCTTGAGGGGATGCAAGCGGTTATGGCTAGTGATTTTGCAATCGCTCAGTTTCGCTTTCTTAAAGATTTGCTCCTTGTTCATGGGCGTTGGTCTTATATTAGATTATGCAAGGTTTGACTTTCTTTTCAGAAACGTTTAACATTTTTTCTTGGTGATATGTATGAGCGTTGGTGTTATCTTTATTTCATGCAAGGCTTGACTTTTCTCTGCCCTTCAAAGCATTTCAAAACTTATTTGATGATATTCATACCGCCTTTTGCAGGTCGTGACTTATTTCTTTTACAAGAATCTTACATTTACGTTGACTCAATTTTGGTTCACCTTTAATACTGGATTTTCTGGTCAACGATTCTACGACGATTGGTTCCAGTCATTGTATAACGTCATATTCACTGCACTGCCGGTGATTATTGTTGGCCTTTTTGATAAGGTACTGCAATTTTACCATTTGTTATGGACAGTTTTGTTCTGTCTGTTATATGCTTGATTTATGCAAGACTTTGTCATCCAGGATATCAGTTCATCCCTTTCAAAGAGGTACCCTGAGTTATACAAGGAGGGAATAAAAAATATATTTTTCAAGTGGAGAGTTGTTGCAATATGGGCCTTCTTTGCTGTCTATCAATCTCTAGTTTTCTACTACTTTGTGACGGATTCCAGTTCAAAAAGTCAAGGCTCATCCGGTAAAATGTTTGGTCTGTGGGATGTCAGCACAATGGCGTTCACGTGTGTTGTAGTAACTGTCAATTTGCGCCTTCTTATGATCTGTAATTCAATCACAAGATGGCATTACATCAGTGTTGGGGGAAGCATTCTAGCGTGGTTCTTGTTCATTTTCTTATATTCTGGTATTATGACTCCGTATGATCGACAGGTAAGTCGATAATCGTGTTTCATCATCTTTCTCCCTCCATTTCGAATGGGGAATGCAACTTAATGACTCTATTTGCTACTGCAGGAGAATATATTTGGGGTCATATATGTCTTGATGAGTACATTCTATTTCTACGTCACCCTTCTTCTTGTTCCCGTTGCTGCGCTTCTCGGAGATTTCCTTTACTTGGGGTAAGAATGAGAAATAACTAAAAAGTAACATATTTTATGCGTGCTGTTCGGTGGGAGATAAGCATCTTGGTTGCCCTTATTTTTCTCAATCACTATTATGTTATGAATCTTTTGAAAGATCGTTTTGGTTTTTTTCTTGACATGTTTACAATTTGTTTGCAGTGTGCAAAGATGGTTCTTCCCCTATGATTATCAGATTGTTCAGGAAATTCACAAGGATGAAGCCGATGATAATGGTCGTACAGATTTAGTGGAAATCAACAATCCCCTTACACCGGATGAGGCAAGAAGCTACGCTTTATCTCAATTGCCAAGGGAAATATCGAAACACACAGGATTTGCCTTCGACTCTCCCGGGTACGAGTCATTTTTCGCTTCACAGCTCGGCGTATATGCACCACAGAAGGCATGGGATGTTGCTCGCCGAGCTAGCATGAGGTCAAAGCCAAAACCAACCAAAATGAATTGATTCGAAGGAACATTGTTTGTACAAATTCTTTCTTTTTCCAAACCCCTTATTTGATGGTGTAGGCTTTTAGAGAAATCTGTAAAATTAGTCGATTTGTTGTAGTGCCTTTTTGTTCCATTATATTAGGAACCAAATTGAGTGCGAGGATGTCACGGATGTACAGCTAAACCATTAATAGACATAAATGCCAATTATATTATACAAATTTAAGTTTCGTTTTTTTCTTCTTTTTTAATAAAATTAAATCTTAGAATTTTAAAAGCATAAAATAATTTAACCTTTCCTATATCTAATTTTGGAGGATACGAAAAATCAAGTTACATGGACAAGATCAATATGATTCCCCTGCATTGTGTTGTACAACTGGAGAAGTCATTTTTGAATGGATTCCCATATAAATAAAATACTTGTCTTTGATGCTTTAAATCAAAGGTTTATTGTTATTTTATCGTATAAGATTAACGGTTCGCTAAGAGTTACTTTTATCACAATCTATTTATCTATGGGTCGATAAGATACTCAATTTCCCCATCATATTACATAAAGTTATGCTCATGAAGAAGTTGTATCGATTTCTTTGGATACACATCGTATTCTGTCTGTACTTATATAAATAAATAGACATTTAAACATGGTTTAGTAAATTTCTCTCATATTCCTATATAGGAACGGGAGTAAGGCGGCACAACCATAGAAGATTAAAAGTGATATTTATAGATTATTCACCAAATAAAATTGTTGGTGAGATTTAAACTCTGATACTTATTAACACGTTAATGAGTATTTAACTGATTGAACTAATTTATATTTTTTCATTATATATATGCTTTGTGTTATTTGGATGCCTTAGGTCCAAGAGGATGGAATTCTTTTAAATTGACATGGCTAATGTTGCCTTGAAGCAGAAGCCATTAGGCATTGGGTTCTGTAAATACAACACTATAGTGTTTGGAAACTGAGATTCAAATGGAATGGATAAGACAAAATGTAGCATATGCTAAAACTTTAGCTGTACTCCACTCTACTTAGCTAATAGCTACATGCTTAAAGCTGCTTCTGCTATTCTGGTATTACTTCATGTGCCCATCACTAGTTAATTTGGCAAACATAATATTATCTTATTATTCCTTTAGAATAAATATATTGAAACATATCAAAAATAGGAACCTAAGTATTAAGATTAGAAACTTCAACTAGGAATGGTTCAAATGGTGAGAGAGCATAAACTTTATGAACCCATCACTGCGGATAAGAATGAGCAAAACTCAATTCGATAATTTTTAATATATTAATTGAAATTGAACTAGTGATTTGCAGCCTGTTCTTTTTTATTAACAAAGGGAAATTGTTGATAATGAATGAATTCCAGATGAAATAATCTATTCTAGCATTTGGAATAGCAAACCCCCACCCATGAGAGCCAATTTAAAGGAAGAATATTCATGTGTTATAAAATGATATGTATGGTACTGTGATTTGTTACATTTATACCTATATAATGCCTACTCCTTTCTCCACTTTTTTGGACATTGCTCTCTCTCTCTCAATATATATATATATATAATTTGAATAACTAAAATTGGATGATATTTTTATGATTCCCAAATAATAGTAATATAGTAATTGGTGTTGAGATAAAAATAAAATTTCTCCAGCTTGAACTTGATTCGATCAAACTTGTTTTAAATATTAAAATAAAATTTGATTTCCAGACCAGTTTGATTATCAATTCTCTAACTCAAGTATGAATAAATATGCAAATAAAACAGTTCGAACTCGAATTTCTTAGAATAAACATCATCATCTTTTTACTGATATCACTCGCTAAGTTCAGAGATTACATATTAATACATAAATCTATATTTAACGTATTGTTGGTGGATAAAGTTAGGTATTTATACATCGTTAATGAATTTTGTTCATAAATAGAATTGGGATTACGATACGTATTCTTATGATAAATTTATGAATTAAAAAAATAAGTTAATTAAATATTCGTCGCCATTTTAATATTGCTTGTTAAAAAATTTATTACCATTACACCTGATATTAATCATTGATAATATATATATATATATATATATATATATATATATATATATATATATTCATGCAAATAATATTAAAACGCTTAATATTGCATCATAAATTATTATGACTTAGCCCTCAATTTTTAAAATTAATTTGACTCTCGTAATTTTAGTCCATATGTACATACATAAATGTATGTACATATGTATATATTTATGTAAAGCTTTTTGTTGTTGTTGTAAGTAAGGCATGGTAATGGGGTGTTTTGGCATTTTAGAATGAAGTAGAATAGAAATCCTATTATCTTTTTTTGGTGTTTTTATTTATTTTTACACTAAATAATTATGTTTAGGCATGGATGATTCTAAAATGTATAATGAATACAACTGCACATGGCCTTCGAAAAAGAAGACTCCAAAATAAATTCTCTAATATATAATACATATATGTATTATGAATAAAAATAGTACTCTATAGAATAATTTTCTCAAAAAAAATGATTGTGATATTTTAGAAGAGGTTGAAATTATAGGTGTTGTAGATGGTTTTATTTTAAAATATGCAAGAAAAACAATATTTTTTTTGTTCAAAAAGAAAAACAATACTTTGTAAGTGAAAATGTTAGATTTTTAGATATTTGTAAAAGCTCTATTTTAACAAATTACTCATGGCCTCTTGAATCTTTGAACTGTCTTTGAGTTCAGGGTTAAGGTTCGGGGAATTAGACTTGAGTGTATTTTTAGAGTTCAAGATTTAAGATTTAGAACTTGATATTAAACTTTAGAATTTAATTTTCTAGTGTTAGACATATGAAGGGACACCGAAAAGAATTTTAAATTTTTATCCACGAAATAATGCGTGAAAATACGTATAAAAATCTTATGCCCCTTTTCGGTGACCTACTTATGTCCGAACACTAAAAAAATACTAAAAATTAATTTCAAGGACAACGGGTGCCGAAAAAAGGCAGAAGATTTTCGTACCGAAAATACCCAAAGCTCAAAGCAAAAGAAAAACAGCACCGTATAAAGCAAAGCAAACGTTGGAAATGGTCGAGAAAGTAACACCGGTTTCCCCCTCTATAAAGAATACCCTCTGCCCTGCCCCTCCATCAATCTTAAGAAACAAACCTTTCCTTCTCTTATAAATCATATTCCAATCAATCATCATCTCCCTTTTTTATTTTATTTTCCTACATATAAGCTGGCAATACCAACCAACAATGGCCGGACCTGCTACTTCTTTCTTGTTTGGAACACTTGTAGTTTTGGGGTTTATGTTGGTTTTATCAATCGGGATCCTGCAAACCCAAGGACTTGAAACGATGACGATAACAGGCGACGACCATCGGTCTTGGACGTCGGCCAAACTGCAGCAGCAGGAACAGCAGGTGAAGGTCTTATGGAAAGGAAAGTCGAGTGTGGATCTCGACTACATGAGCAAAAGAAGAGTTCCTAATGGACCCGATCCTATTCATAACAGGTCTATTTCTAATCATATTTAATTATTTATACATATACGTATACCAATAAGTATACGTTTGAGCATGGTCGAACTCAGTTGGCTAGTTGTAGTATTTTTGCATGCTCCAATTTTGATATTCGACTTACAAACAACTTAATTTTATGACATTCTTTAATTAATTATTTGATTGAGAGAAATAGTCACAAACTCCGAATATATATAATTAACTGTTACATTGAGTCTTGCTCTACAGGTTGTCCGGTATGTTTTAATCCCCAACATTCACTTTAATCCATCTCTTAATCTTTCTTATCCACTGCTAATTATCATTAGCATAAAGAAGCCTTTAATTAATTATTCCATGGTGCCTTTCTTTTTCTTTTATAGAAATATGCAATAAGCTTCCCCTTTTTGTTATCCTTTTATGAAAGTGTGCTTGTACTTGTAGTATTACAAAGCAAACCAACTGATTAGCAAATCAATAGAACTAAAAGCTGAACCAGCATATATAATAATATACTATTTTGGAAACTACCACATTTTTTTATATGTAAAAGAGTTTGAAGGATTCGAACATAAAAATAAAATAAATAGATCGTAATGTCAAATACGTTCATATATACAATATTTTGAAAATAATTGTATGAATAAATTATATCCCTTTATCTTTATTAGAGATCTTTTGCACTTTTCGACAGGCGAGCTGGCAACTCGGGACGACCGCCGGGACAAGCCTAGCCACGGCATCGAAGTATGTGATCGGGAAGCTTCAAATGAAGCCGAAGTGCCTAAAGATCGACGATGAATGACCACCACAAAGCCAGCATAGTGTCTGCCATATATCTTGTATGTATTTTTGTCTTGTTTTTGGAAGTAGGACTATATAAAATTAATATTGAAAAATATATGAAATATCCAATATTTAACCCTGCAATGCATGCATGTGTAGCTCTTTGCTGTGATAGAGGAGTAAACAAATGGAAGCTTGTTTCATACTATAAAATATATATTCTCATCAAAAGCATCTTGCAAAGCCTTTTGCATCAACTTTTAAGTAGGATTTAGGAACAGTTGATGGGATTTGGTGGTGGGGAGATATGTTCTTAGCATCTTGCAAAGCCTTTTGCATGCATGAGAGGACATGTACCCGAAATTTAAGGCGTAATGAGACGAGACAAATCGCGCTATTCGAGTTCGACTCGATGAAAGTTCGGTCAACACTCGGTTCGAGTTCTTAACGAGCCAAGTCGAACATAGCATTATTCAGGCTCGATCGAGCTCGAACTCGACTCGACTCTTTTACACCCCTACCGAAATCTATCAAGACCGACCAGTCTTTGATTTGCTCGTGCTACTAGCGGATTCGGTTTATCGAATGTGTTTCGAATTTATATTCTAGAAAAGGAGGGCATGAGTTCCAAAACTAAAGTGAACCCACCAATTAAAGGTGTTAAAGCTCCAAAAAGGAAAAGTTGTTTTATACACAACTTTGGGTGTTGGTCTTTTTCTCTTGATTCTTTTGGTGACTGTTTTGGTCTTTGGGTCCATTCAAACTTGCATGAGCATGAGATTCTTATATCTCGTGCCAATCAAAGCAGAACAGATAAAGAAAAACAAAATGAAATAATATTATACATATAGATATAGTCACCACTCACCTTATATATTCTCATCAAAGCACTGAATTACAAATGAAAAGAGGCTGCGATCTCTCCAAGCAAATTTAACCTTTTTTTTTTAATTTCAGAGACTTATCTTGTGTTTGAGAAGCAAAGCAAAAGTAAGGTACATTCAAATTGGGGAATTGAGTGTTAAAGACAAAAGGCAAAAAAGGCGGGAAATTACTTATATATGAAGCTTTTGCTGCATTTTACATGTCTGATTTTAATCCAATAGAAATATAGATGGTGGAGGGTTCGATCCTCACTCTAAGTATGGAGCAGCTTTAAAGCTTGTAGTCAACGCCTACTTTTCATATGAACCAACAAAACGTTGAGTATATTAGACTCACACCGATAAATACATTAGGAATCCAAAACAATCTCGTGATAGATAAAGAATAGCACGTTAGAGGTAAGTGGGCTAATGGGTAAGCTCTGATAATTCATGGGGATCATTATGTAGTTAATGTCCACTTATTATGTTATAAAATGATGTGGGGATTGAGATTGAACCTCATGATTGATAAATAAGTTCTGATATGTCCTTTACCTATCGGTAGAAATTTCTAACTAAAATTAAATCTAGAGTCAAGCACATATATTTTACCTCTAGGTGCGAAGCTATAATCTTAAGCAGATAAACGAGTTCAGTGATTAATTATTCACATTCTATTAATATAGAGGTAGTTGTCTATTATAAGTTTTAAAACTGTTCCATATTCAGTACATAGATCGAACACTTAACCATTAGTTAAGGCAGAAAAAACCCTAACAATCTCAACTAAATTCCGTTGTTTGTATTTTTTTAAAAAAAACTTGACACATATTTTTTAATGTTTAATATTAAAGTAGCACATAACATTTTATCCCATGTATATGTATTAAGAATGTCGATTTCACACCCAATGCCATATTTGATTGGGCCTGACCCAGGGGCTCCTTTATTTGAAAAACACATATATATGCCCAAAGCAGTTTCTACTAGGGGTTTGGACATTTATAACTTTGGGTTAACGTAAATTGAAACTTTTAACACCCATAACCCATACTTTGGGGCTTAATCAAATTTCCAGTTTCCCAAAAGCTTAATGTAATTTTTGACAACTTAGTAATAACCTAATGGGTACCTAAACCTTTTTCTTAAACCTACTTATTATCTTAATTTGAAAATTTTATTTAACTCGGTATTTAAAGTTGATTTTTTTTCATTTTTATGATGTGACACAAATTGAGAGTATTACATCGTTAAAAATCAAATGGATAAAATATATAAATTATCACTGAATTTTGTTCGCTAACCTATTTTTGTTATTTAAGTTTTAAATCGTTCAGTTTACTTAATTAACTTTATACATTAATTTTTTCAATCACTCTTATGTTAATCTAATTACTGGATTTAAGTCATTTATAAAAAAAAATGATAAATGAAATATTACTTCAAATTTAAAATCCTATTCGCCAATCATTTAGATGTATACATAATCTTAAATAATAATATACATAAAACTAATTTCACTATCATTTAAATAAAACTTTGTAAAAAGCTGAAAATGACTTATTCATTGACCGGTTAGTCTGAATCAAGTTTTTCATAGATCAATTGTGGGATAACCTTTCGAACTCAATTTTCACTATTCGCAATGTCAATATTCGAATTTTTAACACTGTTTTAGGATCTAACGTTTCATCCTGCTAGATAGGGGTGGGAATTGTCGGGTACCCGGAAAATCGGGTACCCGGTTCATCCGGGTACCTCTTTAAACGGCCCGTGTCCCGGCCCATTATATCCGGGTACCCGGGATTCGGGTACCCGGGTAATCGGGTACCGGGTACCCGGTTCCTATTTTATTTTATTTTTTAAATTTTAAAATTAAAAAAAATCACATATTAAACACAAAAATATTTATAAAAAAATTAAACTTAAAACTTAAAAGAGTATAATACAAACATAGAAAAAATGTAGGGATTTAAACTTAATTTTAGAGTGAAAATATTAAGAAACATAAAATAAAAATATAATTTTAAATATAAAAAATATATATTAAATTTTATCGGGTCGGGTCGGGTACCCGATAAGGGAAAGCTTTCGGCCCGTGTTCCGGCCCGTGTCCTGGGAAATTTGCCGGGTCGGGTACCCGGCCCGGTCGAGTAATTTTTTTTCGGGAATTACCCGGTATTTTAGTTTCGGGTCGTCGGGTTTTCAGGCCGGGTCAATCGGGTCGGGTATTTTCTCCCACCTTACTGCTAGATCAACTGATTATTAATAATATTATGTGCATTTTAATATTCGTTATCCAATATTATTTAAAACGGTCTCAAAATTGTGTTTTCCTTCGTTCGTCAATTCAATTTCTTTTAGCTTATTAATGAGTTAGAGTTTCTTTTCATCCATAAACGGCTTTAATATATAGTTATATATTTTTAATGGTTTATTTTAAGGACACATGACAATATATTAAAATTGTTTATGAAGAATTTTTTTTTACAGTCGGTGTTCAATATAATAAAAACTTTTAACGGACATAAAAATATGTCTATTTTTATATTTAATACCTAATATTTATTTTTTGCAGATATAAAAAATGTTTCATATTTTTAATCTAATTTTCATTTTTTAAAATTAATAATAATAGTATTTTTTGTTTCAACTTTTGCCATGTACATTGATAAGAAGCATTCACATGGGGTGATAAAAAAATGGACATTTTCCCGTATTAAAATCAATTATTAATCCATTTTAAGTAACGAAATTAATGCAAAATGGACATTTTTCCCATATTAAAATCAATTACTAATCCATTTCAAGTAACCTGTGTAGTAGTCCCAATGGCTAAGGATAATATATTTCATTCAGGTGACTCGGGTTCGAGCATCGCACAATGTGTGTGCTTTATTAAAGGGCTAATAAAATTAAACAAATAATACTTTATAATCACACCAGCATATTTAAAAAATAACAAAATTAATGCACAACAAAAGGTAAAGTCCCTATACTATGCTCAAATTTGAGATCAAATCCTTCAATAAAGCACACATACCGTGTCCATATCACCTGAATGAAATATATCATTCTTTACTATTGGACCACTCCACAGGTTCTATTTATTTTTTTAGTTTAATACTAAAGTCTACAAACATTACACAAATTACCCTAATAATCTAATAGTTGTCTATGTGATAGAACAGGCCAATCGATACCCAACATTTGGATTTTGAAAATTCTATTCTATGAATAGATTAAACTTAAATTAATTATTAATCAAGAAAAAGAAGAAAAGCCACGTAATTTTTCATATTTAAAAGTTGAAGCCAATATATTTGTCACGTGTCGCTCATCCATCAATTCATTTAGTCAAAGTTTACGTTTATTAATTTAAATATTGAATGAGACAAAAAATATCAAATATTAAAATAAGTTAAACCATATATCTAAAAATCAAAAGTCATAGTCTTTTTACTAAAAATGTAAAAGGAATTGCAGGGTTCATCTATTTCAAATGGATGCATGCATAAATGCACGCTTTTACTCTATATACTAAAAACCTTCCTCTCTAAGTTTACTTTTTGAGCAAGCACTCAATAACCTTCCTCTCTAACTATGTGGTTGTTGTGAGGAAGTTATTTGGATGAATTAATACCATTTATCCAAAAACAAAACAATATTAGGTCAGACTGGTATTTAAATATGTGGTTCTTAAAATTAATTTTAATTTATCAACCAACGTAAGACGAATATATTAAATTTAAATTAATTAATAATTAAGAAAAAATGTATAATTTTTTCAAAGAAAATCATTTTCTGAAAAAATTAATTACAGTAAAACAAACATACTAAAATTTACAAACATTACACAATTTCAATTCTCAACATGTGGACTTTAAAAATCTACGAATACATTAAACTTAAATTAATTAATAATGAAAAGAAAAACAGAAAAGTTATGTAATTTGTCATATTCAAAAACTGAAACCAATGCATTTGTCACGTGTCGTTCATGCATCAATTCATTATGTCATTATTAACGCTTGTTAATTTAAATATTGAATAAAATAAAAAAAATCGAATACCAAATATTAAATTAAATTAAACCATATATTTAAAAAAAATCAAATGTCATAGTCTTCTACTAAAAATGTAAACGAGTAATGAATTGCAGGGTTCATCATTCACCTACTGTTTTGCACACATAACATGCCTCTTACCAAAACGGCAAACATAGCAAATAAAGTTAATTTGGCAAAAAAAAATTAAAGAAATAAATATTTATTGTCGCACTTCATTGCATTCATATCGAATAAAAATATATTTATTTAATAAAAACAGTAATTGATTCTTGAAAATCTAGGAGATAAATATTTTATACGAACAAATACTTTAAATAAGCAGCATATTGGTTTAAGAGATAAACATTATGATATCTCTTAATTAAATGTCAAGTTTAAAATTTTGTATAGACAGAAAATTTGTACGGAAACTCACTACTCAAAATTAGGCATGTCAGTTTAAATTAATTAGAACAAAATTTTAAAAAATTAGGAGTGCAACTAAAATATATATTATATATTTTAAATAAAGTTATTATTGAAAATCTAGGGAAAAATCATTCATTTTCCGCCGCGCTTTTCATAAATAAAATAATAAAAAAATAAGTAGTACTACCTAATCGCAATGCCGTATTATTCATACACGCAAACACTGTCAAAACTCAAAACCTTCATCTGCAAGTTTACGAAGGTGAAAGTACGAATCCTTTTCTCAGCAATCAGTGTCTTTTGTGTTATTATAAATTCGGGTGTTCTCTTCTCTTCTCCCAGAACAAAAGCAAGCTCAAAAAACAGAGCATCCGCCATTGATACCTTGAGTTGAGCTTCTCATTGCCTTTTCCATTCCAACTCCTTCACGAGTATGCATCTTCTTCTTCATTCTTTCTCTCTCTTTTTTTTTTGAGTTTGTTCTTTGATTATTTCTCTTTATCATGCCATTGGTGTTGTTTTAATGAGAGAGATACACGTTGGGTTTTGTTTGTGATGATATGTTTTTTTTTTTGGGTTAATGGCGGTGAGTTAGGAGAACTGGCCGGAGAAATGGCCGGTGAGGTCTCTCAAGCATAGAACAGAGTGAAAAGAGTTGTGGAGTTGTGCATAAGTTTGATTTCCTTTCGAATGTGATGTTGTTAGAGAATGGCATGTGTGTGTGAACTCTGTGTTATGGTAATGTGTTCACTTTTACTGACAGAAAATATTAAATTGATAGAATTTTCAGCAGCCATGGAAGCAGTTGACATGGAGATTGAAATTTCCCGACAAGATCCTCTCTTGTTTGCCAGAAGGTGGTTCCTTCTCATCTTTTTTCTTTTGATAGCTTAGCTGATGAAGTGGGATAAAGTTTCTATCTTTTTTTTTCTTCTTTTTTTATATTCTGTACTCTTATATCACCCTTTGTTATGTCAAGAATTAAAGTCAAAAGCTTTGATGTTTTCTGCATTTGCTTGTTTATGGAGCAGCTACCAGGTTGAAGCATTAGAGAAAGCTATTATGCAAAACACTATAGCTTACTTGGAAACCGGCTCCGGCAAGACACTGATTGCCATCATGCTTCTCCGCCACTATGCCTACCTTATTCGCAAGCCTTCGTCCTCATTTGCCGTCTTCTTGGTTCCCCAAGTAGTCCTGGTTAAACAAGTAATGTCAAATTACTTGCTGAGACTTTTTGAATAGTATCTGTCTCATGTATATTTCTAGCACACAAGAAAGCTTGAGTTCAAAGGGACACCCATGGTCATTTATGTGTTGATATTAGTGTTTTCCTTTTTAAAAAGCTTTTGATTTATCGTTTCTCTAATTGTTTTACTTGATGATTAGCAAGCTGATGCTCTAGAAATGCATACGGACTTGAAAGTGGGCAAATATTGGGGAGATATGGGGGTCGACCTTTGGGATGGTACGAAATGGAACGAAGAAATCGAGAAATATGAGGTGATGTTTTTCTATATGTATTGTTTAGTTGATATGGTTGTGATGCAGAGCAACTTCTTTCTTTTCCTCATCATGTAGATTATGTACGTGCTATGTGATGTACTGGCTGCTTCACTGAACTATTAGCTGAAAAATTATACAATAGCATTGTGTTTCTTAAGCAGTTAAAGTTGATCAATAGGGTATCAAAGTATGTTTCTTAAGCTTAAAAGATTCTGATTGGTCATTGGTCTGAAATGCTGGTACTTTCAAAGTGGAGCTTCTGGTGTTCCATGTTTCTCTCCCTATTGATCACCAACACCAAGGCATAGCCTGCAAAATAGTTCAGTCAAAAAGGGAGCCATAAGAAGTTTATCCAAGCTGTCAGTTTGCCTTAAGATGCATGCAATACTTGTGGGTTAGTACTTAGTAGTCTACATGTCATTGCAAAATATGTGAAGTGGAAACCATTATTAACTTTATTGTAACAAAAATGGGTTTGAGTTGAGCCTACTCATTCACTGGCATAGGATTCTTTTGTTGACTGCTGGTGTTGTGCATCTTTCTTTCTTTCTTACATGTTGTACATGCAGCTAGCAATAACATGTCTTTCTTACTCACAGGTGCTTGTGATGACACCTCAAATTTTACTTAATGGATTGATGCATGGCTTCTTCAAGATAAACATGATAAAGGTTTTGATAATGGATGAATGCCATCATGCCAAAAGAAATCACGCGTATGCTTCCATTATGAAAGTGAGTTGTCTTTCTATTCACCCTTCTTTATATTTTAATTTTGCTCGTGTACGCATTGTTGTGATGCTCATCGTATGGAAATGGCTATGACATTTGGTTAGCCCTTGCATCTTGGTAACTAGACAGGAAATGAATTTGGAGGAGCATTGTTTTATGTTTTTGCACATTGATCTTATGATATTTATCCACAAAATATATCGGTACAAAAAAATGTGGAAAACGTTGCACATAACTAAGTATAATTAAATTGTATACATTGGCAGCTCCCACTTAAAAAGCTGGCAAGTTTTGTTTCCGAAAAAAAATCATTTTTGTGTTGTGTGAATGGTTTTGCCTGGGAAATCAGACTTGTGCTATTTTCATATTTTAGTTTAACTATGAATCATCAACCTACTAGAGTGATATATATCGGTTATGTTTGAGGATTTGTTTGCATTACAGGACTTCTATCATAGCCAGTTAAAGTCTGGTGCATCTAACCTTCCTAGGATTTTTGGGATGACTGCTTCCCCTATTAACACAAAAGGTGATTCATTCAAGTTTTTCATGTTTATTGGTTATTTGTGTTTCTATTTTATAGTACTCGAACATCTTACCCCCTCGGTATTACCCTAGGGGCAAAATCGGCTGATGGCTATTGGCAGAAGATCCATAAGCTGGAGACGATTATGAATTCAAAGGTTCGATTTTTCAGTCATGTTTCTATGGAACTATTCTAATTCAGTTTTCACATTTTACAAGTTCATTTTGGAGTGGAGTTATACAAGTTTATTAAAAGGAAGCCTTGAGTCAACGTATTGATTGAAGGAAAACTGAAAGGAAACTTGTCCAAAATGTATGAATAAACTAAATTGCATTGAGACCTTGAGCTTTGGATCTTAATTGTAAAACTTAAAATAAACTGTCTAGTTTATACAAGTTTTGTAATTCTTGCTTCTTTCACTTTTGGTCTTTTATACTGTTTTGCACATGATATTTTGATGCATATAAGTTTTTAATAGATTTTTCTTTCAATTTTGCCTATGCTTATGATTTGTTTCTTTGAGACATAATTGTGTCGTAAGGAAAACTACATTTTTAATATTTACATGGTCTGTTTTCCTCCACTAAAGGTGTATACATGTGCAAGTGAATCGGTGCTTGCTAAGTTTGTTCCATTTTCGACTCCAAAGTTCAAGTTTTACCAACATATGAAAATACCAAATGACTTATATGAACACTTGAAAAAGGAACTGGATGATTTGAAAGCAAAGGTACGTATATTCTTTGTTGAAACTTTTTGCTATGTTTCCAGTTTGATGTGGTAAATTTCTTCTATTTTATGAGGTGTGTAGGGGTGAGACTTTTTACTAGTTACTAAATTTGGATTTTCTTTTGACTAGTGTACCTATATGTAATTCAACTTGGGTCTTGGCTCATACTTGAATATGCATTGTCTATTTTTTTCCTGTTAGGATACTGACAGTATATGCACTGCTTTTCAGCATGAATGTTCGTTGGACAATTTGGATCTTGAAGCTTCTGCAACATTGTCTGCTAGGAACAAAATATCAAAGAGATGTGCCGCTTTAAAATACTGTTTAGACGAGCTTGGTGTCTGGTTGGCTTTTAAGGTACCTCTTTAGACAGTTAATTATTGCCGCCAAAGTGCCATTTTATGTATGCATCATTGAGTCTGTTCATTTGTAATAGGCTGCAGAGTACTTGTCGTGTAATGAAAACGAGTTTCTTCTGTGGGAGACATTGGATGTGTGTGGTGAGAAAATTGTTAGGAGCTTCAGTTCAAATGCTTTCCATGCAATTGGAACTTGCTTACCATCTGGTACTTGTATATTCATCTTATAATGAGTTGATAATTAGTTGCTTTATCATTTTTTCGTAACTGTTTTCTTTTTGTTTTTTATTTCACCATATAGGTCCAGATTGGTCCATTGCTAATGATATTAAAGCCGATGTGGATGCCGGGTTTCTTACCGCAAAGGTTTTATGCCTTATCGAATCTCTTTATGAATACAGGTAACACGGTTAACATACAGTTGGATCTGTTGTTCTGTGAGTTAACACTGTCCATCTCCCTCATTTTTCTGCTGTTTTGCATTATATCTTCTTGTTATATTCTGTTATGTGCTACAATGCAGGGCGTTGAAGGACATAAGGTGTATAATTTTTGTAGAGCGGGTTGTGACGGCCATTGTGCTTCAATCGCTATTAAGTGAATTTCTTCCAAAGTGGAGTAGTTGGAAGGCCAAATATGTTGCAGGAAATAGCTCTGGATTGCTGAGCCAGACTAGGAATAAACAAAATGAAATCGTAGAAGAATTCCGTAAAGGGATGGTATGTTTTTATGTCATGTATAGTAGGAAATGATGATTCTGTTAGCAGCAGCATTTGATGACGTTCCATTCCATTCCATCCTTGCAGGTTAACGTAATTGTTGCAACTTCAATTCTTGAAGAAGGCTTGGATGTCCAATTGTGCAACTTAATCATTAGATTTGATCCTTCACCAAACATTTGTAGTTTCATACAATCTCGGGGTCGTGCTAGAATGGAGAATTCAGAATACCTATTAATGGTGGAGAGGTAATAATCTATCTATATTTCTATTCCTTCTCATATATTATTTCTCAAATTTTAAAAAACTGTATTACTAGTGCTACCATAGATAACTTATTAATACCTTCTTATATCCTTAACAATTCTTTTGGTTTAATTATTGTAGTGGAGATTCAGAAACACGATCTCGACTGGAGGAGTATCTTACTTGTGGAGATGTAATGAGAAGGGAATCGTTATGCCATGCTTCCGATCCATGTTCTCCTCTTAGCAATGACTTAAATGATGAAGAGTTCTACCAGGTTGCAAGTACAGGGGCACGTATGACTCTTACTTCCAGTGTTGTTTTGATATACTTCTATTGCTCCCGTCTCCCTGCAGATGGGTTAGTAATTCTTAGCATTTACTTACCATGCATTCTAATTAGAGCCTTATTATCTTTGTGCATGGTTTAATGTTATTGCTTCTTTCTCGTGTTTGTTTGTTCTCTCTAGGTATTTTAAACCTCGTCCACAGTTTGTCGAAGACGAGCAAATGGGGATTTGCACTTGCACCATCCATCTACCCAAGAGTTGCCCCATACAAACTGTTCTTGTCCAGGGAAACATTAAAAACCTAAAGCAAAAGGCATGCTTTGAAGCATGCAAGGAACTCCACCGAATTGGTGCTTTAACAGATAATCTTGTGCCTAACAATGGTGTGGAAGAAAAGGATGTTGAAGAAACTGGTGATTATAATGCATGCCTATATATTTTATTTATCTTTAACGATTATGTATGTGATTTCAATGTACTTAAAGATGTTAAAAGTAGTATCTTATTTTATTTCCAGGGAAGAAACCCTACAATGATGATCAACCGATTTTCTTTCCACATGAGCTGGTCACTCAAGGTTTACAAGAGTCCCGGACAATGTATTACTGCTACTTAATGGAGTTGAAGCAGAACTTTGACTACGAGGTTCCGGTTCATAACATCATGCTTCTTTTGAGGAGTCGGCTTGAAATGGATGGAAGAAGTATGGGTATTGAGTTGGAAGTTGATAGGGGTACGTTAACAGTTAACTTGAAATATGTTGGAGAAATTCATCTCGAATCTGACCAGGTACTATATCTTGTTTTTATTTTTGAAAAAAATATTATTGTTCTAAGGTGGTAAAAATAGAAAATATTTAGTAAGACATTTGTATTTTAACATTTTCCTCTCTTTGCACCTGTTTCTGCTGGTAGGTTATCTTATGTAGAAGGTTTCAGATGGCCCTTTTTCGAGTTCTTATGGACCGTAAAGCAGAAAAATTGAAAGATGTGTTATGCGACCTTACCTTAGGGAAATCTGACATTGATTATCTTCTTCTCCCATCAAATTACGTGGACCAGAATCCCGCGATTGATTGGTTTTCAGTTAATTCTGTCATGTTTTCTTATGAAAAGGTCTGGATTTATCACAAGAATTGTAATGCTGGCATGATACAAACCAATAGTGGTTGGTTATGCGCTTGCATGATTCAGAATTCGTTGGTCTCTACACCTCACAATGGCCATGCCTATATTATCAATGGTTTTTTAAACAATTTAAATGCGAATTCACTTTTGAAGCTAAGTGATGGAAGCGAAATGACCTACCAGAAGTATTATGAACAACGGTAAGCATATGTTTTAGTACTTTTGTGAAGAATTTATTTGGAAGATGTGATATTTTTATTGTTACTAACCCAATTCTCGTGTGACATTACAGCCATGGTATTCATCTACATTTTACTAAAGTCTCTTTCCTTTCTGGACGACACATTTTCCCTATACAAAATCACCTTAAGAGGTGTCGAAGACGGAAAGAGAAAGGCATGTTTTCACTTATTATCTTGTCTTGTAGAGATTAGAAAAATGTCTGGTATAAAGTCTGTTTTTACCCCTTTGAATTGTTCAACTGGTGAAAGAGAAAGCACTCCCCGCCCCCTTCATCATTTACTTGTTGAGTATTCATATAAGTTCAGTATAGTTCATTCGATTTGCTTTAATTTTAATTTTTTAATTTATTTTGCAGAATTAAGTACTGCATTTGTAGAATTGCCTCCTGAAATCTGTGATGTCCTTATGTCTCCCATATCCATTAGCACGCTTTATTCTTTCACGTTTGTTCCATTAATTATGCATCGGATCGAGTCTTTGCTCCTTGCTACCAGCTTGAAAAGGATGCATCTGGATCATTGCGTGCAAAATGTAGCTATTCCAACCATGAAGGTAAGCCAGCATACTTTTGAATTCCTTGTTCAGGAATATGTATTACCTCTTAGAAGTAAGACCAACTAATCAGCATGCATAATTAAGTGCAGCATTTTTACCTGCAACTTTACGTTCTGTACAAGTAATTTCGATATGCATGATTAAGTGCAGCATTTTATATGTTGTCTCACTCTCTGGTCTGACTTGATTCGACTATGCTTGGTAGGTTTTGGAGGCAATTACAACGAAGAAGTGCCTAGAGAGTTTCCATTTGGAATCACTGGAGACGCTTGGGGACTCTTTTTTGAAGTACTCCGTTTGCCAGCATCTATTCAAAAGACATCAAAATCACCACGAGGGACTTCTCAGTGTCAGGAAGGATAAAATCATTTCGAATACAGCTCTTTGCTCTCTAGGATGTGACAAGAAGCTTCCGGTAAATTTTCCTCTAGATATTTGTTTATCCGATTCCGATCATCTTCTCATCAGGGTGGTTTTATCCCTTATATGATCAGTTAGTTCTCTTTTTAATATGCTTCAAAAACCTCCCCAAACTGCAGGGATTTATCCGTGACGAGCCTTTTGATCCCAAAAATTGGATGGTTCCTGGTTGTAGTTCAGGAACTTATACTTTGAATGAGGAGACACTTTGTAACGCAAGAAAAATATATGTTAGTGGGAGAAGAAAGGTGAAAAGCAAGAAGGTTGCCGATGTTGTTGAGGCTCTTATTGGTGCATATCTTAGCACCGGAGGCGAAGCCGCTGCCTTATCATTTATGAATTGGCTCGGCATAACAATAGATGTTACAAATATACCGTACGAAAGACAATTCAAAGTGCAGGCTGAAAATTATGTTAATATCCAGTCCTTGGAGTCGCTTCTGAACTATTCATTCCAAGACTCTTCTTTGCTGGTGGAAGCATTAACCCACGGTTCTTACATGCTTCCTCAAATTCCGGGATGTTATCAGGTTAGTCCGGTGATAATCTGCTATACTAACCATATGTTATAATCATATCGTTTCATCTTTATCTTAATGTTTTATGATTCCACTTAGTACAATCCATTTTCTCTTCGGTTTAACTTGATTGTAATCAATTATTTTCTGTGCAGCGGCTGGAATTTCTTGGGGATTCTGTTTTGGACTACCTCATTACTCTGTATTTTTATGGTAAATATCCTGGGATCATGCCGGGATTATTAACCGATCTGAGGTCCGCGTCCGTTAACAACAACTGCTATGCATTATCAGCTGTCAAGGCCGAGTTGCATAAGTACATTCTCCACAGTTCACAGAAGCTATACAAGGACATAAAACAAACTGTCCAAAGTTTTCGGGAATCGCAGTTGGAATATACTTTCGGTTGGGAATCTGAAAAATCTTTCCCCAAGGTGTGTTATTAGAATACATTTACTATTACATAAATCATTGTTATAAACTCTTTTGAATGTTTCTGTACTTCATCTAAATACTATTCTTATTATAATATACAATGCAGGTACTCGGGGACGTGATGGAGTCGCTTGCCGGGGCCATATTTGTTGATTCAGGATACAATAAGGAAGTCGTGTTCAGGAGTATAAGGCCGCTGTTGGAGCCGATGATCTCCCCCGAAACAATGACGGTTCACCCTGTGCGAGAGTTGCACGAACTCTGTCAAAGGGAACATTATGAACTAAGAGAACCTGTTGTTTCACGCGACGGTGGCGTTTCTTCTATTACGATCGAGGTCGAAGCAAATGGCAGGGTGTTCAAGCACACATCGACAGCTTCGGATAAGATGATGGCAAAGAAACTGGCTTCCAAAGAAGTTTTGAAGGCCCTAAAGGAGGCCAATTCTAGCTAGGCTTGGTTGTAACAAAGCCGACTGTTGTAATTTGCCTTGTCTTAAATGAATGAAGTTTTATGTTTGTCCAAAAAAATGAAATTAATTAAGGATGCCATTGTCAACTCAGGTAACTAAGTATATAATACATAACGTATGGGGAACTCTAAAGTTTGATGTTTGCACAATTTGTCATTGGATTGATTCTGACTTTACTTTTGGCTTCTATAAGGAAATAGTAAACGTTGATAGTAGCACTAAGAATAGGGGTCGGCGTTTGATTAAGACAAGTAAAAAAATTATTAGTTAATTGAGTTTACGAGTCTTATTTTATAACTCACTTTATTTAAACTTTTTTCGATTCGAGTTTTCGAGTTTTTGTACAAATTTAATTGTAATTATTTATAATGTTATAGTACATATTGATTTCAATTTAAACAGGTTTTTATATCTATATACGATATACATATACATATTTCTTCATATTTTTACACTGATATACATATATCATGTAAATTTGAGGGACTCAACTCAAACTTGAAAATTGATCCACTAATTATAAAAATTTTGAGTTAATTTCCATTTCATAATTCAAATTTTATTTAAAAAATTTTCCAAGTTGAATTTATAAAATTACGGATCGAGTCAAAACAAATCTACTTTTTTGCGTCGCAAATAACAACGAAATTAATAATCTAACGTGTTGATTGATAAGTGTTGAGAGCATAGCAGTAAAATACATTACATTTTAAATATTTAAAGTTTGAAGACAATATTATTATAAAGAATAGTTTCGGACATGAACTATATATAAAAAGACATGTGATGAAAGAATTACATATTAAGTTTTGAATGATTTGCTCATCTTCTTGTGTCTTGGTGGCAAAGGTAAATGTTTTATTATTCCTTGGGACCTGGGTTCGAGCACCAGTAATACCATGTTGTGTATGCCGTCTTTGAAAACACTAAAAAAGTTGAACAGGTGTTACCCTTGTATCACACCAGCATATTCAAATTGATACCTAAATTTTTTAATCTAAATTAATACTTATTATAAATGACTTATTTTGACTATGAGTCTAAGTTTATGTATCAATTTAAACCAAAAAGTAAAACTAAATTAATGCGTCTAATTAAATAAAGATAAAACTGAAACACTAAATTAAACTTTGAATTCATATTCAGATACCGAAACATGTATTATTTTGATTAAAATATAAAAGCAGATATTATACCCCGACCAAATGCATCCTAAAAATATAATCTCTAGAAAAAAGGTCACAGTCCAAATGTGCTTGATTGTTCTAATTTTCTTTCTTTTTCTTTCTTTGTGCTATTTGATTCCTTAGAGATAGATCATGCATAGGATGGCAATAGATCGTTTTTGGATTGAATTTTATAAAGTTCAAGTCTAATTCAATTAATAATTAGATTTTAAAAAAATTTAAGTCTGAATCTAAGTTCGATCTAATAAAATATCTAAAATCTAAATCTAATTTTTTTTCTTTTTTAAAGTAACAACTCAAACAAATATCTTTAATTAAAAATAATTTTCATCAAACAAATATATTTAAACTAATAGCACAAACAGATCTCAACAAATATTACAATCTAATATAAAACAAATTAAACTACTTTCATCTTATATATATTGAATATATATATATATATATATATATATAATATGTATTAAATATACATAATTCTAATTCAACTTAATTAAACTAGTTTAAATATATTTAAATCTATTACAATCCAATTCAACTTAATTAGAATTTGATATACATAATCTCAATTCAACTTATTTAGGATTTCAATATATATTTATATTTTTTTAAAATCTAAAAGTTTTAAATATTTTTATTCGAATATATATATATATATATATATATATATGGATCAGATATAGATTTAAATCGGATTCGGATCATATTCGAATCGGATCATGGCAATGTCCATATCCGATCTACCTCCTATTAGGACTTAGACCGTTTTTTGGATTTGAATTCGAACTTTTTTATCGGATTTAGATCAGATTTTTTCTTCAAATTCGGATTAGATTCGAATTATATTATCATCTCTAAATATGTGGCTAGCTAGTTACTTAAACAATGAGTTGACATAATTAAAATTAAATGGATTGAATATTACTTTTTCTAAAATAATGGCTTCGATTAGCTATATCAATCAATTAATTTATACATCTGAATAGTAGCAAAAAAGCAAAATATTTATTGGAGGATGAAAATGATTTAGTTTACATGAATGGTTGATGTTGAAGCATCTTTGAAGTTACTGAGTTCGAATGTTTTTAAGAGCACATCAACTTTTGATTTTAGGATTTAGAAGAAATCATAAATAATTTAAGTAGGGGCTAAACTATAGCATTTTTTATGATATAAGCACCTTGAGTTTTTTAGCTAAAATAAGTGTGATTAAAGAAAATTAAAATGAATACGAAACATTAAATATCTATTTCAGCCCAAAAATATATGTGTGTCATATTTGGTAAGGAGGAGTTTGAGCCAAAATTAAAGGCTTAAGTTAAAATTAGAGGTTT
The DNA here is from genome assembly GCA_958450335.1 of Hibiscus tridactylites. Lineage (NCBI taxonomy): Eukaryota > Viridiplantae > Streptophyta > Magnoliopsida > Malvales > Malvaceae > Hibiscus > Hibiscus tridactylites. The sequence goes on along the minus strand of OY288278.1, from coordinate 79,070,311 downwards.
GACAGGTCAAATCTGTTAATTTAGATGTTTGATAAATAGTGGGTTGAAATAGCGGATTAATGTGAAATTTCTAATTTTAAAAAAGTTGCTAATATGAGCTTGTTGAAAATAGAATTTTTGATATAAGAGTTATAAAGACCTTTATACCCTTAAAAATTATCAAAAATGTCTAAATAACCTAAATTTAATCTTTTCTATTTTAATTCTTCAACCTCGCGTATTTACACTGTAACATTTGTAAACTAATACTTTTAGTTTTTTCTCTCACACATTTATATTTATATTTATATTTAATAATTAATTAAATCGTATTAAAAATAATTATATAAATAATAAATTAATATATAAATCCTTCAAATATGTTATATTAAAAACTATTTTTCCTAATCTAATTAATATTAATAAATACAAAATATTGATAACTAATAAACTATTCATATAAGCATCGAATATAATCATGACCTTATATGTCATTTTGCTTGTTTAAATAATCAAACATCTATCAGTTAATTTTATCAAACACTTTTATACAATCACCTAATACAATCCGCTAGTCAAATTAGCTATGCAATCAACTATTCGCTAATTGCCAAACAGAAACACATATCTCAAAAAAATATAGTTTGAACGTTTAATTTGATATTAAGTCTATAAAAACAAATAAAAGTAATAAAAAATATATGTAAAGAAAAACATATCAAAATAACAATCGCATGCATAGAAAATTAATATATCATATATTTATATATATATATATATATCATATGGATTTATATTTGATAAATTACTTATATTTATACACCAATAATAAATCACACGGTAATACCTTTTAAATGCTTTAAAAAAAACCAAACACATATGATTAAACCTAATATCTCTTAATTATGTGTGTTCTAAAAGTGCATCAAAAAGGAACCACGACAGACGATCAAACCACAACATCAAAGACAAAGACACCCCACTTTGTTTTGACCACTCTAATTAAGTAATAATTAATCTGTACAAAACAAGGGATTTCACCTAATCACTTAATAATCTAATCTCCATGTAATTTACTACTATACCCCACATAGTTCTTCATGTAACCTTCAAGCAACGCTGATGATGCTGTTGTTATCCCCACTTGACATGGCCTGAAAACTAGACGAGCGTGCCGGCGACGTCGGCTGATCATCGGAGGAGGATGGTGTCGAGAGTTTCAATGATAGTGGTAAAGGGTCAACTTGGATCTTCTGGTTTAAATTAAGACCAGCCATTTTTGATGATGGAGGAAGTGGAAGTATCGGCACCGGACGGATAAGGTTCGGGGGAATCGGCCCTAACGTGAGATTCTCCATGGATGTGTTTTCTCCGGTGATTGGTAAAACTACCGGAGTAGTACTTAAACTCATCGGAAACATTGACATTGGAAAACCACTAAGCTGTGGTGGCACCGGAATGTTTTCTTGGTGGAGTGCTTCGTCTTCTTCCAATATGGTTGAATTTATGAACTGCAAAATTCAGTCCAATTAAAGAAAAACAAACATAAACAAGTAATTACATACTAGGAAGACATGGTGCTCGTTTACGTACGGAATCAGTCGTGATATCAAAAAGACTAGACCGGCGGCGCCGGCGATTGTGGTTGTTCCGCCGAAGAAAATACTTTTGTGCATGACTGGCCACCTGAGTTGGCGTACGTGTCTTTACGAAGTTTCTGGAAATCCCTCTCCAGTCTCCTTTCCCTACTTTTTGTAATCCTAGTAAGAACAATTTATGCTCCTCCTCAGTCCATGGAACTCCTGTACACAAAACAACGTTCACATAAAAAAAATCGAACATGGACCGTACAACAAACATGAACAAATATAATAAAGTAAACCTCTTTTCCGTTCACGAAATCTTCCGGACGCATGAACTACATCGTCGGAAGCATAACCGGCATCAGCGTTAGAATCCTGAGGAGGCTGATCAAACTGAGACAAATTATTCATGCTAACACTTTTCCTAAACGACCCTTCGGTGACTCGAACACCGAATAACATGATACCCTTCTCTCTTCCTCCGCTACCGCCACCGCCACCGCCGCCAACCTCTTGGCATCGAGACATATTTGTCTTTCTCCTATATGAAAATATAATAGAAGAGTGTGATTTCAGTCCATGAAAGAGGGGATAAATGGTGGAGCATGGAGAAGAAGATATAAGGGGGCATATCCAACAAAGGGGACTTATTCAAAGCAACAAGATGTGCCATTCCAATGATCATGAATCACGACCATCCATTTCCCCTACTCCCCTTTAACGATATAAACAAAGCCAAGTGTTTTAATAATATCCAATACACCACATTTCTCGTGCGTTTCCTACCTTTGATAATTACGTTTTGGTACACAAGCCTCCTCATAATTTAACTGCTTAATATGTTATACGCCGATGGTGTAAAGCTTTATGTATTATTTAATGAATCGAATATTAATAAATCATCATAAGCTTTAAAATTAAATTTACTTTTGATAAGAAAAAATATTTAATGCATTGTCAATGTAAATTTTAGTTTACACAAACATATAAATTTTAGGGGTTGGAGGTTTAGTTTAGGGATTTATGTTTTGAGTTTAGTATTTAAGGATTAAGATTTATTTTTTGGTTTAATTTTATTTGAGGTTCTTTTTAGTTTAAATAGTAGTGAAATAAGATTATGTCCCTCTTAATTTTTAGATTTAAAGACTTAACATATCTTTACCCCCTCTCAATATTTGATCATAGCTCTGTCCCTGATTTGTAAATTTTTTTTTACTATTTATGCATCGAATATTAACCCTTGTGACAATATATCATTATATTATATTCATTAATCGATGTATAAAACTATATAACCTTCTGTGCATCAAATTATTTTAACATTATTTGAAAAAAAAAGTTTTTAACTTATTAAGCTAAGACATTGGAATATTAAGTGTTCACACTAGTACAATTGTGTTTGCTTCAGCAGAAAAGTTAGGAAGGATCGAAAGAAAAGAATAAAATCTTTTTGATTAAATTGGTAACAAATTATGTTCCATGAAAATTTGCTTGATTTTTTTTTAAAATCGAAAAATTATAATTTTAAAAAGTTATATTAATAAGAATAGTAAATTTGTTGTTAAGAGTTCATCTCTCGGTCTAAATTGAGGTTCTGAATCATAATATTAACAGTGTGGTGTGTGAGTATGTGAATAAGCGAGTTTGTATAAAAATATTAATAAAATTAAAATTAATCGCATTAGATGTCCTCAAATTATAGATATAGATTTTAAATTAATTTAGAAATTTCAAAATGTTTTAGTTGAATCCAAAAAATATTAATCTCATATCAAGCAGGTTATTTTTCTAATTTTGACATTAAATGCTGGCTCTAATTTAAAGCAGAATATATTTAAATTGTGTAAAATAAATTTTAAATAAATGTGCATCTATTATATTGCATGAAGAATTTAGAAATATTAACCAATACGAGTGTTGTTAATTATTTAATTAAATGAATAGGTTTAAGTAATCAAAATAATAAAAACCAGGAGGGAATATCACATGGGTTTGATCAACAGTGGGTGACCACCATTGGTTTTGGATCCAAATGTAAGTAAACAATAGTTTGGGAAAAGAGGAAAGTTATATTAGTGATGGGAAATGTCTGCATATAAATAATACAAATGGGGGGAATTATATATTATGAGAAATGATTAAAATGGAATTAAAGATGATTAAAAAAGGTATGGTGGACGAAGCAAGCGTCTCTGGACCGTCAGTTTGGCATATTCGGTGATGCTTACACAAAGATTTGGTTGTCTACTCTTTTATGTCCTTTCCTCTCCCAATCCTTTAACTCCTCTATACACATAATGGTGGAGGAGGATAACAAGACATGGACCCCACTCATCACCCATGTTATATTATATATATATATATATATATATATGAGATCAGATACGTTTACATATTGTAAAAGTTCTTAAATTTTATACGGTTTTTTTTAACTTGTTGGATGAGTAAAATGAATGAATAAGATTAAAAGTATGTTATGTGAAAGCTATTGCTTGAAAGAAAAGTAAAGGGTTTATATCAGATATCTATTTCACTCATCCAACAATTAAAAAATTTGTAAAACTCATAGTTTTACTAAATCATCCAATAGTTCAAAAAATGTAAAAGTAACGGAGTTTTACATAGTATATGTAGATTATGACCTTATATATATTGGCAAATCTTAAATCTAATCTTAATCCTACATATGAATAGGGGAAGGGGACTCTAGGGAAAGGAAGGAGGTGTTCCTAATGGGTTTAGTACTCATAACCTAAAAATATATGAAAAAACAAAGATAAATAACTCGAATAACCGATCGAATGTGCCTGCTCATCTTGACCATATAATATATTCATAAAAATAATAAAGTTTAATATTTAGGCATCAATGACATATAACTTTGTAAAAAGTCAAATTGACAAAACTTAACAATTAGTTGAAACTTGATAACAGTTAAAATTATGTGAGCTCGTAGAAATTTCGACTTATATTATAAGTCATATAAATCGTTTATATCTGTTTTCATCAATAAATTTGCATCTTCAGACAATTCAAGATATTCTTTAGCTCTATAAATGATACTTCATATATGTTTTCTATAGGAGATGAAACATCTATCAACAATTTTTGTACAACATTAGGTAAATTAAATAATTTTATATCATTAAAAATAAATTTAATCTTAAACTTTTTAAGTATATTTTTTTTGATAATTTAAACTTTTTAAGTATATTATTATTACTTAATTCACTAATATTATATTATTAAAAAGGCTGAAAGATGAGTGAGTGGCTTTTGCTTTCAGATTTGGTTGGCCCCTTTATCCCTTCATCTTTCCGTCAGGTCCACAAATAGTGTTGCTCCACTATTGGGGTGTTGTTTTTTGAAATGAGTGATTGATTTACAACTTTCATTTCATACATGGTGGAAGCACGTGTTTTATTATAATCTTTGTTTTTTACTCGGGTGCAGTAGATTTAGGGTGTGATTAAAAGACGATAAAATTTAAAATTTATTCGAAAATTTAAAATGTCAGACTTTGTTGATAACATTATAGGTTGAATTTTTTATATTTTTGGACAAGTATTGATACTTAGTTTTTTTATATAATATTTTAATTTTTTAGATAAGTATCGATACTTACAAAATATGTATTGATAATTGTAAAAAAACACGAAAAAACTAACCTAATATATTATAAAAAAGTCAAACATTTTAAGTTTTTTACAAATTTCAAAACTTGTCGTCTTTTAATCACATCCTAAACATGTTTTACATTATACCCACCCTTTTTATTTCTCTCACGCTTTTTTATATTTTCAACTTTCTATTCGGTTATTAGGCGTTTTTATATCAAAAACCCTTTTATTAATTATTTGAAAGAATGATGTAACCCCCTCGTCCCGGTCCGGACGCTTGACCGGTCCGAGAGGGTCACACGGGGAAAACCAAAGCGAAACCCGTTAAGGTTCCTCCTCGGTTAGCAACCCTAGAATTTTTTTTTTATTTTATCTTGTTTAAATGCATTAATTAAACCTAAGCGGAAGCCCAACAATAAACCGGGGCTAAGCCCAACCCTTGAAACCCCTTGGTGATGTCAAAATGTCAAAAAACAAGCATGTGTTTCGGAACAGTCAAAGCCCGTTTCGAAACACCAGCTCCAATTTAAAAGTCAGACACTCGTTTCGAAACGCATCCACCCCGTTTCAGAAAAGGGTCTCGATTTGCCTTGCCGTTTCGATACCAGTTTCGAAACAGGCAATTCCAGTAGCAAAAGTATTTCGAAACAGGAGCTCACAGTAGCCAAAACGTATCGAAACGAGTTCCGATACAGGGCCCTGAAACCATACCCGTTTCGAAACACCTGCTGCCTGCAATTTTCCAAAGTCAGTTTTAGACATCCCCAATTGATTCCAAACGTCCGAAACGACTACCCGAAGCATACAAATCATACAAATACATTCTAGAGGCATGCTCCCTAGCAACCATACTCGACATACACAAGATATACAGAAAGGCATCCATTTCAAAGACCATACATGGCAATACATATAGCATGCTTCAACAAGGTCAACACTTAGACAATTTTAAGGTAGGCAAAAACCAACATGGTTTACAAGCAAGGCATACATCCAAAAGCTAATTTAACAAACACATAAAAGGAGTCTAACATGCTCCTAAACAACAACATCATCATACTTCGAAAGACATCACACCACAATCACATGTCCCATTGCTTGACCATTACATCATAATTAAAATACCCATACTTGATAGCTAATTAGCACCACGAAGCACACTTGAAGGCCCCTTCTTGCACTTAGCAACTCACGAGCTACTGATCTGCATTGTCGAACAAAAGAGAGCGTAAGCATAAAGCTTAGTGAGGGTAAGCTCTTTAAAAACAAACCTCGACAATGCAAGGCCCAAGCACGATCTCAACCAAGGTAAATGCATGAACAAATATCCATTAATATGTCATGCTCAACAACTCATTTCCACAACATATGTAAACACATATAATCATCCAAATGGGAAAACACATTCCACATCACATTGACACACATATCAATTTATATTGGCACCTAGCTATGACTCGAATATGCGGATAAACACGTTGGAACTCACATCCAACAACTTTACCTCACGTTGAGATTACACTCATCACCGGTCTCGCGGAGGGGATTCCACTCATCCTCACGCCCCGTCGATGGGATTCTACTCATCATCGACTAATATATATAACAATTTCTGGGCGAACCCGTACTCCTCCTTGATGACTCAACGCCACCAAGGCCACGCGCGAATTTGACTCATGTGTGCACACTAACATCCTAATGATCGATCATTTGTACCCAAGTATACTAGTGCCAACATTTACACAATCTACAATATCATTTACAACCAATTTCGTGCTTAGCACGTGCTTACCATGATCACAATCATGAACAATCCACATGCATATCATAATGCATCACAACCATGCCTCATCACTCATGCATAACACATTATACATAAACTATCATATCATAAACATCACGAGGCTTAAACATCAATTAAAAGTTCAACCAATGTCTCTAGTTTAAGCTTAGGATTAGGCTACCACCCTAATCCTAACTCTAGGTGGGTCTACCAAGCCCGACCTAGTCCACATGCTCGAACCAAACACTTAGAAAACACTTAGAAAACATTAACCACTCACCTTCACTTTCAAGCTCAAATATCAAGCAAGCAATCACCTCCAAGCTTCCGGATTCACTCCCGATGCTTCACCAACACAAGCTATTGCCTCTAAACAACCTCAACACAATTCAAACAACTTCAAATCAGCCAAAGCATCAAAGTAGCTAACCCGGAATACAATGCAAACATCAAACACATTTCAAGCCATGAACAACCCCCAAAATTACCAACTCGTGCAGCCCATAAACCTCAATCAAAACCCATGTTTTCAACACTTTTAATACCCCAAATGAATCCAAAATAACTCTCAACCATAGTACTAACCTCATCCCACAAATTTCAACCTAAAAAGACCCCAAAAACCACTTTAAAACCCTTCAAAAACCCCTTGGAAACCCAAATTCGGGAATGAGCTTAAAACCATGTAAAATTTATATATGTTGAACCATTTGACTCATAGACTTCATATCTAACATCATTAAATTGAAATTTTAAGTTAAACACTATAAATCTATCATTTTTAATCAAATCCTCTAAAAACTCAATTTCCAAAACCTTAATGAAAATGAAAACTACTTGTACTTTTGAAGAGAGGAAGTTGAGGACAAATCAAAAACGAAATTACCTTTCAAAACCGAGTTGAAATGAGAAAGCAAAGTGATGGAATAGTGGAAGGGGATGAGAGCTTGTAGAACTAATGTTTTGATATAATAATTGAAAAATGTTTTGGACTGATTTAAAAAGTATTTAAAACATTTCCAAAGTCCAAACAACTTGAAATATTATTTAAAGAATTTTTCATAAAGGTTTTTCATGTTTTCAAAGGCCTATTTTCACAAATCTGACCAAGTGTTTCGAAACACCCTAGGGCGTTTCGAAACAGGTGCCTCCAGTGGCCAAAACGTTTCGATACTCGTATCGAAACAGGGCCAGCGTTTCGAAACAGGCTAGGCCGTTTCGATACGCCCACGTGACACTGACCACAACGGTCATAAACCCCAACGGCTCTTTCCCAACTAACTTTTAAATGCAGGTCGTTTCGATACGGGCTAAGGGCGTTCCGATACGTGTTCCGAAACGGCAAGGGTGTGTTCCGAAACGGGTACCCTGACAGACTGCAACGGCTCTTTCTATATTAAGGGCGTTTCGAAACGGCATCGAGCGTTTCAAAACGGGGAGCTGCAGAACTGCATTTATGGAGGGAATTAAAGGCTCAACGACTCTATTTCAACCCCAACGGTCCTAAACGGATATAAACTCAATTGGGAGTATAAAAGGGACCTCCAAGCATCAAGAGAAGACTAATGCTTCAATTGTCAATCAACAAATGATCAAGATATTGTCTTAGTGCTTTAAGTGTCAATTCTTGTATAGACAAACACTAGTGAGCCAAAATTGTCAAATTTGCTCAAGTGTTTTAGGTTTTGGGTGAGTGCTTCATTGTGCAAACAAACACCTATTAGAGGGTTTAAGTTTGCTTTATTTATCTCTTTGTAAAAGAGGGTTTTGATCAAGACTTTGGGTAGAAGCTTGATCGGTTGTAAGGGTTTCCTCCTAATCCTAGAAAAGGGGACGAATCAATTAGTGGATTGATTGTGAAATCCTTAGTGGGAAGCTAAGGTAGTGGATGTAGGTGCTTGTTAGAAGGCCGAACCACTATAAATCATTGTGTCTTTATTCTTTCTAGCTTCCTAAACCTTTCCACCCAAATATCCACCTCTCCACCACTTGGTGAGCATAATTGGTTGATCGAATCGAGCCCCACACATCCCAACAATTGGTATCAGAGCTTGGCTCAATCGGTGAGGATTAACATCCTATTGAGAAGATCCGGCAAGCTCGATCACTTTTTCATCAACCGGCTCAATGGCACAATCAATCGACAAACCGCCTTTCTTTGACGGAGCTCACTATGCCCATTGGAAGACAAAGATGAAGTTCTTCATCAAATCAAAAGATTACAAGCTATGGGATATAGTTGAAGATGGTCCGTTCGTGCCTAAAAGAAGTAAAGCAGAGTGGAGTGCCGACGATCGCAAGAAGATGGAGCTTAATTGCAAAGCCTTGCACATCTTGTTTTGTGCATTTGGTCCATCCATCTATGAGAAGATGTCTTCTTGTGAGAGTGCCAAGGAGGTATGAGACAAGCTTGAAGTCACATACGAGGGGACAAACGAAGTCAAGGAGACCAAGATTGGGCTCCTAACCTTGGAGTATGAGAACTTCAAAATGGATCCGGAAGAGAACATCGAAAAGATGTTTGATCGGTTCTCCACCATCACAAATGGTCTCAAAGGCTATGGAGAAGCCATCCCGGAGGAAAAGCTTGTTCGAAAGCTCATCTACTCACTTCCCGAGTCTTGGGACTCAAAGAGGACCGCCATCATCGAAGCCAAAAATTTGAAGACTTTGAAGCTTGATGAACTCATGGGGTCACTCCTTACTCATCAAATCATGAAGAAGAACAAAGAGGATGAGAAGAAGAGGGAAGAAATTAGAGCTATGGGAGAGAAGAAAATCAAAGGGCTTGGCATCAATGCTAGTGCCATGGCTCTCAAGTCCTCCACTTGCCATCATGTCTACTCAAGTGAAGAGGAGGGTGAAGATGAAGAGATAGTTCATCTCTTTAAGAAGTGTGCTCCTTTCATGAAGAAAGCCTTGAGAGAGCTTGAACGAGAACCTAAAAGAAAGGAGAGGGCAAGCACTTCAAGCCATAAGAAGAAGGCACAATTGGCTACTTGGAGTGATGAAGACTCCATCGATGATGAACAAGCCAACCTTTGCCTTATGGCCATCGAAGAAGATTCAAGGGTAACTTCTAATTCATCTACTTCATGTTCTTACACTTTTGATGAATTACAAGATGCCTATGATGATTTGGTTTTAGATTTTAAAAGCCACATTTTGAAAAACAATAAATTGATTTCAAAGTTAAAAATTCAAAATGATTTGCTTTCTAAAACCAAACTTGAACTTGAAGCGAAACTTGAGGAGTTTGAATTAAAATGTTTTGATTTACAAAAATTGCTTCAAAAAGTTCAAGTAGAAAAAGATTTGATTTCCAAAGAGCTTGAAAAGAAAAACAATTTTGGAAAATCAAATTTTTATGTTAGACAATCTAGTGCCCCTAGATTTATAAATGGTAAATGTTTTAGAAGTGTTTGGGTCCCAAAAAGACTTAATACTTCAATTAAAAAGGATGAAATTGAAAAATGGATTCCTAAGGGGACTAAATTTTGTGCAACTAACGTTTATGGATCCAAAGCAATTTGGATACCAAAAGTTACTTGATTGTCTATTGTAGGTGTGATGGAGATGTTCAACAAGTCAAACATTGAGGAGGAGCTCCATACACACAAGGAAGAACACTTGAAGAAGGAAGGCTTCACATCCTCCCTTGGGTTCAAGTGTTGGTAAAATTTCTAGTTGTTTTTGAATTTATTTGTCTTATTTTTTTAATTCAACTAGATGATCATATATGTTGGACTAACATTTCAATGATGCTTTGAGTAAGGGGGAGCCATTTTTAAAACCAAAATTCATATTTTTGTCAAATTTTACCTCTATTGTTATTTTTGAACTTAATGTTTTAAATCTTTTTGATATAACAAAAAGGGGGAGAAATGGTTTGAAAAATTGAATTTTCAAATGAATAAGGGGGAGCCTTATGTGAATTAAAATTTTAATCTCTTATTCACTTTTTTAAAGTTAAAGGGGGAGAATTCCAAACAATTTTTCAAGTGGTTTTATTATATCAAAAAGGGGGAGATTGTAGAACTAATGTTTTGATATAATAATTGAAAAATGTTTTGGACTGATTTAAAAAGTATTTAAAACATTTCCAAAGTCCAAACAACTTGAAATATTATTTAAGGAATTTTTCATAAAGGTTTTTCATGTTTTCAAAGGCCTATTTTCACAAATCTGACCAAGTGTTTCGAAACACCCTAGGGCGTTTCGAAACAGGTGCCTCTAGTGGCCAAAACGTTTCGATACTCGTATCGAAACAGGGCCAGCGTTTCGAAACAGGCTAGGCCGTTTCGATACGCCCACGTGGCACTGACCACAACGGTCATAAACCCCAACGGCTCTTTCCCAACTAACTTTTAAATGCAGGTCGTTTCGATACGGGCTAAGGGCGTTCCGATACGTGTTCCGAAACGGCAAGGGTGTGTTCCGAAACGGGTACCCTGACAGACTGCAACGACTCTTTCTATATTAAGGGCGTTTCGAAACGGCATCGAGCGTTTCGAAACGGGGAGCTGCAGAACTACATTTATGGAGGGAATTAAAGGCTCCAACGACTCTATTTCAACCCCAACGGTCCTAAACGGCTATAAACTCAATTGGGAGTATAAAAGGGACCTCCAAGCATCAAGAGAAGACTAATGCTTCAATTGTCAATCAACAAATGATCAAGATATTGTCTTAGTGCTTTAAGTGTCAATTCTTGTATAGACAAACACTAGTGAGCCAAAATTGTCAAATTTGCTCAAGTGTTTTAGGTTTTGGGTGAGTGCTTCATTGTGCAAACAAACACCTATTAGAGGGTTTAAGTTTGCTTTATTTATCTCTTTGTAAAAGAGGGTTTTGATCAAGACTTTGGGTAGAAGCTTGATCGGTTGTAAGGGTTTCCTCCTAATCCTAGAAAAGGGGACGAATCAATTAGTGGATTGATTGTGAAATCCTTAGTGGGAAGCTAAGGTAGTGGATGTAGGTGCTTGTTAGAAGGCCGAACCACTATAAATCATTGTGTCTTTATTCTTTCTAGCTTCCTAAACCTTTCCACCCAAATATCCACCTCTCCACCACTTGGTGAGCATAATTGGTTGATCGAATCGAGCCCCACACATCCCAACAGAGCTCTCTTTGACGTTGGGTTTGTTTTGAGAAGAAGGTGAATAGTGAAACTATTTGATAAAAGGGGATTTAAATTGAAAGTTGGGTTATTACGAGATTGCCATTAATGAATGACTATTTCCCCCTTTCTTTAAAATCCATCCAAATTTAATTTCATTTCAATTTAGTCCAACATAAAATGTTTGTTTTTGAAACCCGAGGCCCAAAAGATTATTTTAATTATAAAATTGAACCCGAAATAATATTAAAATATTATTTTCACTCGACCCCTAAACCCGAGTGTTACAAATGACATCGACGCCTTTTATTTGGAAAAATGACCCCCAAATATGCCACGTATGAAGATCACGCTTTTTGAGAAACGCGAGACGCAATATCGCTTTCTGCAGAAAGCGAGTTTTGCATGCATGTCAACGCTTTTCAGAATAACGAACTTAACAGGAACTCACGTTCTGCAAAACACGAGTTTCCCGAGAATTTGAACAGCTGTCTGAATTTATCGCGGGAACTCGCTTTCTGCGGAAAGCGAGTTCTTTGTAAATCGGGCTGCCAAACCATGTGTCCATAAGCATGTTCGAGCAATATTTCGAGCTTATTAATCATATATTTTTAGTAAACATTGAGTTTCGGTTTGTAGTACTGGAACTTGTCTTTCATTTGACAACAATATGCACAAGTTCGATGTCAAATGAAAGACAATTTCCAGTACTACGAAAACCAAACTCAATGTTTACTAAAAATATACGATTAATAAGCTCGAAATATTGCTCGAACATGCCTATAAACGCTTGGTCTGGCAGCCCGATTTACAAAGAACTCGCTTTCTGCAGAAAGTGAGTTCCCCGCGATAAATTCAGTCGTCATTTCAAATTCTCGGGGAAATTGTGTTTTGCAGAACACGAGTTCTTGTTAAATTCATTATTCTGAAAGGCGCTGACACGTATGCATAACTCATTTTCTACAAAAAACGATATTGCGTCTCATGTTTCTTAGAAAGCGAGTTCTATATATGTGGCAGATTTAAGGATTATTTTTTCAAATAAAAGACGACAAGGGTCATTTATACAAATAATTAATAAAAAAAATTTTAATTTAAAAATGTCCGGTTATTAATTATTGTGAAGACAATATAGAATAAGTATACATTAAGTATTTAAATTTAAAAAATAAAAATTTTAATTAATATTTAAATAAAAACATATATTATTATTATATTAAAAAAGTTTGAGGGGACATAATTTCTTTCGTAGAGTGAATGACTTTGTTCCTGCATTATGCGTACAATTACGTGTAAGCTCCAATTTTAATTTATTGTTTATTAATTTAAGGTTTAATATGTATAATGATTTAGTTCAAAAAATAATTACCTAAAATCAAATTTAAATATAATGTAACTAAAAAATGAACTTAACAATAATTAATTTATTATTATACCACAAACTCGATGATTTAAAATTAAAACATCATATGAGTTCCATTAATTAATTTAATGATTAAGGGTGTTTATATTATTTTATTTTATCTAAATTTAAATTCTGATATAGAAATATAGTACCTCTATATTTAAAAAAAATGAAACAGTATAATTAATAAAACAGTAGTATTCCTATATTATATTGTGGTTTTGGTCAAGTCCCATGCTTTTGAATCGATGGCTGCATCGGATTTGGATCCCCAACTTTAAAACTTTCGTGACGGCTTCACGTTATTGATTGCTCTCTTTCTGTCGTTTTTAAGTTACAACTCTCTTCTTTTCCGACTGTTCAAACGGTTGATTCGATTAATCGGATTACCAAAAATTTATTAATTGAATTTTTTTCTATTAACAATTAATCGAGCTAATTTTTTCTGAAATTTTTTAGCCGAATCGAAAAAAATTAGTTTATTCGGCCGGTTTTCGAATTAATCGTTTTTATAAGATTTTGGGTAAATTACCCAAGTGGTCACTAAACTATGTTAAAATGATACTTTTAGTCATAAATTTTCGGGAGTTATAAAACAACCAATAAACTTATTGAACTATTACAAAATATCATTGGTTCATTGCACGTTATAAATTATTGTTAAATATTGAAAAGTTTATTGATTATTTTTTTAATAATTCAATAAATTTAATGATCATTCGGTGCTAATTTGACAAAGTTTAATGATTGTTTTTTTAAATATATATATAATATAAATTTTTTTGGTTATTTCGGTTAATTAATCGATTTTGAACCAGAGTTTGAAAAAATTATTAATCGTTAACCGATTGAACATAAAATTAACTGACCGATTAAGCGAAAAAAATCGGTTCATTCGGTTAAAACCGAAGTTTGAACACTCCTGCCTTTGCGTAGGACATTGTTTCACCTATGTTTACTTATTGTATATATTATACTTGAAATTATTTATGTTATAGTTATGGATGAACCGAGGAAGATGCATGTTGGGATGTAGTCACATCCTCTGAAAAATTCAAATTCTCATATAATTTAAATATTTTTATATATTTTCTCAGTAATATATTTTTACATCCCTAAAATTTTATAATTTTGTTTCATAAATATTTAATATATAACTTCTTAAAAGTTTTTACCCCTAGCATAAAATCTTAAGTTCATCTTTAGTTATACTTATCCCACATGGAAGGTGATGGATACTAGTGGGGACCATGCCCCCACAACAATTTGGAAAATTAAATTTAGTGTCTCGATTTAAAAAATAATAATATGGCCTCTTTAAAATTTTAGAAATTCTTATTAAATTATAAAATTCTGAATACTTTTAATTAAATTTCTTACTATAATTTTTTTAAAAAATTATTAAGTGTCTCTAAATTATTAAAAGTTTTATTTATACCCGAATTATTTGGAAAAAAATATAAATTAGACCGTTCATAAATTTTGAATTTTTTTGAATATATTGGTGTGATTACAAGGTAACATCTGTTCAATTTTCTTAGCCCTTTAATGACACAGACCATGTACATATGGTGCTCAAACCCGAGTCACATAGATAAAATACATCATCCTTTAACACCGGGACATTCTACGAGTTCAAAAAAAATTAGAAAAATTAAAATCATCATTGCTCATAAATAAATGAATTCGGGTAATACTCGGGAAAAGCATGGCAAGGTCTTTCCATTTTAAAGAAAAGACAGATGAATTTAAACCGTTCTTTTAGTGAATGCATGCTTCCAATGAGAAGAATTTAAGTGGGACTTGAATATAATAATACCAATTGAGCCATGCAACAAAGAATGTACACTTAAATGCTAAGCAATGATGAACCACCCCAAGCATTGAAAGTGAAAGGGCTAAAAAGGGTTGTTCATTGAGTTTGAAAAGCATATTGTAAAGTGTACTAATTCTGGTATCCCACACAAATCAGTGGACTGCTTTTGGTATTTTGGAGTAAGCAAAGGATCCATCTGTATCTACCTGGTTTTCATACCACTGTGCGGTGGCAAACGGGATGGTTAAGATGAACGGAATGGACATCACTACCAGCAAGAAAAATCTGTAGACTCAATGACCTGCCAATGTCCCTAAAATCTTTCCACGACTTACCGAGTACGAGCCACGATACTCGATGATCGAACCATCTGAAACAGCATGCAAGATAAGGAGAAGGTCTCCGAAACAACTTCAATAACCCAAGTTTAGAAGCATTCAGATCATGAGTAGAGGCCAGCACACCAAGGTTTATCGAATAAAATGTAGCATCAATACCAAAACATGAGGCAAGATGATTCATTGTCTTGGATGACAACTGAAAGCAGATACGCAGCGACACGTTAGATGCTAGTATCTTCAAAATGCAAATCCGACGCAGAGCCGGGAAAGGAGGCTGCCTGACTTTTTATTCTAACACCATTCACAGTATCACTGATGGTGCAATTCGAGTATTTAGCTCCTACAATGGTTTCAGAACCTTGGGAGTTTTCAAGACTGTTGGTACTGATACCATGATCTAGCCAGCACAAGTTACCCCTTGGACGATCACATTCTTACTGCCACCACCTATAGAAACACAATCGTCACTTGTTTTTATGTCTGAGTTAATAACATCGACTCTACTAGATCGTCCGATGTGAATGCCATAGGTGTTTGGGGCATCTTCAGGTGAAGAGACGGCGTTAAAATGCCGGAAAGTAATGTAGCAGTCCATAACAGTAACATCGAACTGTTTTTTGTTGTCTTTGGTAGTAATGTCTTGTATCTTTGCATTCTTCACAGACTTGAATCTCGAATTCTGTTACGGGTAGATATGTTTAGATACTGGAAACACATTCATATGTAATAAAAGCACTTAGATCCTGTAAGAAACCCATGACAATTCATCTCCTCATCTGTTTTAAAACACATGAGGATGATGTAGGACTGGCCGGCAACTTTAAGATATAAAGCACAAGAGAAATCATCAATAAACTCATTGCTAGTATAGAATTATATAAATGAAATATGAAAGAAGCAAAAAATTTGTAATTTCATCATCACAAAATTTACAGCTCTGTAAGAACCCTATACTCAATTGTGATCCCAAAATCTATTAAAAAATGAAAATAATGGAATTTTGCTGGTGTAATTACTCTGTTTTACCCAAATTTGGTATTGTTACAAAACCGGTTTCTCCCAAGGCAAGGCACCTGTGGCAGGATCAGCTAAATTTGCCAAGACAAAGTCCCTCAGACCGGTGTCCCATACTTCACAAAACCGTAATCGCCAATTTGGTGGTTCGACGGCCTCGGTTCCGAGCCCAGGCGCCCGGTCTTTTGACCCTTGGTTTTGGTTTTCTTGCCAGTCGACAACATAGGTCGCCACCCTTCTGAAGAACTTGGTTCTGAAGGTGTCCCAAACCTGGTACTTGTAGTGGTTTATAATCATGGAACTTTCGCGTACATTCAGATATCTGAACCCTTTCCTCAGCTGGAAATGGTGCACCACATTGAGAAGTGTTTCGTTGAGCAAATCAGGCCGCACGATCGACTTGTGTCGCTCGGGGCTTTGGAGCCGGCAAGTGTAACCCACGGTTACTCCTTGTGATGGAGGTGAACTCAATCCAGATGGCCCAAAACTGTGGCAAACTGTTCTTATCTCTGCAATTGTTCTCGAGGAAGAGTAATTTGCAACCAAGGATCTTAACAAATTTGGACCGAGTAGTCCTCTCCGGTGATGACGAGGGAAGTAGTAGAATTCATCGACGTCAAAGAATCCTACCCATTTACACTCATTTCTTGCTCTCAAAGCACAGTGTGAAAAGCCAGCCTCTTGTGTTTTAATCCATGGCCAGGCATGTCTGCTAACATTATAGTCTAGAAAATCTAGCTCTTTGATTACTTGTTCAGTTCCATCGTCGCTGTTATTGTCATAAACGAACCAGCGTTCCACGCCTAGCCACGCATGGTACATAATCCACTCCCGCAATGCCGATGCCTGGTTCCATAGCATAGTGCAGGCACAAAGCTCATACTTTCCCCTCTTCCTTTTCTTCATGTAGGACATTGAATTGTATAGTTTAGCCACAGATGGCACCGGATTCAGCTCGCCCCGGGCACCACGGTCATTAGCATGGACGAGACCGACTCGAATTCCCCGAGCCTTATTCGGATTATTTCTTATACTCCTCGGCAATGAACATCTAACCACCTCTTGTGCAGCCGCTACTGCTTCAGTCATCAGCACAAATCCTCCATCTTTACCCCTATTCCCTAAACCGAATCGGCACCTGAACTGAGTCGGATTCGATACTCTATGGGGCCGAAGATTCAACCCTTTAGCGAAAACCACCGCGGTTTCCCCATCCAATGTAGCTTCGTACACCAATCTATCCCACGAATGAACCGTTCTATTAGTACTCAAAGACGAGTTACGATGAACATTGTCTCCGCGCCGCCGCAACGCTGCGGTGGCCGAGTAATTCGGAGGTGGAAGAGGGCACCTAACAAGGGATCTAAATGCATCATATTCATCAACAGATAAAATCCCGTGGTGGATAAGCACAGAATCATTCAAAACTTTGTAGTAAACACAGTCCAATTTATCAGCTTGATAAATTTTGCTGGAAACAAGTAAGAGCAAGTGATAGGGGAACAAGACTCGATCTTCTACTCTCAAATGGAACCGTGATTTCCCGCGGAGAGAATCCTGAAGGGAAATCTTCGACAAGATTGAGAAGCTGGAAACGCTGAGAAGCGGGTGGTGGAAGTACACTGTCCGAATCGGAAACCGGCCGGAAGACAAGAAGAGAGGCAAAACCAAGAAAGATAAGCATACCATTAACAACCTTAGAGGCAAAAAATGAGGCCGGGAGCTCGGTCTGTAGCTTCTCTTTCGCTTCTGACGTTTGTCGGAATCCATAATCTTTCCAAAATCCAAAGAAAACCCAGAAAAGAAGGAGCAGAGAAGATGATGGATCTGGGGTTAGTACTGAGATTGGTACTTGGAGACTGCAGATCTGGGAGCAAAAAGTAGCGACAGTTCAACAGGGTTTTAGGGGTGATGATGTGGTAGAGTAATTATGAAGATTTATTGGTTGGATTCTTTTATGTTTTGTTTTTGGAGTTTGGTGGATTTCAGACATTAGACATATGGATTAAGCTTAACATGGAACAAAAGATTAGCTGACAAATGTCTTGAATTTCTTGTTTTGTTTTGTTTCTTTTTTCTGCTATGCCTATAAATAATGATGTACATTGGAGCCACTTGCCACTAATGGACAGGCTACTGTCCTCAATACTTGTTTTATTTTGTTCTTACTGTTTTTAATAGCCAATTTGTTGCTTTCTTTCAGTTTATGAAGTTTCCACTTGTTTGATGCTTAACTCAAAAGGGTGATTTTGCTTCTCCTTCAAGCTTAGGAGATTAAACTCATTAGCTTGGTGAATACGAACTAGCAAGGTTAGATTAGGGTGTTCATTGTTAGGTTAAGTTTGAATTAATCAATTGAATCAAAATTTAATTTGATAAACTAGTGAGCGACAATTTTTTTTAAAAAAAAAATGATTTAAAGTCAGTTAATTAACTGAATTAACTAATTTAAAAAATATTTAATATCTAATATTTAATATATTGCATGTATATTTGAAGCTTAGACTCGCTAAGATATTAAGAGACTACTAATTAGTCAGTTAATTACTTTAAGATAATACGACTCAATTGTGGATCAAATTAATCCTTTGAATACCCCTAAACAAGATAGGTTGACAAGGTTGAGGTTTTTGAAATTTATAACTTTATGTTTAACATCAAATTTGTGTAGAAAAATGTGTACTCTTTAAATCTATTTGATTTAATTTTTTATCGTTTGCATTTTTTAGGAGAAGTGAGAGTGAAAATTTGCGTATTAAACCCAGTAATCTACAACTTAAAGAAAAAAAGTATGTCAATTGTAAACTTTTAATCACATGCACTAAAGATTTACTTTAATTATTATTTTTATTTGTATCCTTTTAGGTTTATCCTAATTAACTTGGGATTTATTACGATATTATTCTGATTATAGTTATAGTGATTAATTTTATTTATAGTGTACTCATATATTATTTCACTTGTGATTGTGTTTGCGGAGTTAAGCTGAATTATAAAAAATTTAACGAGTGCTTCTAGTAAAAAAGTGGATAATAATCGGAGAACTCAATGAGTGAATTCAGTGAAAAAGAAGATAATAAGTTAAACTATGAAGAATTTAATGAGTGCTTCCAGTGAAAAAGAGGATAATAATTAGAGAACTCAACGAGTGCTTCCAGTGAAAAAGAGGATAATAAGTTGAACTATGAAGAACTTAACGAGTGCTTCTAGCGAAAAAGAGAATAATAATCGAAGAACTTAACGAGTGATTCCAGTGAAAAAGAAGACAATAAGTTTAACTATGAAAAACTTAACTAATGCTTCCAGTGAAAAAGAGGAATTATAAAGAACTCAAGTAACTTTTGTCTAGAATGTGTGTGTAACTTATCAAAGGGTCAAAAAAAGTACGAACGAATACTTCCTTGAAATTACCTTATTACTATTAAAAAATGAACTGTGAGTTTATTTCATGATTAGATTGTGGGCAAACTATTTTTTGGTCACTCAACTTTGCTTGTTTTTGTTTTTGGCCACTCAATTTTAAGAATTTTTAATTTCATCACTAGACTTTCGAGTTACATCTGTTTAGGTCACTTGAACCTTAAAAACGACATTGTTAAAAGAAATAGTTGCGAATCTTAAATATAACAGCAAAAATGAACATAGAAGATAAAAAAGCAAAGAATCTTAAACACTTAGAAAAAAAGAGTTGAGGGGGGGGGGTGAAATTTGGAGAATATGAAACAAATGTGTTGTTCACATTTCTCAATCCAATATATGCCTATATGTTGCCATTTGTCTTTAACCACACATCTTTGCTTCAATGACAAGTTCCTAATTATCCATGTGTAATCTTTGCTTCAATGACAAGTTCCTAATTATCCATGTGTAATATTTATTACTTCTTAATAAAGTTCGGGCTGCCCATGACACAGAATTACCCCCTTTGTTTATGTCAACATTAAGAATCAAAATCCATTGTTTTTAGACTTCAAAAGACTGTGATGGAAGAGTCAACAAAGTCAATGAATATTGTAATTTTTTTCCTTTTAAAAACTATATTTAATGGGTTATAAGCACATTGCAACTTTCAATCAATGAAACTATATATATAATAGTTCTCCTTCTACGAAGAATAACATGGTAGGGGATATCTTTATTTTAACCGGCAGCGATATTAGTTTTATTGTTGGTCGTTGACTGTCGGCGCTTCTTTTTTTTTTAATTTTTAGTAAGAATAATTTTGCATTGACATTTTTTGTTTTGTTTTTATGGCACGCTATCGGTCGTTGGCCATTCTTTCTCAGTTGTTTGTTTTTTCAGGGTTGTATTTGACATTACCTTGATTGGTCAAGTTGACGCTTTGTTATTATGTTGATCTTTCTTGTTTTGGACATTCTAATTGAATTTGAATACGTAAATATAATGATCTAAAGTGGCTAGTTTCTTGTGTCAATGTTATAAAAAAATATCTAAAGTATATATTTAATTTACGATAATTGTTGTAAGCCCCTATTGTAATTTGAGATTTTTTCTTTCCAGTAAAACTAGTTGCTTCTATTAAAGAATTATAACGAGATTATATGAATTTTGGAAATAATTAAAAATTAAAATCATTGATGACAGCTGCATATAGAATAGGTATTATTTTTGGAACAGATTCTTTTTTATATAAAATTGTTGAGCCATCTCTTTCTTTACCAAAATCAATATTGGTTGTAAATTCTGGAACTTTTTTTTCTCTTGGATTTCGATTATGAGCGGTGGTGGGTGTTTCCCTTATTTTGGATCATCAAATGGGGAAGGCAGTAATGGTGGGGGCTCCCCGAAAGAACTGAGCAACAAGAATTCAACTAAAAAAATAGGCTCCGTCTCGTTATGTTAAAAGAGTTTTGGCAAATACCAACGGACTAGTTCAAGTGATAAGTAGTTTGATGTCGTTTAAACAGGTTTCGAGTTTGAGGCTTTGTGTATTCAAAAAATTTATGTTAAAAGACTCACGCATCAAAATTTATTGTATGATGCGGGTTGGTCCAAATCAATTAAGATAAAGCCTTGAAAAATCGAAAATACAACCAAAAAAAAAGTTTGGCAAATAGTTCTTATTTTTAGTGAGTTTGTTTTTTTTACTCTATGTTGTTTTAAAATGCATGGTTTTCGATCCATTGAGACACGAGTCTCCTTAAAATATAGACAGGGAGGAAGTCATGATTTTATTTTTATAAAGATGATAGAATTAAATGAAAATTATAAAATGTATTTTTTTTATCATTATATTATTTTAGAATAATACCATTTTAAGGGACTAAATCATAAGCTTACTAAAATTGCAATTTTATTTTTATCATCGTGTTAAATTAAAATTTTATGAATTCTAGGGGGGGGGGGGGGGGGGGGGGGGGGGGTTGTTACGACTCAAAGGCCTGTCTAAGTGTTTGTCTTCTTCAAGTCTTCAGTGTTATCCCTCAATATGAGTTACCATTACTTGGGTAAATTACTTTGGCACTAAATTATTGGTCTTATTTGACCATTAAATTAAAAAGTTTAGTTATGTCACTAAACTTTCAATTTAGGTTCAATCAAGTCACCAACCGTCAACTGTTAACTGAATTGTTGATGTGGTAATTAATCGATTTGTATAATAACATATTTGGTCATCATTATTTACACATTTTATTAATTTGATCATAATTCGGATAATAGCACATTTGAATTGGTCCTCATTATTTACACATTATATCCATTTTGTCTTAATATGTTATACAAATTTGTTTAACTGCCACGTCGGTAATTTTGTTAACAGTTAACGGTCAGTAGCTTGATTGAAATCAAATTAGTGACCTAAATGAAAAAATATTAATTTAATGGATGAAATATATAATTGGTTTAATTTCAAAATAATTAAAAAATAGAGGGTCAAAACTTAATTTTTTTTAGTTTAAAGAATAAGAGGAACATTAAATTTAAAAGTAATCAGACTAAAAAAATTAAGAGATAAAACAATATGAATCTAATAAAAATACAAATATCTCGAATACACATTGTATATAATACATTTGACAAGTGTTATGGTTAATATACAATTCGAATTCGAACATAGATATTTGATTTATTTTTATAATCTATAAATACAAACATATTATATTTTCACCATTTTCTTATTATATATTTTTAGAAATAATAAAATTCACAGTTTTTTTGTATTAATAAAACTCACAGTTCTGAACTGCTCATTAATGTATTATTTAAATTTAGAACATGAATTCAAACTTGAGTTCATCTTTAAAATAAAAAAGTAACACATAAATTATAATCCTATTCCTGGACTATTTAATTCAATTGTCAAACTTATCTATCCAAAAAAAGTTTGTCGAAGTTATGTACGCACGAGGTATTCTTTTAATATTTTATGCCGGTTTCTTTTTTTTTTTTTTTAGCGGTCGAGTACA
This sequence comes from Hibiscus tridactylites, assembly GCA_958450335.1. Classification (NCBI taxonomy): domain Eukaryota; kingdom Viridiplantae; phylum Streptophyta; class Magnoliopsida; order Malvales; family Malvaceae; genus Hibiscus; species Hibiscus tridactylites. The sequence continues at coordinate 79,047,223 of OY288278.1, read as the reverse complement.
TTAATTTTAATATTGACTATCGATCGTCGGTGTTTATTATTTTTTTATACTATATTTTTTGTTTTTTATAATTTTTTTTTAAATTTTGAATAGAATCTATGTACCTGTGATATGCTTATCTATGCTCTTGTGACACATTTTTTGTCTACTCATGTGGTATGTTCCTTATAATTTTGGTACGCTCTTCGCATACCTTTACAGTTATTTTGGTATTCGCACAAAGACCCTCACAACTTTTATTTTCTGATTGGTATTGTTTTGTCGGTGATCATGTATAGTCAGATCACCTCATTGGTAAAATATTGTTTGCCGATATAAGCAAAATTGTGTAACGAACTAACCTGTCATATAGTTTGGTTCGCTCACAACTCTTTTATCACTTCGTAAAGCGTCTCGTTCGACAAAGACGGGGACATAATTTTTATGAAATTTATTGAGTTCTTTTGATGTCAGATGTCATTCTCAAGGGAATGTTTCGTTTTTTTCATATCATTGGGTTTAATATATTTGTTTTATGTATGAGCTTTTTAATGATTATTGTCCTCATTTTTCTCTCTATGCTTCACTGCCTTGTAATTTTGATTTTTTCTGCTGTTTTAGAGTAAACTACACTAATGATCCCTTTTGTTTTATTCTCTTTTGGTCACCAGTTTTGAAAAAGTAATATTTTGGTCACTTATATTTTGGGGTTATAATATTTTGGTCACTTTGACATTAACCTCCGTTATATTATTGATGTGACACGTTAACGAAAATTATTAATTTTTAATTTAAACCTCTAAATTTTTGAAAATTTATTTTCACCCATTTTCAAACAAAAAACCTAAAATCAACTTATCCTCCTAAAACTTCCCTAACTCTCTACCCTAAAACTGTTCGAAATGCCACCAACAGGTTCTGCTATTTTCAGTTTATTTTTGCTAATTCTCATTTTCCTTTTAACATAAGTGTATTTCACAATTGCTTATCATGTCTGTTTCTTTTAGCAAATACATCTTTTCTTGACAATTGGCTAGCTGTTTGGTTTTTATTCGAATTTGAAATTTTTTATGTATATTTCAATGGGTTGTTATAAAGATGGATGTTGCATCTTCATGCAGGATAGTTTGATAGAAGCATCGAAATGAGGAATTAACATGATTAAACGCATTTTGATATTAACCTATCTGTTGGCTCAATTCGTTTTGTTAAATTGAGGATATCAATTTTTGGGAGGATAAGTTGATTTTAGGAAAAGGGTAAAAATAAAAGTTTAAGAGTCTAAATTAAAAATTAATAATTTTTGTTAACATGCCACTCAACAGTTTAATGTCCGAATGACTAAAATATTATAACCTGAAAATGAAAGTGACCAAAATAATATTACTTTTTCAAAATCGGTGACTAAAAGAGAATAGACAAAAAATAAAAGGGACCGATTTTAGTAATGAAATCCAGTTACCATTGTTAAAACAAATTGTCAAAACTTATGTAACCAAAAGTGATAAAACAATATACCAACAAGTGTTGGGTACATTGGTAAGGCACATTGCACTTTCAAGGTGAGGATGCGAGTTCAAACTTTAGAGACGACGTTGTTGGGGGGCAATCATCTCACCTAAATTATAACTCTAAACCTTAAATTAAAACAACTATCCCTACACTTAAATCCCTAAACTATATACCCTAAACTAACTCTTTATACCCTAAAACTAAGGCGCTTGTGAAAATTTTTTCAGTTTCCATCGCCTGTGTATAGGATATTAATCTTTAAAAATTGATAAAACAACATCTAAAGTCAAATTTAGTAATTTTTAAAATTTAATCTGATTTTTTTTTTTGTCTACATCACTTATGAATTCAACAAAAAAAAAATTTCGTTTTAACGGCTTGCTGACATGACAGCGAAAAAATAAAGGTAAACTATTGCAATGACCACTAAAGTTTATCCCATTTGCATTTATGCTCCCTAATTTTAAAAAATAAACATCATGGCCACTAATGAAAAAGTTTCTTTATAATTTCACCCTTAAATTTTTAAAAATTTATTTTTCAACCCTAAAACTTTACAATCAATTACTATACCCTTTTTATATTTTAGGTGTCAAAATTGCTCATATTTAATAACTAAACTTTAAAATTGCTCATATTTTTTCACTCTGCATTTTATTATTATTATTATTATTATTATTATTATTATTATTATTATTATTATTATTAAAACATGACATGTCATTTTTTATTATTGTTAAATTAAAAATAATTTAAAAATAAAATAAAAGCATTTTTATTATTATTAAATTTAAAATATTTTAAAAAATATTACTTCTTAAAATAATTTAGGTGTCTAATGTATTTTTTTGTAAAAATAGGTGCCCAAAGTTTCGATAGTTACAATTTTAGGTGTTCGTCTGTTAAATGAGTGTTAAAAAAATTGTCAACCAATCGGTGCTTGACATGTGACATTAATTTTATTTTTTAAATTTTTTTAATGGAAAATACACAGATTTTTCAAATTTTTATAAAATCTCAAAATATTACAAGCTTCACAAAGCAGTCCCTAAAATTTCCCAAACTTTCGCCGTCGATTCGTTCGCGTTTGACATTCGGCTGCACGCCGTTGGGCATTTCCGGCGACGCTGTGTTAGGGGAAATGGTCGCCTTGGTCCGGCGGCCAAGTGGGTGTTGTCAGCGATGGCGACCGGCAGCGGAAGCGGCGACAGAAGTTTGGGAACTTTTAGGGATTTATGGACTGTTTTGCGAAGCTTATAAAATTTTGAGATTTATAAAAATTTTAAAAATCTGAGTATTTTCCATTAAAAAGTAAAATTAATGTCACGTGTCAAGCACCGATTGGTTGACAATATTTTTAACACCCATTTAACAGCCGAGCACCTAAAATTGTAACTATGAAAACTTTGGGAACTTATTTTTACAAAAAAAATACTTTAGACACCTAAATTATTTTAAGAAGTAATATTTTTTTAAAATATTTTAAATTTAATAATAATAAAATTGATTTTATTTTATTTTTTAAATTATTTTTAATTTAACAATAATAAAAAATGAAATGACATGTTATAGTAATAATAATAATAATAATAATAATAATAATAATAATAATAATAATAATAATAATAATAATAATAATAATAATAATAATAATAATAATAATAATAACTCAGAGTGAAATATATGAGCAATTTGAAAGTTTAGTTATTAATTAGGAGCAATTTGGGCCTTTAAAATTTAAAAATGGTATACTTTGGGCACCTATTTTTCATTTAAGCCTTTATAATATTATTGTACTAATTGATTGTAAAGTTTTAGGGTTGAAAAATAAATTCTTAAAAATTCAAGGGTGAAATTATAAAGAAACCTTTTAAGTAGTGACCATAATGTTTATTTTTTAAAAGTGGGGAGCAGAAATGTATATGGGATAAACTTTAGTGGCCATTGCAGTTAGGGGTGATAACGAGCCGAGCTGAGCCCGAGCCTGGCCAGGCTCGGCTCAGAAACAGTGTAATTGGGCTCGACTCGGGCTCGAAGCTCGTCAGGCTCGGCTCGGCTTGGGCTCGTCAGGCTCGGCTCGGATCGAAATGAAAATTTTTGCTATTGTTTTTTTTATAAAAGATTCGTTAAAAATTCCTTTCATAACCAACACTGAAACGAAATTCAATGACCGGAAAGGGGAAAAGTGTCAAAAATTAGATTAATCTAAATAACCGATAAATATTCTTATAATACAAACACATAATTATAGAAAATACAAAATTAAACAACAACCAACTAAAGAAAGTGCCCAATTTATCTTAGTTAATTTACTTTTAGTAGATTTTTCCTATTCTATTTTATTGCTTTTCTTTTGCTAAATATATTACTTTTAGTGCATATGTAGATTCTGAGCTTGTTCACGAGCTTTGTGAGCCGAGCCTGGGTAGGCTCGGCTTGTTAACGTTTCGAGCTGAGCCCGAGCTCGAGTCGAGCTTTGACCAAGCTGAGCCCGAGTAGCTCGCGAGTCGGTCAGGCTCATTATCACACCTAATTACAGTAGTTTACCCTTATTTTTTCGCTACCAGGTCAGCAAGCCGTCAATATTTAACGATAACAAACGGCTGAGTGACTAAAAGTTTACGCACTGAAAACGTAAGTGGCCTTACTTGTCGTTTTTTAAAATCGGTGACTAACTCTGTACTGGAAGGAAACATAAGTGACTGTTCCAGTAGTTAACCCTATTTTAAAATGTCTAATTAATAAAAAGTAAAAAATTTAAATTCATATCTTACTATGATCAAAGAAAATAAAGATTACTAACCATAAGATGTGGTGTGGTAGTTGCTCACTAGAGGTGGGCAAGATTGGGTACCCGGTCAGTTTACTTAGAATTGGTTATGGTCTCAGTAACCATCAGTTCTTGAAAACTTGTACTAGTCCCGATCCCGGTTAGAACGGGTCCTAGAGTTTAGGAACTGATCCTGGTTCTAGTGGGAACCAGTACCAGTACCGGTTATCCGGTCAATTGATGTACTATTAAAAAAATTTGAGCAACATGGGGAAAAAATTCAACCACCAATAATAATATTAAATAATAAAGTTAGAATATTGTAAGCTTGAAGGTTGAAGTATTAAAACGAGTCATATTCATAATATTTATACATAAAGAGAGAATAAACTAAAGAACTCTAAGTCTACAACCACCAAAACATCAGCTAAACTGGTCCTAACAAACTAGTATCGGGTACCTGATACGGGTCCCAGTCCCATTGGGTATCGAGTCTAGGAAATCAAGGTCTAGTCCCAGTCGCAACCAGGACCTAAATTTTGGATTTGGTCTCGGTGTTGAATTTTTCGGTGCTCGATTCCTTCAACCGATTTTACTCGCCAAGTAGTGGAGAAGTGGAATGTAAGGTGAAAGAGGTGTCAAAGCTAAAAATGATAAAGACAAGATGATTTATAGTGGTTCAACCTTCTAACCAAGGACTACATCCACTACCTTAGCTTCCCACTAAGGATTTCCAATCAATCCACTATTGATTTGTCCCCTTTTCTAGGCCTAGGAGGAAACCCTTACAAAATCGATCAAGATTTCTACCCAAAGCTTTGATCAAACCCTCTTTACAAAGAGATAAAAATAAGCAAACTCAAATCCCTCTAATAGGTATTTGTTTGCACAATTAAACTCTCACCCAATCCTAAAACACTTGAGCAAATATAACAATTTTGGCTCATTGGTGTTTGTCTATTACAAGAAATTAAACAATAAATCCCTAAGACAAATTCTTGATCATAGTGTTGTTGACAATTGAAGCATTAGTCATCTCTTGATGCTTGGAGGTCCCTTTTTTACTCCTAATTGAGTTTGTAGACGTTGAGGACCTTTGAGGTTGGATTAGAGCCGTTGAAGCCTTTATTTCCCACCATAAATGCAGTTTTGCAGCTTGGTGTCACGCCCCTGGACTTTGTAACCGAGACGTGCGGCTCTAGGTGCTCGTGAGATGGTGCGGCGCCTAGATTAGCCTGGCGGATCTAAGCTAGAATGCTTAGATCGGTACGGAAACGAGATGTTGGCGGTAAGAAAGGGAACACGAGATAGTTTGGGCGAAGCCCCTAAAGTTTTATTTGATTGAATGGAAATAAAGGCTGAAACCTAACAAAGCTTAAAGCAATTCGAAAACAAAGACAAAAAGCAAATAATGAGGCAGGGGTAAGCTTCCTTAAATAGCCCCTCTAATCCTAATCCTACTCCAAATAGGATAGCTAGTATACTTGTCCTTCAAGGAGAAGTTATCCTAGTCCTAAATGGATTCTAAGTCCCTAAAACCCTAAGGGAAGCCTTGTGTGCGCGGAAGGTAGGCCCAAGCTTGTGTGCGGACCGTGCTTGGGCCCGTGGGGTGCGTTTGGGCGGCCTTGTCCGGTTCTTCCGCGCGCGTTGCTGTCGCACCCTAGGGTGCGGCGTGGTCGGTTGGATCAGGCCCGTGGTGTGCAGCGGGATCGGCCTGCACGGTGCTTGTGCGTGGGCTGTCGTCGGGCCCCTCGGTTTGCTTGTTTCTTGGGCGTGCGCTGCTCCTAGCCCCCTGGTGTGCGGTGAGATCGGGCCGTAGGGTGCGGTCCGTGACATTCTCCCCCACTGGTTCTGGCGACGCCCTCGTCGCTCGGCTAAGGTGATATCGATTTATTTGGTCCTTGAATTGCCATAGATCCAAGGCTGGTTCCCAACTCCCTTCACTGTCGGGAAGCCCTTTCCAAAGGACAAAGTACTCGTGTCTCGGTGGATGGCCCACTCGTCGGATGGATCTTTCCGCTTGGATGTCCCGAACTTCATTGTCGTAGGAGACTTTTACTCCAACGGGTGCTCGATGTGATTGGGTTCGATCCGGGTCTGACTCGTCTTGATGGAAGGGTTTGAGTAAACTTACATGAAACACCGGATGAGCTCGGATTGTCGCAGGTAACTCTAGTCGATAGGCCATGGTGCCTATTCGCTTGACAACTTTGAATGGCCCTTCATACCTTCGCACAAGTCCCTTGTGTACAGTGGGATTGCGCAAAATCCCGGTTAACTTTGCAAGGACTAAATCCCCTTCTTGAAAGTTTACGTCTCGACGCTTTGTATCTGCCCACTTCTTGGTTCGTTTTCCCGCCTTGTGTAAACAAGCTCGGGCTAGTTCGTGATGTTCATGCCACTCCGTGGTGAACTTGTGTGCTGCTGGATTGGGCCCGTCGTATTTGGTTGCAACCGTGTGGGGTGTGAGCGGTTGTTGTCCCATCACAATCTCGAATGGGCTTTGGTTGGTTGCTTCACTTCGTTGAAGATTATAGGAGAATTGGGCCACGTCTAGTAATTTTGGCCAGTTACGCTGGTTGATGTTCACGTAGTGTCTGAGATAGATTTCCAACAAGGCGTTCACCCGTTCGGTTTGTCCGTCGGTTTGAAGGTGGACACTTGTTGAAAAGTTCAAACTTGACCCCATGAGTTTGAACAGTTCCGACCAGAATCTTCCTGTGAACCGTGTGTCTCGGTCACTAATGATAGTCTTGGGCAATCCCCAATACTTTACCACATATTTGAAGAAGAGGCGGGTTGCTTCTTCGGCTGGGCATACTTTCGATGCTGGGATAAATGTGCCGTACTTGGAAAATCTGTCCACAACTACCATGATGCTAGACAGGCCGTCGGTGTTGGGCAAGCCGACTATGAAGTCCATGGATATGCTTTCCCATGGTCTCTCGGGAATGGGCAGCGGTTGTAGCAATCCTGCGGGTTTTTTCATCTCGATCTTGTCTTGTTGGCATACAAGACAAGTCTTCACATATGTCCCCACATCCTCGCTCATGTGTGGCCAATAGTACTGTTCGCTAATCAAGGCCAACGTTCGGTCCATCCCTGGGTGTCCAGCCCACTTTGAATCGTGGCATTCCTTTATGATTTCTTTACGTAGCTCACCGAATTGAGGAATGTAGAGGCGGTGGCCTCGGGCATAAAGTAAGTCTTCCTCGAGCCAGAATCTTCGGGTTTTGCCTTCTTTTGCATAGTTGATGAGCATCTTGGCGGTTGGGTCGTGGGGCAGCCCTTCCTTGATGTGATCTAGTAATTGTCCGTTTGGCGAGCTTACAAACTCTATGGCATACCTTCGACTTAGGGCATCAGCAACTAAGTTGATTTTTCCCGGTTTGTATTCCAAGGTAAAATCGAATTCGGCAAGGAACTCTTGCCAACGAGCTTGCTTTGAGGATAGCTTTTTCTGGGTCTGGAAGTAGCTGTTAGCGACGTTGTCAGTGTAAACGACGAACCGAGACCCAAGTATGTAGTGTCGCCAAGTGCGTAGACAGTGTACTACTGCAGTCATCTCTTTCTCATGAACCGAGTATCTCTTCTCGGTGTCATTTAGCTTTCGGCTTTCATATGCGACTGGATGTCCTTCTTGCATAAGGACCCCTCCGATGGCTACGTCGGATGCATCGGTGTGAACCTCGAAGGGTTTGTTGTGATCTGGTAACGCCAGCACTGGTTCACTTGCCATGGCTTGTTTCAAGTTCTCAAAGGCTTGCTTGCAGTCTTGGTTCCAATCCCATGCCTTGTCCTTTTTCAGCAAATTGGTTAAGGGTGTGGCGATTTTAGAATAGTCTTTGACGAACTTTCGATAATAATTGGCTAGCCCCAAAAAGGACCTTAACTCCGTTACTTTGGTTGGCGGTTCCCAGTCCACAATGGCTTGAATTTTTGCTACATCCATTCGGATTTTCCCTCCTCCGACAATGTGGCCGAGGAATGGAACTTCTTCTTGGGCAAACGAGCACTTTTCTTCCTTGACATATAGCTCGTTCTGTCGTAGGACTTCGAACACCTTCCGCAAGTGTTCAACATGCTCCTCGATGGTCTTGCTATGGATCACGATGTCATCAAGGTAAACTACAACGAACCGATCAAGAAAGGGTTGTAGTACCTTATTCATAAGTGTGCAGAATGTGGCGGGAGCGTTTGTGAGGCCGAAAGGCATCACTAAGAATTCATACGAACCGTAGCGTGTCACACAAGCTGTCTTTGGTTCGTCTCCTTCGGCGATCCTTACTTGATAATATCCAGACCGCAAGTCTAGCTTGGTGAACCACCTCGCACCACCAAGCTGGTCAAACAAATCGGCTATTAAGGGAATCGGGTATTTGTTCTTGACGGTGAGCTTGTTCAATGCCCGATAGTCGATGCACATTCGTAGGGTCCCGTCTTGTTTCCGTTGGAAGAGTACTGGCGCACCGTAGGGTGCTTTAGAGGGTCGGATGTATCCTGAATCAAGGAGTTCTTTTAGTTGGCGACGTAACTCCTCAAGCTCGGGTGGAGCCATCCGATAAGGGGCCCGGGCTGGTGGCTTTGCATTTGGAACAAGCTCGATTTTGTGGTCCACTTCCCGCTTTGGTGGGAGAGTTTTGGGCAGCTCTGGGGGCATAACATTCCTAAACTCGGCTAGCACTGTTTTGACCTCGTCGGGAACCCTCTGGGCTAGGGGCGGCTCCTTGTGTACCAACGAAGCTAAGTATGCGGGTTCTTCCTTGCGCATCCCCTTGTTGAATTGTATGGCTGACACTACTTTGGCATTAACTCCCGTTTGTCGGTTCATCGGGACCATACAAGGGTGTGCTGGGTCTAGTATGCACAAGCAATTTGCGAAAGGGACGGGGAAGGCCTTAACCCGGTCAAGAAAACTAATGCCCATTACTAAATCGAAGTCGTCAAGGGGAATTACCTTGGTTGCTTCTTTACCGGTCCATTCACCTATGACAAGCTTGATTCCTTTTGCTACCCCGGCAATTGGAGTCTCCTTGGAATTTACGGTTTTAATGAATCCTCCTGCCTTTTCGACGGTAAGGCCAAGTCTCTTGGCAGTTTGTTCTGACATAAACAAGTCGGAGGCGTCGGTGTCTACTAATGCGCTTAGTTTTCGGCCTGCCACAGTGATGTCCACGAACATCAGCCCCTTTTTCTTGGAGCCCTTCTTAATTTCCATGGAACTGATGATGGAATTTAGTTTGGGGGCCTCCTTCTCATCCTCGACATCCTCGGAGTCTTCCTCTTGGATGGCTGCCGCTTTTTCGAGCTGGGGACAGTCCCTTTTCATGTGATTACCCCCGCAATTGTAGCAACTAAAGTTGGTGTTCTTTTCCCAGGGCTTTCGGAATTTGAAGTCTCCATTTGCTGCCTTCCTATTTCCGTTCTTGGTACCCACTTCTTTACCCTTTCCGCCGTTGCTCTTGTGCTTCGGTTTATGTTTCGGAGTGTCTGACTTCCGATATTCAAATTCTGCAAGGGAGTCGGCTAACTCTAACGCTTTGGCAAGTTCTTGGACTCCTGCTCGGTGTAGTTCCATCTTTGCCCAACGTTGTAGTCCGTTTTTGAAGGCAAAGAGGGCATCGGCTTCACTCATACCTCGGATTTGAAGCCTAAGTTCAGTGAACTTGTTGACATATTCCCGGATCCCGCCGTCATGCTTTAGCTGGTAAAGCTTCTCGCGAGCTTCCTCTTGAGCATTCTTTGGATAGAAGTGCTCCTTGAACTGAAACTGGAACTCCTTCCACGTTTTGATGGGAATCGTCCCATCCCTCGATTGAGAACAACTATGTCGCCACCATAGTAGTGCGGCATCAACCAAGTAGACAGAAGCGGTGTTTACCTTGGTGTTCTCGTCATCGATGCCCGTGAGTCGGAAGTACTGCTCCAACCCCCATATGAAGTTGTCCACTTCTTGGGCGTCCCTTGCCCCTTTGAACTCCTTCGGTTTTGGCACATCGATCTTGGGTTTGACATCCATTTTCTTGCCCACCATGCCGGACAATACGGCATTCTTGTAGAGGGTCAGCTCGGCATTGAGCTTTTCAATCTCCCCCAACAATTCCCCCCTCATTGCCTCCATTGCAACTTGAAGGGAGACGTCCTGTTGGTTCAGCTTCTCGTATGAAGAGTCGAGGAGACTTTGAACCCCTTCTTTGAGTTCGTCTTTGAGAGGAACGAACTTTTCTTCCAGCTCTTCAAAGCGATCATTAATAGAGTCGAGCGACTCAACTGTCCCTTTGGCATTGATCTCGAGACGCTCTATTTTATCTTCAAGCGATGTAAAACGATCCTTCGAAGCAACTCTTTTCTTATCGTGGCCTTTGTTCGCAGCTTTGTCGGGAACCTTCTCGGGAACCTTGTCGGTGGTCTGGGCCTCCACGCCTTTTGGTGCTGAACTGATCTCGTCTTTCTTTGCCATAACGAGCAATTATCGTAGCTCTGATACCACTTGTCACGCCCCTGGACTTTGTAACCGAGACGTGCGGCTCTAGGTGCTCGTGAGATGGTGCGGCGCCTAGATTAGCCTGGCGGATCTAAGCTAGAATGCTTAGATCGGTGCGGAAACGAGATGTTGACGGTAAGAAAGGGAACACGAGATAGTTTGGGCGAAGCCCCTAAAGTTTTATTTGATTGAATGGAAATAAAGGCTGAAACCTAACAAAGCTTAAAGCAATTCGAAAACAAAGACAAAAAGCAAATAATGAGGCAGGGGTAAGCCTCCTTAAATAGCCCCTCTAATCCTAATCCTACTCCAAATAGGATAGCTAGTATACTTGTCCTTCAAGGAGAAGTTATCCTAGTCCTAAATGGATTCTAAGTCCCTAAAACCCTAAGGGAAGCCTTGTGTGCGCGGAAGGCAGGCCCAAGCTTGTGTGCGGACCGTGCTTGGGCCCGTGGGGTGCGTTTGGGCGGCCTTGTCCGGTTCTTCCGCGCGCGCTGCTGTCGCACCCTAGGGTGCGGCGTGGTCGGTTGGATCAGGCCCGTGGTGTGCAGCGGGATCGGCCTGCACGGTGCTTGTGCGTGGGCTGTCGTCGGGCCCCTCGGTTTGCTTGTTTCTTGGGCGTGCGCTGCTCCTAGCCCCCTGGTGTGCGGTGAGATCGGGCCATAGGGTGCGGTCCGTGACATTGGCATATCGATACCCTTCAAACCGTATCGATACGGTCCCAATAAGGAAGTAGTCGTTGTGCACTTTAGCTGACGCGTATCGATACGCTTGCTTAGCGTATCGGTACGATCCTGCAGTTTAAAAGACCGATGGGAAATATGATCGTTGGGGGTAGTTAGGCGTATCCGTACGTGAATAGTCGTTGGGCTGTTTTAAAACACTCTGTATCGATACGGCTAAACGTATCAATACGGGTTTTGGCTACTATAAAATTTCTGTAGTTGAAACCCTAAGGCGTATCGGTACGGTACTAGACCGTATTGGTACGTGCACTTGAAAAACTCGATTTTGACTACTTTAAATCATTCCAAAGCCTTGTAAAACCCTTAAACATATTTCCAAGTTGTTTTTGACTAAAGACATATTTTAAATTCTTTTCAATTTAGTCCAAACTATTTTTTTCAAATATTATATCAAAACACTTAGTTCTACACCCGGTCTCATCGAAACCAGTTTCAGGTAAAGATTCACCAGGTCCGACCGTGTTCGGGACTGGGATGGGGTAACTGGGTTTTTTGCCCACCCATATTGCTCACCTCATCCATTACTCAGGGGATTAGTCACTGTTATCGGCGGTTAATACATTGGCTCAAAAAAATATAAAGATTACCAACAAATATTTGAAATGAATATAAATATAAATGATAAGGGGTAAAGTACACATACGATCACTAAACTATACCCGAAAAAACAAAATAGTAACCAAACTTTCAAAAATGACAATTAAACTTTATGTTTTGTTACAAAATAGTAAATGTGTCGTTAACCTTCATTTAAAGAAGTGGCATGCCTGTTCTTTTTTTTGTATAATAGCATATTTAGTCCTTCGTAGTTACACATTCAATTAATTTAATCATAATTTGAAGAAATTTAATAAATTTAACCTTTAATTTGTACACTTTTTTATAATTGAGTCCTAATTCTAAAAAAATTATAGCTAAAAACACACGGGCATATGTGTAATTAGGACTAAATTTAATCCTCAATTTTGACACTTTGTTATAAATTTAACGTTGTTCTTAGTTATAAATTTTGTAGAAATAGGACTAAATTATAACAATGTGTAAAAATTGAGGGTTAATTTTAGGCTTCAATGAAAAATAGGTGTCTAAACTATACCACTTTTAAATTTTAGGTGTCTAAAGGTTTTTTTGTAAAAATATGTGCCCAAAGTTTCAACCGTTATAATTTTAGGTGCCTCGTGTTAACTACCGTTAACTTTAAAAAATATATATATTTTTATTTTATTTCATTTTTAATTTCTTTTATTTTTAAAATTATTTTTTAAAAATCTCTAAATTTCCAAAATTCACAAAATAGCCCCTAAATTCGAAATTCCTAACTCACCAAAACTCAAATCATGATTTGAATCGATTTTGTCGCCTATGGCCACGCCGTCAGCTGCCACATCCCTCATCGGACCACCACGGTCGCTTACCCTACCACCTCGTCGCTGGAAATAGATCGAAGTTGTGCAAAACGCCAAACGAAGGTCGAAATATTTAAAAAATTCATTTGAACGATTTGTAACGAGCGACGGCTGAACGGCGATGATTGGTGCATGAGTGTTTGGGAGAGGGGAGTATTCTCTATTCCGTCCCTGGAATCGTGGCCAGCGACGACGAGAGTGGCCAAATTGAGAGATTTAGGTATTTCGAGATTTTGAAATTTATGAAATTGGGGTTTTTTCTGGAATTTAGGGGACTTTTTGAAAATTTCATTTTTTAATTTTCTTTTAAAAATAATTTAAAAATTAAAAAAAAACAAGAACTTGCCTCGTGTTATATTATAATTGGCTAACAAGTTTTTTTAATGGCCATTAACACCGAGGCAGCTAAAATTGTAACAGTTGAAACTTTAGACACCTATTTTTACAAAAAAAAGTACTTTAAACACCTGAATTTCATAAAAGTATACTTTAGGCACTTATTTTTCATTTAAGCCTTAAGTTTATTGAATTTCTTTGAATTGTGACTAGATTAATTGAAAGTATAAGTATTGATGACTAAATGTGCTATTATACAAAAAGATAATAGTCATATCACTCTTTTAACGGAGATTAACAACACAATTACCATATTATAACAAAATATAAAATTTAATTACTATTTTATATTTTTAAAATTTAATTATTTTTTATTTTTTCGAGTATAGTTTAATTACCGTACGTGTACTTTACTCGTCATAAAACATACTTACCTCATATAAAAACAGTCAGCTTTATCTAGCCGAGTCAAGCCGCCAACCAACCCGCATGCAGCAGCCCATCAACTGATTTTACTTACAATCTCTCATTATAATATTTTCTTACAGAAATTCAACGTACGGACCTTCGCTATCGCCTATAGCCATTTTCTCCAACTTTTTTTTTCAATTCATTTTCAAAATATTTTCCATCTATTCAATTAACTCACTAGTATATTAACAAAAATAATTGAACATTTTTTAAAAAATATTTATATTAAATTTAGTCTTTGAATTTAAGTTCATTATTATAATAACAAAAAATACGTTGTTTTATAGTGAGATGAGTCACTAGTTCCCTAGTAAATTCGGAAATTTGGATCATCATATTATAAATTGAATAAATTAAATTAAAAATACCAACCTTATAATATATCTTTACAATAATTAGTTCGAATTAACCAGTTAACAAATTAGACTCTAACAATTATACTAAAAAATTATGTTGCTTTAAAATCTTAATTGATACTAAATTGAACATTTGAATATGGATCGATCGATATAATAACAAAAGATTTAATAAATTTAGTACTCCTAATATAATATAATTTTTTTGAATAGCCAATATAATATGGGTAAATTAAATATATCATCACTAAACTTTGCTCTTAAACCTATTTTGGTCATTAAAGTTTCAAAACATTCAATTTATTCATTAAATGTTAGATATTGAACTTTTTGATCACACTTAAACCCCTCAAACAGTCATAGATGATGGTTATTCTGACCCAAATTTCATCAATCACTTCGTCTCAACCCCTTGAGTATGATTTTAATATCTATTTTGTCTAAAAGTGCTCAAAAGTTCATGAATCAATAAAAAAATCTTGTCTTTTCTCTCGTTGATCTCCCTACTCTATTGTCTGGTGGAGCCTGTTTCTTAATATGATACTTTTTTTGTGCCGAATGAAGTTTTCTACTGTTCAAATCTTGGAGAAATTTATTCGTTCACCGGTAAATGGACATTATCAAAAAATTAACGAATGAGTGACAAAAAAAGAACGTTCAATATTTAAATTTCAGTGAATAAATTAAATGTTTTGAAACTTTAATGACCAAAAAAAATCTGTGAGTAAAGTCTAATGATGATTTACACAATTTATCCATATAGTATAAAGTTATTATATTATAAGCAGAAAACATTTTCTTATTCTACTCTACAGTCTTTACTTTTCTTCGCTTTCATTATCTTTACTCTTTCGCATCTTTGGTTCGGACCAACCTCCGTTTCATAATCCGACGGTCGAGATGGCTCTATCGTACCTGCGCTCCTCTTCTTCACGCTCCGCCAATTTTCTGAAGCCCCTTTCCTCCGCTGCATCCCTCCGCCGCCCCATCTCCACCGACACCACTCCCATAACCGTTGAGACGTCCGTGCCTTTCACCTCTCACCAGTGCGAAGCCCCCTCACGCTCCGTCGAGACCAATCCTAGTGAACTCCTCACCTTCTTCCGAGACATGGCCTTGATGCGTCGGATGGAGATTGCCGCCGACTCACTCTACAAGGCCAAACTCATTCGAGGTTTCTGCCACCTGTACGACGGCCAGGAAGCAGTCGCCGTCGGCATGGAAGCCGCCATAACAAAAAAGGATTGCATCATAACCGCCTATCGTGATCACTGCATATTCGTCGGCCGCGGGGGCACCCTGCTGGAAGTTTTCGCCGAGCTTATGGGACGCCAGGCTGGTTGTTCTAAGGGCAAAGGAGGTTCGATGCATTTTTACAAGAAGGATTCGAATTTTTATGGCGGCCACGGGATTGTTGGGGCTCAGGTTCCGCTAGGATGTGGCTTGGCGTTTGCACAGAAGTATTCTAAAGACGAAACCGTGACCTTTGCTTTGTACGGTGATGGAGCTGCTAATCAAGGGCAGCTGTTCGAGGCGTTGAATATCTCTGCTCTTTGGGATCTTCCTGCAATTTTGGTCTGCGAGAATAATCACTGTGAGGGATATGAATTTGAAAGAAATTTTATAGGTTATAAATTCAGTGTATTTGTGGATTTTTTGTAATATTTATCTGATTATATGCAGATGGCATGGGGACAGCTGAGTGGAGAGCTGCTAAGAGTCCAGCATATTACAAACGTGGGGATTATGTCCCTGGTTTGAAGGTGAGAGTCAGTTGGTTCGGTGAAACTTGAGACATTAATGATTATATATAGTTGAATTTATATTCAATACACTCGTGGTGTGTTAGTTTTAGGGTTTATGGATTCAATATAGGGTTTAGGTTTAGGGGTTTAGAATTTAGGAATGGTGTTTAGAGGTTTAGGGTTTAGGTTTTAGGGTAATATGGTGAGGGATTAAGGTTTTAACCTATAAACCCTAACTTATAACCCTAAATTCTGATCACAACCTCTAAATTCTAAACCCCTGAACTTGAACCCCTAAACCCTACATCCTAAATTGAATCCATTAGAGTTATGGTTAATATTCTCTTTAGTATTTTTGTGATTATTGTAAGTAAATGATGTTTTAGATGTTTGTGGTATTTGAAGTAACTGATAAGCAGATGTCACAATACCAAATACTAAATAACAACAATGGTTTTGATTTTGGGCTATGTGAAAGTGATGCTTCTGCTAATTTAAATTAGCTATTGATGTTTTTGTTCTAAAAATCCTTTTAGATTAGAACTTAAATGATTGAATGAAGGTCTACTAAACCAGAATCTCAAGGGGTTTTTACTGCATAAACTATTGGGTTCTTAGTCTTTAAGTTTGTTCTCTTCTAAGGTCTGAGAGTTTGATGCAAAATGAATTTGTTCATTTCGATCTATAAAGTGAAAACCTTTTGTTCAGCTGTAGAGATGCAGGTTTTTCTATCATGTCTGGATTTGAGATAATGCATGTTAATTCCCATTTCTCCAAAAGATGGACAACAGTGTACTTATTACCATTTGTGGTTCTGTTTTTCATATACTTCGCATGTTCTAGGTGGATGGCATGGATGCCCTCGCTGTGAAGCAAGCTTGCAAGTTTGCCAAAGAACATGCCTTGAAGAATGGACCAATTGTAAGTCTATTCATCCAGCTCTTGACTTTTTTATTTTGTCCATTTTCTTGTGCATATTATTTTTCATATACTAGTTTTTCCTTATTAAAGGTTTGAATCAATGAATTCTGCATCAGAAGACTTTAATTTTCTTTGTTCTTCTTTGACTTCTGTAAGATCTTAATATTAATTTCATTTGTGTTATTCTTAATATTAGTCACTCCTTCAGACTGCGTTTGGGAGAGTGTTAAAATGCAAGAGCGCCTAGTAGAATTGACCAATGCAGGACTCTAGTAACCTTGGGATTGGTAGAGTTCCTAGATCTGTGAATCTCTCTAGTACTGTCCCATTTTGACAATACCATGTTTGGATAAGAGAGGAGTCTAAAAGGGAATTGAAGCAAAAGTATGTATTTCTATTTATTTGTAGAGAATCAAGAAATGGAAAGGTGATACAGGCAAATTTCTATTTTCCTTTAGTTATTGGGAAAAGTGATATGAAGAAAAATGAGATGAAACCACAATTGAAGAAATATGACGGGGTATACTTGGAGGGATTTTAAAAGTGGATAGATGATAAGTTGGCACTTATAGCTTTTCTTTTCTATTTTGAATCATCAAAACGGGAGAAATTTATGGTCTTCTCGATTTCATATTCTTCTTTATATTTCTCTGAATGATCATAGTACTGATATTTTTGGTCTAAAGTCTCTGTGTGAAGCCATTAAGTAGTATTAGGAAGCTGGAATGTTTTTTGTTCTGTAGCTATTAAAACTTTGTAGCTCTACATGCTACCAGAGCACTGTCATTTATCCTTGCATCAGAGTAAGCTTTTGATTTAGCTAGTATAAATCACCTGCCATTTATAGTTTTAGAGTACTTTTTTGAAGCACCTTTAACTTATGGATCTCAATTTTGGCCCTGAAATTCCTTGTCATCTGCTTCATACCTGAATGTTTAGTTATCATATCTGTGTCAAGATGAATAGCACTATAGGCAAGCTGAAACATGGTAGAGCATATCCAGAACAAACATTGGAAGCAAATGCTTGAGAAGTCTTGTAACGATTATTTAGAAATCTTCATGACATGTGAAAAGCTAGGTAGGTGTAAATTTACATCAAGGGTAAACATAAATTCCAAAATTTTTATAGAAAATGAGCATCTATGCTACTACTTCACTCATGTTTTATGGAACTCATGAATCTTCAATGTTAGATGCTTTTGATCAACAACTTCTTTAATTAGGGAACGAGTATGGCAAGTCATATAACAGCTGATAAGTTTTATTTTTTTGCTGATATGATATCTGATGCGAAGATTTTTGCGTGGACAGTCTATTGGTTTGAGAAAAGGAGTCATATAAGGCACAAGTTTTAAGCATTCCTTTTGAGTTCCCATTGCCATTTATGAAGCAAAACTAGCATTATCCTAATTCCTAAAATCAATTGGGGCTTATATGACGATCCCTGCAACTCTCAGGATACTTGATGTAGGAAAGCATATTAGGTGCTTGCCATGGAATATTAAGAATATGACTCTCATGCATGATTAAGTAGTATCAGTACCTGGTTTTGGGCTGGGACTAAGTTTTTTTTTTTTTTTTTAGATATTTTTCCCTGTATTTATTTGTTTGAAAATACTAGTATGATTCTGAATGCTGTGGATTTTTAAATATTGATATTGCATTTTTATCGAAGGACTAATTGAATCCTTGCATTTTATCTGATTATACGAGGAGACATGTGTATTTTCTGCTATTTCCTTTTTGAAATCTCCTTTTTATTATGCAGATTCTTGAAATGGATACTTATCGTTATCATGGTCACTCCATGTCTGACCCTGGAAGCACCTATAGAACACGTGATGAGATTAGTGGCGTTAGACAGGTTGATACTCAATTCACACTACTTTAGCGAGGACTCATTTTTAAAATGTTAGATATTTCATGTTGTGTTGTAATTAAGTTACTGGAAAACTGACATTCTTGATGCTATGTTTCTAGGAGCGTGATCCAATCGAAAGAGTTAGGAAGCTGATATTATCTCATGACCTAGCTACTGAGAAAGAGTTGAAGGTATTTTACTTAAGTTCATTTATGAAACTACCAGCATTGAAATGTTGTTAGTGGCTTCTTTGTGGTAACACAATTATCAAAATATTTGGAAAAAAAAATTCAGGACATTGAGAAGGAAGTGAGAAAAGAGGTAGATGATGCGATTGCTCAAGCCAAGGTAAGTATTTATTTACTTATTTTGCTGGTTTTTATTTTAATAAAGTTTTTGGCATGTGATTTTATTTTAAATTGGTTGACTCGTTTTCTGGTACCAAATGGATGTCCACACACATCACAGCGTTGATTCTTTTTCCTTTATTTTCGCAGGAAAGTCCAATGCCTGAACCTTCTGAACTCTTCTCGAATGTGTATGCAAAAAGTTTGGGTGTTGAGGTAGGAATCCTTTTTCTCTGTACTGAATGATATATCCTTTTTCCTTTCATTTCCCAGCATTGAATTCTATTTTGGTTTTAAACTGCAGTCATTTGGAGCAGATAGGAAAGAAGTAAGAGCTACACTTGCATAAATCGAGTTTCGTGCTGAAGATCTTGAGCTCTGCATTTGTTTTCAACTTTTAATACGCAAAGAAGAACAACAATAAAGCTGATATTGCATTTGGTTGTATTTGTATAGAATACTTGATTTGGTTTTCAGTTGAGGCCGTGCCACGGATTCTCATTCCTTTCCTATAATCGATTAGGTCGCTGTTGTCCCAGCAGCAATGCATGAATAATGTTGTTTTCGTGAACTGAGGATGAGCTGTTTATGCTTACATTTATAGGTAAGTAGGTTGAGGAGGTTCATTCTTTATTAATTTTTGCTGAAATTTCTTTTCCTGGCTTTGGGTCCGAATTTACCATCTAATTTGCCCCTTCTGGGCATCGCACCATTGGGGATTCTGGACTTGTCTAACAACCAAAAAGATACTTGAATTGAATCCAGTTTTTGGGTTTGGGTTCAACAGTAAATTCTGGATATTTAGCATTGTTTTTATGATACGATTAAATTTTATTAATAATCTCAATCCAATTAAATTTTATATGAATATGATACAACAAAGTGCATAGTTGCATGGTAAATATTGCAATATGCATGTTGATGTAAACAATTATTATTTATTGATAACACGTAAAACAAGTTTAATGTTAACTAGATGATAATGTCCATTTTCTATAAAGATTAAAGTTTGATTATATTAGGTAAATCTGTTGACTTAGACTAAATCTTTTAATTGTATTAGATAATTAAGCTTTAAGAAACTATCTAGATATCGCGAAAAGAACAAGGACAGAACTGTTACATGGGTGGGAGGGGCTGTAGCCTCAACCCACCAATCATTATTTTTAATCTTTAATTTAAACATTAATTTTTTTTAAAAATATGGAATAAGTATTATTTGCCCCCTTAGTTTTTAAAACTACTCCTATAAAATTTACCTCTCAAATTGATATTCTGGTTTCGTCTTTAGAATCTGTCGCATGCCGAGCATTTGAGAATGCCTCAAATCTTGTGTTCAAGGTAGGCCATACCAAATGGTGCAGGAAATGTTATATATTGTAGCTATTCAAATGCACAATGAACAGCTTCAGTAGTTTAATGTTTGCTGAGAAACAGATTTGTTCATATCGCCTACAGAATTGCATGTCCAAGTTAAATTGCATTTCTAATTGATTGGAGAATTACATTTTTAGCCCTCCAGAAAATTTAATAATTCTATTTTAGTCCTATTAACACTCTTTTTTTTTATCTTTACACTTTTAAAATTTTATAATTTAATTACGTCCTTCTAGAAATTTAATAATTCGACTTAATTTTTTTCAGTCCATCATACCTGACCTTTTCCACCTAGGGTTTGAATACAAATTTATGTATACTTTACTACAATTCAGGACTTTTATTATTATTTACGCCAGTAACTAAGTTGAAATTAATATATTTGATACGGTATAGTGTAAAAAACACACAAGTTAAAATTTATAATCCTAAAATATTAAATCATAAATTCTAAATTCTAACCTTGAATTTTAAATTCTATTATCTAGAGTTTTAATCTCTAATTTCTAAATTTTAAACAATTACATTTGTGAAATATTTTTTTCATATATATATATATATAATTAAAGGGTTTATATTTTGATACACAGCTGTATAATTTTTTTATACGGCCTTTCTTAAAATTTAAAACTCTAAACTTTATACCAAACACTTTAAACTCTAAACTTTAAAATCTAGATTCAAAACCTTATAACCCAAACAATAAAATTTTAAACCTCCAAAATAACCCTTAATCCTTAAATTTGACAAGAACGTGTAAACTGCTGATTACACGGACTTAGTAGCAAGTTTTTCTCATAATTAAATAATATATATATATATTACGTGTAGTTTTTGAAATTAATTGGGATGAAAGCTAGGCAGCGAAAGGTGAGGCCCTCATTCTCACGCCAAAGCAAAGTGGTTGAATGAACAATCAAAGTCTGAGTAAAATGTAGGGTCCAAAGATCTTTCCAGTATCACCTTTGCCCAATGCCTTTCTCACCTCTCCATTTTAATTACTGCTCCCTAAATTCCACCCTTTTCTAAATATAATCTTTCAATGTTTCTAATCTTTTAAATTTCAAATTTGTATGACCGATTGAATTTAAATTAATTCATATGGTATTGGTACTATATACATGAAAAATATAAAATCGATAGGTTTAAAATTTCAATTTCCTCGAATTCAATCAAATTGTATGTTTGAAAAAAAAAATATTTAAGTAACGTCATTTTTATAAGGGTAGAGAGAGAAGCGTGACAGTTGGGTCACGCCAAGCTAGCCCCTGGCACAGGGGACACATACCCACGCCCCCGCTGTCCAATCTTCTTCCAAATATTCCCTGCTCGACAGCAATATCATATCGTATCCCTAATCTGAATGTGATTTCTTCCCACGTTATCATTTCCATACTCATTTCATCTCATTATATTCGATTCTTTTGAGACTTATATTAAAATTTTAAGAGAGTGCAAAAAAAAAATACAAAACTATATACAAACTATACAAAAATTTGAAATCTTTAAAGATTGCAACTACTGTTTCGACACCCTTCTGTCTATCCCTAATATCAGATGAACTCTTCATACATCATAATCTTAAGATTGATTAATTTAATCAGAATCGGAATTAGGAGGGATTTTGTTACATTAACATTATATTATAAGATCAACAAAAATAGTACAAAAGAAGCAAGTGGACCAAACAATGGAAGGTTTTGAAGAAACCAGCAACAAAAAACCGTTAAAATTTAACATCCAACGGATAATTGCAAGACAAAATTCTAAGAATCCTGTGAGTAAAATTTTTAACTTTTTTTTTGTTCTATTCGGAGCTTGTCATTTTGGGACGTCTGGTGGGGGAATCTAGTGGTGATGGAGAACTCGGTGCTGATGCCGATAGGACTGACGGTGGTGATAGCGACGGCGATGGAGTCGGGGACTGCGATTGTGGTGGAGATGGAGATGATGACGAAATGGACGGTGGAGATGGAGACAGATCATCGAAGCTGTCTCTTAGCTTCCTCTTGTTGATTCCTTTTCTTGATCTTTCTTTTTCCTCTCCGAATCGGAACTCTCTGGTCATGTAATCTTTTATGCGTTTAACGTCGGACAATTTCACCGGCTTTACTATGAAATCCTCTGCTCCTTCTTCCAAACATCTGTTCATGAAATTTTCCGACAAACCAAACAATTACAAACTACTTTGGGTTGATATGAACAAAGGAATTCTCTAAAACCAACTGGGATTTCTCCAAAATACCTGTCGATTCGAGCTAAAACGTTCTCCGATGACATGATTACGACTGGGATTTCTCGGAAAACAGAGGATTCCTTCACTTTCTTGAGTAATTCATATCCCGTCATTCCGGGCATACAGTAATCGGTTATAATCAGATCGATTTTCAGATCCTGAAATTAATTATAAAAAAAAAAGTTATGAATCAGCTGGATTCATATCTGGAATCTATGATTTTTTTAGGGAAATGTTCAAATTAGACTCACATTAAAACCGTCGCTGTTTTTCTCTTCATCTAATCCCAAGAACTGCAGAGCTCTGATTCCGCTATCCACCGCAGTCACTGCATCGGCCAAACCAAATCGAATGAGAAAACCGTATAAAATGCAACGATTTCTGGAGAAAAATATGAAAGCACGGTGACCCACCTTTGCAAGAGGATATTCTGAGCAACCTTTCAATGACTTTCCGATCAACGAGACTATCATCGACGGCCAGAACATGAACTTCCCCGGTAGTATTATCATTCGGTGAAAAATTGAATCCGTCGATCTTCTCCGTCCTCCGCCACGTAACGCCGCCGTTACTTGCCATCTCTCGAGGTAAACCCAGAAATCAATAACCGAAAGAAGACTCAAATCTCTCTTTTCAACCTGGATCAAAGAGAGGTTTCCCCCTTGGATATGTGGGCTTGCTTTTATTTATACGCTGTAATATACAATACAACGCCTCTCTGGCTATGTCTCTTTCCCTTTCTCTTTCGTTATCAGCTCCATTGTTTTTTCTTTATTTTTTATTACTTTCTTTTGTTTTCATTTATTTTCTCTCTCAAAATCAAATCTTTCTTTCTCTAACAAATCCCCGCAATCTACTTTTTTAAATACAAAGGCTTTCAATAGTAAATACTCCATGGGATTCCATCCTTTTTCTCGTGGGAATAAGAGAAATTACTCAAATCTCTCGGGATACGTGGCAATGCTCGGGATATGGAGGTTGACCGGAGGTCAATGCAGAAATGCGCCGGCTCTCCGACCGCCGGCACTGTAAAACAGGTTTTTTTATTTGAACTGTGTTGGTAAAAAAACAGACAGCATTGGGGGTAAAAACTAAACAGATTTTTACTATTTCCGGGAAGGGTTTGATTTCCCGAATCCCATTGCTTGTCTCGCACGTGCCACCATGTGTTTAATTTTTCTTTTTCGTTTCGTGATAGATTCTGATCTTTGAAAGATACGTGTGCCCATTCAAGCTGATGTGTGGAGACTGTGGATTATTGACTTTGATTATTTGTTTTAGTTTGGTCTTTAGGAAGCTTGTGTTAATTGGTGCCTAATTTTAAAAATGAAATAGATAAATTTGAAAATGAATTGGAAATCTTGTTGGAGATTTTGTTTTGAATGTAAAACTAGACCAAATCGGAACATGTCGTGATTAAAGTACTGTTTGTTTAGTGATTTTGCATTGCATTTGATAAGTAAGCTTGTTTTTTTTCATAATTATAAATATTTGATTTATTGATCAATCAATTTGAATTATATAATATAGAGTTTCGTTGTGGGATGACTATCCCAATATAAATTACATCTTTCATAATATTAGTATGATTTAAAATTATAACTTAAAGGGTATACCGCTCCGTCTTACAATAACGCCTAATAGTTTATTCAAGTTGGTGAGAAGCAACACCACAATTTAAAAAAAAACATTTCGGTGAGAATAATAAAGTAATATATATATATATATATTGAAAACGTACACACACTACGTGGATAAGTTGTTTGAATTTGAATCTCTTAAAGATAATAATACGCTGAGGGAGTTTGGCAAGTAGTTGATAGTTGGTAACTGATTGTAGTGGCTGATTTGACCAACTAATTTTATTAGTTGATTTAAGAAACTAATTTAAATTAACTGTTTTATATAAAAGTGTTTGGTAAAACTTATTTGATAGCTGATAGTTGTTATGGGTAAAATGATAAATAAGGGTATGATATATTTAGTTGTTAACTATATATATATATATATATATATATATATATATATATATATATATATATAGGCTTAATGGTACAATAAGCCTCTAAACTTTTGCAAAAAAAATAATAAGTCTCTAAACTTATTTTACACTCAATTAAGCTCTCAAACAAAAAATTAATAATTTGACACTTTGACCAACCTTGACCGTTAACTTTAACGGTTTTTTTTTTTATTTTTTTGACATATGTCGCAACATGAAAATGTCACTTGTCATTTTTAGGAATTTTTAATTTTTAAAAAATCTAAAAAAATAAAAATAAATTCAGAAAATTTTAAAAATTATAAAAAATATTTTTTATTTTTGAACTTTATTTAAAAATAATAAATAATAAATTTTCAAAATATTTTTAACAAAATAAATATTAAAAAATGTTATTATACAATTATAAAAAATTCAAAATAAATTTTATTGTTTTTATTTTTTTCAAATTATTTTTTATACTTGTATAATAATATTTATTTTTTATTTTTAAAAAATATTTTAATAATTTGAAAATTATTTTTTAAAATAAATTTCGAAATTTATTTTTTTATATTTTTAAAATGCTTTTTATAATTTCCCAGAATTTTAAAAAATAGTTTTTTCTGATTTTATATATTCTTTTAAAAAATGAAAATTAAAAATTCCTAGAAATGACATGTGGCATTATCCTATTGTGACACATGTCAAAAGAATTTTTTTTAAAAATAATCCGTTAACGGTCAACGTTGGTCGAAGGACCAAATTAATTTATTTATTGAGTTTGAGGGCTTAATTGAATGCAAACAAAGTTTAAGGGCGTAATTATTTTTTTTGTAAAAGTTTATGAGCTTATTAAACCCTTAAGTTATATATATATATATTGGTCTTTATTAAAGTAAATTATTCAAATAAAATACTTTTGACAAATAACAATTAGTCTTTATTAGAATTTTTGTTTGGTTACATGTGGAACTTTGTAATTGTAGCTCGGTCGTAATGCTCACGTTTTCAACAATCCCATTGTTGGGCATATGCCACTTACTGAGAGAAGCAAACATTTTTGTGAGTTATCTGTCCGAGGTCCGAGCTATGGAGAAGAACCATGTGATTCATCCTAGGAGTGATGTAGGGTGCAGCGCTGCCATTAGCGGTGTTTAAAAATATCCGGTCTGTTGATCAGTCGACTCAAATCTTAAAAAATTATGTATTTTTTTAAAAAAAAATTAACCGACCCGAGATTTTTCTCGGGTAGTTGGAAACAGGTGAGGGCCAAAAAATTTTATAACCGGATACCTGACCTAACCCGATACTTTTAATATATTTATTTTTTAGCTTTAAGTTATATTTTAGGAAAATTCTATAATGTGCGACGAACATTGCTGAACACCATTAACGATGAACACCATTAATTTTTTTAATTTTAAAAATCTAAAGGACTATAATTATAATTAAAATTATTTCTTAAAAAATAAAAATAAAATTTAATAGGTACTTTATAATATTTTTTAATAGATTAGAATCAAATATACCCAACTCTCCTAAAACCTAACAAAATCAATCCCTTAAAAAAATAGAAATCAGTTTATAATTTTTTAATAGATTAGAAACAAATATACCCAACTCTCCTAAACCTAAATCCTAACAAATCAAATATACCCAATTTTAATTTTTCTCCAATTTCGAATTAGGGTTCCTAATGAATCAGTTTACACTTATAATTTTCCCCAATTTTGAATTAGGGTTCCTAATGAATCAGTTTACAATTATAATTTCTCCCAATTTTGAATTAGGGTTCCTAACGAATCAGTTTACAATTATCTCCAATTAGGGTTTGAATTTGTTAGGGTCTAGGTTTAGGAGAGTTGGGTATATTTGATTATAATCTATTAAAAATTATAAACTGGTTCCTATTTTTTTAAGAGATTGATTTTGTTAGGGTTTAGGAGAGTTGGGTATATTTGATTCTAATCTATAAAAAATATTATAAAGTACCTATTAAATTTAATTTTTATTTTTTAAGAGACAATTTTAATTATAATTTTAATCCTTTAGATTTTTAAATTTTTAAAAAAAATTAATGGTGTTCAGCGGATGTCGGTGTTCATCGTTAGTGGTGTTCAGCAATGTTCGTCGCACGCACGTGGTAGACTCATCCTATATTTTATTTTAAATTCTTTAATATTTTTACCCTAAAACTAAATTTAAATATCTAGATTATTTCTATATTTGTATTTATTTGTTAATACAAAATTCAAAAGAAAAAAAACAATTAATATTTTTAATATTTTTTTGTGATAAATTTTAATATATATCTAAAAATTTCTATTTAAAAAAAATGAAAATGAATCACGAAGTCCTCTATTTATTTCGTACAATGATAGGAGTATTGAAAATAAATTAAGTTTTAATGCAAGGGCGTAATTGTGGAAATAACATGGTTAAGTACATCATTTAACATTTTGTATCGTAAACCAGCTCTTCTAATCTGGTGAATTTTCCAACGGTCTCTCTTTTAACTTATTTTGCATAACCAGCTCTTTAAAAAATGTGTTCATCAAACAATATAAATAGAGAGTTTGACTCCCAATCAACTATTTGTGCCTAAATAAGCTAAAAGCTCTTTAAAAAGTTGTTAATCAAACACCCCTAAACTGAACCGCTCAATCAGATTGGAAGAAAATTTAATTAATTTTTTTATAGTGAAGTTTATGAAATTATTTGTTCAACCAAGACAAATCAAGTAAAAAAAATAATTTTTTCAAGCTTGAGTCAAATTTTACTAACTCTTTATTGTTTGGTTATTTGTGATTACTGATGATATAATAATGCTTTGTCGGATGTATCTGATTCTGTCATATGGAGTAAAATCTAAAGGCTAAAAAACGATTTTGGAGCCTAAACTTTACAGAAAATCAAAGTTGAGGAACCCACGGTTCACTAATTTTTATGAAAGTTACTGTCAATTTTTTTATTATAAAAGTTAAGATATACTGTTTTGAATAATTATGTATTAATTTGATTTTCAAATGAACACAATTTATCTAATTAAAGAAAACAAAAGTTTGGGGATTGAAATGGATTGTCAGAAGCAGAACCCAACAACACGACATGAGATCAGAGAGAAAGAGAATTAGGAGATTTGGGAGTCCAAAACGAATCTACGAGTGGGGACCACCAAACACCTCCCTTTTCTATTCTATTTTATTTTTTATTAATTTTTAAAATGCATTGGACTTTTCCTAGGTTTTTTCAAAACTTTCAGACACTGTCTCCAACATCAAATCCCCGAGATCGTAGTGTCTTTCCAATGAAGATTGATCATCTCATCAACTCGTCTCGTCTCATCTCGTTGTAAAAATCAGAAAATTACTTTTTCCACTATGGGTAAATCTGTTGTTTTGCCCAACAAACAACGTGACATTTTACCACTGCACTTATTTTTTTTACCTATTCCGCATTGTGTACGTTGAAGGACCTGACTTTAACTGGAGTAATATAAACAAAAGAATGTAAAAGCGTGTGGTGCACTGTAAAAAAAAGTAAAGTTAAGTTCAGTAACGGAAGTGCGATCTGATTTACCTGAGGGTAAATTCTCTGTATCTGCTTTGATTTTTCACGGAAACATCTACGTAGGTCCCGCTTTCAACTTTCGTTGCTATTCAGTCACGAGTCAGTCACACATAACTCAATGACTCGTCAATTCTACCAACGTGTTCGATATTTTTTTTTCTGCTTTCAATTAATTGAAATATTATTTTTAAATATACGAGTAATTTATTTAATAATATTTTAAATCATAAATTATATAAACTATATCAAAATTTTGAATTCCAAACTATAAAATTAAAACTATAATATCTAAATCCATTAAACTTTAAACTACATTCCTAAACTCTGAAATAATGAGTTTATGTAAAGTTTTTAAATGTATCAAAAATATTTTATTTAATATTAATTGTTTTTAGTTTTAGATTAGATAAAAGAATGAGTTATAAGGAAAAGTTCTATTCTTTTGTATCTTTCAAACTCTTACATTATAATTTTTTATTAAGTAAAATAATATTATATACTCAAAGCAAATGTCAAGATTCAAACACAAACAAATATAAATTATTAAATAGACTCTTCTCGCCACATAGGATATGATCCCTTCCAATAATTTTTTTCATGTCAGCCTTTGTGTTCCCTCCCAAATCCATCATCGTGTCTCCTTCCTCTACCCACTTCTAAAATCAGATCCATTTTAATCTTTTATAATTGAAATCAAAAATAAATTCTTAATCATCGCAACCCCTGTAGAAATTTTAGGATTTTCTTGTATTTCTTGAATTGGGAATTTAGGAATCGAGAGATAAGAAAGAGAAACTAAAAGCTCTTTATTTTTATTAATATCGAGTAAGAAAAAGAAGTAATTAATACACACCAGGCCTTTGTTTTATATGGAATAGTACAACTCAGCATCTAGAAAAACATATTCTTGACAACTCAGCAAAAATATAAAAATACTTTATTAGCCCCTCTCAAGTTGGAGCATATATATCATATATGCCCAACTTGGATATGGCTGGAAGAAAAGAGGATGGCTATAAAGCTTTTGTAAAATAGTCCGCCAATTGATTGTGTGTTGAAACAAGAAGTAGAGTAATCAGTCCTTGACGGAGCTTCTCGCGAATAAGGTGACTATAAATTTCAATGTGTTTAGTGCGCTCATGTTGCACGAGATTTTCTGCAATACGAATGGCAGACATGTTATCACAATATAGATTAGCAGGTGAAATATTAGAAATTTGTAAATCAGAAAGTAAATATGTGAGCCACTAGATTTCGCAAGAAACAGAAGGAAGGGCACGACATTCTGCTTCACTTGAAGAGCGAGAGATTGTTTTTGTTTCTTAGAACGCCAGGAAACCAGAGCTGATCCAAGAAAAATACAAAAATCAGTAACAGATTTTCTTGAGTCAGAGCAAGAAGCCCAATCAGAGTCACAAAAAGTATTTATCTTTAAGTTATTATCAGTATGAAAGAAATTTTTCTGCCCAGGGGATCTCTTAATGTATCTAAGAATTCTATGAACAGTTTGGATATGTATATCAGTGGGAGTAGAGAGAAATTAGGAAAGATGATGAATAGCAAAAGAAAAATCAGGTCTGGTGTTTGTGAGATATAGCAATTTTCCAATGAGTCTTCGATAATAAGTAATATTTTGTAAAGGTATTTCGGTAGTTTTGGACAATGAAGTTTTAGCAAGAAAAATCAGGTCTGGTGTTTGTGAGATATAGCAATTTTCTAATGAGTCTTCGGTAATAAGTAATATCTTGTAAAGGTATTCCGGTAGTTTTAGACAATGAAGTTTTAACATGAAAATGAGTAAAAGCAGATTGACAATTCAGAAAATCAGTATCTTGAAGTAAATCCAAAGCATACTTGCGTTGAGATAGAAAAATTTCCTTTTCTGATCGAGCTACTTCTAATCTCAAAAAATATTTTAAAGGACCTAAATCTTTAATTTTGAAACAATCGTGCAAAAAAACTTTTAATAGAAGAAATTTCATGCTCACTTGGACTAGTTAACACTATATCATCAACATAAACAACAAGTGCAATTAAGACATGATCCTTAATGAAAAGAGAAGTATTAGCATAAGCTTGCTTAAAACCTTGTTGCATTAAGGCAGAAACAAGCCTTTCATTTTATTGTCTACTGGCTTGCTTAAGGCCATAAACACTCTTAGTTAATTTACAAACTAAGCCAGGTTTATCAGTTTTATATCCATGAGATAATTTCATATAAATTTCTTCATCAAGGAAGTCATGTAAAAGGCATTATTAATATCTAATTAATGCAAATATCACTATTTAGAAGCAACAACAGCCAATAAAGTCCTAATAGTTGTTATCTTAGCAACTGGGCTAAAGGTATCTAGAAAATTATCCCTAGATTGTTGTGTGTAACCTTTGACTACAAGCCTAGCTTTATATCTCTCT
Source organism: Hibiscus tridactylites (assembly GCA_958450335.1). Lineage (NCBI taxonomy): Eukaryota > Viridiplantae > Streptophyta > Magnoliopsida > Malvales > Malvaceae > Hibiscus > Hibiscus tridactylites. The sequence continues at coordinate 79,016,705 of OY288278.1, read as the reverse complement.
AGAGTCCCATCAGATTTTAACTTAGTCTTAAAGACCCACTTACATCCTATAGTTCTTTTACCAGGTGTAAGAGTGACTAATTCTCATGTTTTATTTAACTCTAAAACTTTAATTTCTGCACTCATAGCATCTTTCCAGCATGTATGTTTAACATCCTGACTATATGTTTTAGGCTCAGCAAGAATATCAACATTGTTAATATAAGCACTATAAGAAGCAGACAATGCATCATAGAAAATAGCACTATTTATATTATAAAGAGAAGTTCTAGATCCTGGTACAGTTACCTCAAAGTCTCTAAATTTAAAAGGCAAACAAGCATTCCTTTTAGGCCTTGAACAAGCTTGAGTAGATTGTGAACCAACAATTTGAGTCGGAGGAAATGAAATAGGTTGACTTGGCTGCACATACTCAGTTGGTAGAAGTGGCTGCACTGGTTGAGATGCATGGTTAACATTTTCTAAGAATAAATCATCAAATTCTTCTTCTTCAATAGGAAGAATGTTATTCTCATATGTTGGAAGAACTAATTTACTAACATTGTTATCCGTTTTAAAGTGAAATTGTGATTCTTCAAAAGCCACATCTTGAGAGGCAAACACAGATTTGATAGCTATATCATATAATCTAAAGCCTTTAATGTTCTTAGGATATCCTATGAAAATACATTTAATAGCTCTAGGGTCCATTTTAATTTTAGGCTTGGGCAAAACTGAAGAATAAATATTGTATCTAAAAATGTAACACCCGGGTTTAAGGGTTAGGTGAAAATAATATTTTAATATTGTTTGGGCTCGGTTTTATACTCTAAATAATATTTCGAGTTTGTTTTCAAAATTAATTAATTCGAGTTGACCATGTCTTAAGATTAATCCCCATTTAGCCATGGATTTCATACTATTGAAATTTTCCTTATTCATTAAGGGCAAAAGGGTCATTGGGCCTTTAAACTAAAACAAAACAAAAACACCCATTTTCTACTATTCACTTCCTTCTTCAAAAACACACCAACAGGAAACAAGGAGCTCTCTACCCAATTCACTATTTCATTCAAAAGCACCTTCATTTCAACTCCCTTTTGAAAGGTAATGGTATTTTTGACTTCCCCTCATCTCCCTCTCCATGAAAGTACCTTTTATTTTCATTTTCATGGAGGTTTTAGAAAATGGAAGTTTTGAACATTTTGATTAAAAATGAGATCTTTATGTTGATAAATGAAATGTTTTGATTTGATATGCTTAGTTATGGTATATAGAGGTCGAATGGTATATCATATGTGAATTTTAAATGATTTTGGGCAATTTTCGGAATTGGGTTTCAAGGGGGTTTTTGGAGGGTTTTAAAGTGGTTTTTGGGGTGGTTTAATGTTGGTTGTTGGGGGCTGGTGTTAGTATGATATATGAGGGTCACTTTGGGTGTATTTGATGGTTGATTGGATGCTTGAAATGGAAGATTTCAGTGGGTTTTGTGGGTTGCTCGAAAATTCTGTTTTTGGGCTTGATTTGGGTGTTGGATGTTTGAAAATGTTAATCCGGGTTAGTTCCGATGATGAGTTATTGATTGTGGATGTTTTGTTTGTGTTTGGGATTGATTAGAATTGAGTTTGGGCATCGGTGAAGCATCGGAAGTAAATCCGAGGAATTGAAGGTGGTTGCTTGCTTGATCTTTGAGCTTGGGAGCTTAGGTGAGTGGTTAATTGTTTTATATGGATTTAAAATGGTTGGTTCGAGTATATGGACTAGGTTGGGATTGGTAGACCCACCTAGAGTTAGGATTAGGGTGGTAGCCTAATCCTAAGCTTGATCTAGAGCCTTTGGATGAACTCATTTATGTGGTTGTGTATGTCTCGTATGAAATGTGATATGTGTGCTTATGTATATTGTATTATACATGTGAGATGAGATATGACTTGTGATGCTTGAGACATGCATGATGATGGTTGTTGGTGAGTACGTGCTAAGCACGAAAATGATTGGAATGAGTAATGTGAAATGAGTAAATGTTGGCACTAGTATACTTGAATACAAATGATCGATCATTAGGATGTTAGTGTGTACACATGAGTCAAAAGTCGCGCGTGGCCTTGGTGGCATTGAGTCACCAAGGAGGAGTACGGGTTCGCCCGGAAATTGTATTTACATATAGTCGGTGATGAGTGGAATCCCATCGACGGGGCGTGAGGATGAGTGGAATCCCCTCCGCGAGACCGGTGATGAGTGTAATCCCACCGTGAGGTAATGTGGTTGTTGGATGTGAGTTCCAACGAGTTTATCCGCGTATTCGGGTCATAGCTAGGTGCCAATGTTGGTTGACAAATGTATCAATGTGTTGAGATTAATGATCCTTATTCGGATGTTTAATGTGACTACTTGCGTTGAGGATTTAGAGCTTGTTGATCATGACATTTACTTGTATATTGCTCATGCATCTTTATCTTGTGGCTCTTGTGGATCCTTGGTTTATATGTGATTTGCCTTGGCTAGATCGTGCTCGGACCCTGCAATGTTGAGGTTTGTTTTTAGAGCTTACCCTCACTAAGCATCATTGCTTACGCTCTCTTTGTTCAACATTGCAGATCCTTAGTTCGTGGGTTGCTTGAGCAAGTGGAGGGCCTCCAAGTGTGGTTGTTGGCTTGAGTACATCAAGTATGACTTTTAAATGTTGAACAAGTAATAGTTTAAGCAATGGGACATGCGTTGATTTTGTTGGATAATTGTGGATTGTTTAAGAGCTTGCTTAGACTCTATGTTATGTTGCTTTTGTATGACTTGTGATGCCATGTTTGAGTTGTAATCCATGCCTAAATTGCTTATCTTGAATGTTGGTTATGTGCCTTTGAGTTTGCTCTTATGTTGAATGTTGAAGTATGAGTTTTTGGATGTTTAAGTGTCATCTTTGATTCAATTGCATGTTCCCTTGATGTATGTTCATGTTGGGTGTCTGTATGGCTAAGCAATGACCTTTAAATGTTGAATGAATGCTTGTTTGGGTCTAGGAAAGTCCTAAATTGCATCTAGGTTCGAGTCTTTTTCATCTTAGCTGAGTTTGGAAGTTTTTGCTGTGCAGGGGTATCGATACGGTTGGTATGGTATCGATACCACCTTCTTGTTCAGGCCTCGTGTATCGATACACTTGAGAGGTGTATCGATACTATTTTGGTCACTGGAGTTACTGTCCAGTTCGGTATCGATACCGGCCTCTGGTGTATCGATACTGTCATCTTAGCGTTGACCGTGGGAAGTCAACCGTTGGGGAGGGTATCGATACACTCCATAGGTGTATCGATACGGTCTCTACGGGTTGACTTTGACCAGTTGACCTAGTCAAGGGGGTATCGATACACCCCTTAAGGATATCGATACCGCCTGTAGTATAAGTATAAAATTGGGCTGTAACATGTTAGTTTGAGTTCGTTTGTTTGTTTCGTGAATGTTGTTCCGCTGTATGATCACTTAGGATTAAATACTCATCTAGACAAGATTTAAAATAAAAAAAATTAGGGTTGCTAACCGAGGGGGAATTCCTTAGGGGGTTTTCACTCGGTTTTCCCCGTGTGGCCCACTCGGACCGGTCATTCGGCCAGACCGGGACGAGGGGGTTACACTTGTTGGTATCAGAGCCTAAGGTTTCCGAGACCTTGGGCAGGTAAGTGAGGTAAGTTTAAGTTTTTGAATTGAATTGCACGGTGTTTGCTTGTTTTGCAAGAATGATTGCTTGGGTGACAAGTATGTTGATTGTTTTATTTCAAAGCATGTGTGTAAGAGTCCCATTGCTACTATTACATTGGAAAAATGATTTTAAGTGAGGGAACGTACTTGAACACTTGGAAGCCTTGCCTTGCTAACCCAGCTTGTATGTTTTGTTGTTGTGGTTGTAGTTGATATCTGTGAGGCGATGTCTAGACCGAGAGGTAGGCCGAGGGTGGTTCGTCAGGAACCACGGGTTGCGGCTCCTGTTGAGCCGGCAGTTGGTGTGGAGGCTCACCTAGAAGAGCCGGTGGCCGCGGGAGTTGGCGCTCCTCCACCACCTCCACCACCACCACCTCCTCCACCTGGAGTTGGGGGCGAGGATGGAGCCGGAGGAGATGGACCTCAAGGTGGCCAAGGTCCAGCTGGAATTGACATGACTCCGCTAGTGCAAGCGATAGCGGGAGCATTTCAGGCCGCAGTTGCGGGAGCTCAGGCTGCAGCTCAGCCTAGATGTGACGATGCCAGTCTACCTTTGGAGAGGCTCCGTAGCTTGGGGGCCGAGGAGTTTAGAGGATCTACCCAGGAGAGGTCAGAGTTATGGTTGGAGAAGACAGTTCGTATCTTGGCTCAGATGGGTTGTGCGGGCGGACGTAGATTGGGTTGTGTGATCTCGTTGCTTCAGGGTGATGCCTACACCTGGTGGGTCACCATTACTACTGGGGTTCCAGAGACAGAGATTGACTGGGATTTCTTTGAGTTCGCTTTCCGGAAGAGGTACTTGGGACCGAGGTACTTAGATGAGAAGAAGCGAGAGTTTATGGCTCTTACTCAGGGAGATGCATCTGTGACTGATTATGAGATCCACTTTGTTCGCTTGAGTCAGTATGCCCTAGAGTTGGTTCCTACTGAAGTGGAACGCTGTAACCGATTCCGTTACGGATTGAGTGAAGAAGTCAAGAGGTACACGTTAGCTTCTGACTACTCAGACTTTGATGTATTGGTCGCGAGGGCCAAGGATTTGGAGCATAGTTTGGGTTCGGCCAAACGATCTGGTGGTTCTAGTTCTGGCAAGAGGCATAACCACTTTGATGGTAGAGATGCTAAGAGACACAGAGGTGGCGGACATCAGTTTGACCATAGACGTGGCGGTGGCCACCATGGTAGGGGCCATCAGGGCCATAGAGGAGGAGGGCGTTTGCCCGAGTGTAACCGATGTGGGAGACAGCACGCTGGTGAGTGTTGGGGTAACTTCCATGCTTGTTGGAACTGTGGTTCGAGGGACCACTTTAAGAGGGATTGTCCGTATCAGGCGGCTCAGGCACCGAACATTGCTCAGGCTCCTGCGAGAGCGAATGATTTTCAGAGACGCCGTGGGCGCGGTTGTGGCTACTTCCAGCCTAGGGCTGATGCACCTAGGGTAGATGCTCAGAGGAATCTTGCACATGTTGTGGCTTTGCAGCCAGAGGCGGGAGGACCAGCGAGAGTTTATGCTCAGAGAGAGGCCGAGAACGACACCGATGTGATAGCAGGTAATTTCAAGTTACAGTCTATGTCTTTGCTTTCTTTGGTTGATTCGGGTTCTACGCATTCCTACATTTTGAGTGAGCATGCACAGAAGTTAGATATCCCTGTTGAGATCTTAGATGTAGGTATGCATGTTACTAGTTCATTTGGTGAGACAGTTGTGGTTAGACGTATGTATAGGAGATGTCCACTGAAGATTCAGGGTCATGTGTTTTCAGTTGATATGATGGAACTTCCTTTCTATGGTTTTGATATTATTCTGGGTATGAACTAGTTAGTTGAACACCGGGCTAGTGTGGATTTTGAGACAAAGAGAATTTCTTTGAAACTTTCTGATGACTACGAGGTAGTGGTAGTGGGCGAGAACATTAAGTTCTTGTCTAATGTGGTGTCAGCTTTAGAGGCTCATAGGTTGATGGACTCTGGATGTGGGGCTTATTTAGCTTATGTTATGAATTCGGATATGAGTGAAGCTAGACCGAAAGATATCAGAACAGTGTGTGACTTTCCAGATGTGTTTCTTGAAGAGTTGCCGGGTTTGCCTCCTGACAGAGATGTTGAGTTTGTGACTGAGACAGTTTCAGGGTCTAATCCAGTTTCGATAGCTCCGTATCGTATGGCTCCGAAAGAGTTGAAAGAATTGAAGAGTCAGTTGCAAGAATTATTAGACCGTGGTTTCATTAGGCCTAGTAGTTCTCCGTGGGGTGCTCCCGTGTTGTTTGTGAAAAAGAAAGATGGTAGCATGCGCATGTGTATTGACTATAGACAGTTGAATCAGTTGACTGTGAAGAACAAGTATCCGTTGCCTCGTATAGATGATTTGTTTGATCAGTTGAGAGGTGCTTCAGTGTTCTCGAAGATAGATTTGAGATCCGGGTACTATCAGTTAAAGGTGAAAGAGTGTGATGTTCCGAAGACAACTTTTAGGACTAGATATGGTCACTATGAGTTTCTTGTGATGCCATTTGGGCTCACGAATGCACATGCAGCATTCATGGACATGATGAACAGAATTTTTAGAGACTATCTAGACCGATTTGTAGTTGTTTTCATTGATGATATACTTGTGTACTCGAAGACAGAAGAAGAGCATGAAGAGCACTTGAGATTTGTTTTACAGAGATTGTTGAGCAACCAGTTGTATGCGAAGCTCAGTAAGTGTGAGTTCTGGATTCGAGAGGTTGTATTTCTTGGCCATGTTGTTTCGGCCGAAGGCATCCGAGTTGATCCATCGAAGATTGAGGCTATCGTTGAGTGGAAACAACCTAAGTCCGTGACCGAGATTAGGAGTTTCCTAGGATTAGCCGGTTACTATAGGAGATTTGTTGATGGATTCTCTAGGGTAGCTGCTCCTTTGACTAAATTGTTGCAAAAGGGAGTTAAGTTTGAATGGTCAGATGCAAGACAGAAGGCCTTTGAGAAATTGAAAGAAGCTTTGAAAAATGCTCCAGTGTTAGTGCAACCTGTTTCTGGTAAGGAGTTTGTGATTTACAGTGATGCTTCCTACGTAGGCTTAGGATGTGTTTTGATGCAAGAGAGAAGAGTTGTTGCTTATGCTTCTAGACAATTGAAGATTCATGAGAAGGACTATCCTACTCATGATATAGAACTAGCCGCAGTTGTGTTTGCATTGAAAATTTGGCGTCATTATTTGTATGGTGAGAAGTGTATAGTTTACATCGATCACAAGAGCTTGAAGTATCTGATGACACAGAAAGAGTTGAACTTGAGACAGAGAAGATGGCTTGAGTTACTAAAAGATTATGATTTGACCATTGAGTACCATCCGGGTAAGGCAAATGTAGTAGCCGATGCTTTGAGTAGAAAAGTGGCTGTTGAGTTGAGAGCTATGTTTGCTAGATTGAGTGTGTCCGATGATGGTGGTTTGATCACCGAGTTGCAAGTGAAGCCTTCTTTGATTCAGATGATTAGAGAGAAGCAGTTGCAAGATGTGAGTTTAGTTCCTCATGTTCAGGACATAGCCGAAGGAAGACCGACCGATTACAGTTTCAGTGGCGAGAGCTTGTTGTGCTTTAGAGATAGAATTGTTGTACCAGAAGATGTTGAGTTGAGACGTCAGATTCTGAGTGAAGCACATTCGAGTCCTTTTTCTATGCATCCGGGTAGTACCAAAATGTACCGAGATTTGAAGAATGATTACTTTTAGGTTGGTTTGAAGAGAGATGTAGCCGAGTATGTGAGCCGTTGTATGGTTTGTCAGAGAGTGAAGGCAGAACACCATGTTCCTTCAGGTTTGTTACAGCCTTTGAAGATTCCAGAATGGAAATGGGAGAGGATCACCATGGATTTTGTGTCGGGGTTGCCTTTGTCTCCCTCGAAGAAGAACTCCGTTTGGGTGATTGTTGATAGGTTCACTAAGTGTGCTCATTTCTTAGCAGTGAACACTACGGATTCTTTAGACAAGTTGGCAAACTTGTACATTCGTGAGATTGTGAGACTTCATGGAGTTCCGAAGTCTATTGTTTCAGATAGGGATCCTAGATTTACTTCGAGATTCTGGAGTTACTTGCATAGTGCTTTGGGTAGCCGTTTGCATTTCAACACATCTTATCATCCGCAGTCCGATGGGCAGTAAGAGCGAGTGATACAGATTCTTGAGGATATGCTTCGTTGTTGTGTGATTGATTTTCAGGGTTCTTGGGAGAAGCACTTACCGTTGGTTGAGTTTGCTTACAACAACAGCTATCAGTCTAGCATTCAGGTGGCACCTTATGAGGCTTTGTATGGTAGACGATGTAGGACTCCGATTTGTTGGGCTGAGACAGGTCAGAGATTGTTACCTATGCCAGACTTGTTTAAGGGGACTACCGACAAAGTAAAGTTGATTTGTGATTGTTTGAAAGCAGCTTCCGATCGTCAGAAGTCTTATGCAGATTTGAAGAGGAAAGAGATTGAGTACTCAGTGAGTGAGAAAGTGTTTCTGAAAGTATCTCCGTGGAAGAAGGTGATGAGATTTGGCCGGAATGGCAAGTTGAGCCCAAGGTTCATTGGTCCGTATGAGATAGTTGAGCGGATTGGGCCCGTAGCTTATCGTTTGAGGTTACCTTCTGAGTTAGAAAAGATCCATGATGTCTTTCATGTGTCTATGCTTAGGAGATATAGATCGGATCCCTCGCATGTGATGCCCGTTGAGGAGATAGAGTTAAATCCGGATTTGTCCTATAATGAAGAGCCTGTTAAGATACTTGCTTCTGATAGCAAGGTGTTGCGTGGCAAGATCATAGAGTTGGTCAAGGTGTTGTGGAGACATAGAGGCGTGGAAGAGGCCACGTGGGAGAGAAAAGCAGATATGGTTGAGCAGTTTCCGTATTTGTTTCCACCAGGTAATTTCGGGGACGAAATTCCTTAAGTGGGGGAGAGTTGTAACACCCGGGTTTAGGGGTTAGGTGAAAATAATATTTTAATATTATTTGGGCTCGGTTTTATACTCTAAATAATATTTCGAGTTTGTTTTCAAAATTAATTAATTCGAGTTGACCATGTCTTAAGATTATTCCCCATTTATCCATGGATTTCATACTATTGAAATTTTCCTTATTCATTAAGGGCAAAAGGGTCATTGGGCCTTTAAACTAAAACAAAACAAAAACACCCATTTTCTACTATTCACTTCCTTCTTCAAAAACACACCAACAGGAAACAAGGAGCTCTCTACCCAATTCACTATTTCATTCAAAAGCACCTTCATTTCAACTCTGTTTTGAAAGGTAATGGTATTTTTGACTTCCCCTCATCTCCCTCTCCATGAAAGTACCTTTTATTTTCATTTTCATGGAGGTTTTAGAAAATGGAAGTTTTGAACATTTTGATTAAAAATGAGATCTTTATGTTGATAAATGAAATGTTTTGATTTGATATGCTTAGTTATGGTATATAGAGGTCGAATGGTATATCATATGTGAATTTCAAATGATTTTGGGCAATTTTCGGAATTGGGTTTCAAGGGGGTTTTTGGAGGGTTTTAAAGTGGTTTTTGGGGTGGTTTAATGTTGGTTGTTGGGGGCTGGTGTTAGTATGATATATGAGGGTCACTTTGGGTGTATTTGATGGTTGATTGGATGCTTGAAATGGAAGATTTCAGTGGGTTTTGTGGGTTGCTCGAAAATTCTGTTTTTGGGCTTGATTTGGGTGTTGGATGTTTGAAAATGTTAATCCGGGTTAGTTCCGATGATGAGTTATTGATTGTGGATGTTTTGTTTGTGTTTGGGATTGATTAGAATTGAGTTTGGGCATCGGTGAAGCATCGGAAGTAAATCCGAGGAATTGAAGGTGGTTGCTTGCTTGATCTTTGAGCTTGGGAGCTTAGGTGAGTGGTTAATTGTTTTATATGGATTTAAAATGGTTGGTTCGAGTATATGGACTAGGTTGGGATTGGTAGACCCACCTAGAGTTAGGATTAGGGTGGTAGCCTAATCCTAAGCTTGATCTAGAGCCTTTGGATGAACTCATTTATGTGGTTGTGTATGTCTCGTATGAAATGTGATATGTGTGCTTATGTATATTGTATTATACATGTGAGATGAGATATGACTTGTGATGCTTGAGACATGCATGATGATGGTTGTTGGTGAGTACGTGCTAAGCACGAAAATGATTGGAATGAGTAATGTGAAATGAGTAAATGTTGGCACTAGTATACTTGAATACAAATGATCGATCATTAGGATGTTAGTGTGTACACATGAGTCAAAAGTCGCGCGTGGCCTTGGTGGCATTGAGTCACCAAGGAGGAGTACGGGTTCGCCCGGAAATTGTATTTACATATAGTCGGTGATGAGTGGAATCCCATCGACGGGGCGTGAGGATGAGTGGAATCCCCTCCGCGAGACCGGTGATGAGTGTAATCCCACCGTGAGGTAATGTGGTTGTTGGATGTGAGTTCCAACGAGTTTATCCGCGTATTCGGGTCATAGCTAGGTGCCAATGTTGGTTGACAAATGTATCAATGTGTTGAGATTAATGATCCTTATTCGGATGTTTAATGTGACTACTTGCGTTGAGGATTTAGAGCTTGTTGATCATGACATTTACTTGTATATTGCTCATGCATCTTTATCTTGTGGCTCTTGTGGATCCTTGGTTTATATGTGATTTGCCTTGGCTAGATCGTGCTCGGACCCTGCAATGTTGAGGTTTGTTTTTAGAGCTTACCCTCACTAAGCATCATTGCTTACGCTCTCTTTGTTCAACATTGCAGATCCTTAGTTCGTGGGTTGCTTGAGCAAGTGGAGGGCCTCCAAGTGTGGTTGTTGGCTTGAGTACATTAAGTATGACTTTTAAATGTTGAACATGTAATAGTTTAAGCAATGGGACATGCGTTGATTTTGTTGGATGATTGTGGATTGTTTAGGAGCTTGCTTAGACTCTATGTTATGTTGCTTTTGTATGGCTTGTGATGTCATGTTTGAGTTGTAATCCATGCCTAAATTGCTTATCTTGAATGTTGGTTATGTGCCTTTGAGTTTGCTCTTATGTTGAATGTTGAAGTATGAGTTTTTGGATGTTTAAGTGTCATCTTTGATTCAATTGCATGTTCCCTTGATGTATGTTCATGTTGGGTGTCTGTATGGCTAAGCAATGACCTTTAAATGTTGAATGAATGCTTGTTTGGGTCTAGAAAAGTCCTAAATTGCATCTAGGTCCGAGTCTTGTTCATCTTAGCTGAGTTTGGAAGTTTTTGCTGTGCAGGGGTATCGATACGGTTGGTATGGTATCGATATCACCTTCTTGTTCAGGCCTCGTGTATCGATACACTTGAGAGGTGTATCGATACTATTTTGGTCACTGGAGCTACTGTCCAGTTCGGTATCGATACCGGCCTCTGGTGTATCGATACCGTCATCTTAGCATTGACCGTGGGAAGTCAACCGTTAGGGAGGGTATCGATACACTCCATAGGTGTATTGATTTGGTCTCTACGGGTTGACTTTGACCAGTTGACCTAGTCAAGGGGGTATCGATACACCCCTTAAGGGTATCGATACCGCCTGTAGTATAAGTATAAAATTGGGTTGTAACATGTTAGTTTGAGTTCGTTTGTTTGTTTCGTGAATGTTGTTCCGCTGTATGATCACTTAGGATTAAATACTCATCTAGACAAGATTTAAAATAAAAAAAAATTAGGGTTGCTAACCGAGGGGGAATTCCTTAGGGGATTTTCACTCGGTTTTCCCCGTGTGGCCCAATCGGACCGGTCATTCGACCAGACCGGGACGAGGGGGTTACAAAAAACCCTTAAATGATCTAACTTAGGGGGAACCGAATACAACAAGTCATAAGGGGTTTTATTTTGCAATAGGGGTGTAAGTGTGATATTAATGAGATAAGTTGCATGTAAAATACAGTCAAGCCAAAAAACGAAAGGTAAGCCAGCTTGTATCCTTAAAGATCTAGCTACTGACAAAAGATGTTGGTGTTTTTTCTCTACAATACTATTCTGTTGAGGAGTATTTGTGCAAGAATTCTGATGAACCACACCTTTTAATTTGAAAAATCTGTTAAATCAAATTCTTTTGCATTATCTGATCCAACACATTTTAGTCTTTTTAAAAACTGAGTTTCTACAAAATGATAAAACTGAATAACCAAACTTCTAACTTCAGACTTGTATTTCATTAAAAAAATCCAAACAAACATACTCTTATCATTTACAAGGGTCAAAAAATATGTATGACCATAAAGACTTTTGACAGGAAATGGTCCCCACACATCAGCATGTATTAAATCAAAAATAGATTCTGAACATGTAACACTATTAGGAAAAAGCAACCATTTCTGTTTTGTAAGGTGACATGTTTCACAAATAAAATTAAAAGGCAAAGATATATCTTTATTTATATCAACAAAGAACTTCATTCTTCTTACAGAAGGATGACCTAACCTAGAATGTCAAAGTTTGAAAGATTCAGAAGCATTCATACAAACAGTAGACTCAGAAGAAGAAACAAAAAAAATGAGAAACAATATTACTTGATGCAGAAGCATTAACATCAAGCTGGTAAAGACCATTAATACATCTAGCTATACCAATCATCTTCCATGTGGACATGTCCTGTATGGAACAAAAATTGAAAGAGAAAGAACAAAAAATAGAAGACTGAGTTAGTTATGAAACAGAAATAATATTAAAAGCAAACCTAGAAATAAAGAACACATTATGTAAGATTAAAGTCATTAACCCTGACATTTCCTACATAACTAACCTTAACCAAGGCATTATTAGGTAACCTTAGAAATTTATTATCAACAGAACAATAGGATTCAAATTTTTTTGAATTATGACATATATGATCCATGACACCTGAATCTAATATCCAACAAAAAATATTAACAGAAGAAACAAAAGAACATCAAACTGGGACATTACCCGCATCACCAGTTGTAACATCAAAAGCAGAAAAAAAAGCATTGACTTTTGAGTCATGAATAGAAGGATTTTGAGAAGAACTTTCTTGCAACATACTCAGCAAACTTTCATACTGTTGCATAATAAAAGTAACAGGAGAACCAGAATCAGAATCTTGATTATACTTAACATTTTTAAAAGAACCAGAATCATCAGCAATATACATCCTTACTTGATTGACTCTATTAGATTGATTTCTATTTTTATATCCAGGTGAAAACCCATGTTTCCTATAACATTTCTCGACAACGTGACCATACAACCCACATAATGTACATAAAGGTCTTTTGGAAGAACTAACATTTGAAAAGTTTCTTGTTGATAACCCTAGAGTCAGACTTAACACTAGATTCAGTAGACCTCCCAGTATATATATCAGCAAGCAAAACATTTGATTCAAAAACAGGGACAGAACCTAGGGACCTTTGATGTTGAAGCACTAAAGCAAAGACATCGTTTATTTTTGGAACAAGTTTCATCATTAAACACTAAGACTTGGGGATAGAAAAATTATCATTCAACCCTCGAAGAAACCTAAGCAAGAAGTCTTGATTCCGATATTTTAAAGCATCACAGTCACAAGATTTAAGAGGCCTAAAATTAAAAATTTCATCCCAAACTACTTTGAGCTGCGTGTAATAAGAGGTAACAATAGCATTACCTTGTTGCAAAGAGTAGAACTCTTGGAGTAAATTCGAAACACAGACTAAATCACCTTGATTAAAACGGTCGAAATTGTCATTCCACAAATTATAAGCCGTATCAAACCACAAGACACTTTGGGCGATTTCTGAAATTAGGGCTCGCTGCAGCCAAGAAAGTACCAAATTGTTGCATTTCAGCCATGCTTTATACTTCGGTGCAGATCGAGCCAATCCTTAATTGAACCATCAACAAAGCTCCATTTATTCTTGGAAATCAGAGACATCTTCATTGATCGAGCCCAACTTTGATAGTTACCACCATCGAGCAGAGACGAAGTGAGAACGAGAGCTGGATTCTCGTTTGGGTGTATATAGTATTCACCGGACGAGTCATCGTTGCGGAAAGAACGACCGTCGGTAGAAGAGCCGTCAGCGGACGATGAATCGACTGATACCATGTAGAAATTTTAGGGTTTTCTTGTATTTCTTGAATTGAAAATTTAGGAATCGAGAGATAAGAAAGAGAAACTGAAAGCTCTTTATTTTTATTAATATCGAATAAAAAAAAGAAGTAATTAATACACATCAGGTCTTTGTTTTATATAGGATAGTACAACTCAGCATCTAGAATAACAGATTCTTGACAACTCAGTAGGAATATAAAAATACTTTATTAACCCCTTACCCATCAATTCTTTTTGCCTTCGATATTATGCCCACCAAATTAAATCTTGAGTGATCGAGATTTTAAGTGAAACAAAACAAGTGTAAATGAATCCGGTAATGGTTAGAACTTATAAGGAGAAAATAGAAAGGCATAAAAAAGGTTTATACATAAGAATCTAATGAAGAGATGGATCCAGAAAGATGGTCCAAAATACCTTCAAAGAAAAGAAATTTTAAAATATAGGCCAATTTTTTATTTTAAAAATGATAATACTTGTTCTGGAATCGAGTAAGATAGAAAATTGGCTTTTCTTTTCTAAAAGCAAAAAGGAAGAAATCATTGTTTATTGAATGATATAATACAAGGGGGTTTACATCTAATATTGTGTTAATTAGGAGTGTTTATTTTTGAATATGGAATCGGTAAAATAGTAATTTATATCCAATCCAAAAAAAATCAAATATTCAAATATAGAATACTTATATCGAATATTTGGTTATCCGAATATAAAATTTGATTTAAATATTTTTTAAATTTGACTGTCGTATCTACGAAAATTTTAGATTTTCAAATACAAAAATTAACAAACTGTCAAATATAACAAGATTAACATATATGTAATTTTCTTATTTTTTAAATTTACGGATATAACAAGCATTAAATTACTAAACATAACGAAAATTATATCTATAAAAATTTGATTTTTCGGATATCAGATAATATGAAAATTGAAATATTGTGATCCGTATCTGATTCGAAAATAAAAATTAGATCAAATATTCAGATTTTCAGATCAAATCTACCCGATCGGGTCAAATATTTTTTAACATCACTATACTGTTAGTCTTGTTTTAATGCTTTTGATTTTTGTGGTAAATAATTCTTTTAGTAAAAATATGAATGAAATTTTAGTTTCTCCATTAACAAAATAAACTTCAATCTTCTGGAGTTTACAACGTAAAATCCCTAAAATGCTCTTTAATGATTAAGATTTTTTTCATTGCAAATTGTCATTAAGCTGAAACTGTACGTGGTGGGGCATAATATTGCTCATGTCGAATGCAATAGAGTTGAGAGGATAAGAGGTTGCGATTATTATTATTATTATTATTATTATTATTATTATTATTATTATTATTATTATTATTATTATTATTTAGATTTTCATTATAAGAGATTAGAATGGATTTGATTTTAGAAGTAGGCAGAGGAAGAAGACGTGAGGATGAATTTGAGAGGAAACACGAGGGCTAACACAGAAAAAAATTATTAGAATGACCATATTCTACGTGGTGAGAATGATCCATCTAATAATTTCTCTCAAAAAAGATAAAAAAAATATTAAATCTTTAATCACTAGATGAATCAAAAGATAACAAATTACAGATCTTATTTGTTTGTCAGATATAATTATTTATCGGTTGGACTTAATTTTCCATGCGTAGAATTATACATAAGTGTACATAATACTATAAATTATATGTGTACACATTAAATATTCTAATTCATCATATCGATTTAAGTATTATAATATTCCCAATAACAAAAAAAAACGATTAATATGAAAATATTACGAGTACCATAAAATAAAATAGTAAATAAACAAGATTTGAAAATATGGTTAACTACTGGGATGGTCACTTATGTTTCCCTCTAATACAGAGTTAGTCACCGATTCTGAAAAATGACTAGTAAGGTCACTTACGTTTTCGGGGGCGTAAACTTTTGGTCACCTGCTTAGGAACCTATGTTTCATTTGAGCCTATTTAGGTCACTTACGTTTTCGGCGCGTAAACTTTTGTTCACCTACTTAGGTCGCTTATATTTTCGGAGTGTAAACTTTTAGTCACCTACATACGGTTGAGTAGTCAAAAATTTACACCTCGAAAACATAAATGTCCTTATTTGTAGTTTTTCAAAGTCGGTGACTAACTCTGTACGAGAAAATATTCTAATTCATCGACTGGACTTGCAGTTAATTGGCGTATTAATTGAGTGAGGTAGGTGAGATTTTACTTGATTCAGCTCCATGCCTCGTATCAATATCTAATCAAACTCCAAAATCCAAATCCATTTGTTTGTTTGTTTGCTTCTTTATTATTATTATTATTATTATTATTATTATTATTATTATTATTATTATTATTATTATTATTATTATTATTATTATTATTATTTCCCTCGTTCTAATACTAATTAAAAAATATCATATCACTGCCTGTTATGAACTCAAGATTACGAGGAAATTAAAGTGTTGATTCCTAGAAAATTTTAAATATATTTTATGTTTTTATATTTTCCATGAAACCAGCTTGGCATTATCCAACTTTAGTTTTTTTAATTATGCTGAATTTTATTGAAACAGAAAAGTACAATCGTAACAATATAATTAATTAAAGAGAGAATTTTAGGGATTATATTCAGGGGCGAAGTTAAAAATATATTTAAGGGGTGTCATTTTTTAACGATATTTAAAGAGGATTAATTATTTATAAAGGAGTGTCATTTTATTTATAAAAGGGGTGTCATTTGTGTATATTTTTAATTTTTTATATACAAATTATATAGGAAAAATAAATTTTTTCCTAAAAATTTTGGAGTGTCATGAGACACCCCAATTCAAAGAGCGGCACCGCCCTTGATTATATCCACCAAATAATTCAAACATAAAATAATGAAAAAGAAAATCTGAAAGCAAAATAACAATTGAAGTCTTTTTTTTTAATCTGACGTCTATCATTCATAGTAACACAATAATCGTCAACGATACACATTTGTCTTTATCCAACTAGACGCTTTAAAGATGATGAAAGGGTGATAAGCGAACTAAAACAAACTTACCGGCTACTTTTACAAAACAAGTATGAATACATCAACAAACAACCACAAAAGAAATCTAACCACTGAAAAGATCATCGGCGATCGCAAATTATATACGAGCGACATAAGAATCTCTACACAATCGCAAAGGATCAATATACAATAAGGCAGAAAAAACGTGCCACAAATAACATAATTAAAACGTAACACAAAAACAGACAAATATACACGAAATGTATGAAAAAAAATCAATCAAAAAACGGAATACAAACTAAAAAAAAACAGAAAAACGTGCCACAAATAACATAATTAAAACGTAACACAAAAACAGACAAATATACACAAAATGTATGAAAAAAAATCAAACAAAAAACGGAATACAAACTAAAGAAAAACAACAAATCAATGCGGAGTACGAGAAAACAATGAAAAGAGTTGATAATAAACACCGACACCGCCGTTGGTAAAATCAAAATAGAAACTTGGCGCTGGTTTATTATTTTGAATTCGACTTTAGTTTGTCTGATGTCAAGTCTTAATAACTACTAGTAAACCGTGATTAATTTGTTAAATATAAACGTAAAACAAACTTAAAAAAGGGGGGATCTTTAAGTGTTGACTTTGATTACATGAAATGCAAAGATTGTGTCCACGAAATCTGATTACAATTAATACTGTTCTTACTTTTCAGTCAGCCAGAATCTGGAATTTGGGCCATTTGGTCCCACCATTTCCTATTCCCTCGTTTACTTTGGTAATTTATTTTCTAAAAAACACTGATTAGCAAATTAAGCATGGGTGTGTGGGGTCACCCATCTCTTCCGACCATTGCGTCTTCATCAGCTCCTTGATTTGATTAATTTATTCAATCACATTCGTTGATAAATTCAATCCGTATTCAACGGGTTGATTTATTATTATTTCATTTAAGGGTTAATTATTGGAATGGTCACTTATGTTTCCTTCCAGTACAGAGTTGGTCACCGATTTTGAAAAACGACCAGTAAGGTCACTTATGTTTTCGGGGAGTAAACTTTTGGTCACTCAGCCGTTTGTTGCCGTTAAACATTGACAGCCTGCTGACCTGACAGTGAAAAATAAGGATAAACTACTGCAATGGCCACTA
Organism: Hibiscus tridactylites; assembly: GCA_958450335.1. Lineage (NCBI taxonomy): Eukaryota > Viridiplantae > Streptophyta > Magnoliopsida > Malvales > Malvaceae > Hibiscus > Hibiscus tridactylites. Next base: position 78,998,809 of record OY288278.1, on the reverse strand, counting down.
AAGTTTATCTCATGTATATTTATGCTCCCTAATTTAAAAAAAAATAAACATTATGATCACTACTGAATTTTTTTTTTATAATTTCACCTTTGAATTTTTAAAAATTTATTTTTCAACCCTAAAACTTTACAATCAATTGATACAATAATATTATAAAGGCTTAAATTCATGTTAAAGATCTAGATCAAGGAGTAGTGGTCGGCATACCTAAATCCCAAACTTGAAATTTGATGTTGTTGTACTGGATTGTTTCGACATTAAATCCGATCCCTGCACCATCAAGAACAAAGCACATCAAATGGCAATTCTTAAATATAAAAGAAACTCTTTGATCTGCTTAACTGCAAATACTCACTTCTCCGTAACACATGAAATGCTAAATAAATCTAATTTAAATAAACAAAAGCGGGAAAAGTAGGAAAAAAAAGACTAACTTGGAATTGCGGAGACAACTTCACCCATCTGGAGTCGATCTGCAACCAAAAACATGAAATCATAAAATTTTAAAAATGTCAATTTCACGTTTATATAAAACAAAATGAGAAACACTAAAAACATAAAAGAGAAATAATACAGAGAATGGTGGTTTTGTCGGCATTGTCAAAGCCGAGAACAAGGATCCGAGCCTCTCTGTTACCGAACAGAGAAGAGAACATTTTTGTAAACAGTATACCCATATCGTTAAATATGGTCTCTCAGAGCATAAATCTGGGATCCGATCTGCAAAGCAGAACCCCTTCTTTTTTTCTCTCTGAGAGGGCCTGCTTGCAAGAGGAGTTGAGATCTCGAGAGGGGTGAAATTGAGAATTCGAAAAATAGAGGGGGAATTATTGTGAAGACTATAAAGTTTGGGCGCCTAAATTTAAAAAAGTTATACTTTGGGCATCTATTATTCATTTAAGCCTTTATAATGTTATTGTACTAATTGACTGTAAAGTTTTAGGGTTAAAAATAAATTTTTAAAAATTCAATGGTGAAGTTATAAAAAAACCTTTTCAGTAGTAACAATAATGTTTATTTTTTAAAATTGGGGAGCAGAAATGTACATGGGATAAACTTTAGTGGTCATTGTTGTAGTTTACCCTTATTTTTTCGCTGCCAGGTCAGCAAGCCGTCAATTTTTAATGGCAACAAACAACTGAGTGACCAAAAGTTTACGCCCCGAAAACGTAAGTGACCTTACTGGTCGTTTTTCAAAATCGGTGACCAACTCTGTACTGAGAAAAAACATAAGTGACTATTTCAGTAGTTAACTCTTTATTTAATTATGACATATGATTTGTGATAAATAATTGGTTTTATTCATAAATTTGATTAATAGAGTAATTTTTTATAGGAAAGATAACAAATATAATGAGAAGCCAAAGAGCCTACCTACCACTCAGCTTGATGAACTGGATAAGGCATAAACATAGCACGTGGCTAACCTGCATAGAAACTTTTGAAATTCCTCGACAAGAACCGATATTTGGGGATTAGAGGATTAACTCCTATGAAATTTACCCATAATTTTTCTAATAGAATTCACATGTTTTTTTTGTCATTTATATATATCTCACTAATAATTTTATGATACGTGTATTATCAATAAAAATAATAAAAAATAATTATTAATACACGTGATATAAATGTATTAATAAAGGATTATAAAAAAATTGACCAATTTTGTTGTAAACCTTCTGCTATTTCGTTATTAATATTGGGCAGGGTCGCAAGATTTCCCTGGCCTAATGGCCCACAGGTGCAACGCTATTCCCCAACCAAATGGCCGACATGATCCGATCTTGAATTACAAAGTTTAGAGCCCAACAACCTTTATCCTTTCGACAATGCTCCAAAGTCTGATAGAATTTTCTTAGTTTTTTTAATCAACTTTTTGCACCTCGAGTGCAAGAGCGAAAACTCAAAAATAAATATAAAATAAAATTATATTTTATTAGCAAATTATTTTTTATTTTGTTAATAAAACTTAAACACCTTAAATAGAATTAAAATAATAAAAAATAATTACTAACTATCAATTGACAAATTACTGAAGTGGGGTCGTAAACGAGAGCTCATGTTACTTTCCTTTCAAGACGGGCCTAAACTTGAGATTTTTACAGGAAAAAATAATTTAGACAAAAGAATTTATAATTTCAAATAGGCAATGTGCAAAGATGAACGAATTTTACTGTATGCTCTAATAAGGTTGATTTCTAAGAAGATTTCTACAGCTGCCATCGGTCCTTTTTGTGCCATGCTATGTTTATTCAATATGTTCTCTATAGAAATTGAATGGCTACTCCAATAAGGTTGATTTTACCTACAATCAACATATTTTATTATATACCAACTGCCTGTAGGTCTTACAAGATAAGACATTAAATTCTTTAAGTAAAATCACAGATTCGAATCTTGATGCCGTGAATGAAAAAATTGAATTAGGAGGGTCATAGTTATAGGGCTCCCATCTACGAGTTTATGCCAAATGGACCACTTTCACTACAACATATTTGGTATATAACGACACTTTTTGTTGTATTTTTGGAGCAAACGCCGTTATTATTGTACTTATCACGGTGTTTATAGAACAAGCGCCACAAAATAGCAAAATTCGTGACTTTTCTACCATAAACGCCGCTAAAGAAAAATATATAGTTGCGTTTGTGTGAAAAACGCCGCAATAGGTCCATTTTATGGTGGCGTTTTGTTGAAAATGCTGCAATAGGTCTTTATTTTGTAGTGGCGTTTTTGAACAACGCCGCAATATGTCTCGTTGTAGTGGCGTTTTTAAACAAACGACGCAATATGTCTCGTTGTAGCGGCGTTTAGTTTTACAAACACAGCAATAGTTCTCGATTATATCTCTATCTTAGACACACCATCCCCAAATCAATCGTGATAATTCCTAACTTCTCCTACTCCTTATCGCCGCGCCTCCTCACCTTGCTTCTCGTCGTCGTTTATCCCTTAGGCTGCTCGGTCGCACCATAGGTCTGTCTTATTTTCCCGATAAATTTTTAATGGTTTCCTTCACATTCTCTTTGATTTTCCTTAGCAGTTTTCTCCCAATTTATTTCTCGATCAAACGATGGACGCATTGCCGTCCTTCTTCAATTCTCAATCAAGAGGCAACCAGAGTTACAATACTCTCAATAATTTCTGTCAGATCTCCCCTGTCGTTTAAACACATCTCAAACATTTAATCTTTGCTCAAACTACGCTTCTGTTGAAGATAAGTTACTTAATTTCTCAAATTATATTATAATATTTTAGATTGATTTTGAATTTGACACCAATTTGCTACATGTGATTGAGGCACGATGAATTACTTCTTGCTTGAGTTCTATAACTGATAATGAATTACAGTTTCTATATTTTATGGGATTATAAAGTGCTTATGTATGATTTTATCATTTATTTTTATACAATTTGTTTATCAAATTTTTGTTTACGTGATTATTTGAGCTTAGCGTTTCTAATTTGCAGGTTTACTTGACCTTATGTTAGACGATTATAGTTCTTTTTGCATGCTTTGAAGTATTCATATTTGTTTTGGTACTCTTAATTCTGTAGGAAAAGACTGTTTCTCTTCTGATGGTATCGACTACGTTTGAAGGGGTTAGTTGGTCCTCTAATTGACCTGGCCATTCAAATTGACTCAAGGTATCTCTCTTGTAACAACTAAATATATTATTACAACAAGCAATGAAAGTAAAAAATACTTAAATTTTGATCAAGTTAAAATCATGGTCATTGTAATACTAACTACTAAGCTTACACGATGACAATGTATGTTCAAATCCCTCGACTCGTTTAAAGGCTTGGGACCTTTCCATGCTGGTTGATAACTTATATGCCTAATTTTTGTTTACCTTTTACTATTATAACAGTGCTTTAGTAGTTGCATTTGTGGGAACAACATTGGCTTTTGCATGTTTTTCAAGGGCTGCTATGTTAGCAAGGCGCCGAGAGTACCTTTACCTCGGTGGCCTGCTTTCATCTGGTGTGTTCATGCTTTTATGGTTGCATTTAGCTTCCACCATTTTTGATGGTTCCATAAAATTCTTTATGGACTTTGTTTTTATCTGGTGTGATCTGAAGAGTATTTTTATTTTTATTAGACATGAAGATTATTGTTTATTGTGAAATCTTCTGACTCAACTCCATGCATTGTACTATTGATGTTCGTGAAAGATATGAACCTTGCTTATATAATACAGGGCAGGGGCAGCAAAAGTAGTGAAGATATACAATATATGCATTATGAATATAATGATATTAACGTTAGAAACTTGAAAGTTTCTCCAAAATACATGATGTATTAACTTTAAGGTTGAAGACAAAGTCTATTGAGCTACTCCTGGTGGTACATGAGGTTTTAAGTTGTCACGAATTATTCATCAGTAAGAACTCGTTTTATTGTACGATTCAATTACATTTTAATTCAATTTTACAAGGTTTTCTCGGCTAATGTTTTGATTGTACATGTTTTTTTTATTATTTTTATGTGTTGTGTAATTGACCCAAATTGAGAGGCCAAACATTTGAATTTCGTTCGTTTTCATTAATGACTGCCATAAATTTAAGTGTTTTTTTAGTGATATATGATGTGCATTTGTTTGTATTACTTGTTTACTCTTTTTTTATTTGTTTTCTTTTTGCAGTGATGAAAATCTACTAAAGAACAATTATTTTAAATGTATAGTTCTGATCGTTCCCACGATTAATTGTTTATTTGAGAAAAAGAATGTGGATTGGAATTGTGAAAATTAGTGAATGCATTTCAAATTATTATATAATAATATGCTTTTTATTTGTGTTTTTTTTTGGAAATATGGTGCTAAAGAACAATTATTCGCGATGTTTTTAAGTACAAACGCCACCAAAAATTAGGTTTTTCGCGACGCTTTTAAATACAAACGCCACTAAAGAATAGTTATCTGTGGCAGTTTTCGCGACGTTTGTGTTTACAAACGCCACTAAAGAACAGTTATCCGCGACATTTTCTCAGCGTTTATCCACACGCGCCGCTATAGCCCATAACTTTTGGTGGCACTTTGATAATCAAACACCGCTATATATCTTGACATGTTTCAACAACACTTATTGTAGCGTTTTCCTTAGCTCTTGGAGAGTTTTTAGCGGTGCTTAAAAACGCCGCTAAAGACTTGATTTGATGTAGTGTTGAAAAGTTCATATTTGAAGAGAATACAGATGTCGATTAGAGTGGCGTTGCATTTGGCATAGTTAGAGGGTTGGAATATTTGCATCGTTGTTGTAACGTGTGTATTATGTATTTTGACATCAAGTTTATTGGATTTACAAGGAAAGAGGAAGAAAAGCCCTAGAAAATATTTTGAGAGAGGAGATTAAGCTAATTTGTTAATGTTGGTTGTTTACCAAAAAACGTTAAAGCCCAAAGAGATAGCTCTCTTATTTTTATAGCCCAACATAAAAATAATCAACTAATATGGTTAAAACCAATCGGTTATTTCATAACGGGCCTTACCCAAATCTAACAGATTTGCAACAGAATCACCATCTCATAGCAATTGTTGGTGACTATCAGACTCAACATTCTCCCTGCTCACATCAGTGTCGACTTCCTTTCTTTGTTAGCTATATTGTACTGCAAACACTCATCTTGCTGCGAAAGAGTTGAAAATAAGATTTGGCAGTGGTTTAGTTAGTCCATCAACAACCATTTCTTCAACCGGAACATAATTCACCTGTAGCACCTTCCGTGAGATTTTTCCCTGAACAAAATGGAGATCTAACTCCACATGTTTGGACTTGGCATGGAAAACAGGATTGGTCGAAAGTGCAACTACACTTGTGTTGTCATTCCAAACTACTGAAGCCACGGTAGATCGAATTTTCATATCTTTGAGCAATGCAACAACCCACATAACATCTGCAACTGCGTCCTCTATGCTCATATACTCAACTTCCATTGTCGATTTAGACACTGATTTTTGCTTTTTCGAGCACCAAGTGACAAGATAGTTATCAATATATACACAAAAATTTGTGGTAGAGCGTCGATCATCTAAATTACTGCCCCAATCTGCATCAACGAATGCAACAATGTTTGCTGTCCTTTCCACCAAAACAGTAAATTTTATCCCATAATCTACTATATCCACAAGGTAATGCAGGATCTGTTTGACAGCTGAGAGGTGTCCTTCACAAGGCTTGTGCATAAAATGTGCAACCTTATTCACACTATATGCAATGTAAAGGCGTGTTTGACAAATATACAAAAGAGCTCCAACAATGCTTTAATATTCATAAGGATCAACTAAAGGGCTTCCATCACATTGAGTTAACTTTGACGAGGACACCATGGGGGTGGAAGTCGACTTAGCTTGTATCATCTTTGTCTTTTGCAGCAGCTTTATCACATACTTTCGTTGAGATAAATGAATTGTGTGTTCACTTTTCTGAACTTCAATACCAAGGAAGTATTGGAGTTAAGATCTTTCAATGCGAATTTGGTACTCAAGCTGATAATTACTCTTTCAACATCAGGTTTGACAGAGCCGGTGACAATTATATCGTCAACGTACACTAACAAGTATGTAATAATATCCTGAATGTCACGAATAAAGAATGAAGCATCAGCCCCTGATTCACGAAAGCAAATTTCCACAAGATGCGCACGCAGTTTTGCATACTAGTTCTGTGGAGCCTGTCGAAGGCCATATAACACCTTCTGAAGACGACACACAAGAGGAGTTCCATTAGCCATAATTTGTTCGAAACCCAGAGGTTGTTGTATAAACACTTCTTCACCGAGTTCTCGATTCAGAAATGCATTATTTATGTCAATTTGACGTAAGGACCATTTGCTTGTAACAGCCTGGAACAAAACCACATTTAACGTTGAAAACATCATCACAGAACTGAATGTGTACTTGAAATCTTACCCTGGTATTTGTAATAATCCTTTTGCGACCAATCGTACTTTATACCAAGTGATCGAGCCATTTGGATTTTTCTTGACTCGAAATAGCCACTTACAACCTACTGGTTTTTGACCTTCAGGTAGAAGAACTAGCATCCACGTTTCATTGTTCACAGGGGCATTGTACTCTACCATCACTACATCCTTCCATACTGGATATAAAAAGCATGGGTTAGTGTCTGGAACTTTCTCTTCTGAAGTTTTAGTGTCTGTAAAAAATTTTGGCTTAAAAGTTCCATGCTTGCTTCTTGTGACCATAACATGACTATTTCTAGGTGCACAAGTTTCTTCACATAACTCGTTCCTATCAGTTGGTAACTCCTCACAGTCTTGCATACAAATAGTTTCACTATTGGGTTCATTCAACTCACGAGAGCCACCACATTGTACATCCACGTTCCTTCCAAGAGCTAGAGATCACGGTTGCGATGTGGAAGTGTCTGCGTGTTCATAAGACACGAGAGAATGCTCAAGTGTGGGAGAAATTCTAGGCAAGGTAATTGGTTCCCTGGTCGCCATTGGTGCTGGCACATCTCGTTGCACTATAGGATTAAGTGTAGTGGCAGTAGATTGCAACTGAGACAAACCAAATTGCACTATAGGAATGGACTCAGCCACACCCGAATGTTGTTGCAAGGGAGGTTCATGTCCTTGTTGTAAGGGAGATTCATGGCTAGCTGTTGCATTAGACGAACCAGGTTGTTGGCCTACAACCTTGGATGATAACACATCTGTCAACGGAACCCACAAAGGTAGAGACTCAACACTGGAAGGTGAAGTAGCAGACTCATTTGACAGAGAGCTCTTGCCTGCAAATGGAAACACACCCTCGTCAAATACCACATAGCGAGAAATCACAACTTTACCTTGTGGTGTGAGGCATTGATATCCTCGATGTTGTGGACTATAGCCAATGAAAGTGCAAGGTTGAGATCGAAATTCCAACTTATGATTGTTGAATGGCTAAAGATATGGGTAGCAAAGATAGCCAAATACCCTCATAGACAAATAATCAGGCTTTAATCCAAAAAATTTCTCACTCGGAGCACAACCATCTAGCACCTTTGTGGGCAGCCTATTGATTAGGAACACAATACTACTTATAGCATATGACCAGAACCGAGTAGGAAGAGAGGCATGTGCAAGTAACATGAGGGAAAGCTCGACAATGTGTCGATGCTTGCGTTCGACGACTCCATTCTGCTCCGACGTATAATGACACGTAATACAATGTCGTATGCCAGCCACAACAAGGATTAGGGACAAATTCCTGAATTCTCCACCCTAATCGCTTTGAACCTCTTTGATGTCTGCCTCAAATTGAGTGTGTACCATTTTTGCAAATAACTGAAACACATGAGCTGTCCGGGACTTGGTTTTGAGAAGATACAACCACGTATGACTCGAATAGGCATCAACAAATGAAATGTAATACGAATATCCATTAGAAGAGACATGGGCAAGGCCCCAAAGATCAGTAAAGACTAACTGAAATGGCATACTATAAACTGTATTAGAATCTGGGAAAGGGAACTTGTGACTCTTGCCAAGCTGGTATGCTGAGCACAAACGTCCTTTATTCTGATCAACAGTCAACTTCACATTACAATGCTTTAAAACTGAAGCCAAAATAGCAGATGCGAGATGACCTAATCTACGATGCCAGAGTTCTAACTCTGTACAATTAGTCGAAGGAACAATAGTCTCAACATGATTAATAGAGCAAGCAGCGTCTTTATTGAACACATACAAACCACCATCTTCAACGCCTCACAATAATTCCTCTCTAGTTTCTTTATCATGAACCACACAATGATTGACATGAAATTGGAAGAACACCCAGTTGTCTCTAGCACACTTCGAGACTGAGAGTATATTTTTAATAACCTTAGGAACAAGCAACATATTATGTAACACCATAACTCGAGAATTAGACATAATTGACGACTAACAAATTTTTGAAATATTCAACCCATTACCATCTCCAACATTGATCTTACCTGGACCAGAATAGTCACTGGACTGATGAACAGCTGCGCCATCAAGCGTGACATGATGAATGGCTCTAGTGTCGACAAACCACTGACTATGAGTGATGGTAGGAGACGAGGAGTCTTGCAAGTTGTGGATACAATTTACCACATGAGAGGCCATTCCAGTATTGTGCGCAGAACCATTGTTGGTGTCAATGGTACAAGTATTGACAGAAGATGACCCATTCACAAGACTAGAAAAGGGCCGTTGAGACAAAGCAGTAACACCTAGAAAGCTTTGATCGAAGCGTTTGTAACAACGGTCCACCAACTGACCAATTTTGCCACAAAGTTGGCATTGATAACGATTGCGATTTCTTTCTCGACCCCTAGAGTTTGTTTGTTGCCGATAAGGACGTTGATTCGAGGCATTGGACATGGTAACTCCAGAACCAGCATTGTCAGCAGAATATTGAACATTGTGAACACTCACGGGAAAGGATTATGGTTGATCAAATATGATCTGTTGAGCTTTTTACGTCTAACAACACAGCTGTAACCGCGTCCAATGAAAAAGGCTCACAGCTCGCTGTAATAACCGCCACAAACGGTTTGTATTCAAAAGGTAATCCATTAAGTATCAAAGCAATATGCTCTATTGTAGAGACCAGATTACCACACGATGCAAGTGCATCACATGTCTCTTTGACTTTCGATATGTAAGCATGCATGCTCAACTCACCTTTCCTGACAGATTGAAGACGAACATGGAGGCTCATCACGGTGGTTGTGGAACGGCTACTAAAGTATTCCAGAATGATTTTCCAGATTGCGACAGACGTCTCTGCTCTAACAAATTGTGTCAGGAGATTAGCACTCATAGTGGATAATAGCCAGGATTCAAGAGCGCTATCCTGAGCTACAAAATCCTCATAGGCTTCATTGTCGACAAGCGAACCATAGGTGGCACGAATCTGAGCATGAGAAGCAGTCACAACACCAGTGAGAAGTTTCTCAAGACAATGACTACGAATTGTCAAGGGAATCTGTTGTTTCTAGATCGAAAAAAAATTTCGTCCAGGAGAACATTAATCTTCTTGTTCGTAAACGCCTTGCCGGAGCGAGAGCCACTAGATTTGACGGAATCACCATCACCCGCTATCAAATCAACAGTGTTGAAACTCGGCATGGTCGGAAGAGAAAGAAGACGAACAAAGAGACAAGGGAAGGCGAGGATTAACATGAAATTAGCAGCGGCGGACGACAATCACAAGAAGACCAGCGATTGATACCATATATGATTTACAAGGAAAGAGGAAGAATAGCCCTAGAAAATATCTTGAGAGAGAAGATTAAGCTAATTTGTGAATGTTGGCTATTAACCAAAAAAACGTTAAAGCCCAAAGAGATAACTCTCTTATTTTTATAGCCCAACATAAAAATAACCAACTGATATGGTTAAAACCAATCGATTATTTCATAACGGGCCTAACCCAAATCTAACAGATTTGCAACAGAATCACCATCTCATAGCAATTGTTAGTGACTATCAGACTCAACAAAGTTTCATAACATTATGTGAGACAACAAATTCTATATCAAAATATTTAATTTTGGTTATAATTATATGCGAATCGATCTATTAAACCACACATCGATTCTAAGATTATTATTATTTCCATTCAAGATTGTAATTTTGTTATATATTTATTTATTTTAAAAAATATATAAATTGACCAATAACAAGGATGAGTGAGCCATTCTACAAGTACAGACGAGCTTCGGAAAAAAAAATTGTATTTCAGACAAGACCAAGACAAGTATAAAATGTATTAATCACATGCATAAACTCGATCCCATCTATAAACAACTCCACTTATACAAGTGAAACAATTTATACATCTAAGTTGAGAGCCCAAGAGCCTCATCCATTTGAGAATGCTCCAAATTTAGATTTCCCCATCCCAAAATTCCTCAAGCGTCTTGTAAGGACCTTGTTTGGAGATGAAGTAATCTCCCCGATGGTGTCTGCTTTGTGGGATGCCATTCATCTTTTTCACCTCATCCTCGCTCAGTGACCAGCTAAATATATCAAGGTTTTGCTTCATCCTCTTTCCATTAAAGCTTTTCACTACCATGGACACACCTACTTCATATGCCCATCTCCCACATATCTATTTTCAAAATTCAAAAAATTAGGGGCGAGTAAAACTCGACTCGAACAAACCGAAAAGAAGAAAGAAACAAGCACCTGAGCGATTGTCTTCCCTTTTGCCTCGGCAATTTCTTTGAGCACATCGGAGTCCATGACTCTGTTGCTGCCCCAAGCGGTCCCTGGAGCTCCCAAGAGAGAGTAAGCTGTAATAAAGATCCCATTTGCATTGCAAAACTCTCTTAGCTTCTTTTGGTTCCACATCGGATTCAGTTCCACCTTGCAAACATTTGTACCAACTTCACTACTATTGCTGCCATTTTCCAGATTCAAACACACACACACAAATGTTTAACTTTTACACGTTTTTTGTTGGATCGTTGGATAGGCGAAATAGATGACTGAGATTAACAGTGGGTTATGTGAAGATTATCACTTAAAAATAACAAAGAGTTTTACATTTTGTGTAAGTAGATCATTGAATGTGTGAAACGAACAGCTAACATTAATAGTAGATTATATGGAAATTATGTACACACCTGATTAACAGCGGGAGGGATGTTTGCAAAGGAAAGGATGTGAGCCAACTTTTTACAGGAAAAATTACTGACACCAATAGATTTTGTAAGGCCAAGCCTCTGGCATTCTTCCATGGCTAACCACACGGAACCGAAATCCATCGGGACGACGTCCTCGGTGTTGATTACAAGGAATTTGAAACTCCCTGGTTTTAGACTCACAGGCCAGTGAATAAGATAGAGATCAAGGTACTCCAGCTTCAGATTTCTACAAGAAACAACTGTTCAGTTTCAGACAAAAGAATTAATTATATAATTTCAAGTGTGCAATATATAGAGATGAAAGAATTAATTTACTGTAAGCTCTTGTGAAGCGCTGGGACAACGAGTTGTCCATGAGCATCGTTGCACCACAACTTGGAAGTGATGAGGAGCTCGTCTCGAGATTTAATCAAGCCGAGTGATATTGCTTCTATGATAGCTTCGCCTACTGGTTGTTCTGTTCCGTATACGGAAGCTGTGTCGAAATGCCGATAACCGAGTTTAATTGCTTGGACAACTGCCTGCTTTGTGACTTCGGGTGCTACGGGTGGGTCGACTGCGGTACCGAGGCCAAATACCGGCATTTTTTGGCCACTTGAGCTCAGTACGTGTTGTGGAACACTAGAACAATTGCTCTCCACGTTGTTGTCCATCTACTTATCTGTTAGAATCTAGTTATTCTAATAACTCAAAGGTTTACACGATTTGTGTTTGTCCGAATAAATTTAAAGGATGAGCTCTTGTCCTTTTCTTTAGGAGGGAAGCTATGGCGCAGCCAGCAGGGCACCGGCGGGGACACAAATTGCTAAATTGTCCATATGATGTGAGGGCTTACCTAAGCTTCATTATGAGGTAAACGCAGAACAAAAATCTTTTTATTCTTTTTTTGGTGTATTTTTTATGTCTATTGTTGAAAAGATTATCTTTGAGATTAAAATTCTCAAAATATAACTTCATATTAGAAATGTTACATTAACTTGTTTGGTTTATTTAACATAAATGTAAGATTATATGTTTGATTGGAGAAATATATAATTATTAAAAGTAAAATTTACCAAATTATCTATGTAAGTTTTCACTTAGGGTCTAAAAATTATTCGAGTCTCCGAGATGATCCTGATAAAGACCTAAATTGTTATTAGACTGAGAAACTTGAGAACATGGACCCATCTTTTTTGTTCAGCTCTACTTGATCAAATATTTAATAGTAAATTATTATATTTTTAAATTTAAATACTTATTTTTGAGCCATATACACATGGTTTCATAAAATCGTACCATTCTCACGATCTAAATCAAGTAGGTTTTACATGAAGAAGGTTTGCCTCAGTATGTTCTATTTGATACGAGTAGGAGAAATGATATTTTTTTAAAAAAAATAGAGAAATCAGAACTAAGTCAAGATGATACGAATCAACCCCTTCTTCTTACTCCAAAGATCTTACCATTTCCGAAAGAACTGTAGTTACATCTCTTTTTCAGTTCCATTTAAAAGTATTTATGTGTTTTCATGACCCTTTAAGAGAAACTCCCATAGAAGTTCACCATGAATATTTTGGTACCTATCATGAGATTTGTAGACAATATCTAATAGTAAGAAGTTTAAAAAAAATCTTTATATATACATTTGGACCGTTTCTCTATACCAAGAAATCGAAGAAGCTATATAAAGTTTTTTTCGGGCGGTGACTAAATACTATAGACCAAATTTTATCTAATATATAAATTTTTTAACATGAGTTGTGGTCTTTTAAGCTTCAATATAACCCTACGATCACTTACCGACAAAGTTACTCAAACTCGAACTTTTTAAAATAAATTATATTTTTTTCCACTTAAATCATCCGTTAGATTCAATTTATATAGAAATATTACAAGTACCATAAAATAAAATAAAAAATAAACAAGATTTGCATCCATTCTTCTAAACAATCACGTCAGAATACCAATTCAAATCAATCCTAATTAAATAGACACCCAATTGTGACCGTCATAAATGAAAGTCATCGGTTATATATTCTGTTTTCATTGACTGGGCGTGTACTTAATTGGTGTATAAATTGAGTGAGGTATATGAGATTTTACTTGATTTTAATACTTGTTGATGAGCTGAGAAGCTTAGTTGACCCAGATTGGTTTGGACCCTTTCTAAATACAAATTCAAAATAGTCATAATTAATTGGGAAAATTACACCACTGACCACCAAACAAATTGGAGATACCTATTTGGACCATCGAACTATAAAAATCGTCAATCAGACTACCGAACTTATAAAATCTACCTATTTTGATCACCGCCGTTAAAAACCTAACGGTGGAGTGACGGAACTGCCACGTGGCAATTGATGAAAATTTTTAAAAATTATACATTTGATCCCTGTTATTTACACATTCTTTCAATTTAGTCCTAATTTTAAATTAATAAAATAATAAATTATTTAAAGGAGAAAAATAAATTTTTCTTCACCTGCGCATAGCAGGATTTGAACCTAAAACTCCCAAGGGAAAAACCAATGGCTTTGCCACTACACCAAGCATAACTTTATGCTATAATTCTCCAGATATAATATATATCTCTTACTAGTTTCTACATTTATAAGCCAAAAGCTTAACCCCTAAACACTAATTTCACATATATAAATCCTAAACCCTAAACTCTAACCCTAAATATTTCAAATTAATTTCACACTAAATATTTCAAATTAAACCCCAAACCCTAACCTCAAACCCTAAAAATTTAAAATTAATTACACGCTAACTATTTTAATTTAAACCCTAAATATTTCAAATTAATTTCACGCTAAATATTTCAAATTAAACCCCAAACCCTAACATTAAACCCTAAAAATTTCAATTTAATTTCACACTAAATATTTAGGGTTTAATTTGAAATATTTAGCGTGAAATTAATTTGAAATATTTAGGGTTTAGGGTTTAAATTAAAATAGTTAGCGTGTTATTAATTTTAAATTTTTAGGGTTTAAGGTTAGGGTTTGGGGTTTAATTTGAAATATTTAGCGTGAAATTAAATCGAAATTTTTAGGGTTTAAGGTTAGGGTTTGAGGTTTATTTAAAATATTTAGCGTGAAATTAATTTGAAATATTTAGGGTTTAGGGTTTAAGGCTTAATTTGAAATAATTAGAGTGAAATTAGTTTGAAATTTTTAGGGCTTGAGTTTAGGGTTTAATTTAAAATATTTAGCATGTAATTAATTTGGAAATTTTAAGGTTTGGGGTTTAATTTGAAATATTTAGCATGAAATTAATTTGAAATATTTAGGGTTAGAGTTTAGGGTTTAGGATTTAAATATGTAAAATTAGTGTTTAGAGTTTGAGCTTTTGGCTTATAAATGTAGAAACTAGTAAGATATATATATTATATCTAGAGAATTATAGCACAAAGTTGTGCTTGGTGCAGTGGCAAAGCCATTGGCTTTACCCTTGGGAGTCTTAGGTTCGAGTCCAACTATGTGCAGGTGGAGAAAAATAATTAAAGTCCTTGAATAAGGTGTTGACACATGTTACCACTTAATTAAATAATTTATTATTTTTATTAATTTAAAATTAGGACTAAATTGAAAGAATGTGTAAATAACATGGACCAAATGTGTAATTTTTAAATTTTTCCATCAATTGCCACGTGGCAGTTCCGTCACTCCACCGTTAGGATTTTAACGACGGTGGTCAAAATAGTTAGATTTTATAAGTTCGGTAGTCTGATTGACGATTTCTATAGTTCGGTGGTTCAAATAGGTATCCCCAATTTGTTTGGTGATCAGTGGGGTAGTTTTCCCTAATTTAAAATATTTAGCATGAAATTAATTTGAAATATTTAGGGTTAGAGTTTAGGATTTAAGATTTATATATGTAAAATTAGTGTTTAGAGTTTGAGCTTTTGGCTTATAAATGTAGAAACTAGTAAGAGATATATATTATATCTAGAGAATTATAGCACAAAGTTGTGCTTGGTGCAGTGGCAAAGCCATTGGCTTTACCCTTGGGAGTCTTAGGTTCGAGTCCAACTATGTGCAGGTGGAGAAAAATAATTAAAGTCCTTGAATAAGGTGTTGACACATGTTACCACTTAATTAAATAATTTATTATTTTTATTAATTTAAAATTAGGACTAAATTGAAAGAATGTGTAAATAACATGGACCAAATGTGTAATTTTTAAATTTTTCCATCAATTGCCACGTGGCAGTTCCGTCACTCCACCGTTAGGATTTTAACGACGGTGGTCAAAATAGTTAGATTTTATAAGTTCGGTAGTCTGATTGACGATTTCTATAGTTCGGTGGTCCAAATAGGTATCTCCAATTTGTTTGGTGATCAGTGGGGTAGTTTTTCCTAATTAATTAGACACCCAATTGTCACCATTATGTATGAAAATCGAGAAGAACTCAATAAGTGATCTTAGTGAAAAAAGGAATGACATTCATTCTATAAGATTCTGGTTTAAATCGCTTTGTCTGCAAGGTGTGTACATTGCCAAAGATGTAAGAATATATAGAGACAAAAACTACCTACCAATTGTCACTGAATTTCTAAGATATTTTTATTTTGGTCACTGAACTTTCAAAACTTGCAATACAATTATTAAACTTATAATTTACTTTTAAAATAGTCACTACCATAGTTAAAAAATACTTACATGACACTGTTAACTTTATTTCTTTCTTTTTCTCTTTCCCCTGCCTGCATTCTCATTGTTGGGCGTTGACTTCTCCATTCCTTGGAAGAACTTCTGCGTTGAGGCTATATTTGTAATGTTGTTCATGCTTTGAAGAACTTGCATTTCATTTTACTTGCTTTGATTCATTCATTTGCCGTAAAATTTGATTAACTCTTATATATATATAAGCCTATTTTTATACTTCAAATTGAAAGCATCACAATCACCATCATCCTACTTTTTTTTTTTTGACAAATACACCATCATCCTACTTGATTTTAGGAAAAGTGGTAGGTTTTCATCCATATAAACAATCATAAAATAGACCATTCTTTATAAACTAAAGAAAAGTAAAAATGAAACAACAACATGAGGATTAAATATGAATCCATGGCTACTAGCATCGAGGTGTTTGTTTTAATTTGGCCACGAACCGAAGATTCGCCTTTGCTTCCAACTGAAAATAACCCAAAGAAAAAAGAAAATTTTATCCACTTCAGGGTGTTGAAGAAAATAACAGAATTCAGGACGGTTCACAGCTGGATATGCAGCTGTCATGCAATTCCCAGTCTGTTGGAAGGAATACAAACGAGAGAACGACACGTGGCATTCCAATCCATTAGGGTTTTCCAACATTCTTGTATTTAAACCTATGTTTTCTCTGAAATGAAGCAAGCAATTTGATCCAATCTTTCTGTGTTCTTTTACTCATTTCAGCATACATTTACTATGTTTAACATGGTATCATCGTCTCAGGAAGATCTTGGTTAAGTTTTTCATCCATCGCCACCATGCCTGATTCCACCGCCGCTGAAGCCACTGTCGAACTCCCCACTGATGAATCTCCAGATACTCCTTTCACCAACAAACGTATCAGCATCTAACTGGATGACACAAATTTCCTTCTATGGAAACAACAAGTTATCCTGCTCCTCCGTGGTCAAGGTCTCGAAGGGTATATCGATGGAACCATCTCACCACCGGCCAAGCTTGTTGCCCGTGAGAATGGAAATCCAGTCCAAAACCCTGCCTATCTTCGTTGGTTTAAGCAGGATAGCTCGTTGGCTTCCTGGCTCCTCTCGATAGTCAGTTCCAATGTCCTACCACAGCTCGTTGGTGCCGAATCCTCAGCCACCTTCTGGTCCACCATCACCAGCATCTACTCCCAGCTGTCCACCACTCGCATCATGCATCTCCACTGCCGCCTCCGCTCGATCAAGAAAGCTACCTTGTCCATGCGTAGCTACACCATGCAGATCAAAGAAATATGTGATTTGCTTGCATCCTGTGGAAGCCCTGTCTCAACGGTTGAGCAGATTGCCACTATACTCAACGGTCTACCCTCTGAATATGACCCGTTCGTTGCAGTGATTTCGGCTAGCAAAGATCCTTACTCAGTTGATGCTGCTGTCTCTATCTTAATTGATGCTGAATCTAGAATCTCCGACCCTCTTCGCCTCCCAGTTGGTATTCATAACACCAACTTTCACAGCTCTCGTGACAAGGACCATTTCTCTGGATCTGCCTCCATTCCACCTCGTGATGATTCAAGGGGACGATATCGTGGCACACGCCCACGCATCCAATGTCAGCTGTGTGGCAAACCTGGCCATCTGGTGGATCGCTGTTGGCACAGATTCGACAAAGGCTTTAAAGCCACTGCATCCACATCTCAGGCTCGTGCTTCTACAGTCACTCAGGCAAATGCGTGCTCATACACACAGGATACTGTTGAGGAAACTTATGACCCTTATATCTCCACCTCAACTACAACTGATTCATCCAACTCTTCAGAACCACCACCAGCTGATATGCAAGTTCACACAGTGGTTGCTTCCTCCACAGTCTGGCATCCTGATTCCGGTGCTACACACCACGTAGCCAGTGACCCTAACTCCATGCAAGGTGGTTCACCATACTTTGGTAAGGGCTCGGTGCATATAGGTGATGGGTCTTCTTTATCCATATCTCATATTGGTCATTCGATTATACCTACATCCTCTTGTAGTTTGAATCTTAATGATCTGTTGCTAGTGCCTCAAATCACTCGAAATCTCATGTCTGTATCGAAATTTACCAAGGACAATGCTGTTTATCTTGAGTTTCACCCCAATTATTGTTATGTGAAGGATGAACTTACAGGCACCACACTGCTCGAAGGCACACAAGAAGGAGGTTTATACAAGTTGTCTGGCGACCTTGGTATCAACCCCATTTCAGCATACTCTACTTCCCTCAATACAAACTCCCCTTTTTGGCTTTGGCATCGAAGACTTGGGCATGCTTCCTCAGAAGTTATCAATGCAGCTTTGAAGAAATCCTTGGTTATGGAAAAAGACACGTTCTGTAGTGCTTGTCAACTAGGGAAATGTCACTCTCTCCCTTTCAAGAAATCTGTAACCATGTATGAAACTCCTTTTGAATTAGTGGAAATTGATCTCTGGGGACCAGCTCCAATTATATCGAATGGCTACTCCTACTACATTTCCTTTGTTGATTTACACTCTCAAAACTGTTGGCTATATTTACTCAAAGCAAAGTCTGAAGCTGCAACAGCATTCCAATTGTTCCTCAAACTTGTTCAAACACAATATAACTCCACTGTTCGAGCAGTTCAAACCGATGGGGGAGGGGAATTTCAGTTCCTTGATACACTTCTACCTATACTGGGCATACAACAAAGAATCACTTGCCCCCACACATCCCAGCAGAATGGCGTGGTAGAACGCAAGCACAGACACATCTTGGACATGGCTCTTTCCTTGCTGGCTCAGGCCTCTATGCCCCTAAACTACTGGTCATATGTTGTTCTTAGTTCAGCTTTTCTTATCAACAGGCTACCATCAAAGAAGCTTGGCAATGTATCACCCTATCAGAAACTCACAGGCAAGGCCCCTGACTACTCATTCTTCAAAGTCTTTGGTTGTGAATACTTTCCAAATCTGCGTCCATACAACCAACACAAGCTTTCCTTCGGAACAAAACCATGTGTGTTTCTTGGATATTCTCCTAAATACCAGGGGTATCAATGTGCTGATGACACAGGTAGAATTTACATTACACGCAGTGTTACATTTAATGAAACCTGCTTTCCTTGTGCCAACAAGCCAACTCCCACAACCTCACCTCCTAAAGCTCGATCATCCAGACCCTTCCCTTCTATCCCACATCAAACAGACACATCACTTTCCCCTCAACCTACAACATCTACACCCTCATCACCTCAAACCTCACAACCTACTACTCAACCAATCAACTCACCTACAACTCGACACAATGATACTATACCACCCACCCAAATCACACCTTCAACTACACCACACACAACTACTCAAACACCTCAGCACCAAACTACTGAATCACCACCAGTACCAACCCAGCAACAACAAGCTGAACCACCACCAGATCCACCCTCCACTGAACCTTCTCCAATACCATCACCTGTTAGACCACCGCCCTCTCTCAACAATCATCCTATGACCACTCGAAGCAAAATGGGAATATTCAAACCAAAAATTTACAACATTGAAGCCATACCACCAAATGTCCATGAGGCCCTTCTCGATCCAACTTGGGCTGAAGCTGTGCATCAAGAATTCAAAGCCCTCCAAGAAAATGATACATGGGAACTAGCTGAGTTACCACCTGGCAAGAAGCCTATTGGCTGCAAGTGGCTATTTCGAGTCAAGCACAACTCGGATGGCTCCATCAGCAAGTTCAAAGCCAGACTAGTTGCGAAGGGCTATTCTCAAACACCTGGATTGGATTTCATGGAAACCTTCAGCCCTGTGGTCAGGTTCTTCACGGTCAACATCCTCGTATCTGTAGCCATCACAAATCAATGGAATATACATCAGGTGGATGTAAATAATGCGTTTCTCAAAGGTGAATTACATGAGTCAGTTTACATGAACCAACCAGCCGGCTTTCAACAGCAAAGTGACTCAGGCAAGCCACTATTTTGCAAACTCAAAAAAGCCATATACGGTCTAAGACAAGCCCCTCGAAATTGGTTTGCTCAGTTAAAAAGCTTCCTCTGCACACTGGGATTTCTTGCATCACAAGCAGACTCTACATTGTTCATACTCAGGCAAGGAGATCTCACAATTTTCCTGGCAGTTTATGTCGATGATATGCTTCTAACTGGGAACATTGAATCTCAAGTTGTGCACATTATTCAAGCCTTGCACTCTCAATTCTCAGTCAAAGATTTGGGGCTTCTACATTACTTTCTTGGCATTGAAGCTCGCCAATCTAATGGTGGCATCTTCCTCAGTCAGCAACAATATGTCACTGAGTTACTACACAAAACAAACAATCTGCAGGCCAAAAACACATCAACTCCTATGGTCACTTATCCAAAACTCAGTAAAACTGATGGCACACCTCTAACTGACGCACAGTCGTATCGAAGCATCATTGGGGCTCTTCAATACATCTGCCATACAAGACCTGACCTATCATTCGCAGTCAACAAAGCAGCTCAGTTTATGCAAACACCAACTGACACACACTGGCTTGCTCTACAACGTATTCTTCGATATCTAAGAACTACAGCAGACTATGGCATTTGGTTTGAACCTCAGACCACTGACAACCTACAAATTTCTGCATTCTCAGACTCAGATTGGGGAAGTGACCCTGATGATCGACGCTCCACATTTGGATATTGTGTCAAGCTTGGAAACCATCTCATCTCCTGGTGTTCAAAGAAGCAAAGAGCAGTTTCGAGGTCCTCTGCAGAAGCAGAATATAGAAGCTTGGCAGACGCAGCTTCTGAAGTGATCTGGGTTGAATCCATGCTCCAAGAAATGGGAATACAGCAACAAAACATACCTCAACTGTGGTGTGACAACACCAACACTGTATCAATGGCTGCAAACCATGTACTTCATGCCAAAAGCAAGCATGTCGACTTGGACCTGCACTTTGTGCGTGAAAAAGTCAGCATGAGGAAGATGCAGATCAACTACATTCCCGCACGATGCCAAGTTGCAGACATACTCACAAAGGCTTTACCAACCATGCTGTTTGAAGAGTTTCGAGGCAAACTCAACACTCAAAAACCTAAAGGAAAAATGAGCAGCGGAAATGTTGAAGAAAATAACAGAATTCAGGACGGTTCACAGTTGGATATGCAGTTGTCATGCAATTCCCAGTCTGTTGGAAGGAATACAAACGAGAGAACGACACGTGGCATTCCAATCCATTAGGGTTTTCCAACATTCTTGTATTTAAACCTATGTTTTCTCTGAAATGAAGCAAGCAATTTGATCCAATCTTTCTGTGTTCTTTTACTCATTTCAGCATACATTTACTATGTTTAACACAGGGTTCAATTACTTCAAATGATAGTATGGTTGGATCAAGTTCGAACACTAGTGGTGTTGAAGCTAGTTTAGACACTTTTGTTGCTTATGGGTCGGGTTAGAGGCGGCCCGAATGTAGCGACTCGGATCCGGTGAGATCGGGTGTTACATTAGTTGTACTGCAAGCTTTAATGATTCTTGTGTTGCACCGACTCCTACTGCTATTAGTCTTAAAGCATGTTCTGATGCTAGTAGAGCTATGGAAATGTCGAATGCTTGTAGTGTTGCTTCAAAATTTTCAAATGTTAGTAGATTACAACCAGTGTTTCTAGTTTTACTAATGCAAGTGAAAAAAACCAGGCCTGAGAAAGAGAATAGATCATTTTGAAAATGAATTAAAGTTTAGTAATTGTACTGTAAGTTTTAAAGTTTTGTGGTCATAATGAAAATGTGCTAAAAGATAAGTGACCTTTTATGTAGTTTTTCAAAAAAAAAATATTATTATTATTATTATTATTTTCTCTAGCTTCAATACTAATTAGAAAAAGAAAGAAAGATAATCAACGGATTGGTGGTATTAATTAAGCACGTTTTAAGTTCGAGGCGTTGTGTATGCAAAAAATCTCTGTTGAAAGATTTACCCACTAAAATTAGGTGTACGACGAAGAACGGTTCGAATTAACCAAGACAAAATCCTGAATATTGAAAAAATAACAACCACAAAAAATAAAGGTCACATCACTGCTTGTTATGAACTCGAGATTTCGGGGAAATTAAAATATTGATTCCAAGCAAATTATAAAATTATGGTTTTGTATTTTCCATGAAATCAATTTGACATGGGTAATTATACTAAGTATTGACGGTAAAAATATTTTGTTTTTACAAGCGTCTTATTTTAAGGTTTATAGATTTACTTTTGCGTTAATGGTTTAGAGGATTATGTTTATGTTCTTAAAATTTAATATTTATACGTTAAAACATAAATTCATAACATATTACCCTAAAACTTAAACCCTAACATCTAAACCTTACATTTTAATCATAAAACCTCAAATTCTAACAGCATTCCTTCCATTCTAAATCCATAAACCTTAAAACTAAGGTACTTTTGAAAATAAAATTTTTTTACCGTCAATGCATAAAATATTTTACCATTTGACATTAGCCAACTTAAAGTTATTATGAGAGATCATATTTATTCTCATAATATGTAAAATTTAGACATAGATTCAAATTTAAGTTATTTTACTTTAAATTTTATCATGTTCTAATTACCAATCATTTTTGTCATTCGACAACTTGACATATGGTGCATTTTGATGGATCCAAAACAATTTTTGTTTTGAATTTACAATCGATTATGTATACGGATGGATTAATATGTTGAATATGTATGGAACAAGAAGTGAACTAATTTAGTGAGACATAAATCATAATTAATCTGGACCGAAAATCTACATAGGATATACGCGTGTCGAAACTTAAATCTGCAAATTCAATAACCCGATGGTATCTGAGTTTGTACTTGATGATCTGGGGTTGGACTTGGACCAACTTATTGGACAAGGATAAACATAGCACGTGGCTAACTTGCAAGAAACTTTTTGAAATTCCTCGACAAGAACCGATATTGCAAGATTTCCTTATTACGGCAGCCCTCCATGTTGAGCAGGGTCGCAAGATTTCCCTGGCCTAATGCTCCACAGGTGCAGCGCTATTCCCCAACCAAATGCCCAACATGATCCGATCTTGAATCAGGAAGTTTAGAGCCAAACAACCTTGACAATGCTAGAAAGTCTGTTAGAATTTTCTTTCCGTAGTTTACGACAACTTGGAGGTGATGAAGAGCTCGTCTCGAGATTAGAGGCGGTTCAAAAATTTAGAGAATTTTGAGTAATTTATTAAATTAAGATGTTCAAGTTTAAAAAAATAGATGTTTATGTTCGTGGTAGACTTATCTTTGAATAAAAATAATTATAATATGACTTGAAATCTATGAAGTAGAACAAATTTTCATTTTTTATGTTCTTTACCACTAGTCTATAATTAATCTTTTGTTTTCTCGTGTGTTGCTGAGAAATTTACGAATATGTGGTAAAAAAACGATTAAGTGACGAACATAAAAAACACATAAGAAATATATTAATCGGATCAGCCACCTAATCTTTTCTTTACCATATATTCGTGATAGAAGGATAATAATTATTAATGGAGAAATGAAAGCCAAATGACATTGATATTAAGAGCATGCAGAGGAATATTATAAAAAGAAGAAAGAAAACATGTAAAAAGGTATAGTTTAACAATTCTCACATTTCCTTACAATAATCTTAGGATTAAGACGCGATACTTATGGGATATATAGTTCATGTAGTGAGATTCCGTCATCAAAGCTGAACCGTGTTGAACTGATCGCATCTGCGTCTCACGTCCCCATCGTTATTTTCCTTCACCTTGTAAAGGCTCAATTTATGCATGGAACGAGCAAACACGTCGTAAAACGCTGTCTGGTTTGCGGCATAGCGGTCCACGAATGGCTTAGTCCTAGGATCAGTCGCCATGGCCTGATCAGATGACAGCAGCCCCAACCCTCTTTGCAGATTCTTGTAATACATGTTGTCGAATTTCCCCGGTGTGTACACATCGTTGAAAGCCGACATTGCCGGATCGACTGTATAGTTATGGCAAAGTTTCCTCAACCCTTGTGCGAACGTAGGGTTATAGGAAGGATCGATGTCTGATGTCTTGCTGAAGTGGAATAATCGGTTGGCGAACTCTTTACAATGGGAGAAACCGATGGTGTGCGCGCCCACGAGGGCGACCATTTCTTCGGTCGAGAAGCCCTTGGATGCGAAGAGAGCGAGCAGATCGTTGATTGGGGTTAAGGCTTTCGGAAGGTTCTTATCGACAATAGAAGGATCGGAATCCTTTCCGTCTTTTCTCCCCAAAGGTACTTCATAGAAAGGACCCCCTACCATCACAACTAGGTCTCTAGCCGAAACGGCGAGAATGTCCGCGCACGAGATGATGCCGGGGCATTCAAGCTCGAGAGCGGTCTTGATACGAGCAACCAGGTCGAAAGCATCCCCGGCAACCGACATGTTGTCATCCGCATTCAGTTCGGATTTGTTGAAGGGGGTTGAGGCAATGAGCAAGGAGGCATCACAACCGTTAACAAAACAGTCGTGGAAAAAGAGACGGAGGGTGGCGGCCGCGGTCGTGGGGTTACTGAGTTGCTTACCGGACAGGACCGCTTGCAGTATGTCATGAAACTTGGGGCATGATTTGCCGTAGTATTCGAGAGTTAGCATAGACTGTGCTGAGGGAACAAGTAAGAGGAAAGAAAATAAGACGGAAACGAAGAAGATGTTAGGAAAGGCCATATTTGTTTTGAAAGATTTGGAATAATGGCAATCGAATGAAGATGTAATCGGTGTCTTTTAGAGATAATGAAGAGGATATGAATTGAGGAAGAGAGAAATTGATGCAGAAATTTATGTGATTTACTTCATGTTTTGCGGACAAGGGAAAGAAAAAGTAATGTGCTTATAATAGGAAGCATGCCAAGGTTGTAGGATTAAATGTTCACCGGGGAAGCCACGACACCGAATTTGTCTCCCCAACGCTAATCCATGCAAACAAATTAACAATTTATGATCAGGTCAACAAAATGGGGTTATTAGGACAACCATGATATAAAAATTAGGTATTTCATTATCAGTTTTACTGTCTATATTTAGAATTTATAGGTGTTCCTTTTATAACATTGTATCGAGAGTATAACATGTTTTATCATTGTTTCTTACACTTATTAGTAAAATGCTAATAACTATACAATGGATTGAATTAATCTATACTGGAATGTATTTTCGTGCATGAATTTTTTGTCTAATTATAGGTTGAGTTTAGAACGAGTGACGCACACCGATGAACACCACTAACGCAATAAATTGTTGAATATTATTGAATTTTTAATGACTTTTAAACAATTTTTAAAAATTTTAAAGTCTCGACATACAATTAGTCATATTTAAAAATAAAATTAGAAGAAATTTTTTCATGAATCATTCACAATCTCATCCATGGTCTTACCCAATAAAATATCTTCACATAAAATTTTCTTATAAATTAAATTTTAGAAATCATCTTCTTCTTCTTCATAACATGTTAATGGATAAAATCGTTAAAAACATCTAAAAAATTTAACTCACAAATCAAAAAAGAAAAAAAATAAAATTATTATTTTATAAATTATTATTTCCACTCATGGAAGTACCACTCTTCCTCACGCATCCTCCTATTCCTTATAAGCCATGTTTTGGGTGATTTGGGTTTAAATCTTGGGAAACATGTTCACTCAAAATCACCTTGATAGGGTTATAGACTTACGCTTTGCTTGATAGAAAGGAAAGAAAATTGAAAGAATAAAAAATTAAAGTAATGAGAAAATAGAAGGATAGAAAATATTTGTTTCTTTTATTGGTGTGTTTGGTTGAGAAGATGAAAAATCAGAAAAAAAATAAATTTCTTTCTTTTTTATTGCTTGGTACAATGACAAATTGAGAGGACAACAATTAATTAAGCCTTAAAACTATAATATATTTTTTTTAATTTTATGATTTAGTCAAATATTTTTAATATGGTTATTTTTATTTAATTTAGTCCATAATTTTTTTTAATATAAAATTGACCTCTATTTGTTTCTAATTTTTATAATTTAATCTAATATTTTTAAAATAGTTTTATTTTTATTCAACTTAATCCCTAAAATTTTCTCTTTAATTCAAAATTGGCCAATATGTATTTCTAATTATTTTTACATTTGAGTCCAATATTTTTAATATGGTTTTATTTTTGTCAAGTTTAGTTCATATATTTTTATTTAATCAGAAATTGACATCTATTATTTCTATTTTTTATAATCTAGTCTAATATTTTATAATTTAATACTGAGAGTTTGACTGTCAATGTAACACCTAATACCCGGTCTAGACAAATTCAGCCCGAATATCGAATGCTACAAGTGGCCCCTTTGTGGCCTCAAAAATTTTTTTTAAAAAAACAAGCATATTCGATTACCTGAAAGTAAACAAACAACATGAAAATAAAGCGGAAACAATTAACTAAAGTTACCCGAGAAAATAGAATTCTAAAAACTTTAGAAAAATAACCGATTAAAAAAGGCATTTTTGGTACTTTTAACAAATTTAAATCCAAAAAACATTCAAAACTTAAGTGCAAGTTTAATATAAGTAGAAACATCTTATGCATCTGTTTTGCTAAAAAAGAATAAGTTAAAATTGAAGTAAATTTAACCGAATCGAGGTTTATGGACTAAAATGTAAATAACTCATAAGTTGAATTTTAAGTTAAAATTCAGTTTAATATCCATCTTAGAATCATTAATTCCAATGAGACTTAATGGTAAATTCAATTTGAAATCGGATTTCAAATATAGTGTTAATTGGAAAAAAAATTATGAGCCATTATGAAAATATTCATAAAATAAAGGGACCAAATTTTCAAAAAGTGGAATTAAACCTTCCCTTATGAAATTAATATCACCATTGATATTTATACCAAGTTTCAAGTTAATATGAGCTCAAATGAGTCCTTAATTGTAGTTATAAAATTAGTGATTGAAACGTAAAGTTTGCAATTATAAGATATTTGACTAAATTATAAAATAAATATTTAGATTAAATAAAAATTTTAGGGACTAAAGTGAACAAAAATATTATTATATTAAAATATTAAATTTAATAATAAAATTAGAAACAAATAAAGGTAAATTTTAGATTAAATAAAATTTTATGGACTAAAGTGAACAAAGATAAAAACATGGTAAAAATATTGGATAAAATTATAAAAAAATAATAAATATGGTGAAAATAAAATTAAAATTTTTTTAAATATAATTTGATAAGTTTATTATTAAAATATAATAGCTTTCGCTTTTCTTTCTTATTTTCTACTCATTTTTTTAAAAAAAAATTTTGTATAAAAGCAAAGAAAACTAACTCTCTTTCTAATTTTTTTTTTTCTTTCAACTTTTCACTCTAGTAAAAATGTATTTTCTTTTCAATTTTTTTCCTTCTTTCCTTCCATTTTTCCACTCAACTGAACAAAGCTTTACCGCAACCATTTGCCCCCACAAATCCCGTAAAAATCACACCGTTCTATTGGAGTCGTATCAAAAATAATCCTACTTTGCGATTTATTGTTCAATAATTATCTTTGTGTAACTCTAGTTTCATTCATTACATACGTATCTTCTTCTAAATCATTATTTTATGGGATGATATTGGAATCCAATGATTTTATTAATAATTTTTTTATTTTTGTCTCTAATTTTAATTTGTGGGTTAAACTTTGAGTAATTTTTTTACTTTAACGATTTCATTCTATAACATATTATAATAGTATATGAGGTATGAGGAAGAAGATGATAATTTGTAAATTTTAATTTATAAGAAAATATTACGTGAGAAATAAAGATGATGTGAGTTTATTTAATTGAGAAGGACCATAGATAAGATTGTGACAATGATTCATGAAATAATTTCTTCTAATTTTATTTTGAAATGTGATTAATTGCATGTCGAGTCTTTGATATTTTTAATAATTATTTAAAAGTCATTACAAAATTAATAGTGTTCAGCGGCATATTACGTTTGTGAAGTTTAACGATGTGCGTATATTGTATAATATTTGTTTAATAGATAAGGTCCCTTTTAGATGACCAGTGATAATTGTCTTAGTACAATTAAAGTAACAGAGTGGTCAGATATATATGTTTAGCCTAAAATTAAAATTTTGAAGTAAATTATTACCAAAAAGAAAATGTATCATTAAAGATTATAGGCTTAATGCACAAAACAGCCCCTAAAGTTTACCACTTTTCCCAACTTGGTACTTAACGTTTCATTTGGGACTTTAAGCCCCCTAACGTTTTTACCGTTACCCATTTTGCCCCAAATCGTTACTTTTGCCGTTACAAAAAAGTTTTCAACCGTTAAAAAAATTTTCAACCAATGAGATTGCGCCACATCAGCTCCTCTTTGATAGAGTAACCCGCCTGATTTTATTAAAAGGGTAAATGCCATGTCAAGTCTCCTTTGTTTATTTTTTATTCAATTTAGTCACTGAAAAATCTATTTTTACCTAAAATTGACCCCTATTTGTTTCTATTTTTTTAATTTAGCCCAATATTTGTTATTAATAATAATATTTTTTTATTTAAATGTTACTATTTAATAAAAAAATAAATTAAATATTTTAATATTAAATTAATAATTTTTGATAAATTAATCCTTACTAATTTAATATTATATTATTTTTTGCAATTCCAAAATAAATTAGATTTATAATTTAGACCCATCAAAATAAATTTAGTGTTAATCTTAAATAGTTTCCAATTACGTCCCAAAATAAATTAATTTTATAATTTAGTCCCATTACGTCCTAAATTAATAATTTGATATTAATTTAATATTAAATTAGTCTCTTAATTTATCTAATTTAACATTAAACGATTTTTATATAAATTACATTTTACTAATTTAAAATTAAAATATTTTTAATAAAGATAAATTAAATTAATTTTTTTAAAATTAGTATTATTTTCTTTTAAAATTACTAAAAAGCAACTACAACATCAAATAAATTGCAGGAGACACCATATATATACCATGAACTACGACGCATGCAGTTCACATAAATTGATTCTTTTGTTGGGGATTTGCAGGGAGATTCGTTGAAATTGAAAGTGAACAAACTAATAGAAAATTATAGTTCAAAATTTGCTCAAAAAATAATACAATTTGAATAAGTAATTATTTAGGGTCAATTTCAAGTAATTTAATTTATCTAAATAATTACAAATTTAATAATAAAATATTTATTTTATTTTATTAAATATTTTATTAAATATTAACATTTAAATAAAATAATATTATAAATAATAATAAATATTGGACTAAAAAGAATATAATTCGAATAAGTAATACTAAAAACAAATAAGGTTCAATTTTCTATTATTTTGGGACATAATTGGAAACTATTTAAGATTAACATTTAATTTATTTTGATGGGTCTAAATTAGAAATCTAATTTATTTTGGAATTAAAAAAATAATATAATATTAAATTAGTAAGGATTAATTTATCAAAAGTTACTAATATAATATTAAAATATTTAATTTATTTTTTATTAAATAATAACATTTAAATAAAATAATATTATTATTAAAATATTGGACTAGATTAAAAAATTAGAAACAAATAAGGGTCAATTTTAGGTAAAAATAGACTTTTCAATGACTAAATTGAATAAAAAAATAAACATGGGAGACTTGACATGACATTTACCCTTTTAATAAAATCAGGCGGGTTACTCTATCAAAGAGGAGCTGATGTGGCACAATCTCATTGGTTGAAATTTTTTTAACGGTTGAAATTTTTTTGTAACGGCAAAAGTTACGGTTTGGGACAAAATGGGTAACGGTGAAAACGTTAGGTGGCTTAACGTCCCAAATAAAA
Source organism: Hibiscus tridactylites (assembly GCA_958450335.1). Classification (NCBI taxonomy): domain Eukaryota; kingdom Viridiplantae; phylum Streptophyta; class Magnoliopsida; order Malvales; family Malvaceae; genus Hibiscus; species Hibiscus tridactylites. The sequence continues at coordinate 78,968,646 of OY288278.1, read as the reverse complement.
TGTTAAGTATTAAGTTGGGAAAAGTGGTAAACTTTAGGGGCTATTTTGTGCATTAAGCCAAGATTATAAAGAAAACGTGTATAAATGTATGTTTATGCACTCTATACAATTTTTTTTTCAAAAAATATTTAAATGCTAGTGAGCAACAACATTTTATTGGAGCAAAAATTTCAGTTAGCTAGTTTCTAACCAACTTTACAATCTAACTGGTACAGGGCCCACATTCGTAACTAATTGGATAACATATTTCAATTCAGTTATGGATTAATTGGGCTATAATAACCATGTGAATGGAACTGGCCCGATAGAAGATATCAATAATGGCATACACCGAAAATACCCAAACACTCTTCTTCTCCTTTTCGGTTTTCTTTTCCCTAACTCCTCTTTTATCTTCATCGTGTTAATTTCGATCATCGTCGTTCATCGTTGTCGATCAACCACTCTGCCTCAATATGGTATCAAAGCTTGGTGTTTCGGTCGTTGTCGATATCGTTTTCGTTCAGTGATTCATCGTCTGTAGCTGTTGTTTCAAGACTCGTCATTTTGACATGCCTCTCGTCGAAGAGATTACAGATCTGCCAACAGAGGAGACCGGATCTTCACGAGCAACTGGATCTCGTTCTGGTCAAGTCTTTGCAAACAAAAAAGTCAGTATAAGTTTAGATGACACAAATTATCTACTCTGGAAACAACAAGTTACCTTGATGATTCGAGGTTATAGATTGGAAGAGTTCATTGACGATTCGATCTAAATTCCTAAGAAATTTGTGGTGGATTCGAGTGGGCAGCGTAGCATCAATCCTGATTTCAAGACATTTCAGAAACAAGATAGTTCACTGCCTTCGTGTCTATTATCCACGATAAGCCCTAACATACTCCCTCAGCTCGTTGGAGCAGAATCGTCGGCTGCAATCTGGAGCGCCGTCAACAAGCTGTATTCCAAGCTTTTAGCCACAAAGGTGATGCACTTGCATTGTCGACTTAGAGCAATGAAGAAGAATACACCACATAGATAAAAGAAATATGTGATCTTCTAGCTACAAGTGGAAGCAAGGTGTCGGAGATTGAACAGATCGCAACAGTTTTAAACGGCCTTCCTATGGATTATGAACCGTTTATTGAGGTGGTAACAGTCAGTCGAGTGCCTTATACTTGGGATAAAGTTGTATCAGTCCTTGTTGACGCAGAAGCTAGGTTAGTAGATCCGGTGCGACAACCAGTTGGCATCAACGTTACACAATACAGTTCAGAGAAAGTTCAAGATTATCCTCAAGCATACGAAAACAGCAATACTCGTTTCCGAGCGTCGAGAGGAGGTGGAAGGTTTCGAGGAAGGCCACACCCTCAATGTTAATTGTGTGGCAAGCTTAGGCACCTTGTGAATTGGTGTTGGTATAGGTTTAATCAAAACTTCAAAGATGTATCCTCCTTTCAGCAGCAGAATAATGTTGACACCCAGGCCAATGTGTGTCACTATGCACCCTGTAACCCCCTCGTCCCGGTCTGGCCGGATGACCGGTCCGAGTAGGCCACACGGGGAAAATCGAAGCGAAACCCGTTAAGGTTCCCCCTCGGTTAGAGACCCTAATTTTTTTTATTTAAATTACATTTTAACTAGAGGCATAATCGACTCTTAAGTGATTTCTACAGCGGAAACAAGACTCCCAGAGGCCCTACAGCAAAACAAGCCTAACCCAAGCATCGAGACCCTTTAGAGATGCCTAAAAGCCCACATTCAGGCCTATGTTTCGAAACAGGTATTGTCCGTTTTGAAACACGGGCTCCAGGTAAAAAGCAAGTCACTCGTACCGAAACGCATCCACCCCGTTTCGGAACATGGCTACGAATTTGCCTTGACATTTCGAAACTTGTTTCGAAACAGGCATGGACAGTGGCAAAAACGTTCCAAAACCTGTTTCGGAACAGGGACTCACAGTGGCCAAACCGTATCGAAACGGGTTCCGATACGGGGTCCCTAAAGCCTTACTCGTTCCGAAATAGCTCAGCCCGTTTTGAAACGCTGGCTATCTGCAACTTTCAAAATCGGACTTAGGCACCTCTAAATGATCCCAAAAGCCCTCAACAACTTCAAGAAGCATACACCACAAACAAATACACTCTAGAGGCATGCTCCTTATTGCAACCATTCATAATCATCAAAATATTTAAGACAAGACAATCATTCCAATAATCATCCAAAGCATACTTAAGCATTAAAAGGCCCTTAAGGCTCAATTCACCACACATAGGGTTACATGCCACAACCACGCATGCACTCATACAAAGCATAACATCACAATCAAGCATTCATCAAGGCTTAACATGGTTTACAAATTCAACAAAACATAAATACCAACATGAGTCATACAATGCTCAAACAAAATACACTCTTGCCCCATTGCTAAGCTACTACATTAATTGTTAAACCATACCTGAGCAACAAAAACTTGGAAAGCCCCTTCGCCTTGCTCCTTGCTAACACCACGTTAGTGATCTGCATTGTTGAAAATGAGAGCGTAAGCTAGAAGCTTAGTGAAGATGCTCTAAAATAAAAAACAACAATAATGCAGGGTCCAAGCATGCAAATCCTTTACTTCACATACCACATACATAGGAAATCAACAAGTCAACCTAGCTAGTCTTTCAAGAGTCATAATATGGCATCTCACATCATACTAAGCTCAAACATCATAACATCATAATTATAAGAACAAGTTCAATTGGCACTATTAATTTACCCGGATGAGCGGATTTAATCTCAACAACAACATTACCTCGGTAGGATTACACTCATCACCGGACCTTGCATGGGCGGGATTCCACTCATCATCACATGCCCTACGGATGGGATTCTACTCATCATCACGTAGAATATAAATAAATTTCCGATGGAATATTACATCACCGTACTCCTCCTTGATGACTCAACGCCATCGAGGCCACGTACGTTTTGACTCAATTTGTGTGCACACTAATCCTAATGATCGATCATTTACACCCGGTAAGTTAATTAGTGCCAATTCCTTTAACCACATCACATATCCACCATTTATATCACATACTCATCACATACATATATCAAGGTACACATATACAAATCAATCCACATTTCACAATAGCAAATAGGCAAGGCATAAATAGCATCAATAGGAATCAATGGGTTAAGTTACCAATTTAACTCCCTCATAGGAATGGCCTACCAAGCACATTCCAACCCATACACTACACACACTTGAACCAACTTCAAAACATATTTAAAGTTTACTCATCACCCTTCTTTAGCAACCAAAATAAGCAAGCAAGCCTCCTATATGCCCGGATTCGATCCCGATGCTTCTCCAATGTCTCCTCTCGTTTCTAGCCAATCAAAACACATCCATTACTCACAATTCAATGTTAAATCTCAGTCCCTACTCCAATCCATAAATACAAGCCATACTTCAACAATTTCAAACCCAACAATCACCCAAAATATCCATTTTCGAGCTCCCTCAAAACCTAGCTGAAAACCATGTTTTCAAACACCCAAATGACACCCAAATGGTCCCAAAACACCTTCCTAACATCCTTAAACCATCAGCCCTTCAACCTAACCCTAAAACTCACCAAAATTCAAGTTTTAGACACCACAAAAATGGCCACAAGGACCCATTTCGGGTTTTCACCCAAAGTCGCCCATTTTAACATATTTTTTGAGTTTAAGTGAGATTAAAATAAATCCCAACTCAAAAATTTGAAAACATTTGAAGAACCCCTTAAAAATCCAAGCTTTTCCCTAAACTTGAAAATCACAAAAATGGGTAGTTTTGAAATATTAACCTATGTAAACGTAGAGGATGAAGAGGAGAATGATAATATGTGATTACCTTCAAAACCGCCCTTGAATAGAGGAAGAAATTTGATGGAATAGTGATTTAGGGGGTTTGGGAGGGTTTTAGTGTTTCCAACGTTGGAAGAGAAGGGGGAGAAAAAGGATGATAGCTTTTTTTCACTTTTTGGATTTCAAAAGGTTGTCTACCTTTTTAATTTGGCCAAATTACCAAAATGATCCCTCCTTTTTATTTAAAACACAATTGGCTCAAGCCTAGGTCAATTTAATTAAAATTAATTTTACCGACTCAGACCAACTAACCCGACTAACTCCTAACCCCAAAACACGGGTGTTACACACCCGATTCAGCTAATACTTGCTATGATTCATTTCCAAGCCCTTCTGCAAGTGTATTAGATGCTTCACCAGAGGTTACTAAAGACACGTTGTAGATCAATTCTCTGGTTGCACAAGGACTTCTTTCATTGAATGACAATTGGTACCTGAATTCGAGAGCAACTCATCATGTTACTGGTGATCCTCGTCTCTCACAGCAAGTTCGTCCTTACACAGGTAAGGGTAAAATTTTACTCTGAGATTGTTCTACTCTTAATATATCTTGTATAAAGAGAACTTCAATGCCTATTTACTCTAGATGCTTAGTTCTTGATCATCTACTATTAGTTCCTTACATAACTAGAAATCAGTTGTCGGTCACATATTTTGCTCAAGATAATTCAATTTATTTAGAGTTCTGTGCTAACAAATGCTTTGTTAAGGACAATGAATTAGGGAAGGTCCTATTGGAAGGACAGCTCGAGAATAGGTTATACTGCATTAAGTTTTCTTCTTCAAAATTTACTACTGGTTCTACATGTTACTTTGCCACTCATGCTTAGATATCAACATCACCTGCCACCAACACTACATACACTCTTTGGCACAACAGACTTGGTCATTCTTCTCGTAATATTGTTGGTAAAGTTTTGAATAAACATGTTGATCGAAATTTACCTATTTGTACAACTTGCCATCTTGGCAAAAGCCATAGATTTCCTTTTTCTTTGTCATCTATTGTCTATAATAAGGCTTTGAGCTAGTTGAAGCTGATGTATGGGGGTCATCGCCTGTTAAGTCTAATGGTTGTTCGTATTATGTCTCTTTTATTAATTTGTATAGCAGGAATTGTTGGATTTATATTCTCAAAAATAAATCAGAAGTTGTGAATGCATTCAAGTTGTTTCATGTATTGGTCCAGAATCAGTTTTTTACTAACATTGTAGCCTTGCAAACAGATGGTGGAAGAAAGTTTCGAGCTCTTGAAGGAGAACTGGCCACACTTGGTATTCAACACAGAGAAACATGCCCACATACCTCCCCAGCAAAATGGGGTAGTGGAGCGTAAACACAGACATATCATAGAGACTACTTTAGCTCTATTAGCTCATGCATCTTTGCCTTGTTAATATTGGACTTATGTTGTTTTGTGTGTTGTTTATTTGATAAACAGGTTGCCAACTGATGTTCTTGGAGGGTTGTTACCACATCAAAAGTTATACAACAAAGCACCAGACTATAAGTTTTTAAAGACATTTGGTTGCCTCTGTTTCCCACATTTACGGTCATATAATAGACATAAGTTTGATTTCAGGTCTAAAGCATACACATTCTTGGGTTATTCTCCCTAACACCATGGCTATCAATAGGGGTGGGCAAAAATACCCGACCCGATTGACCCAACCCGAAAATCCGACGACCCGAACTTAAAATGTCGGGTAATTCTCGAAAAAAATTACCCGATCGGGTCGAGTACCCGACCCGACAAATTTACCGGGACACGGGCCGAAAGTTTTCCCTTACCGGGTACCCGATCCGACCCGATAAAAATTCATATATATATTTTTTTATATTTAAAATTATATTTTTATTTTATGTTTTTTTAATATTTTCACTCTAAAATTAAGTTTAAATCCCTACATTTTTCTATGTTTGTATTATATTTTTTAAGTTTAAGTTTTAAGTTTGTATTATATTCCGGGTACCCGACAATTCTCACCCCTAGCTATCAATGCATGGATAAGGAAGGGCGTATCTATGTCTCTAGGGATGTAAAGTTTAATGAAACAATCTTTCCTTTTGCAGCACAGTCAGTTACATCTAGTGGCACTTCATCCTTAGCCACCTATGTGTCACCTAAATTTCCCTTTGATAATGAAAATGAAGAATCTAGTCATGGTGGTGTTGTTCATTCTGTTGCACGCCACTAAGAGCAGCCTATTGTGTCAGCTGGTCCTGGTAATACAAGTGCTAACAATGGTAATACTAGAGTTAATGCAAATGATGTGCCCAGATCTATTGGTGTCTCCAATTCTGCTCAAGTAGCTTCAAAACCAGTAGCTCATTATGATAATGGTGTTATTGTTGATTCATGTGCACCACCAGATGTTGTGTATGGTGCATCTTTTAGTGAACCAGCTGAAGTGTACAATGATGATTTTGATGTTTCTTGTGCACAATCAGAATCTAATATTCATGATTCTCCTATATTTTCTAATGTTGCACCTAATGATAATGTGAGTTCTGTTGTTCCAGCTTTAACTGATGATTTTAATGTCAATTTCGGGCCATTGGAGGTCAGTAGGAATCAACATCACATGGTTACACGCAGTAAAGCTGGGATCTTTAAATTAAAGTGTATCAAGTTGAATATCAAGATGATCATGTTCCTGCAAATGTTCATGAGACATTACAGTATCCTAAGTGGCAAGAAGCTGTGATGCATGAGTATAAAGCATTGCTGAAAAATGATACGTGGGAATTAGTTTTTTTACCCTCAAATCGAAGGGCTATTGGCTGCAAGTAGATCTTCAAAGTAAAGCTTAATACAGATGGCATTATTAATCGATAGAAAGCAAGGCTTTTTGCAAAGGGGTATGCATAAGTGGCTGGTTATGACTTTGGGGAAACGTTCAGCCCGGTGGTAAAATTTTCTACCATTTATGTTTTGTTATCTCTGGCTGTTACTAATAACTGGTTGATTCGACAAGTGGATGTCAATAACGTTTTTCTTAATAGCGATTTATAAGAGGATGTATATATGGAACAACCCTCTGAATTTAAGAAAACAGATGCAAAGGGGAATAAGCTGGTCTGTAAACTGAAGAGATCCTTGTATGGCTTAAGGCAAGCACCGCGTAACTGGTTTGTAAAGCTAAGGAATTTTCTTTGTTCTATTGGTTTCAAGTCATCAGCTGCAGATAATTCATTATTTGTGTATCTGCAAGATGATACCGTCACATATCTGGTTGTATACGTAGACGATCCTAGTGACCGAGAACTCAGAGATACATGTTTCCCAAGTGATTAAATTTTCATGAGAGGTTTTCATTGAAAGATCTAGAGTTTGTTCAGTACTTTCTTAGTATAGAGGTACGTCATGTGGTTGGTGGTTTATTCTTGAGTCAAAAGAAGTTTATTGAAGAAATTTTAGCCAAGAGTATTTTAAAAGAAATCAGACACATGAATACACTCATGGCTGCAACATAAAAGGTCAATAAAAAAGGGGTTCTAACTTAGCAGATGTGAGTCGTTATCGAAGCACGATCGGAGCTTTGTTGTACGTTTGTCATATTCATCCATATATTTTTTTTGTCGTAAATAAAGTGGCTCAATATTTGCAACAACCTAAAAAGATGCATTGGGCAGTTGTCAAAAATATTTTACGGTATTTAAAAACAACATCTAATTATGGCCTCTAGTTCACTCAGTCACTCTTTATGCCTTCTCAGATGCAGATTGGGGTGGTGATGTAGACGATAGAAGGTCTATATCAGGGCAATGTGTTTTTCTTGGTCCACATTTGATTTCATGGAACTCGAAGAAGCAACAGTCAATTTCTCGGCCGACGGCTGAGACGAAATATCGTAGTCTCGTTGATGCGGCGTCTGAAACTCTATGGATTAGAGCTTTGCTTACAAACATGGGAGTCGATGTTAGTGATGAAGTCCCAAAATTCTGGTGTGATAATACCAGTACGGTTGCGATGGCAGCAAATCCAGTCTTACATGCTAAAATAAAACATGTGAACTTGGATCTACATTTTGTCAAGGAGAAAACGCTGTCAAAATAATTAGAAGTCAATTATGTACCAACAAGATATCAAAATGCTGATATTTTTACTAAGCCACTGTTAACTCTACGATTTCAGGAGCTTCGAAGACATCTAAATATATGGTTTATACAACAGCTTCAACAACGAGAATGAGAAAAAAAGAAAGTGGAGTGAATATTGGAGCAAAAATTACAGCTAGTTGGTTTCTAACCAACTTTACAATCCAACTAATACAGGGCCCACATTCGTAACTAATTGGATAACAGATTTCAATTAAGTTATGGATTCATTGGGCTATAATAACCATGTGATTGGCACTGGCTCGATAAAAGATATCGATAATGGCCTACATCGAAAATACCCAAATACTCTCCTTCACTTTTTCGGTTTTCTTTTCCTTAACTCCTCTTTTATCTTCATCGTGTTAATTTCGATCATCGCCGTTCATCGTTGTCGATCAACCACTCCACCTCAATACATTTGGACTAATTTACTTATCTTTATTTCTTTATATCCCTTAAGTCGTGAATTCTATAGGCACTAACAATACTCTTTTTCCTTCTTTTAAAATTTTTCATTTTCCTTCTCTCACTAAGTAGGATTAAAATTAATTTTTTTAAAAGAAAGTTGATGCTTGTGATTGCGTTTATTTTGATTGGCATTAATTTTTATGTAGCTTATAAAAAAGTTTTGGATTGAATATATTTAAATGTTTAATATTTTTCAAGAAGAATATTTTGAATTTATGGTTGTTTGTATCATCGACTCTCCTGTTTCAAGGATGGCCCCAACGTTATCTCCATCTCCTTTTGTAGGGTTGTTTATAAAAATTCAAATGATATATCGTATCAAAAAATCGAATTAAATGATAGGTAAATGGTACGATAATCGTACTGATAAAATTAACAGATAAACAGAATAATTACAATTATAATTTTTGAGTGAAACGGTTAACAGAAAAATATATTGAATAAATTAGTAGCAATAAATGTGTATATTATTTGTAAATTAGTAGGTAATCGAATAATTGTACTGAATAAACTGACTAATCGTTTAGATGGTAACTAATTTAAATGAGACGATTGCGGTCATTAAAATATTAAAAAAAACTTTCGATTATTACTCACAAATTGTTCCAATACAATTAGCCGCCTACAAACATCCCTACTTTTCTGACTCTTACGGTCCTTGTTTTTCCTCTTTGTTTTGTGCGTCAAACTCGCCCCTCTATTCGTCTATTTTTTTTTTAATCTTTTCTTCTTTCACTCGCCCACCCGAACTCAAACACTGACTCAAGATAGTATATGAAGACACTTGCCTTTCCCGAATAAACAATAAATAGTGGAAAACCCATTTCTGAATGAGACCCGATTCGATTTAACTCATGTGTCAAATATTAGGAAGTAAAAAATTATTATTTTTAAAGAATTAAAAGGAAAGTTGCCAATAAAGGTCGAGTGTAATAGCAAGATACATTATTCTTTCAAAGAGATATTTTAAATATAAATTTTAAAAACAACATTATTAAAAGTATAAATTACAAATACCGATATAGATCATAAAAATGAATACGTAATTTACTAAAAAAATAGAGGCAAATTAATCATTTTTGGTTGTCAATGCTTGTTTGTCCCCTAATGTCGCTCTAATCCACTTTGTTGCCTAAATTTAGTTATACGATTCAATTTGTTACTTTATACTTTCCCTATCCAATGTGAACTTGTTTTTTTATCATACGTTTTAAAACATCCAATTGATAACGGTGAAGTTAAGTTCGTGTAAAAAAAATAACAGAAACCTAATTTTGGTACCAAATTAGACAAATATATATATATAATAACTTTAACTTTGTAGTTAAGTTTAACTACCAATCTTGACAATAAAAAAAATACTAGTCACACTTTCAATCATGAAGCCAAGTAAAAAATAATATATATCTATTTAGTGTAATCAATTCTGTATAATTTATTAATCAATTAATTCAAGTTCAAGTATTTGCGAAATAATTTGTTTGTCTCAACATTATCATGGAGCATGTTAACATAATAAGTCAAAATTATGTAAAAAAAAAAACAACAGGGTTAAGTTATGAGTAATTTGGTATCGCTTATATAGATTTTAATTTTAAAGTCTTGTGTATGCAAAAAAAAAAAAATCACCGAAAAATTTATTTACCAAAATCAAGTGTGCGACGTGAGTCAGTCTCAATTAGTCGGGACAAAGCCCTAAAACATCGAGAGAACAAAAAAAAACTATAACAAAGAAAACAACAAGACCATTGGTACCCTCTCAACATTAGAAATGATCAAGTCCTTCACGCAGGTGGTATCAAGTCCTCCTTTTGCTTCCGGCACAGTACAAGATGACGTGCCAACCATTTTGATTCATTCGAATTATGGACACCAGAATTTAAATCAATATATCATTTAAAGTTGCGTTTGCAGTTTTCATTCTTTTTATTTTTTATAACTATTAATATTCGATCTATAACTCGATTGATTCAAATATTACACATGTCAATTATGATGGCAATTTTCCCACCTTCATTTTTTTTGTTTGCAATAATATGATTTAAATCTTTTAACTTTAAATAATTTATTGTCTATTCGTCTTATCTAACTAGACAAACAGATAGTTGATAGAAATTGATAATATTATTTGAAAAATAAAATTGTTTCTAACCCAATAATAAAATAATTGTATAACATAAACAATGGGAGATTTTTACCCAAAAAAAACATTAACAATGGGAGATAATATAGCTTGCTCTAATTAATTTCCTAATGCCTCTAAACTCTCCATAGTCCATAGTAACTTAACTCTATCGTAATATTTTTATTTTTATTTGCATCAATTATCACTAGATTTTAACACACTCATAAAATAGTTTATTTATGTTTTTGTAACATACAATAAGAAGAGCTTAGTTTAAGCTTTTCTTATTGTTATAAAAAAAAACATATAAATTTTGTATCATGTCTAAATTACTCATATCTTACATCATTTATAAATAAAGATATTAAGCATTTAAGCATGCTCTATTCGACTTCTATAGGTTATATCAAGGTCAATGTCAATTAATCTAAATTTATTCGATAATTTTTTTACAACTTAATTATTTATTTTACAAAATAACATTATTAATAAAATCGATAGTTTTTTAAGAATAAATAGATTTCTTATTTTTTTGGTATAAGTCATGTTCATTTTATGCTTCATATTCAGAATTTGTAACTCTATCTTCTAATAATTTTATTTTTAATGTTTAAATTTTAATACTCTCTTTAAGAATGTAATGTATTTTATCATTACACCCATTAGTATAAATAGATTTTCTTTTAAAACTGCATTATTATGGAATTTGAAAAGGTTTAAGCAATTATTTGACTTTTAATATTATTAGTTACAGTGATTTTATCTTATAATTGAACCCGCATCACTTGATTCATGCCAGAAAATCAACCAGAGAATTCGTAACTCGTAAGCCATTAGCAAATCATGTTGACGTCATTCTGCTTACGTAATAATGAATTAACTGATAATAATAATAATGATGAAAAATTTTGCTGAATATTCCTTTTAAGAATTTATTGGAAAATACTTTCATTTAAGTCACGTATGGTAAAGTCGCGTTTTGCAAAATAAGACTTCTGTGTAATAAAGCTTGATAAATTATTTTTTTATTTATCCACTCAACACGAAAGTTGCATTTTGCAAAATACAACTTTGTCTTACGTAACCTGAATGAGATAATTTTCTAAACGTTATCTAAAAAAATATTTTTTAATAAATTTCTAAAAAAAAATTATTCAGCCAAATCACCCAAATAATAATAATAGCCGGCCAATAATAATTTTCAAATTTGGGGGATTAGGATAGCATTATCACAGAATCTCAAAGATATTATTTGATAAAAAATATATACGAATATTGCATTGAATAATAATAGGATTTATACAATAATTTTTTTATGTGTCTTGATTTTAGGGTTTATGGTCTTAGTTTAGGGTGTAAGGTTTAGGAGTTTAAGTGTATGGCTTTAGAATTTACGGCTAGTGGTTAAAATTTAAAGTTTAGAGTTAGAATTTAGGGTTTAATTTTTATGGTAACATGGTGAGTATTTATGTTTTAACCTATAAACCCTAAATTTTAACCTATATCACTAAATTCTAAACACATACACCTAAACCTTACACCCTAAACTAAGCCCATAAATCCTAAAACTGAGACGCTTGTGAAAGCTTTTAATTTACACTGTCAGCGTATCTAATAATTAATGAAAATGTGGATTTTAAATTGGGTCGAGTTTGAAGTTAAATAGAATCTATCATGTTTTGTCCGAGATAATCACAAAAATATCATTTTATGTATTTGGATGAGTAATTATTAAATTTGATTTTTATTTTTTAAGAGATAATTTTAATTATAATTTTAGTCTTTTAGATTTTTAAATTTTTAAATTTTTTTTAAAAAAATTAATGGTGTTCATCGTTAATGATGTTCAGCAATGTTCGTCGCCCGTTGTAGAATTTTCCTATGCATTTATACATTATTAGTTATATTTTCATAAAAACACATGTAAAAGTTAGTATACAAATACAATGCACTGAAATTATGATATTAAATTCAATTTTACTTTAATTTTTATGATATTAAATTGAATAAATTACTATATATTTAATTATTTTGTATTTTCTTATTAAGTAGAGATATTACAAGATAATTATCATTAATCATTCGAGCATTTAGTAAATCTCAATTATTTATTTAATTATTTTTTGTTTTGACAAAACATGTGAAATTGGGTCGGAATCATATTTTGAATTGAAATTTTTTGATTTGGGAAAAATATTTTTAATCTAGATTAGAGTTGGGATCATATTTTATCGGGATAAAGTTGGTCAGAACTTGAGTCGTACATAAATCTGTCTTGATCCATTTTATAGGGATATAGTCATTATTTGAAGTTAGAGTTAAAACATAAACGTCTAAAGGTGTGTATAAATTTATAAACAATCTAATATTAAAAAAAACAAAGGTAAAAAGTTTTCCCATGCATGGGAAAGAACCCTTACGAACGTGGGTTCGTCCCTGCGGCCTCGTTAGAGGCGTAAAGAAGCTGAGTCGAGCTTGAGTAGTACTGAGCACGATTCAGTTTGTTAAAATTTTAAGTCGAGTTCGAGTAAATTTTAACGAGTCTAAGAAATTTAAGGTCGACTCGGCTCGTTAAGAACTTGATTCGAGCTCAATCGAGTCAAGTATTGACCGATCTTTGACAGTGTCGAACTCGAGTAACTCGCTATCTGTCGCTTCTCATTTAAACCCCTATTAAGAAAAAAAACTTTGATACACAAGTTGTGTAAACTCAAGCTGGTTAATTTTAGGGTTTAGGGTTCAGAGGTTTAAGTTGTTGGGTTTATAATTTAGGATTTAAATTCTAGGTTTAGGAATTTAGATTTTAAATTAAAAATAAAAATAGTATATTATATTTTCGAGTTGCTCGCGAGCTTTTCAAGTCAGGTATCAAGTAGCTCGGCTCAGCTCGTTAAGAACTCGAGCCGAGCTCGAGCTCGAGTCAAGTCTAATCGAGTCGAACTTTAACCTAGTTGAACTCGAGTAACTCGTAATTTATCTCGTCTCATTTACAGCCCTAAGCCAATCACCCTTAATTATCTTTGTGGATAATCATTAACTAATTTCAAAATGAATCTTAACCTCTCGTTTTTCAAAACTTCAAAAATAAATATAATCAAATTAACCCCCATGTTAATTTACTTAATGTTTTTAAAAATCGTGAAATTTAATAAATACAAGGGTAATCTTCACCAGTGGTCCCTTTTGTTTAGGGTGTGTTTTATTTTGGTCACCAAAATTTAAAAACGTGTATTCTGGTCCCTAACGTTACAAAACGTTTATATTTTAGTCACCCAACCGTTAGTCTCCGTTACTTGGCTAACGGGTGGCTGACATGGCTCGTTAAAAAAATAAAAAAAACCACGTGTTTAGTCCACGTGTAAAATGTTAATTAATTATTATTTTGAAAAGGGGTTTAGTCGTGGATTCATCGCTATCACCGTGTTCAGAGACATAGAGCGGTACAGTGGAGATCGTCATCTTCATCCAACGGCGGAAAATTGAGATCGAAAGGCAGAGTTTTCCGGCACGGAGACGACGCGATATCTCCGTCGTCGACAACCGATGACGACGAATCACAGTCACTGTGACAATCCTCTGGCAAAACCGGCGGCGTCCTTGGATGGTACTTCCTGGTTGAAACCACCGCAAAATCCGTCGATTTCTGCTGCGGTGGTTGAGCCGGTCTGGGTCCACTAAACGACTCCACCGTGCTACTCATGCTGCTCCTCGTCGGTCTCTGTGGATTCACTTCGTGCTCATGAAAATCGCCCATCGGATACAGCCGGTGCTGGTCGATGAACCCATCGTTGTTGCGGAGATGATTCGTTTCGAACGGAAAAGCCTGGAGATTTGAAGAATTCAAGGGAAAATTCGTTTTCGTGTAGGTCCACGGAGTGACCTCGCCGCCGCATCGTAAGCCCGAGCAGCATCCTCGGCTGAATCGAAGGTCCCTAACCACACTCTGGTCTTCTTCCAAGGGTCTCGAATCTCGGCCGCAAATCTGCCCCACGGTCTTTTTCTAACACCTCTGTATCTCTGTTCTTTAATAGATCCGCTGGGTTGTAGTGCTGGGGTTGTAGCCACGACGGCGGCGGAACCTCTGCCTCTCCTCATCGGAAAAATATTGTTTTTTTTTCAAAAAAAAGTTTAGATTCACCCAAATCCTTCAAAAGGGTAATCGGAAATCAGATTGAAAACTTAAAAAGATTAAAAGAATGGTGTTGAAAATTGCAGGTCTCCTGTCATGTTGTTAAACTTGTTTTGAGGAACAATGCTCTAACTACATTGCATGGTGTTGAAAATATGAAGTCTCTTGAAGGGCTTGATGTTTCCTACAATATTATTTCCAATTTTTCGAAGTTAGAGTTCCTTGCTGGGCTCCCATCTCTTCGAAGCTTGTGGCTTGAAGGGAATCCACTATGTTGTGCCCGATGGTACCGTGCACAAGTTTTCAGCTACTTCAGTCGTCCTGAAAATGTAAGTCTGATAAGTATCTATTTACAGATGGAGATTTTGTTGTTAAGCTTCTATGCCCCTTTGCTCAAACATTTCATAATTTTAGTTTCTATCTTGTAATCCTGCTAATGGTACAGCTCGTTTTTGTTCTATTATATGGTTTGATCAGTTGAAATTAGATGACAAAGGAATCAGCACACGAGAGTATTGGAAGAGGAAGATTATTGTTGCCAGTAGACTGAAGCAACCTTCCAGCTTTGGGTTCTACTATCCCGCAAAATACGATGCTGAAGGAGAGGGGGTTATCAACAAAAAGAGGGTGCGTAAAGTTTTATTAATTCTCAAGTTTTACGATTCCGGCGACGAAACGACCCACCATGAGGAAAGCGTAGTTAGTGGCGAACCCCATGAGGAAAGCTCCGACGAAGAATATACCAGCGGCGATGACGATGGTGTAACGGCGACCAACCCAATCGGATGTCCGTCCGGCGGCGTACGCACCGATGAGACAATACAAATTGAGGATTCCGATGACGATTTCAACTTGAACGTCGCTGATTTTCAGATCGTCTTTTATGAAAACTATAGCCCCACTCATCACTCCAATATCTAGGCAAAAAGAACACCAAAAATCACATTTTTTTCAAACAAATTTGAAGCTTTAAGATCAGACATTAATGGCGGAAAAATTTGGTGGCAGTTTGTTTCGAAGTGGTGGGTCTCGAGGAGGAGGATGAGGCGGCGACGGAGGTGAAATAAAACACACCCTCGAACAAAAGTTTCGTCTTCTTCAAAAATCATGTGTTTATGCATTGTTGTTGCCGGGGAATGGAGCTGACGGTGGTGGTTGTGAAATCCCATATGGGTTCACGGTGGAGCTGACGGGGATTTTTCAAAAAGCCGGGATAAAGTCAACAAACCCCACGTGGCAAGCAGACACCATTTTTTTATTTTTTTAACGAGCCATGTCAGCCACCCGTTAGTCAAGTAACGGAGACTAACGGTTGGGTGACTAAAATATAAACGTTTTGTAACGTTAGGGACCAGAATACACGTTTTTGAATTTTGGTGACCAAAATAAAACACACCCTAAACAAAAGGGACCACTGGTGAAGATAACCCTAAATACAAACACAATTATCATAAAATCTATAACAATATTATAAACATAAAGAAGGATCTCCCATGTTAAAAAATAATGGGGAGATTATCACGTGAGAAATCCTTATAGTGCGATTAAAATAAGGTCATCTTATATAAATTTTTATTTAAATAGTGAAAATTTAAATTATAATATAAGAAATTGTGCAATTACGTAAATTTTTACCTAACGTAAAATTCATATAAATCCTTATTTAGTCCTACGTGATTTTTTTGTTTTTATTTTATAAAAATTTATGTTGGCCATATTTTAGACATTAAGTGGGGTTTTTTTTGGAATTTCCCTTAAGGGTGGGCAAAAATACCCGACTCGACCCTAAAAAAGCTGGGTAATTTCCGAAAAAATTTATCCGACCTGGAAAATTTCTCGGGACACGGGCCAAAAATTTCTCCTTACCGGGTACCCGACCCGACCCGATAAAATTTAATATATATTTTTTTATTTAAAATTATATTTTTATTTTATGTTTCTTAATATTTTTACTCTAAAATAAGTTTAAATCCCTAAATTTTTTTTATGTTTGTATTATATTCTTTTAAGTTTTAAGTTTAATTTTTTAAATAATTTTGTGTTTAACATGTTATTTTTTTTATTTATTTTAGAATTTAAAAAAAACCGGGTACCCAATACCCGATTACCTGAATATCCAAATTTTACGAGTATCCGAATATAATGGCCGGGACACGAACCACTTAATGAGATATCCGAATAAACCGAATACCCAATTTTTTAGATATCCAAAAACTGGGTACCAGACAATACTCACCGCTACTTTCCCCCGCACATGCCCGACAAGCTATCGTGACGATTATAAATCGTTTTTTCTTTCTTTCAATTTTTAGGCGTTTGAAACAAAACAGAGAATACGTAAGCCATTGCCCAACTATGCTGACGTCACTTAGCTTACTTCATTACAGCCAATCTCTTCAGTCCTCATATAGTCATATATGATATAATGGATCTCGACCGGAGACTGGAGACTGGAGAGGGATGTCGGACACCATTAAAATTACAAAAAAAAAAAAAAAATTTGCTCGAAGGTACTTTTTTTTAAATTAAATTTATATTATTATCTGGATTAAATAATATTTAATTCTCAAGTTTATTTTTTAGTTAATTGCAACACACGCTCTCTAATTATGATCTTCATTTTAAATTAATCTTTAATAGTTAAATGCTTAAATTATATCCTCAAGTTATTGCTCTTATTTAAAATTAGTCCTCAAATTTTAGAACATTTTAATTTTATCATCAAACTATGACCTCATAAGTTGATCCTAAACTTTTGAACACTCTAATTTTATCTTCAAATCATCGTTTATGTCGTATCATATTATTATATAATACACATCATTGTTTACATGACGATCAAAGACGAAGCCATGACTAAAATACAATGGGGCAAACTGATTGTCTTTGAAAGGTGCATGGCCTTAAAAAGTAATTGCACCATAAAATTAAGGGAGTTAATGTTCAATTTTACTAATTTAAAAACTGATAAGTCTTAAGAAATTAAACAAAAAAATAAGGGACCAAGATTTAATTTTATTAATTTTGAATGACATGATCCTAAAAATAATAAACCATGTAATTTTGGGAGGGATAAGGACTTAATTGCAATACTTTCAAAATTATTAGAACCTAAATCTAATTGACCCATCAAGTTTTTTTTTTTGGGGGGGGAGGAGTAATTTCCCCTCTCACCTTATATATGCCTTCGTCCCTAATGACAAACAACAATCTCTGCAAGAAGTTTATTAATATGAAATATAATTAAAATATATCGATAGTTTTAGAATAAAATTAATTCTTTTTAAAGTTTGGACATCAATTTAGAGTTGAAAGTATTCGTTTGAGGATGAAACTTAAATATTCAAAAGTTAAAATACTAATTTAAATTTAGTGTCATAGTGTAGGGACATATATAGTAATTGACTTTTTTTTAATTTAATTTTTTTGAGTAATATGCTCATGGAGATTTGAGTGTACCGACTTCAAAAATCAGAGATTGTAAGTATGTAAAGGACACGCAGTTTACTCCACGGACCACATGAACCGACGTACGAATATTGCTTTCCGGCCATTCAATTTCTGTTGCTATCAGCCTGTCATCATTAGTGCATGTGTATGGTCCAATTCACCTGTCAAAATTGAAAGTCTAATTTTATTAGAGTAAAAATAGCCTACTTCAAACCACATTTACTTTTGGGACTGGACTTTATATCGATTCGAGTAAAAAAAATATTAGAGTTTATAAGTCTAATTTTACGCTTTAAATTTTATTTCAATTTTTTAAAATTAGTCAAGTTTTTAAGTTTTTGTAATTTTTTATAATTTTTATAATACATATTGATTCTAATTTAAAACGCTTTTTATGTTCATATATGACATACATATATATTTCTAATATTTTTCATATGTGATATACATAATATATTATGCAAAATTGAAAGACTCGACTCCAACTTGAAAACTGATAAACTTATAATTACTAAAAAATTTGAGTTATTTGAATTTCTATTTTATAACTCAAACTTTATTTGATTTTTTTAAATCGAGTCGAGTTTATGAAATTCAAGTCGAGTTTTTAAGTTTTTATCCTTTTTTTTAATTTTTTATAATATTATAATACATACTATTTCCAATTTAAAAGGCTTTCCATATATATATATATATGACATACATATACATTTTTAATATTTTTCACATGTGATATAGATAATAAATCATGCAAAATTGAGAGACTCGATTCGAACTCGAAAATTGATCAACTAATTAATAAAAATTTTAAGTTATTCGAATTTTCATTTTATAACTCAAATTTAGTTTGAAATTTTTTCAAATCGAGTTAAAAACGAGTTAAATTTTGTTCGCATCAAATCAAATAAAATAATTCAATTTTTTCTGAATCAATTCGAATTTTACTCTCCCTATTTACATTTCCCTTCCCCGACCTATAAATAAGAACACATATTTGCTAGCAACATTCAACCCTCAATTAAAGCACACGATTAAGAGAATGGAAAACAAACAGTTCATTGAGTTCAAAGGGCACGTAATAGTGCTGCCATACCCGAGCCAAGGCCACATCAACCCTCTTCTCCAATTCGCTAAACGTCTAGCCTCTAAAGGCGTCAAGGCAACAATAGCCACCACCCGTTACACCGTCGGTTCCATCTGTGCGCCTCGCATCGGTGTCGAGGCTATCTCCGATGGGTTCGACGAAGGCGGCTTTTCCCAAGCCGGGAATGTCGAGTTTTACCTCAAGTCATTCAGGGAACAAGGATCCCGGACCCTGTCTCGGCTCATCAACAAGTTTAAACACACCGCCACCCCGGTTACTTGCGTCGTGTATGACTCGTTTTTGCCGTGGGCTCTTGATGTGGCGAAGCAGCAAGGGATTTACGGCGCTTCGTTCTTTACCAACTCTGCCGCCGTGTGTAGCATCTTTTCTCGTATCCACCACGGCCGCCTTTCTCTGCCGCTCACCCCTGAAACGACACCGTTGATGTTACCGGGACTTCCTCCGTTGAACTTCCGTGATTTTCCGACTTTTCTCCGGTTCCCGGATAGCTATCCTGCTTACTTGGCTATGAAATTGAGTCAGTTCTCGAATTTGAATCAAGCCGATTGGGTTTTCGATAACACATTTGAAGACTTGGAAGGCAAGGTAATGTTCGGTACTAACCATACAAATACAATCATCATTATCATCGGACCATTATCTTAAAGATCTTTCATTTTATTCGATGTGGGATTAATGTCTCTCGGCTCTTTACGCCTGATATATATATATAGTGATATTTTAGTTCCACGTTGTTGTAGGAAGCAAAAGGTGTGTCGGAGCTCTGGCAAGCGAAGATGATCGGTCCGATGGTACCATCAGCGTACCTCGACGAAAGGATCAAAGGTGACAGAGGATACGGTTCGAGTCTATGGAAGCCGTTAAGCGAAGAGTGCATGGAATGGCTAGAAACAAAGGCATCACAATCCGTGGTCTATATTTCATTCGGGAGCATGGTATCATTAACCGAGGAAGAAATGGAAGAGATCGCCGGCGGCTTGAAGGAAAGCGACTTGCATTATCTCTGGATCGTCCGAGAATCAGAACAGAAAAAGCTGCCCGGATGGTTCCTGGACTTAAACAAGGACAAGGGCATGGTAGTGACATGGTGTAACCAGCTAGAGATGCTGTCACATCCAGCCGTGGGATGTTTTGTGACACACTGTGGGTGGAACTCCACACTCGAAGGGCTGAGCCTCGGCGTGCCGATGATCGGTGTGCCGAAATGGGCCGATCAATTGACGGATGCGAAGTTTGTCGAGGAGGTATGGGGGATCGGAGTGAGGGCTAAGGAGGATGAAGGAGGAGTTGTGAGAAAAAAAGAGCTGATTAAGTGCTTGAAGGAAGTGATGGAAGGGGAGAGTAGCAAAGAGATTAAGAGAAATGCTAATAAATGGAAGGAATTGGCTAAGAAGGCAATTAGTGAAGGAGGGAGCTCCGATGAGTGTATTAACGACTTCGTCCAACATCTGATCCACATTGTTAAACCAATTAATTAATGAACTTTGTTTGCCGATTTTTTTGTTTTTCTAAGTTTTATGTTCTTTGGACGTATATTACCCATAAATCTATGAAATATATTAAAATTTAATGTTTTACCATTTAAGTTGAAATTCTCTTGTGAACAAATACCACAAGTTTTGCTTTTCTTGGCTTGTGTTCTCTTGTCAACAGCGAAAGATAATAGTGATCCGAAGTTTTTAGAGAAAAAATTGGTCTGTTATTTTTATGTGTTGTCATTAATTTTATATCACATTTATTAATATTTTTAATTATTTTTATTTTATTATAATATACATGACATAAATTATTAATAAAAAATTTTAATTTTTTAAATCCCATGTTAGGGGAAAATTATTATCCAAAGTAAAATATCAAATGGATCGATCAGTATTGTGTCACGTCAATTATTTAAAAAAGTTAGATGAAATACATTATTGATATTTTGGATGTATTGTAAATATGTATGTGAAAGCCATATTTGATCATGCATGCACTTTTTCCAGCACAAGAACAATTATGTGTGACAATCACATGTGCATAGTAGAACTGACACATTTTTTTAATACTCTAAAATTGATTATAAGTAAATATTTGTTAATTTTCTTACAATACACACGTTTTATAGATAAAATAATTAAATTTAAATATTTTATAATAAATACAAAATATATTTTTAATGACTTTTATTTATTTATCTACAATTCTCGATCTCGACAACTCATCATTTGATGTATCATATCTAAAATATGATTGCGTTGGCGTCACCTTAATATTATTTTTAAATTTTTTATGTTATTTGATTATTTTAAGATTTTAATGTTTTCTTAAATTCATAATATTTTTCTTAAAAAAATCAAATTTGTATTGTTTTCAATTAAAAAATTAATTTTATTTTTAAATTCAACCAAAAATCAATTTTGTCCCTATGCTATGTTATCTTCAAATTTGTAATCGTTTTCAATTAAAAAATTAATTTTATTAATTCGAAAAAAAATTAATTTTATTTTTAAATTCAACCAAAAAAATCAATTTTGTCCCTATGCTATGTTATCTTCACACGTGAACTATCACGCCAGTACTGTTTATTGTTACACATCAACATTATAACAGTCAACAATGACTTATATCGGTCAAGGGACAAACGTTAGTACAATTCGACTAGTTCATGATACAAATAAATACAAAAAAAAAATTAAAGACAAATTGATAAACTAAGATTACTACATGAGCAAAAAACAATCCTTAGGCCTAAAACTCAAGCCCTCTAACCCAAAAGTGGTTAATTCATAATTGGATCAAATGTGTTCCAACTACGATTGAATATTTGTATTCAATCCTAAATTTCAAAACATTATAATTAAATTTTTAATTTAAAGAATATTCTTCCAAATTCCAATCACGCCATTTTGTTAACTATATCAATGAATGGCACACATCACCATTTAATTGTAGCACTTGTTTATGTTTCACACTGGTATATATTAGGCCGGTTCTGCTTTTATATATTAATAACCGAATAAATCGGCTTAACCATAAGAACCGAATAAAACAAACTAACATTAAGCTCAGAAATAAAATAACTAAACTGAATTTCTTCTTAACTGAATTGTAACAATCGAGTAAACTAAACTATACATTTAAAAAATATATGTAATGAATTAAATTAGATAAATAATTAGATTGAACTATTTCAAATAGATATAAAATTTAATTTCATATCAAAATTAAGTTAAATAAATTATATATGCAATTTATCATTTATTCAGTTCGAGCATTTAAAACTGATAATTATACACAGTTCACGGTGGAAACTTAATAATTATAAATATTTCAGTCTAAATGTTAATTAACGGGTTTTTTATGGCCCTGTTTAGCAATTAGCAGATAACTGATAGCGAATTGTATTAGCTGATAGCGGATAACTGATTGCATTAGCTGATATGACTAGCGAATTGTATTAGCTGATATGACTATCGAATTGTATTAACTGATTGTATAAAAGTTTTAGGTAAAATTAGCTGATACCTGATAGCTGTTTGATTATTTAAACAAATAAAATGACATATAAGGACATGATTATATTCGACACTTATTTAAATATTTTATTAGTTATGAATATTTTGAATCTATTAATATTAATTAGATTATGAAAAATAGTTTTTAGTATAACATTACTAAACATATTTGAAGAAACTATATATTAATTTAGTATTTATATAATTATTTTCAATACAATTTAATTAATTATTAAATTTAAATGTAAGTATAAATGTGTAAGAATAAAAAGGAAAAAAAATAAAAAATATTAGTTTACAAATGTCACACTGTAAATACGTGAGGTTGAAGAATTAAAAATAGAAATGAATAAATTTAGGTTATTTGGAATTTTTTTTTTATAATTGTTAAGAGTAAAAGGATCTTTATAACTATGTCAAAACTTCTAATTTCAACAAGCTCCTATTAGCAACTTTTCCAAAATTAGAGGTTTTACTTCAATATGCTATTTCAATCCGCTCTTTACCAAACATTCAAATTAGTGGATTTGACATATCAAACCTATAGTTTTAGCTCAAACCTCTAATTTTGGCTCGAGCCTCTCTTTACCAAACATGACCTATATATTTTTGTTGAAACAAATATTTTCGAATATATTACGTTTTTTTATTTTATTTATGATCTATTATACTTTTTACCGTAAAAAGTGAAGTCGTCAGACTACTTATCGACTTCAAGCAAATAAAGGGAAAGTCCGCAAATTACATGTCGACTTTAGACAAATCAAGGAAAAGTCGGTCAAATTACATGTCGACTTCAGGCAAATAAAAAACCCCCGATCAAACTACATACTGACTTCTGACGTCACTTCAACCAAGCTCGGCCTTGGGCCAGGGTAATAAGGGCGTCTACCCAGCCCACCGTCCAGGGAAGTTAAATGTTTATATTTTTTTTGAAATTATATTTGTTATTAAAGGTTTGATTTTTTTTCTAATACTTGTTATTATTGGGCATTTTTTCTCAATACTTATTAATATGATGCTATTTTTTTCTATTATTTATTATTATAGGTATACTTTTAAGATTCAATTTATTGTCTAATACTTGTTATTATGGGTTCGATTTTTTCCAATATTTGTTACTATGAACATACTCTTAAAATTTATTTTTTTCAATATATGTTATTAGATGCCTAATTTTTTATTACTGGTTATTATGGACCTATTCTTAAAATTTATTTTTTTTGAGGAAAAAATTTATTTATTTTGACTACTTGCTATTAGGGATATATATTTAAATAGCGGTATGCAAACGCAACAACAACCGTTATATAATAGCAACTGCGCCATCTAAAACTACGATACCTGCAACTATTATGTCCACAATAACATGTGTTACTAAAAAAATCACAATCGTGATACTCGCTGTGACCGAAATAGTATCTGTAATATCTGCAACTACGATAAACGTAATACGACCGTAAATATAACTACAATTACAATTTAAATCTCTAATTAAGAGATTATTTTTAGCCCTGAAAACACCAAAAACTCAGGGCCAACCCTAACTTCAACAAGCTTTCGGTTTAACCGATTATTGGCTCACCCTATTTATTCATATTTAGTTTATTCTTTTGTTTTAAGTTTACAAGTAAATAAATATAAAATAATAAAATATGTTATAATTAAAACAATTTTATATTTATAATAAACTATAATATTATTTAATTGTACTAATTTTATAAAAAAAATATTTTTATTTATTTATTTAAAAAAATAATTCGAATCTTAATAATATCGGGGGCTTTAGTGAAAAAAATAAGTATTTTTTTGAAATTAAATCCACTAATTTTATTAAACGAGAAAATATCTGAAATTACAATGAAAGTTTACCACTGAGTAAAGAAATACCTAAATCCAAACACAAACCAAGAAAATGAAATTAGCGGCTCTAGATCATAAAAGAACCATACAAGGAACAAATAAGAACCTAATACAAAGACTCGAAACAAAAGATGGATACAAACATTCACATATCGACGATGATGAGTAAAACCATCAACAAACAACATTGACAAATGCATATTACAGTGAACGTACATTGACAAGGTAATTACCACAACTTAATCGCGAATAAACGATAGATGTAAATCGCGTATCCAAATTCGATTTAAGGTCCCGAGATAGGGAGATCAACAACATAACGAAAGGAGCGCCATCTTGATCAGTCGTGACGACGTCAGATTCAACCCTGATAAAAAACAAATAACAAAAAAACGTACCAAGAGACAGAAAAGCGTACTAAAAAATAAAATAATATATCAAATGATAAAAAAAACGTGTGATAAAAACATATTTATTAAATTAAAAATAACTAAAAAAATTAAAACAAATAAATAAAAAAAAGTGACCGTCGGTCAAAAAACAACTTTATGTTATGAATATTTATCTATGTGGATGTCTATCATGATTAGAACTTTATCAAAGGAGTTTGATTTATTTATTATTAGGAATATTATCTCTATGAATTAGAGTTTAATGTATTATGTACTTCTTATGCCTATAAATAGATGATTCATTGAAGGCATTGTATATAAGTCTATATTTGAGAATAATACAAATCTCCCTCTTTCTCTCATCTATTTGTTCTTCTTGTTCTTATTCTTGTTCTTCTTTATTTTATTCACAACACGTTATCAGCACGAGACTCTAATCAACTGAGGTCTTCATCGTTATAATTCAAAAGAAGTTACCGGGGAGAATTCGATTATAGAATAAACCAAAGATAAGTTTTTTTTTCTCCTTATTTTTTTAGTTACCGATTGTCTTTCTCTTTATATTTTAACTTTGTTTTAATTTTTGAAAATTTTGGAAGTATGTTTGATTTTATTCGAACATTGGAAAGAGATAAATTTGTGGCTTCTCACAAACCAGAAGACGAATCGACAGAGACGAAGATGTTGCGTTTGGTGTAAATTACGTGTATTTTCTCTTATTCCTAAAAGGGTTAATTAGCGATATGCTTATTCATACTTTTACTTATATGATTATATTTGATATTTTTCATATTATTATTTATGTCATTTTATTTGGTAAAAGTTAATATTTTTAACCGTGTTTTGAGTTTTACATGATATGCTTAAATGACTTGGAAAGAGATGTGATATAAAGGGATTATGAGAAGCTATCTCGGTCATATGCTATGTCTCCATTGTCCACGAGAGAAAAATCAATATCGGTAAATTTTGGTTTTATTTTTATTCTTTATATTATTATTTTAAAGTGCGATAAATCATGATGATTTTGGATTTACAAGAAGATTATTATAAAGTCTATATTTGCTTGAAAGCAATATTTCTTCTTCGTCAAAAAACTCGACCATAGACTTCTCCCAATTTCAAGTTACGAAAATTCGTCTTGATCCAAAAAGTTTTATGGGAGGCATTCCTTGAAGTGAATGCAAAACATGATGTTTATTCCATGCGATTATCAATGATGGGGCATTCCCTGAAGTGAATGCAAGCATGATGTTTATTCCATGCAATTATCAATGATGGGGCATTCCCTGAAGTGAATGCAAGCATGATGTTTATTCCATGCAATTATTGGATCTGTTTCATTCCCTGAAGTGAATGCAAACATGGTAAATCATTATTCAATTAAAGACATAATTTCGATATAATCCAAGTATAATTGGCTGGACATCCCGTTCTGCGAGGCTACTGGTCTCAAAGGAGGTTTTTAAAGGACCTTGTGGACAGGTTTAACAATGCCGCGTACGAGGATTAAATCTTTGTTCTCTGTGATAAGGATATGTGAAAAAGGTTTTAAAGGCCCACTGGCTCTACTTCATTCCCTGAAGTGAATGTGAGATTATATTATGGAAGGAATAAAAAATCACATTAAAAGTTGTGGTCGTGGTCGAGGCTATGAATATACACATGAAAAATATAGTCGTATGAAGAATACTTCTACCCGCTGGTAGCAAAGTTATAAGGATGAAAAGAGTGATAAAGATCATTCTAAGGAAGTGAAATCCTTTTACCAATGTGATGTTATAAACCATTGATTTCGTACTTGTCAAACGCCAAAGTATTATGGACTTTATCCATAATCATGAATGATAAATGAAATAAAATATAAACAAAATTTGTTTATGGCGTTATTGATCCAACTCAATTGGATATTGTTAATTTTCTCATAACCTTTGAAGGGAATAATTTACCATTTATTTTATTTCCCTTATAACCTCTAATAGGAATAATTGATTTATTTTATTTTATTTTTATGTTAATTCGTTTTATTTATTATTTATTTATGTTAGTTTGCTTTATGTTTATTTATTTCATATATTATTTATTTACGTTTTATGTTAATTTATTATTTGAAGAATATGATTACTTCCGGAATAAAATATACAATGAATTGTGGCTATTTATGCCTAGAATTGTGGCTATTTATGCCTAGCAGATAATGCAAGTACTCATATTGTACTTAAGCATAAGAAATAATTTTCCCATTTAAATGCAAGGGAAAATATGAGTAGTATTTCTCAAAGTACTAAAATATCAATACTTCGGAAGAGCACTTGAAAGTTTATCTCTGATAGATAATCGACTTGATATGATGTGCTATATTTTATATTTTTCATTCCTCGAAGTGAATGATACAAAGTACATATTTTCATTACCTGAAGTAAATGAAACAAAGCACATTTTGAAAGGTGCACAATTATGCATTTCTCGATTAAAATGCAAGGGAATAATGTGAGTACTATATCCGGAAGTACTAATATCACAAAAGGCTCTGGTTGAGCAAATATGTTATTGTCAAATGGAACTTTATTCCATATTCACAGTGCGTTATACTCGTCAAAGTCATAAAGAGAGCAATATGAGTTCACAAACTATCCCTTTGGGAATTATAGATAACATATGTTATCAATTGGCATTTGAAATAAGCCAATATTGATATAAATTTTGGTAGCCAAAAAGTCAGTTGAAAGCTCTAGAAGAGCTATATATTACTACCAAAAGATAATTTCAATTGAAAGCTCCGAAAGAGCTAAATATATTCCTATTTAAAGGAACAATTTTAATGGTCGTACTAGACATGTACGAGTGAGATTGAATTACATGTTATGGTAAACAAGGAGTTTACAAATTCAGAGATATATGCACACATATATATATAGTTGGCATGATCGGTTAGACCATCCTAATCAATGGTGTAGAAATTATTGAGATTTACATGCACATATATTAAAAGAACCTGTAGTTCTTGTGGTGCTTATTCTCAAAGGAATGAATTAAATTCCACTTATTAAAGAACATGAAGTTCTTGTGTTGCTTAAAGGAATTGATTAAATTCCACTTACTAAAAGAACCTGAAGTTCTTGTGTTGTTTGTTCTCAAAGGATATATATGATCCCACTTACCAAAAGAATTAGAACTTAAAGTTCTTGTATTGAAGTTGAGACTGTATGTCTTGCATATCTGAACGAAATATGGGCCCATATATCCACAAATGTGGAAAGTTTTATATGATTTTAGTAGATGCATCTACATTGTTTTATCGACTTACAACCAGAAGTTTGTGAGATTGATTCTAAAAATATTCAGATTATGCAGTTAGACTATTCGTCTTGAAAAGCTAGTGGATTTATATTTTAGGCTATATCAGTTGTTACAAAGCCTATTGATTATGAAAAATATAGTTTAGCAAAATTTCAATTGGATGCCTCCTATTTAATAGCTAAACTATGAGAACAAAAGAGTTATTATTTATATGGTGTTTCCATATAGCAACACTTATACGCATCAAGCCAACGAGTTATAATAAACTCCCCGTTATGATTGGTTTTTGGTCAGAAACCATACATTTCCTATTTTGTGATTTTTGAATGTGCGATATGAATTGCTCCACCACAACGCACAAAATGGGTAAATAAAAGGGTTGAGAATATATATTGAGTACGAGTCTCCTTTTATGTTTAAATTCTTAAACATTAATTGGAGAATCATTTATGACATGATTTTTCTCAACATCAGGGGGAGATAATAATCAGCTGGATAGAGGAAAATGAATTATCATTTTCTAGATCCTTGTATATGAACTAGAAGTTCATAAGATAATTCATGTTATTACATGTCAACTGCCAGACATATTTACTGACCCAATGAGAGTAATTAAGTCTCATATACCAGCTGAAATGCTCTAAGTTTAAAGTACATGTTAGGGCGAGATAATGTAAATCATGCCTGAAGCATGATAGTTGAAATGGTTCCAATGATCAAAATTCTCGTAAATAGAAAGTAATATGAGATGGTCATATATTGGAGGCGGGTGCTCCTGAAGAGACCCAAGACATAACAAATAATAAAACTCTTGAAGAGTTTCAGGTACCTGGAATAAAGATTGAAATCTTGAAGAGATCTCGATGAGTTATGTCATTACGAGAATGGAACCAGAATATTGGAAAGTTGTCGACAACGATTTTACATAAAATACTTCTATAGAAGTAAAGAAAGAAATCGAGGATCTTTTATAAAATCTATCCAGAAGTATATATATTGAATTGGCCAATGTTGAAAGACGCTTTGAACTTCTAAAATAGAAGTATTTGGACCACCAGTCCAAACACCTAAAGGTGTAATGCAAGTGAGGCACAAATAAGTAGTCGTAAATACGACTTAAACTGTGATTTATGAAAAGTTTTAATTACTTCATGGTGGATGCAATTACTTTGGCAGTTTTGAAAATTTTACATGCGTCTAATTATTTGTGGATCCATATTTATCCTTGAAGGATCTAAAATGCTATAAGCATTTGGAAATTTCTGAGGAAATTTATTTAGACATGTCTGTGATAAGGTTTTTTCTTGGAAACCGCTAAGTGTGGGGCCTTATCATTATTTTCTTCTTGAAAAGGGGGTTTATTTAAAGAAAAGGGGGGAATTCATGTTTTGGAAAACTTGGAGTCGCCACCGGCCACTGAGGTAGGCCGGACACCATAAAACCAGAGATTCATTTAAAACGGGTTCGGGAGTTGGTTACGCGTGGGGTAGGATTAGCACCCCCATCACGCCCGGAAATCGGTACCAAATTGCTTGTTGCCTTTTGATCGATAGAAATTATTTAAAAATCGAAGTGAATTTAATAATCGTCCTTAAATGAAAATATGGCTTAAATAACACGGGTTTTATCGAATAGTGGCATTGGAATTAATTAATCATTTAATTAAAAAGGATGACGGTACACCAGACCATAGACTAAACCGACATCAAATAAGGCTGACTGCCGTGTTAGTTTAGGGTTCAGATCCCGTACGTCACCTTTATGCATGATGCGAACATATAAGAGATGATGCGTGTTATTTTCAATTTTTATGCTTTCGCTTACCTAGAGGCGGTGAAAATTAACCTAAGTATCCGATAGACATCCATTAAGCTAGGACTGTCGTTTTCGGATACCAAAGTTAATTAATACCCCTCTCGGGTTTGATTTTTAGATCCGATTGACATACTCACATGTTGGGTCGTATGATGAACAAATATATGTGCATGCATGCCATTCAAAATAACACATAGGAGAAAAGGCCCAAATTAATTAATTAAACTAAATCTTAAGGCCCAAAGGCCCATTTTAAGGCATTCCTATTTCTAAAAGAACGCAAAGCCCATTTTAAATGTACCGAATCAAAAGATTATCATGGTAACATATATTCGATTCGTTTTTTATTTACCCGAGACTAACATGAACCTAGTAATTCTAAGCATTTTAGATCACATGAGGAAACCCCAAAAAAACATATATTCGATCTAACGGTGATTAAACATGCGGGACCCACTAAACTAAAAAAAACGGACAAACATGCATATATATGTTCGATCCATTATGCCATTACTAACACATAACAAAAGCATACAGTAGCATATACGAAAGGGCATTAAAACATTAAATTACATTGCATTCGAATGGTGACCAAAATGAAATAAATGTAAAAACAGAGGCTGAAATCAGAAAAAAAAACAAAGACTCTAAACTGTAAAGACCCTATTGAACACGGGTAAAAAGGGGAAGGACCGAACACGTAAATAACCCCTAAAGAACTCGATCTAGGGACTAAAAGACGAACCGACTCAGACTACGAGGGACCTAGGATGTAATATGACCATACGGCGACCCTTACTGCGTTAATACCCCGACGCGGAGGGACTGGACTCGCTATTTACCCAAAAAAAAACCTAGATCGCCTATTTATATCACCTAAACTTCCCGCGGCCCTCTCTTTTGCTTAACCTAAACCCTAGCCGCCTCTAAAAAAACCTCACCTTTCTCTCGACCTCGGACGCCGGCCGGTGCTAGTCACCGTCCGGTGGACTCTATCCTCTCTGACCAGTGAACCAAACCTTAAAGAGACCCAAAAAAGATGACCTTTCACTCCCCGAAACCAGAACGCCTCACCCTTGTACTAAAAAAAACAACCTGAAAATCCTATTTTTACCCCCCGAAACGAAACGGCGGGAAAGAGGAAGAAAAAGGGGTCTCTCTGTCTTGGCCGAGTCACCGCTCAAAGTCGTTAAGGCTGAGTTTATTCTCGACGAAGAGGAGGAGACAGACTCGGAAAAACCAGAAGGTAAAAGACTCCTTTTTTTATTTATTTAGAGCATGCAATAAGATGGATTATTTACCTGAATGATTTTGGTTTTGATTGCTCTTCGTGCTTTTTCTTGGGAGTTTCACGAATCCCTTACAATAAAGCCGTCGATTCGGTTTTATAGCCGAAAAATCGAAGCTTTTTACATTTTAGTTAATAAGATGAAAAAGGCTCATTGGTTCGTATTGTGTTTTTGGCCGGATTCATGCAAGGCTCTGTTATTCTCTGCCATTCCGTTGCTGCATTTGGTTTCTTTTGAGGATTCCTTTCTGTATTTCTTTTTTTTGCTTTCTTTTGTATTTTGCTAACCGTTTCATTTGCTGCATGTCGTACGGCGTTGACGTGGCCGTCGGATTTGCCGTTGGGACGGACGGAGGAGATATGGTGAGCGCTCGGATGAATCTGGAGGGGCGGGCGTGGGCTTCACGCGCGCGAGTGGGGATCTGAGGCGTCGCGCGTGGGCGCGTGTTGCGTCTCGTGGCATCCGGACCGTCAGATCGAGATTGTGATCTGACGGCTCAGCTTCTTGGCGGCGCGGGATCATCAGCTGATGGGGATCTAGGGCTTCCACGAGCAAACGATCTGGGCCGTCTGATGTCCCTTTGATCCAATGGCCTAGATTGGGGGGCGGCTGCAACATGTAAAAACTGGTTAGGGTTTCCCTACCCGGATTTGGACCCGTAACCATTTTGGGCCAACCGGGTCTGTATTCAGACAGATTGGGTTTTGTATATTTATTTTGACTCATTTAAATAAAACACTCACATATTCTGGGCTTTGTTTATTTATATTAGACTTATTTATTTATTTGGGTTTGTTTTATATTTACCAAGTGTCCATATATGTATACGTAATTCAGTATTATCTTTTCTTTCTTTCATTTAATTCGAATCAATGTAATACCAGTATTAAATATACCCCTTCAATAATATGTTAACAACCTTCATATATAGCAATCAACAATAGTAATAAATAAACAAATAAGTGAGACGGTACATAGTAATATTAGTATAAACAATAATAAAATGGATAGTAGATAATAGGTGGTAATTAGAAGGTTAATAGCCCGACATTTTAAAAATAATATGTATATACTTATGTTAATAGATTAAAGCCTAAACATGAATAGACAAAGCCCAATGTGATTAAGTAAAGCCTGACATGGCTAATAAGGCCCAACATGGCTAAACAAAGCCCAATATGGCTAAGTAAAGCCCCACATGGCTAAATAAAGCCCTATGTTATTTAAGTATACTTAAGGGTTAAATAGCCCGGACAAAATTAGTGATTACAGTTGCCCCTCTTTGCTTGTATTTGTGAAACAAGAACAAAGCAAAGATTATAAGCACTAATTTTGTCCAACTTCCCTGTTTGGGTGGCTTGTTCCTCTGGAGCGGCAGAAACAATGTGGGTAGCGTTGGTATGTCCTCCATGAATGGCAAGGGACATAGTTAATTCATTCTCCCTGAGCGGTAAAGAACGAACTTCTAAAAGTATCTGGTCAACGTTGGCGTGTCCTTCCTGAGCGGTAAAGGACGTAGCTGATTCATTCTCCCTGAGCGGCAAAGAATAAACCTCCAATAGCAACTGGACAACGTTGGTATGTCCTCCCTGAGCGGCAAAGGACGTGGCTGATTCATTCTCCCTGAGCGGCAAAGAATAAACCTTCAATAGCTTTGACAACGCTGGCATGTCCTCCCTGAGCGGCAAAGGACATAGCTGGTTCATTCTCCCTGAGCGGCAAAGAATAAATATCCAATAGCAACTGGACAACGTTGGTATGTCCTCCCTGAGCGGCAAAGGACGTGGCTGATTCATTCTCCCTGAGCGGCAAAGAATAAACCTTCAATAGCTACTGGACAACGTTGGTATGTCCTCCCTAAGCGGCAAAGGACATAGTTGATTCATTCTCCCTAAGCGGCAAAGAATGAACCCAAATAACTTGTTTTCCCGTGGCGACAAAAACAAACTGAGCAGGCCTTCTGGCTCTTCTGCCCGGAAATCCTTGAGCTCTTTTGCTCTGAAATTCTAAAGTTGTGGGTCTCTTTTCTTTTCTTCTTCTTTTCTTCTTCTTTCTTTTTTTGTTCTTTTTCTTCTTCTTCTTCTTTTTTCTTTCTTCTCTCTTCTTCTTCTTCTTCTTCTTCTTCTTCTTCTTCTTCTTCTTCTTCTTCTTCTTCTTCTTCTTCTTCTTCTTCTTCTTCTTCTTCTTCTGTTTCTTTTTCTTTCTCATCATCTTCTTCTTCTTCTCATTTTTTTCATTTCCTTTTTCTTCTCAACTTCTCATTTCTCTCATCTTCTTCTTTCTTCCTCTTGTTCTTCTTTCTTCTTTTTTTCTCTTCTTCTTCTTTTTTTTCTCATTTTTCTCTTTCTCTCTTCTTTCTTTTTCTTCTCTCTCTCTTTCATTTCTTTCTTCTTCTTTCTTTTCCTCCTTATTTCCTCTCATTCTTTTTCTTTTCTCTTATTTTTTCCTCTCTTTCTCTCTTTTTCCTCTTTCTTTTTCCTTTTCTTACGAACCAGGAAACCTGAATTTTTTAACCTTCCATGGGGGATAAAATTGAAAATTTTAAATTTTGAGGAGAACACATCCTTTAGGAAGGATAAAATTGAGAAATTGGAATTTTAAGAGAAATTATCCTTTAGGAAGGAAAGAAATAAAAAAATTGAGTTTTGAGAAAAACTATCCTTTAGGAAGGATACGATTGAGAAATCAGAGTTTTGAGAAAAACATCCTTTAGAAAGGATACGATTGAGAAATTGGAGTTTTGCGAAAAAAATCCTTTAGAAAGGATACGATTGAGAAATCGAGTTTTAAGAAAAACTATCCGTTAGGAAGGATACAATTAAGAAATCGAGTCTTAAGGAAAACATCCTTTAGAAAGGATATGATTGAGAAATCCAAGTTTTAAGAAAAACTATCCTTTAGGAAGGATACTGTTAAGAAATCGAGTCTTAAGGAAACATCATTTAGAAAGGATAGGATTGAGAAATCAGAGTTTTGAGAAAAACATCCTTTAGAAAGGATACGATTGAGAAATCGAGTTTTAAGAAAAACATCCTTTAGGAAGGATAGGATTGAGAAATCCGAGTTTTAAGAAAAACATCCTTTAGGAAGGATAGGATTGAGAAATCCAGTTTTAAGAAAAACATCCTTTAGAAAGGATAGGATTGAGAAATCCGAGTTTTAAGAAAAACATCCTTTAGAAAGGATAGGATTGAGAAATCCGAGTTTTAAGAAAAACATCCTTTAGGAAGGATAGGATTGAGAAATCCAGTTTTAAGAAAAACATCCTTTAGGAAGGATAGGATTGAGAAATCCAGTTTTAAGAAAAACATCCTTTAGGAAGGATAGGATTGAGAAATCCAAGTTTTAAAAAAAACTATCCTTTAGGAAGGATAGGATTGAGAAATCCAGTTTTAAGAAAAATCCTTTTTGAAAAGATAAAATTAAAATTTCAAGAAAAAAAATATCCTTTAGGAAGGATAAAGTTGAGAAATTGAAATTTAAGAAAAACGTCCTTCAGAAAGGATAAAATTGAGAAATTTGAATTCTGAGAAAAATATCCTTTAGGAAGGATAAAATTGAGAAATTTGAATTCTGGGAAAAACATCCTTTAGAAAGGATAAAAAAAATCAGGGATTAAGAACTTTGATACCAGTCAAAGGATTCTTGAGATCTATTTCTCTTCTCGTAGAGCCGTAGATCCACCCCTTTATCAATCTTCAAATACCTGTTCAAAATGAGCAAAATGCTATGGTAGTATGAGTTAGCATGCTCCTAACATGGGGATGTCTAATTATCAATGATGCATGAGCATACTTCATGATGCAATGATGCGTATGCTATGAGAATGCAAAGATGCATGAATTTAGTTTGTCTTTATTCTTTAAGGTCGGTTGGTCACCATCTTGGGACTACAACCACTCATCAATTTCATGTCTTGACAAAACTTGCCCCCAACTCGTGTTGCTTATTCCTTGAGTCCAATGGCCTGAATCACAATCAGAATCATTAGCCCAGTACCTTCAAGCTGTATGCCACCTCTCACTGATTTGAAATCCCATGTGTAAAGCCCTAGTTGCCCCACAGACAAAGATGCCCCTTGGGGTAACGATGGCTTTACCTCGAGCCATGGTTAGTCCGTTTGTTCATTCCAATATAGGAGACTTATAAAAATAAATTCATTATGTATATATATACATTTTAAAGAATCACGACAAGTGATATTTAAGAAAATCAAGTTTTGGGTCCTTGAAAAAAAAAGGTCAACCCGAGTGACATTTTTCGAATGTTGCAGGAATGCACATATGAAATCTTTTCTGGGCTATTAGGCTTCCAAGAGGAGCGACTCCCATTCCTAGTGCCTACCCGATTAAAAGTGGCTATCTTTAGCTCACTAACTCACCATGCCCCATCCTTCCCTCTTTTCTGGTCTCAATCAGGCATTAGAAGTGTGTCAATCCTTGAAGAAAGGTTAACCCCTATAGGCGGGATGTGATCTGAAAACAAATTTATCCGCCCGCGTATGGTCCAAATGGTCTTTTATGGCTTGTAATGTAGGCTAAGGCTCACGGCTACGAAAGAAAGGGTAAACAGGCCCAAACAAGTGTTTGAGGGTGGTGAAACCAAGGATCAATTCTTCCAATCTAAAGTCGCAATTATGCTCCAATGAAATGTTATCTCTTTTCTTATTTCTCTCGATTGCTCTAGACTGCCCCTTTTTTGGGGTTTTTCCCTAGAGTTCATCTCCTTTCATCAAGTGTAGTTTCGGATCTATTTGCACCTTCGCATTGTATTAGTGTAGACTTTTGATCAAAGGTGAATCAACCTTTCGAGACTCATCTAAGCAGAGATTCATAGGGAATCCTCTTGTCCCTTTTCTTCGTCCGATTTTCCCCTTTTACAAAATTGCACTTTTCACTTTAGTACTTTTGCTTTTAATTTCTTCAACTTTTATGTCGGTAACTTTTGACCTGATTTGGGGTAGCTCTTTTAGCATCAACTTTTCTTTCGCTGTTTCCTTTTGATGTTTTTGCTGCTCAAACTGAAAGTGTATCCAATGAATCTGTTCTCTTTTAATCCACTTAGTTCACAAGACATCATCCTCATAGCATAATCAGAATCCAATGTCATTTATTTGTCCATAGCTTTATATCTCATTTGCCCCCAGTGTAGGGGTGATCCTTGATTTGGGTTCAATCAAAAGAAAAAAGTTTAACAGGCTCAAACGGGGACAACAATGGTTTTTTTTTCATTTTCTTTCTATGTGAATGGAATTGAAGGAATGCCAAATGTCCTCCCATACACGGATATCAAAATTGGCCTTCATGTGGTAGAAGTTTTAGGGTTATCACTTCATTCAAGGACCTTGAACAACAATGTCCGAGAGGAGAAAATCCACTCAATGGGAGTGGCCCATTATTCCTGAACACTCATTGTTATTCCTCTCTTGGCCTAAGTAGAACATAGGGTTTTCATATTTAGTATCCTCACAACATCCGAATTTTCGGAAAAAGAAAATCTTTTTAAATTGAATTGAAGTTAATCTTACAAAAAGTATATACATGTGTAATAGGAAAACAAGAGTAAGCTTATAATAATAAATAATAAATGAAATGTTTAAAGAATCAATGAATACCAAAATATTTTCTAAATAACAAAATGAAACTCTCGTTATGATAAAAAATCTACAACTCAGCCTATTTCTTTTGCACTTTTCCCAAATGCACAGGGATCAACGGATTTGAATTGCCTTTACCGGTAGCCGTTTGCTCCGGGCTAGTTGTACCATTCCCCTGGGTACAATCAGTTTTCACCAATAATGAGAATTGGATTTTTGCAAAGGATTTATTTTCCTTCGACCATTCGTAAAAATGGATTTTCGATGGACGCTTGAATTATCCATTGTCTTAAACTTTATCGTGTTTAAGCACGTTGTGCTGGCATTTTTGTCAGACTTGCTCAAACATCGCTTCTTCTTTCATGAAGCGGTGTAATGTCTCCAATTCACTTTTCTTGAACCGAGACTTGCATTTTTCCCAAATGCACAAGGATTAACGGATTTGAATCGCCTTTACCGGTAGCCGTTTGCTCCGGGCTAGTTGTACCATTCCCCTGAGTACAATCAGTTTTCACCAATAATGAGAATCGGATTTTTGCAAAGGATTTATTTTCCTTTGACCATTCGCAAAAATGGATTTTCGATGGACATTTGAATTATCCATTGTCTTAAACTTTACCGCGTTTAAGCACGTTGTACCAACATTTCTGTCAGACTTGCTCAAACATCGCTTC
Source organism: Hibiscus tridactylites (assembly GCA_958450335.1). Taxonomy (NCBI): domain Eukaryota; kingdom Viridiplantae; phylum Streptophyta; class Magnoliopsida; order Malvales; family Malvaceae; genus Hibiscus; species Hibiscus tridactylites. The sequence goes on along the minus strand of OY288278.1, from coordinate 78,930,956 downwards.
TTCTTCCATGAAGCGATGTAATGTATCCGAACGTCATACTAGGCTGAGCTTTGAGCCAAGGCTTCGTCTTGATGAGCAGAAGATGCCCCTTGGGGTGGGTTTGACGTGGGACCTATAGCAAGGAGATTCTTAAAGATCGGGGTGGCCGAGTGGTCTCCCGGTACTTGAGCAACACTCATTCCTTTCAGACTGTACTGTAACAGTTAGGGTATTCCTTTCATCATATCTTGTTGGGGCTTGATGATGGTGCTCCTTAATTCTTGCTGAGTTCGTTCCATCTGACCTCTTAAATCGGCCTCTGGCTTGGCAAAGCTTTCCTCCATTTATTCATTTTAAGAATGAATGCATGTAATGTGTCGTATGCACAACAAGGATATGTGATTAAAGGTAGTGAAACAGACATGTACAACTGAATGCAAAGATGCATTGATCTGATGGACATTAATTTTATTTGTTTAATGAATGAATGAATGAATGAATGTGTCGTGTACAATGAAGACATATGATCAATCAAAATGCATAATTGAATGTAAATGTGCACTGATTTGATGGACACTAATGAACATGTTGCTCGTATAATAGAATCATATGGTTAAAGGTGATCGATCAAAAGGTATAATTGAATGCAAAGGTGCATTGAACATTAATTTCATGAATGTCAGGAGTAATCAATCAAAATGTATATGAATGCAAAGGTGCATTGGACATTAATTTCATGAATGCCATGTGTTATATGTACAACATGTGATTAAGAGTAATCTATCAAAATGTATATGAATGCAAAGGTGCATTGAACATTAATTTCATGAATGCAATGTGTCATATATACAACATAAATGCATGACTAAAGGTAATCAAACAAAATGCATAATTGAAATGCAAAGAGCAACACTGAGTTCGGCAAATATCCTCGTTAAACAACTCATCAATGGGAACCTTGGTCCGTTACAATGATCGGATGAAACCCACTACATGCAGTTCTTAAGCTAGCGTCTAGGCCGACGATTTTCTTCAAGACTCACTCAATCCCTTCTTCTTTCTTGACATGATCTTTTGCTAGGAATCGGGCGTTCTCTCATATCCTCGTTAACAAGTAGGCCAACTCTCGGTCCTGCCCCCAAGTGGTATAGGCGACGAATTATGATTAATCCACTGTCGATATTGGTACTCTTGACTTGCTCTTTGAAAGGGTCCCACTGAGCCTAACCTTCAAAGCGCATCGGGGGTGAGGTCGGAATTCCCTCTGACTTGAAGTATTTTTCCTTGTTCTAGGTTGAGACTTGATTGTCGACTCAAGGCGGCGAATTGCCCGAGAAACTTTCGATCTTGCCCCGGAAAGCTTGGTTGCTGTTCGGTGTGGTTCTCACTAATTTCCTTGCAAGACTCGGTATTTCCCAACTGTTATAGTCAAACCCAAAGCTGCCAACCGTGGAACAAATGTAGGTTGAACTCCAAAATTCGAAGTAATGCTCACTTGCCTGGGACATCTAACAAATAAGTGAGGTGACCTTTTCTTGTTTTTGAAAGCCTTTCTTGTCTCGAAAACCCGGCCATGTAGTTGCTCTCCTTGTGGCTACATTTTCGTTGAGGTCCTTCTCACTATTGTTAGAGACCATATTTCCCACTAATCAAGTCTTTAATTTCAGACTATTTCCAACTCAATGTGCTCTTTATGCAATGATGAAAAATGCAAAATAAGAGGGGAAGAAAAACAAAGGTGTTAGTCACATGATAAACATAAATCAAGGCAAGCAATGAGATTCAAGCATTAACGAAAAAAAAGGCGTAGAAACAAGCAATTAGCAAGCAAAAACCTAGACACTCTAAACTATAGGGATATCCGCATGGCTCTAACGGGGTGGGCTTCTTATGTTCTCACTCATGAGTTCAGTTCTAGCAAAGGGTACCCGAACCTATCTCATTACCTACTAAGGCAATAAGAACCCCAATTCTGGCCCATTACAGGCTTGCGAATTGGTTTCGGTTCGAGGGAAAGCACGACCTAATGACGTGGAGAGATGCTCACGTGTCAAAAGGCGTGGATTCCGAAAGTGAATTACCGACCCGTGGAGGGATACTCACGTGGGTATGGGCGTTTCACTCTCACTTAAAAAGGGTAGCTCGGGTATAGAGCTTGATGATCATGATGCAACACATGTCGATAACTTCCTTAATAATTAAATGGAAAATTAATTCGAATGCCACAAATTTCCAAAGCCCGTTCAACTTAAGTCGTATTTTCATGAAAGAACAAACTTATTAGCTTCACTTCAAATTTTAAATATTTTCTATCGATCAAATGGCAACAAGCGTTTTATTGGCTTAACTCTCATTTTTTGTTTTGTAAAAAACAAAAATTCCTCCCCAGCGGAGTCGCCAAACTGTGATAAGGTTTTTTCTTGGAAACCGCTAAGTGTGGGGCCTTATCATTATTTTCTTCTTGAAAAGGGGGTTTATTTAAAGAAAAATGGGGAATTCATGTTTTGGAAAACTTGGAGTCGCCACCGGCCACTGAGGTAGGTCGGACACCATAAAACCAGAGATTCATTTAAAACGGGTTCGGGAGTTGGTTACGCGTGGGGTAGGATTAGCACCCCCATCACGCCCGGAAATCGGTACCAAATTGCTTGTTGCCTTTTGATCGATAGAAATTATTTAAAAATCGAAGTGAATTTAATAATTGTCCTTAAATGAAAATATGACTTAAATAACACGGGTTTTATCGAATAGTGGCATTGGAATTAATTAATCATTTAATTAAAAAGGATGACGGTACACCGGACCATAGACTAAACCGACATCAAATAAGGCTGACTGCCGTGTTAGTTTAGGGTTCGGATCCCGTACGTCACCTTTATGCATGATGCGAACATATAAGAGATGATGCGTGTTATTTTCAATTTTTATGCTTTCGCTTACCTAGAGGCGGTGAAAATTAACCTAAGTATCCGATAGACATCCATTAAGCTAGGACTGTCGTTTTCGGATACCGAAGTTAATTAATACCCCTCTCGGGTTTGATTTTTAGATCCGATTGACATACTCACATGTTGGGCCGTATGATGAACAAATATATGTGCATGCATGCCATTCAAAATAACACATAGGAGAAAAGGCCCAAATTAATTAATTAAACTAAATCTTAAGGCCCAAAGGCCCATTTTAAGGCATTCCTATTTCTAAAAGAACACAAAGCCCATTTTAAATGTACCGAATCAAAAGATTATCATGGTAACATATATTCGATTCGTTTTTTATTTACCCGAGACTAACATGAACCTAGTAATTCTAAGCATTTTAGATCACATGAGGAAACCCCAAAAAAACATATATTCGATCTAACGGTGATTAAACATGCGGGACCCACTAAACTAAAAAAAAAAACGGACAAACATGCATATATATGTTCGATCCATTATGCCATTACTAACACATAACAAAAGCATACAGTAGCATATACGAAAGGGCATTAAAACATTAAATTACATTGCATTCGAATGGTGACCAAAATGAAATAAATGTAAAAACAGAGGCTGAAATCAGAAAAAAAAACAAAGACTCTAAACTGTAAAGACCCTATTGAACACGGGTAAAAAGGGGAAGGACCGAACACGTAAATAACCCCTAAAGAACTCGATCTGGGGACTAAAAGACGAACCGACTCAGACTACGAGGGACCTAGGATGTAATATGACCATGCGGCGACCCTTACTGCGTTAATACCCCGACGCGGAGGGACTGGACTCGCTATTTACCCAAAAAAACCTAGATCGCCTATTTATATCACCTAAACTTCCCGCGGCCCTCTCTTTTGCTTAACCTAAACCCTAGCCGCCTCTAAAAAAACCTCACCTTTCTCTCGACCTCGGACGCCGGCCGGTGCTAGTCACCGTCCGGTGGACTCTATCCTCTCTGACCAGTGAACCAAACCTTAAAGAGACCCAAAAAAGATGACCTTTCACTCCCCGAAACCAGAACGCCTCACCCTTGTACTAAAAAAAACAACCTGAAAACCCTATTTTTACCCCTCGAAACGAAACGACGCGAAAGAGGAAGAAAAAGGGGTCTCTCCGTCTTGGCCGAGTCACCGCTCAAAGCCGTTAAGGCTGGGTTTATTCTCGACGAAAAGGAGGAGACAGACTCGGAAAAACCAGAAGGTAAAAGACTCCCTTTTTTATTTATTTAGAGCATGCAATAAGATGGATTATTTACCTGAATGATTTTGGTTTTGATTGCTCTTCGTGCTTTTTCTTGGGAGTTTCACGAATCCCTTACAATAAAGCTGTCGATTCGGTTTTATAGCCGAAAAATCGAAGCTTTTTACATTTTAGTTAATAAGATGAAAAAGGCTCATTGGTTCGTATTGTGTTTTTGGCCGGATTCATGCAAGGCTCTGTTATTCTCTGCCATTCCGTTGCTGCATTTGGTTTCTTTTGAGGATTCCTTTCTGTATTTCTTTTTTTTGCTTTCTTTTGTATTTTGCTAACCGTTTCATTTGCTGCATGTCGTACGGCGTTGACGTGGTCGTCGGATCTGCCGTTGGGACGGACGGAGGAGATGTGGTGAGCGCTCGGATGAATCTGGAGGGGCGGGCGTGGGCTTCATGCGCGCGAGTGGGGATCTGAGGCGTCGCGCGTGGGTGCGTGTTGCGTCTCGTGGCATCCGGACCGTCAGATCGAGATTGTGATCTGACGGCCCAGCTTCTTGGCGGCGCGGGATCATCAGCTGATGGGGATCTAGGGCTTCCGCGAGCAAACGATCTGGGCCGTCTGATGTCCCTTTGATCCAATGGCCTAGATTGGGGGGCGGCTGCAACATGTAAAAACTGGTTAGGGTTTCCCTACCCGGATTTGGACCCGTAACCATTTTGGGCCAACCGGGTCTGTATTCAGACAGATTGGGTTTTGTATATTTATTTGGACTCATTTAAATAAAACACTCACATATTCTGGGCTTTGTTTATTTATATTAGACTTATTTATTTATTTAGGTTTGTTTTATATTTACCAAGTGTCCATATATGTATACGTAATTCGGTATTATCTCTTCTTTCTTTCATTTAATTCGAATCAATGTAATACCAGTATTAAATATACCCCTTCAATAATATGTTAACAACCTTCATATATAGCAATCAACAATAGTAATAAATAAACAAATAAGTGAGACGGTACATAGTAATATTAGTATAAACAATAATAAAATGGATAGTAGATAATAGGTGGTAATTAGAAGGTTAATAGCCCGACATTTTAAAAATAATATGTATATACTTATGTTAATAGATTAAAGCCTAAACATGAATAGACAAAGCCCAATGTGATTAAGTAAAGCCCGACATGGCTAATAAGGCCCAACATGGCTAAACAAAGCCCAATATGGCTAAGTAAAGCCCCACATGGCTAAATAAAGCCCTATGTTATTTAAGTATACTTAAGGGCTAAATAGCCCGGACAAAATTAGTGATTACAATGTCTCATGAATATTTTTGGCGCATTTGGTATAATCGCCTTAGTGAATACTAATTGAGAAAATACTATAACAATGATCAGATTTCCTTATGTATTTTATAAAGGAGTTTGGATCAAGATCCATTATGATAATTTTAGAACTCCTAAAGAGCTTCAAATTGGAAACTCATGAAGTAATTTCAATACAAGTACTTGAATCTTGACATCAAGTTTATCTCGACCTGAAGATCGAGCATTTTTTCTTTTGTCTATGAATAGACATAAGCTGAAAGAATCTTAAAGAAGATTCAATATGAATAGAGCATATCTATTGAGTATCCCAATAGTTGTAAGATTGTTGGATGTGAATAAAGATAATTATATCTTTTCTTAGTCTTGAAGCATTATATATTAGTTGGTCAAGAAATATCTATGAATATACAAAGATCATTACATTTAGATCTTCAAACATTCGTTGATGCCTCCTCAAATGTCGTAGAAATAATTGTTATGCACGAGGCAAGCCAAAAAAAATGTGTTTGGCTAAGACTATTGACCCAACATATCCAAAAGATATGTGGATTTACTTTCACAAGATATGATAAAAGCTATCTTGTGTGAAAATAACGCAAGATGTATATCTCAGTTTGAAAGTGGATACATCATGGAACATATTACTCCAAAGTTTCATTCCCACGATCTTTAGAAAAATGATATTCAAGATTAAATTATGAAGATTCAAAGATCTTCTATGATGTTTGCATGAGGGGGAGTAAATACGCGTTGCACTCTTTTTTCCTTAACCGATGTTTTGTCCCAATGGATTTTCCTGGTAAGGTTTTTAATGAGGCAACATGTTATGCGTATCAAAGATGTGTGTACTCTTTTTCCTTCACTAAATTTTTTTTTCCACTGGGTTTTTATCTTAGTAAAGTTTTAACGAGACACATTATCTTCATAGACATCTAAGGGGGAGTGTTATGAATATTTATCTATGTGGATGTCTATCATGATTAGAACTTTATCAAAGGAGTTTGATTTATTTATTATTAGGAATATTATCTCTATGAATTAGAGTTTAATGTATTATGTACTTCTTATGCCTATAAATAGATGATTCATTGAAGGCATTGTATATAAGTCTATATTTGAGAATAATACAAATCTCTCTCTTTCTCTCATCTTTTTGTTCTTTTTGTTCTTATTCTTGTTCTTTTTTATTTTATTCACAACACTTTAAAACTATTGTTGCCGCCGGCCTCTTTAAACAAAAATAAAGAGCGGGGTACTGAAATCCTAGAAGAGAAAAGAAGAGCGGCTAGTAATTAATATAATCAGTTATATTATTATTTTTATTTGGACTGATCGAAATTTCATCCCATTGTAAGCTTGGACAAAAATGAATTGTCCTTTATCAGCTTACGTGGAAAAACATTGCCACGTGGCACAAATCGAACACCACCATGCTTACAACGTGTCACGCAAAGGCGCCGGTTGACCGGCAGCCACTCCCAGGTCAAAATTACAGTGTTTTGAGAGTGCCGTTCAAAGCTGGCCGAAACAATCAGAATATGAAAAAAATGGCGCCCAAGCGAACCAAAAAGACGGCGCCGACTCCCGACCCAGAAGGGATTTTCGCCGGTATGACGGTTTTCTTAATCGAAAACGGCGTCCAGTCTCTCCGTTTAAAGGTCTCTCCGTTCCCTACTCTCCATTAATATAACTATCTCATTTACCTGCCGCAGTTTTTTATATTGCTTTTTATTGGGTGAATTCCAGATTTGGAAGGAAAAACTGCTACAAATGGGAGCTAAGATTGAGACTCAGTTTTCCGAGAAAGTGACTCATGTTTTTGGTATCAGCTCTGATGCTCTTTCTAACCACGTCGATGAGGACCAATTGGCTCGTTTCAAAGGGGTCAGTGCTTTTTCTCTCTTTTAATTTGATAGGATTTCTATGAAGGAATTTGGAACCTTTCTTTCAATTAGAAATTTTCCGTTTTTAAGTTTGCATTCATAAATTGAATAACAAATGAGGGAATTTGAATTCGGCAAATTTATAAAGAACATGGATTTTTAGGGTTGTGTTTGGGAACTTAGATTTCAAAAAGAAAAAGATTTGGATTTAAAAAGTAGTGTAAGTTGTTGAATGAAACACATGTAAATGGCATTCATGATTGTTTTTCAAATTTATAGATTTAGTTTAGCAGTGAATTTGAAACACTTATATGCATTTGTGAGTTTGAAAATCATATGTTTATACGTTTTAAATATATAACCATACTGATTATTAACTAATTTTCATGAAATGTGTGTATTTTATTACCACAGTTTATATGAAAAAGGAAATCCAAATCCACATTATTTTCGAAACACAGCTTGGTGGTGGATGTGAAATACTTGTAGACGTTTGTGAATTCAAAATTCATCTTGTTATACCATTTAAAATATATTGGTTTATCGAACTGTAGCTAATTTGTATATAGTGTGTGCGTTTCATTCTCACAATTTATATAGGAAGCTAAGTTCAAATTCATTATCTCAAATCCATCTTCTAGACATTACAGAATCATCATTTGAATGATTCATTTATTTCGATGAGTTGTGCACATGTTGAAATTTATTTCTGAGGCGCTTGTTTGAAGTATAAGTTGTTTTGCAATAACTACTTGTTGCAGCATGTTCTTTCGTATCGGTGGTTGGAGGACAGCTTGGCAGCTGGTGAAAAGGTTTCTGAGGATTTCTACACCCTGAAAGTGGATCCAGCAGGATTGGATATACCTGACCCAAAGAGAAATTCTTCCGGCTATGATGAACAATCGCATTGCAAAAGGATTAAATCCTCACCCAAAGAGATAAAACAAACTAATGAAGAAAGGAAAGGAGATATAGAAACTAGCTTTGCATCAGCAGCATCAGATACTGAGCCCCAATCTCCCAGCTCCATAAGTAGCAGTCCTGAAAACCTCGGTAGTACTCAAGATAAGGATGTGAGTTCCCTGTTCCATTGTTAGTGCAGATGAAAATTGTCTATCTTGTCCATTCTTTGTCTGCTTAATGCAAATAATAGCCTTAAAAATAAGCGCCTTAACAGTGAACTGTATGCTTTTAAGTTTCAAGTTTTTGTTCTGATTGTATAGTTATACTATGTTTGCTGATCAGGTTGGCGTGCCAACATCTATGCCGCACAGTCCGCCAGATTTAAACAAAGACATTACAGAGATATTTGGGAAACTTGTGAACATATATAGAGGTGAAACTTGTTTTGCTTCAGATATGTGCCATTACTACTAATTATAAATTGCTTTCGGAGGATCTAATATGATATGTTTAATTTCTATCAAAAGCATTGGGTGATGACCGCAGATCATTTAGCTACTACAAGGCTATTGCAGTTGTTGAGAAGTTGCCCTTTAAAATTGAAAGTGCAGATCAGGTAAAAGGTCTGCCTGGAATTGGAAAGTCAATGCAAGATCATGTAAGTGAACATGTTTCGGTCGAAATTTTGCTTGCAGCATTTGTTGCATGGTTTGGTTAACTTGTTTGAATTTTTCCATTTAGACTTTTGTGAGAGGACAGTAATGTGGGACAGAGGGAGTAATCTAGATTACCAGAAAATGCACCTTCTAAGCAGTTTTCAAAGACATATAAACTTTTTAGTCTCCTAAAATTTATCCCGGCTGTTGGATTATTTATGCAGATTCAGGAGATAGTGACTACTGGAAAGTTATCCAAGTTGGAGCACTTTGAAACTGATGAGAAGGTAAGATAAACGGTTATTTTTCAATTTAATTTAGACTACTCTTTTCTTTTTCTTTCTTTGGACTTGCTTTTACAAATATAAATTTGCTTTACGATTATTGGCTCATATGTATATTTGGTAGTAAATTTTATGGATAGGAAATGCATGCTAATATTTATCTACTTTACAACATTTTCTTTTCAAAATCTTTTGCAGGTAAGGGCAATAAGTTTATTTGGCGATGTTTGGGGTATTGGTCCAGCTACAGCCCTAAAATTATTTGAGAAAGGACACCGCACATTAGATGACTTGAAGAACGAAGATTCTTTAACAAATTCTCAAGTGATAGGGTTGAAATATTTTGATGATATTAAGACAAGGATTCCACGACATGAGGTCAGGCTACTATGTTCCTGCCTAGGGGATTTTTCATGACTGAATTTTCAGTTATTTCCCTTACCTTTATGGAAACATTTATGTGTTTTCTGGGTGCTCAGGCTCAAGAGATGGAATCTCTTTTACAGAAAGTTGCAGAAGATATCGTACCTGGGGTGAGCACTCAAATTTTAGACTGAACTAGGATATTATAATGCGTTAAATTTTGAATTTGGTAAAGCTATATTCTGGTGCTAGAACAGTTTTCTGTTTATGTTTTGCATATGTGTTTGTCTCACAGATTAGACTGGTATCCACCCGTTCTGCTTTTGCTTTCACTATTATTATAATATGCTAATTGAGTACTAAAGTTGTTGGTTCAATTATCATTTGTGTTATAATTAGGGATATAATTGAGCTGAGTCTAATCAATACATTGCCAAGCTCAAATTTGGATTGATAGAAAATCTTGAGACTTTAAATTTGGCTTGAGCTCGACTGAGCTTCATTTTTTCATGCTTGAACCCTGCTTGTAATACATTGCCAAACATTATTGTCTCCGTTTACTAAATACTTTTATGCATATTGAATATATTACAAAACAAAGGACGAAAACCTTTCGCTATGGTTATTAAAGTACAAAAACTTAACTCGACTCATTACTCGAGTAGCTCAAGCTTGACTTTGATAGTGACCGAGTAAAACTTGATGATTCACTGAGTCAAGCCTGAGTAACCTTCCCTACGAGGAGTTTGACCTGCTTACACCCCTAATTGTAATGGTGCAGTTGGCTATAACTTGAATTATTCTAATATTCTAATGTACAATTCAGCTTGTAGCTCAGCACAAGAGATTCATAATGCATGTAACATTTGATTAAGACATTAAGTTGTACTTAAGTAGTACCGTTTCTTTTACTGAAACCTAGTGTGTTCATGAAATAGGCCTGCAACAGCACCTTAAATAAATTTTATTTTTGGAGTTTTTGGTTTACACATAAAAGGGAATTATTGCAGCTGTAAATCAAACTCTGGGAAAAGCAGCCTCCACTGGTGCGTATTATGGCCCCAGAAGCAGCACAGCACCTAATCCATTTTGGGAACTGTATAACTTAAGGCTGACTTACAAGCTTATAGCCGACCTTTATTCTAAGTTCCTAAAGGAAAAAAACTTAAGAAGAGAGTAGGCTATTGGATTAAATCCCCTTCCCTCCGGCCAGGTCAACTTGTTTACAGCAGAATGAAGTGAACTATGTTCTCAAATTTCATAGGTAAGAGAGAATTTTAGTAGGTTGTAGCATTATCTTTTCTCTGTCATGGTATCGTATTTTAGGAGTAGGGTTCTACTAGCACGGAATTGCAAGCAGATATTTTTGTGTTTAATAGTGTTTGCATCCGCTGGATTCTGTTTGTTAGAATAAGGTCTGCTGTTTTTTTTTTCTGCTCAGCAGAATATAAATTTTATTAATACTCAAACCACCAACAAGGTTGGAGTACAACAGGGAAATAAAAACTGAGTCACACCAAAATAGGCAAACAAAAGATGCTCCTCAACCTCAAACAAAATCTGCTGTTATTTGACTTGATATGTATCAGCGATCTTCATTAAGCAGCGATCTTCATGTTATTAGAAGTTATAGCATTGGCTTAATAATGTCTATGTGAGTCCTCTAATTTTTTCTTATGTTTCTCTTGAAGATGGTTGTTGTATGTGGGGGGTCATATAGACGTGGAAAAGCTTCTTGCGGAGATTTAGACATCGTAATTACACATCCTGATGGAAAAAGGTTTAAATTCTAATTCCTTCTTTGGCTTCTGTCTTTACTTTCCTAGTTAAATGGATTTTGCTTGAAATCGGCTTATCATTTTAAAAAAGAAAAAGGATGAGTATTACATGTTAACTCCAGTCATCAACTATAAAGTAAAACGTAAGTGTTTTTTTCCTACTATATATTGCCTTTTTGCTGCTGTCATTCAAGTTGATCTTGATTGATGCGAGTTGGGTCACATCAGACTGTTAGGAAGTCTCCACGCTCATAAAATATCTAGTGGTTTAGGCAGGATAAGATAACTTCTGTATCTTCTAGTGCCTATTAAGAAGCAGAACGGCCTTCTTTGTTTGATTTTCAGTTTGCTGCTGCATCCATCAGATCCTAAGACATTTTCCCGCAAATATATATCACTTTTGAACAGAATGTGGTCTGTTTTCATTACGCCTTTTCCTCTTAACTCATATATAAATATATGCGTGTATTATATTACCTGTTATTGTCTTCCTGCTCTCTGTTTAACAATTTATGATATTTCTTCCAACAAATTGGATTGACTGCTCTCTTATTTCAGTCATAAAGGTTTTCTTCAAAAATATGTCAAGCACTTAAAAGAGATGAAGTTTCTAAGAGAAGATTTGATTTTTAGCACCCATAGTGAGGAGGTAAATGTTTGTTCTATTGTTTCTATTTTACTCAGCACTATATTGATGATGAGGGTAGCTATGCATGCATGACACACTGATATGATATTTATAATTTTAGGCTTTCCTTCAGTTGCATACAAGAAAAACATGCTTCTACTAAGCAAATATTGGCAAATTATAATTGCTTCTATTTGATTTGTGCAAGGTTGCAGAACGATATTGTCTTTCATTGGCATTTAATACCAATATATTACCTCTTGTTGTAAGACATGCAGGATGCAGCCTCTACAATTTGTAGATAGCCGAGTTCATGTGTAAGCTAACAGTATTTTCTATGAAAAATTCAATTGCAAAAGCAAAATTAGCTAACAGTTTAATTTGTTTATTTGACTTTCCCAGATAGGGTAGCTGTAATTTTGTAATACTAAATACTTGTTGTCTGACCTGTAAGATTCATTGTGTTGAATTTCTTGACTCCTGCTCTATAATGTTTCTCTCATTCCATTGCATTTCACATTTACTTCTCTATGTTATGTGAATAGGGTACTGATTCAGGTGTTGACACATATTTTGGTCTTTGCACTTATCCTGGACGAGAGCTTAGGCATCGGGTTGACTTTAAGGTAGCTTGATGATTTTTATATTGTAACTAGAATATATTGTCATGGGAAAAAAGGAGAAGAAGAAGAAGATGGTTATGAGCAACCTCTTCTCTTTCATTTTATTGGATATTTATTATACATCCTTATTTAGCATGCTTTACTTAATTATTGACCTTATATTTTCAGGTCTTGAAAAACTTAATCTTCTTACCGGTCTTGTCATGCCACATTGGATTTTATGTCCAAATTATTTTCATGTGATATTATGGAGGTTACAGTATATAATATATAATTAATTTGCTTGTATGCTCTACTTCTACCATGTAGGTATATCCAAGGGGCATATATGCATTCGGACTAGTAGCGTGGACTGGGAATGATGTGCTAAATAGAAGGCATGTTCCTTAATTATCAAAAACATGCAATTAGTATGAGAATAGGCTTGCTGTTGGTTTTTATACCTCTGGGCTTGTTCATTGTGCAATTTGTTACTATTCATACAATGAAAGACCTCTCCTGATGGCATTATCGGGGATTTTTTTTTCTTTGTTTCTTGATTGCATCTGTCCTTGTTGCTATGGAGCAGATACATGTTGACACTGGCATTGATCCTTTAGTGCAGGTTGAGACTGCTAGCAGAATCCAAAGGATACCGACTTGACGATACAGGGCTGTTTCCAGCCACTCACGGTTCAGGTGGTAAACGGGTAAGGTTTTTGGTATGGCTGCATGTAGGACGTAGCCTTTAGCTAAACCTCCATAATATGGATAGATTCTTTTGTAGGGTTCAAGAGGTACTGCAAGTTTGAAAATGGAAACAGAGAAGGAGGTGTTTGATTTTCTTGGATTTCCATGGCTTGAACCGCATGAAAGGAATCTTTGAAACGACAGCACGGACCTGTGATGCAGGTACATGGCAAATCATTTCATACATAGAAGCCTAGAAACTCAAATTTTGCTCCTCTGTGGAAGCAGCTGAACGCTGTCTAATTTTAATGAAACAAATCAAACAATATTTCGAATGAATCATAAACTTATCTTCATCTTCCGATATAAGCATTCTTAAAAGGTGATGTTTGATAAATTTATGATTCGAATGTTAGCGTTCGCCGCACATATGTATTAAAAACTCTTTACCATAGAGTTGCCAAGACAGGGTTGATCTACCATCTGTAGGTAAGCTTATGATGCATATCGAGATGTGATCTGCATGATTATAAACCAATTCAAATCACAACCAAAAACCTTTTGACTTCATTTAGTGAAATTCTCAGACGTTGTCATATTTCTTCATGACCTTGGAAAATGCCGGTTGATTCAAAAAATTATGTTCTTAGTTCAAGTATCAATTTAGTATTTAAACTAAGTACATTCTTTCAAAATTTTATACTTGAGCCATTAATCTTGTACTATATGTTTTAATTATCATTTGATATGGGAACCAAACAAAACATTACAAGATAGCCACCAAATCTTATTTAGGTAAAATTCTTTCGCTAGTCCTTATGTTATGTGTTAGTTGTAAATTATTCATCTTTCCTCTAATCTAATCATTTTTATTTCTTATACTTTATAAAATTTTAATTTTAATCCATATGGTAATCGTTAATTGATATGGTAGAATTACCTCAAAATCTAATAACTTCACAATTAATCTAGCACTCACTAATATGATTCGAAAAAACCTCAAACTCTAAGTTCAACAAATCTGCAATGAAGCATGATCTTGATGTAGAAAATAAGATATGATGAATATGATGGAAGTGGCGTTGAATAGATTTGTCCTTGGCACGAATCTCTTCGATAAATGAATAATTGCGAGATAGATGTTGTTTTTCTTGGACACCCCCTAATTTCTTAAGCCTAATTGAATAGGCAAACACCCTCAATTTCTAGGCAAGCAAAAGTGTGAAGATAATTTCCCCACAAAAATTTAAAGAACTCAAAAATTCATGATGTTTTCTTAAGCAAATATACCTTTAAATAGACTACAAATAAAGAGTTTAACTTGATCTAATTTAAAAAAATTAATAAATAAATAACATATATAATCCTAAATGATCTAAATATCTCCGTAAATAAATATCTCTGTAAAGAATTCTCGATTGAATTTAAGTACAAATAATTAATAAAATTATTGAAAATTCATAATAAATAATAATTCTCGTAATGAATTCGTATAAAGATTTCTGCTCGCGCAATCTTCACTAAAACAAACATAACTTGAGTTTTCAACGTCGGATTGATACTCTTCAAGATGCGTTGAAAAGCTAAGAAACAAATGGATGTGTTTGAAGAAGACACATTGACCTAGAAGTGCCATAATTCCATCCGGAAATTCGATGCAAGTTGGCTAATTTCAGACTTAAAAAACAGCTTCAGCTTTTTGACTAATTGCATTATTTTAGCCCTCTCATACATGTATCATTAATTTTATTAGTAGTCATTGTATCATGTATAAGTTTTAGATTTAATTTAGAGTCTTTTTATGGAATAATAGTTAGACTTTAAGCATGGAAATAGATAGAAACATGTCCAGGTAAAATAAATATAATTTAGATACTAAACCATGAATACTATAAAACATACATATATTGGAAGTGCACATCTACTGAAAACTGGATGGAGTAAACATATGTAATTGGTATGGAGTCTGATACTTGTAAATATTGTATATCATGCAGCAGTTAACTGCATTTTTGGATACAATACAACACAAAAGGAGGCTACATATATTATGCCAACTACAACTCTACCATGGATTCACTACTAGGGTTGGTCCGCAATCCGACAGGTTACGTGAAGTCTAAACTAGGACTAAGAGCCTTTGTACTTGGGGTCGGAGTTTGAGGGAGTTCACTTAATTTTTTTAAAACATTTAGACGTTTAGATTAAAATTTTTAAAAATTCTGAACGGTTTAATTTAATTTTTTCTAAAATTTGGGGTTTGACTAAACTTTTTTAGAAAATAATACTTTAAGACAATTTTAAAAATTTTAAGGAGGATACTTAATTAAAAATATTTAAAATTTTAAAACATGATAATAATATTTTAAATTTTGAAAGGGGCCAAATTAAAAAATTTCAAAATATGAAATATTAAATAATATAATTTTAAACTGGCCCTATTATCATTTGGCTCTGTAGTCACCATCCTCGGTGGTTTTCTTATGGTCAGTTGGACATTGTTTTTGAAAAGTGCGGTGAATAAATATTTTTAAAAAATATTTTTTTTACTTAGAATGAAAGTTTTTGGTATGGTTATCAAAAAGTACTTTTAAATATATAAAACATATATTTTAGACATTTTTTGAAAAATATAAAGAGATTGACAATATAAATAATAGTAGTGGAAATTAGGTGGGGAATATGCGAAAACTGCGGGGACTCTAACCGACAGAGATGGGGAATAACTAAAATTTTCACCTATGAGGATGGGGACAAGCGAAGTTTTATCACCGAAGCTCAAATGGGATGAGGACGGGAATTGTTATATCAGAATCATGAGAATAATCGAATCGCAACTGTATAAATAACCGTGGGATCTCAAAAAGTATCCGTCAGGATCTCGACATTTTACAAAAAATTTAAAAATATATACTTATTTATCAATATACCTTTATACATATCTTAATAAAAAAAATCTTAATTATATTATTATTACTTTAACTTTCTCTCAAACCTAGACACACTCAAGTTTCTCAACATGCTTCTATCTTAGTTTTTAGATATAAGCTAAAGCCCTCGTATAAATCTTCTAAAACACAACACTCTTTCAATCTTATCATTTCGTAATTGCTTCCAATCGAAATATCCAAACTTTATATTTTAAACTGAATTGGTCATTTATTTTGATTAGTAAAATAGTAATTTCGTTTAATTTTTTGGGTTGAGGATTCCTCGAAAAACCACACTGATCCGTGCGGAGAGGTTATGGAAATGATAAAAATTGCCGAAATATTTAATAAAAATTTTACGAAATTGTAACCGCGAGTGTTGAAGATGGAGTGAAGAATACAAAACCGCCCTCTCTCTACCCGATTTTTACTCATACTAAACAGTGATAAATAAGTAATTTTATTTAAAATTTCTTTTAAAAAAATCTCAAAGCTATAAATTTTAGATTTTTTTATATAAAAAAAAGTTGAAAAACACTTTTAGTTTCAAAAGTTACTTGTTTTGTATTGGTTTTGTCCCAAAAACGTATAAAGCATTACAAAATGGGCCTTAGTTTTTGTGGCGGTTCCCGGAAAATTTTAAAAGAAGGCGAGTTAAAAGAGATTAAAAAGAGGTGGTAAATAAATTCTTATAAAATTGTAAAAATTTGTATATTGACTTTATATACAAACACAAATTCATACAATTTTGTAAAGGATTTGTATATATACACAAATCGTTATATTTTCTAAAAAAATTTAAAATGGTAAGGATTTACGTATATAAACAAATTTTTTACAAATTTTTAAAGAATTTGTGTTTGTACACAAAAGTCATACACAAATTTTTATAATTTGTGTACCGCCTCTTTTTTACCTCTTTCTAGTTGGTCTTCCTTAAAATCTCCCGTGGTCTCCTCTCTCTTTCATGTTCTATTTCCGTGAAGAAAATTTAAGTTTGCACATTTGATTTTTTTCATTCTTAATTTAATACATGAACTTTTTCGGCATCAACTATTTTACTCATTTTTGTTATAGAAACTGGCATGGAACTTTGAACTAGTAAAAAATATCACGTGACAATTTTTAAAAGATAAAAGCTCTCCATTTATTGAAGATATAATAAAAGATTTTCCTTATTTTTTAAATTAATTTTTAATTTTATCCTTAAAATTTAAAAATTCAAAAATAAATATTTACCATTTATTTAAAATATTTTCCTCCTTATATTTTAACTATTCAAATATATGTTTTCTTTTATCGCTTTTATATTTTTAATTTGTCTCATTTAAATTATTTTTTTTTGAAAATTTTAACAAAATATTAAAATTATATATTTTTTTTACTTATTTTTAGTTTTTGAAGTAAACTTTTTTTAGATTAAATTGTCATTTCAATTATTTTATATCACATGTGTTACAAGAAAAATTCTTTCTAAAATCAAGTTAAAATCAACAAAAGACAATTAATAATTTGACACTAATAATAAAGCGCTAATGTAATTTTATTTTTCAGACCTAATAATTAAATGATTAATTTATAATTTAATAAAATATTAAAAATTAAATTGTAAATGAAAATTTTGAAATTGAAAATTTTAAACTTTAAAACTTATTTATGCCCTCGAAGAAAAGTTTACGTTGATACGAAAGGCCTTCTGACCATCTCCACTTCTTTTCCTTTGTTAGATTTTATTGAAAAATATATTGATCTATATGTTTAATTTTATTGAAGTCCCTTTACCTAGTGATGTTGTGAGGTTATTGGCTATTAATATTAATTTTTTCAAGTAAAAATTTTAGGACCGTCTTCCACTGTAGTGAGTAGAGGTATTTATGGTTAACCGTTGTAGTATGTTGGTTAACCATTCTGAGTATAATGAGATTAATATTATGGGATGAATATAATGAGATTAAAACATTATCTTTAAATATTATCATCTGATTGCACTAAAAACAGAACCTACAAGTTAATCGTTGTAGTATGTTGGTCAACCTTGAACACTCCTATTTTCAAGGATGGTTTAGATGGATGAAAAAACTTCAAAAATCCTTAACTTACATATATTAAACTACATGTCAATGTTCCATAAACCTAGGCGGATCTAAAAATTTAAGAATGAGGGTGCAAATGCTCCCCTTTTGGGCCACGTGGCTCAGCCATTGCCTACAAGTTAATCGTTATAATATATTGGTTAACCATAAACACTCCTAGTTGTGAGGTTATTGGTCATTAAAAATTGTAGTATAAATTATTAAATTCATGTCTATTTTTACTGTTTTCTTAGTATTAAGTTAATTTTTTAAATATTAAATTGTTATCCTAATTATTTTATAATTTGTTACCAAAATTTTCTCTTCTTAAAGTTAAGTAAAAAGTTAACTAAATACAATTAATAATTTGACACTTATAATAAAATGCTAATGTAATTTTATTTTTCAAACCTATTAAGTAAATAATTAATTAATAATTTAATAAAAATTATTAAAATTTAAATTGTAAGTTAAAACATTGTAATTTGAAATCTTAAAACTAATTCATGCCCTCGAAAAAAAAATGCTCTGATACTAAGTGTCCTTTACCAAGTCGCGTTGTGAAGCTATCGACTATTAATATTATTCCTTTCATAGTAAAAATTTTAGGATTGTCTTACACTTATGTTCATTTTTTTAATAAGACAATTTCAAGTAATTTTAAAATCTACATTGCTTTCCTCCACCGTTGGTTCCAATGATGAAATTCTTCGTGTAAATTTTTTGTGCAACTTTTTAGGTAGTATTTTACCTTGATCTGATGATAAAAAATTAAAGTATGTTTAGGAGAAACACAATTGTGAATATGTCGAGAGATATTAATTATGAGAAGTCGGTGATTAAGACGAGAGGGCTTTGTGATGGAGCAACAATATAAAAATATCAGCAGCCAGATAAGGATCTTGATGCTTTAGTGTCAATTGTGAATGATGATAGTGTGATTAACATGATGAAAGAGTATGAGAAGTCGAATTCAAGTGATGGGTTCACTACGCTTAGAATTTTTTTATTTTCGCATCTTGACCAAGATAGTTTATTCAATATGTTAATCAAAACTAGAGAGATTGAGAGGAGGTTTGTGGATGCTTTAAAATGTTTGAAAAAATGTCCTATTTTTTAGGAAATATGATTCATTTGTGGTATCTTCAGTTTTTGACTATATTTATTTAACAGAATAATTCCTTAACCGTGAGTACTAATGGCGGGATTCATAATTAAAAGAATGTTGAGATATCCATACCACTATATAACTTGTTTAGCCATATGTTGAAGACCAGTATAGAACAAAAAAAATAAGAAATAATCAATTAAATGAGATCAAATCATATTATTTGCGAATAAATAAATATGATCAAATTAAAATAATATGAGGCTAATGATGATTGAATTTATTTATTTATTTTTAATTACGACTAAATTGATTAAATGTGTATATATGAATAATTTAATGTGTTATAATAAAAAAAATTAATTGTCACATCACCCTAGCGAATGTTAATGGCTAATGGATATTTTAGGGTAAACTAGATAAATGGCCCTTCGACTATGCTCTAATTTTTTTTGCGTCTTCAACCTATCAAAAGTTATAAACTGGTCCCTCGACTTAAAAAAGTAACAAATTGATCTGATGCCGTTAAGAATTGAAAGGTTGATGACGTGTCAACTAATATAAATTTGTATAATTGCATAGTTATCCATCAAGTTCCACACTTATTTTATTTTGACCATAATCTTAAAAAATTAACCCACATTTTTTAATATTATATCAATTTAGTCCCTTGATAATCTTCAAACACGTTCTCGATTTCTTTGTAGTCGTGTTCCCGTGATTTTTGTTCGTTCTTCTAAATTTTGGATGAAAATGAATTGAAGAATTAAAGGAGGAAGGAAATAGAAAAAGAAGATAGACTAAATTGATAGACTATTAAAATAATGAGGGTTAATTTTTTTAAAATTGGGGTCAAATTAAAAAAGTGTAGAACTTGAAGGCTAACTATTTAATTATATCAATTTATATTAACTGCCACATCATCAGTCGTTAAATCTTTAACGACATCGAACCAATTTGTTACTTTTTAATTAGGGGACTAGTTTATAACTTTCGATAGTCGTGGACAAAAGAATTAGAGCATATTCGGGGACCATTTATGTAGTTTACCCATTATTTTATAACAAAATTTAAAATTTAATGCTTATTATGTAACATTTGAAAGTTTGATGGTAATTTTAAAATATTTAGAATAATTAAGATAATATTTTATCATTTGAGATCATGAAAGTAAACTAGAATGAAGAGAAATTATATCATGAGTCGTTCCCGCCACGTTTTTTATGAGACCAACCAATAAAAATCACTCACCTCATTATTTATTTCCATGTTATAAATTTATCAAGTGAATTTCCACTCATATTTATTGTAAATTAATTTTAAAAACATATTTTACCAAGTAAAGATTCACTTGGTAAAAATATAACATAATAAAAATAATGAAATATGTGGTTTTTATTAGTTGGTCCTATAGATGATGTGGCGTGAATGACCCATGATATAATTTCTCCAGAATAAACAAACTACACTAAATATAATTGTCTTCAAATACGATTGATTTTTATCTTTATCTTTATCTATGAAATTGATTATTTTTTTCACTTATAAATTCTCAATAAATTTAGTGGTGTAAGTCATAATCAATTTGTATTGCATTCAATATTTAAAATGGTGGGGGTGAGAGGGAGTAGGTGGTTTTGGGTTGTTGATTTTGCAAATTGTACATGGAATTAGTCAGGGCAACCAAAAACCCCTTTTAAACTTTGATTCAGTAATAATCATAGCATACATATTTTTTCAACATAATTCTCAATGGCATCTGCAAATAGTAACATGTTTCCACATTGTCATGTCTATTTTGCTCTATCAATCAAATATCCTCACTTTTTTATAATAAAAGTTTATTGTTTGATACAGCTTAATCAATCAATAAATTAAATATTAATATTTATATAAAAATAAAATAAAAATTAAGTGTTAACATTATTTTATTTAAAACTCGAGTCCTACGAACCAAATCTAGCTTACATGTTCAACGGAATTAATTTACAGAATAAATACAACATGTATGCATGAAAGTAATTCAATCGTGTGGACCCAATGCAACATGTAGACAGGGTGAATCCAGGGGCATGTAGCATGGTAAATTTTTAATTATAGTCCTTTCAAAAACTAATTAGTTCAGTTTAATCTCTGTTAGCTACTTAATTAATGAAAATATTGTATTTTTATCCCTCAATAATTAATAATTCAATTTAAAACATTTTTTCACTCAAGAATTTTTGGCTACTCCTGTTTTTTTATTTAAAAAATTCTTGGCTTGGCCCCTACATACAGAATTAATGCACGAAATTGAATGTTATATACAAGCGAACGGATGTATGAATTGGTACTATCAAACATAAATCTGAATTTTTATTTCACGATTAATATTATTTTAGATTTTAAATTTAGAAAAAATATCTCATGCGCTAGCATGGACGGACGCAGAAGAACTTATAAAATTTTAGGGGAGGCGAATTTATAAAATTTCAAATTTCATGCGGCAAAAATATATTATCAATGAGAAATACATATAAATTTTCTAAAAAATTCTAAATCTTATAAGAATTTCAAATTTTTAGGGAGCGACCTCCCCCTCCAGCCCCCCTCTAGGTCCATCCATGTGCACTGGTGGTAGAAACAAAAAATCTCCACAAGAGCGTTAGTTTTAGGGTGTAGGGACTGGTTTAGGGTTTATAGGTTTGAGCATGTATGTTTAGAATTCAATGTTTGTGGTTAGAATTTAAGGTTTAGAGGTTAGGGTTTAATTTTTATAGTAATATGGTTAGGGATTTATGCTTTAACCTATAAACTTATATTTTAACCATAAACCCTAAATTCTAACCATGCCCCTAAATTCAAAACTCATAAACTAAAACCCCTAAACAGTAAGCACTAAACAAAATTCTTAAACCCTACAACTAAGACACTTATGTAAGCAAAGTTTTCACAAACATTTGTGCATGAAATAATTACCTTAAATTTATGTAATAATGTAATTACTGTTTATATAATCAAACATGAGATAAAGAATTAAAATATAATTACACTCTACTTCTAGGTAATTATGTCTAAGTATAAAATTTGAATTTAGAACTTGTTTGGTTTTGATACCTTACTGAACATTAAGTGTTGATTTTAAATATTGTTTGATAAGAGATTAATCAATTGACCGATTGATTAAGGATGCTTATGTTATTTCAATTTGCGTAGATTCGAGTTTTAATATTTGCCTCGAAAATATAATTATCTGTCAACTTAATCGAAAAATATTGTTTGGTAATGGTAAATGCTTAGTGCATTTTTATATATATTTTTACCTTTATTTTTATATTATAATAAAATTAAATTATTATGTATAAACGTTTTTTATGAGTTCATATCTTCAAAGATGGAATACATTTTTCCCTTAGGAAAATGTAGTTAATTTTTACATATAAAAAGGAACTTATTGATTTTTTTTAAAAATTCAGTGATAAGTAAGTAGGTCATTATCTTTTGATCTCTTTTAATAATTTTTTTGTTAACAATTTTCAATTAGATTGAATTTGAAATTTTCCATCAAACATATTGAATGTAAAATATACAAAGATAAATTCTATTTAAAATTCAAACAAATATTAAATTAATGAAAAGGTAAAATCAATTTACGATTATATTTCAAATAAGATGTAACAACAAATTTACCTTTAATCATGTATCATATATCAAAGTAAACCCTTGAAATACTATCAGTCAATGAATGAGACATTAGATCCCTTAAGTAATATCAAAAGTTCGAATCTTGATGTTCTGAATGGAGTAAATTAGGTTGGAAGGGTTACCCCATATTAAATTTCTGCATTACCGAATTTAAATTAGTCAACCTATGAATTGAATACCGATAATTAAAAAAATCGTATATGACAACTTTATAAATCGAGGTTTGACTTTCTAATTACTTGACACTATATAAAATCAGTCCAATATTCTTACCATAAATAAATTGTAACCATAAAATCAATAAAGTAGTAAAATCAGAATCAATATTTTATTTTAACCAATTATATACGACCACTATATCATACAAGCTCGATATGAAAATAAGTATCAAAACTAACCGTTTTTCTTTTTTAGGTGTCTAATTTTTTTTTACTTTTTATGTGCCTAAACTATCATTTTTCGGTTAAAATAGGTGCTCAGTTGACCTTAAAAACAATAAAAAAAAGTTTAAACACCTAAAAGAAAAAAAATAAAACAAAATAGTTTGAACACTTATTTTTTATATTAACTTATCATATAAATGTACTCTTCAATTAACACATACGTATGAAAACTATATTAAAAAAGTTTTAAATATTATATATTTTTTTACTTAATGAATTTTAGTTCGATTGATATAATTGCTGCAATAACATCTAAAATGACATGAATTTAAACATATTAAACGTGTTTTATTTTTCCCTTTATACAAAATATATTTATAAATCTAAATTCTAGGATACAATTTATGGAAAATATATACTCTTAAGTTATCATGATTCATAATTTTCAATTTTATATCCCAAATTGTATAACCCTTTTATCAATATTTTTTTTAAAAAAAAATAATTTGATAGTCGAGTTTTCTAAAAACCTAGTTTTCTTTCCGTCGACCTCTTTTGTTTTTACTTTCCTTTAAACACCGGCGGCGGTACCTGTTTTAATACTGGTTGCCGCCGTCGGGATTTATCGTTTTGTTTGTTTTATTTTTTAGTTTTCAATAAATTGCCATGCTCCTGTGGTACGATCTATTCTGCTCTTGTGGCACGATCTATTTTACCATATGATATGTTTTTCTTTTTGTTTTGTTTTCATTAGGGTTGGATCTGATGACGCCACGACTGATCAAGATGGTGCTTTTTCATAATCATGGTGATCTTCCCTACTATGGACCCTCGATTTAAATTTGGATACGCGGTTTGTGCTCGTGGATAGTTATTCACGACGCTCGGCTCTGATTTGCGGTTCTCGATGGTCTTTCAATAGCTTAATTCCCTTTTGTGGTTTGTTTGCCGATGCAGTCAGATTTGTTTGTGTCTATTTTTCGATCGAGTCTTTTGGATAGATTTTTAACCTTTTCATGTTTGGTCCTTGTATGATCTTAAGTGGCTAGTTTTAGGAAAATGTCCAAATTATGTCTTTAGTTTACAATGATAATTGTAAACGATTATTGTAATTTTTGGTATTTTCTTGTTTAATAAAATTAGCGGCTTCTATTCAAAAAAATATATTTTTAAAATTATTGTTATTTAATTATTTAAGAGATAATGGTTACAAATTTTAAATATAAATATTTTAAGGGTAATTATTTGATACACTGACGGTGGAAACTAAAAATTTTCACAAGCGCCTTAGTTTTAGGGTTTAAAGACTTAGTTTATGGTGTATAGTTTAGGAGTTTAAGTGTATATGTTTTGAATTTAGAGGTTCTAGTTGAAATTTATAATTTAAGGTTATACTTTAGGGTTTATAAATTAAAACCTAAATTCTCACCATATTACCCTAAAAACTAAACTATAACCTCTAAACTCTAAACTCTAACCCTAAACCCTAAATTCTAACCACTATCTCTAAATTCTAAATCCTTACACCTAAGCCCATAAACCCTAAACCCTAAACTAAGCCTCTAAACCTTAAAACTAAGGCACTTGTGAAAACTTTTAGTTTCCACCGCCAATGTATAGGATAATAATCCATATTTTAAATATTTAATGTTATACATATAATATACCGCATAATAGGCGGATAAAAAGATTAGTTAAGTTTTGTATTAGACTCTTTGGTATTTGCCACCTAATGACAATTGAATGAATTAATTATTGAAGTATATGCACGGCCTTTTTCTTTTTAATCTTTGGTATTTTCATTTTTATTTTATGACCACTATTTAGTGGCAAAATTTAATAATCTTTATTAGCAAAATATTTAAATTTATGGAACTAGAATTATATATATATATATATATATATATATATTTTTATCAAACTAAATTTGTATTTGACGGAGTAAGTGAACGAACTCGTGAAGAAAACGATCTTTACACAATTTTATTATTACCACATCTTAAATTTTTATTTTTCGGATGAGATTTATCATTGAAAACACCGTCGCGTAGGGGATCGTCGACGCCAAATAGGTGGTTGCGAGAGGAATGCACTGGTTCATCATTAGCGGAAATCAAGGCATCCATGGACGTGCATGGATAGTTACGAGTGCATGGGCAGTTACCTCACCCTTTGACTAGAGTCCAATCTCGTGGGGCACTTAATTCCATGGGGCCTACGTATGCTGATAATGGGCCTATCACGAATGACCATATAGAAATGGGTTCTGATGCTGAGGACAATCCATTGTCAATTCTAGAAGGCAAGAAACGAAAAAGGATTGTGGGAGATGTGTCGACAGTTTCAGGTATTCAAGATTCTGTTGCTCTTGGTGATGACATTGAAATATTGGCTAGCTCTGCAAGGCATGTCAATCGGCTGCCATGAAGCTGGTATGCTGAAACGTCCGTGGATTGGGGAAGCCACGGGTGGTGAACCGTCTCAGAAATTCACTGAGAGGTGCTCATCCCCCTATTTTATTCATGTTGGAAACAAAATTAACTGCGAGGAGAATGGAAAGAGTTCGTAGGAGTTGTGCTTTTATTTTTCGTATAGATGTTGATGTTGTAGGTTCGAGAGGGGGCTTGTCTATTGGATGGAAGTCAGAAATTGATGTAACCATAAAAAGCTACTCTCATTTTCATATAGATGTAGTGATCAAGGAAGATGATGTTGGTACATGTAGGTTTATTGGATTTTATTAAAACCATGTAAAGCAATATAGATCAGTCTCATGGGACTTGTTAAGACAATTGGGGGAGAATCAATCGATGTCATGGTTAGTGGCTGAAAATTTTAATGAAATAGCTTACTCATTTGAGAAACAAGGAGGCAAACTGCGTTCTGAACGTAACATGTCTAGGTTTCGAGAAGCTTTAAATGATTGCGATCTGGATGACTCGGGGTTTAATGGCAATTGGTACATGGGAAAGGGGTCGCTTACCGAAAAATAATGTACGAGAGCGTTTGGACTGTAACCCCCTCGTCTGGGTCTGGATGGCTGACCGGTCCGAGTAGGCTACACGGGGAAAACCGATGTGAAACCCATTAAGGTCCCACCTCGGTTAGCAACCCTAGAAAATTTCTTTTATTTATATCTTGTCTAAATGCATTATTAAATCCTATGTGAAGCACGACAGCGGAAACACAAATAATAAAACACGACCATCCAAAACAACACTTTAAAACAGCCCATTTTTCCTTTTTAAGCAGGCTGTATCGATACACCAATCAAGGGTATCGATACGCCTTGACCAAGGTCAACATCTTACGGTCAATACAGGAAGACCGTATCGATACAACCCTTGAGCGTATCGATACGCCCTTCTCGGTCAACATCTCGTGGTCAACGAGATAAACCCGTACCGATACGCCTAGGGCCCGTATCGATACGCCAAAGTCTCACCAACATATCAGATTTCCAGTGAGCTTTGGGCGTATCGGTACACCCCCGCGTATCGATACACCAAGCCAAAACTGAGCCCTGAAGGGCAAGACCGTATCGATATGGCTCTTAGGCGTATCGATACGCCCTGCACTGCAAGTCTCCAAATTTCAGCAAAACGATTTAAGACTCAACTCTAGATACGATTTACGACTCCCCTAGCCACAAACAATATACATACAACCTTCAACAACCAAGATATCAACATACATGTCATTCAAAACAAGCAAGGATCATGCATCGAAAGAATTCATACACTTATCAAAATGAGACATACTTAACACGTAAAGGTTTATACCTTAGAACAAACATATAGGCATTCAAGACATGCATCATAAGCAGGATTTACAATTCAAACAAGGCATCCAAGAGCCAAACCAATTCAACATACAACAAAGCATTCAAATCAACAACACTTATCCCATTGCTTGACTATTACAACCTTTCAATTTAAAGTTCATACTTGAGCTAACCAAAAGCGGCACTTGGAGGCCCTTCCTTGCCCATGCCACCCACAAGCTACTGATCTACATTGTCGAACAAAAAGGAGCGTAAGCATAAAAGCTTAGTGAGGGTAAGCTCATAAAACAAACCTCGACAATGCAGGGTCCAAGCACGAGCATACAACCAAGGTAGAATACATGAGTTCTTACATTCGAACCGCAAGAGCCAAAATAAAAGATGTTGCATGAACATATCATCCAAACCATGTCATGCTCAACAAGTCCATAACCACCACATATGGAAACATATATATTCAACATATAAGCAACTTAATTCACAACCCGTATTGGCACCTAGCTATGACTCGAATACGCGGATAACCATTGGAACTCACATCCAACAATACAACCATTACCTTACGGTGAGATTACACTCATCACCGTTCACGCGGAGGGGATTCCACTCATCCTCACGCCTGTTTTACGCGGAGGGGATTCCAATCATCCTCACGCCCGTTGATGGGATTCTACTCATCACCGACTAACATATATAAGAAGATTTCCATGCGAACCCATACTCCATCTTGATGACTACCATCATCAAGACCACGCGCGCATTTTGACTCATGTGTGCACACTAAACATCCTAATGATCGATCATTGTACCCAAGCATACTAGTGTCAATACTACACATTTCATTAATCTTCCACAATATCAATTCATAACAACTTTCGTGCTTAGCACGTACTCACCATGACTTACCGTCATGCACAAACCACATTTCCATGCCTAGCATGTACTCACCATGATCCTCGGATCATGCAACCACCTCATAACATCATTTCACATGTCAACACCACATGTATATCATTAACACAAATATCACATCATATTTCATACATATGTATATCTCCATCATATTTATCATCAACGTGCATACAACAATGCATTAAGCCATGCCTCAACATACATGTATAACAACATATACATAACCACCATAAACATGATTAAACATGAGACATAAATCAACACATCAAAGATCAACCAAGGTCTCTAACTAAAGCTTGGGATTAGGCTACCACTCTAATCCCAACTCTAGGTGGGTCTACCAAGCCCAACCTAGTCCACATGATTGAACCAACACTTGAAAACCATTTAAAACCATTTAACCACTCACTGACAATTCCAAGCTCAACCATACTAGCCGATCAAGCTTCCAACGATTTCGGATTTGTTCACGAGGCTTCACCAACACAAAATCTCGCTTCTAATCACCTCAACACAATCAAAACAACCTCAAATCAATTCACCAATTAATGTAGCAAACCCGAAACACTAATCAAGCACAAAACACATGATTTTCAAGCCAAGAACAACCCTAAAACACCAAACCCGAGCAGCCATGAAAAACTGTCCAAAACTCAAGATTTCAACCTCTTTAACACACTTAAATGCTTCCAAAACGATCCCTAACCAACATACAACAAATAGCACTCAATTTCCAACATTAAACACACCCAAAATCAACCTTTAAACCCTTCAAAAACCCCCATTAAACCCAAATCCGGGAAACTTAACAAAACCCTTTAAAAATCATTTATGTTGGACTTCAAGGGTTCATAAACAACATATCTAACATTATTAACTCAAAACCTTAAGTTAAAAACAATAAAGATATAATTTTTATTCAAATCCCCCAAAACTCAAATTCTCAAACTTGGACCAAAATGAAAACTAGTTGTACTTTCAAAGAGAGGAAGATGAGAGCAAGTCGAAAATGTAGTTACCTTTCAAAACCGAGCTAAAATGGAGAAGCAAGGAAATTGAATAGTGGAAATAGAGGGGGAGGAGTTTCTCACGTTGGAAATTTGGGAGGTAGAAAATGATGGCAACTTTTGGGTGTTTGAAATAAGAGGAAAAAGGGGTTTTATTTTTACAAGTCCATGTATTTACCAAAACGCTATTAATGAGATGGCCAAACTCATCTATTTGTAAATCTGATGAAGTTGGGCTTTAATATCAAAACATGTCCAACATAAATATTTGTTTTTGAAACTCGAGGCCCAAAAAGATTATTTTAATTATAAACCCGAGACTAAAAATATTATTTAAATATTATTTTCTCTCGGCCCCTAAGCTCGGGTGTTACATGGACAGAGTTGTTGCTAATCCCAGCTAGTGGAGCATGCATCCAGGTTATTATGTAACACACCTCTCTCATACAATATCTGACCATTGCCCTTTATTAGTTGATACAAACAGACACAACATCCAACGCTTTCACTTTGATGCCAACTTGATCCTTGAAGAAGATTTGGAACAAGTCGTTAAAAATTGCTGGAAAAATTTAGCTGAAAATGTGCTAAACAAGTTGCATAGCATGGGCAAATCACAAATGAATTGGGGTCGTAACAGAAAATTCGATTCTGCTGGGTATAAGCATGCTTTATAGATTCGTTTGAAAGAATTAACCAGTCTTAACCCTGAAGAGAAAGTTCTACAAGAGTTGATCGAAGTCAAGCTTGGCCTCAATATAGAAGTTGACAAAGAGGAGCTTTGCTTGGAGCAAAGGGCTAGATCTAATTGGCTTCAACATGGGAATAAAAATACCTCTTATTTTCATAACCATTCATCGTATCGACAAAAAAAGCATAGTAAAGGGTTTGTATGACTCTCATGGAAATTGGGTAACTGGTGACAATGACCTTCTGTTCTTGGCCAGCAACTATTTCATGGATCTCTTTCAATCCTCTAGGCCCTCTAATGGCTCGTTAATCTTTGATAAAGTGCAACCAAGAATGTCTGCTGCTTTGAACACCAAGTTGCTTGAATCTTTTACAGAGGAGGGGATATGACAAATGGTGAAGAACATGGCTCCCTTGAAAGCTTCATGCATAGATGGCTTCCCGACAATGTTTTTCCAGAAGTTTTGGCATGTGATTGGTGAAGAGGTATCCTCTTTTTGTTTATTTGTTTTAAATGGGAACTGTAGTTTAGAAGAGATAAACAATACACACATTGTTCTAGTGCCAAAAGTTAAGCAGCCTGAAAACATGTCACATTTCAGGCCTATAAGCCTTTGTAATGTGCTTTACAAAATTATTGCAAAGGTATTAGCTTGTAAATTTGCACATGCTCTAGATAGTTGCATTGATCATTCTCAAAGGGATTTCATAACGGGTCGACAAATTTCAGACAATATAATCATTGCCTATGAAATTTTGCACTTGATGCAGCGTAAGCGTGTGGGAAAACAATGCTCATTTGCCCTCAAAGCTGACCTAAGTAAGGCATAAGATCAAGTTGAGTGGCTTTTCCTAGAAGGAATGCTTTTAAGGCTAGGGTTTGACGCATCTTGGGTGAACCTAGTTATGAAGTGTGTTCGAACTGTTTCATATTCAGTTGGCCTTAATGGTGCAGTTGGCAGCTATTTCAAACCAGCACGTGTTTTGCGGCAAGGATGCCCCTTAGGTCCCTACCTATTCCTAGTGTGTGTTGAAAGCCTCTCGGTTCTTCTAAACGAGACTAACCAAGATATATATATTAAAGGTGCCACGATTGGTCGAGAAAAATTGAAAGTTGGCCATCTATTATTTGCAGATGACAGTGTATTATTTAGTGAGACAACCATGTTGGGAGCTACCAATCTAAAAAACATCCCAATCACCTATAGGGATGCATCTGGCCAGAGGGTTAACTTCGAGAAGTTCCTTATATATTTCAGCAGTAATGTGGATCATTTAGTACATGATCAAATTGAGGCGCTACTTGGGGTGCGAGTTTCAACCAACCCTGGGAGATACTTAGGGTTACCAACAATGGTTGGAAGAAATAAGGAGGAAGTATTCATATACTATTTTGACAGATTCAACAAGAAAACAGATAATTGAGAGACTCGCTTTCTATCTATGGGGGAAAGAGGTGCTAGTTAAAAGTGTTCTCCAATCAATTCTAACCTATGCAATGCAATGTTTCCTACTTCTCACTACATTATGCAGATCCATAGAGTAAATTATGCCGAGATTCTGGTAGAGGAGTAGTGGCACAAATAAGGGGATTCATTGGTGCTCTTGGGCTCATTTGACGCGCCCCAAAAAGCTAGGTGAACTTGGTTTTCGTGATCTCGCCCATTTTAATATAGCACTACTGGCCAAGCAATGTTGGAGGCTTATTACACAACCCCAAAGTTTTGTTTCTATGGTGCCCAAGGCCAGATATTATCCTCATGATGATTTTTTCAATGCCAACCTAGGTTCGTGTCCTTCCTATATTTGGAGAAGCATTTGGAGTGCACGTGGACTGATTGAGAAAGGCCTTGGTTGGGGCATTGGCTCGGTCTAAAAAGTAAACATCTGGAATGATCCATGGCTTCATGGTCCAGGTTATGGTCGCATAAGATGACAACAGATTAATGTGAATTATACAATGGTGTTTGATCTTATCCAAGCACCCACTACTTCTTGGAGAACTGAAGTTTTATAGGACATGTTTGATGTCAACCAGGCTCAAATAATAGTTGCAATTCCTTTATCCAATTCTGTACTAGTTGATACGATAATGTGACATCCGGATAACTCGGGAGTGTACACTGTAAAGAGCGACTACAAGTTGTTGCACGAGGATCCTACCATGGGAAATGGTACTTATCCTACCTCTAATATGGTTTTTTATCTAAATTCTGTAATGAGATATGGGGTATTAACTTAGCTGCTAAAATTAAAATTACCATGTGGAGGGTAGCAAACAATTTTTTGCCTATTTTTGTAAATCTACAGATTAGAATGCTTAATGTGGTTAACATGTATCTTTTTTGCAATGATTCATCTGAAACTGCAGAGCATATAATGAGAGGTTGTTAGTTTGTCACTCGAATGCTAAATGCTCAATGACTACACATCCCTGTTGGCTCTTCAAATACTCCTTAAATTGAATGGCTAGATTAATTTTCTACAATTTTAGTGATACACAAAGAGTTGTGCTAATGGTCTTCTATTGGGCAGTACGGTACACACGTAACAGGGTGGCATGTGGTAATCTGGTGCCTTCTGTATATGATAGTTTCTCTTTTGTTGTGACTTCATTAAGAGAAATTAACACTCTTAAATCTACCTTAGAGTCAAGGCCTGTGTTACCTCAGATTAAATGAAAATCACTTGGGCTCAATATGGTCATGCTTAATTTTGATGTTGCTTTTCAAGGTGCCTCTAAAGAATTGCATTCTGAAATTATCTGTAGAGATAGTGATGGACTGATTATAGCAGCTTTTGTAACACTCCATTGCCATGTAGCAGACACTTTTGTTGTTGAAGCTCTAGCTTGCTTACAAGCTGTGAGTTTTGTTAGAGACCTTAATTTTTTAAAAGTGGTGGTGAAAGACAATTCTCTCACGGTGATAAAAAAATTAAACTCTACGGTGCATGATACATCTATAATCAGTCCAATTATTTGTGACATCAAAGAAACCTCAAAAGGTTTTGTTAGTATTTCATTTGGCTATGTCAAACGTGAAGCAAACAATATGGCCCATATTTTGGCTCGTGAAGGTCATTCTCTACATTGCTCCAGATACTGAATTGAAAAAGCTTTGTTAAAGGTGTTTTTAACTGTCTAAAGGGAAAGGCAAAATATCATCTCTAGATAAAATTTTGATACAATTATGATTATGGCTTTCCATTGCTAGTCTTTTCGGACATAATCTTATATGCATTAGTAGATGCACTTTAAATCCTTCTAATTTCTGATATAGTTGATTTTGTTAATATAGGGTTGTGTTAGACTCTTTATGAATGAGTCATTTAGTGTTTTATCGCTCAAACTATTTGATTGTATGTTGGTTCTCATTTCTTTTATGAAATACAAATTAATTACCTCAAAAAAATTATTTTTCAAAATTTTAAGGGACTATAACCCAGCGATCCCTTTTGAGTTTCGCTTGTGTATTCTTACATAACTCGTAATTTTACTAACAATCAATTATCTAAAACATTAAAATTTTTATATAAGATTAAAATTTTGAACTATGACTTTATGGATTGAGATTAAATACGAATGATTAATCTCATAATATTTTTTAGGGTAAACAACATCAAATACCACTTAATTTTACCATTTGAATTGAACATACCACTAAGTTAAAAATTGTTACACGAAATATCACTAAACTTTATTTTTTCTTCAATCCAAACACTCGACGTTAAATCCTAACGGAACCGTTAAATACAAAACGACGCTTTTTTGGTATAGCTGTTTGGATGCCTAAGATAAGCCAAAACGACGTCGTTTTGTTAGGGAAAAAAAATTAAGGAGACATTACATTTGGGGAGGCTAAAAAAAAGACCTCTAAGATGAAAGGTTTACACTAAACCAACTTAAATACTTGATTCAATCCTAACAAAAATAGTATGTAAATGATATTGCGGTTGAACTTAAAATTTAATTGTTTTAAAAAAATCTCGAAATTTATAAAATATTCAAATCAGTCCTTGAATCCCTAAAAATCTTAAATCATAAATCCCCAAATTTTCATCGTTGCCGCCGCCAGCCTTACCCTTTCGATCGCCGGACCCAGCCAACCATTTCCCCCACTCGCCGTCGTTGGAAACCGGCGAACTATGTGCCAGTCGAACATTGAACGTCGAACGTGAAATAATTGTGGGGTCGAAGAAGTGGGGAAATGACATGCTGGTTTCGACAACCGAACAAGTGGGGTTAAAGACGGCGGCCGACGACGACAACAGTGAGGATTTGAGGATTTATGATTTAGAGATTTTTAGGGATTTAAGGACTGATTTGAACATTTTTGTAAATTTCGGGATTTAAGAAAAATAAATTTTAAGTTCAATTGCAGTATTGTATCATGTATTTAAGTTGGCTTGGTGGTTTGGTGTAAATCTTTCATCTTAGAGGTCTTTGGTTTGAGTCTCCCCAAATGTAATGTTTCCTTAAATTTTTCTAACAAAATGTCGTCGTTTTGGCCTATCTTAGGTATCCAAACATCTATACTAAAACGACGTCGTTTTACATTTAACGGTCTGTTAAAGATTAACAGTCGAGTGCTTGGATTGAAGAAAAATAAAGTATAAAGTTTAGTGGTATAATATTATCAATTTATAGTTTAGTGGTATGTTCGATTCAAAGGATAAAATTAAGTGGTATTCGGTATAGTTTATCTTATTTTTTAATATTAATTTTAAATATTGTAAATAGCGAAAAAATTTAATATAAATTTCTTTTAGTTTCCAGTCGGATTAGGCTGGATTCCGTATTAATCAAAATCTAATACTCCATGATTTATGAGTATTAAAAATCTTTAAAAATTCCAAGCAATAAAACTTCTTTATTACCCTCCAAAAAAAACGAAAGCCCCGTTTTCCCCGGCAAACTCTTACCCGCCAACCAAACAATCCCCCGGGGAAAAAAATACAGAATAAATAAATAAACAAATAAAACCTCAGATATTTATATCTCAAACTAACTGATGGAATCAAACTACCAAACACTGCGATCAAAACCTCCAAACCCAAAACCATTTTCTCTTTCTCCTCCGCGCACA
Source organism: Hibiscus tridactylites (assembly GCA_958450335.1). Taxonomy (NCBI): domain Eukaryota; kingdom Viridiplantae; phylum Streptophyta; class Magnoliopsida; order Malvales; family Malvaceae; genus Hibiscus; species Hibiscus tridactylites. Next base: position 78,896,029 of record OY288278.1, on the reverse strand, counting down.
AGCACACGCGCACCCGATTGTTTACTAACGCCGCCGCCGCTTAGTACTGAATCAACGGCGTTTATGGAGAGAGAATGAGGCATAATCAACGGTCACGATTGCCGTCATCATTATTATCATCATCAATACCTCTTTCGACATGTCCGTGTCCTGTTCCGATCGTTTCACCGACTTACTCTGCGGTGAGGAATCAGACGAGGTTTTCTCCGGCGATTCGCCGGCATGTTCGTCGGAGATCGACTCTCCGGCTTCTTGCATCGAGGAATCCTCCATCGCTGGCTTTATCGAACACGAAAGGGACTTCGTTCCCGGATGCGATTACTTGGCTCGGTTTCAGACTCAGTCTCTCGACGCATCGGCTCGAGAAGAAGCAGTTGCATGGATTCTAAAGGTGAACTGACTAAAACTGCACCTCAATACTGTCACTATCTCTGTTCTTTCAATATTACGAAAATACCACGAGAGCAAGCTAGCAGAACTTCCACGGTTTCACTAAAAAAACGCTCGATATGCTAGGCTTTCAGAACCGAATTAAAGAGATCTAATAACAGCCGTTCGATGGACGGAGATGAATCATTCATCGATTGGCGGCTCCAACTTTGCAACTTTTTTCCCATTTCACCTTTTTTTCTTTTGAAATTATCTTTTTGTTTGTTTGCAGGTACAAGCATTCTATAATTTCCAGCCTTTGACGGCGTATCTTTCCGTTAACTACCTGGATCGGTTCTTGTATTCTCGACGCTTGCCGGTGAGCTTTTTTTTCCGTCACTGATTAATAATACTTAATTAACAATTATTAGCTGGATAATAATAGTTTGAGTGAGTAAATTTTTGACTATTGGATGCAATTATGTTTCACTTTTCAACGTCGATAAAACATTGAAAAAGACTTGAGTAGCACTAAATAATTGGAAAATTTTACGGTTTTCGATGAACACGACGAGCACCAATAAATACTATTAATTTAATTTATAAAGATTTAAAATTTAAAAGACTCAATTTATAATTATAAATTATTTAAAATATAAATTAATTAAAATATATTATATTATTTTAATTTCTTTTTAAATATAACTCAAAATAACTATCTAACCTTAAATTAAAAAACTCTAATATTTGTTCATTTAAAATTCAAGCTTCTGTCGTGTCATTACCGCTGCCTCCTACCGTCGTTGCCTCATGCCGTCACCGTTGTTACCTCCTACCGTCGCCATTGTAGATTTAAACATTTGAATTGAAAAGGACGATTTGAATTCTAAAAATACAAATGTTTAGCCCGATAATTTTAATTTCATTTCAATTATCATTTGAATATCCCTATAAGTTTGAAATTCTTTTCAATTTTAGTGTAAAAGCATTTGAATATCATTTGAAATAGCAGCAGCAACTGTGGCGGCTGAAAAAAAATAATATATTTTAATTAATTTATTTTTTAACTTTTAAATAATTTATAATTATGCGGTGAAATTTTTAAAATTTAATTTTTTATAAATTGAAAAGGTAGACTTTTTTGTTTGATTGTTGAATCTAACAGTGGCTTGCCTTTGCATTAACTACAGAAGGAGACTTTTATTCAACTGTATTTTTGGAGCTTTTTTTTAATATTTTTGTAGTACTATTTTCTTTATGATGGTATGTGAGTATATACTTTCATTAAAGTTATACTGGAGATATAATAATATTATTCTTGTTTCTTTGACCGGCAGTTGGGGTGTGTATGTGTTTTTTAATAGTTTTAAAGGATAACAATTTTTTTTGTTTTTTTTGTGTCTTTATTTATGCCTCAACACTAAAAAATATTATAAAATTAAATTTTAAGCTTTAATCTTAAATTCTAAATCTTAAACTTTACACTCTATACCCTAAAAAATACATTATACCTTAAATTCTCTAAACCCTAAACCTAATTTTTAGCATGAAGGCATACGTAGGTGCACCGAAAAAAGGTAGAAGATTTCCATCTGTCTTAAAAGTGATTACAAAGTAATATTTGTTCATATTTTTTCTTAATCATTTGATAAGATATACATAATTTGCAGACAAAGTTGCTCGAATCCGGATCACCTTACAGTTGGGTTGTATGTGTTTTTGAAATGAACTCAGTAAATGTGCATATAATTCACCCTAGATATTCATTATTGTTTTATTATCAATGGAATGATGAATTGTGGTTAGTATCAACGATATGCCTTTTGTTTTATTTTTTCATTTATTTTTACTATTCAGCAAACTAGTGGGTGGCCATGGCAACTTTTAGCTGTTGCTTGCTTGTCTTTAGCGGCCAAGATGGAGGAACCTCTTGTTCCATCTCTTTTAGATCTTCAGGTATATTTCTCTTTTTGTTAAAACTTTTTCAGGGTTGCTTTATAAATTCATTTGATCATTAATTAGTTTAATTTGCATATAATGCTATGTTTATGCAGGTAGAGGGTGCCAAATATATTTTCCAACCTAAAACAATTCGCAGAATGGAACTGCTTGTTCTCACGGTTCTGGATTGGAGGCTTCGATCAGTAACGCCATTCAGTTTCATTGATTTTTTTGCTCATAAGGTCGATCCAACAGGAACCTTTTTCGGGTTTCTGATTTCAAAGGCAAGGGATATCATTTTGTCCAATATCAAAGGTACCATTACTTCTCTTTCTTATTTTGATCACAATAAATCCATAATAAACATACAAAAAGAAACTTGTGTGCTAATTGTGAACAGAGGCCAGCTTTCTAGAGTATTGGCCGTCCAGCATTGCTGCTGCAGCGATCCTTTGTGCAGCCAACGACACCCCAAACTTGTCCCTGGTTAATCCTGAACATGCCGAGTTATGGTGTAATGGACTAAGCAGAGTAAGCTCAACTGATGTGTAAATAAATGGCATAATCCTCTCGGTTTAACAAAGAAAAACACCCCATTTTTTTGCAGGAAAAAATCCTTAGCTGCTACCGGTTAATGCGAGAACTGATAGATGACAATGGTAGGAGGAAACCACCAAAGATCTTACCTCAGCTTCGAGTTACGATCAGGCCCCGAATGAGGTCTGGTGACTCATCACTCTCTTCTTCCTCATCACCCTCCTATAAAAAGAGGAAATTAAATAACTCCCAGTAAAGGAGGGAGGGGGAATTATAAAAAATGGTGGCCCAAGATGTCTAGAAAACCTCAATGTATTTTTTTGGAGGGTTTTGAGAGTAAATTGACCAGAGTGATAATATATTAGGTTATATAGTTTTATTAATTTATGTTTGAGAAGAGGTTTGGTGAGTTTGCAGATTTATTAATTTCTATTTTTGTTGGTGGTGGTGGGCGTATTCCCAAGGGAGTGGGAATTTGTCACATAATAATATAATAACTAATAGTTTTGTGTGGGAACTTACGAGGGAAAAGACACAAAAAAAGAGAGCCATGTTTGGTATTTAGGAGGATTGAAATGGAGTTGCCTACACTACATACATTGATTATTGAATGAAAGAGAGATGGCCGACGGGTCCACTCGGGACAGGGCCGGTGATGCCGGGTTAGGGATGGAACGGTTCATCGTTTTTCTTCAACATCTGCCTTTTCTTGCTGTTTCGGTTTGGTTTTTGTGAGTGGTTTTCGTGTGCACTCGTATTTTGGTACGTGTGGAGTGCTGTTTTGGCGGGAAATGCCTCTGTTTCTTCTTCTTTCAATGGCCGTCTGGATCACCGGCCTAACAAAATACTGGACTTTTTGTCCAATGGTGTTCATGTGTGTGATGTAACACGTGTGAATAGCTCTTAATTTTTTTTTTCATTTTTTTTTAAAATTTCCGAATAGGAGAAAGAAAGAAAGAAACTGTTTGATGAGGGCCATTGTTCGGCCTAACACATAGGAAGAAAGGTCTTTGGGGCCTTTCTCAAGCGTGTTGTATGTTTTTGATTCGTGTCAAATAAAAATGAATAATAATCAAATGATTTACTACTTGTTTATTTTTATTTCGTATCTTCTCTTATTTTATTTCTGTGTCAGCACGTGATTGACAATACATAATTTTGTAGTTTTGCCTTTGGCTTTATTAACTGTACTCTGATGGAAAAAAATGAATGAATTTCACAGTGAAAGGGACTATGACTCGGCCCCGCAGACAATAAATACCCGAGATTGAAATACAATTAAATAGGAGTTAAGAATCAAATAAGTATTTAAAAGAATCTCCCAACAGTTAACTTACCATAAACAATCCGTTTAGATTTCATTTGGATCGAATTCAACACTTGTTAACTAAAGGTATTTATTAAAAAAATCAACTCCACAGCCAAAAATTTATTTAAGGGGTGTTTTTTTTTAATTTATTTAAAGAGATTTAATTATTTATAAAAGAATACCGTTTTATTTATAAATGTTATTATTTTATTTATAAAAAGAGTATCATTTATATATATTTAATTTTTTATATACAAATTATATAGTAAAAGAAATTTTCTAACTAATTTTAAGGTATCATAAGACATTTCATTTTTTAAGGTGGCTCCGCCCATGACTCTACCTATAATTAGTCGGTTCGACTATTAAAAGCTTGTTTACATGGGTGATAAAAAGGAGACCAAAGTGGGGGTAGAGTGAGATGAACATTGTTTGAAAAAGCTAAGGCGAGAGAATCAATCTCCTATATTTCCATCTAAAAATATTGCAATTGCATATAATTTGAGTTTTCGTGTGACATTACAAACAGAAAATGTCCAATTAAGTTGTCATTTAGCCCTAGATCCCCGACATAGGGTATATATATATAATATCATTTTCTGCATTGCATGTGATAAAAAGCTAACCATGCATTTGAGTTAGGGCAAACTAAACTCATGGCCATGAAAATTGCAAATCTTATCACCTCCACTCACATTCAGAAACAAGTTTTTATGTGCCCATGGCATGGGCCACAGTGACAGGAAATCAAAAACTAGGTGACAATTCTTCACCAGTACAGTTTCATCCAACTCTCTTGGATCTACTCTCTGGATCAACTTGGGAAAGAATAGTATATTCTTTCTCATTAATCGAGGGAATGCCAAGACCCCGAGGAACAGCTCATATAAATTCAGGGTTTTAATTCTAATACCTAGATAAGATCTAGAATGTCAATCGAGTGGGATAAGTATCAATGGTATTTTCTCTACATCCATCTCCGCAAAAAGTTTTCATCTTTATTGTCGTCCCATGACTCGTTACGGGAACAAAATTCAAATCTATCTTCGTCTTGCGGCCCACAAGACTAAAACCGTGAACACCCCACCCCCACCAGCTACGTGATTCCTTAGACCCACTTAATCTCGCTATAACTGTCACGCTACTAGACCTGGTAAACTTGACCCGAGACCCGAAACCCGAACCGAATTACCCGAACCGAAACCCGATTTTGACCCGAACATGATGATTCGAAGTTGACCCGAAATCCGAACCGAAAATTTTTGTTGAACCGAAATGGACCCGAACCGAAATAGACCCGAACCGAATGGACCCGAACCGAATGCTACCCGAACCGAAAGCTGAACTGAAAGCTGAACCGAATATCGACCCGATTTTAACCCGATTTTGACCCGATTTTAACCCGAATATCTATTGTTAACAATATAATAAATAATAAAATGAAGTATAGAAATTTGAGATCTTGGTGACCAATTTTATAATTTCATCATAAAATATAGCATAAAATTGAAATTGTAGACTAAATTGACAATTTGGAAGTGGAGAAATTTGAGAGTCCAATGATCAAATTTGTAATTATACCATATAAATAAATAGGGGTCAATTTTGGCTAAAAATTAAATCTTTGAAATTAAAATGAACAAAAATATAAATATATTAAATTAATAGACTAAATTACAAAGATTAGTCAATTTCAACTAAAAGTAAATTTTTAGAGACTAAATATCACTACGGGGAGGGGATTTGTATATCCGAAGTCTAAACCGTGGGAATACTTGTGACTAAATTAAATTAAACTAAAACTTAAAGTTGACTAAAATGTAACATTTTAAATGCAACATGACCTAAAAAGTAATTAATCTCTAGCTTAAAAAATTGGTGGCTTATTTCCCTCCAAAATTTTGTCTTTTCTCTCTCTATTTTTTCCAATTGTCTTTTTCTTTTTTTTCAATATAGCTTAAAAAATTGGTGGCTTATTTCCCTCCAAAATTTTGTTTTTTTCCTCTCTATTTTTACCAATTGTCTTTCTATTTTTCTTGATTTAATTGAGTTTCAATTTAAATTAATTTAACTGAAATTTCACATTTAGTTTTAAAACTATTTTAATTATGTCCGTGATTTATGCTTTTAGATTTTAGTTAATTCAATTAGATCCTAAGTTTAATAAATTAATTCATTTCAGACATTATTATTATTATTATTATTATTATTATTATTATTATTATTATTATTATTATTATTATAAACTTTGATTCAATATAATTATACAAAAAAATTATATGAATACATGAAGCTTTGATTTAAATATTTAATCAAATTCAAATGCATAGATTGACAAGTTGAATCAGAATTAATCTCATACATCAATAACTCTAAACCCTAAACCATAAATACTAAACCTCAAACCTTTAACCCAACTCAAATCAAATTGACCCGAAAATTTAAATGTTGACCAGACCCGAAATTGACCCGAAACGAAAGCGACCCGAACGACCCGATTTTGACCCGAACCGAAAGCGATCGATCCGATATTGACCCGACCCGAAAATAACCGATCCGATTTTGACCCGATCTAATACCCGAACCGAATCCGACTCATCACAGACCCGAACCCGAACCGAACCGACCTGAACCGAATCTAAACCGATTCTAGATAGACCCGAAATGACCCGAACCGAATGACCCGATTGCCACCTCTACCCGCTACCCATTTCATATAATATATTTATAAGTATCAATTAAATAAATATAAACCAATTTTTATATAAAAAATATGGAATATTTGCCCTTCGAACTCCATCACATATGTGACATATTTCAATTATCGCCATTATAAAGATACAATAAGTCACCGGGCTCCTTTAGTTGGTAAATTAAATTATAATTTTAACACAGGTTAAAATTGAGAAACTGAAGGAGTAAAGACTGAGAGTTGTTAAAATTAAGTATGAATTGAGAAAACGTGATTTTGTGAGTGCTCTCCTTTTAAAAAATATAATAGTGATTGTGAGTTAAGTGTTATCAAAATAACAGTGGCAATAAGGCGGTACAAAGTCTTACCCATGCCTGCCCATTACCCACAATAAATATAATTTTTATCTCCATTCCTATCTTATTATCAGTAAAACTTATAATCATTATTGCTCAATTGAGTACGAAGTGAACCGGATCTCTACAAAACCCGTTCTACTGAGATCAAGTTATATGGTGTAAAAATTATTTAGTTTTACATTAATCTAAGACCATTGGATAAGAGAAATGGATGAATGAGATTAACAGTAAAAAATATGAAGATTATCACTTGGGAAAAAAATAAGGAAATAATCTGAGCCATTAATTACCATCATCCAACGGTCCAAAAATTGTGTAAAAGTAATTGAGTTTTACACAATGTAAGTTGATCCTAACCCTATATATATATATATATATATATATAGATATATAGATCAACTTACACAATGTAAAACTCATTTTTACACATTATTATTGGGATAACAAAATAACTACCATAGGTTGTTTTTAGTAGTTTCAAACAGTGTGGATTCCCAGAATCAAAGCCTCAAAGGTGTCATAATCAGCTTTGGTAATTTAATTAAGTCAGGAACCCATTGGTACAGCTAGGTGAGGAGACATGTAGATTTGGACTTTTATCAACCCATAACGAGATACACGTCTTCCCATGTCACATTAAAATTAAATGCACCCAATTCCATAAAATAAATAATCAGATTAGAAAAAAAGAATTATAATTTTGACATTAAATGTACTATTAAAAATATAAATGATTCAATAAAATCTATTTGGTTAGTACTATGATGTGTTGGATTAATCTACAAATTTAGATTTAAATAAAAAGCATGAAACGGGACAGACAATAGGCCAAGGTGTTCGCAGACAATGACGTAATTATTAGCTAAAATAAGTTCTAATTTTAGAAAGAAACTATTTTTATAAATATAAAATTTGAAAGCCACGTGTCTTCGTATGAGACATTTTCCATTTCTTTTCAAAAAATAAATAAATTAATATAAGGTACATATATGATATACAAAGAAATCAAGTTGTAAGATAAAACATGTTGTATTTAGTACGTATTAGTGTACTAATTAATATCAATTCAATTTCATTTAAACACAAACAATTAATTTGTCTAGTGAGATGATGCATTCTATTCCTTAAATAAGATTAAATGTTCGAATTTTAATGTTATAAATAAAAAAAATTAATAAATTCTTTTAAAAAGTAACACTAATTTATAGGCGTGATACTAATATAATATGATCCAATAGTTGAATTATTTTATTGGTTAATCAAGTTGTGACATGTTTTTGAAAAAGAAAGTAATGGTCCGAAAAATGGACTTAAATCAATTTTAGCCCCTCTTTCTACTTTTTTTTTTCAAATGCGATGATGGGGTGGAGCGTATAAAAGCAAACATCAACCTCGGGGCTTTGAGGACCTGTTGGAGATATATATAATAATATATTATTGAGGACCTTTTAGAAAATCACATCTGCATTTTAATTAAAATGATGGATGGGTTAAACTATTGGACACTAATGATATCATAAGAGTTATCTATACCAGGAATAAACAGATGATTAAGTGCCACTATAATCTTGTTAACAAAGCTCTACACCAATAGGAAGCTACCACTTAGGAATAAAAATTGCCCGTTTCTTTTTTGGTACCCTATTTATATCCTCACATAAAAAATTAAGTTTAGAGTCTAAGGTTAGGATTGAGTTTTAAGGAATTGGGGGTATGGTGTATTTTTAGGGTTTAAGATTTAAAATTTAAGACTTAAAATTTATTAGTGTTGGAGCATAGAAAAGGACACCAAAAAAGGACAAAATTTTTATTTCGCCACTTAAAGGTGGCTTTAAATCATTATTCTCAAAAGAAAATTTTGATACACATATTGTGTAGTCTCTGGACTACACAACTCCTTATGTTTTAAGCGTTATAGATTTAGCTTAGGGTCTGTTGTTTAGAAATTTAGTATGTAGTATTTATTATTATAATTTAAGGTTTGAGTAAATATATATATATATATATATATTTACTCTAATATCAGTTTAAAGGGCCAAAGGGGGGCAAAGGCCGAGGGGTCCCAAACTTATACATCTCTGCTTTATCTTTGGACTGAAAAAACAGAGCTGCCCACACTCTTTTTATCTAAAGAAATGATGGTTTAAAGTGGGGGAATCCTAAGTTTAAGCCCAAAAGCCAAAATTTCTTTTCCCGTACTCCTGACTACCTATTTAGGTCACCCACTGGCCACTGATCTTTGTTCCATTGCAATTTCGACTTTAGATGATGGCAATCACATAGTTGGAGGACCCCTTTTGAAAGGATGATTTGACTTTCTTGGTTGTAAAAACAAGTTCATGGGGTTCCATGTAAAACAGGGGCGGAGTCTAAATTGAATTATGAAAAAATAAATTTATTAATTTTGAAATAAATAAGGTCTTAAAAAAACAACTAAATCATGAAAATTAAGGGAGTTAGAAGTCAAATTTCGCTTCTTTTGAAATAGAAAAGTCTTAAAAATTAATTAAACTAAGAGCTTTAATTGCAATGTTTTCAAAATCGTAAATACCCTAAAATGCAATCCAATGGCTATAAAAAGAATACCTATTGACCCCATTTTGGCTTGAGTTTCAAAAGCTAGAATGATATGCTGCAATTTTCTCAGATATGGTTTTAGATTCCAATGCCGAGCTGAATACCAAGACATGCATTAATTTGCCATTTTTCTCCACTCCATTGGCTACTTTAAACCAAAAGAAAATGTCCCCATCAGACCCTTCACAGTTGCTTAACTAAACAAAGTAAAAGCAAGTCTGCATATCAACTATTCATCATCCCCAAATCCATGTTTTGTCTCTTTAATATTCTGAACATGGACCGCACACACATATAATCCACAATGCAGTTCTTGTTCACTGTACTTCTCTGCAATAATTCTAACAGTTCCATAGATATTTGTGCAGGCACTTGGCAGCAGCATGTGTTTGGAGACTGTAGAGGGCTATAAAAGATGAATAGTTGTATTTGTTTTGGTGGAGAAGGGAAGGCCATGGTTTTTGGCTTTCCAACTCATAACTTATTACTCTTTCCGGATGCCATTAAAGAGATGGATGGTCTCGAGGGAGCGTGGGCATTCGTCGTCGTGTTGTTCTTTAATTTCTGTTTGCCTTTTTGTCATAGTGCATATGGACCTCTCCATTTTGCAAGAGTGGAGACAAAAGGGTCTTCTATTTAATCATCAACACTCAAGAACCCTCCTCTTATGTACATGTATACATGTGTCATGGGGTCATTAACCATTTCTAAATGACATAAGACGTGTATTTTACGAGAAGAGGTAATAGTTCCGTAGCAAGTGGTAACAGAACGAAAGGTGAAATTCGCATTAGAAAAAGAGAGAGGAGATTCTGCTGTACATTCTATCAAATATGCTTTTTTTAAGAATAGGATAATAGTCATGTAACACATGCATCAACACTTTCAGACATACATACTTATACATGTGTATATACAGGGACGGACCCAGGACTTTAGGTTAGGGGGGGCGAACCTATAAATTTCTAGGGGAGCGAACTTATAAAAGTTTAGGGGGGGGCAAAAATAGATTTTTATTAGAAAATACATAGAAAAATTCTAAATTTTTTCTAAATCATATATGATTTTTAAAATTTTAGGGGGCGGTTGTCCCCCTCAGCACCCCTCGGTCCATCCCTGTGTATATATATAATATACTTATGAAGTTGGTGTTTATGCAGATACTTTTGGTCTGACAAGTTTCATATGATGCAAATGAGAGGTGCCGATGAGAATATCTAAAAGGAGGCAAGTGCAATCCAACTCAAAATCCCACCTCGGAAAAATATTTTTCCAACTTCACGACAAAGGGAAAAAGACCTGAGTTCTGATAGTTAAAGCTGAAGCATATAAAGCATTGGTGAGAACAAATCTTTTATCTTTCTACTTAAACTGTTGAATCTTGATCCATTGCTAATCTGAAAAAAAAAGTAAAAGTGTTTTTCATTAATATATAGCTTTTGGATTTGTCATTTGCTTGTGAATCATTGAAGAATGGAAACGTGTGTTTGTGGAGCGCAAAATGGTATTATGGAACCAATTAGTTAAAGCCATCTTTCATTTTAAATAATTTTCTTTTCGGACAATAGTATCAAACCCCCATTGTTTTGATGTAATTAAGGAACATGCTTTAGTTAACTAGACACCCTTTTCATCTAACTTTTGAGATCTGCTTAAAAGTATCTTTCGTTCTTAATTAATTAACTTGTCTAAATCAGTTGTCCCCATTGTTTTGTCGTTTGAGTTTTAATTCGTCCGATATTGTTCTAATAGTTTGGAAGTTATAATTTCGATCGTACATAAAAAAGCAATTAACTCGTGGCTTAAATGAAAAATAGGGGCTCAAAGTATATATATTTTTTGAACTTTAGGTGTTTAAAATATATTTTTGTAAAAATAGGTGACCAAAGTTTCAATAGTTACAATTTTAGGTGTATGACAGTTAAAGGGTATTAATTTTTTTTATAACCAATCAATACTTGACACATGGCACTAATTTGATTTTTAAAAGAAAAACACCCAAAATTTTCAATTTTTCATAAAATCCTAAAATTTTAAAATATTACAAAACAGTCCCCAAATTCTTAAAATTTTCCAAACCCAAGCCCCCAAATCGCCACCGCTTCCGCCGCCCCTGACCACACCCCTTTGGTCGCCGAACCAAGGCAGTCATTTCCCCTAGCACGACATCGTCAGAAACGGCGAACGACGTGCCATTCGAACGTCTATATTGTGTTTGACATTCGTCTACATGCCGTTTTCAAAGACGCGTGTTGAGAGAAATGACCGTCGTGGTCCGACTATCGAAAGAGTGTGGTCAAGGGCGACGATCGACGGCGGAAGTAACATCATCTTGTGGGTTTGGGTTTGAAAATTTTTAAAGATTTAAGGATTGTTTTGTAAAATTTTCAAAATTCAAAGATTTCATAAAAAAATGAATTTTTTTATAAAAAATTGTTTTTAAGTTTTTAATTTTAAAATGTAAAATAAAAATGCCACCTATTAAGCATTAATTGGTTAACAATTTTTTTAACACCATTTAACGGTCATGCACCTAAAATTATAATGATGTAAACTTTAAGCACCTAAAATTATAATGGTCGGAATTTTTATTAAAAAAAAAAAATAGGCACATAAAGTTCATAAATTACCTCAATCATGTGAGACATAACAATTTTACCTCATTCTTAATTGACATTAACCTAGTAATGGTAGGAAGAAAATGGTTAAGGATACATTCATCAACTGCATTCGTCTTTGGTCTGTAAATCCGTTTGACATGATGGGAAGATCCAACTTCCAATAATATAATGGAAACATTTTTTTTTTCTGACGCAAGTCGAGTAACGGTTGATCACAAAGACGGTTTTCGTTTTCGTTATATTATGTCCTTTTTATCATACCAGGAGTTCGGAAACTGCATGTGTTTGCCAATGCAATGAGAGAGGTCTCTGAAGGTTTCTAAGAGTACCAAGAAACGAATGTTTCAGAGCTTTCTTAAAGAGATGGTCTATGAGCATGAGATCAGATCGATAAATTTCTAACACATTGAATGAAAACATTTCCTTACAAGTATCGAACATCTTTACCATACTCGATAGTAATATCTTCGGTTACACGCAACGTGCACTGCCGAAGAAATTCCTCCTAATGCCCTTCACAAAGAACAACGTTATGATGAGCATGACATATATATACCTACAGCAGCTGGAGATGGATTATAAAACAACATTTCCAATAAATCAAAACGATAACCCAACTTCCCGCCTACTGGTACGGGCTTTATTACCAACCAGTTAGGACTAACAATTCAGTATCAGGCATTTGTTTAAGTTCTTTCGATAAAATAAGAAAATGTGAGGCCAAAGAACTACCACAATAATACCAAGCATAGCACGTTTTGGTTTCTCGAACCTTTGAACGGCAACAAACCTGAGTTCTTCACTGACTAGTACCACGAGTTTGGATCCTCTTCCTTTCAAACTCCAGCTGCAAAAAGAAAATTAACTTAAATAAATTATATACTAACAACAATATTACTGGAAAAAGAAAATATGCAGGTCCCTTTGAGCTTCTTACCACTTTTCTCACGCGTTCATTGGCTGCAGGAGTTCCTCCACTAACAGACTCGGGGAGATATGGACTGCTCACACGCACCTCATTCATTACAACAATGACGGTCTTGTCCCAGCGAACAGGAAGCCTGATCATATGCATTTGTGTTAATGTAAAAATTTGTAAGTTTTCAGCATAACTATTCAAGCAATAAACTAATAACAACAATTCCCATATCATCCTAAATCCTAATATGTCCAAGGAAAAATGAAGAAAAAGAAGATAAAGCTGAACCTAGGTCACATCTTTGGGAGAAAAATGAGCAAAAACATATGCTTAGGTCACAGTCCGTGTGTGAGAATCAAAGACCATACATGTAAGCATATTGGCAGTTATGCGTGTGAGGAAAGCTAGCCAAGTGGCTCTATAAGCCTAGGTGATATCGGGAGGGCAGGCAGGATCTGGAAGCCTCCAGACTCCTCTTTTGAGATAGATCCAGTAGAAACTAATCAAATTTTTATGGTATGGAATCAGTCCAAAACCTTACTGGACCAGTCGAACTTGAGATGAGCAAACAGTGGGAACGAAAATGCCATAGTTGGAAAATGGAAAGCAGTGGAATTAGTTTGTTTCAGGACTAAGCCAACAATACGAGGTATATGCTTTTTGTGGGGATTTTGGCAGGCTACAATGAGAAATCTCTCCCATTTGTAATTGTTTGACTGGCTTTCACCGAGTTCTCAACAGAATTGGAACCAGCAGGTTTAATCTGGAGGGTGTGTAAAGAAGACCAAACTACAGTGCAACAATGCCGGTGTTGGTATTGGAAGGGTGGATGATTTTTCAGAAAGCAACTACACGTCTTTCCCTGCACATCCACACAATACGATGGCTGATAGTAATATGGAATGCAAATCAACCTCTCTACAAAGTTGCTCAAGTACTGCTTATGCTTATGAAAACAATCAATGCTTGAGTTCGATTGGAAATCTCTTGAATCAACTTGGACAAAATGATACTACAGGGAAAACTCTGTATATCAAGATGGTAGATTCTGAGATTTCTAGTGAATCTAGTCCCACAAATAAAAAGAGAGTGATTGATATTTCCATTGCTGTTCCAGCAAGACGACTCCTTTTAGGGCTTATGATGTTCATAATCATGAAAGGGAGGCGGGGAACAATTATCACTGTGCAGAGATTTACAGAAAGTAATGAGTGCCTAGAGGCTTGCAAGTGCACATTGAGTGCTTGAATGCAGAGATACTAAGGAGTAAGCCGGAAGGTGCATGCCTAAAGTTGCATAGTAGCAGAGCTAAAGTCTCAACATGTGGCACTTACACAATCCTAGCTCACTTTATTACAGATTCCCATGGTTAATTACCTAAGGTTGATAACCATCTAGGCTTTGAGTCAATCCATGAATTACGACTGTGACAAGATCTCAAAAATATTAATGCATCCTAAAAAAGTTTCATGCTCTAAACCTACTGATCTCTGTTACGTCTTCCTCCTCAACTCTCCTGAATTGACTAAGATGCACTAAACATTCATAATTTTATCACGTCTTAATTATTCATCAACTAGGGGCATCTTTAATAATATTCAACACATTAATAAAAGTTAAAAATCCCATTTAATTGTTTTTGATGTCAAATACAAAAGCTCCCTTTAGTTACAACATATGAACTGTGAAGTACTGAAGTCACTACATCATAACCTATAAGAAGTCATCTCACTTAGAGGCACTTAACAATTATACTTCTCCTAAGAAGAACATATGTCATTTCTGCAAGTGAATACTACGGCATATCATCAAACAGTAAGCACAATGTGGTCTTATTTCTACCATTCTGCATAATAAACAGTTCATCTTAGCGTTTACCCTCACTCGAAAATTGCTCTCTTCCTACACTCTGCTCCACAATTCCAACCAATTTTCAGTCTCCCTGCTAATTCAAACCTTTATCTATAACAGGATAACCTTAATGCCCCAACAACTAGCAAAAGTTATGCTCTCAAGAGGTTAAATACATCCCTTAAACAATATAGAATGAATTTCCTATCTGTATACTTGAGAAAAATAACTATGATCTTAACAATCCCTTCAAAAATTTTAAAGAAGAAGGAATGAACATACGTTCTAGACAAAGCATCAAAAAGGGTCTGCGCCTCACTGGTAACTCCAACACCAAATCTCTCAGAATCGGATTCAGCTTGCCTGCAAAAAAGGGGGAAAATCAAACCACTGAAATTGAACAAGACAAAAAAAACCCTAGATATGGGAGAAAATGAAATACCTAATAGCCGAATCTTCCCTTGCTTGAAGGCTAGTAAGGTCCAAAAAACATTTATTGACATCGAGTGGATCTTCATCTTGACGTAACAAAGAGAAGTCTTTAATGTAATCGGCCTTGAGCAAACGAATGTTCCTTCTGGGTCCAGATTCCAATCCCTCTTGAAGTACGAGGATGTTGGAGAGGCGGTCGTAACTGATGATTTGACCTTCGAATTCGTCGCCCAAAGTTGTCTTGATTGAAAGCAAGCAACCCACTGCGAATTCCTCACCCTCCATCCCTTAATTCAACCTCTGCTCACCGTTCCACTCTTTCTTCTTCTTATTTTGCAAATTTCATCCTCTCTTTTTTTTTGTGTGAAAATTTTCCTCTTTTATTTGAAAACAAAAAGAAGTCACCAAAAGGGTTGGGCCAAACTTTATGTTTGCAATTTGCATTGCATTACCCCTTTTACATTTATTACTATTTTTTTTCTAATGAGTCCATACAATATTCGAAGTCAATCAAAATCCAATCTTTACATAAAAAAAAATTATTATTTTTCATTCACAACACTCAATATCGAACAACACTAGAATGGAACCATAAATATGATGAAATTTGTATCACTTCAAGTTTTACAGTTCTCCGAGAATCCAAACACTTCAAGTTTTACAGTTCTCCGAGAATCCAAACACTTCATGGTTATAGTGTTTCCTCACGATTCAGAGCATCCTTATTGTTGATATGAAACAGTTTTTAACCCATCCTGAAACCCAAACCCTGGCCTTTTGCATTTGTACAGAAAATCATTTGGAGTTCCTTTACACATTCCGGCATCGAGGGTCGCTCTCCGCTCTCGACACGGACACAGCGTGATGCCAGGTTCGCAAACATAGCTATAGATTCGATGGTGTATGAATTTCGAGCCATCTCCGGATCGATCACCTTACGTAGCTTCTTCCGGTCGTTCAGTATGTGCCTAACTTGGAGTACAAGGTTTTGATCATTTGGCCCCTGGTTTATGTCGATGGCTCTGCGTCCGGTTAATAGCTCGAGAAGAACCACTCCGAATGCATATACATCGCTTTGTAAAGTTAGTTTCCCGGTCTGTCACCAAAGAAAACAAATGAAATGAGCAAAATCATGTATAGGAAAGATAGGCAAAAGTTGTGTGTTCTGTGACATGAATATGCACACCGATGTATATTCGGGATCGAAATATCCAAATGTGCCTAGAACTCTGGCCGTCACGTAAGTCTCTTGACCCTCTGGCATCAGTTTGGCAAGCCCGAAATCCGATATCTGTGAAGAGTAGAAAACCAAGTCGTCGTTACGAATGCTTTCTAATCTCTTTGTCTCGTGAAAACGTATCAGGACTCCGGTTACCTTTGCTTCGAAGTTGGCATTTAGAAGAACATTGGTGGACTTGAAATCTCTGTGAACAATTGGGATTCCAACAGCAGAACTAGAATGGAGATAAGTAAGTCCCCTGGCTGCACCAAGTGCCACTTTGAGCCTTGAAGGCCAATCCATTTTTGTCTCACCAATACCTATTTGAGCACTTCAATATTGGTTAGATGTTCAATAGGTGAAGAACTAAATCGGAAACAGATTCGAGTCGAAAATCAACCATTCAAATGATCTTGCAGGTTCCCTTTTTGCATGTATTCATAGACTAGAAATCGGTGCTTCCCGTCTGCACAATAACCTATCAACGAAACCAGATTCGGATGGTCGAGTCTGCTCAAGATATCAACTTCTACGCGGAACTCGCGTTCTCCTTCGGCTTGTTTGAACGGTGGCAGATCCATCTTCTTTATCGCAACAACCTGATAAGGATACAGAAAACAAATGTACTAATCGCGATAGTGACTCTATGCCTAAACAACATTACAGAAGTCGTAAGTATACCTCTCCTGTTCGCAGGGTGCCCTTGTAGACTCGGCCGAATCCTCCTTTCCCAAGCAGATTCTCGTCCCTGAAAGAGCATGTCGCCGCCTCCATCTCCTTGAGCGTAAAAACCGAAGATCCATGGCGTCTCTTCGTCGGTCTCGGTGTTTGATCCTCGATTTGCCAGTACTCTGCAGGTTTATAAATCCCTGAAAAGTAGGCAATGTAACATATTGAAACTTCAAAAAAAATGAACTAGTTATCGCATCACATGTAGCAGAACAACATACAAGGATCAGTATGATCCCGGGGCTTGCTTCTCCGGCGCTTGTTCCACGCCGAGACTAAACCGAAAGGCATCTCACTCTCCTCCTTGGCTCGATTTATCTCCGTTTGACGATCAAATCGACAGCTTTTATCACACGGAACAAACAATTGGACAAAGAATACAAATAAATTGTTCGGTGTCATAAACAGACAACAAAGAGCACACGAAAAGATGAGATTTTAAGCAAATGCTTGAAGAACATGAACAATTAATGATTGATTCCGAGGGATATGTGGATAAAGAAAAGATTAGGCAGTACAGAAAATCTCCTGAACCTGAAGAGTACGTATGGAGAAAGTGAAGTTAGAGATTTAGAGAATACTCGACAACATGTTTCCAACAACCTTATTTCATGTTACAGAGACAGGTAACTAAGAGAGATGTACTTGAACGTAAAGAAAAAGTTGTCTTCGCTTACCTTTCAATGCCTGGTTTGGATTTGGTTAGGTTAAGAAGTATAAAACAATTGTCAAATAAAATAATAAAGACGAACACATCGTGTAAGATATATTATTATTATCTGATATACTGGTGGAAGAATTTTTAGACTTCGTAAGCGAAATTAAAAACCTATAAATAAACTCGAGATAGGATAAGTTTAGATGGATGAAAGGTAGCCGTTGAAACGATGTTTTCATTGATTTGTATTGGTGCCAAAGTTTATGATTCAGATCATCTCTCACTGATTTAAAAAAAGTTCGAAGTGTTGTTGTTATGAAAATGACAAATTAGGGGTTGGTCCATAATTAATTTTATTAACCACCAATGTGGGACGCAGGGTACCAACATATTCAAAATAGCATTATATGATCAAATGGGTTCTTACATACGCTCTCAAGTCATGACAAAACTTGTTTGGTCATATTAAGATTATTTCCGTCTTTATAACCAAACCTAAAATGGATGTTTTACCAAATTATTTGGCACTGAAGTGGCCCCATTCCCATATAAAATAAGCTTTGATTCAAAATCATTTATTTTAGGTCTGTGTTTTTATCGTCTGAACTCTATCGAGAATTATTAGAGGCTTCACACGGTCAAAAAATCCCGAATGTTTGACAAGACGAACCCACCAAGCAAACTAAAGAGTCTGTATTTGGTGGGGTTCGAACCCATGTATATGTCTAAAGACATTTGATGAACGGTGTAGTTTTGATTAAATATTCGATAAACGGCACTTCATAAACCTCTTTCGAAAGAGATTCTTGCAAAATTAGATTCTTCAAAGGCTGTTATCTTTCTCCTTCTTGTTGTGTTTGGGAGTAGCTTTCATAATCCAAAGGAAAATGACGTATCTTAGCACTGGAATTTTGTAAAAGCTGGATTTGTAGTAAACAAGAGACATCGGCATGCAACGATGGGTGTAACAGAACAACTCAATTAGCTTACAACCTTCGACATGTTACCTTCAATATTATGACACAAAGCCTCAATCTGATGCAGAAGATTTTCATCCCTATTCTATAATGAGTATATTCGAATCAAATAAGAATCGAAGTTTGATTTAATTATTGTAGAATTAGTGTTTTGATATAATAATTGAAAAATATTTTGGACAAATTTAAAAAGAATTTAAAACTTGTTTTTCATTCCAAACAGCTTGAAAATATGTTTGTGGTATTTAAAAAAGTTTTTGGCAAAATTTTTAATGCTTTAAAGTAGTCAAACTTCACTTTTCAGCAAGCCTGTACCGATACGGTATACCCTGTATCGATACCATTTTACCCAAGTTTTGAATCTGCCAAAAACCGTATCGATATGGACTTACTCGTATCGATACGGATAGGGATCGTTTCGATACGCATCTTAGGCGTATTGATTCCTGTTTTAACAACCCAACGGCTATTTCTCAATGGTCTTTTAAAATGCAGACCGTACCGATACGCTCCCTAGCGTATCGATACGCATAGGCTGACAAAGAGCTCAACGGCTAGTTCTGAAGAATGGCGTACCGATACGCCTCTACGTGTACCAATACGGTAGGCTACAGAACTGCATTTATGGTGAAAATAAAGTCTCCAACAGCTCTAAAACATCTCCAACGGCTAGTAACGCCTACAAACTCAATTGAGAGTATAAATTGAAGGCTGGAACAATTAAAGAAGGTTAGAGACTATAACCAAGCAAAATGATCAAGAGAAATAGAGTCTAAATCTTTATTTTACTATTCTCTTGTACATAATATTTAGAGAGTGCTTAATTGTAAATCATTTGTACTCTTGTGAGCGTAAATTTGTGTAAACACTCACTTTGTGAGGTATTTAGTTTACCAAACAAACCCCTTGTAAAATGAGAGATTTTAGTTTAACCTTGAGAGAAAAACTAGAGTTTGTTCTATCTTATCCAAGTCCAAAAGATAGGGTTGTAACAGTTTGCTCCTAAACCAATAAAAGGGGACGAATTCATTGTTGAGTGAATTGGAAAATCCTTAGTTGTGTGCTAAGGCAGTGGATGTAGGTGCTTGTTAGAAGGCCGAACTACTCTAAAATTATTGTGTCACTTGTCTACCTTTATTTCGATTTTAGCCAATACAACCACCAAACATTTACAACCCTCCTTGACGATTTCGGTGATCGATTCGAGCGTGCCATAAAAACCCTGAAACATATGTTTAATAACAAATATTAAAAAAATAATTTCAAATAACAAATATTAAATTACGTTATGTTTAATCAAAAAATAATTTCAAATAACAAATATTAAATTAGATTATGTTTAATAACAAATGTTAAAAAATAATTTCAAATAATAATTCCTTAAAAACATATTAAAACATAATAAAATTTTAAATAAAACCCTCATAATAAAAATATTAAAAAAAATTAAATTTTAAGAGTATGTTTAATAACAAATATTAAAAAATAATTTCAAATAATAATTCCTTAAAAACATATTAAAATTCCTTAAAAACATATTAAAACATAAAGAAAAATATTTTTTTCATAATTTTAATTTAATTATAAAGTAGTATCTTAGTTTGATTTTAAATTAAATAAATTTACGCCACACCTACAAATTACTTTATTTGAACTCAAGCAACTAAGAAAAACAAACCATTCATTACCCCTGAAACCGGTCAATAGATTCCAAAGAAAAATTTACTAAATAAAAACTATATGTAAAACTTTTTAAATCAAAGTTATCTGGGCCCGTGAGACTAGGTATGCCATATATGATTTGATTGGGTTTTGGGGTCCAACAAGTCATGGTATGTTCAATATTGCTCGTTATTATAATTACAAGTTCATATATTAAAAAATAGGGTAAACTACATAAATAGTCTCCCGACTATATTCCAATTATCTTTTGCATTTCCCGACTATCAAAAGTTACAAATTGGTCTCTTGACTTAAAAAATAACAAATTAATCCAGTGCCGTTGAAAATTTAACGGCTGGTGACGTGGCAGTTAACAAAAATTGGCATAATAACACATTTAGTCCTCAACTTTTACACTTTGTTTAACTTTGCCCTAATTCTAAAAAATGACCCTTAACATTTCAAAATTCTATCAATTTAATCCATTTTTTCTCTCCACACAATCCTTTATATAGCCTAATTTGGTTTCCTCGGTTGTGAAGCAGTATTTATTTGCATGTTTACACGATTAGTCATTTGAGAAATTACCTCAATCCATAAATACTCAGTATATAACT
This sequence comes from Hibiscus tridactylites, assembly GCA_958450335.1. NCBI lineage: Eukaryota > Viridiplantae > Streptophyta > Magnoliopsida > Malvales > Malvaceae > Hibiscus > Hibiscus tridactylites. The sequence continues at coordinate 78,874,560 of OY288278.1, read as the reverse complement.
TGGTTCAATCTTCTTTAACGAATTTTCTTCGCACCAAACCGACTATCTAACCATTCCAAACCCCAATTGTGCATCTTTCATCATACACATGCATATCATAGGAATACAAATTCTACAATGTAATTCTTATAGTGTCTTATCAGTTGAACATGATCATATGTAAAGATTAATGAAAATCACCACCCATTCCTCATATCCTTGCAAGCTCTCGGAGTTGAGTTTTTTAATGGCGACAAGCGTTCCGCTTCCGACCTTCCCCGGTGTTTTCTCATCGAGCCAACCTTTGAAGACTTTACCGAAACCTCCCTCGCCGAGCACCATTTCGGGCCTGAAACCCTTAGTTGCAGCCTTCAATTCTGCAAAACTGAAGATCCTTAGATCAGGTATGGGCAAGATCTGCCCATTCGAAAAAGCCTCATCCCCACTCGAAGCCGAAAACCTACTGCCCCTTGAAAGTGCTGATGATGATGATGTGTTGCTGGTTGTCTGAGATATCACTATTGCAAAACACACACACAATTGAAATGTGCTCAACAAATGAAACAAAACATCACACAATCATTAAAACAAACAAAACTAGCATCAGGAGTTGAATAGATGTCTGAAATTTTGTTTTAGGAAAAAAAAAGGGAAGATCTGGAAAAATGGGGTTTACCTTAGAGACCGAAAAGAAAGAGATAAGTCTTTTTGTTTCTTTAGTTTCTCCTTTAAAGACATGCTTTCTTAGAGGTTTTTGCATAGGCGAGAGGGTCGTTCAATTCAAGGTGCCTTCCTCCTTTTCTTTCTTTCTTGTTTCTTTTTAGAGCCAAAAAGACGAAAAGTGAAAAAAAAGTTTATGTAATTTGGTGGGGGATACAAATATTAGATATAGTTACTGAACTTTGAGCATTTTCTCGTCTAAAGTTTAGCAATATGTACTTTTAAAGGTCAAATTTCCAACATTGCGGTTTCAAGTCCTCTTTCTGCTTCACAACTGAGGAAACCAAATTAGGCTATATAAAGGATTGTGTGGAGAGAAAAATAGATTAAATTGATAGAATTTTGAAATGTTAAGGGTCATTTTTTTTAGAACTAGAGCAAAGTTAAACAAAGTGTAAAAGTTGAGGACTAAATGTGTTATTATGCCAATTTTTGTTAATTGCCACGTCACCAGTCGTTAAATTTTTAACGACACTGGATCAATTTGTTATTTTTTTAAAGTCAGGGGACCAGTTTGTAACTTCTGATAGTCGGAGGATGCAAAAGATAATTAGAGCATAGTCGGGAAGCTATTTATGTAATTTACCCTAAAAAATAAGCTAAAATCATATAATATTTTGGAAGGTTCTGATCTAATTCATAATTTGAGTGTTAGTAAAGATTTTGGTTATGATTTACTTAAAATTAAGAGTTCATCTTTGGTATATTAGTAGTTAAATGTTTTTATTGTTACTATGTGTTAAATAATTTTCTTAAAATTATTTTTAAATATATTAGGACTAAAATAAAACCAATGTGTGTTTTTAATTTAATAAATAATTTTAAAAAATTAATTACAATTGTTTAATTTTATAGGATGTTACAACGGATATTTGTTTTGTTATTGTAAAATTTGATATGATATAAACATTTTGTAAACTTCGAAATGATGTAAAATGAGATATAATATCTTTTCTAATGTATTTAATATTCAAATCTCCAAATTCTTAAATCTTAATGTTTTTTTAACCATCTAAAATTTATTAATCATCATGAAAGATAATACAATATAATGCATCAAAAAAGACAAAAAAAGAGATAAGTCCACTAAAAGTCTCTTACAATGGTGCAAAGAAAAGAATAAACTTCCGTCGAGATTAGCATATCAAAATCTAGAAATCTTTCTCAATCTCATCGTCTTTATCCAAACGAGACACTTTACGGGGTGAAAAAGGAGTGATGAGCGTACCAATCTATCAGGCAAATTGCTCTGCTAACCAGGTCTGATAACATTGGCAACCAACCATTAACTGAGTGGGGATCCATCTTTCTAAGATCATCGACAGAATCATAATCATAGATTAGTTTCGTGAAAATTTTTGTACGAGCACCAACCGATCGCTAAGGTATGATGAAATCATGCCACAAGGATAAATGAAACAAACCACAACAAAATCAAAGAAAAACGCATCACAAATGCAGAGAGAACGTGTGCCACAAAGGTAAAAATTCCTATTAAAATAAAAAATAATAATAAACCCGGTGGTCGACAACTAATATTAAGATTTGTTGCTAACCACTAACTAAAGGAAAAAAATAAAATTATAGATGACAAAAATTTAAAGGAGCGACTAAATTAAAACTTGTAAGTCATTTTTATATTTGATTGGGCTTATTTAAGTCCTTAAACAAAATAGTAAAAATTTTCTTAAAATTATTTTTAAATATGTTACAGATGAAAAATAAATCAGTTGATAATTAGAGTTTTTTATGGTGTTAGTAATTTATAAAACAGAATAGTGTAAATAATAATTTTGAGTTATATTAAAAAAAAATTGAGTTGGTTGTTTCAGTTTCATCCATGGGAAAATTTGAAGTTTGGAAACGATCGTATAATATTTTTATTGATTAGTGGACTAAATTGATGAGAAGAAATCATTTACAAGGTTGTAGTTAGAGAAGCAAATTGAATGAAGTGAAAATTTGAGGGACTAATCAAAAAAAGAAAATTTATTATTAAAAAGACTGATTTAAGAAAGTGTTGTTCAAGTTGATAAAAAAAGAGCTTAAAAAGAAAAAGGATTTGAAAGAACAAAGAAATCATGCACAATCGAGGGACTAAGTAGGAGAAAAAATGTTAAAAAAGAAAATTTGAAGTTATATAAACATTTTATGGTGATTGAGAAACATGCGGTTTAAATTTTGTCAAAAATAAAATTAAACAAAGGAGAAATTGAATAAAATAAACAACGACTAAATTACAAAGCAAGAAAAATCGTTTTATGATTTTTCAAATAGGTAAAATTCAAACTTGATTAAAAACCGATCAACTAATTCAAATTAAGTTGAATAACTCGACTCAAATAACTCAAAATAAAAAAAATAATCAACTTTTCAAATTGAATCAAAATTTACCAACCCTATTTACAGAGAAATTATTAGATGAGCTCGGCTCACCACGTCATCCATGGTCCATCCAATAATATTGATCCATTTCAATGTAACTTCCAATTAACTACCCACTTTTTAGTTACATGTAAGAAAGATGTGAAAATTCACCTTGAAAATAATGACGTGAAAAATATTATTGGATGAGACCATGGATGACGTGGTAAGTCAGCCCATCTAATAATTTTTCATATTTACCAACCTCATTTGCCAATCCAAGGTCGTTCTTGAGATTTTGGTGGCTTAAGGGCAAAACTAAAAATAGGTTCCTAATGACATGTATTGAAAAAAATAAATTTTAAGAGTATGCTTCTAATAACAAGTATTAAACAAATTATGTTCTAATAACAAATATTAGAAAAATATTAAAATTTAATAGTATTTTGGGATTTACCTGATAACAAATATAGGAATTATATTGAATGGATAATAGCATTAACATATACGGCTTTCAAATTTCAATGGTTGTTGGAACCTGGAGGGTTGAGTAATGAGTGTAAAAAGAATGACTAAGTTTTGTCTTATTTGAGAGAAATCAAGAAAGCGCCGTCTGTGGGAATCGAACCCACGACCACGTGGTTAAAAGCCACGCGCTCTACCGGCTGAGCTAAGACGGCTTCTATATCAACGCCTAACTTAAATTATATATATTCTAATTAATAATTCGATTAACCTAAAATTTGGGAAACTTGCTTTAAAATTTTATAGAATTATATTAGTTTTGGGATTCAATTGAAACAGAATTCCTTATTGATGGATTATTTTTATAGAATTAATAATGGTAGTGAGTGGGAAATTAATTAATTTTAATTGTGCCTAAAGAATTAAATTGTTTGTTAATTAATGCTTGTAGGCCTGTAACTTGCAAGAATTAGGCTTCGTTCATAAACGAAGTTTGGAATTTAGGTTATATTAGTGTTTAGGGTTTAGTGTTATGTTAGTGTTTAGGGTTTATCATATAGAGTTTAAGGTTTAATTTTTAGTATTTAGTGTTTAGGATTTAAGTTAGTGTTTAGGGTTTAGGGTTTAAGTTCTCATTTAAGGTTTATGTTAGTGTTTAATGTTTAGGGTTTATTGTTAATGTTTAGTGCTTATGTTGATATTTAGGGTTAGAGTTTGTGTTAGTGTTTAAGGTTTAGTGTTTATGTTAACATTTAAGTTTAAGGGTTAGTGTAGGGTTAGGGTTTTGTTAATGTTCAGGGTTTAACATCTAGTGCTTAGTGTTTAGGGTTTAGGGTTTAGTTTCTATGATTTAAGTTTTAGTGTTTAGTTTTTATGTTAGTATTTGGGGTTTAGGGTTTAAGATTTAGAGTTTAAGATTTAAGTTAGTATTTGTAGAGAGAATGAGAGGAAGTAAAGCGACTTACTGAAAATCAATGGGTAAGTCATTTTAGACTGAAACAAGGTCTGGTTTCCATTGACCGTAGTTGGTTTTCCTTTGACTTTTTCATTTTCATTAACCAAACAGTAGAAAGTTATGAAAATGTTTTCAAGAAAACCAATTACAGTGAAACAAACATACCCTAAGTTGAGTTCAAGCTCGAGTTGAGTCAAATCAAGTCAAGTATTGACCGAGCTTTGACTGAATCAAACTCGAGCAGCTCATGATTTGTCTCGTCTCATTTACAACCCTATAATAATAATAATAATAATAATAATAATAATAATAATAATAATAATAATAATAATAATAATAATAATAATAATAATAATAATAATAATAATAATAATTGTTGAGTGTATTTATTCAACAATATTGTTATTATTATTAACCAACAACATACAATTTAGTTCATTTTAATTTTAAAAAATAAAAAATAGTATATTTTATTTTCAAGTAGCTCACGAACTTTTTGAGTCGAGTATCAAGTACCTCAGCTTAGCTCGTTAAGAACTCAAGCCGAGTTTAAGCTCGAGTTGAGTCTAATAAAGTCGAGCTTTGACTGAGTTGAACTCGAGTAGCTCGCAATCTACCTCGTCTCATTTACGGCCCTAACTGCATAACAACATACAATTTAGTTCATTTTAATTTTAAAAAATAGTATATTTTATTTTTGAGTAGCTCACGAGCTTTTCGAGTCGAGTATCAAGTACCTCAGCTCAGCTCGTTAAGAACTCAAACCGAGTTTAAGCTCGAGTTGAGTCTAATAAAGTCGAACTTTGACCGAGTCAAACTCGAGTAGCTCGCGATCTAACTCGTCTCATTTACGGCCCTAACTGCATGAATTTAAATTTTTTAGACTTAATTTTATTCAAAAGTCAACCTTTCCTTTAAACCAACTTTCAACTATAAGATAACCAAATTGATTATAATTTTGGTTGTTTTGGGTTCATGTGACTAAATTTACTTTCAAAAGGTTAATTTAACAATATTTTTGTAGGCTTAAAGTAAAAAAAATCCTTAAACAATATTTTTTTTTGCTTTTTAAGTAACCATATTATTTTGTGGTTAAAATAAGTCTCTAACTATTACATGTAACTGCTTTAATTCCTTCCATTTTCGGTTAAAAAATTTTCTATTAATAAGACGTTGACACGCCATAAAATTTTACGTACTTGTTTTATTAAAAAAAATAATGTAGGTAGTTAAAGAAAAAATGTACATTTTAAATACTTATTTTAATCAACAAATAATTTTAAGTACTTAAAGTGGTCATATATAACAGGTTAAAGATTCATTTTGACCACAATATTATTTAGGTACTTAAAGTAGAAAAAATACATAATTTAGGTGTTGAATTTTAGTTTAAGCCCTTTTTTGTATTAAGCTATTTTTTATAAAATAAATCGTATATTTCTTTTCGTTATAAATTAAAAGTTTTATTTTAAAAATTTTACAAGAATATTTAAATCTTTAAGTTACCAGGATGGATAAATTAAAAGACATAATTTAGGTGTTGAATTTAAATCTTATATTTCTTTTCGTTACAAATTAAAAGTTTCATTAATTCTATAAAATTTTATAATTCTAATAATTCTAGAAAAAAAAGACAATTTAAAATTCCTTAAAAACATATTAAAAGATAAAAAAGTTTTTTTTTTATAATTCTAATTCAATTATAAGTAATATCTTAATTTGATTTTGTTGAGTGGATCGAAAGATCGATATAAACCAAGAGGGGTGAATTGGAAATTTAAAGGTTTTGTGGTGGAAATTGCAAATTAAAAATAGTAGACAAGAGATTTTAGAGTGGTTCAAGTTCCAAATGAACTCTACATCCACTACCTTAGCTTCACTAAGGATTTGCAACAATTCCACTAATTTCTCTTTCCCTTTTCTAGGCTAAGGAGGCAACCCTTACAATTTTAGTTGAATTTTCTACCCAAAATTCAACCCAATTCTCACAACAAGAGAACAAAGAAATTTGTTGGCTAATGAAGTATCTCTCAATACAAATGATAGCACAATTACAAGCACTCAACCCAATTGAACAAGATATGAATGAAAATTACAATTGGAGTTTCTAGACAATAAGGAATTTTTGCACAATTGCTTGGATTTGATGAATAGATGTTTTCTTGAAGATCAATAGTCGTTGCTGTAGCTTTTGGATGTGTCTTTTGTACCTCATCATTGATTTTTAGCCGTTTGGGTGGTTGGGAACATAAATTGAGCCGTTGGAACCCTCTCTTACCACCATAAATGCACTTCTGCAGCTACCCGTATCAGTACGCGGGGAGGTGTATCGATACATGTCTCAGAAAAAAAAGAGCCGTTGTGTGCAATAAATAAGGGGTATCGAAACGCATGTAAGCGTATCGGTACGGGGTATCGAAACGGTAAGGGTCGTATCGATACCTTTTTCTGAACTTAACTCACTGTCGATATCCGTATCGGTACGGGGGTTAGGCGTATCGATACGGGTCAACGACCTTTTAAAGTTTGGTTACCAACCAACTGACACCAACGATCATATTTTTAAACCGACTTATATTTAAAAATTATATAGCCCGTATCGATACAAGGGTTAGCCGTATCGGTACGCTATTCAAACTCTTTGAATTTTAACACAGTGGCGTATCGATACGAGGGTTTACCGTATCGATACGTGTTCTGACAGTAACCAAGTTTGGCAAAAAGGTATCGATACGCTTGGGAGTGTATCGATACACCTGGACGATTTTCAATGGTTTTGCCTTGGAACACTTAGAAAATATTTTGAGTTTGAGTTTTACAAATCAGTTTTAAAGTGTTGGTGTTTTGAAACTTATTAAGGGACTTATAAAAACAATTTTAAGTTTTACAAATTGATCCTTAAAGATCTAATTATATCAAAATCAAACATAGGTTTTACGATCTCCCCCTTTTTGATATAACAAAACTAAAACTTAAAATTTTTGACATTTTTGAAAAATTTTACAAAGTTAACTCCCCCTCAATATAAGCTTGGTAACCTTTGAATTAAAATCAAAATATTTGAAGTGTGAGCTAGTTTCTTCTCCCCTTTTTGTTAGATCAAAAAAATCTTTGAGACAATTAAGTGCATAAAGAAATCAAATGTATAATAAGCAACATAAATTTTATTCATCAAAGCAACATACTTGAAATCCAAACAAAAGCAAAAAGAAATCAAAGCATAGGTTTGACCTTAAAACAAACTTAGTCTTAAAAACATAAAGCATAGGTGCATAAAATAGAAAATCCTAAATGATATGCATAACAAACAAGAAGAAACGTCTAGGCATCGTCTTCTTCGCCTTCATCATCTTCATCATCATCTCACATAAGCTCATTAGCCCGCATACTATTACGCCACTCATCATGGAAGGCGGCAATAGAAATATTCAAAAAATTGTGCCCGCTTTCAAGGGATATGAGGCGATTCTCCATACCTGTCATCCTTGTATCAAAGGTAGTTTCCATGGAAGTAAGACGAGTATTCATGTCCGTGCGCAACCCGGTAAATTGCTCATTGAGATAGGTCATGAGAACATCTATGTTGGGTTGTGGGACTTGAGGAGCTTGAGGAGCTTGAGCCTCTTCAAAAACGGCGACGACCTCCGGTGGTAACTCGGCAAGACGTACCCATTCACCATTAAGATAATGAAATTTTGCCCGAGCAAGAGATCACTCATCAATGGGATCGGTGAGAGGAGTTGGGTAGTCATAAGAGCAATCAATATCTTTTTTAAGAAAGAAATAACTCAAAGCCGTACCATATGTAAAGGAGGTGACGAGAGTTGTGTGACGATTTTGCATGAGGTAGACGATCTCTGCAAACATGAGTCGAGCTAGATTTGGTCGCTTTTTCTCCAAAAGCACCAATTCCAAAAATCATCCACTTGACGGATGGTGGAATATTTTCCTCCAGAGAGACGGAACCACTAAGACACCATCAAATGTAAGATCCGGTCTTGAGCATTTAGGGCGGTGACGGATCCATGAAGAACATGCCCCAAGGCATGCTTATTATCAAGGCCTTCATCTTCTAATTTGAAAACCTCACAAATGGATTTTACATCAAGAATAATTTTCTTCCTCATGAGGAAAGAGCTAATTGCAACAACTTCCCCATCACGAGTAATACATTTGGCATTGGCATAGAAAATCAAAACCAAAAGGCGATAGAAAACACCGGGAATAGAGATGAAATCCATTCCATCGATGAAATAAAGGTAGATATTCAAACTTAAAACGCTCGGAGTCGAGAAAAGGAACGATGATTACCCTTTCGGCACGGATCTTATAATTCTCATATTGACGAAAATGAGTTAGACCCGAGTTGTCATCAAAGCATTGCTCATAGATGATTGAGTGTTTGGACGAGCAATCGCTCCAAGGGTGGAAGATTCACCGGCTTGAGAAACCCTTGTACGCTTCCTTGAAGGTTCTTTTGGTGCCATGATCTAAAAGATAATTAAGCAAAAGGATTTCTTCAATTTGAGTAAAAATCAAGGAAAAAAAATTTTGAGAGAAAAAATTTGAACTAAAATTTTGAAGAAGACAAAGGTTTTGATAAAAAGATGAAACAAAATAACAAAACAAAACAAAAAAATTGAAAAAGAAAAAGAAAGATTACCTTGATAGAAACTTGGAAGATTGAAGAAAAACTAGCACAATAGATGAGAGAGAGAGCACAAAGCCTTGCTTGATTCAAAAACTTTTTTAGATTTGAGTTGAGGTGTGAAAAATATGAAGGAGGAAGGGCCTTTTATAGGTAAAACGACTAGGGTTAATTAGGTTTTGAAGAGTTTGAATTTTGGTAAAAGTTAATCTCATTAAAAGCCAAATTTAATGCCATCAGCGCAGTCGAGTATCGATACGCCTGAGGGTGTATCGATACGGGGATAGAATTGTCTTTTCCGCAAAAATGCCCGTTGGAAAGTCGTATCGAAACGGAGAGGTCCGTATCGAAACGACCTGTATCGATACGAGATTAATCGTATCGATACCCGTGAAGCGAAGAAAATTCTGGGAAACAGAATGAAGAACACGTATCAATACGCGTAGAGCCGTTCTAAGCATATTTTAACAGAACCTAAAGGCTCGAACTTAACATCTCCTAAAGGTATGCAAATGATGAATGAGCAGTTCTAAGCATATTTTAACAGAAGCATACTCCCCCTAACTATAGGCATGGATGAAATTAGAAGTCTAAGCATACAAACATGGCATTTCACAAGATCAAGCATATTTAAGCACAAAAGAGGTCCTAAAAGGTCAAGATAGGCTAGCTAGACCTAACTCTCTCCTAAGGGACCAAAAACGCTCCTTGTCTAAGGGTTTTGTAAATATGTCCGCTAATTGATTCAAGGTGTCTACATACTCTATAACCACATCTTCCTTAAGGACATGATCTCTAATGAAATGATGCCTTATTTCTATGTGTTTGGTTCCAGAGTGTTGGATGGGATTTTTTGTTAAACATATTGCACTAGTGTTGTCACATTTTAGGGGTATGGTTTCAACTTTAATTCCATAATCTAAGAGTTGTTGCTTCATCCAAAGGACATGAGCACAACAACTCCCTAAGGATGTGTACTCGGCTTCGGTGGTAGATAAGGCTACACTATTTTGTTTCTTAGAGAACCAAGATATGAGCATACTACCTAGAAATTGACAAGTTCCCGAAGTACTTTTCCTATCGATTTTGCAACCCTCATAATCCGCATCCGAGTAAGCATGAAGTTTGAAGGTAGAGTCTCTAGGATACCAAAGACCTAAATAAGGAGTATCTCTAAGGTATCTAAAGATTCTTTTAACGGCTACAAGGTGAGACTTTCTAGGACTAGCTTGAAACCTAGCACACAAGCAAACACTAAACAAGATATTCGGTCTACTTGCGGTAAGGTAAAGCAAAGATCCAATCATAGAACGATAAAGCTTAGAATCAACACACTTACCTCCTTCATCTTTGTCAAGCTTTGTAGATGAGCTCATATGAGTGGCTTGAGGCTTTGCATTCTCCAAGCCAAACTTCTTGAGCATATCCTTTATGTATTTTGCTTGGTTTATGAAGGTGCCATCCTTCTTTTGCTTGATTTGGAGTCCCAAAAAGAATGAGAGCTCCCCCATCATGCTCATCTCAAATTCACCTTGCATTAACTTAGCAAACTCCTGACAATGACATTCATTAGTAGAACCAAAAATAATATCATCAACATAAATTTGAACTACTAAAATGTCATTTTTATACATTTTTATAAAAAGTGTAGTGTCTACCTTACCTTTTTCAAAACCCTTTTTAATTAAAAAGTTTGAAAGTCTTTCATATCAAGCTCTAGGAGCTTGTTTTAAACCATAAAGAACTTTGGTAAGTTTGAAAACATGATTTGGAAATTTTGAATCTTCAAAACCCGATGGTTGTTCCACATACACTTCTTCATTTATAAAACCATTTAAAAATGCGCTTTTAACATCCATTTGAAAAAGCTTGAAATTATGATAACATGCATATGTAAGCAACATCCTAATGGCTTCCATTCTAGCTACGGGTGCATAGGTTTCATCAAAATCTATTCCCTCTTCTTGAGTGTAACCTTGTGCTACAAGTCTAGCTTTATTTCTTACAATGTTACCACTCTCATCTAGCTTGTTCCTAAAGACCCATTTAGTTCCTATTGTAGATTGATTACTAGGCCTATCAACTAATGTCCAAACATTACTTCTCTCAAATTGATTTAACTCTTCTTGCATAGCCATAATCCAAAAGTCATCTTTCAATGCTTCTTTAATATTCTTAGGCTCTATGCATGAGATAAATGCAACATGGTTCATTAATCTAAGAGAAGAACGAGTGGTTACCCCCTTGGATGGATCACCCAAGATTTCACCATCTTTGACATAGTTCAACTCCCTTGGGTAGCTCACTTTCTTTTCCTCAAGAGCCAAGTCCTTCAAGGCTTCAAGAGGTGGATCTTGTGTGTCCTCTTCTTTTGTTGAAATCTCATCCTCCGTTGAAGTTTGACCTCCATCAAAGGCATTTATGATTCCTACATCATCATCATCACAAGAAACCTTCCTAGGAAGAAGGTTATCATCGAATACAACATGAATATATTCTTCTACTACTAAAGTTCTTTTGTTAAATACTCGATAGGCTTTAGAGGTTAAAGAATAACCTATAAAAATAGCTTCATCACTTTTTGCATCAAATTTACCTAAGTTGTCTTTTCCATTATTTAAAATAAAACACTTGCAACCAAAAAGGTAAAAATAGCTAATGTTAGGCTTTTTAGATTTTAAAATCTCATAAGGTGTTTTCTTTAAAATTGGCCTAATCATTACTCGATTTACAATATAGCAAGCGGTGTTTGTGGCTTCCAGGTAAATTGTTTTCACAAAGCATAGTTCTAGCCATTTCTTGCAAAGTTCTATTTTTCCTCTCAACTACCCCATTTTGTTGAGGAGTTCGAGGAGCCAAAAAATTATGGCTAATACCATTTTCATTTAAAAAATCTTCAAACCCCAAATTTTGAAACTCGGTTCCATGATCACTTCTAATATGTGAAATTTTTAGTTCAAGATCATTTTGGGTTAATTTTGAAAATGTGATGAATTTTTCCAAAGCCTCATCTTTAGTATTTAAAAATAGAACCCAAGTAAATCTAGAAAAATCATCAACGAGTACAAAAGCGTAAGACTTACCACCCAAGCTCATAGTCCTAATTGGCCCAAATAAATCCATATGGATAAGTTGTAAGCATCTACTAGTAGAAACATCATTAATGGATTTAAAGGAAGACCTATGTTGTTTACCCTTTGAGCATGCATCACAAATTTTATCATTTGAAAATTTTATCTTGGGTAAACCTCTAACTAGATTAAGGGAGACTAGTTTTCCAAAACACTTATGCTAGCATGTCCTAGTTTTCTATGCCACAACCATGCATCATTTTCATTTTGTGCAACTAAGCATGCATGAGATGTATGAATGTCATCTAGATGCACCATGTATATGTTTCCTATGTGATGACCTATGAGCATAATATTATTAGATTTAATGTCCACAATTTTGCATCCATTTTTATCAAATAAAACATTAAATCCTTTATCACACAATTGACTTATGCTCAATAAATTGTGTTTAAGACCATCGACATATAAGACATTTTCAATGAGAATAGTAGAGTGATTACCTATGGAGCCAATACCTTTAATGTGGCCTTTGGAGTTGTCACCAAATGTCACTACTCCTCCACTTTTTGGCTTTAGATCCATGAATCTACTCTTGTCCCCGGTCACGTGCCTCGAGCATCCACTATCAAGGTACCATGAGTTTTGACTTTGTGCTTTGGCCTTGTAGCAATGCTCCCCCTACAAACAAAGATATTAAGCTTTTGTTTTTGGTACCCAAATCATTTTGGGTCCATGAGTGTTAGCTCCCAAAACCTTGGTTCCCTTAGGAATCCAAGATGACATAGCAATAATATTATTAGATTTTACAAGTTCCTTAGGAACCCATACACTTCTAATTCTTTTAGCTCTACTATGTCTAGGATAGCTACCTTGTTTGTAGTAGTTAGTCTTTTTCTTAGGTTGGTGTGTTCTAGAGGATTCACCTACTTCATGCTTGACACTACCAACGTTTTTTAAAGACTTTTTGAGCTCATTTAGCTCACCCAACACCTTTTGGTGTTCACTATTACATTGAGATAAAAGATTATTAAGATCAACATTTTCATCTTGAAAGAATTTTAGTTCATCTTTTAATCCTAATATCTTTTTCTCAAGTTTTGAATTAGCTTGAGTGAATGAGTCATTTTTCTCATTTAGTTCTAAAATAATCTTTTTATTCCTAATGACCGACTCTTTATATTTCTCAACTAATTCATCATAGACCTCTTGTAACTCATCATATGCATCATTTAATTCTTCAAAATCAAAAATAGATGAGTTAGAGGTTACCATGGAGGAATCTTCCTCAAGTGCCATGAGGCAAAGGTTAGCCACTTCTTGTTCGCCATCCTCCGATGACTCCTCATCACTCCAAGTAGCAAGCTTGGCTTTGAGCTTATTCTTCTTCTCAAAGCCCTTCTTCTTGAGTTGAGGGCACTCCGAACGTATGTGGCCGGGTTGTTTGCACTCAAAGCAAATGATAGGATCTCTTCCTTCTTCTTTGTTCTTGTTTTTGAAGTCCATCTTTCTTTGGATTTTTCTTCCCCGATTAGACCTCATAAAACGTGAGAATCGTTTGGCTATCATAGCCAATTCTTCAAGTTCATCCTCCTCACTAGATGAGCTCTCATCATGTTGTGAAGCTTTAGCCTTGAGAGCTATTCCCATCTTCTTTTTCTTCTCAACCTCAAGCTTCTCTACCCTTTTCTCTTCTTTCTTCTTCTCATCTTCCCTTCCTTGCTTCATGATCTCATGAGTAAGGAGAGAACCCACAAGCTCATCAAGCTTCAATATTTTCAAATTCTTAGCTTCAATGATAGCGGTTCTCTTCCCATCCCAAGACTCGGGAAGTGCATAGAGTAGCTTCCGGACAAGCTTGTCTTCCGGTATGATTTCTCCGAATCCCTTTATCCCATTGACAATCGTGGAGAAACGATCAAGCATCTTTGACACCGTCTCATCGGGCTCCACCTTGAAATTTTCATAACTAAGATTGGGAATTCCAATCTTAGTTTCTTTAACATCATTGGTGCCTTCATAAGTAGTCTCAAGAGTGTCCCACACTTCTTTGGCACTCTCGATTGATGAGACCTTTGAATAGATGTCCAGACCGAAAGAACAAAATAGCATGTGGAGAGCTTTATCATTGACTTGAATCTTTTTCCTCTCCTCTTCACTCATCTCCACTTTCTTCTTCAAAACTATCTTGCTTCAATGGAATATATGACCCATCTTCAATGACATCCCACACTAGATAGTCATTTGACTTGATGAAGAGTCGCATTCTATTCTTCCAAAAAGAATAGTTATCACCATTTAAGAAAGGAGGCTTTGTAGTGGATTGTGACTCGTATATGCCCGAACCGGAGGTTGAAGCCATCTCTTGATATATGATGATCACACTCTTCCAAGGAACTCCTCTTGTTGTTGTTAATCCTCAAAGAGGTAGGCTCTGATGCCAATTGTTGAGTGGATCGAAAGATCGATATAAACTAAGAGGGGGGTGAATTGGAAATTTAAAGGTTTTGTGGTGGAAATTGCAAATTAAAAATAGTAGACAAGGGATTTTAGAGTGGTTCAAGTTCCAAATGAACTCTACATCCACTACCTTAGCTTCACTAAGGATTTGCAACAATTCCACTAATTGCTCTTCCCCTTTTCTAGGCTAAGGAGGCAACCCTTACAGTTTCGGTTGAATTTTCTACCCAAAATTCAACCCAATTCTCACAACAAGAGAACAAAGAAATTTGTTGGCTAATGAAGTATCTCTCAATACAAATGATAGCCCAATTACAAGCACTCAACCCAATTGAACAAGATATGAATGAAAATTACAATTGGGGTTTCTAGACAATAAGGAATTTTTGCACAATTGCTTGGATTTGATGAATAGATGTTTTCTTGAAGATCAATAGTCGTTGCTGTAGCTTTTGGATGTGTCTTTTATACCTCCTCATTGATTTCTAGCCGTTTGGGTGGTTGGGAACATAAATTGAGCCGTTGGAACCCTCTCTTACCACCATAAATGCACTTCTGCAGCTACCCGTATCGGTACGCGGGGAGGTGTATCGATACCTGTCTCAGGAAAGAAAGAGTCGTCGTGTGCAATAAATAAGAGGTATCGAAACGCACGTAAGCGTATCGGTACGGGGTATCGAAATGGTAAGGGCCGTATCAATACCTTTTTCTGAACTTAACTCACTGTCGATATCCGTATCGGTACGGGGGTTAGGCGTATCGATACGGGTCAACGACCTTTTAAAGTTTGGTTACCAACCAACTGACACCAATGGTCATATTTTTTAAACCGACTTATATTTAAAAATTATAAAGCCCGTATCGATACGAGGGTTAGCCGTATCGGTACGCTATTCAAACTCTTTGAATTTTAACACATGGGTGTATCGATACGAGGGTTTACCGTATCGATACGTGTTCCGACAGTAACCAAGTTTGGCAAAAAGGTATCGATGCGCTTGGGAGTGTATCGATACACCTGAACGATTTTTAATGGTTTTGCCTTGGAACACTTAGAAAATATTTTGAGTTTGAGTTTTACAAATCAGTTTTAAAGTGTTGGTGTTTTGAAACTTATTAAGGGACTTATAAAAACAATTTTAAGTTTTACAAATTGATCCTTAAAGATCTAATTATATCAAAATCAAACATAAGTTTTACAAATTTTAAATTAGATAAATTTACATGCACACTTATAAATTACGCTATTTAAACTCAAGCAACTACGAAGAACAAACCATTCGTTATCATTGAAAGTCTGAAAACGCTCAATAGATTCTAAAGAAAAATATTACTAAATAAAAAACGATATGTAAAACTTTTTAAATCAAAGTTATCTGGGCCAGTGAGACTAGGCATGCCGTATGTGATTTGATTGGGTTTTGGGGTCCAACAAGCCATGGTATGTTCAATATTGCTCGTTATTATAATTACAAGTTCATATATTAAAAACTAAGCTAAAATTATACAATATTTTGGAAGGTTCTAATTTAATTCATAATTTGAGTGTTAATAAAGATTTTGGTTATGATTTACTTAAAATTAAGAGTTCATCTTTGGTATATTAGTAGTTAAATATTTTTATTGTTACTACTCCCTCTGTCCCATTAATTTTATTTTTTATTAATTTTTTTGGGTTAAATTTTTTGATTTTTGACCTATTATTATATAAAATTTATTATTGAAAAAATATAAAAAATATATATTTTACAAACTTTCAATTAGTTTTAAAATATATATTTTATAAAATGTAATTGTTTAAAATATTTAAAATAATCATGGTCAAAGTTTAAAAATGTTGACTTTTAAAAAGTCAACAAGAGACAAAATTAATGGGACGGAGGGAGTATGTATTAAATAATTTTTTAAAATTATTTTTAAATATATTAGGACTAAAAGTTTCTTACAATGGTGTAAAGAAAAGAAGACACTTCTATCGAGATTAACATATCAAAATCTAAAAACCTTCTTGAATCTCCTTGTCTCTATCTAAACGAGACGCTTTACGGGGTCAAAAATGAGTGATGAGCGTACCAAGCTATCAGGCAGATTTCTCTGCTGCCCAGGTCTGATAACATCGAGAACCAACCATTAATCGAGTGGGGATCCATCTTTCTAAGACCACCGACATAATCATAATCAGAGATTAGCGTCGTGAAGATCTTTGTACGAACAACAACTGATCGCTAAGGTATGATGAAATCATGCCATAAGGACAAATGAAACAAACCACAACAAAATCAAAGAAAAAGTATCACAATGGCAAAGAGAACATGTGCCACAAAAGTAAAAATTCCTATTTAAATAAAAAAAATAAAAAAATAATAAACCCGATGATCGACAACTAATATTAAGAGTAATTGTCGAACACTAACTAAAGGAAAAAACTTGTAAATCATTTTTATATTTGATTGCGCTAATTACAGACCCTATACAAAATAGTAAATGTTAGACATTGTTGTTGACGAGTTTTGAAGTACATCTATGGCATTGGACCATTGTCCATCTACATGATACCAACTATTTTTCTACCCTTATTATTTATTAATTAAGCCCCAACTGAGTTGTCATGATCTTCAATAAGCCGTGAAAGTAGGAATTTCCAAATATTATGTGTAATTTCGGACACAATGCTATTACAAATTACATATGAAAAATAAATCAGTTGATAATTAGAGTTTTTTATGGTGTTAGTAATTTATAAAAAGGAATAGTGTTAATAATAAATTTGAGTTATATTAAAAAAAGATTGAGTTGGTTGTTTCAGTTTCATCCACGAGAAAATTTAAAGTTTGGAAATGATCGTACAATATTTTCATTAATTGGTGGACTAAATTGATGAGTGTAGTTAAAGAACCAAATTGAATGAAGTGAAAATTTGAAGAACTAATTAAAAAAAAGTATTATTAAAAACGCCGATTTAGAAACACGTGGTTTAAGTTTGATAAAAAAATAGCTTAAAAGGAAAAAAAGGATTTGAAAGAACAAAGAAATTATGCACAATCGTGGGACTAAGTAGGAGAAAAAAATGTTAAAAAGGAAAATTTGGAGTTATATAAATATTTTATGGTTATTGAAGAGCATGCGGTTTGAATTTTGTCAAAAATAGACTTAAACATAAGAGAAATTGAAGAAAAAAACCAATGACTAAATTACAAAATAAGAAAATTCGTTTTTATGATTTTTCAAATAGGTAAAATTCAAACTTAACTAGAAAACCGATAAACTAATTCAAATTAAGTTGCATAACTCGACTCAAATAATTCAAAATACAAAAAAGTCAACTTTTCAAATCAAATCAAAATTTACCCACCATATTTTCCGAGAAGTTATTAGGTGGACTCGGCCCACCACGTCATCTATAATCCATCCAATAATATTCACTCATTTCAGTGTAACTTCCAATTAACTACCCACTCTTTAGTTACATGTAGGAAATATGTGAAAACTCACCTTGAAAAAAATGACGTGAAGACTATTATTGGATGAGCTCATGGATGACGTGGTAAGTCAGCCAATCTAATTTTTCTTATTTACCAACCTCATTTGCCAATCCAGGGTTGTTCTTGAGATTTTGGTGGCTAAAGGGCAAAACTAAAAATTGGGCCCCTAATGACACGTATTAAAAAAAATAAATTTTAAGAGTATGCCCATAATAACAAGTATTAGAAAAAAACGGGTTCTAATAACAAGTATTAGAAAAATATTAAAATTTAATAATATGTCATTAATAAAAAATATAGGAAAAAATTGAGCTCTAATAACAAGTATTGAAAAAAGTTAGACCTCTAATAACAAGTATTAGAAAAAATTAGGCTAAAAATTAGATTCATAATAAAAATGTTGAAAAAAAATTAAATTTTAAGAGTATGTTTAATAACAAATATTAAAAAATTAATTTCAAATAATAATTATTTAAAAATGGAACAATAATTACAACTATAGAGAAATAAATAAATTTTAATAATAGATCATTAATAATTAGTATTAAAAAAATTAGACTCTAATAATAAATATTAGAGAAATATGAATCACGGGCCTTTAACATGGGAGAGCCCTGTGCCATCGTCCTTATGGGCCTGTGCTAATCTATACCACACGTACATGGCCATTAATGCTCCATCAATGGCTGAATAATGCAAATTGGCAGTTGAAACAGTAGCCAACAAATTCAATGCACTCGTCCTCTACTACTCTATAAACATGGCCTTATGCTACTAAGCTGCAAGTCAAGCATCAAACTAGAGAGTTTTGCTTAATTTTACAACTTCCACAGCAATGGCTTGCACCGGGAAGCTTGAAGTGGAGATCGACCTAAAGTCTCCTGCAGATAAGGTGTGGAGTACCATTAGGGATTCCACCACAATTTTTCCTATAGCCCTGTCCCATGATTACAAGAGCATTGAAGTGCTCGAGGGCGACGGCAAGTCCCCCGGAACGGTCCGTCTCTTTATTTATGCCGAAGGTAATTAGAATATATTACATGCTTAAATTCATTCGAACCGACGTTGATGTCGACATAATTAATAATATTCAGTAAGCATTGTTTTTTATAGGGTCTCCTATCGTTAAGGTGTCGAAAGAGATAACTGAATCGGTGGACGAAGCGGAAAAGACGTATGTTTACAGCATTTTTGACGGGGATCTGATGAAATACTACAAGAGCTTCATTGGTAAGATCGTGGTGGTTCCGAAAGGAGATTCGAGCTTGATTAAATGGTCTTGCGATTTCGAGAAGGCAAGTGAAGACATCCCTGACCCAAGCATCATTAAGGACTTTGCTGTCAAGAACTTTGTGGAGATCGATGACTATCTTCAAACCAAGGCATAGAAGTCGTGCCGCATCGGAAATTTAAATAACGATCTGCGACTATAATAACACACGTTATGTTTACAATTGTGATAAACATAACATAATAAAAAATGTGATCGTAATCATAATTTAAATTTTTCGGTCAGTTTATTAGTGAACAATATGCAGGGTTTCTACTCCTGAATATTAGCATATAATATAATATGTATTGTCTGTTATTGCAGGAGTTTCAATGCTACTGTATCTGTATTGTGATATAATAAATTATATATTTGCTATTTAATTCCAAATATATTAGTTATATATATAAATAATTTAAAATTTATTTTTATTATTAGTTATTAAATTTAAAAGATCATTACTATCTTAAATTTAAAAATAATCTCTTATTAAATTTAAGAATATCGTCTCTTGCATTGCACGTGGATATTTAATATCCAATATCATATAAAATAATATATATATATATATATATATATATATAGTTAAATTTTGATTGATAAATGGGTTAGTTGCTTAAAAAATAGAGAAACAAAAAATATTAAATTCTACATTTAAAATGAATTTTGAATTCATTAAACAAATACATATTCTATAGACGGGCGGTGGAAACTGAAAGTTTCCACAAGCGCTTTAGTTTTAGGGTATATAGAGTTAGTTTAGGGTATAGGATTTAGGGGTTTAGGTATAAGGGTTAGAATTTAGGGATAGTTGTTTCAATTTAAGGGTTAGGGTTATAATTTAGGGTTTATAAGTTAAAACCTAAATCATCACCATATTACCTTAAAAACAAAACTCTAACATATAAATCCTAAATTATAACCCTAAATCTTAAATTGAAACAATTATCCTTAAATTCTAAACCCCTACACCTAAACTCCTAAACCCTATACTCTAAACTAATTCTCTATACCGTATTAAACTTTAAAATTATTGCATAAAAATAACATCTATATAAATATTTAAAATGAAATTTAGAATTTTAAATTATCTTGCATAAAATTTTATCATTACAAATGCACAAGATTATTTTAATATTTAATTTTGTATAATGACCTCTTATCAAATGTAAATGTATAATATTAATTTAAAAATAATTTAATGTGCTTATTTTTCAAATTATTTTTTAAGTAAAATTTTAAATTTTGTTATATATTTATTTATAACAGATATAATTATTAAAAATAAATTTGAAATAGAGTTAGAATCAACTTACACAATGTAAAACTCTTTAAGTTTTACACGTTTTCTGGATCGTTAGATGGGGAATGGATGATTCAAATTAACTCTTTACTTTTTTTCAAGTGATAATCTTTACGTATTTACTGTTAATTTCATCTATTCGTTTCACTCATCCAACGGTCCAAAAAACTTGTAAAACTTAAAAGAGTTTTACACTGTATAAACGGATCATATCCCATATATATATATATATTAGTCTAGTGATCAATGCTTGTGTCTTTTGAGAAGAGTGTAAAAGTCTCGTGACAAACGGTATCAGAACTACTCTTTGACTGCCCGATTTCATGCTAATCGCCCATGAGTGGGATAAACATGGTGAACAATTGTGACAATGATACTTTACGAGCGTAATTAACTCGTGACGAGGACGTCACGAGATTGAGTGAGTGAGAATGTCACGCATGAGAGAAGACATAGATATTACTCCCACATGAGAAAGAAAAAAGAGATCTTGATATATATAAGCAGTGACGTTGCACATTCTATTAGACATGTTTTTGAGAAAGAGGATAATAGTCTCGAGAGATCATGTTGTCTAATATTGCGCGAGTTTGAGTCCTGACATTTGGCACTTCGAATATAAAAATTCTATATTTAATATATATATATACACACGTGTGAGCACCTAACACAATCAAAGCTAAACATGTGTACGAACCCTGTAAGCTCATATCAACACGTGTAATCTCACATGAAACGTGTCGAAAACCTAGAAGCCCTTCGTAAACTCACCAAGGTAACGACCCCATAAAACCAACTCTTAACATCATGCTTCGGTCGCCATTGCCAAACACATAAACTACTAAACTTGAGTTGCTGAAATCAATCAAACTTCACAAATTCTTCTATTCGTCTTCACTTTCATCATATCTTGTCAATCTCTGCTTTGAATAATCTGGAAATGGGGGGCATTGGGGTTCCAATCTGTGTTCAATGCGGCAACGCCAGCAACCCTTGCCGGTGCAAGGTGGTTGGACCGACGGTGGGGTTCCTGGCGTTTGCTGCGGCGGCCATCGTGGAGTGGCCAGTGGGGGCTTTGGTTTATTGCTTCAAGCACGGGAAAGGTCGTCGTATCATGGCACATCCGGCCACGGTTGTTTATCCTTCCGTTACGAATGCAATTCCGATATGATTTGGCAAAATGGTTTTCAATATAAACTTGGTATATTTTCTGTATGTTGGCCTTATAATGCTAATGCTGACCCATGAATAATAATGTCTTATCTCTTTACGTTAATTTTGGTGTGTATTTTGAGTTTATTAGTTAATTTCTTACGTTATTTCTTCACTTATGGTTCGATATTTTGTCTTTTATATAAAAAGATATCATGTTTGGTTCTTAGAAAAATTCACCTATGTAATAAAAAATTTGACTTGAACAATCTTGTAGTAAGAGTAAAATTAGTAAGATAAATGGGTCATGATTATGAAAAAAAACTTTAATACGCATAGTGTAAATCATTTTTATTGCTTTATTTATTTATAACCTTTATTATCATTACTGACATGTTTATTTTGCAATGGTTTCATAACGTCGTATATGAGAAATGATTGCACAAGATATTTTTTGGGGGTACGAGTACGACTTATGTCCGTTTCCATTGCACATGATATTGATTCAATGTCCTCATACACAACCTGCACCTCATAGGTCCACAATCGCTTTCATAAACAGAGCCCCAAACTCCCTTTTGCACAAGGTTTTATTTAATATTACATTCCACAACATAAATATCAAAATTAAAAATTATAATTAACCAACAAAACAAGAACGAATTGAAATAAGTAAAATTTCCTATGTGATGATTGATTTGATTATATATGTGATGATACATACATCACATTTCTTTCTTAAGATTTCGACTAATACAGAATGCTCGATATTCGAGCGAAGGCGCCAGAAACAAGAGAGGAAGATACATGAGACCAAGGCATTGTGGCAAATGTGACCCTTTACCCCAGCATGTTGCTTAGCCTTGGGTCTCGACTTCAAAACCTTGGGATGCAGTGCGGCTCGATTAGTCTCTGCTTAGACCGGGATTGACAAAAACCAAAATATCTAAAACCAAAGATATTTCTATACAGGTAGAGCCAACACATTTTTCCAGGGGTACAAGGAAACAAAACAGGGACGGAATGAGAAGACAAAGTATAAACAAGACAAGCAACGACTAGTCCTAGTCTGCTGCTATATGTACTTGTTTCTCATTTATTCTTTTTTTTAATTTACTTTTACAAATTTAACAAGGGAGTAGTTTTAAGATTCTTTTGTGAGGATTATCTTCTCATAAATGAGGATTTATTGGACTAATATGGGAGATTATGTTGGAGAAATAAGCTTACAATTATCGTTGCCTGTTTTTTTTTCTTACACGGAAGAACTTTTATCATCTGCACTGTCCTGCAGCAAAGAAACCTTCTGGTTTGATGAACCAAAACTCTCCTCTTTAGCTTTTCCCCACATCACTCCATAAAATCCACTCACTATGATGATTGCGCCAATTACCCTACAATGGAACCAATCAAAGTTACAATTAATTAGTTTCTACTTACTTGGACTATGTCTAAAATGATGCTTAAAAACTGATGTAATTTCGTTTCGAATCTGTTCAAATACCTTCCTAGAGAAAGGTCTTCTCCCAAGAACACGATGCCGATAGCGGTTGCAACGACAATGGCCAACGGCTTGAACATGGAAACGTAGAGAGGTCCTGCTTTCCACAGGCACCATGAAAACAAGCTGATGCGAAACGTAGTCGCCACAATTCCCTGCACAAACAACACCATGTCATGAATCTTTTAGACATTCCATTGCAAGCTGCAACTATAGCGTGCTTACCGAGTATAAAACCGCGACGAGGCCTATACCGGGTCTTAGTTTCCAAGCACTAGGGTCCCTAACCAGAATCAAAGAATATATCGACGAAAGAGCGGCATTGAAGAAGCAAAGATAAAACATGACAGTTAATACTGCTGGGAACTTTTTCAGAACCATTGCCTGTATGATGTACCATGCAGAAGTCATAAAAGCTTCAATTGCAAGAAGAAGGCCCCCAAGTACCCATTGTAATTGTGAAGAGAAAAGAAGCTGATGAGACAGCCTCAGAATTGTTGGTCCCTTGTAAAATGTGATTACAAATGCTCCTGTTATGGAGATTATGGTTCCCAACACCTTGGCCTGGCTGCTTGCGCTTCTCCATTCGAGCTTTTCCATCCTGAACGACAGAGAAGCAAAGATTTCGAGTATGGTTTTACGGATTACTCCAGTGATAACAGATAAGGCCACTTTTATTAAAGAAAACTAGCAATACCTGCAAATGATGGCTAGTATGAAGGTGAAAGCTGGTATAAGGTTGAGCATGGCCGTTGCCATTGCAGGGGAACTGTAATCCATACCAGCATATCCGCATAGCTGGCCGATACAACTGCATGGATAAAGATGTGAAAAAATCTATGTAGGAGAAAAAACATGTTACAGTTCTAATGTTGAAATTGCAGGAGAAGGAACATGTTACAAACCCGAGCAAGGAAAGTAAAAAGATCAATCTGTAAAGGTTGGATGAGCTCCATGGAAGCCGCACCGATCTGCAAAACCTCATAATTCAGAATCCAAAAGTGAGAAAGCACAGGAAAAAGGAGGTGAAACAAACAGATAACAGCAACAGGTACCCGTGGAAGAGGAAAGAACAAGGGAGGAGAACAAGGCTGGAGAGAAGATTAGAGTAAACAATAAGAACATATTTGTTAACCCCACTAGACATTGCTGCTTTGGTTATCTCCATGCTGCTAACTTGAGCTAAAATCACCATTATCATTCCCACAAAAACCAGCAGGTTCCCCATTGTTTTTTGCAAAATCTATCTCCCTCTTTTTTTTTCCTGTCAAACAAACACATGTATAAAGTGAAACTTAGAATGGAAGCCATGTTTTGTACCAAAAAGAATGTCACTATCTGACTTGACTTTTTTTTCGAAAGTAATTATTGGTCATGAATGCTGACCACGGTGCTCCTTTTTTTTCTAGATGCCAAGAAAAGGAGGGAACGTGTTGTGTAATGGAAAAGATTGGAAAGTTGGTGCTATTTCCTGGTAAAGAATCTGGGATTGTGAATCTAGAGGAATCGGATATCTTACACAGATTTCACTCTAATGGTGCTTGCGAGTTGCTGGTAGTGAAATCATCATTTTTTTGATGTAAAAGTTAAAACCATCATTAGTTTTGAACGTATATGCAGCAATTCTTCACCAAACTGGACAAGACAGGGAACCATTAAATTATAATGTCAACAGAACTGGTAAGAATTTATTACAGAATGAAAGTGATGTCAAAAGGTAGAGGGGTCGTGAAAAATATCTAACAATTGAATTGAATGTATTAAGGGGAGCACACATCAACCATTGGCTAAATTGGATATGAACATGGGAGGGAGGGATTGGTCAGGCTTTAAAGTCGTATGCATTAATCACGGAACCACTTGGTTTTCATTGATTTACGTAAGATTTGTGTCCATATCTGTCGCTATAGCATATACCCAACCCAGAAGCATTGCTGGAGTCTTTATTTCTTTTTTTTTTGGTAAAATACATTGATAGTCATTGAATTTTTAAGATGCATTCACTTTAGTCGCTAAAATTGAAACATTCATCACAATCATTGAACTTTTAATTCATTTTCCTTACCACCACTACCGTTAGTTATAGTTAAAAAATGTCAACGTCACGTTAAAGTTTATTCCTCAAAAGAACTCTAATTTTCAAATTTCTAACATACCAAGACCTAAATCATTCTGAACAGAACAATTCTCAATTAACCAAACGAAGAAAAGGATCTATTTTGTCAAAAAAATAATATAATTTAGTTTAAAAATAATTTGACAGTTAACATTGGTGAATCAAAATTGAAAGTCTCACACAACTAAAGCTTGTTTATATGTCATTGTTAATTGTTAGGATTGACAGGTGACAGCTCCATTTGTCAAAATGTCAACTTTTATGGACACTGTAAATTAAAAAATTAAAGTTACTCTTAGAAACAAGACTTCAAAAATGTGACGTTAATATCTTTTAAAAACAATGACAGTAACAAATTAAAAGTTTGGTAATCACAATGTAAACAAATTAAAAGTTTAGTGACTATAATTGAAGTTTTCAATTTTGATGACCAAAGTGAAAGCAGCCTAAAGTTAAATGACTACAGTAAAGTTTACCAGAAAACTCTAAAAATATTTCTAACATATTATTGGACAAACAACAATTTCAATAAAATTGAAATCCAGCAGTGGGGCATGCAGTGAAAGAGGAATGAAGTTTCCCTTAAAACAGTTTGTTACTATTATATGCAGTACAATTAAAATTATTTAAAAGGGAAACAAAATTACTAGAGTAGGAACTCCAAAAACAAAAGTAAAATCCTTAGTGGAAGGCAGCAGCTTCAGCCTGCAAGTGTTGGAGAAGTGCATACATACTCATTGTTTTGTGTTCTGCCTTATCCCTCACCCGTACACACACCTGAATTCAAATACCATGGAATCAGCTGCCTCTCTTTTTCTACTTGAGAATCACACTCACCAGCAAAGATATATATATATACACACACGAGCGACGAGACATACGCATTTGCAAAGGTATACAAATTTATTCAGAAAGGCACATAAGTCTATTTAGAATACATAGGTTTGACAAACCTGCTTAGTGTTCACTTCAACTTCTCCTACAACCAATATATAGTTGTATTGTGCCAGCTGGGCTTCTCGTACCTACGTAGGTCAAAAACAAGTGAAAATTGATTACCTCAAAAATATGCATATAGCATTTAACTTAGAACCTGCAGAGCAAGCTGGTTGAGATTGATAGGCAAAAATCAGAAGGATAATGTAATAAAATAATCAGCAGGGGTGGCGTTGGTTCCTTCTAAAACCATAACTGTACGTGGAAATAGAGCTTCTAACTTGACTATAAGAAAAATGGAATTTGAATAAATTGAGGATGTCAGGGGTTGCACCTTTTTCTGGATTGTTCGATCTGTCATATCAACATCTACATAATAACCGGCCTCATGAATCCGATCCCGAACCTAAGAGAACGAAATAAGAGATGACATTAGAGTATTTTTGCCCTTCAAAACGAAAGATGCATACCAAACAATCAACTAAATGGATCCTACTGTGCCATACACTTCATAAGATGTAAGAAAAAAATGCTAAGTCCTGTTTTTAATAGTTTCCACTTTCCACCCACATATATGTTTGCTTTGTTCTCAAAAAATCTCACAACATAATAAACATCTATTTCAGCAAGTTCATAGGAACTCCAAAATAGCATATAAATAATGACTCATGAGAAATAAGTCCTAATTTTGGCAAGTTTATGGGAACCACAAAATGGCATATAAATAATTCCTTCTTTCAATAGTTTCCACCCACATATATGGTTGATTTGTTCTCAAAAATCTTCCACAACATAATAAAAGTCTATTTTGGCAAGTTCATAGAAAATACAAAAAAGCATATAAATAATGACTCATGAGTCGGAAATAAATAAAGTTAGATGAGGGACAATATAACAAATTAATGTTTTAAAAATTTTAGATGAGGGAGATAAAAGGATTTACTATCCCAAGTTTAGTTTTAAACAAGCAGCATGTGGCCACTTGAGAAATGATTTCTTGTCCAACAAGGCGAAATAGATAATACCAGACAGCATATGTAGATGCACCATAAATTCTATGAGGTTGACAGTTGATTGAAAAGGAGCATACTCGGAGATCAAATTACCTCTATCGCATAGTTCTGGGACTTATCTGACACAGGGCAAACAATTGCTTGACGGGGACTAAGCCAGAAGGGCCATTTTCCCTTGTAGTGTTCCAACAATATAGCAAACATACGCTCAACAGACCCCAGGATAGCTCTGTGTATCATAACAGGTTTCTCCCTCTTGGCTTCATCTTCAGCTGAGTACTCCAACTTGAAGCGCTCGGGGAGCTGGAAGTCAAGCTGAAATAAAGGACCAGCATTTTCATAAAGACACAACAAATGAGAGAATAGAAACAGAAGAAAAATGAAGAACAATTGAACATCACCAACCTGTAATGTTGCACACTGAAATTTCCTGTTCAATGCATCGGATACACTAATATCTATCTTCGGACCATAAAAAGCCCCATCTCCTTCATTTATCTGTACCAACATTACAGTTGTATATAAAATATAGAAAGAGGCCCGGTAAAATGGGCAGCGACATTGACTAGTCCTCAATGTAAAATAGAGAAAATAAAGCACAACAAATAGATCACAACAGACAAGCCAACTGTTTTCCCTTCTCTTACCAAGAGAGAATTCCACTATTTAATCAGACGAACTAAAGAGAACTTCAAAGTTTCGAAAAACGACGATATTTAAAATGACTTCCCATCTGAGAAAATTAGTTTGAAAACACATAAAAACAAAATGGAGTAAAATTATGACACACAATTTGCTAAACAAAAGGTACCAATTCAATAAAAGAGATCTTGAGCAACAAATCAAACCCACTTGGTATATTCATCACTTTTTCTGGCACACAACATTCGCAGCTTCTCAAAATTTCATAAGTTTGAACTAATATTTTGACATAGCAATAACTCATTGAGGTTAAATGCTTGACAAAGTTCTACATGCATATATTGCAATAGTCTTACCACATCCCAAGTATTAATATATAGGCTGGATCTTAAGCTGGTTGCAAACAGAACAGAAATTAACTCATTTATCACCCACCAACACAATTAATTCTGAAACAACCTCTATAGTGAAGAACCCTAGTTGATGACTTAAAGTGTTGAATAGAAAACTGACCTGCCATGGCTTCCCAGATTGGTTCAAGGCTTCTGTAAGAGCAGCTTCAGCTCTGTCCCAAGTTTCCAAATCTCCAAGGTATTTTTCTGGCCTCTACAGTTCAAAAAATTGTAATACAAAATAAAAATAGCATCTAGAATTCAATCCAAGAACGAGTACTCACAGAAATAACTAGTCTTCAAGTCTTGTAATATATATAACAAGAATATAATCCTGATGGAAGTAGATATTAGATCATCCAAAGCAATATTAACCAACAAATTTCGAAGAAAAAAAGGCATTAATATTTCAAGAAACTGTGTTTCTATATGTATAGCATCTCAAGATTATAGACATAAAACAATTCATCATCCTATGCTTCCTGCAAAATGCACTTAGTTATCAAAGAAAAATACTTTTTATCCCTAAAAATTTAAGTGAATGGAGCTTCTCATACCGTAGATAGTTTTAGGTCATAAGTAAATCCAAAAACAGTGTAAGCATGATCAATGAACTCCAGGACACCTTTAACTTCTTCTTTTATCTGGGAAAAGTAAAAAATAAAATAAAGGTTAACACATACATCATAAAGGAAACAGGGAACAAAAATATTTCAGAATTCTATAAATTACAATTTAAAGCCAACCTCACCTGGGATTCCCTGCAGAAAATGTGGGCATCATCCTGAAAAAGTACGAGTAGTGTCAAAGAAAGGAGGGAAATAAAAGATCCAAAATTACACCTTTCACCCAAACAATGTTCATGAGATTGCCAGAGAGAATTTTAAGTAGCAAAACAAAGCAAATCAAAATGTATAAGATCTGAATAGATACTTGATTAAAATTAAGTCCAAAAAACATCCCGCAAGTTTTCAGTTAGGAATAAAATATGATATACCAAAAGTGGTCTTTGGTGTTAGGCCAAAAGAAAGGTACAGAGAGCTAGCAAGGATCACAATCTTGAAAGTTTAATCTAACAACACGTACCTGCTGAAACCTCCTGACACGAGTTAACCCAGTCAGTGCCCCACTAGCCTCATTACGATGCAAGACACCAAAATCAGCCAGACGAAGAGGTAGCTCTGTGCATGAAATATTGATCATTATAAAAACATCGCAAAGAAGCCAGAAATGAGAAGTTATTAAATCACCTCGATCACAATTAACATGACAACCAAATGACGTCAAAAGCCTCTTTCAAAAGAAGAAACTATGCGTCTTAAGGCTAAACAAGAAAGAGTAAATAAAATACATTAACTAAACTCTGTATATTAGATTAGGCCACATAGTTACACTTCATCACAGCTCAAAAAGAACTAAGGCAGCTCAAAAAGTATTCAAGCTAAGACCATTTGAGAAATATTTATAATTAGCACTAATTTGCTCACTAATACTATAACCCGTTCCAGAGTATGAACGAGAAGGGAGAAAAGAAACGTTGGATCAACATCCACAGATGGAGGAAACCTACTAAGTAAGCACCAAAAGAAAATTCCATGTTTAAAGCAACAAAATGATGTAGTGAACAAAGAAGAATGGCCCGGAGAAGCTTCTTTAAGCTCTCCTCAAGAAACAGATGTATATGAACTGACCTCTATAGGAACGAACCCTGTGCTGAAACATTAAACAGTGGCCTGGGCAGTTCATAGGTTTCAGTCCAAACTCCTGCTTTTCAATCTGTAGCAAAAACCAAATAATAGCCCCACCCCCCCAAAAAAAGTGTGAGACAGAACATCACAGGAAGATTAAATGCATAAAACATCCTTTTTATACGTCTTACATTAAATTTCAAGGAAGTTCACATGAATATTAAGATTCAGCTGTACAACCGAAACAATAGATACAAGTTATCTTTTTCTGTTGTTACACAACATCTCACCTCAAACAAAAACATATTCTCCTTATAATTTGCGGCATGGCCGGATGTTTCCCAAAGATTCATATTGTACATGTTTGGTGACTTAACCTGCCAAAATTATACAACTTCATTGAGTTGTTATTGGAATTACATAAGTTTTAAATAAAACTCTAGAACAGAGATACAGAGAGAAGCCTTGTGACCTCTTCGTAACCCCTTTTCCAGTATTCATTCCGTATAAATTCCATTAATTTGTTGTAGATTCGTGTTCCATGAGGAAGAAAGAACCAACTTCCTGGACTGAAAGATACCCAAATGTCAAATGTCAATATCACAAACATTCTAGAACACGGTACTACGGATCATCATATTAAAGTATATTGTACCTGAGGGGGTGACAAAAGAATAGCTCCTGCTTTGTACCCAACAATCTATGGTCATATTTCTTTGCTTCTTCTATCCGTTGGATATATTCCTGTGGAAAAACATCAACTTTCATTAGAAGCAAAATTGTGATACTAGAACAATTAGTGTACTATGAAACAAGAAAACTTCTTTTCTTGTAGTAATGAGTTTCCTGAAGTAATTTCTGCTAATATGCCAGATTTGGATATCCTTTACATTATAATAAAAGGAAATGAATATCTTTCCTTATGCATCATACTCATATATGGTTGCTTCAACAATCACAAATGATTAAAACTAAAAGAATTAAAAAAATAATTAAAAAAAAAACATAACTGGTACAATAATAAATTTGACAGCCATTATAAAAACAATGGAGAAAATTTTTCTCACCTTCAAACGTTTCTGATCAGGATATGATATACCATAAACTCTTTGTAAACTCTCACGATCTTTGTTTCCCCTCCAGTAAGCTGATGAAGCCTGAAGATCACAATTAATGAGTAAACCAGGAAATTATATTGACAAGGAATCCTCACATCTCCAAAACATAGCTTTCATATATCAATGTAACAATTCACCTTTAAGCATGCAAATGCCTTCACGAAGGAAGTATTGGGAATATGAGGTCCACGACATAAATCAACCAAGGGACCACATCTGTATACTGTGATAGTTTTGTCTGCAGGCAAATCATTGATGATCTCAACCTGATTATAAAGTTAGCACTGCAGAAATTAGTGCAATGGGAAAGATTATAGGTAGAAAGGATTCATTTCAATTGATATGAAAACTCAAAACACCACCACTCAACTCGCCTTAAAATTATTTTCAGAAAACAACTCAAGGGCTTGTTCCCTTGTCACTTCAATGCGTTCAAAAGGTTGTTTTTCCTGCATTAAAAAACCAAAAGAAAAAAAGAATCTACTATGAAATAACAGTTTTACCACTAGCACAATTCACGTGTAACTGAAGCGTAAAGAACATAAAAAAGTAACAACTGTTCAACTTTTCATTATATGATTTTAAGACACCCAATTTTTTCCTTAACAAATGCATAAAAAACCCTAACAACAAATGGGCATGAATATTGGTGGGAGGTGATCATAAAAAAATAATCAGAAGTTTGAAAGCATGAAATCTTGTAGTAATATTAACAATACCGCAACAGCTTTCAATGCCCCTGCTTCAATTTGCTTAAAGTGGTCCTCATTCAATCCCAAATCACCATAAAATGCATCGTAATAGAAACCCTGTGAAACCACAAACCATCTTGTAAGAAGACAAATCCAAATCAAAAGTCCTTGGCAAACTAACTTAAGGATCAAGAAGAAAAGAAGGAAACATTCAACAGTACCTAAAACCATAACATTATTTTCAAATGCCTTAATTAAGTGAAAATTTTAAATCTATAAGAAAATATCAAGCTAACACACAGTATTTTCAATTATCACAATGGATAATACTTTACCCCTACAACAAAAAACGTGCTTGCTCATGCAATCTGATTGAAATACATTGGGAATTCTAGGAATAGTACTTACAAAGCCACATAAATTAATTTAACAGAACACACTAAGATCATTTAAGAGCCAAATATCTACATTGAAGCACATTCAATATAACCAAAGGCAAAGCTCACGTAATAAACTTACCTCTCCTCTTGTGGTGCAAGGCCCAATGCAAAGTTTGCAACCATATACGCTCTCAAGGGACTGCATAACCACCAAGTCAAATTAGCCAATAGTCCCACAAAACAGAACATAAGATATACGATATAATTATGAATTTCAACCCTCAAACAAAAAAAATAAGACATAAATTCAGCTACTTCAATTTATCAGAATTTGCTACCACTACATTACCGAAACTGAAAAGTTAATCCAGTTATTGGCGAATACAAGGACTTGAGCAATTAAGTTTTGCTACTTTGTATCATATAAATTAATGAAGTGTTACTTTTTTACTAATTCTTGGCATATAAATTGCTGAATTGAAAGTTCAGAAATGTTAACCAATTAGATCAATTTCTAAGCTTTCATAAAGTTAAATTAAAGTAAATTTTAGTAGAGGATAAAAAGAATCTGAATTTACCTCACCAAGGATGTGAGCGCTAGAGTGCCAAAAAGTATCACGGCCTTCATCAGTATCAAAATTGAAAATCTTAAGCTCACAGTCACCTTCCAAAGGCCTATTCATATCCCACAAAACCCCATTGACCGAAGAAATCAATGCATTGGCAGCCAAGCCCTTGGAAATTCCTCGGGCAATATCCATAGGGGACGAAACCCATTTTTTCCCTTCCTTTACTGACCCATCAGGCAACGTGATCTTGATTGGGTCGTGCGAGAGGGACTCAAGATGAGACTGCTGCTGAGCCTGAAGGGATTGAAAGATTTTGATGCGCTTCTCGATGACTTGGTTGAGATAGGCCTCGTCTTTGGGGTGAGAAGAAGCCATGGTCAAGGCGGAGAAGCGGCGGAGAGGAGTGGAGGATGGCTTAGAGAGGAGGAAGAAAGCTGGCTGAAAAAAACAAGTGTAACGGCGGACAGTAGAACTGTAGAAGAGAGAGTGCATAACATGGAATGCAAGGGATTCTTTGATTCTTATTGTAGCGTTATTTTTTTCCAGAAGTTAATGAAGTTTAGGGTTTTTAACATTCAGTAGCGAATACTTTTTTTACCGCGTTACAAACTAAAGTAAAATCTGCTCATTCCCTTATCTCCTGGTGTCGAAGGTAGATGTTTATCATTCCTTAGGGCCCGAGATCGAGCACCAGTATTGCATGTTGTGTGTGCCTTCGTTGAAAAAGACTTAAAGAAAGTTGAACAGATGCTACCTTTGCATCACACCAGCATATTCTAAAAAAAAACTAACATAAAATCTGATCATTGATTTGTATCGACATTAGATGTACATTCGATCGAGTCGAGTAAAATTCTTTTGAGATAATCGACTTAAAAAATTTATTATTGAATTCTTCTTAAAAAAATTCAATTTAATTTTTTATTATTAATAAAAAATGTTAAGGAAACCGTCAAATTTCTAACAATATTATAAAATCTCGAACGATAGTCCATATTAAATAAATCGTTAAATACTTTGATTTGGTATGGAAATTGGGCAAAATTGGCCATATAGGCCAATTTCGGTTTATTATTTAGAGAATGGGGTGGTTTGGACGAAAATTGGGGAAATAGGCTAATTTCTACAGTGACAACAACATCTCACCACCTGCAGCCGGCGTTCCCTAGACCTCGCCTCCTCCTCCTGACGTGGTCCTATTGAAGGCAGGCTTCCCAGCATGGACGGCTCAGCTCCTCAGCTCCTCATGCATGTATGCCACCTTAATGTGCCTCCATGGCACATGCAGGCACGTCAGGCTTTAGGTTTGGAAAATTTTATAGACAGTGTTGGGTTAGGGTTATAAATATATTTTTTATATAGTATGTATAGGCAAAATTGGGGATATAGGGTTTAGGGTTATAGATATTTCTAACATATTATTAAATTTTATATTTTTTAATAAACAAAGTAAAAAAATCATTATTCAGACCGTACCGAATATTTCGGTTAACCGAATAAACTGTTAACTGGTTGAATGGTTACGATATATGGTCGAGATTTGAGTGACCCGAACTTACCGATTAACCGAAACAATTTACAAATGGTTAATCGAACCCGATTTTGCACACCCTAATTTGCATGTATGTTGTACTCGCATGTTTCATGATTTTTTTAAAGTTGATAAAAATATTTTATACATTCGGTTGGTAAAAATATAGGGTCGAGATTTGAGTGACCCGAACTTACTCGCACAAATTAAAAATATTTTAATCGAACCCGATTTTGCACACCCTAATAAGCTAATATTTTTAAAGTTGATAAAAATATTTTTTATCTTTTAAAAAGTATGAAAGAGTATACATTCGGTTGGTACAGATTTTATACATAACTTAAAAACAATAATTTTAAAAATAAGATGTCCACCGAACCCTTTTTAATTTTACCCTTTAATAGCAGGTGAACAACACCTCGCCATTGTGGCGAGGTGTTGTTCACATGCATGTGCCATGCAGGCACGTCAGGCTAGTGTATATAGGGTAAAATTAAATAGGGTTTAGGTATGCCAGGCTATTAAAGGGTAAATAGGATTCTAGATACGTGGTAGGTTTATTAAAGGTGTTGAGTTATGAGGTGCTCGATTCCTTTAACCGGTCTTGCTCACCAAGTGGTGGAGAGGTGGAATTTTGGGTGGATTTGGTGTGGAAGCTAAAATATAAATGACACACTAATTTTAGAGTGGTTCAACCTTCTAACCAAGGTCTACATCCACTACCTTAGCTTCCCACTAAAGATTTCCAATCAATCCACTATTGATTCGTTCCCTTTTCTAGGCTTAGGAGGAAACCCTTATACACCGATCAAGCTTTCTACCCAAAGTCTTGATCAAACCCTCTTTACAAAGAGAAAAGATAAGTAAACTTAAATCTCTCTAATAGGTATTTGTTTGCACAATTTGCACTCACCCAAAACCTAAAACACTTGAGCAAATTTGACAATTTTGGCTCACTAGTGTTTGTCTATACAAGGAATCTAATTTGGACACAACTGCTACATATAGTTGGGGGTCCGCAGTATTGGCATTTTTGTACCATAAAATTTACAAGGTGACAATTATGCACGGTGAAAAGGCAAATTCAGATATGGGTGGATGTCAAGTCTTACTGCAGTCCGGGGCGTGGTACAAGCTGCCTTATCTAACGCCCATTTTTTCTGTACCGGTACATATGGAGTTTCCGCTTGCTGGATGGTAATAATGTGATTGCAGTTGTATATAAATATTTATTGATATAATATTTATATCCAATGACTTCGAAATATAATTTCAATATAGCTTTGCAGATGGAGGCATAAGTTGAAGAACGCATGGGTGGTTCACAACACTGTCAGAGAGACAATATTAAAAATCCAAACAATAGGAAAAAATCTGGTATCATAATCAATTTATTTTAATTTATTATTTGTTCTTATTTAATATAATTTAATTTATTATTTGTAATTTGCAAACTCCAGATATTTAATGTTATATGTATTTCTTTCAATTTTGATTGCATTTTGATATTTATGTTTTTTTAATTTTTGCATTCAATTTCTAAATTCGAATTCCAATTCTATATCAAGACTTTAAATTATAGTAAAAAATATTATAGAAAAAAAATAAAAAAAAAATACAAAATACAAAATAATAACAAATAATAAATTAAATTATATTACCTTAAAGTATATTAAATAAGAACAAATTATATTACCTTTAGATGGTTTCCAGTGCAGTGATGTTTAAAGGTCTAAAAGTCAAGTGTTGTGGGTTCATGGGTAAAAGATTAACAGTAACAATCATAATTGTTTGGATTAAATGGTTTAAGCTGTTTAAGTTTAATTAAAGGTCACATATTGAAAATTCTTCAAAGGTAACAAGTTAAACATTTTTTATAAAAAAAATGAAAATTAATAGGTACACAAAAATTTAGGGGAAAAAAACAAATAAAAATTGAAAAGATGCTATATTTTCATTACCATAAAATTAGACATACATTAAACAAAACATTTAGGTTGACGGTCTGGCACGATAGTTGGAAAGATTTGATCTGTTCGGACACTTGTTTCTTGAATGACTCGGTTGACTACAAAGAGTACAATGTTTAACTTGAACTCCTCCCTCTCTATCATCTGGATCATCCATATTCGTATTAGTACGAGTAGACTTCGGTCGACCCTTCAACTTTCTACGAAGCACTGGATTTGGTAACCATTCTTCGTATATTGGCTCTACCGGCCAATAGTCTTGGTTCGGGATCGTGTTGAACTGAATTCTCTATATATTTGCAATATTCTCTAGTTTATAATAGTCATCCGCAAAACCGTAAGGGTCAAGTCGAAAATGCAAACAGGCGGCGTGTGCGTGAGAGAAATGGTATCTAAATGCTTGGAATGCACCACAATCACACCATTTTTGATGAAGTTTGTCAGTGAACATTTTTTGCTCACCTCGGACTTTAGCTTCCACAAAAAATTCTCATCCATGTGAGTCGAATGATCTTACTTGTATAACGGACGCTTTAGCTTGAAGTTCGATCATTTTATCCTGCAGGGTTTTAGACCAATATTGTCCGTTGTTTATTCGGGCGTTGGCATCCTGCCCTTTGTCGGACCACACTTTGCCCAATCTAAAGTAAGTCTCTTACACAATACTTGCAATTGGGAGATGGCGTGTTCCTTTAAGAATGAAGTTTATAGCCTCTGCAAGGTTAGTTGTCATATGACCATAACGTCGACCTTCATCATAGGCTTGTGAGCATCTTTCCGTGGGGATGTCATTTACAAATTTTATTACATGTTTACCGTGTCGCTTCAACCTTCTGATCCTTTCTTGAAATTTTGGTTGAACTAGTTCATACCCTATTTATAAATAAACAAGTTAAATAAAACAACAAGATGAACTCAATTTTTTTATAAACAACAAATAACAACTTACATGTGCCTAAAATTTCTCTCCGGACCTGATTGTTTCAAAACCGCGTCTTCGCATTCGCTGCAATATGTCGTATACAATATGCTGGATATGCATGTGGAGGTATCCATAAACTCCCACGTCTGCCAATTATTGATAAGAGCGCAGTTCCTCTATCAGAAATCATGCAAATCACGTCTTCTTTTACTACATAATTGTGTAGGTGCTTCAAAAAGAATTCCCATCCATCCGCGTCTTCATTTTCAACTATGGAAAAGGCAATTGGGAATATATATTACTGTTTTCATCTTGTGCAACGGCCACGAGTAATATATGACTGTACTTCCCATACAGCCATGTACCATCCACTTGAATCATGCGTTTGTAGAATGGAAACCCTTGAATGCACACATTGAACGCCTAAAATAACTTACTAAATACTCTTTTACCAGAAATTAATTCGCCTTGTAAGTTGAACACCGGTAAAGTCTCGTACTCTACAACGGTCCTCGGGATGAAATGCTGCATTGCTCGTAAAAGAGCTGGTAGCTCATTATACGATTTATCCCAATCACCATAGAGTTGCGCCATCGCCTTTTGCTTTGCCAGCCACGCCTTGTAGTGAGACGAAACATAACCAAGCTGGGACCGTATAGATGCTACTAACACTGCAATCGAAATTCTTGGTTCATGTTCAACCAAAGCCCTGATGTAAGCACATATTAAATCAGAGTTTAAATTAATATGGTCATGTGATAAAGCCATATTGGTACATGTGTGCTGCTGAATAAACCGTGACACCTCACACATTTCAGTCCTCTTCTTGTAAGAAATTCTTACCCACCACTAAGAGTTGCTCTTCCAATAAAAACACCTTATACAATAGGTACTTCTGTTGGACTCAACAACAGAAAATGACGTATGGCGTTTGAGACAGTGCTCTTGAACTGCAAGCTTCGTGGCTTCTTTTGTTTCAAATTCAGCCTTTAGTTCCAATTCTCCAAAGTTCGAAGATGATGAAGAACCAAATACGCGAGCTTGATATTCCTGATCTTGCATTGCAGTATAGTCAACTTCATACATGCGGGCTGCTGGAGCTTCATAGGTTGGAGGTTGCGGTTGTTGGGGTTGCGGTGCAGCATTACCCCAAACAACCGGTTGTTCATTTCTCAACTCGAGCCTACTAACAGCTGTGGCCCAAAAATCTTCTTCAACATCAATACCATTGCCTTGAGACGCATCTGTCATAACAACGTCAATATCATCAGCATCGAGTAACTGAACGTCATCTGCTTCACTCATAGGAACAATATTTTCTTCATCATCACTGAAATCTTCAAGCGATTCGCCCCAACGACCAACTGTTGGTTCATTGTCACAATATGTTGATGAACTCATCTTCTGTAAATATTAAAAAAACATAAGCAAAACATTAAAACTTTGGGTTTTCTTATTAAAATTTAAAAATACTATTACCATCCGAATATATCTTCAATCATACAAAAAATATACAAACCCTCTAGAATTAAAAAAAAACAGATTAAAAGGCAAAAATCACTTACTTAATTTTCACTGGCCTTTACGAACTCTTCAATCACCGTCTTCGAATATTTCTTCAGAAACTCACAAACTCGTACCTCTTTGCCCAAAAACTCTCTTAATTTTTTCTCAACCACTACACACTAATCTCATCTTCCCTAAACCCTCTATATATACACATAAAATAATATTAAAAATTAATCCCCTTTTGTAGAACTAATATTTTGATATAGTAATTGAAAAATGTTTTAGATTGATTTAAAAAGAATTCAAAACTATTTCCAAAGTCCAAATAACTTGAAACTATGTTTAAGGGATGTTCTTAAAGGTTTTTACATGTTTTTCAAAGCCAAATTAAACAAAACATCCAAGTGTATCGAAACACCCTTAGGCGTTTCGATACGGTGTCTTCCAGTGTCAAAACGTTTCGATACGGGTATCAAAACGAGTCTTTTCTAGATGAGGTTTTTTGCCCAGCGTTTCGATACGGGCTATGCCGTTTCGATACGCCTACGTGGCATCGACCACAACGGTTATAAACCTCAACGGCTATTTTCCAACTAACATTTAAATGCAGTGCGTTTCGATACGGTGCCTAGCGTTTCGATACGGGCCATGGCATTTCGATACGGATGCTAATCAGACTACAACGACTCTTTCTACTTGAAGAGCGTATCAAAACGGGTTCGAGCGTTTCAATACGAGTAGCAACAGAACTGCATTTATGGTGGGAAATAAAGTCCTCAACGGCTCCACTTCAACCCTAACGGTTAGTAACGGCTACAAACTCATTAAGAAGTATAAAAGGGACCTCCAAGCATCAAGTAATGGTTAATGCTTCAATTGTCAATCAACAAATGATCAAAAAGTGTCTTTGTACTTAAATTGTAAATTCCTTGTATAGACAAACACTAGTGAGCCAAAATTGTCAAATTTTCTCAAGTGTTTTAGGTTTTGGGTGAGTGCAAATTGTGCAAACAAATACCTATTAGAGGGATTTAAGTTTGATTATCTTTTCTCTTTGTAAAGAGGGTTTGATCAAGGCTTTGGGTAGAAAGCTTGATCGGTGTATAAGGGTTTCCTCCTAAGCCTAGAAAAGGGGACGAATCAATAGTGGATTGATTGGAAATCCTTAATGGGAAGCTAAGGTAGTGGATGTAGACCTTGGTTAGAAGGTTGAACCACTCTAAAATCACTGTCATTTATATTCTAGCTTCCACACCAAATCCACCCAAAATTCCACCTCTCCACCACTTAGTGAGCAAGATCGGTTGAGGGAATCGAGAACCTCATAACTCAACAATTGGTATCAGAGATTGGCTCAATCGAAGAGGATTAACATCCTATTGAGAAGATCCGGCAATCTTGATCATCATTTCACCAACCAGCTCAAATAGCGTAATCCATCAACAAACTGCCTTTCTTCGACGGAACCTACTATGCCCATTGGAAGACCAAGATGAAGTTTTTCATAAAGCAAGAGACTACAAACTATGGGACATAGTTGAAGATGGTCCGTTCGTGCATCAACGAAGCAAATCGGAGTGCCGACGATCGCAAGAAGATAAAGCTAAATTGCAAAGCCTTGCACATCCTCTTTTGTGCATTTGGCCCAACCATCTATGAGAAGATGTCTTCTTGTGAGAGTGCCAAGGAGGTATGTGACAAGCTTGAAGTCACATACGAGGGAACCAATGAAGTTAAGGAGACCAAGATTGGGCTACTCACCTTAGAGTATGAGAACTTCAAGATGGATCCGGAAGAGAACATCGAGAAGATGTTTGATAGGTTCTCCAC
The DNA here is from genome assembly GCA_958450335.1 of Hibiscus tridactylites. Lineage (NCBI taxonomy): Eukaryota > Viridiplantae > Streptophyta > Magnoliopsida > Malvales > Malvaceae > Hibiscus > Hibiscus tridactylites. The sequence continues at coordinate 78,833,882 of OY288278.1, read as the reverse complement.
TATCACCAATGGTCTTAAAGGCTATGAAGAAGCCATCCTAGAGGAAAAGTTTGTCCGAAAGCTCATCTACTCACTTTCCTAGTTTTGGGACTCAAAGAGGACCGCCATCATCGAATCCAAGAACTTAAAGACCTTGAAGCTTGATGAACTCATGGGGTCACTCCTCACTCATCAAATCATGAAGAAAAACAAAGAAAATGAGAAGAAGAGGGAAGAAATTAGAGCTATGGGGGAGAAAAAGCTCAAAGGGCTTGGTATCAACACAAATGCCATAGCTCTCAAGTCCTCCACTTGCCATCATGTTGATTCAAGTGAAAAGGATGATAAAAAAGAAGAGATAGTCCATCTCTTCAAGAAGTGTGCCCCATTCATGAAGAAAGCCTTGAGAGAGCTTGAACGAGAATCCATGAAAAAGGAGAGGGCAAGCACTTCAAGCAATAAGAAGAAGGCACATGTGGCTACTTGGAGTGATGAGGACTCCACTGACGATGAACAAGCCAACCTTTGCCTTATGGCCATCGAAGAAGATTCAAGGGTAACTTCTAATTCATCTACTTCATGTTCTTACTCTTTTGATGAACTACAAGATGCCTACGATGATTTGGTTTTAGAGTTTAAAAATCATATTTTGAAAAACAATAAATTGATTTCAAAGTTGAAAATTCAAAATGATTTGATTTCTAAAACCAAACTTGAACTTGAAGCAAAATTCAAAGAGTTTGAACAAAAATGATTTTATTTACAAAATTTGCTTCATAAAGTTCAAGAAGAAAAAGATTTGATTTCCAAAGAGCTAGAAAAGAAAAACAATTTTGGAAAATCAAATTTTTATGTAAGACAATCTAGTGCCCCTAGATTTGTAAACGGTAAATGTTTTAGAAGTGTTTGGGTCCCAAAAGGACTAACCACTTCAACTAAAAAGGATGACATTGAAAAATGGATTCCTAAGGGGAAAAGATTTTGTGCTACTAATGTTTATGGATCCAAAGCAATTTGGATACCAAAAATTACTTGATTGTCTTTTGCTAGGTGTGATAGAGAGTGATCAACAAGTCAAACTTTGAGGGGGAGCTCTATGCACACAAGGAAGAACACTTGAAGAAGGAAGGCTTCACATCCTCCCTTGGGTTCAAGTGTTGGTAAAAATCTAGTTGTTTTTACTTTTATTTGATTTATTTCTTTTTATTTCAACTAGATGATCATATATGTTGGACTAACATTTTTAATGATGCTTTGAGTAAGGGGGGTCATTTTAAAACCAAATTCTTATTTTTGTCATTTTCCCTCCATTGTTATTTATGAACTTAAACGTATTTAGTATTCTTTTTGATATAACAAAAAGGGGATAAGTGATTTGAAAGATTGAATTTTCAAATGAATAAGGAGAGCTATATTTGATTTCATATCTTTAAAATCTTATTCATATTTTTAAACTTAAGGGGGAGAATCCTAAACAATTTTTTAAGTTAGTTTTATTATATAAAAAAGGGAGATTGTAGAACTAATGTTTTGATATAATAATTGAAAAATGTTTTGGACTGATTTAAAAAGAATTCAAAACTATTTTCAAAGTCCAAATAACTTGAAACTATGTTTAAGAGATGTTTTTAAAGGTTTTTACATGTTTTTCAAAGCCAAATTAAACAAAACTATCCAGGTGTATCAAAACACCCTTAGGCGTTTCGATACGGTGTCTTCCAGTGACGGCTCCAATTCGATACGGGTATCGAAACGAGTCTTTTCTTGATGAGGTTTTTTGCCCAGCATTTTGATACGGGCTATGTCGTTTCGATACGCCTACGTGGCATCGACCACAATGGTCATAAACCCCAACGACTATTTTCCAACTAACATTTAAATGTAGACCGTTTCGATACAGTGCCTAGCGTTTTGATACGACCCATGGCGTTTCGATACGGATGCTCATCAAACTGCAACAGCTCTTTCTACTTGAAGAGCGTATCAAAACGGGTTCGAGAGTTTCGATACGGGTAGCAGCAAAATTGCATTTATGGTGGGAAATAAAGTCCTCAACGGCTCCAATTCAACCTCAACTGCTAGTAACAGCTACAAACTCATTAAGGAGCATAAAGGGGACCTTAAAGCATCAAGTAATGGTTAATGCTTCAATTGCCAATACTGCGTTCTTCAATTTTATGAACCATATTACCAGATGTATCTGGCATCAACACACCTTCAATAAGTTATAGTATATAAGCTCGAGCTGCACACTCAAGTTTTCGATGACCATATTCATCGGTCACAATAAATTCTTGCTGCAACCATGATACTCTGAGGCGTAGCCCGTCCACACAGGTCTCATGAGGAGCTTTGTCCAGGTACTGCATGCAAAGGTCATATGTATTGTAATTATTCTGTCCAACCAATGGTGTCCCATTTGTTGGAATACCAATTTGTACCGCAACATCCTCCAGGGTTATTGTGTATTCGCCAAATGGAAAATGAAATGTGTGGGTCTATGGTCTCCACCGTTCAATCAATGCAGTAATCAACCCGGGGACTATCTTAAACCCACGTACAAAGGTTGCATTATAAAAACCAGCTCACTGTAGGAAATACACTAAACGCTGATCATGTTTCTTTATCTTCATTCCTCGAGGGCGTATCATATGCTCTACACCCTATAGTTAATTTATTATAATTTTGAATTATAATAATTACATAGTAAATATGAAATTTTAAATTACAAAACATTTGCTTACTTGCTCTTCGTGAATATGTACGAAATGTGCTCATGGTCACGGTACAACAAAACTCCTTCAGATACCATTATTTATTTTACAGCTTAGAAACAATTATCATTCGAATATATACATCAATTTTGAATATATACAGAAAAAAGGTATTAACTTCAACATTTCGAATATATACAACTAAAAAACTAACTTTAAAAAATCAGATTAAAAAATGCATGCCCTTACCAGATTAAAAATTCGAAAAACTAGCTTCTTTTTGTTCGAAACAACAATCACAACCAGGACAACTTCATCAATAATAAAAAATAAATTTCATTAGATCATCAATCACACAAAATAATATACAGACACTAATAATTAAAAAAACAACATATAAATTTAAACTCAAAATTTAAAAAATCACTTACTTAGTGAGAAACCTAGAAAATATCAGAATAATACACTCCAACGATCCTCACCCTATTCAAATATATCTTCAAATTTTTTCTCTTCTTCTCTTCACAAATATCACCAACTCTAAAATTTTAACTCACACCTATCTATCTTATCAACTCACACCACCTATCTATATATATACACACAAATAATGTAAAAAAAATAAGCACCACGTGAATGCATGCAGGGTATGCATGTATACAAAGTCAGTCTGCCACCCTGCACCTCGCCATCTCCTTATGGCGAGGTCCCCCATTCACGTGAACACCAGGGACGCCATGCATGTCAGTCTGCTTGCCCTGCTCCTCGCGCTGCCAACCAGCCTGCACGAGCCGCGCCAATGGCTGGGAAAGCCTGTCACTAGAGAACTCGCCATTTGCACCTGGCAAGGTCCGAGAACGCCATTAGCACATGTCGAGTTGCTTAGCTTTTGGCCTATTCTCCAAATTAATCTTGGAGGTGGCCTATTCCCCTAAATAAAATATAAAATTGGCCTATATGCCTAATTTTACCTGAAAATTGTATCAACGAAAAAATGGAAATGTTGACTTTTTATCTGATGAGGTTTCAGATTTTGTCCTAAAGTTACGTGTGTCTACCAAGTATACAAATTTAGGGTAAACGTCATCATGGTCACTAAACTATTTTTCTTTCCTATTTTGGTCACTAAACAATTATTTTATACAAAATCATCACTAACATTACATTTTTTTTCTATTTTGATCACTAATATTATTTTTTCTGTTTTAGTTATCAATCTATTGTTACTTTCCTATTTTAATCACTAAATTATTCTCATTTTTTCTTTTTTTAACGACGGATGACCAAAATAGAAAAAAAAAACACATTAGTCATTACTGACTATTTTGTCAAAAATAATAATTTGATGGCAAAAAAATGAAAATGATGTTTATCCAAAAATTTATCACACCTATTATTACATGGATAAATATTCCATACACAGGCGATGAAAACTGAAAGTTTCCACAATCACCTTAGTTTTAGGGTATAGGGAGTTAGTTTATGGTATATGGTTTAGAGGTTTAGGTGTAGGGGGTTAGAATTTAGGGATAATTGTTTCAGTTCAAGGTTTAGGGTTATAATTTAGGGTTTATAGTTCAAAACCTAAATCCTTATCATATTATCCTAAAAATTAAACCTTAACCTATAAACCCTAAGTTATAACCCTAAACCTTAAATTGAAACAACTATCCCTAAATTCTAAACTCCTACACCTAAACCCCTAAATCTTATACCCTAAACTAACTCTTTATACCATAAAATTAAGGCGCTTGTGGAAACTTTCAGTTTCCACCGCCAGTGTATAGGATATTAATCCTTATTACATTACCAATACATACGCATCTGTTGAGTGGATCGCAAGATCGTTATTGACCAAGAGGGGGGTGAATTGGAAATTTAAAGTTTTGTGGTGGAAATTTGCAAATTAAAAATGATGGACAAGAGATTTAGAGTGGTTCAAGTTCCAAATGAACTCTACATCCACTACCTTAGCTTCACTAAGGATTTGCAACAATTCCACTAAATTGCTCTTCCCCTTTTCTAGGACAAGGAGGCAACCCTTTACAATTTCGGTTGATTTTTCTACCCAAAAATCAACCCAATCCTCACACAAGTAAACAAAGAAATTTGATGGCTAATAAGGTATCTCTCAATACAAATGATAGCTCCAATACAAGCACTCAACCCAATTTGACAAAGTATGAATGAAGGTTACAATTGGGATTTCTAGACAAATAGGAATTTTGGCACAATTGCTTGGATTTGATGAATAAGTGTTTTCTTGAAGATCAATAGTTGTTGCTGTAGCTTTTGGATGTGTCTTTTATACCTCTTCATTGATTTCTAGCCGTTTAGGTGGTTGGGAACATAAATGGAGCCGTTGGAACCCTCTCTTACCACCATTAATGCACTTCTGCAGCTACCGGTATCGGTATGCGGGAAGGAGTATCGGTACCTGTCTCAGAAAAGAAAGAGCCGTTGTGTGCATTTAATAAGGGGTATCGATACGCACGTAAGCGAATCGGTACTGGGTATCGAAACGGCAAGGGCCGTATCGATATTATTTTCTGAACTTAGCTCACTGTCCACAACCGTATCGGTACGAGGGTTTGGCGTATCGATACGGGTCAACGAACTTTTAAAGTTTGGTTACCAACCAACTGACACCAACGGTCATATTTTTAAACAGACTTAACTTTTAAAAATTATAAGGGTCGTATCGATACGAGGGTTTGCCGTATCGGTACGATATTCAAACTCTTTGAATTTTAACACAGGGCAGTATCGATACGAGGGTATGGGGTATCGATACTGGTTCCGACAGTAACCAAGTTTGGTAAAATGGTATCGATACGCTTGGTGCTGTATCGATACGCCTGGACGATTTTCAATGGTTTTGCCTTGGAACACTTAGAAAATATTTTGAGTTTGAGTTTTATAAATCAGTTTCAAAGTGTTGGTATTTTAAAACTTATTAAGGGACTTAAAAAATAATTTTAAGTTTTACAAAATGATCCTTAAAGATTTAATTATATCAAAATCAAACATAGGTTTTACAATCTCCCCCTTTTTGATATAACAAAACTAAAACTTAAAATTTTTGACATTTGTGAAAAACCTTTACAAAGTTAACTCCCCCTTAATATAAGCTTGGTAACCTTTGAATAAAAATCAAAATATTTTGAAGTGAGCTAGATTCTTCTCCCCCTTTTTGTTAGATCAAAAAATCCTTTGAGACAATTAAGTGCATCAAGACATCAAAGGTATAATAAGCAACATAGAATTTATTCATTATAGCAACATACTTAAAATCCAAACAAAGGCAAAATAGAAATCAAAGCATAGGTTTTAATCCTAAAGCAAACTTAATCCTAAGAACATAAAACATAGGTGCATAAAATAGAAAATCCTAGATGATATGAATGATATGCAAGAGGAAACGTCTAAGCATCGTCTTCTTCGTCTTCATCATCATCTCTCAAAGGCTCATTAGTGCGCATACTATTACGCCACTCATCATGGAAAGCGGCAATGGAAATATTCAAGGAATTGTGCCCACTTTCAAGAGATGTGAGGCGATTCTCCAAACCCGTCATCCTAGTGTCAAAAGTAGTTTCCATGGAAGTGAGACGAGTATTCATGTCCGTGCGCAACCCGGTAAATTGCTCATTGAGATAGGTCATGAGAGCATCCATATTGGGTTGTTGGACTTGAGGAGCTTGAGGAGCTTGAGCTTCTTCGAAAGCGGCGGCGGCTTCCGGTGGTAACTCGGCAACACGTATCCATTCACCATTAACATAAGAGAATTTTGCCCGAGCAAGAGATCGCTCATCAATGGGATCGGTGAGAGGAGTTGGAATGTCATAGGAGCAATCAATATCCTTTTTAGCAAAGAAATAGCTCAAAGCCGTACCGTATGTGAAGGAGGTGACATGAGGAGTGTGACGATTTTGAACGAGGTAGACGATCTCCGCAAACATGAGTCGAGCTAGATTTGGTCGCTTGGCTTCACGGAAGCACCGAATCCAAAAATCATCCACTTGACGGATGGTGGAATATTTTCCTCCGGAAGGACGAAACCACCACGACACCATCAAATGTAGAATTCGGTCGTGAGCATTAAGGGCGGCGACGGATCCACTAAGAACATGCCCCATACCATGCTCATCGTCGAGGCCTTCATCATCCAACTTAAAAACCTCACAAATAGACTCGACATCAAGGATTATTTTCTTTCCCATAAGATAAGAGATAATTGCAACAATACATCTTGCATTAGCATAGAAAATCAAAACCAAGAGGCGATAGAAAAAACCGGGAATAGAGATAAAATTCATGAAATTCCAACGATGAAGCAAGGGGAGGTATTCAAACTTGAAACGCTCCGAATTTAGAAAAGGGATGGATATTACCCTTTCGGCACGGATCTTGTAATTCTCATATTGACGAAAGTGATTTAGACCCGAATTGCCTTCAAAGGATTGCTCATAGATGGTTGAGTAGTTAGGACGAGCAATCGCTCCAAGGTTGGAGGATTCACTGGCTTGATTAGCCCTTAGTCGCTTCCTCGATGGTTCTTTTGGTGCCATGATCTAAAAGAGAAATAAAGCAAGGGAGATTTCTTCAATTTGAGTAAAAATCAAGGTAAAAAGAATTTAAAAGAAAAAAAAATTAAGAGAAATTTTGAAAAGAAAATTTCAAGAAAAAGTTTGAAGAAAAACAAAGTTTGTTAAAAAAAATTAAAACAAAAAAAATTGAAAAAGAGAAAGAAGGAGATTACCTTGATAGAAACTTAAAGATTTGAAGAAAACTAGCACAAAGATGAGAAAGAGAGCACAAAGCCTTGCTTGATTCAAAAACTCTTTTAGGTTTGAGTTGAGATGTGAAAAATATGAAGGAGGAAGGGCCTTTTTATAGGCAAAAACGGCTAGGGTTAATTAGGTTTTGAAAAGTTTGAATTTGGGTAAAAGTTGAATACATTAAAAGCTTAATTAATGCCATCAGCGCAGTCGAGTATCGATACGCCCGTTGGGGTATCGATACGGGGATATAGATGTCTTTTTGCAAAAATGCCCGTTGGAAAAGTCGTATCGAAACGGAGGGGTCCGTATCGAAACGACTCGTATCGATACGGGATGAATCGTATCGATACGCGTGAAGCGAAGAAAATTCTGGGAAACGAAATGAAGAACAGGTATCGATACGCGTACAATAGTATCGATACTGTATGCCTAGAATTACATATTTGGTTCAAAGAACAACCAAAGGCTCGAACTTAACATCTCCTATGAGTATGCAAATGATGTATGAGTAGTTCTAAGCATATTTTAACAGAAACATACTCCCCCTAACTATAGGCATGGAAGAAATTGGGAGTTTAAACATATAAACATGACATTTCACAAAATCAAGCATATTTAAGCACAAAAGAGGTCCTAAAAGGTCAAGATAGGCTAGCTAAACCTAACTCTCTCCTAAGGGACCAAAAACGCTCTTTGTCTAAGGGTTTTGTAAATATGTCCGCTAATTGATTCAAGGTGTCTACATACTCTATAACCACATCTTCTTTAAGGACATGATCTCTAATGAAATGATACCTTATTTCTATGTGTTTGGTTCTAGAGTGTTGGATGGGATTTTTAGTTAAACATATTGCACTAGTGTTGTCACATTTTAGGGGTATGGTTTCAACTTTAATTCCATAATCTAAGAGTTGTTGCTTCATCCAAAGGACTTGAGCACAACAACTCCCTAAGGATATGTACTCGGCTTCGGTGGTAGATAAGGCTACACTATTTTGTTTCTTAGAGAACCAAGATATGAGCATACTACCTAAGAATTGGCAAGTTCCCGAAGTACTTTGCCTATCAATTTTGCAACCCCCATAACCCGTATCCGAGTAAGCATGAAGGTTGAAGGTAGAGTCTATAGGATACCAAAGACCTAAACAAGGAGTGTCTCTAAGGTATCTAAAGATTCTCTTAACGGCTATAAGGTGAGACTCTCTAGGACTAGCTTGAAACCTAGCACACAAGCAAACACTAAACAAGATATCTGGTCTACTTGCAGTAAGGTAAAGCAAAGATCCAATCATAGAACGATAAAGTTTAGAGTCAACACACTTACCTCATTCATCTTTGTCAAGCTTTGTAGATGAGCTCATAGGAGTGTCTTGAGGCTTTGCATTCTCCAAGCTAAACTTCTTGAGCATATCCTTTATGTATTTTGCTTGGTTGATGAAGGTGTCATCCTTCTTTTGCTTGATTTGGAGTCCCAAAAAGAATGAGAGCTCCCCCATCATGCTCATCTCAAATTCACCTTGCATTAACTTAGCAAACTCTTGACAATGACATTCATTAGTAGAACCAAAAATAATATCATCAACATAAATTTGAACTACTAAAATGTCATTTTTATACATTTTTATAAAAAGTGTAGTGTCAACCTTACCTTTTTCAAATCCTTTTCAATCAAAAAATTTGAAAGCCTTTCATACCAAGCTCTAGGAGCTTGTTTTAAACCATAAAGAGCTTTGGTAAGTTTGAAAACATGATTTGGAAATTTTGAATCTTCAAAACCCGGTGGTTGTTCCACATACACTTCTTCATTTATAAAACCATTTAAAAATGCGCTTTTAACATCCATTTGAAAAAGCTTGAAATTATGATAACATGCATATGCAAGCAACATCCTAATGGCTTCCATTCTAGCTACGGGTGCATAGGTTTCATCAAAATCTATTCCCTCTTCTTGAGTGTAATCTTGTGCTACAAGTCTAACTTTATTTCTCACAATGTTACCATTCTCATCTAGTTTGTTCCTAAAGACCCATTTAGTTCCTATTGTAGATTGATTACTAGGCCTATCAACTAATGTCCATACATTACTTCTCTCAAATTGATTTAACTCTTCTTGCATAGCCATAATCCAAAAATCATCTTTCAATGCTTCTTTTATATTTTTAGGCTCTATGCATGAGATAAATGCAACATGGTTCATTAATCTAAGAGAATAACGAGTGGTTACCCCCTTGGATGGATCACCCAAGATTTCACCATCTTTGACATAGTTCAACTCCCTTGGGTAGCTCACTTCCTTTTCCTCAATGGCCAAGTCCTTCAAGGCTTCAAGAGGTGGATCTTGTGAGTCCTCTTCCTTTGTTGGAATCTCATCCTCCTTTGAAGTTTGACCTCCATCAAAGGCATTTATGATCCCTACATCATCATCATCACAAGAATCCTTCCTAGGAAGGAGGTTATCATCGAATACAACATGAATAGATTCTTCTACTACTAAAGTTCTTTTGTTAAATACTCGATAGGCTTTAGAGGTTAAAGGGTAACCTATAAAAATGGCTTCATCACTTTTTGCATCAAATTTACCTAAGTTGTCTTTTCCATTATTTAAAACAAAACACTTGCACCCAAAAGGGTGGAAATAGCTAATGTTAGGCTTTTTGGATTTTAAAATCTCATAAGGTGTTTTCTTTAAAATTCGCCTAATCATTACTCGATTTACAATATAACAAGCGGTGTTTGTGGCTTCCGCCCAAAAATATTTAGGTAAATTGTTTTCACAAAAGCATAGTTCTAGCCATTTCTTGTAAAGTTCTATTTTTCCTCTCAACTACCCCATTTTGTTGAGGAGTTCGAGGAGCCGAAAAATTATGGCTAATACCATTTTCATTTAAAAATTCTTCAAACCCTAAATTTTGAAACTCGGTTCCATGATCACTTCTAATATGTGAAATTCTAAGTTCAAGATCATTTTGGGTTAATTTTGAAAATGTGATGAATTTTTCCAAAGCCTCATCTTTAGTACTTAAAAAGAGAACCCAATTAAATCTAGAAAAATCATCAACTAGCACAAAAGCATAAGACTTACCACCCAAGCTCATAGTCCTAATTGGCCCAAATAAATCCATGTGAATTAATTGTAAGCATCTACTAGTAGAAACATCATTAATGGATTTAAAGGAAGACCTATGTTGTTTACCCTTCGAGCATGCATCACAAATTTTATCATTTGAAAATTTTATTTTGGGTAAACCTCTAACTAGATTTAGAGAGACTAATTTTTCTAAAACACTTATGCTAGCATGTCCTAGCTTCCTATGCCACAACCATGCATCATTTTCATTTTGAGCAACTAAGCATGCATGAGATGTATGTATGTCATCTAAATGCACCATGTATATGTTTCCTATGCGATGACCTATGAGCATAATATTATTAGATTTAATGTCTACAATTTTGCATCAATTTTTATCAAATAAAACATTAAATCATTTATCACACAATTGACTTATGCTCAATAAATTGTGTTTAAGACCATCGACATATAAGATATTTTCAATGAGAATGGTAGAGTGATTACCTATGGAGCCAATACCTTTAATGTGGCCTTTGGAGTTGTCACCAAATGTTACTACTCCTCCACTTTTTGGCTTTAGATCCATGAATCGACTCTTGTCTCCGGTCATGTGCCTCGAGCATCCACTATCAAGGTACCATGAGTTTTGACTTTGTGCTTTGGCCTTGTAGCAATGCTCCCCCTACAAACAAAGATATTAAACTTTGGTTTTTGGTACCCAAATCATTTTGGGTCCATGAGTGTTAGCTCCCAAAACCTTGGTTCCCTTAGGAATCCAAGATGACATAGCAATGATATTATTAGATTTTACAAGTTCCTTAGGAACCCATACACTTCTAATTCTTTTAGCTCTACTATGTCTAGGGTAGCTACCTTGTTTGTAGTAGTTAGTCTTTTTCTTAGGTTGGTGTGTTCTAGAGGATTCTCCTACTTCATGCTTGACACTACCAACATTTTTTAAAGACTTTTTGAGCTCATTTAGCTCACCCAACACCTTTTGGTGTTCACAATTACATTGAGACAAAAGATTATTAAGATCAACATTTTCATCTTGAAAAAATTTAAGTTCATCTTTTAATCCTAAAATCTTTTTCTCAAATTTAGAATTAGCTTGAGTAAGTGAGTCATTTTTCTCATTTAGTTCTAGAATAATCTTTTTATTCCTAATGACCGACTCTTTATACTTCTCAACTAATTCATCATATACCTCTTGTAACTCATCATATGCATCATTTAATTCTTCATATGAAAAATCTAAAGTAGATGAGTTAGAGGTTACCAAGGAGGAATCTTTCTCAAGTGCCATGAGGCAAAGATTAGCCACTTCTTGTTCGTCATCCTCCGATGACTCCTCATCACTCCAAGTAGCAAGCTTGGCTTTGAGTCTCTTCTTCTTCTCAAAGCCCTTCTTCTTGAGTTGAGGGCACTCCGAACGGATGTGGCCGGGTTGTTTGCACTCAAAGCAAATGATAGGATCCTTTCCTTCTTCTTTATTCTTCCCTTTGAAGTCCATCTTCCTTTGGATTTTTCTTCCCCGGTTGGACCTCATGAAGCGTGAGAACCGTTTGGCTATCATAGCCAATTCTTCAAGTTCATCCTCCTCACAAGATGAGCTCTCATCATGTTGTGAAGCTTTAGCCTTGAGAGCTATTCCCATCTTCTTCTTCTTCTCAACCTCAAGCTTCTCTACCCTTTTCTCTTCTTTCTTCTTCTCATCTTCCCTTCCTTGCTTCATGATCTCATGAGTAAGGAGAGAACCCACAAGCTCATCAAGCTTCAATGTCTTCAAGTTCTTTGCTTCGATGATAGTGGTTCTCTTCCCATCCCAAGACTCGGGAAGTGAATAGAGTAGCTTCCGGACAAGCTTGTCTTCCGGTATGATCTCTCCAAAGCCCTTTAGACCATTGACAATCGTGGAGAATCGATCAAACATCTTTGACACCGTCTCATCGGGCTCCATCTTGAAATTTTCATAGCTAAGATTGAGAATCCCAATCTTAGTTTCTTTAACATCATTGGTGCCTTCATAAGTGGTCTCAAGAGTGTCCCACACTTCCTTGGCACTTTTAATTGATGAGACCTTTGAGTAGATGTCCGGACCGAAAGCACAAAATAGCATGTGGAGAGCTTTATCATTTACTTGAATCTTCTTCCTCTCCTCTTCACTCATTTCTACTTTCTTCTTCAACACCATCTTGCCTTCACCGTCTTGCTTCAATGGAATGTATGGCCCATCCTCAATGACATCCCACACAAGATAGTCATTTGACTTGATGAATAGACGCATTCTATTCTTCCAAAAAGAATAGTTATCACCGTTGAAGAAAGGGAGGCTTTGTGGTCGATTGTGACTCGTACATGCCGGAACCGGAGGTTGAAGCCATCTCTTGATATTTTGATGATCACACTCTTCCAAGGATCTCCTCTTGTGGTTGTTAATCCTCAAAGAGTTAAGCTCTGATACCAATTGTTGAGTGGATCGCAAGATCGTTATTGACCAAGAGGGGGGTGAATTGGAAATTTAAAGTTTTGTGGTGGAAATTTGCAAATTAAAAATGATGGACAAGAGATTTAGAGTGGTTCAAGTTCCAAATGAACTCTACATCCACTACCTTAGCTTCACTAAGGATTTGCAACAATTTCACTAAATTGATCTTCCCCTTTTCTAGGACAAGGAGGCAACCCTTTACAATTTCGGTTGATTTTTCTACCCAAAAATCAACCCAATCCTCACACAAGTAAACAAAGAAATTTGATGGCTAATAAGGTATCTCTCAATACAAATGATAACTCCAATACAAGCACTCAACCCAATTTGACAAAGTATGATTGAAGATTACAATTGGGATTTCTAGACAAATAGGAATTTTGGCACAATTGCTTGGATTTGATGAATAAGTGTTTTCTTGAAGATCAATAGTTGTTGTTGTAGCTTTTGGATGTGTCTTTTATACCTCTTCATTGATTTCTAGCCGTTTAGGTGGTTGAGAACATAAATGGAGCCGTTGGAACCCTCTCTTACCACCATTAATGCATTTCTGCAGCTACCGGTATCGGTACGCGGGAAGGAGTATCGGTACCTGTCTCAGAAAAGAAAGAGCCGTTGTGTGCATTTAATAAGGGGTATCGATACGCACATAAGTGTATCGGTACTGGGTATCGAAACGGCAAGGGCCGTATCGATACTATTTTCTGAACTTAGCTCACTGTCCACAACCGTATCGGTACGAGGGTTTGGCGTATCGATACGGGTCAACGAACTTTTAAAGTTTGGTTACCAACCAACTGACACCAACAGTCATATTTTTAAATCGACTTAACTTTTAAAAATTATAAGGGTCGTATCGATACGAGGGTTTGTCGTATCGGTACGATATTCAAACTCTTTGAATTTTAACACAGGGCAGTATCGATACGAGGGTATGGGGTATCGATACTGGTTCCGACAGTAACCAAGTTTGGTAAAATGGTATCGATACGCCTGGACGATTTTCAATGGTTTTGCCTTGGAACACTTAGAAAATATTTTGAGTTTGAGTTTTATAAATCAGTTTCAAAGTGTTGATGTTTTAAAACTTATTAAGGGACTTAAAAAAATAATTTTAAGTTTTACAAAATGATCCTTAAAGATTTAATTATATCAAAATCAAACATAGGTTTTACAACATCTATGATTAAAGAAGGATTAACAGTTAGATCAAAGGAGGATTAAAGAGAGGCAAGCAAAGATATTCACTAATTAGCCTAATGATCGAGAATGTTTACATTTTCTCATTTTGTATGGGTTTGAATCTCGATATGAAAATGTAATACAAATTTATTTAATAAAAAAGGCAAGAAAACGAGAGGAGATGAAATAACCAGTGGAGGTTCTAAACATGTGTAAGTAGAGCGACCACACAGAGACTCCAAAAAAATAGGGGCCCAACAATAAGGACCAAATATAAATTAGATATGTTCTTTTAATAAAGATAATAATAATTTTTTTATATCTGATAATTAATAATTTTCAAAAAAAATTACACCGTCCTTCAAATTAATTGCAAAATACGAACATTAATATCTTTTTAGTTTATAATTGAATATTTCTTGTATATTGTTCAATCAAGCCATTATTTCTTTAGATAAAAGATTTGAACATCATCAATTATATGAGAATATTTTTGACTTCTTATTTTATTATGATAAATCACTTTTATTAATAATTTTGAAAATATTTTTTTTGCTAATACAATAGTGAAAGATGTAGCGGACTAAATCATCCTATCCGCTTCAAACGCCTCAAGGGTCACATTCGGTGGCTCCATCACCAACTCTTCACAGCGCAACTCTTCTTTCAACAATCGTGAAAGACAATCCGCCACTCGATTCCCTTCCCTTCCAATATGTTGGACGACAACCTCCCACTCTCGATACAACATGCCAAGAATCAAGTCCACCAAAACATCCCACGTAGAGCCGACGATTCATTCTGAAGTATTTTAACCACCTCTAAGTTATCCGATTCGACAATCACCCTCTTATAACCAAGCCTCCATGCATGCAACAAAATATCATGAACCGCCCAAAGCTCCGCCATCAACACTGTGCAATGCCCAATTTTTCGAGAAAAACCAAAAATTCAACTCCCATTTTCATCATGTAGCACCCCTCCGGCTGCCGCAAAACGTTGGTCTTCATACACCACCCCGTCAGCATTTGCTTTTATCCACCCTAAGGGTGGTCGTTGCCAGCGAACTAGGGTACTCGAACGTCAATTCCCTTCACCATCAGCATTGGAGACCGACTGAAATCCACAACGCTACTAAGACACATTGACACAGACTCCCTGAATTCCACGAACCCCTCATCCATCACCATGCTGCACCTACGCTTCCACAACTGCCAACATATCACCGTGAACCGCGACACCCAGGTTGAAGGTCCATCCGGTATCCTCCCATCGTTGCGCAGATTAAAGTGCAACCACCCATCTATATCCATGGTCTCAAATCCTATTAAACTTCGCGCAGGCACAACCTTGGACCATACTTGCTACGCAAAGGGGCAGCGACGAAGTACGTGGTCGATGTCCTCCATCCCTCAATTTTAAAAATACTTTTAAGAAAGGTGAGTTATCTGATGTTGATGAAAATACATCATTTATTGAACTAAAATTATTTAGATAATTTTTACTTAAGAAAAAAATGAGAGCAATGAATTTATTAATTTTTTTAAACGTTATAATTGCTACTCAAATGCGACAATTTTTTTTATAGAATCTTGTTGATTATTCTTATTATTGTTGCTTCTACATAACAAAAATTTTTAAATTAAACTTGTTGAAATCATATTTACAAACAACTATATCACAAGAAAAGTTAAATGAACTTGCTCTAATGGCAACTGAGAGCAGTCTTTTAGAAAAAGTTTATATTGAAAATGTTGTAAATGATTTTGCTCAAAATATGCAAAAAAAAAAAAAAAGCCTTTTAAATGAAAATTTTAACTTTTTTAATTGTTTAGTTGTGAATTTTTGTTGTTCAAGAAAGTAATTAAACAATTTTTTGTATTAAGATATTTAAGAAAATCATTTGAACTATAAATTAAAGATACATTTCAATAAATTACAGAGTGCCACATAAGTCTTTGAACCACTCTTGGAAATAACAATTTAACGTGCAATATTATTAAAAATATAAATTTGTTTATTAAAATCCTGATTATTTTCTAATTTTAACAGTATTTAGTATTATAACACTACATATAGCTAATATTTGAATAATTTGGTTTAAAAGTTAATAACATATATTTAAACTTGATAAAATAGTAATAATATTTCCGACGACATTAAAATATTTTCTCAATGGGATCTAGTAATAAATTAAGGGGGTTTTTTGTAAAAAAAAATCAAGTTTTTTATTTTCTAAATCAAACCCATATATCTTGCGAGAATAAACCCCTGCTTATTGCAACAAATTTCTCTTTTGTGCCTAAAGCAAAAAATTCAATTCCACACAAGGGTTGATGATAGTAGCAATGGTAGTAATACCAATGATGATAATATACAAAATCAACTAAGATGAGATTTAAAAAAAAAAAAAAGAATCAACACACCCCCAGCAAAATCTTATGCCCCCCCTGGATACAGATATTTTGAAGCAGAACAAACCGCGGGGGAAATTGATGATAGTAGAAAATATTGCATTCACTATGTCTATCACTACAAGTTGTGAGATGAAGTTTCTCAGAGATTAACAGAGCAAAGTTGAGAAATGACAAAAGGAAAGGTGGTACATGAATATCTTCAGCATCTCTGTGGACTGCGTGTCGATCAACCTTACAAACCACGGGGGAAATTGTTGACCTGTCCCTCTTCCAAAACATCTTTGCCGTTTGTCTTGTAAGCTATCCTTATGCGCATCACCAATGATTTCTGAAATGATTAACCTAAGAAAATTAGCCCGGGGGGGGGGGGGGGGGGGTGCTAAAGGTTACTGGTGAAATTGACCAAGACGACAATGCTCCTCTGCTCCCCCAAAAGAAATGGAAAACTGGATGGCTAGAGACTCGAGACTCTCGACACAAAATCACATTTTAGTTCAACAAATGTCTCCTAGGTTCTTGATTTCATCTTCTTAGGCACAAAGGTAAAACCTAACATCTAGAAGTTAAATCTCTCCCAACATTGTAATCTGGCCACCCTTATTTTCTCCATAAGAGGGAAAAAATGCAGATACTTGTCAACTCCTGCCTATAGTGTAACTACATGTAAGCATTGTTTAATAGACACAGGATAAATCTAAGACAAATACTTATAGAAGTTAAATAGTAATAAAGAAGGCCAAGCCATTGAAACATTGTAGCGCAAAAACATGCTTAGTCAAAGTAACACTTGATTCTACCAATCTATGGTCAGAAGTTCAAAAAATGATTTTATATGAGACAGGATCTTCTTACACCATGTAAAACTTGACAGTTTTACACCTCTTTTGGACCGTTGGATAAAGGTAAATGAATGACTGAGATTAACAGTAGGAAATGAAAAGATTATCACAGGAAAAAAAAAAGATAAGAAAATAATATTAGCCATTTATTTACCCTCATCCAACGATTCAAAAAAAAGGTGTAAAAATAATTGAGTTTTACACAGTGTAAGTGGATCATAACCCTATATATATATATAATTTACTAAAACTCGGTGCACATACCTTCCCATGTTGGCTATTGTTGAGTTTCATACTTTGAGAGATGGACCCATTTGCAGGCAAGGTATTGCTGCTAGCCGGATCCAAATGCAGCTGGAGAAACTGCAGAGTCAGAAAGCAGCAAGTGTATCAGCATCTCATGTTTTTAAAGGACATGTATGAAAAGATCTACATAATAAGATGTACCATCTTCAATGATTATTTTAAGCAACATATCACTGTTAGATTTGTGAAACTAATGACACCTAGATTTTAGGAACCCTACAAACAAGGCAAAGTAAAAGTAGTATTCTTGAGGCATATAGAGAACTAGTGGCAAGGACAGGCTTTAAGTTGAAAACTGCAAAGTTCTTAGATTGCCACATAAATCCATGATAAATAAAGCAACAGAGAGAAAACCGATAATGCAAAATCCACCTCTGACGGATGACTGAAACAGAAATATAAATCTCTATATATAAGTATAGCAAGCTCACAAATGGCAGTCTTGAGTTACCTTAGGAACTGCTGCCTGGAAAAGAAAATCATTATAAACATTAGGTGTCAGATTTGTAAAAGTAGCCTGGATCAAAGTTGTTTGTGGATTTCCTGGTTGCTTTGAGAAGTTGAAGGTCATCCTTAAAGAGCTGCTCTCATATGCAACTAAAGAAGGATAAGCTGATCCATTTTCCTCTGCCAACAGAAAGAAAACTATAACTATTATGGCAACTACAAGGGCTACAACATCTGCCATGGAATTCTGAACTTTAAAATTTACCATTCTTTTGAGGACTGGGGCCAAATCCATCCAATAAATCCATCACTGGAGCAGGACTTGCAGAAGAAGTGGCATTTGCAGAAAGTGGGGAAGGTGACACGAGGCCGTTTAAATTGGAAAGTGGTGCATTGTTGTCTTGAATGGAGGATAATATGTCAGATGCAGATGAGCTGCTTTGTGCAGGAAGCGATGTTCCAATTGAAAGAAGATCCAGCAGAACATCTGTACCACCTTTTGGAGGCTGACTTGTACCTAAAACGTTGGATAAAACCAGCATTTTTTAATCAACAGGGAAGAAGCAATACTGAAAGATTCACTTTTAACAGTGAACGAAATATAGGAGCTTATTTATTTTCTTTTAACATTGTTACACACTCAAAATGTCAACTTAAGTAGTCATGAAGTGTCAACTTACTTTCTTTTAACAACGTTACACACCCATTATATATACACCAATTCGAATTCAAAATTATGATGCTATAGAAATCAAATTTAAATGTGATTTATGTTCTTTTATAGCATAATCCAAAGAGTTGGTTTTTGAGTAAAAAAGTTACAGGTGTTTTCCTGAACTGCCCACTATGATTATCAGATATAGATGATGGATACTCAGCAGGTATAAGTTAAATAAAAAGGACAAAAAGACAGAATACTTGGTTCTTCAACAGAATTGTTACCCTGAAAATGCTAATTTCAGGCACTAACACTGAAACATCCTAAGATTTAAGAAGCTTGAAGAATTAGGTAATTTAAAGCATGAGCACTTGCTTGAAAAAAATAATTTTCACTCAAATATTTCTCAAATATGTACCATTGGTGCAACCCAACTTACTTGGTGGTGCAGAAGCTGGGGATAAATCAACACCAAGAAGATCCTGAAGAAAATCACCACCAGAAGAGCTAGGTGCTGGAGCATCATCTGAACTTAGGTCAAGTAAGTCTGCAACAGGAGCTGCAGCTGGTTTAGCAATTCCATTTGGAAGATTACGTGCTGTCCCAGTGGAACTTGAGACAGATGTAGGCAAGGAGCCAGCTCTCCTTCCACTGAAAGTTGCCTCATCCAAAACTGGCATCCTTTCAACCAGCGCAGATCTGTACCAATTCATCCATCAGCTTTATACTTCACAACACTATGTTGCTCAAAGCCTGCTGAAAAGATATTAGGTAAAACATAGAACAAAAAGCAAAATTTTAATCATACCTAATGTTCTGATGCTTCTGAAGAATACAATTAAATTCAATAGATCGCTGTTGCAACTCAAGCACAAAGCTTCGTTTATTCTGGAGAATTATATCCTTGATCCTCCTGGAGATACCAACCAATGAGAATTTTTTTCATTCTTTGATTATTTTGCACAGAAATTCCGAAATAAAAAAAAGGATGGTTAAACCAATTGAGCAAGAAATAAATTTCAACTTGAGGACAACTTTTTTAAAAGTAAAATTATAAAATAACACAAACAAAACACAATATAAATAATCTATCAATTATATATAGATGTAGTACCATGAATATTATTATAACAGGAAAGAGTAACACATAAAGTACATGCTCCTTTTCTTAAGAAAAAGTGGCAATTTCGGATATGAGAAGAAACAAAAATATAAATAAACACAATATCATTGGAAAAAATAACACAACACAAATGCCTCATTGTGAAGAAGTTTACACACACACACAATTATGTAACACAATTGAAGAATCGATCATTTTACAACTTATGTAACACAAAAATTGGAGTTATTTGAATTGTACCAATTTGATTTGACAAGTTCAGATATGATACAAGAAAAGTAATTAAAACACAATGTGAAATGAGAAAATAATACAAACATGAATATGCAAAAGGGTCAATATATAACGAATCATTAATGCATTCAAGAACCTTCTCTTTTTTTCCTCACCTCTTTCTAATCTTTTCTTCTCTCTCTCTTGCTCTCTACTTCTAATAATAATAATCCAATTGAATACGCAAATGACGACAACATTACTTTATTTAGTTTATAAGAGACTTATTTTTAAACCCCTAACCGAACTAAGGTAGTGAAAATGTGCGTAACCGTGGGGAATGAGCATGGAAAATGATAAAATGTACATGGCAAAGCATTAACATACTGTGAACAAGAAGGGAAACGAGAAGAGAGCTTTAACAGCGCAATCGAAGCCATTGCTTTAGTAGTGAGATCGGAAGTCTGACGCTTAATAGCAACTTCTACAGCATCCACAGCATCAGACTCTGTTACCTGCAGTATAGGAAAAATGTACAGAGATGGAACCAAGCATTCAAATTATGAACAGGATCCTGACATTAAGGACTTTCAGCTAAGTCTTCAGCAGGTAAAGGATCTCATTAGTCTAAAAATCAAATTGGATTTATGTGATTCCACGGAAAAGATTCAAGTTACAAAGAAGTCCATTGGATGATGACACCCATTATTACATTTTACTGCAAGCAAACTCAAAGTATTTCAACCAGAATTGATATTAAAAAAATCCTTAAAAAAGATGGTTTGGATCAAAATAGAAGGTACTTTGCAATGCCTTATTAAAAGGGGAATGACTCTTTGCCTAGTTCTAAATCAGCAAAATCACATTACCCATAAACCTAAAATCAATGCCATGCTTTAGATTACTTTGATTAATTCTGGCTTCAGAATAGATTAGGTAGCCAAAATGTATTTGATTGTTAAAGTAATTCAGTTATACCACTTTAAAACATAAATGAAACTTCCACAAGAAAAATCTAGAATCTGATGAAACAAATGATGTGTGTACATGTTCCGTACTACCGATTAAACAAACAATACAGTCACCGGTTCTGTTAACAACTTCATTACTTAAATTCAATTTAACAGCAACCATGTCATAAGTCTATAAGTCTTAAGCTTAAGGAAAACTTTACAGAAGCTGAAAGGGATCTTAATCATCTTTCATCAACTAGAAGATTCCGCTATACAAACTCCAGTTCATATATCACAGCCAGCTATCGGCAGTTTTCCCTCTTTTTTCCGAAGATGAAGAAATGCAACATGATTACTGCAAGTGCATGCAAACTAGTATATGGATAAGGATGCACTTACAGTTATTGGTTCTTCAATATCAAGCATCCCGACATTATTTACCAACATGTCGCCATATTCACCAATACACCAAACTGCAACTCGAACAAGTGATTCCTAAGGAAAATATCATTTTGCATTTGAATAATTAGGCAGATAGGAATACAAATCTAGGCATGTAAAATCCAAAATAAACCAAAGAACACCTCTTCTGTTGATGTTTGAAATGCTCTGTACAATGCCCTGACTGAATATCCATGGAGGTCAGAAGCATTACTTATGACAACGATAAGGGCATGCCAGACTTCATCTTTTACAAAATTTCCAGCCTACAAAGCAACAAATGGTTGATAAAAGTGTTTATAGAGATAGAAAGCAACAAAAATGTAAGTACCCAAAAATGACAGTAAATTGGGTAGACTTGTGCATTAGACAATAAATTGGGCCAAAATTTCACCCAAAAAAGGTATTAATATATCCAATTATTTTAGAAAGTACCACATAAAAACAATGCAAGAATGTATTTCACTTTCGTTTGCAAGGGATGTATACAACGCGATCAGATGTTTAACAAAGATGTCCAATAATCAAAAGTGTTAAGATGAAGACATGGTTTACCCCATTACTTAATGGACACGCAAGCAAAACATTGGATCAGATCAAGGATTGAAAAGTTAAGCACATCAGTGAAACAAAAATGTGATAACAACATTTAAGAAAATGTAATATTCTGCAACACCAACTAGGAAGAGAGACTGCAACAGGTGCAACTCAAAGAAAAGAGAAAGGCAGTAGCAAAACAGAAACATGGACGGGAATGAATTCTGTGGAATAAGAAAAATAAATATCTTACTCCAATTATAAAGCAATGCAACGAGCAAAAAACATACCTCGGAAAGAACCTTGAGCATCTGATCAATGTACCAAATTTTCTCTGGGGCAAACCTGAGGGAATAGATATGATTGTTAATCAACTAGGCAATGATCCAAACTCCAAAGTAATTCCGAATAAATATTTCAGCATCCTTCCACCAGCCAAAAGATACATGAAAACACAGAGCCAAGAACAGAAAGCATATAGAAGAAAATTACAAATATTATAGCATAGATTACAACAAAAACAAAAACAGAGACTAACAAATAGCAGAACTTACTTTTCAACAAGGGAGCAAATCTTGGCAGTAAGAACTCCCTTAAATTCTTGATCGCTTGCTTCCAAATATTCAATTAACTCTTTTGTTAAAGGCTTCACATTGCTTTCATTCACCAGCAAGTATACAAGGTCAAGTGCCTTCTTTCGAATTGAAGCATCTGAATCCTGGAAAACAAACTTTCAAATCAAAAAGTTCTTCAACAGCTGAAAATTCACTTTTTGACAATAATGGCACTTGTAGATAAAATAAGAGTTCAATTAAAAGAAATCAATAAAATGCTGGAAACTTTCTTTACTCGTTAGAGTACTATGGCCCAAACTTAGGATCTCTACTCAATTCCTACTCCAAACTACCCCGATCCAAGCCCAAGGGACGATGCTGGAAATCTCTGTATCTCCAAAATTGAATCCCTACTATGTCCAAATATCAAATCATAACAACAATAAGTCAGATTTCCTTTTGACTACAAGGGATTTATCCTAACCAGGAGATAATAATCAAGTGACACCTAAAGGGAGAATTAATCCTCGCTGCTTTAGCAAGTAAGGAGAGTCGTACCCCGTCACATATGGGGTTCAGCTGAAAGTAACAAAAAATAACAAAACCAGAGAAACTGGGTATGCAAACTCCCTGAGTGCTTTTTGAGCAAGAACTAAATCAGAAACCTAATTTCATCAAGAAACATGAAACTTAATATCCTCAGGCCCTACCTTTACACACTCCAAAATTGTTGCCCTATGTCTCTGCACTGCTTGAGCATCCACTGCCATAGCCCTCATAAGCATATTTAATGCAACATATCTGAGAAGCATGCAAGGTTCAGTTTCATAATATACAGGGGGGAAGCCAGAAAAAAAAATATGGAGGGGGTGGGGGGGGGGGGCAACATTAAATTATAAAATTTTGAATGACTAAAATATAATTTTATCATTGTTTTAACTTATATTTTTTGAAAGATTGTTCTAACTTACATTTATATATTTTCTAAGGGGACTAAATTGAATTTTTATCATTGGGGAGCCAAAAGTGAAAATTTACCATGCTTTAACTTGAAAACATTAACTTTATAAGGGACTAAAGCTGATATTTATCCATTTAGGGGGCCATGGCCCCTGCCAGCTCCCCCCTGATAACGTAGTAGAGCAACAAAGAATTGAAGAAAGAGTACATAAAGGGATATGAAAAATCAAGATAAGATTCAAAAGAAAATACCTGATATTGTTGTCACGATTTGACAAGAATCTTCCCAAGATATTGATAGCAAGCACACGTAAGCCACCATTATCTTCAATGCTCATAATAGTCCCAACACATTCATAAAGAATGGCATTTCCTGCATTTTTGTTTGACTCAATTTTTGTTGCCACCTAAGAACAAAATTTGTGACCACAAAGAAAAATGAGTAAAAAAACCCTTAATCTCATTACTAAGTTTGGATAAACAGTAATAAAGGAAAAGAAATGAAAGGAGAGGAGAGGAAGAGAAAGGTTATGGAAAGTGAAGGATATATGAATATCTAGTTTGGTCAAAGAGCGGAAAGGAAAGAAAAAGATTCATTACAATGAGTTTTTCCAATTATAACCCTTCCATAAAATGTTTACATAAAATACGAGTAGAACAAAAAAGATATTTTACTTCTTTAATAACATTCACTTTCCTTACCTTAGCAGATTTTGAAGCAATACTGAAATCTTATATGAAGGAAAGGATCTATGTTCTTTTCCTGAAATCAGATTTTGAAGGAATACTGAAACTGTACTCTCTTTTCAATCAATTAACATGCTCAAGCAATGTCATCAAGGTTTTTCTCATGTGAAGGAGCAAAATATGGGAGGAATGCACAGATAATTTTTTACCAAGCAGAAAGCACAAAACTTGTATTTTTCATCATGCCTACCTTAAGCCATAATATTTAAGAGAAATGTCATTCCTCAATAGGGCAATCAATTTTCATTTTTTTACAAGGGTTTTTTCAGAACCTCTAATAAGAAAGTTTGGTGTTCCACCGACAATGAGCATGCACATGAAATTCTTCCCAAAAGTAAAAGATTGAACCGTAAAACTTCTGTGCTATCATAAAGAAATGAAAACAAAAACCTCAACGCAGTTACACACTGGTGAGAGAAGCAATATAGGGATATGTATTATGCTTAAATACTTCTTTCAGGACTTTGAACATGTTACAAAGGAGATGGATCACAACATACCTGGGCAAGTATGTCATTCATACAGTCACTAGCATCAGCATCTCCATGGCCCAATATCCGCAGAAGCTTAAGCAATCTTATATGAAGGAAAGGATCTGTAATGCCAGCAACGTCATACTCAGGTGCATACGGACTGTTTGCCATATCCCTCAGAGTTTTGACCAATCCTTCAGTGCATTTCTGCAGTTATGACAAAAGAAGCTATCATTTAGAAAGTTAATGCATTATCCATTTTGACAAGTTCCTACTAAGGTCTGCAAATATGATTCAGCCCAATCCTTAAATGATACTAAAATGGCTCCTGTTTTTGCAAGATCCTAAAGGCCATAATAAGTTCGCCAGTACTATAAAGCAAATTGTAAAATTAGCCTGAAGCATCTTACTGTGAAAAAGTAAAAAGATAGACAACACTTTAGGACAGAACATCAGTAAACCCGATCCCTTTCTTCAATCCTTTCGATGGTCAGTAACCTCCAGCCAAAACCAGAACAAAGGATTGCTGGTAAAGTGGAGATGTTCCAAAAAAAAGAAGCAGAAATTAACTATTTACAAAGAAAAATTATGCATTATAGCTTCTTCTTCTTCTTTTTACAGAGTTACAAAAAATTCATATGCTGAATAAGGTGATTTTCTTTCGATGCTATAACTAGATTCTTACAAATTTATAACCAAATTACCTCTCTAAAATATTCAAGGGCTTCTGAACTGACTTGACATAGATCCGTACAAAGTTGAACTCCTGTTATTAAGACTCCATGATGTTTTTCTCTAAGTAGCGAAGCAGCAGGATTTATAAAGTTTTCAGCAAGGTCCGGAACTTTCTTTATGATCCGTATGGAGCACAATGCTGCCTACAGAAAACAGATAAGAGTCAAGAAGAGTCAAAATTGCAGTCAGATGCTCAAGAAAAGACCGATAACCTAAAAGTTATCAGATAATGCACATGATGAGAAATTCATAAACAAAGGGAAGTTGGCAGGGGCAGAAAGCCTGTATGGTCAAATTTATCCACCAATAGGAAAATGAGTAATTATATATGGACCAATTTAATAGATAAAACAAATGTCTTCAGAGAATGGATGGTGACATTCAATAGATGCCTTTCCCTCAACTCATCAAACAAGCAAGCCGACATTGATTTTCTTGGAGTCATCCCTCAAGAGTTATCATTAATTGGCATTTTTCTCCTAAATGCGTATATGCTACAAATTCTTCTGGTTAAGATAAATGAGCAGAGAAATATCCAGATTTCATAAAAGCAGTATTCCTTATCAAGACAAACATCGATTATGTTTAAGCATATGAAATTCACAAATCCTGAAATCAGTTTTCCATTTCCTCCTTTACTTCATCTCATTGAAATCAAAATCTGTGGCCAACAGGCCCTTGAATAAAGAGTATCGCACACTTACTTTCTTCCGGATATTTGGATCTCGAAACTGCAGCAATCTTTCTACTTCTGGTGCGAGATCACGAGCCATTTCAGCTGAACAAATATTTCCCAGAGCACAAAGGGCAAGCCCTATAATATACTGGTTGGAATGATTGAGATCTCTGCATATAAGTTAAGGTTTCTGGAAGAAAAAAAAATAGTAAACTATATCTCTTCATTTTTCTTTATCTTTACCTTTCATAATACCAGCCTATCAGAGACAAAGTTATTCATTGAGAAAAGAAATGGTAAAAGGGAAAAGGAAATGGGAACAAATTAAGCTTGAGAAAGTCTACATGTAGGATACTGCTTTAATGAATTTGTTACCAACATCAGAACCTCTTGTCTTTCATCAAGAAGCAACATAAGACCAAGATATCCAATCCTCTTCTCTGGAAATCCAGAAGATGCAATCAACTTCAGGCATTCCATTTGGCCAAAATGCGTGGGATACCCAAGCATGTGAATGAACATGAGCTTTGCCAGGTTACGGTGCCTGTAATCTTGATCATTTTCACTAATTGCTGCACGAATAGCAGCACACTCTTTCCTTACAACAGCACGTTCTTCTGCTGCAGTTTTGCAAGAACGTATAGCCCGTATCATGTCCCTGCATTGGAGCAGTAAGTTTGACAGCTTCAATTAATAAGCATATAGTCTACAGTCAAGTCAATCATTTAGATTCATTAATATAGATTGGAGCAGAAAATGTACAAAATATGTGTTATTCATTAATTTGATTCTTTTAAGAGGGTGCTTATACCCTAACTGGAAAGGACAACAGTATTCTTAAAAACCAGCCATAGGACCTGCCTTAGAATACACTTTTCAAACTATAGGATATCAAATCCATGGTCCCTTTTCTTTTTCCCTAAAAATTACATGTAACTAACAGATCCCTTTTTGCATCATACATATAAAGTTCTTGTTAACAATTTCTGTAACAATAAATACTCAGATGCAAAAGAGAGAAGATCATATATTCCTACTTACCAGTTTCTTCCTTAAAAGCAAAACACTACTGATCATTCCATATAGGAAGAATCTCACGCTGTAAATCGTATAATGAATAAAGACAAGGAGGTTGAGATCTTCACACCCAAAAAATATGGATGGAATTCAGTAATCTAATGCAAAGAACTGACTCAGAACTCCCATAACAGGGAATGGAGGATATCATTCAGAACCAGATTCTTTTGCCATCTACATGGATGAAATACAGTAATATAATGCAAAAAAATTTAACGATGCTAAATCTATATAGAGAAAGATACAACTATTCAGTTCCATTGCAACAGATACAAGAAGCTTTAGAATCACCTAGCATTTTTCACAAGGAAAAGTAAAAAGAGAATCTGATTTTCAAATTGTTTCCTAAATTTGTGATAGGTATTACAAATCAATTTGAACATATAACTACAACAACTACAAATCACCTACCAGGCTGTTCTGATTTCTGATTGTACTTGTGGTAACCAGATTGGAGGATACTTACACAAATGACTATGAAATTTCCACTAGTTACTGAGGCTAAAGGTTCAATGTCACATCTATATTCCAAAATAAGCTGCATAACTTACATATTATATCGCAACAAGTAGGGAAAGTGTGGTTTGTACTGTTGGCTGGTGGAGATTTCAGTTTCCTCTCTAGAAAATTGTACTTCAAGCACCAAGGTCATTTGGCGCATCATTTCATATTATCAATATTCATGAAAACAATAGATCAAGCTATTCCCAAATGCATTACTAAATGAATATGGTATGACTTCAGACATTTCTACATATTCACCCTTAGTGGCAACTAGTTCAAAGAAAATCAAAAAGGAAATGAAAGCTAGCTTGAAGAATCAAATTATGAAACCAAAAAAACTAACAAACTCCATTCGACTCTAAATTCAGACGCAATCATCTTTTAAGTAGCACTAACTAAAACCTAACTCCCCAAAATCAAGGAACCAAACCAAATAGCACAAAAGCCCAGCTGTTTCAATCCAAAAACCAATACATTGAAAACAAAAACCATCGTGTTCTTGATCTGATTTGTCAAAATTAAAAGGGAAAGGGGGAACTAAAAGATGAAATTAGCAACAGTAGGGATTGGTGCTCACCGTAGACGAGTACCGGACGAAAAAGGATTCATGATTTCGTCCAGGGTAGAAACTTCCGGAGAGAGATGGAATCAGATCCAATCAAATTAAACGCTGCAACTAAATCAATCAACGAGTCACGGCTGCACGGAATTAAACCGAATTTCTATTCAAATCTAAGGATCCGCAGCTTAAAGATCCGAAAGATGGAATTAAGAGATCAAAGAAAGATAAAGCAGGCAGAGATTTGGATCTGAGCAACAGAGAAAACGCAAGTCTCTGTTTTCCTTTTATTTTCTTCTTTTTTTCTAGTGACAATGAAAATGCTGCCTGCTTCCTTTGTCTTTGTAAAAAAAAATTAAATAATAAAATAAACCGTAAAACCAAAAACGGGAGCGCTGAGTTATTTAATCACCTGGTCGCATCTGCATAGAATTGGGCTTTTCTAAAAACAGGCGGCTTAAAAACAGGCTAAATACAAACCAGCATCGATACCCCTTGGTGAAATAGCATGTTAAAAAAAATATATACCTTTTTCTCTTACAAAATTGTTACAATTTGTGTACATTTTTGTACTCATTTGTGTATATACACATTGTGTAATATTTTTGTGTACGTACACATTTTGTATAACAGATGTACTAATTTTTTTATGTCTTCCAAACCAGCATCGATACCACCTTTAGGTAGTATCGAAACCCCTTGTTATTATTGTACTAAATTGTGTTTCCTTGTAACAAGTTGTGTACATACACATTTTGTATAAATGTACCAATTTTTTCTTGTATGCCAAACCGGTATCGATACCACCTAAAGGTGGTATGGATGCCCCTTGGTGAAATAGCGTAATAAAAAAGGTATATACCTTCTGTGTTACAAACTTGTAAAGATTTATGTACATTATTTGTAATAAAATATGTACCGCTTTTTACCGAGTAAACAGTGCATCTTTGTAATAAAAAGGTATATGCATTCTTCTATTACAAAATTGTACCAATTTGTGTACCGCTTCATGTACAATTTGTGTACCGTTTTTTTACATCTGCCGTTTTTTAGCTTGTATTTAAAGGTTTATCCCTAGAATCCCCCCATAGAATTTGACCGGGAATTCTAGGGAACAACCTTTAAATACAGGCTAAAGAACGGCAGACTTGTTTATCGGGTAAAAAGTGGTACGCAAATTGTTACATGAAGCGGTACACAAATTGGTACAATATTATAATAGAAGAATGTATATACCTTTTTATTAAAAAGATGCATTGTTTACCTTGTAAAAGCGGTACACAAATTGTTACATGAAGCGGTACACAAATTAGTACAATTTTGTAATAGAAGAATGAATATACCCTTTTATAACACATGCACGAATTTTTAGAATGGATTCTATACGTGTAAGAAAAGTGTACATATACAAATTTTTACCTAAAAGCATACTTTGGTACAATATTTGTAAGAAACTGTGCATATACATATATTACTAGAAAATATACAGAAATTGTTACAAATTTGTAAGATGAAACGGTATCACGTTTTTTATTACACGGTTTCACGAAGGTTGAAAATGGACTTGTACTTGTAAGGAAATGTGTACATACAAAAATTCTTACCCGAAAAGCATAATTTGGTACAATATTTGTAAGGAACTGTGTATATACATATATTACTAGCAGATATACAGAAATTGGTACAAATTTGTAAGAGGAAAAGGTATATACCTTTTCTTTTACACGATTTCACGAAGGTTGAAAATGAACTTTTACTTGTAAGGAAACGTGTACATACAGAAATTGTTACTTGAAAATCATAATTTTTTTACAAGTTTTGTTAAGAATTGTGTATATACACTTAATAGGACGAATTGTACAGGAATTGGAACAAATGTGTAAGAGGAAACAGTATATACCTTATATATTACATTGTTACGAAGGTTGAAAATGGCTCATGTACTTGTAGGAAATGTGTACATACACAATTTCTTACCTGTAAAGCATATATTGGTAAAAGTTTTGTAAGGGTTTGTGTATATACACCTAATAGTACCCAATGTACAAAAATTGGTACAAATTGGTAAGAGGAAATGTTATATACCTTATTTATTAGAAAAATGGTACAACTCTGTATGTATACTTTTTTATTACACAATTTTTTTCATGGTTCGTCGAAATGTCTAATGTGTTAAGGAAATGAGTACATACAGATAATCGTACCAAAAAACATAATTTCGTACAAGTTTTGATAAGGGCATCTAACCCACGTAAAGGTGGTTTCGGTTCTGGTTTTGCAGAATGGTCAAAAGTTAGTTTTTTATGTAGCATCGAAACCGCGTATATAGGTTTCGGTGCTGGTTGAGCGCGAAAATATTTGAAGGTCTTCAACTTTATGAGTTGAGAATTAACATTTGGTTTACCAGAGAAGGATCATATGAAAACTAAAGATGAAGTAATTTAAGAAAGAAATAAAATGTATTCCAAACAAAGTTTTTCAAATACATATTGAAAAAAAGGTTACATAATAAAGCATCGTCAGTCCTCATCCCTGCCCCGGGAAACGACCTCCATGACCTCTGCCACCCATGGCACTGGAACCAGCCTCTCGTTGGTGCTGACCAACCATCTCAGCATATGATCGGATCTCATATCTGACCCTATTGTTGCCTAATGAACAAAACATGTATGCATTAGTATGATCAGAAGTTCATCTTGTATAAAAGAAGAAACTGATGATAGAGAAAATCTTGAGAATGGCGGTTGAAGTAGTCTATGTCCTCTTTGGCAGACATGTAACCCTAAAGTTGGCGCTCTGTGCCTGGACCATACAAGAAGCCTTGACATTGTTCCCAAGCATTTTTATCGAAACCTTGGGCAGCAAACTGGTTATGCAGATGCTGAGCGTCGAGATAATTTGTTGTCGTGCTCTAAAAAATCAGAAGGCTCATCCCACGATGGCCTTCTAGACCGTATGAATGGCGACGCTTGGCAATAGTAGTATAGGAACTGAAATAGTTCCGAAGCTCTTGGGTTCCCATACCAATCCACTAAAGAATAAAATGCAAGAGATTAGAAATGAAGCAAATGTAATAATATTGAAAACATAATTCAAATTTGTTAAATAACTACCTTCCCAATATCATCCTTTTCCAGCCTTGTGTTCATTATCATGACCATGGGCGGCCAGAGTATTTGGTGATCAGCAACCTCGTCGTTTGCAGGCAGGGGGCAAGCAATATTAGCAGCATTCGGATCATCTCTCAAAGCAGTCCATTGGTCAAAAGCTTGACCCTGAGGAATAGCAGAAGTACCCATTCTAAGCAATTCCTCATCCAAGAGCTCAGTAAGTTGCCGATGGAGTCTGAGCTTTGGTCCACCTTTCATTCTGGCATGTGTCAGTAGGGACTGGATGCCATTAAACCTGCGAGAGGCACTAGGACCTCCTTGGCATGCTGGACAAAGCCATCTTGTAGAAGGGTCATTGATTGTCTGCATTGTATCGATGGTTTGGAAAAACTTGTTGAACCATTTGCTTCTTTTGAGTGTTTCATGGCTTGGTTGATCCTTCTCATCAGAATCGAAATATAAATCATCCTCACTATTTGAGTCTGATTCCAATTCTAGTTTCCTCTTTGTGAATTGGTGAGGATTGTTTTTCGAAGATTTGCTTGAACTCATTTTTTCGGAAGGAAGTTAAAAGTATTTGGTTCAGAAGTGAATATAGAGCGAAGGGTGAGTTCAGAATTGGTACAAATTGATGTTGTAAAGAGTAAAGAGAAGAGTTGGTAATATATAGGGAAATTCAGTTGGGAGGGAAAGTGAAAAAGTCTATGGAGGGAAACTGAGAGAGAAGGAAGGTACGATGTGTGTCTGTTCATTGAACGAGGTACATGAACATGAACCCCTTCATTAATGAAAAGACAGGAAACTGAAAAAGCTGAATCGTTTTGCTTGGTTTCGAAACTATTTGTATACACGATGAGGGAGATGAAACGGTTGATGTGATTCTAGTGAAAAGACAAAACACTGAAAAAGCAAGATTCTTTTTACTGGGTTCGATACCATCTGAAGGGGTTTCGGAACTATATACACTTATTAGTAGCATAATGTACACAGATTGGTACAAGTTTGCATAATGTACACTGAAAAAGCTCCTATTATGAGTTTTTCAAACTTAGCAGTTTCACCCCCAATCCGCTCTTTCAATTAGTTGTTTACTAAACAAAAATATTAGCGGATTTGACTGGTAAAACTTCTAATTATACCTTAAACCTCTAATTTTTACCCAAACATCTTTTTATCAAACATGGCATAATTTTGCTTTTTACCGCTCTATTGGGTTCACAATTCACATGTTTTCATTTGCCCCATAGTAGGGTGTGTAGTGTTTAATATATGTTTTTTATTCAATAAAATTTGACATTTTGTTTCGTTAAAAAAATTAACTTACTAAATATAAGTAAATAGAACATAAAATACGACAATCTAATTAAACAAATATAAATAATTTTAGGGAAGTATAAATCTCTGTATCAAAATGTATTTAAATAGGTCAACATATAATTATTTTGACAACCACATTGTTTTTCTTCATTAAAAATTATACGGAGGCAAAAAACGCAATTCCAATGTGAATGGTAAGGTTCCATTAATGTCTCAATAGACTTCAGTTTTTTTGAAAAACGCCTAAAAATTGAATCAAATAAAGAGAAACCGTGGGAGGAGAGTGCAGAGAACCAGGAGTGCGAAGAGAATCAAGAGGATGGGACAGGTCCAGTCAAAGACATCCAAAGGTGAACAGGGAGGAAGGGATCCATCGGAGGGGTGTTTCGGTGTTCGTTAACTTTGTGAGTAAGAGGATTCACGTTTCAACACTGAGAGAAGCGTTTGCGGCTTATGGAAAAGTAGTTGATACCTACATTGCGTAAAAGAACATGCGGAGGTTGAACCGGAAAAACACCTTCGCTTTCGTCCGATTTGAGACCTTATGGGAAGCTATGACAGCGGTGGACTCTATTGGAAACTTCACAAGCAAAAAGAAACTTCGCGTCTGGGCATGTATCGAAGGTCTACCGATTGAAGCCTGGGTGGGACGAGTCAATAATTATAGGAATTGGAAGTAAGTGGGGTGAAGTTATATGTTTAGACAAGGACACAAGGGAGAGAAGCCGGTTGGATGTTTCTCGTGTTCTGATGGGGGTCTCCGATTTATCGGATGTTCCGGCATACTTGAAGGTCGATTAAAAAGGAGTTACACGTAAACTGAGGATCCATATAAAGGAATTCAATGACGAAAAGTGCTGGATTGATTCAGTTCGATGTTGTAGCGTCTCCGATGACTCAGCCGGTGTGCTACATGCAAGCCCACCATCGGAAGTCGATGAGACAAAGAAAGGGGAACTTCCCAAAACATCGGAGAACGTTGAAGAGTTAATGGAATCACCGCGTACTAATGATCATCCTAATGATGAGATTTCACGTGCTAAAATTGCTAGAGAATGCACAAATTACATAGGCGGCGTGCCAGTAATACATGGAGTGCTATCTAAAGATACCTATGGGCCTTCTGAGTTTAACCTAAACGAGTTTCAAGCTGATTGGGCCAGTAAGAGTCTTCGCACGGGTGGGCCTGAAGTGAAGAAAACCGGAGAAGAGCTTTATGAGGTCTCTATCAGAGCAGTATCTAATTCTATTGGCAATTCGGGCCATAGTGTCTCCCTAGAGCCCGTGTTTGATGAAGTGATCGGGCTGTATTCAATCAAAACGAAATACGCCCACAGAAATAACGGTGCTGAGATTTTTAGAACGAATTTAGACAAGTTCCAGAACTGGGTGGGTATCTGCAGTTCCAAATCTAAGAAAAAAAATCGAAAGGGGAAATCAAATCAAGTCCCTGAAACCATCACGTTGGGGGATGAAACATGTAGTAGAAGCTCAAGCTGGGATGCGCAGCAATCGAAGCCAGCTTCGGTTGCGATCAAGGAGCAAGAGACGACAACAATCCTAGAAGCCAAGGCTACACTCGAGGTGTGTGAAAATCTAGGGATTATCTTCGACGTTGAGAAAGAGGTAATCGTTAACAAATTTCTGGATATGGGGAGATCTTAAGGGGTTAGGCACTCTGATTGCTCAAGTGTGTGATGATTCTTTTATGAATAATTCGTTAATTGTATCTTGGAATATACGTGGGTTGGGGCGGATGGAAAAGAGAGCTGTGGTGAAGCGTATTTTGTGGAAAACAAAGACCTAGGTTTGCTTTATTCAAGAGTCGAAATTGCAGAACATTGACTATAAAATCTCGAGGCAGATTTGTGAAAATAACCCAAATCTCAAACTTGTATCTTCCCCTTCTATTGGTACTGCTGGAGGCATTATTACAATTTGGGATGAAGGCTTCTTCGAGTGTGAAGCTAGTTTTTTTGCCAGAAATTATGTCCTGTTGACTGGTAAGTTTGTGAATAAAGGCTATCGGTGTGCTCTGTTAAATGTCTATGGTCCTAACGAAGTCAGGGACAGAGAAATTTTTTTAGGTGAATTAAGTGATCTCATTAGAGGACTTAATCTGCCGATAATAGCTGGGGGTGATTTCAACATGGTGAGAACCAGTGAGGAGAAAATTGGGGTTTCTGTCAATAGGAGGACCATGAAAAAATTCTCGGAGTTTATCGAGAATTCAGAGTTGATTGACCTCCCTCTTCACGGTGGTCGTTTCACATGGTCAAATTTCAGGGAAGTTCCTACTTTCTGCAGGCTAGACAGATTTTTAGTTTCGGAAGACATTCTTAGTGATTGGCCTGATATATATCAAAACCTTATGCCAAAAAATCTCTCCGACCATAATCCAATCAACCTCTCATTTATGAAGTCAGATAACGGTCCAAAACCTTTTAAATGGTTTGAGTACCTAAGTGAGGATAATGCTTATGTTGACAAGGTGATCGAAAGTGTTGGAGCCACAAAGGGGCAGATATCTGCTCGCTGTTAAGAAAATGCAAAAGAGTGTCAAAAGAATGGGTGTCAAACAAAGGAGCTAATTCTTATGATGCGATTCATGAGTTGAAAATCAAGTGTGCTGATATTGAGAGGAAAATTTCTTTTGGCTGCAGTGACCCCAATGTTTTGAAGGAATTTAAGATGGTGAGGAGTTAGCTTTGGGAGGAAGTAAGGAGAGCCGAACAAGAATGGCTCCAAAAGTCCCGTTTGAAGTGGAACACTAGTGATGACAGAAACACCAAATATTTTCATTTGGTGGCTTCAGCCCGAAGAAGGAAGAACTTCATTGTATTCAGTTGTGTGGAGCTCGATTCGTTCAACCGATATGGCTCACCAAGTGGTGGAGAGATGGATTTTTGGGTGGAGGTGGTGAGGAAGCTAAAACAAAGATGACACAATGATTTTAGAGTGGTTCAGCTTTCTAACCAAGGTCTACATCCACTACCTTAGCTCCCCACTAAGGATTTCCAATCAATCCACTATTGATTCGTCCCCTTTTCTAGGCTTAGGAAGAAACCCTTATACACCGATCAAGCTTTCTACCCAAAGCCTTGATCAAACCCTCTTTTACAAAGAGACAAGAAAAGCAAACACAAATCCCTCTAATAGGTGTTTGTTTGCACAATTAAAACACTCACCCAAAACCGAGCAAAATTGTCAAATTTGCTCAAGTGTTTGTCTATACAATAAATGACAATTTAAGCTCTAAGATAATTCTTGATCATTTTTTGATTGACAATTGAAGCATTAGCCATATCTTGATGCTTGGAGGTCTATTTTATACTCCTTGGTGAGTTTGTAGCCGTTACTAGCCGTTGGGATTGAATTGGAGCCGTTGAGAACTTTAATTCCCACCATAAATGTAGTTCTGCAGCTCTCTGTTTTGAAACACTCGAACCCGTTTCGAAACACCCTTCAAGTAGAAAGAGCCGTTGCAGTCTGACGTAGGACCTGTATCGAAACGCTCTTGGCCATTTTGAAACCCGTATCAGAACGTCTGTCCCCGTATCGAAACGTCATTCATTTAAAAGTTAGTTGGTAAATAGCCGTTGGAGTTTATGACTGTTGTGGTCGATGTCGCATAGGCGTATCGAAACGACATAGCCCGTTTCGAAACACTGAGCAAAATCCTCATCCAGGGAATGCCCGTTTCGAAACGCTGAGCAAAATTCTCATCCAGGGAATGCCCGTTTCGATACCTGTATCGAAACGTTTTAGCTACTAGAATCCCTCGTATCGAAATGTCTGGAAGGTTTTGTGTATTTTGGCTTTTGAAAACATGAAAAACCCTTTATAAAATACCCCTAAACATAGTTTCGAGTTATTTGGACTTTTGAAATTGTTTTGAATTCTTTTTAAATCGGTCCAAAACATTTTTCAATTATTGTATTAAAACATTAGTTCTACAATCTCCCTCTTTTTGATATAATAAAACTATCTTGAAAATTTGTTTGGGATTCTCCCCTTTTAATTTAAAAAATGTGAATAAGAGATTAAAGATATGAAAACAAATAAAGCTCCCCCTTATTCATTTGAAAATTCAAATTTTCAAACTATTTCTCCCCTTTTTGTTATATCAAAAAGAATTTAAAACATTAAGTTCAAAATAACTATAGAGGAAAATTTTTGACAAAAATAAGAATTTGGTTTTAAAATGGCTCCCCCTTACTCAAAGCATCATTAAAAATGTTAGTCCAACATTTATGATCATCTAGTTGACATAAATGAAAAATAAATCAAATAAAATCAAAAGCAACTAGATTTTACCACACTTGAACTCAAGGGAGGATGTGAAGCCTTCCTTCTTCAAGTGTTCTTTCTTGTGTGCATGGAGCTCCCCCTCAATGTTTAACTTGTTGAACATCTCCATCACACCTAGCAAAAGACAATCAAGTAATTTTTGGTATCCAAATTGCTTTGGATCCATGAACTTTAGTAGCACAAATTTTAGTCCCCTTAGGAATCCATTTTTCAATGTCATCATTTTTAATTGAAGTACTAAGTCCTTTTGAGACTCAAATACTTCTAAAACATTTTCCTTTTACAAATCTAGGGGCACTAGATTGTCTTACATAAAAATTTGATTTTCCAAAATTATTTTTCTTTTCAAGCTCTTTGGAAATCAAATCTTTTTCTTCTTGAACTTTTTGAAGCAAATTTTGTAAATCAAAACATTTTAATTCAAACTCTTCGAGTTTTGCTTCAAGTTCAAGTTTGGTTTTAGAAATCAAATCATTTTGAATTTTCAACTTTAAAATCAATTTATTGTTTTTCAAAATGTGATTTTTAAACTCTAAAACCAAATCATCATAGACATCTTGTAATTCATCAAAAGAGTGAGAACATGAAGTAGATGAATTAGAAGTTACCCTTTAATCTTCTTCGATGGCCATAAGGCAAAGGTTGGCTTGTTCATCGTCGGTGGAGTCCTCATCACTCCAAGTAGCCACATATGCCTTCTTCTTATGGCTTGAAGTGCTTGCCCTCTCCTTTTTCTTGGATTATCGTTCAAGCTCTCTCAAAGCTTTCTTCATGAACGGGGCACACTTCTTGAAGAGATGAACTATCTCTTATTCTTCATCCTCCTCTTCACTTGAATAAACATGATAGCAAGTGGAGGACTTGAGAGCCATGACATTGGTGTTGATGTCAAGCCCCTTGAGCTTCTTCTCTCCCATAGCTCTAATTTATTCCCTCTTCTTCTCATCCTCTTTGTTTTTCTTCATGATTTGATGAGTAAGGAGTGACCCCATGAGTTCATCAAGCTTCAAAGTCTTCAAATTCTTTGCTTCGATGATGGCGGTCCTCTTTGAGTCCCAAGACTCAGGAAGTGAGTAGATGAGCTTTCGGACAAGCTTTTCTTCCGGGATGACTTTTCCATATCCTTTGAGACCATTGGTGATTGTGGAGAACCTATCAAACATCTTCTCGATGTTCTCTTCCGGATCCATCTTGAAGTTCTCATACTCTAAGGTGAGAAGCTCAATCTTGGTCTCCTTGACTTCATCAGTTCCCTCGTATGTGACTTCAAGCTTGTCCCATACCTCCTTGGCACTCTCACAAGAAGACATCTTCTCATAAATGGATGGACCAAATGCACAAAAGAGGATGTGCAAGGCTTTGCAATTTAGCTCAATCTTCTTGCGATCGTCGGCACTCCACTCCGCTTTGCTTCATTGAGGCACGAACGGACCATCTTCAACTATATCTCATAGCTTGTAATCTCTAGACTTGATGAAGAACTTCATCTTTATCTTCCAATGGGCATAGTAGGTTCCATCGAAGAAAGGTAGTTTGTCGATGGATTGCGCCATTTGAGCCGGTTGATGAAATGATGATCGAGCTTGTCGAATCTTCTCAATAGGATGTGAATCCTCTTCGATTGAGCCAAGCTCTGATACCAATTTTTGAGTTGTGTGGGGCTCTATTTTTTCAATCGATATGGCTCACCAAGTGCTGGAGAGGTGAATTTTTGGGTGGAGGTGGTGAGGAAGCTAAAACAAAGATGACACAATGATTTTAGAGTGGTTTAACCTTCTAACCAAGGTCAACATTCATTACCTTAGCTTCTCACTAAGGATTTTCAATCAATCCACTATTGATTCATCCCATTTTCTAGGCTTAGGAGGAAACCCTTATACACCGATCAAGCTTTCTACCCAAAGCCTTGATCAAACCCTCTTTTACAAAGAGATAAGAAAAGCTAACACAAATCCCTCTAATAGGTGTTTGTTTGCACGATTAAAGCACTCACCCAAAACTTAAAACACTTGAGCAAATTTGACAATTTTGGCTCACTAGTGTTTGTCTATACAATAAATGACAATTTAAGCTCTAAGACAATTCTTGATCATTTGTTGATTGACAATTGAAGCATTAGCCATATCTTGATGCTTGGAGGTCCCTTTTATACTCCTTGATGAGTTTGTAGCCGTTGAGGACTTTAATTCCCACCATAAATGCAGTTCTGCAGCTCTCCATTTCGAAACACTCAAACTCGTTTCGAAACTCCCTTCAAGTAGAAAGAACCGTTGCAGTCTAACGTAGGACCCGTATCGAAACGCTCTTGGCCGTTTCGAAACCCGTATCAGAACATCTGTCCCTGTATTGAAATGTCCTGCATTTAAAAGTTAGTTGCAAATAGCCGTTGGGGTTTATGACCGTTGTGGCCGATGCCACGTAAGCGTATCGAAAGGGTATAGCCCGTTTCGAAACGCTGGGAAAAATCCTCATCTAGGGAATGCCCGTTTCGATACCCGTATCGAAACGTTTTAGCTACTGGAATCCCTCGTATCGAAACGTTCTAAGGTGTTTCGAAACGCCTGGAAGGTTTTGTGTATTTTGGCTTTTGAAAACATGAAAAACCCTTTATAAAATATCCCTAAACATAGTTTCAAGTTATTTTGACTTTTGAAATTGTTTTGAATTCTTTTTAAATCAGTCCAAAACATTTTTCAATTATTATATCAAAACATTAGTTCTACACATTGGTTCAATTAAGGCCGATGAAAAGGTAGTTGTTAATCAAAATGAAGTGAAGAAGGTAGTTGAGATGCACTTCAAGAAAATTTATAACTCATCAAGCACCATTCCGATTAAAGATTTCGATTGCGACCTGAGTAAAATTAGCTCTGAAGAGGTAGCAAGATTAGAAGTTCAGTTTACAAAGCATGAAATCTTTGTTGATTTATGTACATCCGAATCTTCTAAAGCATCAGGGCCTGATGGGTTCAATATGGGGTTTTTGAGAAAATTTTGGCCGTCACTAAAAGATGGAATTGTGGCCTTCTTTCAAAATTTCTATCGAGGGAATCTGCAGAAGCTATCTTTCTACCACTCATTCACTGTGCTAGTTCCGAAGAACCAGAATCCTGATTCAATAGAGGATTACATGCCCATTAGTCTTGTGGGTTGTGTTTATAAACTCCTTGCAAAAGTCCTATCCTCTAGGCTTGGGTCAGTGATGGATACTTTAATTGGAGAGCAGCAGTTTGCGTTCTGCCCGGGGAGACAAATATTAGATTGCTTGATGATTGTAAATGAAGTAGTTGACCACCACAAGAGAAAAGGGCTAGAAGGCATTATTCTAAAAGTTGACTTCTACAAAGCTTATGATATTGTAGATTGAAACTTCCTAATTATGGTGATGAGGAAAATGGGGTTGGACCTCTTTGGTGTCAATGGGTACTTCAATGTGTCTCAACTGCATATATTTTAGTTTTAATCAATGGCTCACCCACTTTTCCTTTTGCCATCTCTCGAGGCCTTAGATAAGAGTTCCCGTTATCCCTTTTACTCTTTAACTTAGTTGCGGAAGCTCTAAGCAGAATTCTGAAGAAGGCAACTTTGCACGAGTATTTCAATGGCTTCAGGATCGGTAAAGTCGGATTGGAAATTTCACATATCCAATTTGCTGATGACCTTATCATTTTTTGTAAAGCGGGAGAAGCACAAATCAGAAACATAGTGAGAATCCTTAAGGGTTTTGAAGTAGCTGCAGACTTGAGGCTGAATCTAAGAAAGACAAAATTAATGGGAGTTAATGTGGTTGATTGTCAGGTTGATCAATGGGTATCTTTGGCTCAGTGCCAAGCTAATAAGTTCCCAACTATACATTTGGGTCTGCCACTTGGAGAAAATAGAAATTCAAGTAAACTCTGGTTACCTGTAGTAGAAAAATTAAAAAAGAAACTGGTTTCATGGAGATCAAAATTACTGTCGCTTGGGGGTCGAATAACCTTAATTAAGTCCGTACTTAATAGCATGCCTCTATTCTTTATGTCCATATTTCCACTGCCAACAGTAATTAACTCTGAAATTTCTAAAATAGTGGCTAAATTTCTGTGAGGCTCGTTGGAGAAAAGGAGAATTCATTGGATTAATTGGGAGATGTTAGTTCTTCCTAAATCTTGTGGAGGCCTTGGCCTGACCAATTTCAAAATAAAAAATAAAGCGTTGTTAAACAATTGGGTATGGAGATTTGGATGCGAAAAGGATAGTATGTGGCAAAGAGTGATTGCTGCTAAACACAATGAAAGTATTGGGACCTTGCTGTCGTCGAATGACAAGGGAAAAAATAGGTCATGGGTTTAGCGGAAAATAGTACATCCAAAAAATGATATTGACAATTCCTTTTTGCAAAACATTCGTATAGTTGTTGGCAATGACGAAAAGGTACATTTCTGGACTGATCATTGGGCAGGGACATCTTTGTTGAAATCTATGTATCCGGGACTCTTTGCTTTGGCAATTAGAAAAGAGGGCACAATTTCAAATTTTGGTGTTACAATCAATGGTGAATGGGAATGGCTAATTCAACTTCGAAGGCAACTTTTCGATTGAGAAGTTGAGTTGTGCGAATAATTCTTCGAAACCATCAGTAGTGTCAAACCTGGACAACTCCACAAAGACTGCATCCGTTGGACAGGTAACTCGAATTCAATTTATTCGGTTAAATCTTTTTATAATAACTGTTTGGATAGTTCTGGGTCTAAGGAAGATGTTTGAAAGTTTGTTTGGCCAAATCTTGCTCCACCAAAAGTAGAAGCTTTCATATGGAGGCTGATGCATGGAAGAATCCAAACAAACATTGAGGTATTCAATCGATGTCCGAACAGCCAACTATATGTTAATTGCCCATTGTGCGAAGAACATGAGGAATCTGTAAGTCATCTATTCATATACTGCAAAGTGTGCTGGAAATTTTGGTGCTTATGGTTTAATCTTTGGGGCTTGAAAGTCGTGGTGCCAAGGAATATTAAAAATTTATTATTGTGCTGGTCTAATGGCTATTGTCCTTTTAAATCTAGTTTAGTCTGGTAGATATCATTTTTTTTGTTGTGTGTGGTCAATTTGGTTATTCAGGAATGATGTAGTTTTTAAAGGGAAACGTGTTGAAGTAAACGAAATCCTCCAATCATGCTTGTCAAGATTAGGAAGATGGTGCAAAGCAAAATGGCCCCTAAAGGTTTCATTTAGTGACGATGTTGTTCGATTTCTCCAGAGCCTGAGATTGCTATTTACGGACAACCCTCAAAAATCGGTTAATGTGTGGGTTAAGCCTCCTCCAAATTCACTCAAATTTAACGTCGATGGAGCCGTTGAGGGGGGTTTGGGCGTGCAGGGGTTGGAGGAATATTGTGTGATGCTTTTAACCACTCTCTGATCATGTTTTCCAAGTCGATTGGTGTGTTGGATGTCTCATCGGCGGAATTGCTCGCAATTAAAGAAGGATTATCGTTATTCAAAGAGTCGAGATGGGTAGGTAACTCCTCGCTAATTATAGAGACGGACAGACAAGTGTGTGTTGATTGGTTAAAGCAACCCACGACTGCCTCTTTAATTTTTAAGGAGATTTTAAAGGAATGCCTTAATATTTGTCATGGTATTCAATGGTCCATATGTGGTATTTCAAGAGAAGCAAATTGTTTTGCTGACTTGTTGGCAAAAAGAGGAATCTCTTGCTCTAAGCCTCTGCTCTGGAAAGCTAATGGGTGAATAAATATATGGCAGACTTGTTTTATTCATATGGTCCTTGGTTTCTGTTTGTAAGCAAGGCTGCAGGGATTCAAGTGTTGTTTCAGATTTTGAGTTTGTAGGTTCTTTGCGTGGTTGTCGTAGTTCTAGGCAAGTACTGTTATGGGGATTGTATTCTGGTTGTTGTAATGAATTCTCTATTCGTTAGTAAGATGCACTATTT
The DNA here is from genome assembly GCA_958450335.1 of Hibiscus tridactylites. Lineage (NCBI taxonomy): Eukaryota > Viridiplantae > Streptophyta > Magnoliopsida > Malvales > Malvaceae > Hibiscus > Hibiscus tridactylites. The sequence continues at coordinate 78,790,770 of OY288278.1, read as the reverse complement.
TTCTTCCATTTAGGATTAAAGAGTTTTTTTAACGAGGTTCTTACTAACTATCTACTTTCTTCAATAAAATATAATTTTCAAAAAAAATTTATTTAAATACAAACCATCTTAATTAACAGAATTTCGACTGTCGACATATGCAAATATCACATGTGTTTTCCTTTTCAATTAATTAACGGGACTTAAAAAATCAGTACTCAAAGATCATACTAAAAAAGCGAAGCGATTCGACAATGAAAGCAAACAGTTAAAACCACGAAAGGCAAATGCAATTAACAAGAGCACGCACTTACATAAAGATAAAGACGTCGAAATTAGACAGAGGTTGGTATTAGGCTATTAGCACTGAGCCGTTAAATAGTTAATGGGCATCTTTGATCATATTAAGGGTAATCATCAACTATTTTGGTCGATTTGTTGTAGATTAATTGCCTCTATCAATACTAAAATATTTGTATTTCACATATCTTTATTTTCTCCGGATTAGTTTTCTATGAAACTCATTCAAAATTGATAAAAATATATTTAAAAGATCGATATTCTAATGCTCGATTTCCTTCAACAGTCATTTAATTATACTAGTTTTCAAGGTATGTTGTTCGTCATCATAAAAAAAATATTTTTCACCATTTAAATTTTTAAACAAATGTCCTAAACCCTCAAAGCTGGGAAAGTCCACTAATCCAAAAGAAATGGTGAATTCTTGTGTTTAATTCCATTTGCTTTAAAACGAGTTCATCGATGCTTAAAGTGGTCATAAAAGACACGAGAATAGTAATTTTAGACGGCAACTGGAAATAAATAATAAAAAAACTATCTTTGACGAGGATAATGAAGTGGTAATTTTAGAATGATAATTTTAGACCTCAATTAAAACTACCACATCATCTTGTTTTAATGGTTTAATGACTTAGGCTTTGGCCTTGTTTGACAATTAGCGGATAGCTGATAACGGATAATGGATTAAATTAGCTGATAGTCAATAGCTGATTGCATTAGCTGATTTGACTAGCGTATTGTATTAGTTGATTGTATAAAAGTGTTTGGTAAAATTAACTGATAGCCGATATCTGTTAGATTATTTAAACAAGCAAAATGACATTTAAGGACATGATTATATTGAATACTTGTTTGAATAGTTTATTAGTTATCAATATTTTGTATTTAATTAATATTAATTAGATCTATAAAATTATTTTAATATAACTTTTCTAAACATATTCGAATGATTTAAATATTAATTTATTATTTATATAATTATTTTAATATAATTTAATTAATTAATAAATTTAAATACACATATAAATATGTGATAATAAAAAGAAAAAAAAGTAAATATGATTAGCTTATAAATAGGATGAGAAAATATTTAATTTAGGTTATTTTGAGATTTTTGGTAACTGGTAAGGGGTAAAAGAGTCTTTACAACTCTAATATTAAACATCTAATCTCAAAAACTCCTATTATGAGCTTTTTTAAAATCAGCGGTTTCACTCCAATCCACTCTTTCAATCTGATGTTCACCAAACAACAATATTAGCGGATTTGACTAGTCAAACCTCTAATTATGCTTAAAACTTCTAATTTTTGCCCAAACCTCTCTTTACCAAACATGGCCTTTGTTTTTTGTTGTGGTGGTCAAACCAAGGTTTTGCAAAAGCTAGAAAAACTAGCTTTTGGCAAACTAAGGTTTGGGAAGCTAAAATGGTGGGCAAACCAAGGTTTTGACACTCAAAAGTTTAGTGTTTTTTATTGTTTTAAAAAATTAGGTGGAAAAGCTAGTTTGGCCCTCCAAATGCAACTAAAAACAAAGCCTTAATGTCGTAGTTGAAGTCCAAACTAAAATTCAATACTAAAATTGAAGCGTTTTTTAAGTTTATTGACCAAAATGATACAAAAATTAAAATTGAGTGACTTAACAATATAATTTATCATATATAAAATATTTATGTGGACTCGCAAGCTAATTTAATATTTATACATGATTTTTTTTGTAAAACTAAAACTGAACAATCAGGCTCTTATCTTAATCGTGGGAATCAACTTGAATCAACCTTGCGATTTCAGGAGGCGGGACTTGGAAGACGGACCTTCCAACTGGTTTGCCACGAAGGAGACGAGCCAAACCATCAGCAACCTTGTTCGAATCACGTCGAATATGTGTAATCCTCGTTACCCAATCCAAGTTTAGTAACCTACGGACTGAAGCAACCAAAACTTAAACCATTAAACGCCTTCGATATCCCCTGCACAATTCGATACACCTCCACATTATCGGTCTCAAGTTCAACGTGCATGTAACCATAATTCCAAGCTTGCTGAAGACCATCCCTGACAGCCCATAGCTCTGCTGTAATTACGGAGCATGTTCCAATGCTTCTGGAGCTTCCCATGATCCAATCCCCATTACCATTCCTCAGAACCACTCATGTGGCAGCCGAGCCATCAACCGGATTAACCGCACCATCTACGTTCACTTTTATCCACCCTTCAGCTGGTGGCTGCCAACCACTCGACGCTGCAGCCACTGTCAAAGATGGCGCCGAAGCCTGCCCACAGTCGTTCGATATACCAGCCGCATAATGCAGGCACGAAGAGAGGAAATCAGTTTTCTCAACATAGTTCGCATCAAGGAGAACGTTACATCTCCGCTTCCACAGATGCCAACAGATTACAGCAAAACAAATGTCCCAATCTTCCACATATACTCCAGGATTATTGGACATTCCTAAATTATGCAATAACCAATCATGCAGGTCCATCTCTAGGAAATTGTAGAGTTCATTTGGATGCACCACCCTTACCCACGTCGATCTCGCTTTCGTGCAACGACGGAGAACATGATCAACATCCTCAACACCTCGACCACAAATACGACAATCACTAGAGGAGGTCAAGTGACATTTTAAACGCTCCATGTTAGTCAATAAACTCCCTCTGTACGCTAGCCAAAGAAAGACAAGCACTCGTTGAGGAACTCGCAGCTTCCAAATTAACTTCCACTCGGGGCTCGCCACAACAGATTCGGACAACTTCAAGGCAGCATACGCTGATTTAGTAGAGAAGAGCTTGTTATCCTCCCATCGCCAGCCCGGAACATCTCCTTCTAATGTAGAGTCCGGAGGGTTTATCGCTGATATCAAGTTTAAAATATGCTCCAGCAACACCTGTCGCAAAGCATGCCAATTCCACTCTCCTGTCGAGTTAGCAAAATACGCCACAACAGTAGGTTGCGGGACTGACGTTTGTGTACAGTAGTGAGCCAAATCCTCCTGTAAGTTCAGCCAATTGTCATACCAAAAGTCAGTCACAGCTCCATTTCCAATATTCTAACATATACTTCGGCGAATATCCTCCCAAACATGCGATAAACCAAGCCAGAGCCGTGAGCAATTCGTCCTTCGCAGATTACTGGGAATCGAATCACCCATCCCATACTTGTTTTCAGCACTTTAACCTACGTTTTATCCGTTTTCGATATAAGTTGGAAGCCAACTTTCATTAAGAAAGCTTTGTTATGCACATTAAGATCACGAAAATTCAGCCCTCCATTTTCTATTGGCAGCTACATCGTACCCCATTTAACAAGCGAAATCCCATGAACATTAGGATCATTCCCCCCAAAAAAGCGACGTATAAGCTTCTCCAATTCATCACACAAACCTTTCGGCAACCATGACGCTTGCATTACATAAGTAGGAATGGATTGTAGGACAACCTTGGCAAGTGTTATTCTTCCTGCAAGCGAAAGAGATCGAGTTGTCCAACCGGAAAGATAATTCCACATCTTATCAAATAGGTAGGCATATGTCGCATGTGTTACCCTTGAGTGAAGCAAGGGAACACCGAGATATTTCCCAAGGTCATGCACCTCATCAAATCTCAGCCCATGCACAATATCCCCACGTAAAGATGCTAAAGTATTGGAAGAGAAAAATACTTGTGTCTTGGCAACACTTACTCTATGGCCGGATTCGCGACAAAAGCCATCGAGCACCCCATGGAGCACTTGCATTTGACTTAACGAAGCTTTCATGAAAAGAACGAGGTCATCGGCGAAGAAAAGGTGAGAAATGGCCAGCCCTTGACGAGCGAGCCTTATTGGCTTCCAAGTACATGCGCTGACACAATTGGATATCGATTGGGACAATCTCTCCATGCAAAGAACGAATAGGTAAGGCGACAAAGGGTCCCCTTGTCGTATGCCCCTCGAAGGCTTGAAGGACTCAGATGCCTCGCCATTCCAAAGAACTTGCGTAGACACGGAGCGGACACAAGTCATGATAAGATGTGCAAGCTTACTCGGCATACCAGTGAGCACAAGCGTTTCATGAATGTAGTCTCATTCAAGCCTATCGTAGGCTTTCTCAAGGTCCACCTTCAACGCCATCCAGCCTATTTTACCAGTCTTGTGGTTCATGGAGTGAATGACTTCCTGAGCCAAAATAATGTTATCCGTTATTTACCGCCCCAAAACGAAACTCGCCTGAGATTGTGCAATCCAATTCGAAAGAAAAGGCTTAAGGCGATCCACAATTGTTTTGGTTATCACCTTGTAAACAACGTTACACAAGCTAATTGGACGAAATTGATTAATTGCCGTAAGACAATCCACTTTTGGAATAAGAACAAGAAGCGTGTAGTTCATCCAATCCTCCATTTTCCCCTCCTCAAATAACTGATGAACCGTTCAAAACAATGCAGACCCAACCACATCCCAGCTCCTTTGATAAAAAAGAGCAGGAAGACCATCGCTATCTGGAGCCTTTGTCGGTTCCATACTAAAGACCACCCGTTTAACCTCATCAAATGTAACCGGTGATATCAAGGAGTTCATTTCCGCGAGTCCATACTGGAAGAAAACACAAGGAGCGGCAACAGTAGGCAAATTCCTTGCTTCACTGGTAAACAAATTCTTGAAGAACCTATAAGCATGCTCTTTAAGAGTACTTGAGTCATTACACCACTTCACAGTTGATACTTCGAGCATCCGGATAGAGTTCTTTCTTCTCCGAATCATAGTGCTTGCATGATAAAAGGTAGTGTTCCGGTCACCATCCTTAATTCATTTTGTACGTGATTTCTGCTGCCACAACTTCTCCTCTTGTTCAAGGACTCCTTCAAGTTCTGATTTAAGCGGCATCTCCATGTCCTACAAGAATGGCGACTCATTTGTCTCCAACACTTTCTCAATGCCCCTCAACCGAGCTAATAACAACGATTTACGTCTCCCAATGTGTCCAAACACGAATTTATTCCATTCGCTACTAGCGTGCTGAAAGCGAAGAATATTATCCCCTAAAGAAGATGTAGTTGACCAATTAGTTGACAACAAATTCTGAAAATCTGAGTAATCATTCCAAATTGCCAAAAAACGATAAGGCCTATTAGCACTCGACACCATGTACTCCTTCGTATCTAAAAGTATTGGGCGATGGTCTGAACCCAACATTTGGAGATGAAACACCTCCGAACTAGAGAAAGTCGCAAGCCAATCCTTATTGCATAGGTACCTGTCAAGCCATTGCGAAAGATCCCCTCTTTCCCATGTAAACTTCGGACCATTGAAACCCAAGTCTATGAGTCCAGATTCAAATAAAAATCAGAAAAATCCATGCAAACACCAGCCCTTCTTTGAGAACCACCAGAGCGTTCAGAAACATGTGCGATGGCATTAAGGTCACCGTCAATTGCCCACGGCCTCCCTTCCCCCGGGTCAAAAGCCTTCAGCTGTGACCATAGTTCACGGCGCTTTAATGCAGCAGGACTAGCATAAACAAAGGTGAAGAAGAAATTACGCTTCGCCAACGGCACTGAGCAAAACGCATGGACAAACTGAGAGGATACAACAAACACATCAACAACGATAGTAGACTTCCACAGCATCCAAATACCCCCAGAAAACCCTTCTGCTTCAACCCGAAACGAAAACTCAAAACCAGAGCGACGAATGAAGCGATCCGCTTTCTCCCCTCCAATGCGAGGCTCAGATATAACAAAGATATCAGGTTGTTTCGTTCTCACATACAACTTGAAGAAACGATTAAATGAAGGGTCTAATGCACCATGAGCATTCCACGAAATTACTTTAACCATTATGGAAAGAGATAAGGAAGCGAAGAAGGCGTAATTAATCCTGCATAACAACATTACCGGTTGAATCAAAGACCGTGTTCGCCCGCCATTGAACAATACCCTCAGGCTGCCTCTTCTCCTTGTCAATCCGGTCTTGCGCTTGATCCAACTCTGACGACAAATAAGTGACCAACTCATGCAAGGCTAGCTGACTCGGGGATTTATTACTCTTCTTTTTCAATTTGAGACTAGCATGAGCAACACCCGGCGTCACAGCCTTACCTTTCTTGGTGCCCTTGGATGCTGAAGTAAATAGGGTAGCAGGTAACACTCTTCCATTTTTCTCACGTAAAACAGGTCATGCAACCCTATCCGACACCCTAACCACTGCATGATTTCCTGTGGGTAGATTCAAACTCAATGAAACCACGTTTTCCTTAGAGGCCACTAAAACATTACTCCTTTCAGCACTCGGAACCAACACCACAGAAACACTATCGGAATTAGAAACCTGACCTTCCACACCCACAACATCCTTAGCCAACCTCTTTTGCAAGTTGGACTGAGCCCCCTGCTTGCTAGATTCAGCGTGGAAACTACCAGCAACCACATCTCGAGCCTGTATGGAGTCCACCTTGACCGAAACAACACCCTTTCCTACCATTGGGGTAGTCTCCTCCACCTCATTCCTTTTGTTAACGTCAAGCAAAGCGTTGAACTGAGAGCCAGCCAAGCGACCACTCATGCCAGATGGCCCACGCAAAGTTACACGTTCCTTGTGGGTCACCAATGCCTTCCTCCTCCTGTTAACAACCTGCATCCACGGGCCATAAGAAGTATTCTCGGAAGGCGCAGGTTGTCGTTGTGCAACACCCGTTGACTCAACAGAACTCAAACCACATGATTCCTTTGAATGTCCATATTTCCCGCAAGAGTAGCATATAGAAGGTAGCCCCTCGTATTCAATATTCTGACGCTGACCATCAATGATGATGCCAGACTTGAGCAGTTCATCAAGATCCACAATCAAAGCCAATCGAGCAAACTTACCCCGACTCCCTTCCATTGTGTTGTAATCTATCCTCACCACTGTTCCAAGAGAACTAGTGATGTGCCGAAACAAACTTTTTGTATAGTATCTATAAGCAAGCCCCGGGATACGAATCCATACCATTATCTTAGCCGGATAATCTTTTGCTGTTGAGAAGCTGCGGCTCCACGGCTGAACCGTTAGGTACGATCCATATATCACCCACGACCCTCCTATCAATACTCGTTCACAATCATCCTCCAACGCAAACCTCACAAGGTAATAATCGTTATCCAAGTCTATTAGCCGCATATCCCCCTTAGGTTTCCATAGAGCCACAATTCTATTCAACAACGCCTTGTAGCCAATTGTTTTGCCAAAGAGCCTCACTATAACTGAGTTCTCTAGCTTCTTATCGATCGAGACGTGGACTCGATCTGAGGACTTAATTTCTGGCAAAGCTCCATCAGAATGTATTATGACATCCTCCTCAAGGACCTCAACGTCTAGATCATCAATACCGAAAGATTCTTTAGGCGCGGAAGACTGCCCCATCATTATATCGCGAAAGGAAGGCTTAGCCCCGGCACTCCCTGGACCAACCTCTCTAGGTAAAACCTATTGAGTGGTAATTGGAATCCTGAGGTCTTGATTAGCACTAGTAGGCATCAAAGACGGAGGCGTTGTCCCTGTCCAGAGATCCATCATCCCCGATCCAGTCTCTACACCTTTCAAGTTATCGTTGATCACCCTCCCCATGACAAGAGTCTCCTGATTACCTCCCTCTGTACATCGATCAACAGATGATGGCAGGCTACCGGAACTATCAAAAACAATCAACGGAGAAGGATTGCCCACCGGGTCCGGCGGACGTCCTGCATCGCAAGACGAGACAGTAGGATTTATGAGAATATCTCTCATGTTAAAGAGAATCTGAGATTTTATTGCTAATATCTATACATGAATTTAATTATAACAATAAAAAATATAGTACTATACTAATACTAGTTTTTAATTTAATTATAATAGTTATCATAAATTTAATTTTAACGGTTATCATTAGAAAAAAGATTTTGCAAATAAATCATGTAAAAATCGTAAAGATTTTTCTAACAATGTATTTGAAGGGTTTGATTAGAAAATAAAATAATTTTCTTAATGTTAAAAGAGTTATTTCATGAGTTAATTCACACGTCTAATCTAATATATATAGTTGATCCTTTAGAAAATAAAATAATTTTCTTTATGTTAAATTATGTATTTAAAAGTTCACCAAAATTATGTATTTAAAATAATTGTTCCGAAGACAAATTGACTTAATATATATAATCCATCTTAAACTATTTTTATAAACAATGTATAATTGTAACACATTAATAATATCACTACAACCTCAAAAATTATTAAGATGCATGAACACATTCGTTTATCTTTGCATTGATAGTGACACACTCAAATACGATGTTTTTTTTTAATTTTTTTATGTAACCTTTTTATATACTGTATCATACATTTACAGAATTAATAAAAATATTAAAATCTTAACATCTTAATTTTAAATCACAATGCTCACTTGAATGATGAAAAGGACTCATGGTAATCTAAGTGATTAAATGATATTGATACTTTTATATCTAAGGTTTGAATTTTGCATCCAATCTTAATTATAAAAAATGATAAACATATATGACATCTAAATTTAACTTTCAGTTACAATTTGGTATTTTTTTTGGTCCAATAAAACATCTGGACTTATTTTTAAGGTTGAATTTAATTCTTATTTTTAATTAGATACCCGAACTTCACTTTTTGATCCAAATTAATATTTATAGTAAATGAATTATTTGAGCTATAAAACCGAGTTTAGTTACTAATTTAAACTAAAAACCCAAATTCATATATCTAATTTAACCCAAAAAATTAAATACTAAATTGCACCTTAAAATCAAATTTAAGTACTAAAAATATATGAAACAAACAGAAACGGACAAGATGGAATATTTTGTCTAAAACTACTAGTTTAACACCTCTCATCCTCGTATCAATATATATCTAACAAGGATTAGTGCAAAGGCAACCAGCCCCAAAACAAGCTCCTCCTGCTTCACCTCCAAGTTTTTGCTTACACAAATTCTTGCAAACCGGATTTCTGCAACCTTCCATTTTTATTGTGTCGCCGCATCTTTTTATCTTTCTTGTTGCTACCAGCTGTTCTCCTGTTTCCCCCATTTTTTTTTACCAAGAATAGGATTAATTAATATTTGTTCTAATAAAAAATACATCAACTTAAAATTTAATTTTTATGATATTTATCATATTAAACAAAAGATAGCATAATTGCATTGATTGAGTAATTGAAAGGAATGAGAAAATCTGTAATATTAGTGAATTTTACCCGCGGCAAAATGAAGAAGCATCATGAATAATATAGCAGAGACTTGGAAATTCTTCATGAGTTTTTTTTTTATGTTCTTTTATTTATTTTATATGGAAATGAACATGCAATTCTGATATATTTATAGAGGAAGTAGTTGGAACATGACTTTAATCGGCAAAAATTATTGCATCTAAACGTTATTACCGTTAATTAAAAACTGTCTCCTAAGTAATAGAATTCGTGGGTTTGGGATTGATTGAGGGAGATTATTCATTTGATTTCTAAATCAAGAAAGAAAGATGAGTCATAGGATAATATGATATATATAGGATGAGTAGTAAGCGTATGTACTGATATATATCATTAATTATATGCATTGATATACACCATTAACTATTTTAATAACTTTTAAAATTATAGAGTTTTTGTGCCACTTTTTTCAGTTTTTTTAATTCAAAAATAATAAAGTTTTATTATAACAATAATTCCTATTTTAAATTTTAATTAAATTCTTTTAAAAACAATTAAATAAATTAAAAGTATAATTTTATTCTCAAAAAAATCATATTTTAAGTCTTCATCTTAATTTAATATGAAAAAGGGTAAAATTATTCATATACCCTCCACTTTATGTCATATTTTTTTACCATGAAAAATAAAAAGGTTAAATAAAAGTGTCACTTTTCCTTACCACATCATCAGTTAGCAACGTTAATCTTATGGCAAACAATAAACACAGAAGTATAAAGAAGCATAGAAAATATCGGCTCACATTAACAAAAATAACAGTATGTATTTGTGCCATTAGTTCATATATATATATATATATATATATATATATATATATATATATATATTATAATTGCACACAACTGTAAACATGTATATGATACATTTCTGGTTTGTCTATGACCAAAATTATCTCATAACAAAAGAAAGAAAAAAAGAGATTAAACATGATATAGCATGCCGACCTCCAACGTAGATGCATGGGGTACACTTAGTGCATAGGTTGATGGTCGGCTGTTTCTTCTCAAGAATTCATACCCATAATTTATTACAAGTTTTTTAATCAGGCTAGACCCTTGCTTGGCTTTAACATATGAGTGCCCTAGTATGTATGCTATCCCGGCTTCCCTGGCTTCCATAAGTTCCTGCAACTCTTCCCTCACACCCCTGTCGATCTTCGGGCTCTTCGGGACAATGAACCGTACTCTTTTTCTCGGTTTTATTACAGGTGATGGTGACCGTATCTCCTTCAACTCTGATGGACCAGCTGCCTCTATGTTGTCTGTATCGTCCTCGCTCATCTGAATCCCTACTGTATGGCTAGAACATGTTCCGACGACTGTCATTTTATCTTCGTCCTTCAATGGATCTTCGTTAACCTGGCCAGGAGAACCGCTTCCCGAGCGTATGAACTCTGCTATACTACAAACAAGATCATTCTCAAACTCCATGTCATCTTTATGAACATCACGGTAACCGTATCGTACAATGCACCTATAGAGCCTGTATTCCCTCGGTCCAATATGGCCAACCAGAAACCGTTCCTCAGGTTTAACATGCGGAACAGGGACGGATTTGATGCAAAGAAAGACTAGGACCTGATGGAAGGCTGGAAGGTTAGTGACAAAGTGGGAGAAAACTGCAGGGATTCCGGATACGAGCTCTGTGTGTATAAGTCCGATCCCACGAACCCGTACTATGCCTAGACTGGGACCCAAGCTAAGCAGCCAGTTGATAGAGACCTTGTTTTGAAGGTCGAACTCATATTTTTTCAGGGTGCCGTAGTGCCAAACACACATGATTATAAGGAAGAAGAATGCGATGGCAACCGGAACCCAGGCCCCTTCGAGGAACTTGGTGAGGGAAGCAGTGAAGTAGAGTGCTTCAATTGTGCCGAAAAAGAAAACAAAGGCTAATGCCAAGAACACACTCTTTTGCCAGCATAAAACAATTACCAAAGACATTAGGCAAGTAGTGACCAGCATCACAGTTATAACAGCCAAACCTGTCCCACAAGAAACATGAAGGAGTCAAAACTACTAGTACAAACTCAGACAAAAAGTGGAACCGATTTCTGTTTCATATCGAGATTCAGACATCTATTGTACAACCAATCTATAAGAGAAAAACAATTGATGTTCAAAGCCCCAAGTTATACAACCAATTGAACACATTGATGCAGAGGATTGTCATACCTGATGCATTACCCATGCGCCTCGTGTCTCTAAAGCCAATAGTAACTGCCAAGCATAACACCATCAGAAGCCAGTTAATCTCGGGAATGTAGATCTGGCCGTGGATTTTGGACGATGTGTGAACTATTTTGACTTTCGGGAAGCAGCCAAGGGAAGAGCACTGTTTGATTATCGAGAACGTTCCAGTTATGATAGCTTGGCTTCCCACTACTGCAGCAAGTATAGCTATAACCAAAACTGGCCATCTTAACTTCTCTGAAGCAATAACATTTGGACAGTTGCAGTTAGCTGAAAACTCAAATTATCATCCGAATTAGACCATTTCAATAACAATTCACGGTACCTACCTGGTACGGAAACATAAAATCCAATGTGGTAATCACTTTCCATAGTATGATGCCGAGATAGATAGGCAGCTTGCCCCATGTATGCAAGAATCAAGGATGGATAAACCAAAGAAGTGAAAGCAATCTGCAGAAATGGGGAATTCCCATTAGATAAAAGCAGTTCATCAGCATAATTCAAAGCCGAATAATAACCAGCAAGCATCCAACTCTCAGAAATTCTTTTGCAAACTAGACTTGCTAATTCTAATCCTAGTTTCATAAACTCGAAAAACTTGCTCAATGCATTAAGGACATATACCTTTATTGACAATTGTGAAAAATGTCCAAGATCAGCAAACATAGCTTCGGAGCCTGAAAATTGAAAATGTAAATCAACTTCAAATGAACCTCTTTATTCTAAAATTGCAAAAATTTACACACACACACACACTTACCTGTTATACACAATAAAATTCCACCTAGAGACATCCAACCTCCTCTCTGGGTTTTCCTAAAGAATTTGAACATATAATACGGAGAGAGTGCTCGATACACATGAGGGTTCCAGTGAATTATATTATATAACCCAATGGAACTGATGCAAAGAAGCCATAATAGAACCACAGGTGCAAACAAAAATCCAACCCTGTGCGTGCCATAATGTTGAAGGGCAAACAAGCCTATCAGTATGATGCAGGCGACTGGAACCTCTACGTCTGCAAAAAATTGAACCTTCGTAAGAGGCAGTACAATGCTATATGGAATTATAGATGACATATGAAGAGAAGAAGGTGGTACAAATACACATGTATCAAATAGAGAACCGCTTGTATAGAAGCCGTGCACGTAAGAGTAAAATTATGGTTAGTACTCATGGTTAAAACATCGGGAAGAAAGAAAAGTATACAATAAAACATTAGTTGCACAACTAAAACCACATTTCAAAGATCATGAGTCACTGTTTAGGGTCAACATGAAACCAGGGTCTCAGCAGCACATGACTTCAAATTGTACATGGTTCAAATAAGTTGGCTAATTTGAAAACTTGAATTATTAGGTAGGCCATTTCTTTTATAAACTATAAGTTATGAAGTAACAGCTTGTTATGAAACTAAACGCCAAACTTTGCACATGTAACAAGTGTATCCCAAGGTGGGACAGTAGTTTTGATATAAACTGAAAGTTTCAAATGAAAGCAGAGTACGCAGGCAGAAATATCACTAAAGATATTCAATCTACTAGTTTGGGCGGGCTATGCAACCGTGCCCCAGTTTAGCATGTTGATTGGAAAGTCTAACCAACATGAGATGAAAGGTAAAACCATGGGTTCCACAACACATATGTTTAGGGTATTTGGGACCAAGATTAAAACTGAAGACAATCATTGAAATCATGCACCGTATCATTTAGGTTGTTGAAGAACAAAATGTCAAGAGATAAATAATAGAAACTTAGAAAAGCCTAGACAACCATCCTTAAACTTGAGAACTACTTAAGCAATCAAAAGGACCAAAAATTCTCACTTTGTGCATAGACCATTTATCTAGGAAAAAAAGCACCCAATAACATTTCCCTTAAGGCTGAGCTTTTACTATCAGCCATGATTTGTTTTCTCTGGCTCACACCAAAAGATATTTAGAAGCTACGGTTATGTGCAGCCAAACAAAGTGAAGGGAGAAAGTATCTTACATTTGTGATGCTCTTTCGACATCGAAAGCTCGAGTCCGGACACCGCTGAGAATACTGCACAAACAACACAAACAATCAAACAATCCAGTTTATGACACAATTAGCACATATAAATCAATTCAGGGAAAGAAAAAGTCTAATTACCAGAAATAGCTGGTGTGAGGATACCATCACCAATCACCATACAGGTCCCAATCAAAGCAAGAACAAGCAAGAACCTCTGCAACACCCTATGCTTCTCTAAAGTGGATTTCAACCTTGACCCGAAACTCGATTTCGGTGCCAAACCAATACTGTCCTTCTTGTACTCAGTCAGCTCTTCATCAGCCAATTGGCAATTGGGGAGCGAGTTAACTCGGGCGTGTCGACACAGCAATGAATACAAGGCAAAAGTCCCTCCTTCACCATTATCATCAGCTCTAAGCACTATGAACACATATTTGAGCAAAGGGACCAAAGTTAGAGTCCAGAAAACAAAAGACAAAACCCCAAAGATTTCTTCATTTGTCTCCGAGTGGTGAATATCTTCCTCAAATGTGCTCTTGTAAACATACAAAGGGGAAGTGCTCAAATCCCCATAGACTACACCAAGGCTTTGGTATGCTAAAGTCAATACAGTTCTCCATGATTCCTTCTGCAAGAAAAAACAAAAAAAAACAAAAACCAATTAGAACCTGAAATGAAATCAATGTTCCCTTTTGACCATTCAATATTTCACTTCCAAAACTCAAAACAGAAATATACAAATTTGTCAAACAAAGCCATTACCTTAACATAGTTTTGGTAAACACCAGTTTCCAGATCCATGATCCAATAGATTCAACAAATGCCCATTTGCTAAATAAGTCTTCTCCAGAATATACACAAGGAATACATATACAAACTGAAAAAAGTCAAGACCAAAGCTTTGTTTTTTTTTCTTCTTTTTTTTCTTCTTTAGTGACAGAGTTGTATATATGTAGTCTGTAGAAGCAGTTGAGCATTTATCAATGGAGATAGCAAAAACAAAGAAATCTTCCAAGACCCAGAAAACCAGAAGTGAACAAGTATAATACTTTATAGTAAAAACACTTGTAGTGATTTATAAAACATGAAAAGTAAAGGACTAAGTGTGCTATGGTTCTTTTGCGTGCGACTTGTTAGGCTTCTGGAGAAAGGAAACAAAGAGAGAGAAAGGCTTGTTGTTTGTTGTGTAGTTGGTGGGGAAAGTTTTATATGGATTTCAGTTTTATTGATGAGCAATAACTGCTATTTAAATAATTAAACAATTTCTTTGTACTTATCTTGAAAATATATTTTTTTTCCAGTCTTGTATTGTGTATATTTTTATTTATTTGTCAAAAAATATTTCAATTTTGGATGTATCATGTCGGTTTAATTTTAGATTTATTATAATTTTTATTTTTTTTATAATTATTGATATCAAATTTATTGATAGATTAATATGGATCTAATATTAAAAACTCGTTATGGATTGATCCACCCAACATACTACTTTCATAATGTTAAGATTTGAACACTTACCTTAATCTAGTGTCTCATCCTACTAGATTAATTAGTTATTAGTTTAGTCTAAATATACATAATAAAGTTTAATTTTATTGTTTATAATTGTATTTGTACTTATAATTATAATTAGAGTTATATTTGTACTTGTAATTATAATTATCCTTCATTTTAAAAATTAAGTTCTTCTGAAGAATTAAATATCAATTTATATAAGAAAATATTAATTATTTTTCTTTTCTAATTTGACCATGAAACCCAATACTTTCAAGCTTCCAAGTTAAAGAGTAGGGTTTAGTTACCTTAATATTAAAAGGCATTTCTTAAGGAAAATCTCTAAATTAACTTTTACCTAATTTAGACTAATACTCTATTTAAAAAATAGACTAATTCTATGTTACATTTTCAATGATAACACTAATTAATAATTTATAAAAGTCCAATATTTCAATTTTCTTAACATTAGTTAGTTGGGTTTATGGAAATATTTTTTTAACTATTTTTAATTAGGGATTGGAAAGGAAAATTTTGCTCCTAGTGAGTCTTGAACCCACAACTTAGGGAAAGAAAAGGATGTCAACCGAAAGCTTTAACGATATGCTCTAGAGATTATTGACCAAATGTCTTATTTGGTTTGTTGTAACTTTCTTCTCATAAAATGTAATTCTAAAAATGATAATTATTTTTTTTAATCAAAAGGGTAAACTACAACGAAGGTCACTCAATTATGGGTAAGGTTACATTTGGGTCACTTAATTATAAAAAGTTACATTTGGGTCACTCAATTATGGGTTTAGGGTTACATTTGGGTCACCCAATTATTAAAGGTTACATTTAGATCACTCAATTATGGGTAAAGTTACGTTTGAGTCACCCTTCATATTTAAAAAAGTACATCAATTTAGTCATTTTTTCTTCGAAATCACGTGTATATCCTCTTTAACATTAGAGTACTTCATTTGAAATCATTAATTAATCTAATACATAAATTGATGCACTTTTTTTTAATATGAAGGGTGACCCAAACGTAACTTTACTCATAATTGAGTGGTCTAAATGTAACTTTTAATAATTAGTTGACTCAAATGTAACATTACCCATAATTGAGTGACCCAAATATAACTTTTAATAATTGAGTGACCCAAATGTAACCTTACCCATGATTGAGTGACCTAAATGTAACCTTACCCATGATTGAGTGACTTCGGTTGTAGTTTACCCTAATCAAAATTACATTTTGAACAGCACAGCAACTTCTAGAATATATATTTTAAAACATTTCCTTAAAAAAGTATGGTATTTGGCAATATAATTACCTAATATATTAAATGTTAGTAACAACTTTGACATTAATGTTCAAGATAAAATCATCAAATATTTTGTTTTAAATTTTAATTTTTTGATATAATTATTTGAATCATTTATTAAATAATCTAAACCGAATATATAGAAACTCCATATAAAGTGATTATTCAAGTCCAGTTTATTTTAGGGCAAATAATACTATTGGTCTTTAAACTATTCTCACTTTTTTATTTTGGTGACCAAATTATTATTTTGTACAAAATCATCACTAACGTTATGCTTTTTCCTACGATGGTCACTAATGTTACTGTTTTCCCGTCTTGGTAACCAATCTATTTGTTTTTTTTCCTATTTTGGTCATCAAACTATTATTTTTTCGTGAGTTTTTAACAGAAGGTGACCAAAATAGAAAGAAAAAATGTAACATTACTGACGATTTTGTCAAAAATAATAGTTTGATGACCGAAATAAAAAATCAAGAATACTTTATTGACCGATAGTGTTATTTACCTTTTATTTTATATAATGTTAAGATTGAGGATCAGAAAAGGAAGTGAAAAAAAAAAGAGATGAGATTATTGAAAATAGGGATGATGATAAAGGAAAAGAAAAAGGAAAGGTGGATATCAAATCACAAAAACCTTTTTGATAAGAGGGATGCTGGTTCATATAATTAAAGGTTGTGTGAAATGAAAACAATAGGGAGATCAAAGCAGCTATCAGTGGGGAGAGGAAGACTAATAAGTGATCATTAGTCAAATCTATGCTTTTTAATGTGGCATTTGATTGAGTACTAATTAGGGTTTTTATAAGTATTAGAGTTTGATCTCTATTATTAATTTTTTATTAATGAGTTCTGTAATATGCTATGATGGAATTTGAGGAAAGAGTTAGCCGGTAATTTAAATTTTTTTTATAACCAACGACATCTAACCTATTGACAAATTAATTAGATTAAATTTTGCAGAGGCTTATTACGAGACGATTCTCTCAACTTGTTTAATGTTTTGATCTTTTAAATTTGTTTTAAAATGCATTAGAGCCCACCCTCAATTCATGAGCTCATAAGCTTCTATAATGTGAGTATGAGTTGAAGGAAAGATGTGCATTTTAGTCTTTTAGTTTATATTATGTATGATTTGTTTATTTATTTATCTATTTTTATTTTACTAAAATAACATATATTTTGTAGGAATAATACAAATAGAAGTTTTTTAGGAAAATTTCATCGAAGCAGATGGAGTGGAAAACTTTGAAGAGTGAACCTGCTAATTTTATCTATGAATAGACTTTGAAAAAGTTATGTTTAGATTTTACAAACTGTTTTCAAGATTAGATGTTATAAACTTACTGACTTAGTTCCACTTTAAACTGCTATATGTTAGAACAGTAATTTAGAGCAGTAATTTAGAACAATAAACTGTTAAAAAAACCTACATGCTAAAAAAATGGTTGTTGCTGTAATTTAGCTTCTATGCAGTTTGTCAATCTGCTTTTATTTTGTTAAAAAACTGCTGTTGCTGTATTTTAGTTTTTATGCACTTGAATTAGATGTAAAACTGTTTTTTATATATTAGAGTACGCCTAGGAGAAGGTGTGAGATGTTTAGATCCCTTTTGTTTAATATTATAATTCTATTGTTATTTAAAATAAAAAAAATGTAAAAAAAAACAGTTAATTCGAAAATCGACCGAGTTAATCTTGGTTCGTTTAATTCGGTTATGGATAATTTGATTTGGTTAACTGTTAAAGTTTTAAAAATTTTGGTTAATTCGGTTATGGCTAATTCGGTTCCGTCACCGACCGAATTAACCGAATACACATCCTAATTACATGTTGAATCAAAATGATAAATTTAATGTTTTTAAGTAAAATTTTAACTTTTGAATTATTGTAGACAGAGAAGAATATGATAATAGACTTTTTTTCGTTTACAAGTTTCACAATACTTAATTTCCCAAATCGTGATTATGTGACGAGAAGTCTTGAAAAAAGAAAACTCAAATTTTATGTTTAATTTAATATGTTGATACTAAAATATGGTAAGATTGAGATATGTTTTAGTAAAAAAAATCAACTTATTCATTTCATTTTGAATTAACTGATGGATAAAAATTATTATTTTAAAATATAAGTATTAATTTAAAATATTTTCACAAAATAAAATAAGATATTCAAGATTCGATCAAACAAACTTTTTTGAACAAATAACCATTCAACCCTTGCCCAACCATATTCATCTCTAAATTATGTATTTGATCATTATTTAAGAATTAAAAAAATGGAAAATGTCTTGAAGTTTGAAAAAAGGTAAGTTGTTGTGGAGTTGTCCATGTTTTCCTCGCTTTTCCTTTTATTTCTTTTATAATAATTAATATATATATATATATATATATATATATATATATATATATATATATATATATATATATATATATATATATATATATTTGATTGATTCATCCCGACGAAGTTGGTCCAAAATAGGTCTCGAGTTGAGGCCTTGTATACGTAGAATTTTTTTTAAGGGATTCATCCACTGAAATTTAGTGTGCGATACGGATCGATCCAAATTAATCAGGGTAAAGCCCTGAAAATCGTGAGGAAAACTAAAAAAAAAAATTGATTGATTCATTGATTAACTAAGATCATATAGGTTTATAATAAGAATAATTTTCTCAATTTTAATTTTTATTCAGAAATATTGTGAAACCAATATTTTAATTTTGATATAACTAAAAACCTAAGGACTAAATTGAAAATGTCAAAACGAATTTTTAAGTCCTCAAAACATCCCATATGATTTTAAGATTATGCCAAAGTTAAAAACAAAGTTTTCAAATATTTTTCTAAGTGTTTAAAGCCAAAACAGTGATTTTCAAGTCCCTGTTTCGAAACGGCCTAAGGCGTTTCGAAACGTTTTCATTACTGCCAGCCCCTGTTCCGAAACGTGTATCGAAACGGCTTTAGAACACTTGAACTCGTTTCGAAACGGTCTCATACGTTTCGAAACTGTTCTTCATTTTTTATTTGAAAACTATAACGGTTGTTATATTATTTAACTTATTTTTCAAAGATTAATAGGGTGTTTCGAAACGGTCTTAATAAGTTTCGAAACGACCTTTGACAGTAGCAAAATCGTTTCGAAACGAGGCCAAGCGTTTCGAAACTGTTCTTCATTTTGAATTAAAAATATGACCGTTACAATTGTTTTTAACTGATTTTCTGAAACCGTTAGGCTGTTTCGAAACGACCCTTAACAGTGACAAAAGTGTTTCGAAACGGCTCTAAAGCATTTCGAAACGGGCTCTTAAATGCACCCCAACGGCTCTTTCTATTTTAGTTCGTTCCGAAACAGGTACCCCGCGTTTCGAAACGGGTTGTTGCAGACTGCATTTATGGAGGTAAGATAACATCCCCAACGGCTCTATTGATGAGTGCAACAACCACAACGGCTAAAAATCAATGAGAATGTATAAAAGAGACCTCTAAAAGATCTAGCAACAACTATTTATCCAAAAAGCAAAGATCCAAACATCAAATCCAAGCAATTGTGCTAAAATCCCATATTGTCTAGAAACCCCAATTGATACTCTATTAGCCAACAAATTTCTTTGTTATCTTGTTGTGAGGATTGGGTTAAATTTTGGGTAGAAAATTTAACCGATATTGTAAGGGTTGCCTCCTTAGCCTAAAAAAGGGAAGAACAGTTAGTGGAATTGTTACAAATCCTTAGTGAAGCTAAGGTAGTAGATGTAGAGTTCATTTGGAACTTGAACCACTCTAAAATTCCTTGTCAATATTTTTAATTTGTAATTTCCACCACACAATCTTTAAAAATTCAATTCACGCCCCCTCTTGGTTTATATCGATCTTTCGATCCACTCAACAAATATCGTAATTCGAACTCTTAACTTATTTAAGAGACCTATGGCTCCGTAATAATATCGATGTAATTTTTAATCTTAATAATTCATGTACATTCTCAAATTAAACTGTTCGTATTTGAGTTCTAACCATCTAATATTTATATAAGCATAAAAAATATATATTTGACCGGTTTAATTTGTAATAAGGGAATCTGGAATGGGGATAGAAGAATGATTCCAAAATTTGCGAAAGCTCTGGAAATTGAAAACGTTTTTAATTAATTCTGAAGAGAAAACAAAAAATTGCAAACTGATGCTGTTTGATTAACATGTAATTGATGTTTGATTTGAAGCTGATATATCATTCCATTACCGACATAATAAAACCAAATTAAAATATGATTATTTAATACAATATTGCGGCTAAATGTAAGTCATATTACCCTAAAACTTAAACCTTAAATTCTAACTATAGACTCTAAATTCTAAGCACATAAACCTAAACCAATAAACTATAAACTCTGAATTCAATCTCTAACCCTTAAAATTAGGGCACTTGTAGAAACAAAATATTTTCACCGCTAATGTATCATATATTTCCCAATATATGTATATATACAAACTAAAAATAATATATATATATAGAGAGAGAGAGAGAGTGCAAAATACACTCAGGAATTGTCAAATTTTTTTAGTCATTTTTGAAAGTGAAACAACGATGACTAAAGGAGACGTGAATATGATTGTTCATGAATTATGAATAGTAAAAAATATAAATAAAATGTCGAAATAATTTTTCTGGTATGAATTAAATTACCGGAAATCTTCAAATTTGGTTAGCATTATATAGTCAAGATAGATTTAACTATACATATTAAATTTTAATTCGATTAACATCGTTGTTATAATATTGAATTGAATTTAAATTTGAAGGTATTTAATACTTAATATTTTTTAATTTAAGGACTTGAAAGATCTAAATAAATAAATAAAAAATTATTATCTCACACAGGCGGTGTAAACTTTTTTATTTCTACAAATGCCTTAATTTTAAGGTTTAAAGTTTTAATTTAAGGGTTTTAGTGTATGCATTTAGAATTTAGGGTTTAAGGTAATACGGTTAAGGATTTAGATTTTAACATATAAACCCTAAATTTTAACTCTAACCTTAAAATTCTATCAGCAACTCCTAAATTTAAAATTATTACACTTAAACCCCTAAACCCTAGATAAAATATGAAGGATTTACGCAAGCACTTGTATATTAAATAATTACCCATAAATAAATAGGTTTAATTACTAGAGTTGCTTGATGCTTACAAGTTACATTAGAATTGAATCCTTGTGCATTTATTAGATTGATTTCTACAAGAAATGAAAAAAGAAAAATTCGGTTACTTGTGGAGTATGAAGATTGTGGAATGTATAAAGTTTGAGTGTTCTACTTTTAATCAATTCGTCAGTTGTTGAGGGGAGGAAAAGAAATAGGGAAAAGCTAATTAGTCGATGAAGTACGAACATAGACAACAAATTTTATTTATATTTTACGTTAAAAGGTGGTGATGAAAATTTGAATTTATGATCGGATCCGAACGGGAGAATGTTTACTACGGTCTTTTAGTAAACTTATTGATATTTAATATAATAATCGATTAATTTAATTTAAATATTACATAGTCTTGAGTAATTTAATTTAGATGTTAAGCTATTAATTTTTATTTTTTCATATTCTTTTAGGTCATTAATTCTAGACTCTATAAAAACACTCTTCTTCTTCTTCTTTTAGGTCTTTTAGGTGGACTATTCTCTTGCCCTCTAGATAGAATTATGATTAGATTGTTTTGGGTAGGCGAATCTGACTCCAGTCAACTGGATTTAACGCATGAATCCTTCAACTAAAAAGAGGTAACGAGATTAACGTGAATCCCTTTTACTGAAAAACTATCTCCTTTTTTTGAATATAGCGTGGCAAAAAGAATCCAAAAACTTTTCCCAACTTGCCAAATGCGTGGGGGTGTGGATGCCCAGCACACACTTCTGCGTACAATTACTTTTTGGGCCATCCAAGAAAAATACATGCAAATCCTAAAGCAGCCACCACAGTATAATAAACTGTCCAATTTTTTTTTTTTAATTTAGTAAATTATGTCAGGTACCACTAAATTATCGAGTGTAACTCATTTTTACTACTAACCTTTCAATTAGTTCAAATTTGTCACCAAATTTTATTTCTCGACACGCTTATACCACCGCGCAGTTAACTCTTTAACGCTGTGATGACTTGGATGCTAGACCAAAACGATGTCGTTTTGATGCCGCTATCTGATACTAAATTGTCCAAAACGACGTCGTTTTGCTAGAGAAAAATATAAAAAATTACGCACTCGGCGAGATTTGAAACTAAAACCTTTAAAATCAAAGGCAACCTCATAATCACTAAACCAACTTAATATGTCTATTTTATTTCTAGCACAAATAATATATTCTAAACTGCAGTTGAAATTAATTTATTTTATTTTATTATATAAATAATATTACTCTATATAAATAATATAAATATATTATAATATAATATAAATATATATGATAATATATTAATATATATAAATAATAAATAAAATATTTATATTAAATAAAAAATTATATTATCAATACTATTAAATATATAAATAAATAATATATTATTAGAAAAACTTAAAAACTAATTTTCACAAAACCAATAAAATTTCCAAAATTTACAACCCAAAAAAAATCTACCAAAACATTAAATTCTTACCTATATATTCTAAAACCCTAAACCCTAAAATCATAAACCCATTAGTAGCTAAAATGAATGTGTTTAGGGTTTAAGCTTTATGTTTTTAGTGAGTTTTGGATTTTTTTTGTAAATTTTTGAAATTTTAGATTTTCTAAAAATCATTTTTAATTTTTATAATAATATATTATTTGTTTATATATTTTAACATTATTTTTTATGGAAAAAATTCTAAGATTTAAGGCTTATAGTTTAGGGTTAGGGTTTAAGGTTTTGTTGGATTTTGTTTTTTTTTTGAAAAATTTGGGTTTTAAAAATGAGTCTTTTAATTTTTATAATAGTATATTTATCTATTTATATATTTTATATTATTTATAATTTATTTATATTATCTTATATAGAGTAATGTTATTTATATGATAAACTGCAGTTTAGAATATATATTATTTGTGTTGGAAACAAAACATAGATGTTAAGTTGACATAGTGGTTATGAGGTTACCTTTGATTTTAAAAGTTTTAGGTTCAAATCCCATTTAGTGCATGATTTTCATATTTTCCTCTAGCAAAACGACGCCATTTTGGATAATTTAGTATCAAAATAGCGGCACCAAAATTACGTCGTTTTGGTCTAGCATCTAAGTCATCACAGCGTTAAGGAGTTAACGGCGCGGTGGTATAAACGAGTCGAAAAATAAAATTTGGTGACAAATTTAGACCAATTAAAAAGTTGATGTTAAACATGGATCACACACAATAATTTGATAGTACTTGGCATAATTTACCCTTATAATTTTTATTTTTGATCCTAAATGAGTAGATATTGAATAAAGAAGGTGAAGAAGAGGATCAAGATAATTAGAAACGATTTT
Source organism: Hibiscus tridactylites (assembly GCA_958450335.1). Classification (NCBI taxonomy): domain Eukaryota; kingdom Viridiplantae; phylum Streptophyta; class Magnoliopsida; order Malvales; family Malvaceae; genus Hibiscus; species Hibiscus tridactylites. The sequence continues at coordinate 78,766,763 of OY288278.1, read as the reverse complement.
AAGTGGTTTATTTCTATTGATTTGGGGTGAAGGCCGGACAGTATGATAGTTGAAACAAAAAAGAAAAAAAGTAAGAGAGATTAAAAAGAAGTTATTCTCGTTGTTTTCTCTTATGTTGAACTTTCCATTGTTGATGATATGAGGTATTTATAATAGGATTTTGATTAGTGAAGGTGTCAGATTTAGCGTCATGATGATTATTGATGGACTGACATATTCAACTATCAAATAATAGGTTGAGCTGTCGAATCAAGTAGAATTAATAATTGTCACATCGAGACGCAACACTTGAATGTAAAGAATGATCCGAAAAATAAAAACTTTGAAAGAGTTACAACGTAAACTTATATATTTTAGAGACAATTCAATATTTAAGAGATAATTTTTTAAAGACGGATATCAGATGTCGACGCTACTTTAAAATGACCTCCGAAAACATATATTAGAGTATAACATTTTATAAATAATATTTATAATACTAAAATCAGATCGAATTAATTATAAAATCAAACAAATTGTCTAATCGATCTAACCAATCGAAATTGTAACGATTGAAAGCTTGAGATTTACACCATGCCAAAGTCTAGAATCCGACCTTAATGCAAACGTAAAAAGGCAAAAGAACTGTCTAGAAAATAAAAACAAGCCAAATATATATTACTATGAACGAACTAACAAACAAAAAGAGAGAGAGAGAAAAAAAAAACCGTTTTCTTTTAATTAACACAATACAAAGAAGACAACTACTCCTTGTGCTAAAACACATACACATACTCGAGAGACTTCCATAGCATGATTTCACGCAACATTCTTGTTCCACGTGGCACTCATATATACACGTCATCATAAAACCAACTCCTTCAACTTAACTTTTTTATACCGATTTTCTTTAAATATTGTATATTATTTATAGTTAATTATTTCATGCACAAATGCTTTTGTTTATATAAATGTTTTAGTTTTAAGGTTTAAAGACTATAGGGTTTAGGGATTTAAGTGTAGTAGTTTTGAATTTAAAAGCTATTGATAGAATTTCATGTTTAGTGTTAAATTTTAGTGTTTATAGGTTAGAACCTAAATCTCTAATCATATTACTTTAAAACTTAAACAATAACCTTAAACCTTAAATTCTAATCTTAAACTCTAAATTGTAACTATGAACCCTAAATTCTAAACTCATAAACTAAAACTCATAAATTCTAAACCCTAAACTAAAATATTAAACCCAAAATTAAAGGGCTTGCGGAAACAAGTTTCCACCGCCTTTATATGAGATAATAATCCTTATTTTATTTATTTATTTTGGCTATTTCATTTTATATATAAAGAAAAACAATTTTGATAAAAAAATATAAAGAAAAACATAAGACCACCATTAACAATTGAAAGAAACAAAACTTTAAATTTGAAATAAAAACTATTTGTTGTATTGTATATAAAATCATATATTATATCATATTAGGTATATATGATTATACAAAAAGTAAATTAAAATAGTTCCAAGTTTTTCAAGTTGTTAGTTATTTATGAAAAATAGCTAAAATCAAAATTTATGTATAATTGTAGAGGCAGAGCTCCCTTAAAGCTCTAGGGGCTAGTCCTTATTATAAAATCAAAATATTTGATAGATTTAGGTATGATAACAATTAATCTCTATAAAATTAAATATTTAAATATAAAAATATAAGAGTTTATTAATTATATAATCAAGTATGAGTTGAACTAAAGAAGAATGGGTATTTATCTTTAAATTTTTTGGTCCAATAACTATTTAAGCCCTTATAACTTTAAATATGAGACAAATTAGGCATTGCCTCATAAATTTTAAGTCTAAATACTGAATAAGCCCTTCTATTTTTAAAATTCAATATTTTGCCCCCTATCAATGTTCGATCTTGTCCCTGTATAGTTGTATAATAATATCAAGATTTGTGTATTATGACATACTATATTGTATAAAAGTTAATATATAGCATTAATATTTATTCTTTTGAAAAAGAAATTAATAGCTACACGGTCGTTGAATTTTTGGTATAATTTTTAATATTTGATTTATTAATTAATAATTTAAATCATATATTACAAAAATTTATTATCAAAAAAATTCTTTTAACCTAGTTTCACAGTTTATTCATTCGCTACACTAAAATTTAAATTCATGAATATATATTATTTTTGTTGGCTTGATCCCTTCTTCGGCCGTCCTCTACAAATAATATGAAAGATCACATTTTCTATTCTATCCATCTAATTACATAAATGGACCGTCCAAAACTAAAAAAAAAACAATCTAATTGTATCATTTGAATTGGAGTTAATTATTTTAAAACCCAACTTTTTCTTCGAATTGTTTTATATTTTATATGAATAATAAAAACGAAATCGATGGCACGAATAAATAAAGTAGGTATATGAAAAAGATAGTTTACAATTTGTAACTTGACCTAATCAACTAACAAAATGGTTCGCATGGAATGTGACACATTCACCACCAAGCATGCAAGCTAAGACCATAATTATAATATTTCTAATTCAAAGTACAAAACCACATCAACGTGTGTCTTTTAATTTCTTAATTAATATGTTACCCGCACGAGGACTGAATTGAATCAATCGGTATATAAAGATGTAGGACCATAATCAATTAATTAATGTGCCATGCCAAACCAAACTAACACAAAGTTGGGTCTGATAGTGATGTAATCTCTCCCTCTATACTCCTTATCCGTTCTTTATAATAAATTAATAATTAATCGCAAATTTGGTTAGGGATTATTCTATTATTTGTGGTATTGTACATAGTATATTCTTAATTAATTACATTTGCAGGCTTTTAATGGAGGTATTAGGTATTTATCATTTTGAAGATTATTGTTAATTTTATCAGCTTATATAGTAGAAAAGAAGATGATGTTCATCTTAAGAGACAAATTTACATCATTTTTGTCTACAAGGTATATACACATTGTTAATGAGTTAAGAATATGTATGAACATATATACCTTGTAATCATCTTTAAGACTCCGAACTTCAGCTATGCTTGAAAAAAGGCCTAGAATATTTTTGGTAAATGAAAAGGAAACTTTTCGAGAACGAGAACAGAAAAGTCGCGAGGATTGTTGGTCACTGTAGTCCGTAGCCATTGGCGATATCTGTTGGGTTGAGAAAGATGGAATTTGGTACAGGCAATACAAATTACTCATAAAGAGGCATTTGGTAAGTGGAATTAATGGAAGAGCCAACCTGGTCTAAACTACATCAAGGTCTGACCCGGTCCAATTCCTAGGCCCAGGCCTTTTTACACGCTACATTGATTTGCCCTTTAAATCCACAAATCAGTTTACATTTCAAGTTCTAGGGTTTCTAATTAGAATCCAACGCTTTGCGATTTGCCTTTAAAATTTCCTCAAGGTAACTCCTAATCATATTTTCTCTATCAATTACATCTATTCCTTCGATTGTTTCCTACAAAATCCCCAAATTTTCTCTGACGTACCACCTGTAACGATCCTATTCCTAGGGTTTTCTGTTTCTTGTTTCACTTTTAACGTTTTTTTAATTATTAACTTGTGCTATTTTTTATGGCGTGCAGTGATTTTCTTCAAGAATGTCTCGGGTTTATATCGGGAATTTGGACCCTCGGGTCACTGAGAGGGATCTCGAAGACGAGTTTAGGATATTCGGCGTTCTCCGCAAGTAATTATAATTTTATTTTTCTGAATGAACTATGAAGGGAAAAATATTTTGATAGAGACCTGAATAATTGTGTGTGTGAATGTATGTATATATATTGTTTGATTGATTAGTTTCTGATTGAATGAATTCAGTGTCTGGGTAGCTAGAAGGCCGCCAGGGTATGCATTTATTGAGTTTGATGACCGCAGAGATGCTCTGGATGCAATCCGTGAATTGGATGGTGAGTATGCTTCTTTTATTCCCATTTTTACTATGAATCGTGATGTTTTCTGTGTTTAATTTATCCATTTGTCGCATTTCTCAAACCTTGTATTTGGTTTTTGCTTGATTGTATATGTTTTTCCTTGCTTTATGTTCTGCGTGTGCTTTAAATCTATTAGCAATTAAGCTTTGATATGCATGTTAAGAGAGATGTCTTGTGTGATTCTTCTTGGTATTTTCACAAGCTGGGAATTGTTTACTAGCTATTTACATTTTATTGTTTGACTATGCTCTGTTGCTTTGGTCTTCTTAAAATCAATGATGGATTTCTGATCCATCCTGCATTATTGACCTCAAATTTTCTTACTGTTTTTATTTTTCTCCTTGAAGGCAAGAATGGTTGGCGTGTGGAACTTTCTCATAACTCTAAAGGTGGTGGAGGCCGTGGTGGACGTCGTGGTGGGGGTGAAGATTTGAAGTGTTACGAGTGTGGTGAACCTGGTCACTTTGCTCGTGAATGCCGCTCACGTGGTTCACGGGGCATGGGGAATGGGCGACGTCGAAGCCCTAGTCCTCGTCGTCGTAGGAGTCCAAGCTATGGATATGGGCGCAGGTGTGTTTAACGGTTCTTACATATATAGATTAATTATATTTGAGGCGGTAGGAGAGTTTCCGCTGAATGAGGTTGCAAAGGTGCCTGCACTATGCAATGGTACAATATTTGTTATGCCTTTTCTTTTGCCAAGCAATGGCTTTTTCACCCTTACTGGCATATCGTTAAGTGAACATAGGATGCATAGATACTTATTTAGGTATTCTAATCTTTCTTTTTTAACCCTGATGTGCTCAAATACATATATTTGTCGGTATAATTAGTCTCATCATTTTAACTATTTCCCCTGTTTTTTTTTGTGTCTGTGGATTGTTATGCTTGTTCACCTGAACATGTGTGTGCAGACTACTGAAGAGATGTGCTTGCTATTTTTACTTGGTCATAAAACTTTTATATCATGTGGCAGGAGCTACAGTCCACGTGGGAAAAGATCTCCTCGACCCCGCAGCATATCACCTCGTCGCGGTCGCAGCATCAGCAGATCACCTCCATATCGCCATGCTCGCCGTGATTCACCTTATGCTAATGGGTATGTCATGCGTACCAAATTTTGAATCATCAGTATTTTATGATACTTTCAATGTTGTTCCATATTTGACATGCTTTGCTTAAATTCTTTTGCAGAGATTAAAGTGGGACCTGAACTGAGCAAATCTGGAATATATCTATGGAAAAGATTATGTAATACTGTAGTGTTAGGAGTTTCTGTGAGAGAAGGAGATTTATGTTATGTTCGTTTCATGACATTGAGGTCGTTAGAACTTGTGGTTTTGCGTGGCTTCCCCTCTGCAAAGTGTTTCAGTCGCCAAAACGGGTGCCTTGGACACCATTCTGTGATGGCATGCTAATGCTTGCTGTAAGCAGCATATGAAACTGGGAAGTCCCTTTCTTGCTTCATATTGTTATCTACTTTTATTTATCTGTTCCTTCTTATGTTAAGTTTGTCTTTTTGTGATAGATGATTCTAAAGGATTTTTATGTTTTTTTTGATTTGTGATTTTGAGGTAAAACAGCATCCTTTCGCCTCTTTACTGCATCTTAGTGCACATGGTTTCTTCACTATTGCTTCTCTGCACCACCTCTTCTACTCGTCGTCGCTCCTGCATGTTGTAGAAGCTTGTTACATGTTGAATTCACTAATAGTAACAATTGCGACGTTTGTGGTATATGCGTCTGCAACAAAGCTTCTAAAATTTTTAAGATGATGAAGCCAGTAATTGGTCTACTGTACTGTTAGCTTCTCTGCACTTCGTCATCTACTTGCCCAAAATTGATTTGGGCAAGACCCCTGCATAGTAGCTCGTCTTCAACAAAGAGTTTGATCTAGCTAATGACCTTTTCTTCCATGGTAGCTGATTTTGGAAGGTGTCGAGTATTACTTTTATCTTGGTCTTGTATAGTACTGTCTGTTGATGTTGGGTAGGATGCTTGTACATTTGCTCGGAGACATATTTGGTGTTGATGGTATGCAACCTTTTATTTCTGCGTTGCTGCTTCTTCCGCATGGAAGCTGCGACAACCTGCAGCAATGTACTTGATGATCATCTAAGTGATGGATTATCTGCAATCCCCCGAAGGTAAGTGATTGAAACTAAGCATCCATCGTGTATGGTTGTCTTCCTTGTTTATCATCCATGTAATTTGGTGTATATTTGCTTGTCCGTATTGGTGTCTAATATCTTTAAGTCTTTTATATGCTGTGTTATGGATAATGGTAAATGGTTTAACATGCTATTTTGGTCCATTCATTGCTGCGTGCGTTACATACACTCCAGTAGAATATGATACAATGCTAGATAATGTTAACAATAAACTTTTAGTGGTGGTTGCATTTCAGCGGAATGCTCTTTCATTTTTCTTTTTACAATGGAAGTAGCAGTTTACAAACACCATCATTTTCATTGTGTTTTTATCGAGTCAATTTAGATTTTGTGGGTAGCTCAAGTAATCAAAACTTCGGTTCTTTTTGTTGGGATAGGATGTAATCAGCATCTTTTAATTATCTAAAAAACGAATGTTGCTATGGACCAAAACAATGATAATCTACTATATAGTTACCAAAATGGAAATAAAATTATTATGGGTGACTAAAATTAAACTGGGAATTGGATTTTGGGAGTAGGGATTTTGAAATTTGGGGGTTAATTTGTGATTTTTTTGAAATTTAGGGATTTTTCTGAAATATTAAAATAAAAAATAAAAAATAAAAAAATTTAAAATCAAAGCAACAAGTCATGTTTTGATTTTTTTTAAACGGTCGTTAATGGCTTAAAATATCTTCAATTCATTCGTATAGTATATGTATAGCGTTTTTTGTTGTTAAGCACTCAAGGGAAACATCTTGGCAAAAACAATTGAAGAATCAAATGGCTTCTTCGATCGAACCCCGGGAAGTAAGTAGTGAAGGGGATCAGTCCAGCTTTGGGATTTTGGACATAATTGCGATAGCAGGTCCGGGGGCCAAACTCTCCACCACCACCACCAATATTGCCACACATATGCCCGCGACAACCACACTGCAGCAATCATGGTTGATCGCAGCGCCTGGCTTTTGGCTAGTCACGACCTCTGCTCGGTCGTCAGCCTTAAAACACTCTACAGTTTATCCCCCCGTGTCTTACTACTGCGTACTGCGCGTGTCGTTTGCCCCCGTCATTGCATGGTTCAGGGCAGAATCTTCTTGGACGCCTGTTCTCAACTTGAAGACTTAGGAGGAATTGCATTCAACAGGGCGCAGGGTTCAATTAAGTGTTCAAGTCGGCATGTTCAATTTAAGTACAATGAAATTGCCACACTCTTACCTCGGTATCACTTCCAAATACCCAAATATCAAGGGCATTAATTTCGGCTTGCCTCATGTTATACAACATGCCCCTTCCTATCTAGGTGAACCATATTTATTTAGAATTTTGATTAAGAATATCATAGTATATATTAATGGATCTTCCCTTGTGTAGTTGCTGGAGTCTGGAGATATGTTCGAAAGTGTTCCGGAAGGAGATGCCATTTTATGAAGGTAAGTTATTATAGTGATTACCAGTGTCATGAGACTACTATTACGCTCTTCCCAAAAGACTTGTCAAGTAATTACTTTTTCGTTTTGTCTGAATGGCGATTAATGCAGTGTTTGACGTTGTTGAAGAATTGCTACAAGGCCATTCCGGAATTGTTTTGGATTCAGTGGATAGTGTTATGCCCGAGTCTACTCCTTCGGCGAAGGCCATTTTCCTACAGGATCTGCTGATGATGACTGAAAACTCAGGTGGAAAAGAGCGAACGAAGCTGAAGCCGGGTTCAGCAGCGTCTTATGGAGTTCTACAAATGATATATAGATGCAGTTCTTGAATAAAAGGCTGAATATGCCATCCCAAATAACTGCTATGCTATTAAATTATATATTAAAACATTAGAGTTTAAATTTAGAATCTTTAAATTTTAAATTAAATCTTTAAACCCTAAACTAAATTTATTTGTGTAAAATAAAATTTTTAACGCTAATAAAAAATATTTTTTTTATTTACTAACAATATGTTTATCTAGCGGGATGAGATAATAAATCTTTTAAGCAAGGTTAATAAATTAATTGTAAATAGAAAAAATTAAATTGAAAGGATATTTAATCAGTTAATAAATCAAATATAAAAAATCAATCAATGAATCGAATAAACGTTGGTCATAATTTTTTTCTTATCCTTTTTGAAACGTTTCATTTCGGATAAACCTAAAGCTACTGAACTGAAAACTGTCGTCAGCCAACTTCGACGTGGCGCCAAGTAGATAATTACTACTACTTTGTTCAACAAAACCTGTCGTTTTCTTTGCTCTCTACGCTTATTTATACAAACCTTTTTGGCTTTGCAGTTCACTTCAGTCCATGATCCTCCGCTTCCCACTTTTCCGAAACTAAAAACAATATCGAGTCAAAGATTAGTTTCGTTGCAGCCTTTTGGTTGTTAGATAATCGACGATGGCAGCGCCGACTCGGAGGATTTCATCGGTTCTTTCTCCTTCTTTCCTGCTTTCTAGAGGTAAATTAAATTGAAAATGGAAAATGAAGTGAGAAAAAAAGAAGTTGCTGTCAATGGGAAATTGAACCCACAACCTTGGTTATTAATCACACTATGTTCATTTTAAACCGCGCCTTAATACATCTTATGTTAAAATAATAAGATAACTAAAATATCTCACCTACCCTTTTTAATGGCACATTAATTAAGGCCATCTAGCCCAAAAGGTACCAAAACCTTTCATCTCCCCCTTGCCCTTTCACCTTATCGAAATGATCAGCTATCGCATCGACCTCTCTCACTGTCGCGCCGCGTCGCGCACCGTCGCCGCTAGTCGAACTGTCTTGACATCCCGAGCAAAAGCCCTTTAACCACTCGTCGAGCCGCACCGTGGTTCGCCGACAATCAAGCCAAAAAGGTTCGACGAACCTAGGGTTGAAGCCTTTCTTTTTTTGTTGATTTCGGTCGCCGTGAGTGTCCGTTCGTAACGATAGCGCCGCCGGCGTGTTCAAGAGACCGATGCGAGCAAAACCCATGTTTTCTTGCATCGAACCGCCACCGTTTCTCAACTCGTCGGAACCTTACCGTTTTAGAACGATTTTCATCATTTTTAGGTAAGTTTGGTAAGTTTTGGAAACTTTCCGGTGAAAATTCAAGATATTCAAGATAATGGATGATTTGTGGATCAATTTGGGCGTTTTTCGGTCCGATTTCGAAGAGTTGGGGCTGCGTGTGGGATTCACCCGTCGTCTAGGGCGATTCCTGGCCGCCCTAGACGCTGGTCGTTGAACCGGCCAGCCCAAACCTAACCCAACCCAATCTGAGCCTAACCCGAACCGAGTCTAGACCCGTCTGCCCGACCAGTCTCACCAACCCGTGTCTGACCCGACCCGAACCCGTATCCGTCACGAATCGATCCAACACGACCCGTTGCCCCGTACCCGACCCGTTGACCGAGTTAACTCAGTGAGTCAACCTGTCCGAGTCAACTTAGTGAGTTAACTCGCCCGTGTTGACTCAATCGAGTCAACCCAGTTGACAAGTGACGCTAGTGTTGACCTGCCCGTTGACTTTGACTAAAAAGTAAAAAAATTTCGATAACTCTTATTGTATGTTTTTCGACGTCCTGGATCCGATTTTGAAGTCCGTTTCGCAAAATTCTAACCCGAAAGCCTCCGAATCTGACCTTGAACCCGAACTTATTTATGTATTTATTTATTCAGTTAAGAGCTCTATGAATAAGGAATGAAATGAGATATTGTGTGATTGAAGGTACTCACCGTTGTTTGAATACGAATGGTTGATGACGTCGAATTCGGGTTCGAGAGTATCGAAATGTCGTTTCAAGGGTTGACCGATATAACAAGGATTTAAGGTAATACTTTACTATGTATTGTATGCTTTATGGAACATGTTGGTTATTGATTAATGCTTGAACAATATGATTGGCCATTTGATTACCGTCGATTATTATAAGTTGTACAGTTACGGTACAATGATAATAAACTGGTTAAGACCGAATGACTCGAATAAGGAACAAACGACCGATAAGAAATTCAAGTTTAGTGAACACTCGATAAAGCTTCAACCTCGAAACTTTCATTTTAGATTATTTTCTTGATAAAAGATTTAATGCCCGAAACGTTGGAATGAGAAATTACAAAAATGCCATTGAGATATATGAATGACTAAAGTGACTCTAACAATGAAAACAATCTAGAAATCCACCTTAGATCTTGTTAAACAACCAGTTTATCTGAAAACTTCAAATTACTTGGAGAGTTACGGTAACGAGACTTAAATCTTCGAGATTGTGAAGTGCTTGGATATCCTTGAATTCCTATTACTCCTTGAAGATAAATTTACGAGAAATTATTCGTATGTTCGAAAATTATCAAAGTACTTTCAATTATCGAATTGATTGAAACAACTGAAATGACTAAAGGATTGAAGGTACTAATAAGACTGAATTGATAAGATGAGCGTAATGACCGAAAGCACTAAAGTATCTCGAGCATCGAAATTTTCCAATTAACTGAAATGACATTTATACCCTCAAGTTTCGAAATGAATGAATTGTCTGGTAGGGCTGAAGGGACTAGAACGACTAAATCCCTATCGAGTACATAAATGATTGAAATTATATAAATAGTATAATTGACGGAAATAATGGATTTATCCCGAGCTCCAAAATGGCCGAAATACCCTATTGATTGGAATGAGCAAAATTTGCCTTTGATGAAATTCTAAAATCTCAATAAATCTTAAATGACTGAAATGCCCATACGTGTTATGAAGCATGGCTCATATATGTCCATCACTCATGATATTAATATAAGGTTGGAAGATTCGCTTGAAAAATAAGTTTGAATGCTCAGTGGTGAGCTTGTAGTGAAATATGATGACGATCGTTCAAACATTTTTTATAGTTGATTTTGGAAATGATACACGTGGAACACATACGTCTGAATGTTTGGTAAGTATTGCGGAGTTGAGATATGTTAGATCGAGTAAGTTTTTGGAGGTTTGATAAACCGTTGGAAATCTTGAATATTGCAAATCATCATTTTGTCATTATTGGACTAAATTACAAAATTTTCCATGATAGTAAAATGACCAAAATGCCCTCGTTAGCCAAAGTGATCGAAACAACCTTAATATAGTTGATATCTTGAATGATCATAATAAAGCATTTTTCCAAATGCCTGGTTGGCGATGTTGGCAACAAAGTCCCCTTTAATCGGGACCTCATTATCGGAATCAGTTCAAATTGTCAAAATTTCAGAGTTTTTATTCTTCATGTAATATCAAATATCTCAAAGAAATAAATGGTTCCTTTTAGTGTGTTCCAAGTGCACATAAATATTCTATCGTCCTGAATCTAATGCTGTCTTTTGATATAATATATGGCTTTTATCAAACCGAAATATACCTATGTATCTAAACTAGAAAAAAAAGGAAAAGAAAAGAAAAGAAAAGAAAAATATATATGCTCTCTAGTTATCGTTTCATTGAAAACTAAAGTTTATTTTATGTTCACTGTTATTATTGATTAACTATGATTGCTACCAGATATTCTTATTACCGATCATTACCGAATATTATCGATTACTACCGATTATTTCTATCACCGTCTAGACTGTTACTAGGGGTACTTGGGATAGAGTATGAAGTTACCGCGGTTTCGGCCCTGATCAGGCTAGTAATTTCTTACCGTTTCAGGTTCCTATGCTTCGGCTAGGATAATTCCTTACCGTTCATTCCTATGCTTCGGCTAGGATGATCTTTTTACCGTACCTAAGGCATCCTCTTAGGTTGACAACTACGCCCAATGGGCTTGGGTTAACGCCCCCATATAGATGCAGTTTTGGGGAACTACATGCCGAAGAGTTTGGTTGGAGGGTAGATAAGAAATTTAAAATGAACCTTACTGCTACTATTACATAACCGCGAAATAAAATGTTCATCACACCGTTACTTTGTATATGTTACCCTTGCACTGTGGGAACACACCCTAACTCTCTAAATTCAACTATCGTAATCCATCTCTCTCTTTTGATTGAATGGTCTATATGCTCCTCCCCTGTTACTCGATGATCGAATAAAGAACAACTTTATTATCTTTAGATATAACATGTATTCGAAATGATAAACCGTAAATTTTGGAACTTGTTTCTTGGAACACCTTGATAGCTTCGTGCTCGACCGTATTCATGCAAGTTACTTATAACATCCATTGGCAGTATTATATTACTTAGCTTTTCGAAGCTCACGTTGTTTTTACCCTCGCATGTTAAAAGAAATCTATCATGGTACAATGATTGATATCAATGTTTGTAGTTCTCTCGGCGTTGCTTGGGAGTATGATACTAGTACAGTTAGTGGGCATGTATGTCATGTATAGTTTTATGATAGTGTCTGTAAAACGTTTTCTGAAATTACTGTTGTATGTTTATATGATTTTCCTGAAATAAGATTTAAGCAGAAGTTTGTTTTACAGTTTGATAAGTATTTTAAGGAAAAATATTTTTATGCGGGTCGCTCTTGTGACCCTAATGTGACTTCCTAAAATTTGTGGTAACGCATAGGCGAGCCTAGGGAGTTACATACTCATTTTTAATCCGTGTTTTCTTTCTTTCTTCTGATCTTTTTCGTCGTTTTTGAAACCAAATGGAAATTGAAATGTTACTTTGATTTTTTTCCTTCGGTGCAATTTGTTTGGTTGCTCAAAAAAATGAAACGATTTTTAGCTTATAATTACGGGTACTATATTTTATCGTTGAAAAATGATCGAAAATAAATATAAATAATTTGAATTATTATCATATACATTGTAAAATTAAATTTTCACAATCAGAATTAAGGCGCTGGTGAGCCGTAAGTGTTTAATTGATTTAATAATTCTAATCATTTCTTTTATGTGAGGAAGTAGTCGAGGAAGTTAGAAATTCAACTCAATTTTTACACCACACAAAACGATTAAGATGCTATTGGCTAAAATTATGGATAATGTATAAATTATGTACAAAACTCTTTATTATCTCACAAATGAAAAAAATATATATATAAAAATGCACGAACTAATTTGACTTAGTGGTTAAGGAAACGGTTGTTGTTCCTAGAGGTCTCGGGTTCGAGCACCAGCAACTACAACAAGGTGATTGAGCATGCATTGTTAGATGGTTGAGAGTATATTTAGAACATATACTACTTTAGTTTCTGCACTCACAAGGCCTTCGATGAAGGACCATGGTCGAAGATGACTGCTTATGTAACTTCGTAGATGTTACTTCTTCTGTCATAGTAAATATAATCTTCTACTTTGTTGAACCTCATCTTTTCCTCTGTTGTCTTCCAGGAAAGATCGATGATATTGTTCCGATTTGATGATCTTATTGATAAGCATTCTGAGGAACTTGCCACACTCAGACTTGAGATAATGGGAAGACATATGAGCAGGCTGCTAATGCTGAACTACTGATGATCTCACGACTTATTCGATACTATGCTGGATGGGAAGACATATGAGCATGCTGCTAATGCTGGAACTACCGATGATCTCACGACTTATTCGTTACTATGCTGGATGGGCAGACATATGAGCAGGCTGATAATGCCTGAACTACCGATGATCTCACGTCTTATTCGATACTATGCTGGATGGGCAGACAAAATTCATGGTCTTACAGCTCCAGCTGATAGCTCACACCATGTCCAAACCATACATGAACCGATCGGTGTTGCCGGTCAAATCATTCCGTGGAATTTTCCTCTTCTCATGTTTTCTTGGAAGATTGGGCCTGCTTTGGCTTGTGGCAATACTCTTGTCGTCAAGACAGCAGAGCAAACACCATTATCAGCTCTTTATGCAGCCAAGCTACTCCATGAGGTAATTTCTTCACTATATAATCTTATTTGCGTGTTCGTGTGATCCGAATTTAAATAAATTGAATTTGGATGAAATGTACTTAATTTTTTAGTGTTTATTGGTTTTGAATCCACAATTTTATCACTGAAATTGTTTTTACAGGCTGGACTTCCTCCAGGTGTTCTAAATGTGGTTTCAGGTGTTGGTCCAACGGCCGATAGTGCTCTTTGCCGTCATATGCAGGTGGATAAGGTACATAACATCCAAGAATTTCTGCATTTTCTGTCAGAATTAATGAAAAACAAAGCAATCCAAGAAATATATAATTCATATTAGCTAAGTTGTACTGATACCAATGCATGCTTAATTCAGGTTGATTCAGAACAATTTGAAAAGATCTTGAGGTACATAAGATCCGGTATTGAAAGCGGAGCAACGCTAGAAACCGAAGGGGAGAGAATAAGGAGCAAGGGCTTCTATATTCAACACACTATTTTTTCCAATGTAAAGGTATTCCATTTACAACTTCAAATCATATTGTCAAGAATGCAATCGAAACATCATAACCGACGATAAAAGCTTTCACTTTTTAACAGGAAGACATGCTGATTGCAAAGGATGAGATATTCGGTCCGGTTCAAGCTATCCTGAAATTCAAGTGAGAAAATGGAGTATTTTTCCCCTTTTGCATCTTACCATGTGAGAATTTTTTAGTTAAACCGATCTCTCGCTGATGGTAGGGACATCGACGAGGTGATTCAGAGGGCAAATAGGAGCGGTTATGGACTGGCTTCCGGCGTCTTCACGCAGGACATCAACACCGCAAACACGTTGAGTCGGGCATTGAAAGTGGGAATAGTTTGGGTGAACTGTTATAATGTGTTTGATGCAGCAGTCCCATTTGGTGGGTACAAGATGAGCGGACGAGGTAGAGTAAAGGGTATTTACAGTCTTAGCAATTACTTGCAAGTGAAGGCAGCCGTCACTCCGTTGAAGAATCCAGCATGGATGTAATAATTAAATATCTTTTTTTATTTTGTTTTAGCAGCTTTTAATGTTTCCTTAATTGGCGGAACTTGAACTGGCTTGGCCTGTGCTTTATCATGGTTAATGGTAGATGGTGGGTGGAAAAATTAAATGTGTTCTTTAGTGTTTGAAATATGTGATGGAGCCAGCCTGTGTCTGCTTTGGTCTGCATTTTTCGCAGGAATCTACTACCTAAAATGAATGAAGATGCTCTGATTTAGTTATAAATTAAAGATTATTGTTGCGTGTAAAATAGTCTATCGCAATTGTAGTGCAAGTATACACGACGCAAGTAGTAAAGTGATACAAAGTATCGGATATCGTCTCCACAGGGATTGGGCTAATAGCTTCACCTAGATTCACTGCACGAAAGCAAAGGAAATATTTAAGAGAATTGTCACGAATATTAAATTAAAAACGTAAATAAAAGATTGAGATATCAAGATAGAGAGAATGGGCTGGTATTGAGTTGCTCAGTAGTGTAGGTATTGATTTGCTTAGGATCTCCAGTTCTGTCGTCGCACCCGTCGCCGACAGCACCTGTCGCGGCGTCTGTCCGTCAGCTATCGCGGCAGCGAACACTAACTCCGTACTTCAAGTTTGGCAAGAATCCCTGATCTGCCTTGTCCTATCCCTAGGCACAAGTCTGTCGATGATCACGTCTTTGATGATACCTCCCGGCGTGAATCGAAGGATGAACACCGATGTGTATGAATTCTTCCTTAGCCACTTAACCTCGCCTTATCCCTAAGCACGAGATGGTTCAACTATAAACTAGAGAACACGCTTTTATCTCTTTCGTATACTTAACTCTCCCGATGCTAAGTAAATGGATAACCTCACAATGCTCTCCCGATGCTCTTGCAAGATATTAAAACCAAGATAAAAGAACTTGAAGTTTATTTTATTGAACTTGAATAATCCTAAAACAAAGCAACCCTTGCAACTACTTTACAAAACAACCCGTAGCCCTAGGGGGAAATTAGAACATATCGGTGACAGGTAAACGGCAGGGTTTTGGTTTCGGTTATGGGGTAGTCGGCTATGCCCTAGGTTTAATCTATGCCCTTTATATAAGCTTTGGGCTCAAGTTATCTAAGGTAACAAGGATTACAACTTTAATTAAAAGTAAGATTCTAATAAAGACTAAATCTCTAAGGATTCCTACTTTTCAGCCGCCTCCTTGCTTTTAGGGATTTCCTCTCCTTTGAGCTTTGGCTTGACATATCTTTTGATCCGGGGCTTGGAAAAATATTCGGCTTCCACACGACAGGCGAGCAGATTTTTCTCTATCTATCGAGGTCCACTTCACTTTTCCTCTTCATGAATCTGCTGTCATCATGCTGTCACGACAGGTCCGTGACATGTTCGTCTTCTTCAGCTGCTTGTCCAGTTCAGCTCTCCTGCTTATCTGCCCTGCACCTGCCTTCAACATCTACTGTGACAGATACCTGAAAAAATAACCATCTTTCAGTAGAATCCGTGCCTTTTATATAATTGTGATGTTTTATTGAAAACTAACCTAAATGCAATGCAATGGTGCTTGAATGCAGCAGAAATATGGGTTTAAAAAGGTGTAAATGATAGAACTTTTACACACTCAACAATTATATTTATGTTGAACATTAGCTTAACTTTTCTACCAGTTACTAGTTGGGTTTGTATTTGATAAATTGATCATGAATATATATATATATATATATATATATATATATATATATATATATATATATATATATATATATACATGTCTGTTTAAAGTGAAATCCTAAACTTTAAACTAACTTCTAAACTCTAATATAAACTCAAAATAACTTTTATGCTCGCAATACATTAAATATGACTAAAATATTAAGTATTGAAACATGACAGTTTACACTACCTTTAAAAGAAAATATATAACTAATAATTTACCGTTCTAAATTATAATTCGTTTGTTTTAAAAGGAACTAGATTCAATCATGTTCCCAACCATATAAATTACATCTTCTAATTTTATTCGTACGATTTATGGCAAATTTTGAAGTCATTGCCATTGTTATTTTTGGAAATAGTCTTTTCTTCTAACCTTTGCTCACTCAAAAAGTAATAACTCATACTATATAACTCAAAATCAAGAACAATTTGTTTTAAACGAATCTAGACTTCCGTATGATTATAGAAACATAACGATCACTTCCTAATTTATCCTATAGAATTTTTTTGTGATTTTTCAAGTTTATTGCTAAAACTATTTTCTAAGAATTATGTTACCAAATTTTTATGACATTTCAACATTCAAATATTCATATTTTTTAAAATACAAATTGAAATCAATCACTGTGTATTTTAAACAAAATTAGACAGAATCACGTGTACAATAATGTAAAGACTGTTGAAAAAATTTGATAATTTTGGAGCTTTGAATAAGAAATTGATTCAAATTTTGTTGAGGAAAATGTGGAACCAATTGTTGGTTCGTAAATGTGCATATGTGCACGACGTGGGTAACACAAATGTTTGAACCGGCCCGGTCATTCGTGGGCTTGCAGATATTTTGACCCAAATTTGAAATGAATATTCCTCACATAAAAGCATAAATTTTTCAAATTTTATCTTGGAATTAAAAGGGTAAATATTGGAGGTTACCTTTAATTCATATAATAATTTTGGAAATTACTTTATAGGAGAATCAATTGATTCTCAATATTAAATGTTCCATTAGGTCAAAATTTCCACTTATACCCTCATGACAATCCTATAAATAAGGAGTAAAGCTTCTAGGTTTACAAAAAAAAAACAAAAAACCACAGAAAATTTTTATTGTTTTACTCTGTGGATTTTACAATTGGTTTTCGGTGATAGGCGAAGGCAAGGGTCGGTTCGTGATCTCCATAGTAGTGCAACTGTGGCCGATCTTATGTTGTTGTATCCTGGGAGACAGACGACCAATGAACTCGAGCTCTATAGGAGGGGCCGAAAATATGTCTTAAGGAAACTACATTCGTGCATGCCTCAACATGTTTCTTTTGGTTCCAAATCAGTTTGATTTATATATTATTGTATTGTTCTTAATTTTATACTATTCGTTTAAATAATATTATTTTATCTTATTATTTATTCTTGGATTAACACTTATTTTCTAACAATCTTAAGACAGATTTTCAGTTTTAATCCAAGACGAACAAATTATTGTATCTAAAACAATGATTCACACGATGATGAATTTTTCACGCATAGAAAAAGGAAAGCCTAATGTTGTTATTTGTGATTTACATGCGTGCTTTTTCCATAACTTTTATATGGCTTTAAACTAAAGTGGTCAATTATTTCATATTTGGCATTTGACCATTTTTTCTTATCTTCAAAGCTTTTGGTGCTCGTAAACGCTCAAAGACATCTCAACAATTTTCATGGCAGTGAATGTCTAAAGACAAGAAACATTGAGATCACCAACACCACAGATTCAACACGATGCAAGCGGTTTTCTTGAGATAGAACATTTGGATATTCGATTAGTAAGGTAATTTAAATATTCCTTAATAAGTTTTCCTGTAAATATGACACTTTTAAAACTATAAATTATGGTATTATTAAGGTAATATTCCATATTAAATTTTGACTTTTAATATGGTATGGTTTATGTCATAATTAAACTATTTTATGACATTGTTAAGGTAATAATGAAATATTCCTTAAACTTTTTTGACATTAATATTAAATAATAAATATGGCATTCAATATGAAAATATGGTAATTTTATAACCTTATAGGCCAACTGTAGAACTAATGTTTTGATATAATAATTGAAAAATGTTTTGGACTGATTTAAAAAGAATTCAAAACAATTTCAAAAGTCCAAATAACTTGAAACTATGTTTAGGGATATTTTATAAAGGATTTTGCATGTTTTCAAAAGCCAAAATACACAAAACCTTCCAGGCGTTTCAAAACACCTTAGGGTGTTTCGATACGGTGCATTCCAGTAGCAAAAGTGTTTCGTTACTGGTATCGAAACATGCATTCCCTCGATGAGATTTTAGCCCAGCGTTTCGAAACGGGCTATACCGTTTTGATACGCCTACGTGGCTTCGACCACAACGGTCATAAACCCCAACGGCTATATTTCCCAACTAATATTTAATATGCATGGTGTTTCGGTACGGGTCTAGGCGTTTCGATACGTGTTCCGAAACGACCAGGGGCGTTCCAAAACGGGTGCCTCATCAGACTGCAACGGCTCTTTCTACTTAAAGGGTGTTTCGAAATGGGTTCGAGCTTTTCGAAACGGTGAGCTGCAGAACTGCATTTATGGTGGGAATTAAAGTCCTCAACGGCTCCAATTCAACCCCAACGGCTAGTAACGACCATAAACTCATCAAGGAGTATAAAAGGGACCTCCAAGCATCAAGATATGGTTAATGCTCATATTGTCAATCAACAAATGATCAAATATTGTCTTAGTGCCTAAATTGTCAATTCTTGTATAGATAAACACTAGTGAGCCAAAATTGTCAAATTTGCTCAAGTGTTTTAGGTTTTGGGTGAGTGCTAAATTGTGCAAACAAATACCTATTAGAGGGATTTAAGTTTTCTTTTATCAGCTCTTTATGCAGCCAAGCTACTTCATGAGGTAATTTCTTCACTATATAATCTTATTTGCGTGTTTCGCGTGATCCGAATTTAAATAAATTGAATTTGGATGAAATGTACTTAAATCTTCAGTGTTTATTGGTTTTGAATCCACAATTTTTTCACTGAAATTGTTTTTATAGGCTGGACTTCCTCCAGGTGTTCTAAATGTGGTTTCAGGTTTTGGTCCAACGGCTGGTAGTGCTCTTTGCCGTCATATGCAGGTGGATAAGGTACATTACATCCAAAAATTTCTGCATTTTCTGTCAGAATTAATGGAAAACAAAGCAATCCAAGAAATATATAATTCATATTAGTTAAGTTGTACTGATACCAATGCATGCTTAATTCAGGTTGATTCAGAACAATTTGAAAAGATCTTGAGGTACATAAGATCCGGTATTGAAAGCGGAGCAACGCTAGAAATCGAAGGGGAGAGAATAAGGAGCAAGGGCTTCTATATTCTACACACTATTTTTTCCAATGTAAAGGTATTCCATTTACAACTTCAAATCATATTGTCAAGAATGCAATCGAAACATCATAACCGACGATAAAAGCTTTCACTTTTTAACAGGAAGACATGCTGATTGCAAAGGATGAGATATTCAGTCCGGTTCAAGCTATCCTGAAATTCAAGTGAGAAAATGGAGTATTTTTGTAACACCCGGGTTTAGGGGTCGAAAGAAAATAATATTTAAATAATATTATTTGGACCTTGTGTCTTTCTTCATTTTCAAATAAACATTTTGTGTTGGGCTAATTTGAAATGAAACTAAAATTTTATGGATTTTAAAGTAAGGGGAGAGTTGCCATCTCATTAATGGCAAAAGGGTAAATAAAATGAACTTTTATAATTAAAACCCCTTTTGTTGAATTAAAACATGTGCTCATCTTCTTCACCCTATTTTCACCAATTCAACGACATGGAAGCTCTCTCCCTCCCCCTTTCACCATTTCATCTCTTCCAAGTTCATTTTTGGAGCATTTTGAAATGTAATTACATTTCCGACTTGCTCTCATCTTCCTCTACTTGGAAGTACAAATAGATTTCATTTTCATCAATGTTTTAGAAATTGGGTTTTTGAAAGTTTAGGTTAAAGGATGGAGCTTTATGGGTTTTTACTAAAGCTTTTGATTTATAATGGTTAGATATGATGTTTGTGAATCAAATAGTCCAACATATATGATTTTTAAAGTATTTTAACATGATTCCCGAAATTAGGTAAAAATGGGTTTTTTGAAGGGTTTTGGGTGAGTTTTGGGGGTTGTTTTAGGTGGGAATTGATAGCCCAATGGTAGTACTATGGTTAGGGGTTGATTTGAGATTGTTTGTGGGTGCTATGGATGTTGGAAACATGGTTTTTGGACATGGTTTAGGGGCTGCCCGAATTTGATAAAAATGGGATTTGTTCATGTGTTGCAACATGGTAAATTGCATTTGAATTGTATTCCGGGTTGGTATTTTGATGTTGGGCTGATTTGGAATTGTTTGAAATGTGTTTGAGGTTGTTAAGAAGCGGGAATTTGTATTGGGGAAGCTTCGGGAAGAAATCCGGAAATTTGAGGGAGGTTGCTTGCTTGGCTTGGAGCTTGGAAGCTTAGGTGAGTGGTTAAATATTTTTAAATAGTTTTCAAGTGTTGGTTCAAGCATGTGAACTAGGTTGGGATTGGTAGACCCACCTAGAGTTAGGATTAGGGTGGTGGCCTAATCCCAAACTTTAGTTAGAGACCTTGGTTGATCTTTAAAGTGTTGAATTATGCCTTATGTTTAGTCATGCTTATGGTGGTTATGCTTATGTTGTTATACATGTATATGGAGGCATGGCTTAATGCATTGTTACATGCATGTTGATTATAAATGTGATAGAGATATACATATGTATGTAATATGATGTGATATTTGTGTTATTGAGATGCATGTAGTGTTGACATGTGTAATGATGTTATGAGATGATTGTATGATCCGAGGATCATGGTGAGTACATGCTAGGCATAGAAATGTGGTTTGTGCATGACGGTAAGTCAAGGTGAGTACGTGCTAAGCACGGAAGTGTTATGAATTAATATTGTGAAAGAGTAATGAAATGTGTAGTATTGGCACTAGTATGCTTGGGTACAAATGATCGATCATTAGGATGTTTAGTGTGTACACATGAGTCAAAAGTCGCGCGTGGCCTTGGTGGCGTTGAGTCACCAAGGAGGAGTACGGGTTCGCCCGGAAATTGTATTTATATTAGTCGATGATGAGTGGAATCCCATCGACGGGGCGTGAGGATGAGTGGAATCCCCTCCGCGTGGAATGAGGCGTGAGGATGAGTGGAATCCCCTCCGCGTGAACGGTGATGAGTGTAATCCCACCGTCAGGTAATGGTTGAGTTGTTGGATGTGAGTTCCAACGGTTATCCGCGTATTCGAGTCATAGCTAGGTGCCAATACGGATTGTAGTTTATGTCGCCAATAGGTGGTTAATTGCGAGCCAATGTGTTTTGGGATGTGTTGCTAACATGGTTTAATATATGTGATTTCATATGTTGTGGATTTAAACATGTTGAGCATGACATGATATTGAATATATGTTCATGCATCATCTATATTTATGGCTCGCGTGGATCGGAGGTAAGATCATGCATTTTATCTTGGTTGTAGCTCGTGCTTGGACCCTGCATTGTCGAAGGTTTGTTTTATGAGCTTACCCTCACTAAGCTTTTATGCTTACGCTCTCTTTTGTTCGACAATGCAGATAAATAGCTTGTGGGTGGCAAAGGCAAGGAAAGGACACCAAGTGTTGCTTACGGTTAGCTCAAGTATGATAGTTAAATTTAAAGATTGTAATAGTAAAGCAATGGGATAGGTGTCATGTTATGATGCTTTTGGAATATATGGTTGTTGTTGTTGTTGTTTAGGAGCATGTGAGACTCCTCATATGTGTTTGATAATTTGGCTTTTAGGATGTATGCCTTGCTTGAAATCATGTTAGTATTTTGCTATCTAGAATTGCCTAAGTGTTGGATATGTTAAGCTTAATATCTATAATGACATGTGTGGATGTGTGGCTTGTGATGTTGTGCTTGATGTTTAGTTTTGATATGATGTTGCTCAAGCATGCTTGAATGTTGGGTTGCCTTAAGTTTCATTGCTAGTGAGTTGTTATAGGTTGTGGAGGTGTTTTGGGGCACCCTTGTGCCTTAAAACAGCCCAAGCGAGTCTGCAGACAGGGGGTGTTTTGAAACGGGCCACCCTGTTTCGATACGGCCCCTTTGCATTTGGCCAGCCGTTTCGGAACGGATAGGGGCTGTTTCGATACGTTTTTGCTACTGGAATTTTGAGAAATTGACGAGATATAGGCGTACCGAAACGGGTCCTTAGTGTTTCGAAACGGTCAAATCTCGTTGACCACGAGAAGTTGACCGTTAGGGTCGTTTCGATACGGGTCACCCCTGTTTCGAAACGGTCACCCTATGGTTGACCCTGGCCTGTTGACTAAGTCAAGGCGTTTCGGAACACCCTCAGGGCGTTTCGAAACGGCCTGCTGTGAAAGACTAAAATGGGTTGTTTATGTCTTGTTTGGTCGGAGAATGTTTCATTGTTTGTATCTCCCGCTGTTGTGCTGCACATAGGAATTAAATATGCATCTAGATAAGACTAAAGTTAAAAGAAATTTTGGGTCGTTAACCGAGGGGAAATCTTAACGGGTTTCGCTTCGGTTTTCCCCGTGTAGCCCATTCGGACCGGTCATCCGACCAGACAGGGACGAGGGGGTTACATTTGTTGGTATCAGAGCCTAAGGTTACCGAGACCTTGGGCAGGTGAGTGAGGTAAGTTTATGTTTTGAATTGATATGCACGGTGTTTGCTTGCTTTGTAAGTATGATTGCTTGTATGACAAGTAAGTTGATTGTTTGTTTAAAAGCACGTTGCTCGTTACCCGTGTATGATGTGATGTGTGATTGTTTGATTGAGAATGCATGTTGTTTGATCGTACGCATTTGTTTGCTTGTTTAGCAAGTATGCCTTGTTATATGCTTGGTTGAGCATGTATGTGTGCTGATTGGGTTGAAACATGTTTAGTAGAGTTCCATTGCTTCTATTACATCAGAAAAAGGATTTTAGGTGAGGGAAATCATACTTGAGCCACTTGGACCTTTTCTTTGCTAACCCAATTTGTATGTTAAATTGTGATTGATTTATTGCTTTTAGTAAGTTTAGGTCCAGTGTGTGAGCCGTGAATCGGTAAGTGGAAGTTGTGGTTTTGAAAATGGGGATGATGTAGAGGAAGTTCTTTGCTATAGTTAGGGGAGTATAGTTGTACCGGAGTTGAGGAACAATTTGTTTGCTCGAGTCCGCGTGCACGAGTTGATTCTTGTTGGTGGGAGATGACGAGGCCGATTCTGGTATTAGTTGGTGAAAAGAAGTGAAGACCTATGAGTGGGAGTCAGGTGGTATCTATGTTATAGTGGATAAGCCCTTGGTAGAGTTTTGAGTTTGTCTCTTCTGATTGGTTCTGAGTTCGTACTTCCGTATGTTGTTAACAAGCATGCAAGTTTGAATGTGCTCGATGAGGTAGGTATGAGTACCTTAGTTCTTTTGGCGAGATCTAGGTAGGGGTCTCGTGTGAGTAATCTGAATTTCAGAAGTGTTAGTGGTGACCGTTGGGGTTCAGCCTATGATTTCGATGCAAGACAGCCGATCAGTGTCCGTGAATGGGAACCGATTTGTGTGTTTGGGGCCAGTGTGCGTCTGGGTGGTTTTCCAGTATGGTTGTCTGTGTGTGCCCAGAACTGCGTTTTTGAAGTTTTGAAATGCTCTACGAATAGTCTAGAAGAGTCGGATTTTGCTGAAGAATCAGTCTGAAAACAAGAGGACCGAAGACTATCAGTTGTGTACTTGTGAAGTTACAATTTTTGCAGAATCGTCCGTTTGTGTGAGCGTGCAAAGATTTTGACGTATCTCTGTTGAGATTTTAGACGTAGGGACGCATGTGACTAGACCTTTCCGGAGATAGTAGTGATCAGAAAGATGTACAGAAGATGTTTGTTGGTGGTTCAGAGTTACTAGTTTCTAGTAGATGTGAGTGATTGTCTTCCTACAGTTTCGGTGTGCCTTTTTCCAAGGCTCGACTTGAAGAGCAAATAGTTAGTGTATACGTTGAGACAAAGAAAGAGTTGACTTGAAGTTACAAGATTTATGTGTGACTGTAGTGGTAGGTGAGAAGGTGAACTTCTTGTTGAATGTTGATCCAGATTTAGAGGTCAAAGATTGATTGAGTTTAGTTGACAGGCTTGCTTAGTAATTGTGATGAATTCGATTTTGAATGAAGACTAGACCGCATAATGTTAGGATAGTTTGTGTTTTCTTTTCCTAGAAGTGTTTGGAAGAATTGTCGGCTTATCTCTTGTCTAGAGAGGAAGAGTTTGATATTGAGACCGTCATCGAGTTTACTCCTGTTTTGATTGCTCCATATCTTATGATTTCCGGAAGAATTGAGAATGTTGAAGAATCAACTGCGGGATTTGTTAGACCTTAGATTCATTAGGCCTAGTGCATCATCTCAGAGTTCTACAGTGTAATTTGTGGAGAAGGGAGAGTGACAGTACGAGGATGTGTTTAGATTTCAGATAGTTGAAACAAGTGACAGTGAATGATTAACATCCGTTTCTGAGTGTCAGTGATTAGTTGGTCAGTAGTGTGTGCTTCAGTCTTTCGAAGATTAATTTGAGATCCGTTTACTACTAGTTGAAAGTGAGAAAATTTGAAGTACCGAAGACAACTTTTGAGGCAAGATGTGACCGTTTTGAGTTCCGAGTTATACTGTTTTGTTGGACTAGTGTGTTGGTTACTTTTATAGAGATGTTGAACAGAATATTTTTCTAAGCTTCCTGATCAGTTTGTAGTAGTCCTCATAGATGATACCTGAGTATATTCAAGTATCGAAGAAGACCATGACAAGCTTTGGAGTTAGTATTGTAGATTCTATTAGAGAATCAGTTGAATGCTAAGTTGAGCCAACGTGAACTCCGAGATTAACGAAGATGTCCTCCTAGGACATGTAGATCAGCTGAGTGTGCTAGAGTAAATCCTTAGTAGGCAAAAGAAGATACGAATTGGAAGAAATTGAAGACTGTGACAGATATCTATAGTTCCTAGGTCTAGCCTTGTTACTCTCAGAGAATTGTAAATAGTGTTTGAAGACAGTTGCTCCATTGATAGATTGCTACAGAAGAATGTTCAGTTGTGTGGTGAGATGCGAGACAACGAGCCCTTGAGAAATTGAAGGAGACTTCGAAGAGAGCTTCGACCTTGAATCAACTTATGTCAGAGAAAGAGTTGTGAACCACAGTGATGCATTACATGTAGAGTTAAGTTGTGTGCTTATGCAAGACAGAAGATTGTGGCTTGTTCATCAAGATAGTTGGAAGACCGTGAGAAGAGTTATTTGATATGAGACATAGAGTTAATTACAGTTGTATTTGCTTCGAAGAATTAGAGACAAAGCTTGTATAGTAAGGAGTGCACAGTGTGTATGTACGTATTATCCGAACTTGAATGGTTAGACAACTTAGGAAGGGTTGAAACTTGAACAGCATAAAGTGTTAGAACTGCTTGAAGACTGTAATATCAAGATTGAGTACCATCCGAAGATAGTCAACGTAATGACCGATGTTCCGAGTTGTAATTGCTGATAGATTAGTAGTTGAGTTGTGAGTTGTATTTGCTGAATTCAGTTACCGAATGACAGTATTCTTGTGGCCGAGTTTCATGTTGAACCTACATTGAGTCAGAATGCTTGAAGAGAAACAGTTGCAAGACAGATTCGTGGCACCTCACGCGCAAGACATTGTGGAAGGAAGACCATCATAGTACAGTTTCAGAGATGATAGAATTTTGCATTTCAGAGACAGAATAATTGTACTGATTGACATAGTGTTATGAGACATATCGTTTGGGCCGAAGCACACGGTATTTCTTTTGTATTGCATCCGAGTAGTATGAAGACATATTGTGGGTTGAAGATGGGTATTTCTAGATTGAGCGGATGAATAATGTGGTTCAGTATGAGAGTCAGTGTGTAAATTGTCAGCGTGTCAAGGCCGAGCGTTAGTTTTCTTCTAGTTTGTTACATCCGTGGAAGGTTCATAATGGAAGCTAGTAATAGAGATTCGAGATTTCTGCTAGATTGGTTTTGAAGACGTCTGCATAGTGTTTGGTTACCTGTTGAAGTCAGATGATCAGTCAGAGAAAGTTGTGGGTCAAGTATTCAAACAGTGTTGTATGAGAGTGTGAATCGGGCTAGTTCAGTTGTTCATTTGTCGCGATTACCACCAGAGTTAGAAAAAGGGTTTGTGATGTGATTTGTGTATCGATGATCCAGAAATATGAAGTTGGTCTGTCTCGTGTTATGATTGTTGAAGAGGTTGAGTCGAGTTTGAAATTTGCATGCATTGAAGAACTCGTTGAGATGTTAGAATCAAGTAGCTAATGTTGTGTGGTAAGTCTACCGAGTTGGTTAGTATGTTGTGGTGAAAATGAGAGTGGGTAAGAGCAGACTTCGTGGTAATTCCTGTCCGATAAATTTCGGGGACGAAATTTCCTTAAGTGGGGGAGAGTTGTAACACCCGGGTTTAGGGGTCGGAAGAAAATAATATTTAAATAATATTATTTGGACCTTGTGTCTTTCTTCATTTTCAAATAAACATTTTGTGTTGGGCTAATTTGAAATGAAACTAAAATTTTATGGATTTTAAAGTAAGGGGAGAGTTGCCATCTCATTAATGGCAAAAGGGTAAATAAAATGAACTTTTATAATTAAAACCCCTTTTGTTGAATTAAAACATGTGCTCATCTTCTTCACCCTATTTTCACCAATTCAACGACATGGAAGCTCTCTCCCTCCCCCTTTCACCATTTCATCTCTTCCAAGTTCATTTTTAAAGCATTTTGAAAGGTAATTACATTTCCGACTTGCTCTCATCTTCCTCTACTTGGAAGTACAAATAGATTTCATTTTCATCAATGTTTTAGAAATTGGGTTTTTGAAAGTTTAGGTTAAAGGATGGAGCTTTATGGGTTTTTACTAAAGCTTTTGATTTATAATGGTTAGATATGATGTTTGTGAATCAAATAGTCCAACATATATGATTTTTAAAGTATTTTAACATGATTCCCGAAATTAGGTAAAAATGGGTTTTTTGAAGGGTTTTGGGTGAGTTTTGGGGGTTGTTTTAGGTGGGAATTGATAGCCCAATGGTAGTACTATGGTTAGGGGTTGATTTGAGATTGTTTGTGGGTGCTATGGATGTTGGAAACATGGTTTTTGGACATGGTTTAGGGGCTGCCCGAATTTGATAAAAATGGGATTTGTTCATGTGTTGCAACATGGTAAATTGCATTTGAATTGTATTCCGGGTTGGTATTTTGATGTTGGGCTGATTTGGAATTGTTTGAAATGTGTTTGAGGTTGTTAAGAAGCGGGAATTTGTATTGGGGAAGCTTCGGGAAGAAATCCGGAAATTTGAGGGAGGTTGCTTGCTTGGCTTGGAGCTTGGAAGCTTAGGTGAGTGGTTAAATATTTTTAAATAGTTTTCAAGTGTTGGTTCAAGCATGTGAACTAGGTTGGGATTGGTAGACCCACCTAGAGTTGGGATTAGGGTGGTGGCCTAATCCCAAACTTTAGTTAGAGACCTTGGTTGATCTTTAAAGTGTTGAATTATGCCTTATGTTTAGTCATGCTTATGGTGGTTATGCTTATGTTGTTATACATGTATATGGAGGCATGACTTAATGCATTGTTACATGCATGTTGATTATAAATGTGATAGAGATATACATATGTATGTAATATGATGTGATATTTGTGTTATTGAGATGCATGTAGTGTTGACATGTGTAATGATGTTATGAGATGATTGTATGATCCGAGGATCATGGTGAGTACATGCTAGGCATGGAAATGTGGTTTGTGCATGACGGTAAGTCAAGGTGAGTACGTGCTAAGCACGGAAGTGTTATGAATTAATATTGTGAAAGAGTAATGAAATGTGTAGTATTGGCACTAGTATGCTTGGGTACAAATGATCGATCATTAGGATGTTTAGTGTGTACACATGAGTCAAAAGTCGCGTGTGGCCTTGGTGGCGTTGAGTCACCAAGGAGGAGTACGAGTTCGCCCGGAAATTGTATTTATATTAGTCGATGATGAGTGGAATCCCATCGACGGGGCGTGAGGATGAGTGGAATCCCCTCCGCGTGGAATGAGGCGTGAGGATGAGTGGAATCCCCTCTGCGTGAACGGTGATGAGTGTAATCCCACCGTCAGGTAATGGTTGAGTTGTTGGATGTGAGTTCCAACGGTTATCCGCGTATTCGAGTCATAGCTAGGTGCCAATACGGATTGTAGTTTATGTCGCCAATAGGTGGTTAATTGCGAGCCAATGTGTTTTGGGATGTGTTGCTAACATGGTTTAATATATGTGATTTCATATGTTGTGGATTTAAACATGTTGAGCATGACATGATATTGAATATATGTTCATGCATCATCTATATTTATGGCTCGCGTGGATCGGAAGTAAGATCATGCATTTTATCTTGGTTGTAGCTCGTGCTTGGACCCTGCATTGTCGAAGGTTTGTTTTATGAGCTTACCCTCACTAAGCTTTTATGCTTACGCTCTCTTTTGTTCGACAATGCAGATAAATAGCTTGTGGGTGGCAAAGGCAAGGAAAGGACACCAAGTGTTGCTTACGGTTAGCTCAAGTATGATAGTTAAATTTAAAGATTGTAATAGTAAAGCAATGTGATAGGTGTCATGTTATGATGCTTTTGGAATATATGGTTGTTGTTGTTGTTGTTGTTTAGGAGCATGTGAGACTCCTCATATGTGTTTGATAATTTGGCTTTTAGGATGTATGCCTTGCTTGAAATCATGTTAGTATTTTGCTATCTAGAATTGCCTAAGTGTTGGATATGTTAAGCTTAATATCTATAATGACATGTGTGGATGTGTGGCTTGTGATGTTGTGCTTGATGTTTAGTTTTGATATGATGTTGCTCAAGCATGCTTGAATGTTGGGTTGCCTTAAGTTTCATTGCTAGTGAGTTGTTATAGGTTGTGGAGGTGTTTTGGGGCACCCTTGTGCCTTAAAACAGCCCAAGCGAGTATGCAGACAGGGGGTGTTTTGAAACGGGCCACCCTGTTTCGATACGACCCCTTTGCATTTGGCCAGCCGTTTCGGAACGGATAGGGGCTGTTTCGATACGTTTTTGCTACTGGAATTTTGAGAAATTGACGAGATATAGGCGTACCGAAACGGGTCCTTAGTGTTTCGAAACGGTCAAATCTCGTTGACCACGAGAAGTTGACCGTTAGGGTCATTTCGATACGGGTCACCCCTGTTTCGAAACGGTCACCCTATGGTTGACCCTGGCCTATTGACTAAGTCAAGGCGTTTCGGAACACCCTCAGGGCGTTTCGAAACGGCCTGCTGTGAAAGACTAAAATGGGTTGTTTATGTCTTGTTTGGTCGGAGAATGTTTCATTGTTTGTATCTCCCGCTGTTGTGCTGCACATAGGAATTAAATATGCATCTAGATAAGACTAAAGTTAAAAGAAATTTTGGGTCGTTAACCGAGGGGAAATCTTAACGGGTTTCGCTTCGGTTTTCCCCGTGTAGCCCATTCGGACCGGTCATCCGACCAGACCGGGACGAGGGGGTTACAATTTTTCCCCTTTTGCATCTTACCATGTGAGAATTTTTTAGTTAAACCGATATCTCGCTGATGGCAGGGACATCGACGAGGTGATTCAGAGGGCAAATGGGAGCGGTTATGGACTGGCTGCCGGCGTCTTCACGCAGGACATCGACACCGCGAACACGTTGAGTCGAGCATTGAAAGTGGGAACCGTTTGGGTGAACTGTTATAATGTGTTTGATGCAGCAGTCTCATTTGGTGGGTACAAGATGAACGAACAAGGTAGAGAAAAAACTATTTACAGTCTTAGCAATTACTTGCAAGTGAAGGCAGTCGTCACTCCGTTGAAGAATCCAACATGGATTTAATAATTATATATATCCCTTTTTATTTTGTTTTAGCAGCTTTTAATGTTTCCTTAATTGGCGGAACTTGATTTGGCTTGGTCTGTGCTTTATCATGGTTAATGGTAGATGGTGGGTGGAAAAATTAAATGTGTTATTTAGTGTTTGAAATATGTGATGAGCCAGCCTGTGCCTGATTTGGTCTGCATTTTTTGCAAGAATCTACCTAAAATGAATGAAGATGCTCTGATTTAGTCATAAATTAAAGATTATATTTATGTTGAACATTAGCTTAACTTTTCTACCACTTACTAGTTGGGTTTGTATTTGATAAATTGATCGTGAATATATATAAACATGTCTGTTTAAAGTGAAATCTTAAACTTTAAACTAACTTTTAAACTCTAATATAAACATAAGATAATCTACAATTCCAAATTATATTTTATTAAAAAATTAGATTCAAACATCTATTTTACTCGTACGATTTATGCCAAATTTCAAAAGTTAGTGTCATTGTTGTTTTTAGAAATAGTCTTTTCTTTTAACCTTTGTTCACTGAAATTAAATGTGTTATTTAGTGTTTGAAATATGTGATGAGCCAGCCTGTGCCTGGTTTGGTCTGCATTTTTTGCAAAAATCTACCTAAAATGAATGAAGATGCTCTGATTTAGTCATAAATTAAAGATTATATTTATGTTGAACATTAGCTTAACTTTTCTACCACTTACTAGTTGGGTTTGTATTTGATAAATTGATCGTGAATATATATAAACATGTCTGTTTAAAGTGAAACCCTAAACTTTAAACTAACTTTTAAACTCTAATATAAACATAAGATAATCTACAATTCCAAATTATATTTTATTAAAAAATTAGATTCAAACATCTATTTTACTCGTACGATTTATGCCAAATTTTAAAAGTTAGTGTCATTGTTGTTTTTAGAAATAGTCTTTTCTTTTAACCTTTGTTCACTGAAAAAGTAATAACTCCTACTATATAACTCGAAATCAAGAATAATTTGTTTTAAGCGAATCTAGACTTTCGTATGATTATAGAAACATAATGCACACTTCACAATTATCTTGTAGATTTTTTGTCATTTTTCAAAGTCATTGTTAAAATTATTTTCTAAGAATTTTGCAGCTAAATTTTTATGACCTTTCAACATTCAAATATTCATAATTTTTTAAAATACAAATCAGAATCAATCACCGTGTATTTTAAACAAAATTAGACCGAACCACGTGTACAATAATGTAAAGATCACTCTCTAATTATTTTTATAAAATTTACGAAGAATTCTCAAATTTACTCTAACCGACCATACTCAGACTATGAGATTATATTTTTGTTAAAAAATGGGTAAATTACCTTTATGGCCATCCGATTTTGCAAAATATTGTGGGTTCCCTGCGAATGTTTTTCAGGGATCTCCATCCTCATTTGATATTCGGTGATAAAACTTCCCCCGTTCTTGTTTCCATCCCCGTGGGTGAAGATTTTGGTTATTCTCCATACCCACCAGTTTAAATCCCCACAATTTTTCAGCTATTCCCCACTCAATTGCCACCCCATAATATGCATGTCTATCTTATGGTACATGTTCGGGGTACGAGTAGGGGTGGCAACGGGGAGGTTTGGGGACGGTTTTGCATTCCCCATATCGTCCCCAACTCTTGCGGGTACGATTTCGGGGAATCTCTATTAAACGTTTCGAGAATTTTTTCGTCCTATACTCATCCCTTACGGATCCCCGCGAATTTCAGTTAATGCTTGTACCCAAAAAATAAACAAAACTTAATACCTTAAAACAAATACAAAACATTAAATCTTTAAAATTACAAACATAGATGATAAATTTAGTTTTGCAGACAACAAACAAACCATTTCAAAACTATAAAACATGACTAAAATATTAATTGTTGAAACATGACAGTCTACAATACCTTTAAAAGAAAACATGTAACTAATAATCTACAGTTCCAAGTCATGATATGCTTGTTCTAAAAGGAACTAGATTCGATAATCTTTTTAACCATATAGATTACCTCTTATAATTTTAATTTTACGATTTACGGTGAATTTCTGAAGTCACTGTCATTATTGTTTTTAGAAACAGTATGTTGTCTTTTCTTGTGACATTTGCTCACTCAAAAATTAATAACTCATAATATATAACTTATAGATTTTTTTTGTGATTTTTTAAAGTCGCGGCTAAGATTGTTTTCTAAGAAATCATCTACTAATTTTTTATGTCATTTCAACATTCAAATATTCATCTTTTAAAATACATATTGAAATCGATCACCGTATATTTTAAATAAAATTAGACTGAATCACATTTACAACGATATATAGACCATTTTATAATTATTTTTATAGAATTTAAAGAAAATTTCTAAACCTACTTCAGCATCCATACTTAGGTTATGTGAGATTAGATTTTTGTTAAAAATAGCTAAATTACCCTTATGACCATCCAACTTTGTAAAATATCGTAGATCACTGCAAATATTTTTTGAGGATCCCCACAATGATTTATACTGGTACGATTCAGTTCGGTTTCCTCACGGTTCGGATATAGCAATCCCCGTCTCCATCCCCATTTGAGCTTCAGTTATAAAACTCTCCTAATCTCCGTCCCCGTGGGTGAAGGTTTCGGTTATTCCCATACCCGTGGGTTCGGATCCCCACGATTTTCAGTTAATCCCCACTCGATTGCCACCCGTAGGTACGATGTTTTCTGCCCCAACAATGTCGTCTTCAAGGTTTGAACTCGCGTCCTCACCTTGGGAATGTAATGTGTCTTACTAAAGCACTTAACACTTGTTGGTCTTTCTAATATTTTTTGACACGTGTTATGTGTTACATGTGTGAATATATATAGAGAGTTAGGATCCACATATACGATGTAAAATTTAATTAAGTTTACACTAATTCATGACTATTAGATGAGTAAAATGGATGCACGAGATTAAAAGTAAAAAAAAAAGAAGATTTTTAGGAAGAAAAAAGAGAAGTATTTAATCTTATTTATTCGTTTCAATCATTCAATAATCACAATTTAATGTAAAATTTATTAAGTTTTACATGATTTAGGATCCTATATGTATCAGTGAGAGTTTTGGACATGCGCAAGTGGAGCAACCGCATAGGGCCCCCGAAAAAGGAGGGCCCCCAAAATTAAGGACCAAACATAAATTAAATACTTATAAGTTTTTATATTCAATAATTAACAACTTGCGATCAACTTACAACATCTTTCAAATTAATTGCATAATACGAACATTAATATCTCATAATGAGTCATTTAGTATCGAATAATAATTGTATATTTTCAATCAAGTCATTGTTTCTTTGGATACAAGATTCGAACAATATCAATTATATGACAATGTTTTTGGCTTTTGTTTCATTCTGATAAATCGCATTCATTGAACGATGTTAACCTCAAAACTCATTGTAATAATTTTGATATACTCTTAATAAATGTGATTTATTAAAAATTTTAAAATATTTTAACTGCTTCCAAAATGTGATAATTGCTTATAAAATTTTACTGACTATTTTTATTATTGTTGCTTCTTCAGAACAAAGTTTTTCGTAATTAAAGTTGTTGAAGTTATACTTACAGACAACTATATCGCAAGAAAGGTTAAA
Organism: Hibiscus tridactylites; assembly: GCA_958450335.1. NCBI lineage: Eukaryota > Viridiplantae > Streptophyta > Magnoliopsida > Malvales > Malvaceae > Hibiscus > Hibiscus tridactylites. The sequence continues at coordinate 78,732,540 of OY288278.1, read as the reverse complement.
TGAGCTTGTTTTGATGACAATCGAGAGTAATCTTTTGGAAGAAGTTGATATTGAAAATATTGTAAATGATTTTACATTAAAACATGCAAAAAGAGCGGCACTTTTAAGTGAAAATGTTAGATTTTTAGATGTTTATAAATGAACTTGTTATTCAAGAGGGTAATTAAACATTTTTTTGTATTATGATAATTTTTTTAAGTATTTCTTACAGATCATAAACTAAGGACTTTAATTTAATAAATTGCACAGAACGCCTAAATCTTTAAACCGCTGCTGATATGTATTTACTTATTTGGATAGTCTAATATAAAGTGACTTAGATCTGTCCCACCCTTGATGCTTGACCTTTTTGGTTTATAGTTTATAGTATACTTTACATGGATTTCTGATTTCAACCCCACGTCTATAGTCCTTCAATTGACCTTTTAACAACTTATTATGAATCTTTTATATATTTTCTAAAGTATTTAATTTAAATTCATATTTTATTTCAATATGTTGAACCAAAACCACTTATCAAATATTAATCCGTTAACAACTTTCTTAAACAAGTAATTATGAAAAATCAACTATACGAAAGAATTTGACAAGATAGTTTGAAAGATCAACTTAAAATTTTTAAAAAATTGTGATTTTAAATATTTGAAAACTTTAATGTATACTTTTCAATAAATTTGTGGTTTAACTAATATTTTTTGAATAATATTGATAGGCTTAACGAGAGTTTTTAAAAAATTATGAGAGAAAATTTAATTAAAAATATTAAAAATATTTTAAATTTATTAATTTTTTTTAAAGAAAAATTGAAGAGACCAAATTAAAATTTTTAAAAATTTTAAACGATTTAATTTTAATTTTATTAATTTTTGTATGGCCATGAGCCCATGACCCACTGATCTCCGTTTCCTTCCGCCGGTGAGTCTGAAAGCTTATGATACAAGAGAGTGTGAAGTCTAATCCTTTTTCATTTATTTCTAACAACAAATGGGGCCACATCATTTTTGCATTTCAATGGGAAAATAATCTTTTAGAAAAGAGAAAAAAAGTGTATGATTCAATCGTTTAAAATTTACTTGCAAGATTAAGGCCGTATGATTCGATCTTTAATAAAATCTTATATGTCGAGAAAAAAAATCAATGTATATGACTGAACAGTCAAATTTACTTGCATTCTGGAGGCAAAACTTTATATCTGGTTGTATCTTTACAGTAGGAGTAAAACATGAGCTTACTTCTTGCCCAATCCATGGCGGTCACCTGTTGATTCGATAGCTTAGCGAAACCGAGTCCTCCGACAGGGTCGATGGTCGAAAGGCTGGCATTGGAACAAGACGAATCAGGCTGCTTAGGATTCATGGTACAGCCAGCCATTTCCATGTCTGCAAGTGAAGTCACAAATGGGGCATACTTATAATTCACAGGGTATTTCCCTCCATGAGTTGCCCATTCCGACCCATCCCATATGGTCACGTAAAGCGACATCGGCTTCGACGGATACGCGGCTGAGAATTTTCCATTGCTGGGGAACTCTCTCACTGGTATGTTGTCAACAAGGAACCTGCAATGTTCATAACATACGACAATCGGTTCGGGTTGTCGATACGGTTTGTTCAAACAGAGTACTTCAATAGTCTTACACTATGTGGTGGCTGTTCCAAAGAATGCTGTAGTAATGGTACTGCAGTGTTGGATTGAACCAGAAATAAAACTTCTCTTCTCTGCCGGTGCTCACACCATTTGCATATACGTTTGTTTGCAGTACCCAATCGATTCGTTTATCATTGCCGAGCAGTTCGATATCGATCTCATCGTGACTGTGGGGGTACATATCTGCATTAGACAACTGCACAAACAATCCATTTAACCAAATACAAGTTCATGTATATATATATACACACACACAAATTAACTCTTACATAGAAGGCTACAACAACACCAGATGTGAGACCTGCAGGCAACTTTATTGCTGCACTGAAGAATCCATAGTTGTATTTGTCCTTAGAAGCCAATCCCGACCCTGCAAATGGATCATTGAAGGGTAAGTGGTTTCGAGTCGAAATCGAAGAGTGGATGTTGATTAATTGAATTCACCTGAAGTTTTGTCGAGAGCAAGAGTGACCATGGACCCGTCGTTGAGGAGCTTGATGTTTTGTCCCCCAAAAAAGTTGGAAAAGCTTTGATTCACCGAGACATGGCTAAACAAGTCTGTTAAACGTGGAACGCTAGGAGTGGTGTAATGCCTGCTGTGCGAAGAAACCAAGGTTGTCCTGCAAAGCAACGAGAGACAGAGAAACAGAATATGTCGGAACAGTGCCATGTTTTCTCTCTGAAACCTAAAATATTTGATGATGAAGATGCAGACTTGGTCATACATATATATATATATGGGGGGAAAAGAGAAGATTAAAGACCGCAATCTAAGCTTAGTTGTATTTAGCTTGGCAATTGGCATAGCTCGTGGGGTCATTTGATTTCGACATTTACTAAAGTGTATGGCCCCAATACCTGAAGCTTTAAAGTTGATTCTTTTCATCTTTCTTTCTTTCCCATTTCGCTTTCCTTTCATTACCGGAACTTGTTTACCTTTCTTCAAGCTTGAATCCAGAGAAAAGTCAAAAGCACCAAAACTAAGCGCTACTTTGCAGGAGAAATTCTTAGATGAACTCGTCTCACTACTTATTCGTGGTCTCATCTAATAAGTTTCATCCATCTCCTTTTAAAGTTGATAAAGAGTTGAGTAGTTTATTGGTTGGACCACGAATGACGTGGTGAGCCAGGTCCATCTAATAATTTTTTGTTTAACATGTAATTTTAATCATAAAATCTCTACCAATAGACCGTTTTTAGATAAACTAAGAAAATCAGCTGCGGAAAAACGTCCGTGTGAGACAAATAATCAGGTGAAAAACGAAAAAAAGTCCATTCGACGTACATTGATTCCTGTTCAACATTTCGTTTGACGCTTTAATGTTGTCGGAAAAGTTGTGCTGAACCCAGCCTAAATAGCTAATTGCATGAGGTTGAGCTTAAGTTTCATGTTAATTCAAGTTTCTATTTAAAAATTAAACAGAATGATAAAATAATTTTATGTTGACACTAAAACTCAAGTTTGAATGCAGATGGTTTAATTCTTTTGAATATGTTAGTGTGATTACAAGGTTGTATTTATTCAATTTTCATAATCTTATAAACGTACATATATCGTGTATATATGATGCTCGAATCCGGGCCACCTGAATGAAGCATTATGATCTCTTGAAAAGAGTATTGTTTTTTAAACTTAATATTTTAAATTATATTATAAATAGAAAAACCAGCCAAATTTGGTTGGACAAAAGATTGCATGCCAATCATTTCTTCCATAGGCATAGGTTGTTTGACTTGTTTCTGTGAAATAAGGTCGCATTCTCATGCAATATTATCATATTAATAGAGAATATCGACAAAGAAATATTTAAAGATGTTTAACATTTTTTTAAAAAAGACAAAATTATTAAATAAGAAGAACTATGTCATATATAACATTAATTTTTTTAATATAATTAACATTATTTGATTTATTGGTCAAATAATCTATATTAAATATCGCAAAGATTATTATAAAAAGTGAAAACAATCATTTCAACTTATTTTTATTTACGGTGTCATAATTTAGATTGAATACCAACTGGTGATAGGCTGCACAGAATGGGAATTGAAGCGAATCCAACAAGTAAACTGTGTGGAAGGAATCATTTGTTCTTCAAATGTTCATTTTCTGCCAAGGTTTGGCAGCTTATACTTCGACTATGCAGATTACCAAGAGAAGGGATGAGCTGGGAAGCAAAGTTACATTGAGCAAACAAACATTTTTAAGGCAAATCTCTTTTTATTTTTATTCTTCGACTTGCTTGGACTGCCTACACCCAAGGGCGTATCTATGTAGATACTTGGTGGGTTATGTGACCCACCATTAAAATAAAATAAAAATCTATTTACTCTTTAGAGTAATTTTCATATTGGTCTTTTCCTTTTATTTACAAAGATACATTTTTACATAATTATATGTTATTTTGATCCTTTTAAAATAAAATAATTGGATCTCATAGTGTGTTTATTTTTATTTTATATTTTATTATACTGTGTATTTATTGTTATTATATTTTTATTTTATTATTATACAACACCACTATTATTTTTGGTAGTTAATATACTTTTTATTATTATAATTATAATTATTGTGTAATATACCAATATGTTGTGAATAAAATAAAGAAGAACAAGAAGAACAAAGAGATGAGAGGAAGAGGGAGATTTGTATTATTCTCAAAAATATAGAATTGTATACAATGCCTTCAATGAATCATCTATTTATAGGCATAAGAAGTACATAATACATTAAACTCTAATTCATAGAGATAATATTCCTAATAATAAATAAATCAAACTCCTTTGATAAAGTTCTAATCATGATAGACATCCACATAGATAAATATTCATAACACTCCCCCTTGGATGTCTATGAAGATAATGTGTCTCGTTAAAACCTTACTAAGATAAAAACCCAGTGGGAAAAAAAATTCTTTAGTGAAGGAAAAAGAGTACACACATCTTTGATACGCATAACATGTTGCCTCATTAAAAACCTTACCAGGAAAACCCATTGGGACAAAACCTCGGTTAAAAGAAAAAGAGTGCAACGCGTATTTACTCCCCCTCATGCAAACATCACAGAAGATCTTTGAATCTTCATAATTTAATCTTGAATATCATTTTTCTAAAGATCGTGAGGGATGAAAATTTTGGAGTAATATGTTCCATGATGTATCCACTTTCAAACTGAGATATACATTTTGCGTTATCTTCACACAAGATAGCTTTTATCATATCTTGTAAAAGTAAATCCACTTATCTTTTGGATATGTTGGGTCAATAGTCTTAGCCAAACACAGTTTTTTTGGCTTGCCTCGTTCATAACAATTATTTCTACGACATTTGAGGAGGCATCAACGAATGTTTGAAGATCTAAATGTAATGATCTTTGTATATTCATAGATATTTCTTGACCAACTAATATATAGGGCTTCAAGACCAAGAAAAGATATAATTATCTTTATTCACATCCAAAAATCTTACAACTATTGGGATACTCAATAGATATGCTCTATTCATATTGAATCTTCTTTAAGATTCTTTCAGCTTATGTCTATTCATAGACAAAAGAAATATATAAAAATGCTCGATCTTCAGGTCGAGATAAACTTGATGTCAAGATTCAAGTACTTGTATTGAAAGTACTTCATGAGTTTACAATTTGAAGCTCTTTAGGAGTTCTAAAATTATCATAATGGATCTTGATCCAAACTCCTTTATAAAATATATAAGGAAATCTTATCATTCTTATAGTATTCACTAAGGCGATTATACCAAATGCGCCAAAATATTCATGAGACATGTCTAAATAAATTCCTCAAAAATTTCTAAATGCTTATAGCATTTTAGATCCTTCAAGGATAAATATGGATCCACAAATAATTAGACGCATGTAAAATTTTCAAAACTGCCAAAGTAATTGCATCCACCATGAAGTAATTAAAACTTTTCATAAATCACAATTCAAGTCGTATTTACGACTACTTATTCGTGCCTCACTTGCATTACACCTTTAGGTGTTTGGACTGGTGGTCCAAATACTTCTATTTTAGAAGTTCAACGCGTCTTTCAACATTGGCCAATTCAATATCTATACTTCTGGATAGATTTTATACAAGATCCTCGATTTCTTTCTTTACTTCTATAGAAGTATTTTATGTAAAATTGTTTGTAAAATCGTTGTCGACAACTTTCCAATTTTTCTAGTTCCATTCTCGTAATGACATAACTCATCGAGATCTCTTCAAGATTTCAATCTTTATTTCAGGTACCTGAAACTCTTCAAGAGTTTTATTATTTGTTATGTCTTGGGTCTCTTCAGAAGCACCCGCCTCCAATATATGACCATCTCATATTACTTTCTATTTACGAGAATTTTGATCATTGGAACCATTTCAACTATCATGCTTCAGGCATGATTTACATTCTCTCGCTCTAACATGTAATTTAAACTTAGAGCATTTCAGCTGGTATATGAGACTTAATTACTCTCATTGGGTCAGTAAATATGTCTGGCAGTTGACATGTAATAACATGAATTATCTTATGAACTTCTAGTTCATATACGAGGATCTAGATAATGATAATTCATTTTCCTCTATCCAGCTGATTATTATCTCCCCCTGATGTTGAGAAAAATCATGTCATAAATGATTCTCCAATTAATCTTTAAGAATTTGAACATAAAAGGAGACTCGTACTCAATATATATTCTCAACCCTTTTTATTTACCCATTTTGTGCGTTGTGGTGGAGTAATTCATATCGCACATTCAAAAATCATAAAATGGGAAATGTATGGTTTCTGACCAAAAACCAATCATAACGGGGAGTTTATTATAACTCGTTGGCTTGATGCGTATAAGTGTTGCTATATGGAAACACCATATAAATAATAACTCTTTTGTTCTCATAGTTTAGCTATTAAATAGGAGGCATCCAATTGAAATTTTGCTAAACTATATTTTTCATAATCAATAGGCTTTGTAACAACTGATATAGCCTAAAATATAAATCCACTAGCTTTTCAAGACGAATAGTCTAACTGCATAATTTGAATATTTTTAAAATCAATCTCACAAACTTCTGGTTGTAAGTCGATAAAACAATGTAGATGCATCTACTAAAATCATATAAAACTTTCCACATTTGTGGATATATGGGCCCATATTTCGTTCAGATATGCAAGACATACAGTCTTAACTTCAGTACAAGAACTTTAAGTTCTAATTCTTTTGGTAAGTGGGATCATCTATATCCTTTGAGAACAAACAACACAAGAACTTCAGGTTCTTTTAGTAAGTGGAATTTAATCAATTCCTTTAAGCAACACAAGTTCACATTCTTTAATAAGTGGAATTTAATCCATTCTTTTGAGAATAAGCACTACAAGATCTTTTAATACACGTGCATGTAAATCTCAATAATTTCTGCACCATTATTGATCAGGATGGTCTAACCGATCATGCCAACTATATATATGTATGTATATATCTCTGAATTTGTAAACTCCTTGTTTACCATAACATGTAATTCAATCTCACTCGTACATGTCTAGTACGACCATCAAAATTGTTCCTTTAAATAGGAATATATTTAGCTCTTTCGGAGCTTTCAATTGAAATGATCTTTTGGTAGCAATATATAGCTCTCCTAGAGCTTTCAACTGACTTTTTGGCTACCAGAACTTATATCCATATTGGCTTATTTCAAATGCCAATTGATAACATATGTTATCTATAATTCCCAAAGGGATAGTTTGCGAACTCATATTGCTCTCTTTATGACTTTGACGAGTATAACGCACTGTGAATATGGAATAAAGTTCCATTTGACAATAACATATTTGCTCAACCAGAGCCTTTTGTGATATTAGTACTTCCGGATATAGTACTCACATTATTCCCTTGCATTTTAATCGAGAAATGCATAATTGTGCACCTTTCAAAATGTGCTTTGTTTCATTTACTTCAGGTAATGAAAATATGTACTTTGTATCATTCACTTCGAGGAATGAAAAATATAAAATATAGCACATCATATCAAGTCGATTATCTATCAGAGATAAACTTTCAAGTGCTCTTCCGAAGTATTGATATTTTAGTACTTTAAGAAATACTACTCATATTTTCCCTTGCATTTAAATGGGAAAATTATTTCTTATGCTTAAGTACAATATGAGTACTTGCATTATCTGCTAGGCATAAATAGCCACAATTCTAGGCATAAATAGCCACAATTCTAGGCATAAATAGCCACAATTCATTGTATATTTTATTCCGGATGTAATCATATTCTTCAAATAATAAATTAACATAAAACGTAAATAAATAATATGTGAAATAAATAAACATAAAGCAAACCAACATAAATAAATAATAAATAAAACGAATTAACATAAATAAAATAAAATAAAACCAATTATTCATGTTAGAGGTTATAAGGGAAATAAATAAATGGTAAATTATTCCCTTCAAGGGTTATGAGAAAATTAACAATATCCAATTGAGTTGGACCAATAACGCCATAATTATTTTCTCCATAAACAAATTTTGTTTATATTTTATTTCATTTATCATTCATGATTATGGATAAAGTCCATAATACTTTGGCGTTTGACAAGTACGAAACCAATGGTTTATAACATCACATTGGTAAAAGGATTTCACTTCCTTAGAATGATCTTTATCACTCTTGTCATCCTTATAACTTCGCTACCAGCGGGTAGAAGTATTCTTAAAATGACTATATTTTTCATGTGTATATTCATAGCCTCGACCACGACCACAACTTTTAATGTGATTTTTTATTCCTTCCATAATATAATCTCACATTCACTTCAGGGAATGGAGTAGAGCCAGTGGGCCTTTAAAATCTTTTTCTCATATCCTTATCACAGAGAACAAAGATTTAATCCTCGTACGCGGCATTGTTAAACCTGTCCACAAGGTCCTTTAAAAACCTCCTTTGAGACCAGTAGCCTCGCAGAACGGGATGTCCAGCCAATTATACTTGGATTATATCGAAATTATGTCTCTAATTGAATAATGATTTACCATGTTTGCATTCACTTCAGGGAATGAAACAGATCCAATAATTGCATGGAATAAACATCATGCGCTCCATCATTGATAATTGCATGGAATAAACATCATGCTTGCATTCACTTCAGGGAATGCCCCATCATTGATAATCGCATGGAATAAACATCATGCTTTGCATTCACTTCAAGGAATGCCTCCCATAAAACTTTTTGGATCAAGACGAATTTTCGTAACTTGAAATTGGGAGAAGTCTATGGTCGGGTTTTTTGACGAAGAAGAAATATTGCTTTCAAGCAAATATAGACTTTATAATAATCTTATTGTAAATCCAAAATCATCATGATTTATCGCACTTTAAAATAATAATATAAAGAATAAAAATAAAACCAAAATTTACCGATATTGATTTTTCTCTCGTGGACAATGGAGACATAGCATATGACCGAGATAGCTTCTCATAATCCCTTTATATCACATCTCTTTCCAAGCCATTTAAGCATATCATGTAAAACTCAAAACACGGTTAAAAATATTAACTTTTACCAAATAAAATGACATAAATAATAATATGAAAAATATCAAATATAATCATATAAGTAAAAGTATGAATAAGCATACCGCTAATTAACCCTTTTAGGAATAAGAGAAAATACACGTAATTTACACCAAACGCAACCTCTTCGTCTTTTTCGATTCGTCTTTTGGTTGTGAGAAGCCACAAATTTATCTCTTTCCAATGTTCGGATAAAATCAAACATACTTCCAAAATTTTCAAAAAGTAAAACAAAGTTAAAATATAAAGAGAAAGACAATCGGAAACTAAAAAAAATAAGGAGAAAAAAAAACTTATCTTTGGTTTATTCTATAATCGAATTCTCCCCGGTAACTTCTTTTGAATTATAACGATGAAGACCTCAGTTGATTAGAGTCTTGTGCTGATAACGTGTTGTGAATAAAATAAAGAAGAACAAGAAGAACAAAGAGATGAGAGGAAGAGGGAGATTTGTATTATTCTCAAAAATATAGAATTGTATACAATGCCTTCAATGAATCATCTATTTATAGGCATAAGAAGTACATAATACATTAAACTCTAATTCATAGAGATAATATTCCTAATAATAAATAAATCAAACTCCTTTGATAAAGTTCTAATCATGATAGACATCCACATAGATAAATATTCATAACACAATATATTTTATTATATTTATTATGATTATTTTTTATTATTACCACCTTCGTTATTTTTATTACCATATATTTATTTTTTCTATTACAACTATTTTATTATTTTTCAATAATTAAATTTATTTGTAGTTATTATTATGTCATAGTAATTTGTAATTTATTTTTTTATGATTTTTAATAATTTATTTAATTTACTCTCAATATTTATTATTGGTAGGTGAACTACCAAGTTCAAATTTTTAAATCCGTCACTAATAAGATTGCTGATTCTATTCGTGAAACAATAGCTCTTAAGTTACATAAATAAAGTATAGATAAAAATGATACAGTCAATAATCAACTTTATATAAGCTGGGAATCTTGTAATTCCCCTAATTCTTCTCTCTCTTGTTGTAATTCTACTACTTTTACTTGTATAAATTAAACACACAGTTTATCTAAAAAAATTTTTATCCTATTAAATCAAATGATAATTAATACTCTCACAATTTTTATCCTTTATTGATTATTTTTGGTTAATTTTTTTTAACTTTGACTCATAATTATTTAAAATGTATCATTGATAAAAATATAAAAAATATATTTTAAAAACCTCTAATCGAGTAGTTTTCAAATATATATTTTATAAAATTTAATTATTTAATATTATAATTAAAGTTTAAAATTTTTAATTTTCAAAAAATTAACAAAGGACAATTTTTCATAAGACGGAGGAAATAAAAGGCTAAAATAATTTGAATTTACTATTGAGGGAAAGCAATAGCATCTTATTTGAGATTTGAATGGAGATATTGCAGGAACTGTTTAAAGATGGATGGTTAAGAAAGTTGGGTGGTGATTAGACGTGTCTATGTTTTCCATTTGTTAATTTATTATTGTGATTAGAAATTTGATCAAATTGGCCAGAAATGTTTTAGCTGTCTTTGATATGGATATGACACTTGCTAGTTTCACTAACGGACATATCATTCCATTTGGAAGTTGCCGGGTTTGTTTAATTTTTTTAACATTTTAATTATATTATAAGATAATATTTTAATTTAGATAAACTTACACACATTTATAAAATTTATTATTTAAACCGAAATTATTTATGAGGAATAATAATATCTTTTACTATTAAAACTATTTAATAGATTCATATAACTCACTTTTAAAAGACTTAGATCAATGTGCTCAGATCATTCTTATAAAATTTACTGTTTAAACTCGAGAGGAACAACACTATTTTTTATTATGGTAACCATTTAATAGATTCATGTAATTTTAAAAGGCTTGTCAACCGTTTTTAGAACAATCGGTTAAAATTCCTCCCTTAACACCTTCTCTTGTCCTCTAAATTATAAATTCAATAGTCATTAATTAGAATTAATTTTCACTCCCCTCATCTAGTTAAGAATCGTTAAAAAGAAAGGTTATATCAATATGTTATAGAAATTAACGAATTCTAATAACACAAATTGATTGTTTTTAATTAAAATTAATAATTTATTGACCAATAATTATTATAAATATGATTGAACTAACTTAAAATTAAAAGAATATTTTTAGGGAAAACTACACCATTGACCACCAAACAAATTGAGGATACCTACTTGGACCACCGAACTATAAAAAACGCCAATCAGACCACCGAACTTATAAAATCAACCTATTTTGATCACTGCCGTTAAAAACCTAACGGTGGAGTGACGGAACTGCCACGTGGCAATTGACGAAAAAATTTAAAAATTACACATTTGGTCCCTATTATTTACACATTCTTTCAATTTAGTCCTAATTTTAAATTAATAAAATAATAAATTATTTAATTAAAGTCCTCCAATAAGGTGTTGACACGTGTCACTGCCAATTTAGAGGAGAAAAATAATTTTCTCTCCTTTGCATTTAGCATGAATTGAACCTAGGTCTCTAGGATGTAAAGCTCATGGCTTTGCCACTACACCAAGCACAACCTTGTGCTATAATTCTCCAGATATAATATATAGCTCTAAGTAGTTTCCACATTTATAAGCCAAAAGCTCAAACCTTAAACACTAATTTCATATATATATATATATATCTCAAACCCTAAACTCTAACCCTAGATATTTCAAATTAATTTCACGTTAAATATTTCAAATTAAACCCTAAACACAAACCCAAACCTTAAACCCTAAAATTTTCAAATTATTTCCATGCTAAATATTTAAAATTAAACCCTAAATATTTCAAATTAATTTCATGCTAAATATTTCAAATTAAACCCTAAATATTTAGCATGGAATTAATTTGAAATTTTTAGGGTTTAAGGTTTGGGTTAAGGGTTTAGGGTTTAATTTGAAATATTTAACATGAAATTAATTTGAAATATTTATGGTTTATGGTTTAATTCGAAATATTTAGCGTGAAATCAATTTAAAATTTTTAGGGTTTAGGGGTTTAGGGTTTAATTTAAAATATTTAGCGTGGAATTAATTCAAATTTTTAGGGTTTAAGGTTTGGGTTGAGTGTTTAGGGTTTAATTTGAAATATTTAGCATAAAATTAATTTGAAACATTAGAAAATTTATGGTTTAATTTGAAATATTTAACGTTAAATTAATTTGAAATTTTTAGGGTTTTGGGGTTTAGAGTTTAATTTAAAATATTTAGCGTGGAATTTATTTGAAATGTTTTGGGTTTGGGGTAATTTGAAATATTTAGGGTTAGAGTTTAGGGTTTGAGATTTATATATATGTGAAATTAGTGTTTAAGGTTTGAGCTTTTGGCTTATAAATGTGGAAACTACTAAGAGGTATATATTATATCTGGAGAATTTTAACATAAGGTTGTGCTTGGTGCAGTGGCAGAGCCATGGGCTTTACATTTTGGAGACTTAGGTTCGATTCATGCTAAACGCAAAGGAGAAAAAATTATTTTTCTCCTCTAAATTGGTGGTGACACGTGTCACCACCTGATTGGAAGGGGAAAATAAATTAATAAAATCAAATATAAATAATTAAAATTCTCCAATAAGGTGTTGACACGTGTCACCACTTAATTAAATAATTTATTATTTTATTAATTTAAATTAGGACTAAATTGAAAGAATGTGTAAATAATAGGGACCAAATGTGTAATTTTTAAATTTTTCCGTCAATTGCCACGTGGCAGTTCCGTCACTCCACCGTTAGGTTTTTAACGGCGGTGGTCAAAATAGGTTGATTTTATAAGTTTGGTGGTCTGATTGACGTTTTTTATAGTTCGGTGGTCCAAATAGGTATCCCTAATTTGTTTGGTGGTCAGTGGTGCAGTTTTTCCTATTTTTTATACGTATGATACAATTTTTTTTTACAAAATCCTTTATCATTTTAATAACAAAAATTTAATTCTTTAACTCTAAAACTCTAGAATTTAAACTCCATGTTTTAATTATAGACCCTTAATTTCAAACCCTACAAACTAAATTCCTAAACTCTAAACTATTTCATAACTTCTAAAACAGAAAGGTTTGTGTAAACTTTTAGTTTACACATGCTTGTCAAATTTAGGGTTAAAAATTTAGTTTAGAGTTTATGAGTCTAGGTTATAGTATTTAGAATTTATCATTTGATGTCAGAGTTTAGTTAGAGTTTAGGGTTTAAAGTTTAGAATTTAAGGGGTTAAGGTTAATGATTTAACTTTTAGATTTAAAGAAGATTGTGTAAATTTTTTACACTGTCTGAATATCAAAATATAATTCAATTAAAACTTATTTAAACATAAATAAAATAAATTTGAACAAAATTTATATAAAATGAGATTTAAATCATAATAAAACTCATAAATATTTAATTTGTTATTTAAATATTTAAGTCAATGTTTTATCTATTAAATTCTGGTTCCTATTTTATTATTTATACAATATTTAATTTGAAATATCTCTTCAAAAATTCTACTTCCGTCCTATCTAAAATGTACTCTATTCAGCCAGATATATACTAAAAAATGTCTCTAACATTTGATTTAGTAGTTATTTTGGTCCATATTTTTTTAATTAATTTAGTCCTATTTAAAAAGTGACTTGACAGAATTACACGACAGTAGAATAAAATATTTTATATTTTATACAATTTTATAAAATTATTTTTTGGTTGACGTATATGTTCATTTTGTTAGTGTTAGTTGACTAATAATTTTCATTCACAAATAAATATTTTAACCTAAAATAAAATATTAAGGCTTTAATTACTTAAAAAATAAAGACATAACTAATTATTTAATCAAAAGTTAAGGCATTTTTTTGCCATCTAATAGATACAATCGTACCAGGATTATCAAAGATATCAATATGTCTATCGTTGAGCATTTTCTTTTCTTTCTTTTTTTCTTAAAAAAAAAGATCAAACTTTCTTAAAAATTAAAACTATGAGCCATGGGAACAACAAAGTTGCCTCAAAACCCACAACAAACCTTTAGAATCGTAGAAAACATAGGCATAGCCAAGAACAATTCAAACCCAAATCAACCCACTTGGTCTTGCATCATTAAAAACCATCTTTCTCAAGGAACTCCCGATCAAGTGCTTTCTTTACACACCCAAATACGCCAACATGGACTCTACATTTCAGGCCTTGTTCCTCTGATATTCAAGGCATGTGCTTCTGCTTCAGCCCAAACTTATGGGAAATCTTTGCATGCTGAGTCAATAAAATTTGGGGTATTCACCGATTTCCATATCGCCTCTTCATTGCTGACCATGTACTCGAGATGCAACAATTTGACTGATTCCCGGAAGGTGTTTGATGAAATGCCCGAGAGAAATGTGGTGGCATGGAACGCAATGATTGGTGGGTATTTGAAAAATGGGGATAGAGAATCTGCATTGAGTTTGTTTGAAAAGATGGACATTGGAAGAAATTCAGTGACTTGGATCGAGATGATTGATGGGTTTGCAAAGAGTGGAGATACTTTAAGAGCAAGGCAATTTTTCGATAAAGTTCCATTAGAGTTAAGTAACGTGGTGACGTGGACAGTGATGGTTGACGGGTATAATGCAAATGGAGAATTAGAAGCTGCGAGGGAGCTTTTTGAAATGATGCCGGAAAGGAATTACTTTGTTTGGTCATCAATGATTTCTGGGTTTTGTAAGAGAGGTGATGTTAAGGAAGCAAGGAAATTTTTCGATCGAATTCCGGTTAGGAATTTGGTGAACTGGAATTCGATGATTTCAGGGTATGCACAAAACGGATTCTGCGAGGAAGCTTTGGAAATGTTTAGGAAAATGGAAAATGAAGGTTTCGAACCCGATGAAGTTACCATCACAAGTGCTTTATCTGCTTGTGCACAGTTAGGTGAATTAGATGTTGGAAAAGAAATCCATTATCGTATCAAGACGAAGGGAATGAAGGCTAATTGGTTTGTTTCGAATGCGTTATTGGATATGTATGCAAAATGCGGGGATTTAGGCCAAGCGAGGTCGATCTTTGAAGGAATGAGTCATAGGAAAACCGCCTGTTGGAATTCCATGATATCGGGTTTTGCCATTCATGGAAAGGGAGAAGAAGCTCTAGAATTTTTCAAAAGAATGGAAGAGTCAAACGAGATGCCGGACAACATCACTTTCCTTTCGGTCCTATCAGCTTGTGCCCACGGAGGGTGTGTAGATGAAGGGATGGAAATTTTCTCCAAGATGGAGACTTACGGTATCGTAGCAAGCATCAAACATTACGGTTGCTTAGTCGACCTTCTGGGGCGTGCTGGGCGATTGAAAGAAGCTTTCAGTTTAGTCAAGAAAATGCCGGTGAAGCCGAATGATGTCGTTTGGGGGGCTCTGCTCGGCGCTTGCAGGATTCATATGGATACTAACATGCTAGAACAAGTGATGCAAGAAGTTGGTGGAGTGGACAATGACTTGGATTCCGGGGACAATTCACATCATGTGCTGCTGTCAAATATCTATGCAGCTTCAGACAGATGGGAAAAGGCTGAGAAAATGAGGATGGCAATGGTGAACAAAGGGTTTCACAAGACTCCTGGCCTCAGTTCAATTATACCCAACCTTATGGAGCTGCAAATTACCTGATCTTAAAACTTTGATCGTGAATTAAATATACACAACTTTTATTATGATTCGATTATACACATTTAAAATGATAAATATATCAATTCATTTTTACAAAACTAAAATTTTATGTATTTTACAAAATGAAGATATATGTATTACATTACAGTACATATTTCATCAAATTTTATGTATAATTTTGGAGATTTGTCTCTAATATTTAGGGTAAATTACACCCAAAGTCATTTAATTATGAGTTTGGTAATAAACATATTACTTTTTTCTTCTTCTAAAAGTTACAAACATGACACTTAATTAATATATCAGTATAAACTTTTATTTTGTCATTATAATTGAAATATGTGTCTAATGTGCCATAGTATAATAATATTTTTAGTCCAAAAAATATATATGTTCTATTAATTTAGTCTTCTTTTTGTGATACAGTCAAAGTAAATGATCCACCGAATAAAAGCAATAGTTAGATAATAGTATTATGTCAAAAAGCAACAACAAGTTATTGTTAAACTGTTATTATACCAAGTAGGGGTGTTCAAAAATATCCGATCCAATTATTAGATATGAAAATTCAGATATCTGATCCGATTTTTATTTTCGGATTGAATATTTGATCCGATTTTAAAATTTTCGGATCGGATACGGATCGCAATATTTCAAGTTTCGGATTGTCCGAAAATTCAAAATTTCACGAATATTAATCTTGTTATATTTAACAATTTGACACGTCTTATATCTGAAAATTATTTTTTAAAAAAATTTTCATAGATCCGAATCTTGTTATGTTTAGCAATTTGTTGTTTGTTATATCGAAGCTCCGAAATTTTCATAAATACGACCTTCAAATTCGAAAAAATAGTTAAATCAAATTATATATTTGTATAATCGGATATCCGATATTCGAATACCTGAATATTCAATTTTTTCGAATCGGATACGAATCACTATATCGTCAATCCGAAAAACAAGATATCCAAAAAAAGAATCGGATCGAATCAGATCAGATCCGATATCCGATAATGAACACCCCTAACACCAAGAAAGTAATATAGCATTTCCAAGAGAAGAACAATTATGGCACGTCTATGCCTTATGGCATGCTTCTGTGGCTATTTTTGCAGGTTTTTAGTGTTCGTACTTGACCTTCACATCGCTTGTCTCTGATTCATGTTTGTTGGTGACCACGTAGAGTTTGATCCTCTTTTGGGTTATTTGTCGATGTAATCTATAGCGAATCGTCGTTTTTGAGAATAAGCGTGAAAGGTTGTTGTCAATTTTAAGAATTTTTCCTAGCTTGTATTTTGATAATTCCTTAAGGACCATTCCTACAATAGACTGTAGAGATTTTCTTTGGTACAAAGAAGAAGTGTATGATTTGACTGGTGTAACGTTTATTTTTTTTTTTTAGATTTATAATTTTTTGTTGTTGTTCTTTTGGACGTTATAAAATCTTTATTATGTTTATGTTCAGATTTTATTCTATTTATCAATAAATTGTCTGATTATTCATAATAAAAAGTTTGATTAATGTGTAAAAAAATTGAAAACTTAATTTTTTTCTGGACAATCGAAATCCTAATTGATATGAAAATTTGAGAATCGAACAGAATAATAACGAGTGATTATTATTTTTTATATAAAAAACTTATTTTGCTACTCCTTCAAACATATGAATTAATAATTTTTTGTGGACATAAATTGTTTATTTAGGAGGTTTAGAATTCTAATTATAAATAACATGCTAACAGTTACTGAAAGTAGAATTCTAAATATAAACACGACCGTAATAAATCCACACGTACACCAGAATATATTCTCACCTATAGTAAAACCTGATTTCTGATAATCAATAATGTATGGGTACAAAGGAATGTGACTCTAAATTTTTTAAACAAAGACAAAATTTAAATTTTAATATTGTAAATAAAGCAAATTAAGTCATGAGAGTTGTTTTTATAACAGTCCTTGTTGTAATAGTTATCATAACCTTAATTTTGCCATTAAAACAAAGGAAAATTTTACAACGTGCGACGAACATTGATGAACATCATTAATGATGAACACCGATGAACACTATTAAATTAATTAATTAAGATTTAAAATTTCAAGGACCCATCATACAATTAATAATTATTTTAAAAATTCAATTAAATTATTTTTTATATATATTACAATTTTATTTTTTAATAAGGGTAAACTATATATTTAGTACCTCACTTATTTCCGTATTTCTATTGAACCCTCATTATTTAATTATTATTTCAATTTGATCATATTCTTTATAAAAAAAATAATTTAACCCTCAACCTAAAACCTTAACTATTAAACCTTAAACCCTTAAACTCTTAAACATATACCCTAAACCATATATCATTAAAAATAATTTCACAATCATCGATTCAATTCAATTCAATGAATCGTTGAATTCTCCTAAAAAATTAATTAAATTATTTTTCATATATATCAAAATTAATTCTAAGAGACTCGAGTTTAATTTTAGGAGATTCGAGTTTAATTAATTTACGATCAAACACATATTCGACAGAATACAATACATCTCAAACATTACATTGTTCCTAATATAATGTTAACAACGATCACTAATCTTCTACGCTTCAAGAGCGTTTCAAAGGCATGGTGCTCTTTGTTTGACGATCCAGATTTTACCAAACTTCACCTCTTCCATAACCTCAAAACCAGCGCCAATATCTCCCTTGTTCTTCGAGGCCTAGACGGCGGCCTCTTCTCTGCCGACAAGGTTTTGATACGAATAAATTCATGTGGTATGATCTATAAAGCAGAAGGGTTGAGAATGAAAGGAACCTTAGAGGTGTTCCAAGGGACCTAGGAGTGGAAATATTGGTCAAGAGTCAAGAAGAAGCAGAACAAGAGGTTATAGAGACGATTGGGAAGAGAGAGTGGTGGCATGGAAATCGTAAACCAGAAAATGTGAAGTGTCTCTTATGAAATCGAACAAGAAGGTGCGAGGACTGATTTTGTGTTGTAAATGGACGGTTGATGATATGCTGGAAGAACTATTATTTTGTTGAATAGTATGAACATAACTGAGGTTTTTAGTTTTCATGACTTGAATTTGGTGTCTCTTGATAATTTCAGTATTTGCTGGTAAATTTCGTTGATGTTTGAGGTTAGAACGAATCCTGCAAACGGTTGAGATTTTGATACCTCAAGTTGAAGGAAGGTATCATCTCCGGTAGACGGGATTCGAGCTGGCTATCAGCTACATGAGATAGACCCCAAATTGGTTGGTGTGTCTGTAAGAGGCCTTTTCTGATTTTGTTAATTTTGCAAGGACCTTGGCTGTGGTGTTGAGAGTTGAGACTTGAGAGTGAAGCACTTGTGAAACAACACAGCTCCAATAACTACATTTTTTATCTCCAGGCTACGTGAGTCAAGTATGGAGGCAATAACCATTCTTTTTCTTTCTTTTTCGTTTATTTAATTAATCTGTATCGAGTATTGTATATTGTAAAGGCTCACTATGGGGTGACTCTTAGTTTAATTTGTCTCATTTACAAAAAAAAAAAACAACGATCATTAATTTTCACAACACATTGAGCGCTACTCAAAACGAGCGATAAACGATAACTATTCCGTCGATGATGTGAAATTATTTTTAAAAGTATATGGTTTAGGGTATATGTTTAAGAGTTTAAGGGTTTAAGGTTTAATAGTTTAGGGTTTTTGGTTGAGGGTTAAATTATTTTTTATAAAGAATAGGATCAGATTGATATAATATTTAAATAATGAGGGTTCAATAGAAATACGGAAATAAGTGATGTACTAAATATATAGTTTATCCTTATTAAAAAATAAAATTTTAATATATATAAAAAATAATTTAATTGAATTTTTGTAAAATAATTATTAATTGTATGATGAGTCCTTGAAATTTTAAATCTTTATTAATTAATTTAATGATGTTCATCGGTGTTCATCATTAACGGTGTTCATCGATGTTCGTCGCACGTGGTAGACTCATCCTTAAAACAAATCATAATATACATGAATTCAAACATTAGATCCTTCAAGCAAGTTGAGCTTTATTTTTTAAAATTTAGGTTTTAATATGCAGCAGCTGAGGAAAGGAAAGTTTCACGTAAACTGCAGTGTTTTCAACCTGTCACGCATTCGGGAACTTTCAATGCCAATTCTCGTGTAGGCAGCCTGCAATCAAAATTCAAAACATCCAACCAATTACTCGTCCAGACATTTGATGTTTACAGGTCCATGTATAAACAAAACAAATGGATCAAAACCTGAGAATGAAGTGAAAGAAGGATCCTATTGCCATCATTGTGGTGACGATATTGCACAATGCTATCGTCGTCCCCGTCCCCACGATCAGATTCACTTCCATGGTCGATTCCGAATCCGTTATTTTGAGAACCGGGGATATTATCGTTTCATCTCCGGCAGCTCGCAGCTCCTGTCTGCTCAGCCCTTCCAGTTGCACTTTCCTTCTCTTGAGTTCCTCCACATGTTCTTGCAGTTGTTTCACGTGAACCGTGGCATGCTCCACCGATTCGGGCATCGACATCTACAACATTTATAGATGAGTAAATATGAGTGTAAAGTATTTGTATATTTGATAAATGTCACAGTTAGATTAAAGAAGTATATATAGGATTATGTAATATATAGTTAAAGATGAGATAAAGAATAAAGATAAGGTATACGAGAGTTTTAAACTAATTAATATTTATCTCTAATACAGAAAGAGCTGGGAAATGAAACCTTTGTCGGGTGAGGAGGAAGGAGACTAAAGAGCCTCGAAAAGAGTTCTCTCAGTTGTGATCTTCGTTCTCTTTCGAACAAATTCCGGTTCGTTCTCGATAGTGATTTCGGATTGGGCCGATCTGCCATGGTTCTGTCGAGTGTTATATCTGTTTCTAACCACTCACACTATGGAGATAACAGCGCATGATAGTGCAACCTATATGCTGGTATTCTTATATAGAGCAACTACTCATGGAATCTTCTCATGTCTCCACTGCTCAAATCGATGACAAAACATAGTAGCTGGCGCCACAAATATTGCGAACTTAGGACAGTACACGCAAAGACTTTGGGACAAAAATCCACGAATAGGAATTTTCTGTCTTTTTTATGCCCTTTATTTATATCCTTGTATTAAAAATTCAAATTTAAAATTTATGGTTAAAGTTTAAGGTTATAGTGTACGGTTAGAGTTTAAAAAATTCGGGGAAGAGTGTATTTTTTAGGGTCTAGGGTTTTAGGTTTATGAGTTAGAATTTAGGGTTGTGGCTTAGAATTTAATTTTTAGGGTTGAGGCACAACAAAGGGGCAAAGGGTTTTACTCTCTTTGCCCAAAATTAAAAAAAAATTAAATTCTAAGACTTAACTCTAATTTCTAAATCTTAAATTATAAATTTTAAAAATTACATCCACCTAAAACTTAAACTTTTAGTGTGAAAATAAAAATAAAGATAAAAAATATTTCTATTATTGATAATGATAGATGTTGACTGCAATAATTACACAAAGTAATGATATAGTATGTTAACATGCACTTTATGCATGAATGATAGGCGACAGAAGTTTCTGTGATTTTAGCGGCAGCAGAAATCCGTCGGGGCTTTCAAACTTAAATATAAAAGGAAAAATTACATGGGTGATCACCCAACTATCGTTCTTTTTCTGTTTTGATCATCAAACTATTTTTTTGTTAAAATAGTCACTAATGTTACTTTCCTTTATATTTTGGTCACTCGCAGTTAAAGAACTAACGGTGATGCTGAGGTAGATTTTTTAAAAATATTATTTTATTATTTTCTCTCTCTTCTATATATATTATTTTAATTTTTTTATTCAAACCAATATGGTAGTGACACGTTGTCACCTTAGCAAACAAAATAAATTAAATTTTGTGGAAGGAGTACAGAGCATGCAGGTGAGTTAGCCGAAGGGCTAAACCCATAGATGTTCATAATTTACCATAAATTAAGTTTAAATTAAAAAAATAAACCCAAAAACTAAAGAAAATTGGAAATAAGTAAATTGCAAAGCCTAGGATTCAAAATCACAGCCCACCACACGGAGGGGACAAGAACAAACCAAATATGCTAGGCCAAGATTTGATTTAATTTCACTAAAGTTTATATTTAACGTATATTAAGTTATTAATAACACAAAATAAAATATTTAAATTAAAAGAGTGATTCGTACACAAGACATCGTTAATAAAAAATAAATATTTAAACACTGTTGGTAATACTTAAAGGTGTTACAAAGGAAAAAGCCTATATCCCATATTGGTTGGGAAAATGGCTTGTGAAGGGTATTTATACCCATGCATGTTTCACCCCTCCCTTGTTGAGTGAGAAAGAACAAGAGACATCTTTGATACGTCTGCGCGCGGGTATTGTCTTTTTGAAGAAAATTCGTAATAAATTTTCTTAAGAACAAAAGATCATGTGAAAGAATTTTTTTCTACTTATTTATAGGCTTTGAAAAATTGTTCGAATTCGGAATTTATTTTTTAATTAAACTCGAATTTGAACGTTTTGATCCAGTACCGATTTGTTCGAATATAAACAACCTATTTATTCGAATTTATTCGAATATAAACGGTATGTTCTAGTGTTGAATTTAGACTGTTTTTCTAGTCAAATTCATGTGTTGTTACTGGATGATTATTGCAAACTTAATATGCTGTTATGAGAGCTATTATTGCAGCTGTTACAACAGGTTAATTCTGCAGTTATACAATGATTTATTTAGACAGTGAAATGACCATTATGTCCATGATGACCAGCCTATAAATAGAGTTGCTTTATGCAACATTAGCATGCATCAAACACACAACAAACACTCTAAAAAAGCTCTATGCTTTCCTCCATCGTCTGAAGTAGCAGTACCGCCGTTGTTTACTCTAGAGTCGAGTGTACGATTCTTGGAGTGTCCGTGTTCACCTCGAGGGACATTCTGCATGTGAAGCGACTACAATGTTCGGGGCAGATTTGTTTCTAAGGCAGTAGCCAACATACCACGACACGGTTCATCTTGTCTTATTTTTTGAATTTTATTATTTTTAGTCAGTTTACAGTCATTTTCACCAATAAACACCAAGTTAAACTAATAAGTTGTAGTATTTTTAACTTAAATTATATTTAACTAATTTTTGATTAAAATTAAAAATTAACTAGATTTAATTTTTTTCTCACTTTGTTCAATAATGAAAAAATTAATTAAATAATTATTTATTTTTATAAAATGAATATTAAATTATTACAAATTAAATTAACAATTTTTATTTATGATAGAATATAAACTTTTAAATTTTATTTATTTATTATTTTTAATTGATTTAAAATTAGGTTCTAAATATTTTTTAATAATATGAATTTTATAAATAAATATTATTAATTTAAATTTTAAGATAATTTAATATTAATTTGAATTTTAATCAAAATTTAGTTAAATATAATTTGAGTTAAAAGTATCACAATTTATTAGTTTAACTTGGTGTTTAAATATTTATTTTTTTTATCAACGAGGTCATGTGTTCGAATTACTATCTTATTTTAAATATTTTATTTTGTGTTGTTGGTAACTTAATATACATTAAATATAAACTTTATTGGAATTGAATCAAAATCTTTATCTAGCACATTTGGTTTGTTATTATCCCTTCCATGTCTTGGGTTGTGGTTTTGAATCCAGCCTTTGCAATGTACTTATTTCCAGTTTTCTTTAATTTTTAAGTTCATTTCTTTAGTATAGAGTTAGTTTATGGTAGAATATGATCATATATGTGGTTTAGCCTGTGGCTAACTCACCTGCTCTATACCCTTAGAGATGTGGGTTTAACACCTAGTGTCCACAAATTTTGATTTATTTTGTTTGTTGAGGTGGTGACACATATTGGTTTGAATAAAAAAATTTAAAATAATATACGGAGGAGAGAGAAAATAATAAAATAGTATTAAAAATATTTGAAAATCCACCTAAACATCACCGTTAGTTTTTAACGGCGGGTGACCAAAATGAGAAAGGAAAATAACGTTAGCGACCATTTTGACAAAAAAATTAGTTGGGTGACCAAAACAAAAAAAAGGTGATAGTTGAGTGACCACCCGTGTAGTTTTCCCAATATGAAATTGGTTTTCCTTGCATAATGTTTTGGTTAAACTACATGGTTGGCAACCCATTTTTCACAATTTTTTTTGGTCACCAAAAAAGTTTTCAAATTAATCATAGCCGTTAAAAATTATTTTTATTTTAGTCACTCATTGTTGAATTGGCTAAACTTTTGTTTTCACTTTAGTCATTCATGTTAGACTTTGTTTTCATTTTAGTCACTAACATTACTTTATTGTTGAAGATGACTTTGTTGGATATTGATGCTAGAAAATAGCAATGATACCTTCAATTGCGAGCTATTCAAGTTGTGAGAGGGGCTTAGCCCCCTATTTCCACTCCACTCTTTCATTTTTTATTAGTAGAGATATATTATATTTCCAAGACAGATGCCATGATTCGAATCCACACAAAGTGGAAGCAACGTGATCATTCTTGACTAGGGGTGTAAACGAGCTGAGTCGAGCTTGAGTAGTGTTGAGCTCGACTCAGCTTGTTAAGAGTTCGAGTCAAATTTGAGCTTGAATAGTTTTTAACAAGCCTGAATAATCTAAGCTCGACTTGGCTCATTAAGAACTCGAGTCGAGTTCGAGCTTGAGTCAAGTTCAATCGAGTCGAGTGTTGACCGAGTTTTGACCGAGTTGGACTCGAGTAGCTCGCGATCTGTCTCGTCTCATTTAAAGCCCAATTAGGAAAATTTAGAGTTTATAGGTTTTGGTTGTTGGATTTAGAATTTAGGATTTAGATTTTAGGGTTTATGTTTTAGGATTTTAGGTTTAGGAATTTAGATTTTAAAATTTTAAAAAAATAAAAAAAATTAGTATATTATATTTTCGAGTAGCTCGCGAGCTTTTCGAATCGGGTATCGAGTAGCTCGGCTTCTTAAGAACTTGAGCCAAGTTCGAGCTCGAGTCAAGTCCAATTGAGTCGAGTGTTGACCTAGCTTTGACCGAGTCGAGCTCGAGTATCCCGCGATCTATCTCGTCTCATTTACAGCCCTATCCTTGACCACTCGGTCTTGGTCAATTAGTGGATCTCTATTTTCTCTTTGATTTGTATACTCAGTTTAAAAATTTTATAAAATAATTATGAATTTCCCTTCACTTTTCAGGTAAATTATACTTGTCCTCCTTAAGTTGGTATCCTGGTTACGTCCCTTGATACCTTCTTTATGTTTTCACGGGCCTCCAACCCATGACTGAGAAGGCCACACACCAAGGGGCCTTTGCTAGCACACAAAGTGCTTCACCCGACCAAGGGACTCGGGCTAGAATCCTTCACGCACACCATGGGGCGGAGACAAGCACCCCACGTGCTGCCCACGAGAAAAGGACCCGAGGGAGCACGTCCATCGCACTCAAAAGGGCCCAAGCGCACACCCTCCATGCTGCCCAAGCCATGAAGCCCGAGTCAACACCCATTATGCACCCTCGGGGACCTAAACGAGCCCCATTCGAGTTACCCACGACCCTAGATCCCAAATCTGCATCCAACAAGCCAACAATGAGGTTTTGGCCAAGAGAATCGGGCCTATCAATGCCCAATCCGCCCAAGAGACCAAGACCTTGGGAGAGAGCTCATCTTTTAACCAACTCACATGGAAAATATCCTTTCCAACATGAGTGCTACAATCATGCTATGAGTAGATATGATTGGGAGTGATTCTTCCCTAATATATTAGGCATGTTTGTAAGATCTGGACAAACTTTCCTTAGTTAGAGGGCGTATATCATGGGATGATCCTTAGCCCTTGGATCATTTCATCCTAGACCATTATATCGTAGGAGGTGAGCCTATAAATAGAGGCTTGCACTCACTTTGTAAATCATCTTCGATTCTTTGAGTTCTAGAGTAAAGAGTTTAGCATTTCTCTTCACCTATTGTTCTTTTTTCTTTTCCTTGTTGCCTCGTCTTAACTAATTTCCCACAAGCTTCCTCCATTTGAAGTTCTAAGCATTCTTACTTAGTGATTTTGAAGGCTGACTTAGTCTTCGACTAAGATCATCGACTAAGGCCGCACTGATCAGCTAGTCAGACTCTAGCCCCGTGACAAGTGGCATCAAAGCCAAATTCTGCACACAACTGAGTAAGAGATGACAAGCAACATATATGATGTCGAGTATGAGGGCTGCCGAGTGACACGACAGACAGACAAAGCCAAGAGGGCTAGTTCCAAGGACCGAATCACCACACTTGAGGACAAGTTTACCTGCCTTGAGAACGCCATGAACGATGCGAGAGATAGGCTCAACGTGGTTGATGTTCGCTTATGGGAGCTGGACGCAAAGGGTGACAAACTCAAGGAGGAGTTCCAAGGAGCGCTTGATGATTCCGTGGAACATGTAGATCAACAAGACGGTTCCCTCAAGGATGAAGTGATAGCACTCCCCACACTGACGGCAAAGAGAATGAAAAGCTATTTGCAAACAAAGGAAAAACATGTCGGGTCAAGTTTAATGTCCTAATGAAAGTGAAAAGGACACGAAAAAAAAGAAAAGGGAAAAGAAAAAGGAAAGGAAAAGGAAAAAAAAAGGGAAAAAGAGAAGAAATGAAAGCTAGAGTGCGGAGGAAAATTTGAAATAAATTCTTCAAATGAGGCATATGTCAGAAAAGGAAATGAACTCTAGGGTGAAAACTCAAAAATGGGCAGTCTAGACAGATCCAAGGAAAAAAGAATGAAGATTTCATCAGGAAAAATTGATTCTTGGTCTAATCACCCTTAAACATGTATTTGAGCCTATGTATCCTTTTCTTGGTAACCAGAGCCTAAGCCTACATTACAAGCCTTTAAAGACCATTTGGATCACACATAAATATATGAGAAAATGAGTTTGTCTTCAGAACACATTCCGCCTTATTGTGTTAACTTTCTTCAGGGACCTCAAAACTTCTAATGTCTGATTGAGATTAGGAAAGTGAGAAAATTAAAATTTGGGGAGTGTGTGAGCCAAAGAGAGCCACCTAAAAGCGGGACGCTATCTGGTTGATGGATTCTTGAATCATTCATACTATAAATTTTAGGGCACATCTGACTTTGC
The DNA here is from genome assembly GCA_958450335.1 of Hibiscus tridactylites. Taxonomy (NCBI): domain Eukaryota; kingdom Viridiplantae; phylum Streptophyta; class Magnoliopsida; order Malvales; family Malvaceae; genus Hibiscus; species Hibiscus tridactylites. Next base: position 78,705,492 of record OY288278.1, on the reverse strand, counting down.
CCTTTTCCTGTGTTTGCCATGATTTTTCCTTCTTTTAATTTTTATTACTAGTCTTTTTCGTGCATCTTACAAGTAGGTTGACCTAGGTTCATGAAAAAAAAAGATTTTTTTTGGTATTGATTCCAACTGTAGGGAACCGGGAACGACTGTTTTCATTCGCTTCATGGAATAATGAAGTGTCCGACAATTGAACCTCATTTTGAATGGGGGCACCACCTTGCATGAGAAGGTAAAAGAAAAACACATGTGTTGAAGAGTTTTTAAGTGGATCGTGTTGTCAGGCAAGATCCGCACATAAGATGTAAGACCCCAAAAGTATGAAATGGGAATAGAATTGCGCCTAGTGGGCAAACTGCGCCACCAATTGGGGCAATTTATGTTGACCAAAGGTTCAAGATCCTTGACTTTGATAGACGTGAGAAGAAGAGATTAAAGCGTCAATATCATTCAAAAACATTCTAGGTGGAGATTCCCCTACAAGCAATATGAAAACTCACCAGAAGCATTGAAGATGCTTACAAGTCTAAATATCTAAAACTTTCAGAGTCGCTCAAGAAGGTCTTTCACTTAATATTGATGTATCAACTACAATGATATTGGGATTTGTAGAAACATGGGGCATTCGCGTACGAAGACCAGATGTTTTCCATGAAGCAAAGATGTATAAAAAATAAGAATGGTGAAGACGACGCGCGCGGGATGGCTCTCCCTGAACCCTCTTGTTTGGATTTTAGGGGCTCGATTCGATCAATCAAATTAGCTCACCAAGTGGTGGAGAGGTGGATTTTTGGGTGGAAGGGTTGAGGAAGCTAAAATGAAAATAGACACAATGATTTATAATGGTTCGGCCTTCTAACAAGCACCTACATCCACTACCTTAGCTCCCCACTAAGGATTTCACAATCAATCCACTAATTGATTCGTCCCCTTTTCTAGGATTAGGAGGAAACCCTTACAACCGATCAAGCTTCTACCCCAAAGCCTTGATCAAAACCCTCTTTACAAAGAGACAAAGAAAGCAAACTTAAAACCCTCTAATAGGTGTTTGTTTGCACAATTAAGCACTCACCCAAAACCTAAAACACTTGAGCAAATTTGACAATTTTGGCTCACTAGTGTTTGTCTATACAAAGAAATGACAATTTAAGTACAAAGACAATTCTTGATCATTTGATGTTTGACAATTGAAGCATTAGCCTTCTCTTGATGCTTGGAGGTCCCTTTTATACTCCCAAATGAGTTTGTAGCCGTTACTAGCCGTTGGGGATGAATTGGAGCCGTTGAGGACTTTATTTCCCTTCATAAATGCTGTTTTGCAGCTACCAGTATCGATACACGTGGAACGGTATCGATACAGCCTTCTTGAGGAAATAGCCGTTGGGCTCTTGCCAGCACAGACGTATCGATACGCTTGAGGGCGTATCGGTACGGGTCCATATTTGAATAGCCGTTGGGGTGGTTGAACAGGGATCGATATGCTTACCTGGCATATCGAAACGATCCCGGTCCGTATCGATACACTAAACCCTTGTACCGATACAGGTTTTGACAGTGGCCAAACTGGGGCAAAAAGGTATCGATACGGGTACAACCGTATCGATACTAGTGCTCTGAAATCACAAGTTTGGCTGTTTAAAACATGAAAAATCTTTGCCAAAAACCTTTTAAAATGCCTCAAACATAATTTCAAGTTGTTTGGACTTAAAACAAGTTTTAAATTCTTTTCAAATTAGTCCAAAATATTTTTCAATTATTATATCAAAACGTTAGTTCTACAATCTCCCCCTTTTTGATATAATAAAACTAACTCGAAAAATTGTTTGGGATTCTCCCCCTTAAACTTTAAAAATGTGAATAATAGATTAAATGTATGAAATCAAATAAAGCTCCCCCTTATTCATTTGAAAATTCAATTTTTCAAACCACATTTCTCCCCCTTTTTGTTATATTAAAAAGAATTTAAGACATTTAAGTTCAAAATAACAATAGAGGTAAAAAGTTTTGACACAAATAAGAATTTGGTTTAAAAATGGCTCCCCCTTACTCAAAGCATCATCAAAAATGTTAGTCCATCATATATGATCATCTAGTTGAATAAACTAAAAATAAGACAAATTAATTCAAAAACAACTAGAAATTTTTACCAACACTTGAATCCAAGGGAGGATGTGAAGCCTTCCTTCTTCAAGTGTTCTTCCTTGTGTGTATGGAGCTCCCCCTCAATGTTTGACTTGTTGAACATCTCCATCACACCTACAATAGACAATCAAGTAATTTTTGGTATCCAAATTGCTTTGGATCCATAAACGTTAGTTGCACAAATTTTAGTCCCCTTAGGAATCCATTTTTCAATGTCATCCTTTTTAATTGAAGTACTAAGTCCTTTTGAGACCCAAATACTAAACGAGAATGACGGGTTAGCGCCAGAAGTGTTGGCGGTGATTAGAGTTCATTTTCTGAATAGTAAGGCCATTAAAATGGAATTAAATTCATAAACGGACAATAATTTTAAGCTCTATGTGAAATCGCAAAATCCGAATTTAAAACCTTTTGTAATCGACTAGGTACCAATTTTTGGGCGTTGTGGGGTGCTAACCCTTCCCCACACGTAACCGACTTTCGAACCCATTTTTGTGTTTTCGTAGACCAAAACCGTTGTTTTAGTAAAATAAAAAGATTTTATTAAAACGACTCGTTTTTAGGTGATCCAGTCACACCTTTTAAAAAGATTGGTGGCGACTCCATTGTTTTTGTTTTAAAAACGCCGAAACGCCTCGAAATAGGGTTGCGATAATGAGAATAAGGCGTTGGGACTAGACAGATTCAACTTCGACTTTTTAAAAAAAAATTGACATTTCTTGAAATAAAAAATCATGTTTTTCTTTGGGGATTTCTTCAAAGGCAATTTAAGAGATCGCTCGATTAATCATTCTTTCATTGCTTTAATCCCAAAGAAAAACTCTCCGAAACATATCGGTGATTATAGACCTATTTCTTTGGTCAGCAGTCTCTACAAATTATTGGCAAGAGTCCTATCCAAAAGGCTCTTGGGTTGTATCAGAGAGGTAGTGGGAGACAATCAATTTGTCTTTATTCCAGAAAAGCAGATTATAGATTGCTCTCTAATTACAAATGAGGTCGTGGATGATTTGAAGAGAAATTCGAGGGAAGCTATCGTAATCAAAGCTAATTTTAAGAAAGCTTATGACACCATGGATTGGTCTTTTTATTTTCCAACAAATGGGTTTTGGCTCGAGGTGGCGCGGATGGATCAAATTTTGTTTATCTACAGCTTTAATATCAGTTTTGATCAATGGAGTTTCGACTAACTCTTTCACTATAAAAAAGGACTAAGGCATGGTTGCCCTCTTTTTCTTATTTTTTTTAAAGTTATAACTTTATTCATAATAATAGACCATTAGCAAGGGCCTCATTAAAAAACCTCCCTAAACCTAGGTGGAGTAAAAAGAGTGCACCTTACTAATGGGGTTACACACAGATAAAACAAACAATTCTGCACCCTACATAAGGAAAGAACCGAAACATGGCAGCCAAAAATAGGCTTACAATTACAATTTCATTGCTTGCCAAGGCAAGCCTTTGGGCAACGTATGTGCAATGCCAGTGCAGCATTGAAAGCTTCTTCATTCCATGCTTTTAAGCCTTAATGCATTACCCACAAGCCTTCCAAATCAGTGTTGCAGCACATGCAATTCCCCTTTTTGCTAGTTTATCTACAGTGCTATTAGAATCTCTCGATATATCACATATAGACCAGGACAGTTTAGAACATATTCCTAAGCATTTCGTGATTAAGTCCTTAAATATATTAGGGGCAGAAACAAGCTGATTTAACCATTCAACACACAGTAAACTATCCGTCTCTACTATTAATTTGTACTTTCCTGCCCAAATCGAGTCATTGAACATCAACAAGGCTTCTTTTATTGCAAGCAACTCTGTAGTAGTGACATCCAAAACGCCACCCGACTTTAAGAACATGATCAAGGAATGGTTGTTGGAATCTCTTAGAATGCCTCTGATCCCTGCTCTTCCGAACCCCCCTTCGACAGCACCGTCAACATTGAATTTGAGAGAATTCGAAGGAGGTTTAGTCCACAAACTGGTGGTTCGTTCACCTTGGTCTGTAGAGATTAATTTTAAACTTTGTGGGCATCGAACAATATCATCATTGAAGGTTACCTTTAAGGGCCAAATTGCCTTGCATCACCATCCTATTCTTGTTAGGTAGATAATGAAAATTTCATTCACATCCACACGACTCCCTTTGAAGACCACTTCATTCTTGTATAACCACAACGACCACACACAACAAAAGAAACATATCTGCCAAACTAATTTCGACTTGAAGGGACAATAACCAGTAGCCCAAAACAATAGGAATGATTTAATATCTCCTGGAATAACGCAGTTTAAGTCCCACAATTTAAACCATTTACACCACATATTCCAGCTGACTTTACAGTGCAAGAAAAGATGACTTACAGACTCACAATGTTCCTCACACAGGGGGCAACTTACGGGTAGCTTCCTGGTCTGACATCGTTTTGAAATCTCGAGCTTTGTTGGTACTCTGCCCAGTACTAGTCTCCACACAAATGCTTCCACTTTTGGTGGTGCAATATTCGGCCAAACGAGCTTCCACACCTCTTCCTTACATCCAAGACCATTCCAACAATTATTATAATAGGATTTTGCAGTATATATGAAGTTCGAGTTACTTGTCCAACGAATGTAGTATTTTTTGATTTGCCTAGGTAGTACCTGCTAATAACCTCTAAGAAATGCTCTCACAATTCTTTCTCCCATTCAAACAGTAGTCTACGAAGCTGAATTCGCCACTCCCAAAGTTCATTTTCAAATCCGCCAAATTCTGATATTGTACCCACTTTTCTAACTCCAAGATCAAATATTCTCGGGAACATCACTTTTAAAGGGACTGTCCCTGCCCACAAATCTGTCCAAAATTGAATCTTTTCACCATTCCCAACAACTATACATATATTCTGTGTGAATGTATTATCAGAATCATTTGTTTGAGAAATTATATTGCGCCAAGTCCAGGACTTGCTCTGTTGCCTGTCATTCGAAGGCATCAAGGCCCCGACATTTTCGTTATATTTTGCCACTATAACTCTCCGCCAAAGGCTATCAGCTTCACACCCGAATCTACATAGCCACTTATTTAGAATGGCTCTATTTTTAACTTTGAAATTAACCAGACCAAGGCCACCACAAGACTTGGGGAGTACTAGCCTTTCCCAACTAACCTAGTGTATTGCTCTTTTCTCCAATGTTCCCCAAAGAAATTTAGCCACCAATTTAGAGATTTCAGAGTTAATACCTGCTGGAAGTGGGAAGAGTGACATGAAATAGATGGGAAGACTATTCAGAATGGACTTAATCAGTGTCATTCGGCCTCCAAAAGACAGCAGTTTCGATTTCCATGGAGTCAGCTTCTTTTTGATTTTTTCTACTATAGGCGACCAAAGATGATTCGAGTTTTTAGCCGCTCTGAGAGGGAGTTCCACATAGACAGCTGGAAAATTTTCAGGTTGGCAGTGAACTAGGGATGCCCAATAATCTATCCTTTGATCATCCACATTTATTCCTATTAGTTTTGACTTTTTCAAGTTTAGCTTCAAGCCTGCCGCTACTTCAAAACCTTTTAGGATTCTCACAACATTTCTAAATTGAGTTTCACCTGCTCCACAGAAGACTATAAGATCATCGGCAAATTGAATATGGGAGATTTCCATACCAACTTGCTCAATTTTGAATCCACTAAACAATCCTCGAGCAGTGGCTTTATTAAAAACCCCATTAAGTGCTTCCGCTACTAAATTGAATAACAATGGAGATAATGGGCATCCTTGTCTAAGACCACGCGATATGGCAAAAAGGGAGGTGGTGATCCATTGACTAAGACCGAGATGTAAGCAGTAGAAACACACAAATAAATCCATTGACACCAAGTTGACCCAAATCCCATCTTTCTCAAAATTGTAAACAAGAATCCCCAATCAACAGTGTCATAAGCTTTGTAGAAATCCACTTTGAAGACAATACATTCTAACCCTTTCCCCTTATGATGGTCGATAGCTTCATTAGCAATCAAGAAGCAGTCTAGAATTTGCCTACCAGGGCAGAATGCAAACTGTTGTTCCTCAATTAACTTATCAATCACCGATCCAAGCCTAGAAGCGAGAACTTTCACAAGCAATTTATAGACGCATCCCACTAGACTTATAGGCATGTACTCCTCTATCGAGCATGGGTTTTGAACCTTCGGAACCAGCACAATGAAGGAGTGATTGAATGATAACTCCTTTAAATCCCCTTGGTAGAATTTCTAAAAGAAAGCCAAAATTTCATCTTTCAATAAAGGCCAAAACTTTTTCAAGAATCCCATGTTGAACCCGTCAGGGCCCGATGCTTTTGAGGACTCCGTTGCACCTAGTGCAGCAAAAATTTCATGCTCCGAAAAATGTGCCTCCAAACCCGCTGCATCCTTTGAACTAATTTTCCTCAATTCACAGTTAAACTCTTTGATTGGTAAGGTATTTGACGAGTTGTAGATTTGTTTAAAGTGCAACTGTATCGCCTTTTTCACTGATGTTTGGTTATCAACAGTTCTATCACCAACTTTGATTGCCCCAATATAGTTTTTTCTTCTTCTTGCAGACGCCACTGAGTGGAAAAACTTTGTATTTCTGTTGCCATCAGTAACCCATTTTAGTCGAGATTTTTGGAGCCAATCTTGCTCTACTCTTCTCACCGAGTCCCACAACCTTTTTCTAGCCACTTTGAGCTCCGACAGATTGCCATTGTCCTGACAACCATTTAGAAGTTTCTTTTCAATCTCTACACATTTAGATTCCATTTATCTAATCACATCCTCATCATTTTCACCTCTTCTTAATACCCAATCTTTCGAAACTTTCTTGCACACTCGAAGCAACGCGTAGATTTCTTCCCATTTAGCATTCATACACGCTTCATTCACCTTGTTGATGTAAGCACCATCCTCTATTAAGTATTCAAACCATTTAAATGGTCTTGGACTACATGTTGTTTCCATAAAGGATAAGCTAATCGGGTTGTGGTCCGAGATGTTCTTTGGTTGTAGATTTTGTATTAAATCAGGTCAGGAACTCAGGACATCTTGCGAAACAAGGAACCTATCAAGCCTACAGAATGTTGGACTTTCCTTAAAGTTGGACCAAGTAAAACGACATCCAATTAGGGGGAGATCTATTAGCAACTCACCATCAATGAAATTAGAGAATTTCCTTATTGCATCCTTGTTTACACACGCACCAATTTTTTATTCACTTGTTCTGATCATGTTAAAGTCTCCACCCACTATTACCGGCACATTCAGTCCATTGATTAGGCTTCTCAACTCTTCCAAAAAATCTATTATGTCGCTAACTTCATAAGGGCCATACACATTCAACAAAGCACAACGAAATCCATTCTTTACAAATTTACCCAACAATATAATGTAGTTACGACCAGTTGTGCAAGCTTCACTTTCAAAGAAATCCTCATCCCAAATTGTAATGAGGCCTCCCACGGCTCTAAGAGAAAGGGAGAAAACCAGCTTGAAGTTATTTCTGTTTCCACACATCTGTCTCATGGTTTTACCATCTACCTTCTGCAATTTCGACTCTTGGATGAAACAAATGTTTGTCTTTATTTTCCACAGATTTCGCCTAACCATTGCTCTCTTTTCCACTCTACCCAATCCTCTAACATTCCATGAAACAACTAAAGATTTCTTCATGATACCGATTCGCTAAACACCCACACTAATCCAACGATTGACCTTCTAATTACTCTCCAGCTCAATAAATTTATTGAAAACTACCTCATTTTCTGCATCGAAGAAAATCCCCAAATTTTCACATACCTCAATTGTAGCCTTAGCTTCTTCAATTACTGCCGCCTCTTGATTCTTTCCCGATGAAGCACCTGCCTTCGATTGTTTTAGAGCAGAGGTTGAGGCTTTCCGATCTGTGTGCTTCTCCATCTCAGTAGTTCCAGTGGCTTGCTTTTTTCCCCCGACAACCTAGGGCTCTTCGGTTTGGTACCACTTAGAGTCACCCAGTTTTGAAGTTTTTCGAACTTTGATCTGAATGACCCAGTCCCAGAGCTTATATTTTTGTGAGTTTCCGAATATCTTGTTTTGACAGAATAAAGCCCAGTTACTTCATCATAGATGGGTTCTAATGAGACACTTTGGCCCGATGAACATATAGAGTTTGATTCTCCTCTTATGGGCACTTCATGCAGCACAACTCCCCCTTTTCCACACCTGGCCCTATCAGACTAGCACTCTTATTGGCCCGTTCGGAGTGTAAATCTTTGCCAAAGGCCTCAAGGGGCCCAAATGAGCTTTTGCTCACCGAGGCTTTTGTCATTCTCGATGCCACCTTTAGTTTTAATTGTTGAGCTGCTGTAATCAGCACGTGAGACATCATCATTGAGATGACCATAAGTGGCAGCTGGATTCATTAAATTTTCAACATTCTTCAAGATTTGGGAAACTACCCCCCCTCAACTTCTTTGCCCAGATTGGTCTATGCAAGGTCAATCTTTTTATATTATTAATAAAATTATTATTCTCTTCTCCCAATTAAGTTTAGAGGGATTTTTCTTAATGAGGCCTAATTTCTTTTTTAAAAAACTATTTAAGCTTACAACCTTTTTAAAGGTTATATTGATAAAAATTATCAACATAAAGGGCTAAAACAATAATTTCCTTTTTATAGTTGTTAGGTTAGCATTTAACAGTAAAATTGATCAAAAGGTAAAAGAAAGACCACGATTTTCAAATAAAAAATAGCACAATGACTCAATCTCTTAAAAATGAAAATATATACTAACTTTTAAATTTTGAAATAGTACAAGGACCCCTAAAACATTTAAACTTAATTTTTATAGGTAGAAAATAGCAATTTTGTTCAATGATAAAAAAAATAAGGTTTAATGATAAATTTAGCACTCAATATTTACATTTTTTTTCAATTTAACTCTTACTCTTTTTTAAAAAGAATTAAACTTGACCTTAACTTTTTCAAATAAACTCGATTTGCTATTTTTTTATAAAAATGTTAGCTACAACATTAAATTTTTAATGGTGTTGATATGAAAACCTGCAAGAAAATTCATATGTACTTCGTATTAATTTTCAATTTATTTTAATATTTTTTAAATTTAAAAATTATTTATTGACATTTTATAAAAGACAAATAGTACTATTAACATGAAGTAAAAATGAACTATCATGCGGACTATCATGCAGGGGCAGAGTCAGAAAATTTAGTTTGAGATATCATGATTTAAAAATTTTATAAATGATTTTTTTTTAAGTTGGTAGGAATAAATAATGGGTGTCAATTTTCTTAAATATCAAATTTCTTATAAGTGATGTCAGTATTTTTTTAAAGTTATGTTAATTTTAACATTATTTTATATTGAATTTATAGCGAAATTTTTTTTTCCAAAATTTTTGGAGACATTCCCTAATTAAGGGTGGTTCCGTCTATATTGTCATGTCAACACCATCAAATAAAAGCAATTTCACTCTTTTTAAAGATATTGAAAGTCAAGTTAAGTAATAAAAAAGAATAATGACCAAACATTACAACAAAAGACATAAACATTAAAAAGTAAACTACATAAATGACCACTATAATATTGGAAAAGTCGTAATTTGACAACCTTACTTTTTTAAGTAATTAAATTATCATACTATTAAATTGAGTACAATTTGACCACTAACCGTTAGAGGTTAATGGCAGGGTGACGTGTCAGTTAAAAAAATAGGGGTATAATTACACATTTGGTCATGACTATTTACACATTCTTTCAATTTAGTCTTAATTTTAATTTAATAAAATAAATTAATTATTTAATTAGTGACACCTTATTGGAGAGATTTAAGCTCTAAGACAATTTAGCTCACTAGTGTTGCCTATACAAGAAATGGACAATTTAAGCTCTAAGACAATTTCTTGATCATAGTGTTGTTGACAATTGAAGCATTAGTCTTCTCTTGATGCTTGGAGGTCCCTTTTATACTCCCAAATGATTTTGTAGCCGTTGAGGACCGTTGAGGATGTTTTGGAGCCGTTGGAGACTTTATTTTCCACCATAAATGTTGTTATGCAGACGTTCATTCCGAAACACTCGACCTTGTTTCAGAACGCCCTTCTTCAGAACTACCCGTTGAAGTCTGATGCAGCAGGCCGTATCGAAACGCCTATGGCCGTTTCGAAACCCTTCAAGCCTTATCGAAACGGTTACAACCCGTTTCGGTACGATTGACAGTTAAGCTGCAACTTAAATTAGCGTTGGGAAAATAGCCGTTGGGGATTTGACCGTTGGGGAAATAGCCGTATCGAATCGGTGAAGCCCGTATCGAAACGCTGTGTAAAACCCTCACCCAAATTAAATCCCGTTTCGAAACAGACAAAGATGTATCGAAACGTTTTGTCTCTATGAGTGGTCGTTTCGAAACGCCTAGGGGTGTTTCGAAACACCTGGGTGGTTTTGTAAAGTTTGGCTTTAAAAAGTGCATGAAAACCCCTTTAAAACTTCTTCAAACATATTTTCAAGTTGTTTGGACTTAAAAGCATTTTGAAATCTTTTCAATTTAATCCAAAACTATTTTTCAATTATTATATCAAAACATTAGTTCTTCAATCTCTCCCTTTTTGATATAGTAAAACTAACTTGAAAAATTGTTTGGGATTCTTCCCCTTTGTATTTAAAATTTTGAATAAGAGATGAAAAATTTAAAAGTATAAGTAAATCTCCTCCTTATTCATTTGAAAATGCAATTTTTCAAACCAAATTCTCCCCTTTTTGTTATATCAAAAAGAATTTAGATAACTTTAAGTTCAAAATAACTTGGGAGGTTTTTTTTTTAAAAATGACATAAAAAGAATTTTGATTTTAAAATGGCTTCCCCTTACTCAAAGCATCATCAAATAATGTTAGTTCAACACGTGATAATCTAGTTGAATTAAAAAATAAATCAAATTAAATAAATAAAAAACAACTAGATTTTACTACACTTGAACTCAAGGGAGGATGTGAAGCCTTTCTTCTTCAAGTGTTCTTCCTTGTGTGCATGGAGCTCCCCCTCAATATGACTTGTTGATCAATCTCCATCACACCTATCATAAGACAATCAAGTAATTTGTGGTATCCAAATTGCCTTGTATCCATAGACATTAGTAGCACAAAATTTAGTCCCCTAAGGAATCCATTTTTCAATTTCATCCTTTTTAGTTGAAGTGGTTAGTCCTTTTGGGACCCAAACACTTCTAAAATATTTTCTATTTATAAATCTAAGGGCACTAGATTGTCTTACATAAAAATTTGATTTTTCAAAATTATTTTTTTTCAAGCTCTTTGGAAATCAAATCTTTTTCTTCTTGAACTTTATGAAGAAAATTTTGCAAATCAAAACATTTTTGTTCAAACTCATTTAGTTTTGCTTCAAGTTCAATTTTGGTTTTAGAAATCAAATCATTTTGAATTTTCAAATTTGAAATCACTTTTTTGTTTTTCAAAATGTGATTTTTAAATTCTAAAACCAACTTATCATAGGCATCTTGTAATTCATCAAATGAATATGAACATGAAGTAGATGAATTAGAAGTTACCCTTGAATCTTCTTCGATGGCCATAAGGCAAAGGTTGGCTTGTTCATCGTCGGTGGAGTCTTCTTCACTCCAAGTAGCCACATATGTCTTCTTCTTATGGCTTGAAGTACTTGCCCTCTTCTTTTTCATAGATTCTCGTTCTAATTCTTTCATTGCTTTCTTCATGAAAGGGGCACACTTCTTGAAGAAATGGACTATCTCTTCTTCTTCATCCTTCTCCTCACTTGTATCAACGTGGTTGCACTTGGAGGACTTGAGAACCATGGCATTTGCATGGATTCCTAGCTCCATGATCTTCTTCTTTCCCATCTTTCTTATCTTTTCCTTCTTCTTCTTCTTCTCCTCTCCTTTATCATTCTTCATGATTTGGTGAGTGAGAAGTGACCCTATGAGTTCATCAAGCTTCAAAGTCTTCAAATTCTTAGCTTCGATGATGGCGGTCCTCTTTGAGTCCCATGACTCGGTAATAGAATAGATAAGCTTTCGGACAAGCTTTTCTTCCGAAATAAATTCTCCATAACCCTTGAGTCCATTGGTGATGGTGGAGAATTGATGGAACATCTTCTCAATGTCCTCTTCTGGATCCATTTTGAAGTTTTCATACTCTAGGCTGAGGAGGCCGATCTTGGTCCCCTTTACTTCGTTTTTCCCCTTGTATGTAACCTCGAGCTTGTCCCAAACTTTCTTGGCACTCTCGTAAGAAGACATCTTCTCGTATATGTTGAGGCTAAGTGCACAAAAGACAAAGTGCAAGGCCTTGCAATTTAGCTCCATCTTCTTACGATCATCGGCACTCCACTCCGCCTTGCTTCCTTTTGGTACGAATGGGCCATCTTCAATGATATTCCAATGCTTTTAGTCTTTTGATTTTACAAAGAACATCATCCTTGTCTTCCAATAAGCATAAATTGTCCCGTCGAAAAAAGGTGGCTTGTCGATAGATTGTGCCATTGAGCCGGTTGTAGCGACTAATTTTTTTGAAAAACACTTATGTATAGGTGTATGTATGGAAGGGATACTTGAAAGGTGTGAAGGATATTTTAGAAATTAGGGAATAGGGGTTAAAAAGGAATTTTGGAAATTGAGGGGTAGAAATGGATTTTAGAAAAATTGTTTGGAGAAATATGGAGTTTTTTTAAAAAAAAAATATTTTAAAATAGGGGAATTTAAAAAAGGGTTTTAAAAAATAGATGGAGTCGCCACCGGTCACTTTAAAATGGTAGACCGGACACCGGAAATAGAAACCAGAGATTCAAAAGGGTTCGGGAGTCGGTTACACGCGAGGAAGGGTTAGCACCCTCGACGTGCCCAAAATTGGTACCAAAACTTTACCGCTTAATTGAAATCATATTTTATGAATTAGAGTGACAATTTTAACCGAGACTTGGTTATGCACGTGAGTAAATTTCAAAAATCCTAATATTCGGAAACGAACGTCCGAACCACCACCACTACGACTGGTACTGGCCTCGTTCGTCCCCGAATAAAAGGACATCGCACTTTTGAAAACAATTTTAGATTTTTTTGAAAAATAAAAAAAACAAATGCATTAGTACAAAATTAAATCTAATTTAAAGTCCTACGGCTCCAAAGGAGTCGATATCCGAGCTTTCGGAATATCGTTCCCACGCGGAAACCGGGACTGTGCGTGCTATAATTATAATGACAAGTTAAGAAAATGCATGCTAAAATATATTCGAATGACACAAAAAAACTAAGCTATATGCATATTTAAACCAAGAATTTACACATAATGAAACCATGTGTTAAAATAATAAATAAAAAAACAAGACTAGTATTAAAAAGCATACGAACCCATACATATAAAAACATACGTACACCACAAATTATATTTTCACATTGAACAAATGTAAATAAAATGGCAAAAAGCATAAAAAAAACATGAATATAATATAACAAAAACAGAATGCAAAGTCAAAGATTAAAAACATGTACTGACAGGGACCAATATGGTAATAATACCATCAAAATAAAAGATTAAAAAGTAAATCTGGGACCCAATTGAAAAGACGCGTAAAGACCTAAGGACTGCAAAAGTAATTTGACCACTAGAAAACGGATTAAAATCAACCAAAACGACATGGGGACGAGATTGAAAATATTTGAAAAACAAAAGGGACCGCGGAAGGGATTTAAAAACACGGAAACCCTTAAGAGCAATCTTTAAAACACGGAGGGACTAACATGGGATTATACCATTTTAAAAAAACAAAATATTATATATACCACATTTTCAGACATTTTGAAAACTTTTGGCTTTTTGTTTCTGAAAACCCCAAAAACCTCATCGTTTTTTTGCTGTAAATCGAAACCGGAAAATCCTTTTTTTGAAACCCTAAATTGAAACTCCCAAAGCCCTTTGCTCTAATCCACCGTCCCCTTTTTACCGACTCACCACATACGACTTGGAGGAGGTCGATGGCTTATCACCGGCGAGATGGGATGCGGCCGAACGGCAGGGAGTCGAGACGTTAGGGAGGTAAAGACTCGAAGAAACCCTCTCTTTCTCTCATTTCCTTTTTTTCATGTATGTGCATGCAATCAGAGATAAAAACAGTAGTACCTTGAAAGTTTTTGATGTTATTTTTTTATATATTGATTCGGGAAAAAAGCCTCTTTTTACATTCTCTTGATTCGGTTTTTATAACCGGATTACAAAGAAGAGGAAAAACAAATAGGTTTGACTTCGGGGCTCGTTTCTTGTCTCTGCATGTGCTCTGTTGCTTTGATGTTGGTTTTGGTTTCTGAAGTTGTCCTTACTGTGGCTCTGAAATTTCTGTCGGCCTCCCTCATTTATTTTGTTTTGTTTTTTCTTCTTTTTCCTTGCCATTTTGAGTATCTGAAAGTTCTGACTAAGGATTTCTGTTGTCGGTATTGCTCGATCGGGAGGGACACAATAGCAGTCGGCATGGAGGAGCCAGAGGCGTGAAGGACTGGTGAAGCGTCAGGCGCGTGGAAGGTCAAGAGGCGAGCGTCAGGTCTCGAACAGCCGCGAGTGTGCGCGTGGGTACTCGAAGGGTCGCTATGAGCCGTTAGATCGAGATTCGATCTAACGGTTGAGATCTCGTGCGGCGCGAGCTGAGAAGTGAAGGGCCACTAGGGTTTCGTCTTGGGACAATTTGGACCGTCAGATCGCTACCAGATCTGACGGCTATCGATGTGCGGCGCTGGGATATCAGTGGGGCGCGTTAGGGTTTCCTTTCTAGGGAGATTTGGATCCTTGATCTGAGACCAGATCCAAGGGCTGTAATGTGTGGCGGCTGCAAGGAAAGATTAGCTTGTTAGGGTTTTTTTGGTCAATGTGGGCCAAAACAGGCCTGATTATGTAAATATATATTTTTTTGGGTTTTGTATTATGGACTCTCTTTATTTAATATATGGACTTTATTTAGGTTATTTATTTATCTTATAATAATATTAATAATAATAATAATAACAATAATAATAATAATAATAATAATGGTAACATTAACATATAATAGTAATAATAAAAACAAGGTGATAGATAATAAGTAATAGCAAATAATATAATGATAATGACAATAATAAAGGATAATAGTAATGACAATATAATAACAATTGTAGTAACATGATATATATATATTTTTCTTTTTTTCTTTTTCTTTTTTCTTTTTTTCTTTTTTTATTTTTTCAATTATTATTATTATTTTAGCACAATACAAGCCCAAAAATGCGAACAAAAAGAGTTTAAGTTTCGGGACAAAATTAGTGATTACACCGGTTGTTTGAAATGTTAATCGATCTTGTCGGATTGCCTCAATAGGGTGTTAATCCTCTTCAATTAAGCCAAGCTCTGATACCAATTGTTGGGTTTTTAGGTGCTCGATTTCTTTCAACCGTTCTAGCTCGCCAAGTGTAAAGAAGTTGGATTTTTTGGTGATTTAGTGGGAGGTGAAAAATAGGCAAATGACACAAGGTATTATAGTGGTTCAACCTTCTAACCAAGGTCTACATCCACTACCTTAGCTCCCCACTAAGGATTTCAACAAATTCACTCTTGAATCTCGTCCCCTTTTCTTGGCTTAGGAGGAAACTGTTACAACGATTAAGCTAGCTATCCTTAGCTTAATCAAACACTCTCTTACAAGAGAAATTTTGAAGCAAACTTGAAATCCCTCTAAAAGGTATTTGTTTGCACTATAAAGCTCTCATCCAAAACCTAAACACTTGAGCAAATTTAACAATATTTAGCTCACTAGTGTTGTCTATACAAGAAATGGACAATTTAAGCTCTAAGACAATTTCTTGATCATAGTGTTGTTGACAATTGAAGCATTAGTCTTCTCTTGATGCTTGGAAGTCCCTTTTATATTCTCAAATAAGTTTGTAGCCGTTGAGGACCATTGGGGATGTTTTGGAGCCGCTGGAGACTTTATTTCCCACCATAAATGCTATTCTGCAGACACTCGTTTCGAAACACTTGACCTCATTTCGGAACGCCCTTCTTCAGAACTAGCCGTTGAAGTTTGATGCAGCATGCCGTATCGAAATGCCTATGGCCGTTTCGAAACTCTTCAAGTCGTATCGAAACGGTTACAACTTGTTTCGGTACGATTGATAGTTAAGCTGCAATTTAAATTGCCGTTGGGAAAGTAGCCGTTGGGGATTTGACCGTTGGGAAATAGCCGTATCAAAACGGTGAAGCCCGTATCGAAACGTTGTATAAAACCCTCACCCAAATTAAAGTCTGTTTCGAAACAGAAAAAGATGTATCGAAACGTTTTGTCTCTGTGAATGGTTGTTTCGAAACGCCTAGGGGTGTTTCGAAACACTTGGGTGGTTTTGTAAAGTTTGTCTTTAAAAAGTGTATTGAAACCCCTTTAAAACTTCTTCAAACATATTTTTAAGTTGTTTGGACTTAAAAGCATTTTGAAATCTTTTCAATTTAATCCAAAATTATTTTCAATTATTATATCAAAACATTAGTTCTTCAGAAATGTTCACCTTTATTCGAAGCTACTGTCTCTAACTAGATGCCCTCCTCGTTCGAAATTCTCAATCTTTGTCAGGTGAGTCTGTTTCTTGGCTTCCTCTGATTTCACCTGCAGCAAAAATTAATTTTGATGCAAGCTTTCAGATCTCAACAAAGAAATCATGTTCGGGTATAATAATTAGAAATGAAGAAGGTCTTGTTTTAGGATCATGTTATCGCTGCCAAAATGGGGTCCTTAATCCTTTTACAGCTGAAGCTTTGGCAGCAATTCATGGTCTCCAATTTTCTATTGAAATGGGAATCTTAGATGTTATTCTGGAGGGAGATGCAATAATTATAATTGAAAAACTTAAAGCATTGGGCCCTGATTTTTCAATTATAAGTTCTTATCTCAGCCAAGGAAAAATTCTAGCTAAAAGTTTTAATAATTCCAGGTTTCATTTTATCCATCGAAACTCAAACAAAGCAGCACATACCTTGGCCCATTTGGGTCTCTCTGCGGATCAGAGTGCGTCCTGGGTGGAAGAGGTTCCACCGGAGATTTCATCAATTGTTGAAGCTAATAGAAGATATTTTGACCTATCGTAATTTGTTGTGGGTTTGATTTTTCTGATTTGGAGTTTCTTTTCAATCTTCTCCCCACTTTATCGTCTGCAACTCCATAGTATATTTCTCATCAATCGTCGCGGTTTGACCGGAGTTTGCTATTTGTCGAATTATTCTATCGTGCCCTTTGGTTTCTCCGATGGGTTTTTTTCGTTCTTTTGTTTTGTTTTAATGTAACACATACTTTTGTTATTAATGAATTTCAGCCGGCATTTTTCAAAAAAAAAACATTAGATGCTAAGAATTTACCACAACATTATGTACATTCCTAAGATCATAATTTCAAACAGTTAGAGCAGGAAACCCAACTCCCAGATTTTGAAAGAAGCTTGTGGCCCCAAAATTGTTCCCGAAACAACAAAAGTTAGCAGTGTTTAACATCTAAACAACTATTCCTGATATCTTGATCAAAATAAAATATGAAATTCTCATATTCTAATATATCTCAAAAATAAAAATTACAAACAGAAAAACGAAATTGAAGAAAAATAAAAACAGTAAATTAAAATACCTTGAGGTACTTGAGCTTAAAGCTACCATAAACGAGGCCAGAAGAGAAAGCAGATGCACGAGCCACCTATTACATAAACAATTACAATGAATCGATTAAAAAATAATTGATTCGGAACGATTTTTCTGGGAAAGAAGGAAACTGGGATCTATTTCATTAAGCTGCATTTGATATAGCCAAAAGTAAATTTAATATATTTTTTATTATTTTTTTTTTATAATTTCGCATACAATTAATAATTTTAATATTTATTAAAAAATAAATTTAATTATTATATATATATGAAATTATTAGATTTATTTGGGTGATTTAGATGTTTTTATATGTCTCAAGTGTGTCATGTTCGAGTCTATTTAATCCAGATTTATTTCTTTTTTCCTGCCATTAACAACAAATAAGTACATATAATATATTGCAGGAATTAAATCACAATATAGCATTTGGCATGGTGGTAAGCCAGCGCTCTTTGCTATTGGGAGACACGAGTTTGACTCCCCCTGAGTGCATTTGTTGTTTTTCCCATTTTCTTCCTTTAATTAGGTGTCACCACCTGATTGGAGGATGAAAATAAATTTATTTAATCAAATATAAATAATTAAATCCCTCCAATAAGTTGGTGACACGTGTCACTACTTGATTAAATAATTAATTTATTTTATTAAATTAAAATTATGACTAAATTGAAATAATGTGTAAATAATAAGGACCAAATGTGTAATTATATCCCTATTTTTTTAACTGCCACGTCACTTTGCCATTAACCTCTAACGGCTGGTGGTCAAATTACACCCAATTTAATAGTATGATGGTATAATTGCTTTGAAAAAAAAGCAAGGTGGTCAAATCGTAACTTTTCTAATAATATGTGGTCATTTATGTAGTTTACCCAACATTAAAAGCTAAATTTATCTTTATGTAAAAAAATACAAATGACAAAAAAAGTGTTGGAGTCTGAAGAGAGAATCGTCGTTTTCGCCATTCGCTAAGAATAATAATGGCTGATATTTTAGGTGACTCCACGATATTCTGACATAGGTACGACGCTTGAGAAAAAAGCTTTGAGATCGATTCCCTCTTCTTTAAATAAGACTATCGTCTTTGACTCCAGCAGAAATGGAGGAAGAACCATTGAATTGTATTACCCCATATAGATACACATATGTATGTCAGTAAATGAGACGAGACAGAACGTGAGTTATTCAAGTTTGACTTGGTTAAAGTTCGGTCAATACTTGATTGGATTGGGCTCGACTCAAGCTTGAACTCGGCTCAAGTTCTTAACGAGCGATTCGAGATACCCAACTCGAAAAGCTCGCGAGCTACTCGAAAATATAATATATATGAAATTTTTTAAATTTAAAATCTAAACTCCTAAACATAAAACCCTAAACATAAGTCCTAAAATCTAAATCCTAAATTCTAAACCCAACAACCTAAACCTCTAAAATCTAAACTAATACCCTAAACCCTAAAATTAACAAGCTAATGTATCAAAGTTTTTTTCTAATATAACTTAAAATAAGACGAGACAGATCGCGGGCTACTCGAGTCAGACTCGGTTAAAACTCGACTCAGGGCCGGCCCTAGGGCAAGTAGAACTTTTCGATCGCCCAGGGCCCATTTTTTCAATTTTCCTTACTTAAATAATAATAGTTGAAAAGGGCTTCAAAATTTGATTATGAGATTAGATAGAGGCCTTCACTTTGGGCCTTAAATAAGAAGTAAAAGGAACAATAATATGGGCCATAAATAACGATTAATGATTTAGTAATGAAAAACTAATTTTTACTAGTTTTTTTTTATTACAACAGTAATTTAAACCTTCAAACCCTATAATTTGATCATGGCCTAAAAATGTCAGGATCAACCCTGATTCGACTCGATTGAACTTGACTCAAGCTCGAACTCGGCTCAAGTTCTTAACGAGTCAAGTCGAGCTCAGATTATTCGGGCTCGTTAAAAACTAATTAAGCTCGAACTCGACTCGTTTTCTTAACGAGTTGAGTCGAGCTCAGCAATAGTCGAGCTCGACTCGGCTCGTTTACACCCTACCAAGGACGGAGCTCCCTTGAGTCCCAAAGGGGCCCCGACCCCTGTTATAAAATTAAGGTTTTAAATATATTTTGGTTTAATAACAATTTGGTCCCTATAAAAATAAATATTAAAATTAAAAAATATATATACTAAGAGTTTATTAAATATATAATCGAGTATGGGTTGAACTAAAGAAGGATGAGCTCGTATCTTCAAATTTTTTTGTCCAATAACAATTTACGTTCTTATAAAGTTTAAATATTAGACAAATTAGGCCTTATCCCGTGAGTTTTAGACTTAAATACTTAACAAGCCCTTACATTTTTTAAATTCAATATTTTGACCCCTGTCAATGTTCGATTCTGGCTCTATCCATGAGTCCCCTACATGTATGTTCCCTGGTTTTGTTTCCATGCGGACTGATGCATAATAAGGACAGAGACGAAGAGTCTCCGGTGCAGGTGAAACTCATCAATCAACCAAATGGCAACATGTTCGGCTGCACTCGGGGCGGCGATTGCGACTTTCCCACGTTCACACCAGGTAAGAGTTACACATTTGTTTCCTTCTATTTTATCGATGTCAAATGAGGGGGAATATTCATGCACCAAATGCAGGCTGGGACGAAGTTATATGGGGGAGAAGGGACAATTGCTCTCACCCCAAATTTTTGTCCTTATATATAATTTTCTTTCAAATTAAAATATTTATAAATTTATCTTACTTTTAAATATTAATATTTTAATTATAATCTTAAATTTTTAAGTCCGTCCATGAATGCAAGAGTTATTCTTCATTTGATAAATGTTCAAAAAAGACTGTAGATCCGTTTGTCTGCCAACTAAGTTTGATTTTTGATGTTCCCAGAATTGCATAATGTGATGGGGAAACATGGACCCTCGCTCGATGTAGACCGACATGTGTTACATATGTTGTAGTAATTAAGGACAAAGGTTTGGAGAAATAAAAAAAAAGTATAATGTCAAAAAAAATATATTCTTAATATTTGACTGAATGATCATTTTGATATTTATTTTTTTAATTAATTTAGCTTTTAACGTTTCATTTTAGGTCAAAACTGCCCCTCTAGAGATAAAAAAATGTTTGTCAACTGATGATAAACAACTTGAAATGACATGAGAAACTCAAATATCAGTGCACGCTGCGATAGCAATGTCATAGCGTGCGTGCGTGCGTGTGGGGGGTTAAATTGGTTCAAAAATAGAATAAGGGATAAAATGATTTAATCAAAAGTTTGGGGCATTTTTGGCTTTATGCCAAATAAAAAAAGGGTATAATGTCAAAAAAATGTCCTTGATGTTTGATTGGATAATCATTTGGTCTATATTCTTATTTAATCATTTTAATCCTCGATGTTTTAGTTTTGGTCAAAATAGTCCCTTTGTGGATGAAAATTGTTAGTTAAATCACAATGAAATGCCACACTAACAGAAAAATAATTTTATGTTTTATATAATTTTATAAATTTGACTGAAGTGTCATTCTGTCAAGTGAACATCTTTATCTATGTGATATTGCTATGATAGCATGCACTGTCATGTAGGTTTGTCACGTCATTTCAAGTCATTTACTGTTAGTTGACTAACAATTTTCATCAGAAGGACTATTTTGACCTAAAATAAAATATTAATATTAAAATACTTCAATAAAAATATAGGTTCGAATAACTATCCAATTAAACGCTAGTGACATTTTCTAGTGCTATGCTTTGAAAAAGCTTGTGGTGTAGGGTCTCAAACTCAAAATAAAAGAAAGATTGGGTACCTAAATTCAACACAATATTTCTGAGAATTCAGGCGGAGACAGTTGAATCCATGCCAGATTCCCTTGCCGCCACCAAAATCCTTGGCCTATTCGGCAAGATAGGTGTTCTCTAGTTTGCTGTTGTGCTTGCCGCTCGGCCCTTGTCATGTTGTCCACATACCTTTTGTTTAGGGCCTGGTTATTCTAGCCCATCTCAAAGTTTGCAAGAGAACCAAAACTTGTTTCAAATATGGATGAGATATTTTATTCGGGGTAATTATTTTTGTCGGTGAAAATTAAAAAAAAAATTATAAGCGCATTAATTTTAGTGTATAGAGATTTAATTTAGGGTGTATGTTTTAGAAGTTTAGATGTGGGTGTTGAGTTTTAAGATGCTCGATTCTTTCAACCGATCTTGCTCACCAAGTGGTGGAATTTTGGGTGGATGTGGTGTGGAAGCTAAAATATAAATGACACAATGATTTTAGAGTGGTTCAACCTTCTAACCAAGGTCTACATCCACTACCTTAGCTTCCCACTAAAGATTTCCAATCAATTCACTATTGATTTGTCCCCTTTTCTAGGCTTAGAAGGAAACCCTTATACACCGATCAAGCTTTCTACTCAAAGCCTTGATCAAACCCTCTTTACAAAGAGAAAAGATAAGCAAACTTAAATCCCTGTAATAGGTGATTGTTTGCACAAATAAGCTCTCACCCAAAACCTAAAACACTTGAACAAATTTGACAATTTTGGCTCACTAGTGTTTGTCTATACAAAGAAATGACAATTTAAGTACAAAGACAATTCTTGATCATTTGTTGATTGACAATTGAAGCATTAACCATATCTTGATACTTGGAGGTCTCTTTTATACTTCTCAATGAGTTTGTAGCCATTACTAGCCGTTAGGGTTGAATTGGAGCCGTTGGAGATATAATTTCCCACCATAAATGTTGTTCTGCTGCTAACCGTATCGAAACGCTCGAACCCGTTTCGATACACTCTTCAAGTAGAAAGAGCTGTTGCAGTCTGATGCAGCACCCGTATCGAAACCCTCTTGGCCGTTTCGGAACACCCGTATCGAAACACCTTTCACCGTATCGAAACGATCTGCATTTAAATGTTAGTTGGGAAATAGTCGTTAGGGGTTTATGACCGTTGTGGTCGATGCCACGTAGGCGTATCGAAACGGCATAGCCCGTATCGAAACGCTGGGCAAAATCCTCTTCCAGAAAGGACCCGTTTCGAAACGTTTTGACACTGGAAGACCCCGTATCGAAACACCTAGGGGTGTTTCGAAACGCCTGGAAGGTTTTGTTTAGTTTGGCTTTGAAAAACATGTAAAACCCTTTAAAAACATCCCCTAAACATAGTTTCAAGTTATTTGGACTTTGGAAATAGTTTTGAATTCTTTTTAAATTAGGCCAAAACATTTTTAAATTATTATATCAAAACATTAGTTCTACAGTGAGGTTTAGAATTTAGTGATAGTGCTTAAAATTTAGGGTTTAGTGTTAGAATTCATGGTTTATAGATTAAAACCTAAATTCTCATCATATTACCCTAAAAACTAAACCCTAACCTATAACTCTAAATTCTAACACTAAAACATAATTTCTAACCACCATCCCTAAATCATAGACCCTAAACCTAAACCCCTAAACTCTACACCCTAAACTAAAATCCTAAGTCCTAAAACTAATGCGCTTGTGAAAACTAAAAAGTAAATTTGAACTATAAAATATTTTTATCTGATTTTATCATTTTTGTTTGAAATTGAATCTCTAAGATTTAAAAGTAAGCTTTTTTTCCTTTAAAAGTATAATGTAACTTAACAAATAACATTGCATCAAATACTTGTCGATAAAATAAATGACATCGTTTAACTTCTAAACACAACATGTAGTCGTATCTATAATATAATTAAAATTTGTCCCCTAAAGTAATGTAATTACAATTTTTTTATATTACTATTGGTATTTGATTTATTAGCCGACTGAATAATTATTCAATCTAATTTTTTTCATTTTTACAATTATATGATTTAAACCTCTAATTTTAATGTGAGAATATTTAGTTTTAAAAAAGCTAAACAAAGGGGAAAAGATATAATTAAAAGAGTAATTTTTTTAACATTCTAATTTTTACCATTAAAATATGTTAAAATCTGTCGGTATATTATTTATCCATATTTTAAATGTCGGTAATGGTGGCGAGGAAACTAAATGGTATGATAGCAAATTTTATATAGGGCGGCCAAAGAAGGAAGACGCATACACTGGATTAAATGGGAAGATCTATGCAAACCAAAACGGGTAGGTGGGTTAGGGCTGGTGGACTTGAGAACTCAGAATAGGCCTTCGCTGCACAAATGGACGTGGAGATTTAGATGTGATACTGATGGTTTGTGGAGAAAAGTAATAGTGGCTAAATATGGGTACGATCTGTTGTCCTTAGTATTAAAAAAGGCTCTGAATCGAAGGCCCTCCTCGGTTTGGAGAAATATTACAAGGACAGTAGAGTTACCCAACGACATGTATTCTAAAAATATAAGATTGGCCATTGAAAATGGTAGGCATATTGAGTTTTGGGATGACTTCTGGACTGACGTTACTTCTCTTCGACAGGCGTTTCTGAGAATTTTTGCGGTTGCCATAGAAAAAAGCGGAAAGATTGCGAGTTTCGAATTTGTGGAAGATTGCGTTTGGCATTGGAATATGTTGTAAAAATATAAGTTTACCAGTATATTTCAAAGAATCTCACATCTCTCTTTTATATTATTTGTTTTGTCTTTAAATATAAAGACTTAGTATTGAGCTTGTAAGAGAAAAATATAACGGTGGATGCAGCACAGGTCAAGAGTCTGTCAAAGAAACCGACCAAATTCCATGTGACATGCCAACAAGCAGTCCCACAACCACAATTTATTCATTAACTTATCAATCTTTTAAAAAACATTAAATTTTAAAATGAAATTATATTCATTTTTAACCATTCATTTTTCTAATTAATCTTAACCATTCATTTTAAATAAAATATCTTTATTCTTAACCATTCATTTTATTTTCGACCGATTTTCCATTGACTAATTGCTATTTTTAGATGCCCTTTTTAGGCATGCATGGTACTATAAATACCATGCACATATGCCTTCATAATTCACATCTTAAAGTAGAATCATCTACTTACTTTCTTCTTCTTTCTCTCATTTTAAACACCTTTTAAAAGTTGAGTATTCATTGGTTCTTTGCTATTTCTGTTGCCTGCTTTTGTAGAAGTGCTTGTTGAATCCTGGAGGTATGCTTCACCGCGAAATATTCTTAAGGACAGTGTCTAGTGCACGCCTCAAGCAAGTCTTATTTTCAACCCTTTTCGATTTAACTAAACATTTTTCCTACAAAATATTGCTCTGAGAAGGAGTCTTTTCGACTGGGAGCTTAATGTTTGGAGTAATTTTATGGATACAATAAATAGGGCGACACAATCGGGTTCAAGCAAGGATGTTATCAAATGGATCGGTGACTCTTCTGGTGTTTACACTCCAAGAGGCTATTGCAACTTAATTTCAGGGGTGGTGGGTGAGGCAGAAGATTCCTGGAAACTAGTTTGGGCGAACTTGGCTCCACCAAAAGTCGAAGCTTTCGTGTGGAAGGTCCTTCATCAACGAATTCCTACCCTGGTGGAGCTGGTCAAAAGAGGAGTGTTCAGCTTAGATTCGATTCTTTGTGTGTTTGTAATAAAGAGTTGGAGTCGGTTAATCATTTGTTTCTTCATTGTAGTGTTCCGTGGAGATTATGGCAAAGGTGGTGCAGGTTGTGGAGTGTAAAAGTTACGATGCTTGCTGATGTGAAATTGATAGCTCATTGGCTACTAAATGGATTGGGGATCCGTAGTTGGCGCCTCCTTGTTTCGTTGAGATGGTGAAAAAGATTTGTGAATTGTTGAACAAGCATAATTGGTCTGTTGCTTTCAAGTTTAGAGAAAGAAATACTACGACGCATTGTCTAGCTCAGCAAGGCGTAAGGAGGGCAAGAGATCTCATGGGCGCAACCTGTGACCACTGTGATCCTGATGAGAAAACCTTGTAGGGGCTGGAGGAGAAGTGATATGGGTCTTGGTTATGTATGGGTAGTGGGTAGCTACTGCACAAGTAAGTGGCAGGGAGGAAGGGTATTTTTTGTTGAGGTTTGTGCATGGTTCCAAGTGATGGTGTAAGGTTACAAGGTGGCATTTATACGAAGCACTTTTTTTCCTCCATTTAGGTTTGTGAGGTTTTTTAACGAGGCTCGTATAAATGTCGGAAAACGGTTTAAGTATTATGAATAAATTGATAATCGTTAACTTTCAAAAAAAAATTGAATAAATTCACACACACTTGTAGATTACGTTGCTCGAACTCGGGTCACCTAAAAAGAACAACGTCATCATTTTATACTAGAACCACTCAAATAGGCTCAATTAAAAGAGTAACTAAGACATTGACTATTTAAAATAATTTATTATTTTTATCATATTCAAATAAATCTATATTTTTAGTATAAATTTTTTAATAGTTTATGTATTTTTAACCTTTTGACAAGGTACACACACCTTATAAACAAACAATTTGAATTCGAGTTTTTTAAAATAAATATCATTCGCTTTTTCATTAAAACAACTTGTTAGGTTAAATGTATTTTTTTTAACTTTCTTAGATGAGATCGAAGAAGAAAAACATATGTTATAACTTTGCGATAATGACTTGTACTATTTTTGGTTAATAATTAATAATGGGCACATTAATCATTAGGGTAAAATACAAAAATCATGACTCAACTTTTGCCTCTCTCCTATTTTACTCACTCATCTTTAATTTGAGTCAATTTAATGACTCAACTTTTAACATTGGGTATCAATCATCACCCAACCGTTATATTGTGGATGCCGTTACTGATGTGGCATTTTTAATTGATTTGGCCGCCACGTAAGCAAACGCACGTTTTAAAATACCGAACCAAAACGACATAATATTTGCTCGTTTAACCCAAAATCTAACCGTTATAAAAAATCCCCTTTACTCAAATGAATCCCTAATTTCTTTGCTTGCGTTCTGAATTGAATTTTTGAGTTGGGTTAACAGAGGAATGAGAAGGTTGAAATGAGAGGTTATAGGGGATGGGGGGAACGACATCCCTATTTGTTGCTGGTGTGGCAAGGAAGCAGTATTGAAGACTGCATGGACTAACAACAACCCAGGTCGGCGATTTTATGGGTGTTCGAATTACGGTAACCGATTTTACGAGGATTTCTATTTTTTTGAATGGTACGATCCTCCATTGGATTCTCGTACAAATGTTCTTCTTATTGGTCTGCTAAACAAAATCAAAGCGAATGACAGGGAGAGAAGAAATGAAAGATTTGTTTGGTTTTGTACAGTCATATGTTCTATTGTTTTGACTGCGTTTTTTATGGGTATCAAATGAAGGAAGATTAGGGAAACTATTTCTTAGGAAGAATGGGTATTTCGAATGTAGAATTGGTGATATGTTGATGGAATTCGGATGTTAATGGTATTTTGAGTATGAATTTGTGTATTTTGTGACTGACTATTTTGTGAATTGGTGATATGTAGAATTGGTGTTTATGGAAAATGATGGGTGTTTATGGCAGTTGTTTAATTAGATAAATTTCTTCTTATCTCCTTATTCTTGTGAATTAACTAGTTTATTATGGTAAATGATGGGTGTTTATGCCTTATCTCATGGAACTCTAGTTTTTCTTCTTCTTCTTTAGCACGGACCGATAGATTAATAAGGGTGCCATTTTCACATTTATTTTGATCATACGAAAAGCTTTGTTGATTAAAAAGAATGAATTGATCGCTATGAATGTGAAGATAATTTGGTAGCTTTAGGGCAGAGTTGCTTTTGTTAGTGTGAGGTGAGAGTTTAAGTTTGGATTGCTAGTGTTTTTTCTGTGTGCTTAATGAATTAATAATTGGTGTTCAATTAAGAGCACTGGACTTTGGGATTCTTCCATTTCACAAGGCTGCTGAAATCATTTAAAAGATTTAGGACAATATGAACATATGTTGTATTGGAGTAGTTGGCTTAATACCAACAAAACAATTCATTAAAACAATAGTCAGATCAATGAAAACATGCTACTTGATGTCAAATTATGTTGTACAATTACTCTCGCCGACTAAGTATAGACAAACATTTGCAAAGAACTAAAAATATACAAAGGCATGGCTAATCAGAACTCCCTATGAACAAACAACATTTGAAATAGAAGTAAAAAAGCAACATTAAATCATGAGATTTTCCCAAAGATGATCACAAGAATAGTGTTTGAAGCATTAACAAAATATCACCATTAGTGATCACAATTGTGTAACAAAATATCCACTAGTGACCATGACTGTGAGTGGCCTAAACTTACTGAGGTCTTTGGTCACATATACACAAACACCTACACAAAAAAATGGTGCCATTCACTAGTGACCTAAAGCAACATTAAATCATCATTAGTGATCACAATTGTGTAACAAAATATCTACTAGTGACAGTGACCTAAAACACCATTAACAAAAGAAGTTGTATTCTGAAATTCATCTCCATCTAGTCCTTTTTGAAGCAGGGTCTTCTTGTGATTGATTCAGGACTGAGCCTTGAGTGCTTTGAGAAGGCATCCATCTGACAGTGGTGACTGAGCCTTGACTGCTTAGACCTGTTGCATTTGAAGTTTGTGCTCTTTTAACCTAAAATAAATACAAATGAAACATGTGCAGTCAGCTTATTGTATAAAATATAGATTGTAAAAAACAACAAATTAAAATATGTCTAAACTTACAGCAAGTTTAGGCCTCTGTATTGGTGGAACATATGCAGTGGATGAATTCATAGGTGGACCTGCTGCATTTGAACTTGATGTTTGCTGAGAGACATTGGGAATTGAAGCCTTTGGACCATTTCTTCTAAGTTTTCTCACATTGTTATTAGAAGACAAGGGGTTGTTGCCACCAACTTGTCCCCTGCAAGACCTTTTGTTGTGTCCTGCATTGACACATTTTGAACAAGTCATTCGAACAAGTCCCTTCTTCGAAATTCTTTCAGTAGAAGTTAAAATTTCATCTACCTCCTTTCTTCTACTTCTTTGAGGTCGTCCAACAGGTCTTCGAATAATAGGTGGCAAGATGGGCTCATTTGTTACATGGTGTGCCCACTGTTTTGGTCCTCTTAATGGTTTGACCATGTGAGAATAAATCTGAAGTTGAGTTTTTTTCTTGTAACAGTTGTTGACATAAGCTTCAGGTCTTTCACCTCTCATTAAAATGATTGTTGTGGCATGTATACAAGGGATACCAGTCAGATCTCACTTTTTGCAGCTATATGAATGTGCTCACAAGTCTATAATGTGTTGATCATCATGTCCAGCAGGGACCTCATATCTGTTTCCCCCAGCATTCCTAGGCCAGCATCTGCAATATACACATATGAGTTCAAATTCATATACATTGGAAAAACAGTAACAAAGTGGAAAATTAAATTGAAAAACAATAGCATAGTTCAAATTCAATACTGACCTTACTGATTGCACAATAAGTTTGTCAACCTTCTTTTGAATCTTTGGACAAAGATTCCCAACAATCTTTTGAGCATCCTCAGCCTTTTTAGCAAATCTGTTCATTATCTTGCATCTGACCATCTCCATTAATGTCAAAATTGGTTTATCCCTCGCCTCTAGTATCATCTTTACAAAAGTAAAATAGAAATAAGCAAATTACCAATAAATAACAAATGACAACATAGTATAGATATAATAAATTTAGAACTGATTTTGAAGTTTACCTTGTTAAAGCTTTCACACAAATTGTTGAGGAGCAAGTCTGATTTTGAATGTGTTTCAAAATGTGACTTGGACCATAGCCTAGGATCTTTGTCCTGCATCCACTCAAATGCATCTTCTGAAATTGCTTTCATTTCATGCATAGCATCAGTGAATTCCTTCATGTATGTGGCCCTTGCAGCCTTCCAGAGGGCATCCTTTAATGCTTTGCCAGTGAAGCTTTTTTTGTTCTTGAAGTTCGAATACAAGTGTCTAACACAACCTCTACGCTCAGCATTCGGAAACAACTCTAAAATGGATTGAATTAGACCCTGCAAGACAATAAAGAAATAATTAATAGTAAACAATTAATAGTAAAAGTTATAAGTAAACAATTAAAGAAATCTGTTCATTACCTTATGTTTGTCAGACATGAAGGTATAGTGATGGGAGTTGATTATTTCCAAATCTTCTTCTAAAATTTAAAAAAACCAAGACCAAGAAGATGTATTTTCAGATTCAACAACAGCATATGCCAAGGGATAGATACAATCATTTCCATCTATCCCAATTGCTGCCAACAAATATCCTTGATAATGGCCTTTGAGAAAACACCCATCAACACAAATGATTCGTCTACATCCAGCCTTAAAGCCATCTTTGCAAGCTTGTAGACAAACGTACATTCTCTCAAAAACCCTATTATTTAAACGACATATAATGGTTGTCCCAAGGTTTGTTCCTCTCAACTCACCAAGATAGTCATATATCCTTGTATATTGCTCTTCATCATCCCCATGAAACTTTTTCAGAGCTAATTTCTTTGCTCTACAGCATTTTGTTAATGGCACATGCAAAATGTGATCATTTTTCACATCCTTTTGAAGAGAGCCACTAGAATAGGTGGGATCAACCCTCTATTTTTCCATGTATGTTTCTGCCAACCATGTAGAAGTACAATTTGCATTCACAATATCCCTAATGCAAGTATGCTGCCCTATGTATGTTTTAATTCGTCAACTACTTTCCTTCACTATCTTTGAATTCAATTTTGATGCCCACATCATCCAAGGGCAACCATCCTTGCAAACAACTTGAAGTCTTATGGAATCATTGGTCTTTAGCCTCACATTATATCTATTCACTACAATATATTACTTCACAGCAGCTTTAAGCACACTCTGGTGAGAGAACATCATTCCTTTTTTAAACTGAGGGTCTTCAAGTCTCACTATTAAATTCAGGATGTTTTCTTCCCTTACCATCAGTTTCACTATCACTTGCACTGTGCAATGAGTCTGCACCCTCACTGTCAGTTTCACTACATACATCTTCATTCTCAACCCTTACAGCTGCACTAAAACCTGGTATATCCCTCCCAACACCCACATGCACATCACATACTTCATCACCACTGTCAGCCAAATTATTCTCACTGTCTTCTAAAGGACTATCAGAATCATGATCACTACAAGCTACATAATCAGCATCCTCACTACTGTTATTATTAGTAGACCCATTAGACCTATTATCAGCAGAATCATGATCACATACTTCATCATTCGTAGCATTCTCATCAGTCCTAATAGTTTTAGTCCCAACATTGCTATCAGTAAGAGGTTTCACTATTTCTTCTAGGTACACATGTACATATTTCTGCCTAGGTAAAGCAGCTAACATACTTAGCACATCACTGTCATTTTTCAGTGGACTAACTTTTAAGACACCCCCTGGTTTTTGCCAATAAATATCATGTGGGGTAGAATATCCTAACTCCCTAACTATGTCATCTATTTCTAGCATAGACATACTATCAATGTGACACATATCAAAGAAACTAATCTCTTTACCAGTATACATGGTTTTCTGATTGTTTAAAATAAAACCACCATGATAAAAAACAATTGTGCAATACTCTGAATCAATTTCTGTAAAATATTGTAATTTCACTTAGTCAAAGAATAATAATAACAAATCAGTAATAATTTAACTAATAAAACAATAGATTATAACTTAGCACAGTAAGTAACTAATGGTTTCAATTTATTTTAATCCCCACCAGCACACAAGTAGACATTTTTTAATCCACCATGGTCTTCCACTAGCACACAAGTATACATTTTTTTTATCCACCATGGTCCCCCACCAGCACACAAATACCTTAAACAAACATATATATAGCCATACCATGGTCCCCCACCAGCACACAAATTGATTAAACAAACATATATATATAGCCATACCATGGTCCCCCACCAGCACACAAATTGCTTAAACAAACATATATATAGCCATACCATGGTCCCCCACCAGCACAAAATTTCTTTTTAAATCAATTCCAGCACACAAGTAGACATACCTTACCTTTAATCATCAAACATACCTTAAATGGCCATACCTAAACTAGCATATAAGGGCATCTACTTATTTTATCCATTTTCAGACTTTAAACTAGCATATAAGGGCATCCACTTATTTTATCCATTTTCAGACTTTAAACTAGCATATAAGGGCATCCACTTATTTTATCCATTTTCAGATTTAAACTAGCATATAAGGGCATTCACTTATTTTATCCATTTTCAGACTTTAAACTAGCATATAAGGCCATCCACTTATTTTATCCATTTTCAGACTTTAAACTAGCATATAAGGCCATTCACTGTTTCATCCCTAAACTACTCAAACCAGTTGCATCCCTAAACTACTCAAATACACTTTAACCATCAAACATACATTAAATTAGCATTGTTGCATCCCTAAAGTACTCGAACAATTTAATCCAGAAAGTAATTCACCATTGTTGCATCCCTAAACTACTCAAACAAGTGAATAGAAATATAAAACTTACCATATGGTACTCTTGTCATCCCCTTCGAACGCAACACACGTTTCTTCATGACTAAACTGAATTTAAAAACAGCACCATATTAGAATCAATTTAATCCAAGTAAACTGAAACTGAAACAATTTAAAAACAGCACTCTTGTCATACCCTTTCAACAAGTAAACTGAAACAAAACTGAATTGGTTCAATATTTTACCCTATAAAATTAAGTTGAAAGAGAAGAAAACAAAATTGAAACTCCAACAATTTAATCCAATGCCATTCACCCTTTCAATCTCCTAACCCAAATAATTTCCGAAATGCTTTTCGAAAATTTGATCCAATGCCATTCACCCTTTCAATTTCCTAACCCAAATGATTTTCGAAATGCTTTTCGAAAATTTGATCCAATGCCATTCACCCTTTCAATTTCTTAACCCAAATGATTTCGTAAATTCAGACTTACCTTCTTGTAGCCGTTTGTAAATGTTGCACAGTAAAATACCCTTACGATTTTCTGATGATGAAAACCCTTTCAAACACAACGAAAATTCCCCCAAACGATTAACCCACACGATTTACTCAGAGGATTTCATGTTTACGCTCTGAAAACTTTTCAAATTCTCTGATTTTTTAAACCTAAACATTATGATTTGTCTGAAGAAGAAAACACATTAAAATGAGTTTAGGTTAAACGAGCAAATATTATGTCGTTTTAGTTTGGTATTTTAAAACGTGTGTTTGCTTACGTGGCGGCCAAATCAATTAAAAATGCCACATCAGTAACGACATCCACAATATAACGGTTGGGTGATGATTGATACCCAATGTTAAAAGTTGAGTCATTAAATTGACTCAAATTAAAGATGAGTGAGTAAAATAAAAGAGAGGCAAAAGTTGAGTTATTTTACCCTAATCATTATTAGAGTGTTAATTGATTTCTACGCATACAAAACTCATAGCAAACTAGATCATATTTCTATAAGCGATTCAATATTATAGTTTGTTTAATCAAAAAATATATATGCTTAACTTTTTAAAAACATTTTCTACTTTAGAGGAAGGGAAGGAAAAAAATTTGCTTAAGTTTTAAACCTACAATATAAAGAGAAGGAAGAGTGTTAATTGAAACTTTTAACTAAAAACTATAAAAAATCGTTGACCGATATGCTTAATTTTAATTTATATCTAACTTATATAAAATTATATTAATACGTGAGTCCACACTATTCAAAAATTATATAGTTATATTTTAGCTTTTAACTTATAACTTTTTCTCTCATTGCCTCCTACGCCGTAAGGATTTTTTCATTTTTTTCTTTGATTAACCGGTGGTGATATCAGTTTTTTTTGTTGGTTGTCGATTATCGGTGTTCATTATTTTACTTATTTTTTTATAATTTAATTTTTTAAGTTTTTTTAATAAGAATATTTGCTCTTGTGGCACGTGTTTCTTTTGTCTTTGTGGCACACTTTTCATTAGTTTTTGTGGTTTGTTTCATCTGTCGTTTGGCACGATTTTAACATACTTTAATGGTCGTTTAGTGCTCGTATAGAGAGATCTTCACGGCACTAATTTTTTATTTAATTATGTTGATAGCCATATAAAAGATTGATCTCACTCGTTTGATGGTTTGTTAGCCGGTGTGATCAAAATTGTATAACTTCTCATTTGGCAAGAGACAATAAGATTCATGAAGGTTTTTGGGTTTGATAGTATGTTAATCTTCATGCAAGTGTTTACTTTTCTTTGCACATTTGTATGAGATTTTTTGTGGATTGGTTCTTTTTTTCTCTTTTTTGATGCAGTGTATTTGTTATATCTTTCATGATGTTTTAATAATATCCATATGCTATTGTTCAAAAAAATCATATAGTTGTTTCCGATTTTTCATTTAAAATTTTATGAATTCTCATATACAAAAGTTGAAAATAATCTAAATTCATACAATGGTCAGATTTATGGTGGTTCAAAGGTTTACGGGACCTGTGCAGTTTATTAAAATGAAACCCTTTAATTTATAATAATAGTCTAAATTTTTTTATCTTAATAAAAAATATATTGTGGATCATCTTTACAGTCTCACACACACACACACACACATATATATATATATATATATATATATATATATATATATATATTCTTACAATTTATTAAACCAAAATCTTTTATTTCCATGTAGACATTTAATTCAACTCATTTGAAGCATATTTTTTCTTGAAAGAACATGTGTGGTCGTTCATTTTGCACCTGTCTAAAACCTCCATTGGTCAAATTTGAGTAAAGTATTATTTTATTGGTAACGCGGAGATATATGTTGATTTTGTTGGTATTAATATGATTGATTTGAGTTGATATAGATATTATTTTTGACAGCAAAATGAAGCAGAAAGTCTAACACAACACTTCATAGGTGTATATACTTGAGAGCTTCTTTAAATTTGTAGGCATAAAAGAAATGAAGATATAATTTTAAAAAAAAACTAAGAGTTTTCCAGTTGATCAAGAAAGGGAAAACATTATTTATGAAGGTACTGCAACAGTTACATGGGTGCAATTCCTTCTTTATTCACCCTTTCATACAAGAGAAAAACTCTAATGATTTGAACATATGGAGCCCA
This sequence comes from Hibiscus tridactylites, assembly GCA_958450335.1. Lineage (NCBI taxonomy): Eukaryota > Viridiplantae > Streptophyta > Magnoliopsida > Malvales > Malvaceae > Hibiscus > Hibiscus tridactylites. Next base: position 78,670,636 of record OY288278.1, on the reverse strand, counting down.
TCCAGATCATCTAGGCCCTTGCACCATTGATTTGCAGTGCTCCTTTCTTCAACATATTAAGCTTTTCAATCTCTCATGGACGCTTGAAGTTGCAATGCCAATTCTAGGGTAGATAGCCTGCAAAAGTAAAAATAGCAAAACTGTGTATTAATTGAAGGGAAGCTATTCCAATATTGGAATGATGGGGGAAAAAATGCAACAGTACCTGAGAAAGAATTGTGTAGATTGCCCTATCTTCTGTGTATTGGCAACTTGCACTTATGATTTCAGCTCCTCCTTCCTGAAGAATACCGATAAAATCCGACAATGCAAACTGGTTATTCAACCCCGTGATCAAGTTTACTTCCAAATGGGTGCCCAAATCTGTGATGTTCAGAACTGGTGATATCTTTCTGCTTCGGTTTGAACCATCCGGGCCACGCTTCTCTTTCATTTCCACCTTCATTTGCTTGTATTTCTCCAGATTCTGCTGCAGTTCCTTCACGTATGCAGTGGCTTGGTCCACCAGCTCGGGCATCGACTTCTACAACATAAACCAACGCCTTTAAATTCATGTGAAAACCAGACAAATTGGGACAATTAATATATATGATATGATAATTAAAGAGAAGCGTGTAGCTCTGTAAAACTGGATCCGGATTAGTCGGTTAAACCGAAAATAAAAAAGAGGTATAAAAGAAGACCTTGGTTGGTTGAGGAGGAAGGAGAGCAGAGAGCTGGGAAGAGAGGGACTTCATGTGCCGCCTCCGTTCTCTCTCGATTAAGCATCGACTGATTCTTGTTGATACACTTCCTTGCTCCATCACTTTCTCTAAACTTCTCAACGATGAAGACATCTATATATGTGTGTGTATATATAGTAACATTGGGTTATTATGTCTGGAAATAGGCTGGCATATTATATCTAGTCACCCTAGATATATTTTTGTATGTCGTACTTTAGTTATGGTAAAATCATGGCTTAAAGGTATTATAAGCCCTTGAATTTTGAGAAGAAAAAAAATTAATTAAGCCCCTAAACTTTGTTTGCACCCAATTAAGTCATTATATTCTAAAATTTCATCAATTAAGCCCTTTGACCAACTTTGATCATCAATTTTTGACAATTTTTTTCTTGAGATATTGTTGTCATGTGATACAATACAGTTCTGTCATGTGACATTTACAGATTTTTTAGAAAATTATTTTTTATAATTTTTATAAGCTTTTTAGAATATTTAATTCAAACTTTTAAAGAATTTTTTAAATACAAAAATCCGGAAACGCCAAGTGACAATACTATAACACGAAATGTTGCATCAATTGGTTCAAAAACTATTAAATTTAACAGTCAACATTGATCAAATTGGTAAATTGGTGAAACTTTTAAATATAAAAATTTAATTGGGTGAAAAAAGATTAGCAGGCTAGCAGCTTAATTATTTTTTTCAAAAATTTAAGAATTTATGATACTCTTCGGTCTAAAAGCATTTGTCAACGTGCTATTATATTTTATTATTATGTTAATGCTTGAACATGCAATTCTGTATACTAATAATAAATTGAATTGTACAATATTTCCTTTATATATATATATATATATTGTGAATCAATAAAATAGAAATATAACGAATCCAATGTTAAATTATATTATAATGGTCAAATAATCCCTACTTCAATTTTTTATCGTAATTGCCAAAATAGACATAAAAACAATGTATTAGTTGCAAAAGGTTCTAAGACATTAACCACAATTAAGTGCTAAAATTATTATTGTTTGAGTAATTGATATAGTTTTATAGCAGTATTTGTTCATTTTTTTCAACTCTTTTAATAATGTATACCTTATAAATAAATTGTTTAAACTCGAATGCCTAAAAGTAACATTAATTTTATAATGGAAGAAAAGCATAAAGAATCTAAATTGGAACGCAATGTCAACTATCCAAGGGCCAAGACAATGCTTTACATGATGGATCAAGTTGTAAGGTCAATAATTATGGTAATAATCAACCTGCACAGTACTTTTTCCTTCGTAATTAGTCATATCTTGACCAAAACATGCGTTTATTTTCTTTAATTGCATGTGCCTAAGAAAAATTATTAGATGAGTCTGGTTCACCACGTTATTTATGGTCTCATTTAATAATTTTTTCTATGTTATTTTTTTTTCAAGGTGAATTTTCATCTCTTTCTTACATATAAAGAAAAAGTAAATAATTATTTGAAAGTTAAAATGAGGTAGATGAGACTTATTGGCTAGGACAACAGATGGCGTGGTAAGCGGAGTCAATTTAATAATTTCTCGTGCCTAAGGGTTAAATTTTGTATTAACAATCAACCAACCCGATGTATCAAAGTTGTAAGTTCAAAAACTAATATAATTTGTACAAATATAGTTTATACTAATCAACCTACATAGTTTGAAGACCAAGTGAGTGGAGCCGTGGAGGTGAATTTGAGCAGGAGCTGCAGGAAGTGTCGAAGATATGCAAAAAGTTAAATGTAGGTTATGATGAAGGTACATGAAGATCTTTGGAAACATAAGACACTTTGACAAGTGGATAAGGTGATAAGAGAGTGTTACGACACGAAATAGTTTAGTTAGACATTCGCTTGTATTAATTTTGGTTGTATTTCAGTGTTACTTAGTTGGCTATATTTTTTTCTATTTAGGATTAGAAAACTTTTTAATAAAAATTCTAATTTAGATCTTAAGTTATAATTTTTAAACTTTTAATAAATTATCATTTTCCGAGAAAAAAATGTATTTAGACAGTTATTGGCTTATTGCAGTATTCAATGAATACTATTCATGGACCATTCATTTTGAAATCTACTACCCAATCAATATCCTCAAAAAAAATACTACCCAATCAATAGGTCTACTCGTGTGGGGATATTTGAAATGAAAGCCAGAAAGATATCGGCTGCTGACTTCAACCATCCACACGTGTTTTAAGCACTGTGCATAAATATTAATTAAAATCATTTCTATATTTCAAAAGACAATGTATTATTTAAACTTTTCGATAAACATCGATTAATATATTTCATTTTCCAAAAATGAGTTTGCTTAAAGTTTAGTATATATGAATTGTGTTTTGAGTTATTTTTCGAGAAAAAATTTAATACACAAGTTTATGTAAATTAAAGTTTATAATAAATTTGTTAAATTTAAAGTTATGAGTTTAATTTAATATTTATGATTTAAAGTTTAAATGTTAGTATTTAGAGTTTAATTGTATACTTTACAATTTAGGGCTTAAAATTGAGACTTTAGATTGTAGATTATATAATTTACATAGGGAGAATTGTGTAAATTTTATTTATACGTGTTGTATATCAAAATATAACCATTATTTTTATATAAATGTTGTGTTTCGGTAATTTGTTCGTTTTAAACTTAAATCTTAAATTTTTAAAGTCTAAATTTTAAATCTCTAAATCTGAATCTCTAAATCTTTAAAATTAACATATTTGTGCAAATTAAAATTTATAATACTTATGTATTAAAATATTGTCTTCTTATCATATTTTATATATTTATTTATTATTGTTAGCTTAACTGCAAAATAAGTGCCCAAATTATGTCTCTTTTTACAATAAGTGTGTAAATTTTTATTTTTTTTGCTGAAATAGATGTCTAAACTTTTATTTTTGGCTTGTTTTAAAGTCAAGTGAAGCACCTACTTTGACACTTATTTTAACCAAAAAAAAAACTTTAATACTTATTTCAGTTATAAAATATTTTAAACATTTATTATAAAATAGAGATATAATTTAGGCACTTATTCTATAGTTAATCCTTATTATTTTCAAGCCAGATAGTGCCATTGACTCTGCCAAAACACACCACTTTGCTACAGTTTCTTTTTTTTTTTTCAAAATTACAGCACGATGTCTAAATGCCGTGCTCTACGTAGCTCTTTCAGCTGTCACTTGGTAACGAATTTCTCGGATATTAGAAATCTGTAGTACAAAACCTAAAGAAGATATAAATATCACTGATTTTATAAGCATGAGAAAATAAAATTTAAATTGAATTCCACCTCTAAGGTGGGGTGGGTATGTATATACAAACATGGCCTTTACAACTTATTTATACTAAGCAATTACACTTTACAACTCATAAAAGATTTTCACTTTGTTTTGTAACTTGTTCTACAATGTAGCTTACAAGTTAAAAAAACATTAGTTTAAAGATTTATTAGGCAAAACCAACAACATGAGTGTAATGGTAAGACACATTGCTCTTTCAAGAAGAAAATTTAAGTTTAAACTTTAGAAAAGGCTCTGTTGAGAGGGAAAGCCCAGAAATTTCAAACATAGATCATAAAATAGAATAAATATGGTTTACTTATTTGAGGGTGTACAAATTTTCTTTTAAGTATTTTAGGGGGAAATTCTTTCGTAATTTTAAAACTTAAAGTAATTGAATTTGTAATAGAATTTTCCTATTTTTTGGGAAAAATTTGTGAAATTGTCGTCTATCGAATAGTCTATCAAAACTTTAATAATCTTCAATTTTTTCACACCATCTTTCAAAATATCAACACTAAACTAAAGTACAGACACCCTAAAAAACAATGTCGATATTTTGAAACTCAACTAACTATTTCACAAATATCTTCTGAAAGTGTGGAAGGATCTGGATAGAATAATTTCTTTATATTACAAATAAAGATAATAAGAGTCAGGGTCTCAATGCCCTTAATGAAGAAATCATTGGGCCAACACCTGTCTTTTACAAGGACGTCACTGTATTCCATACAATACAAATATTCATCATGTCATGTGTATTTACTACCTTAATAAACTCCAGCTTTAATAATAATAATAATAATAATAATAATAATAATAATAATAATATCTCGGTTCTCTGATTCAAAATTCAACCGCCATTTAATTTAATTTATGTTCTTCTTTTTTTAGGGGATTTGCAATAATTTATGTTCCATTTTAAGTGAAAGGGGCGTGAGTGGTTGGTAAAGAGAAATGCGGTAACCACGAATAGTCCCATCGATTTGATTTGAGTACATGTGGTGACAACTAAAATATTTTTCTTAACATTTTTAACATGGTTTTTATGATAATATCGGTTTGATTTTAATAATTAATAATAAAAAAATTAGATAAATAAAGGTTACTATTATATGCCTAGTTAAAAAAATTCTTAAACCTAAATAAAAAGAAATGAATACATATGATAATAATTACATAAACATCTCATAATGAAATGTTCAACAAATAAACATTGAATCAAAAACAAAGCAAACCAATTCCAGGCCAAAAAACCACCAGTCCACCACCCTTAGTCGCACAAATCCTCATGAACAAGCGGCAAGATCAATAATGGTGGACTGAAATAGCGAACAATTTTTGTATGAGCAACATCTGCAAGCTTTGCGAGTACATCAGCCACCTTATTACCACCTTGTAAAACATGACTCAAACAGACCACCCAATCACGGTGTTGTAATTCATGCAAGTGCCAGGCATAAGAACAAGTTCCCAACAATCCTGTGTCATACCGAAGGATTCGCATCACATCAAGGCTATCAATTTCAAGAAAAACATGTCGAAAATCATGTTCCCAAGCATCCAACAAACCAATATAGGCTCCCCAAAGTTCAGCCTCCAAGGCGGAGCAAATACCTACTTGACAACCCATGATCAACATCCTCGTTGTCATGACCACATTCTCGGCCTTGGTTAGGTTCATGACAACCCATGCATTTTATCTCCATTGTCAAAAATTCATGCAGTTTATCCTGTTAAATTAGGACAGCTCATACTTGACAAGCAACGGGACATGAACGCAACACATGATCATCATCCTCGTTGTCATGACCACAATTCGGACACCCACTGTCCATCGAGTAGTGCCTACGCACCCAATTAATAAAATTTATTAATATCTTAAAAATAAAATTATTTAAATTTAAATCTCTTTTAAACGGCATTTTTATCCACTAAAATCATTCATTGAGTTCAACTAAAATGAATTTTTCAAACATCACATTCGAAAAATCAAATGCATTCTAATTTTATTTCTCTCACTATGTGCTGCAGATGTGTGCTTCCCCATTACTTTGATCTAATTGTTCCAATTATTCTAGTTTTTGTTGGTCTCGTTATAAAAAACTATTATAAGTATCACCGATAAATCATGAAATTTCCACTCTATTATATAATTGTAATGATTTAAACTATTTCATTTAGAACCCTATTAAATGGTTACGGTGATAAAAGATGGTGTAATTTCTTTTAAGTGATTTACATTTAAGTATTGTAATTTATATAGTGTATATACATTTTTAAAAGACTAATAAAACACAAATACTACTATATAATCACACTAAAATATTAAAAATTATTTCAATTATGATAATATTTATGAGTATAAAATTTTTTTGATGAAAATTGGTGACCTCGTTAAAAACCCTCTTTATATCGGCTAATTTTTTTTATTTATGAGTATAAATTAAAAATGAAAAATAAAGATTAAATAATAACAATAAAGGAGGTGGAGTATTGGTAGGGTGCTAATATTCTTGGTAATGATTGCAGTGAAGAGGAGTGTGCTATAAGTCAACTCAATTAATGTGAAAGTGATAACAGCCGAATTAATAGTTCAAAAGCATGTTTTGTATGGCATAGGGCAGAGGTAGACCATGTTGTGTTGTGCTACAACATGTGTTTTCCATACATGTTAATTATACATTTAATTTCATTTTCTACCCCCATCAATTCTAATAAATTCTGATATTTTACCTCGTCCCTCTCATTTATTTCACAATTAATCAATTATGATATTTGTTATCAATTTTTTTAATACACAGCTGATATAAAATAAAATTTACACAAATCTTTTAATTTTAAGATTTAGAAGAGATTAATGTTTAAAGTTAAGATGTTTAGGTTTCAAAGTTTAGGATGTAAGGTATATGATTTAGAGTTTAAGATTAGAGTTAGAAATTTAAAATTTAGTTTTATAATATAAATATGTAAACTTGTGTAAAACAAATTTTACACAATTTATATATCAAAATTTTGACTTTTATTATTTTCTCAAAAAACCTTTCCCGTGTTGTTATTACAATTATTTTTTCGGGGGAAACAAAAACTAGATAAAATATTTTTTGGATCTTTTAAATACACATATTATTTTGAAGCCAAATAATGTTGTGTTTATTATCCCTTGTGGTCCAATTGGTTTGGAGAGTTGTCATGTTCCATTTTGTTTGTGTTTCTTTGTATTTGAACTTTCAATTCTGGGGGACGATCTCATTCGGTGGCAGATTAATTTTATCAAGAGTGAACATATATAGGTTGATACAAATAAAATTTTAGATTGATCACACTCGGTAAAATTAATAATTATAAAAGAATCAGATTTTCATGATGAATATTTACTCACCTTGAACCCTTGGTGGATCCACCTCTGTTTCCATCTCCTTTTATGTAACCACAATCATATTTGTCCATGTTAATTGTATGAATAAAAAATTAAAATATATAGTTTTTACTTATGATGCACTGGTAGTTTATTTTACATCATCCGATTCACTAATAATGTATAGACTATATGTTGGTGGTGCATTGAATAAGATCATATAAATCTAAAACAACGCAGATATACTTATTAAATGTATGTCACGCCTGAAAATTAGGTGGAGACAATAATCTCACATCGAAAAAAGGATCTTAAGTTATATAAACGGTGACACTATACATATATTAGACATGTCTTTTAGGAAGATGGTAATGATCCAGTGACATGTATCATATTAATCGTATTTAAATATAATCAAATGTTTACTATATTATGAGCAAGTATATTTGGCCGGTTGGTCAAGCTGCTCATCTTTTTTCCCTCATTTCCTTTAGGATTAGAATTTATATTATATTTCTATATACTGACGGTGAAAACTAAAAGTTTCTACAATTGTTCTAGTTTTAGGGTTTATGGATTTAATTTATGGTGTAAGGTTTAAGAGTTCTAGGTTTAGAGGTTAGAATTTAGGGTTAAAGATTAGAATTAAGATTTATATGTTAAAACCTAAATCCCTCATCATACTACCCTAAAACCTAAACCTGACCTCTAAACCCTAAATTATAATTATTGTTATTAAATTTTAGACTCTTAAATCTAAACCCTAAAATTATCGTACTTACAAAAAAAAATAATTTTCACGGTAGGTGGAATATAAACCCTTACAAATATAGAAATTAAAAACAATATTTTACTCGGAATATATAGATCATGCTTCGTTACCGCTTGGAGATAGTTTTATAAATTTTTGGATAAACTACAACGGAGGTCACTCAGTTATAGGTAAGGTTACATTTGAGTCACTCAATTATTAAAAGTTACATTTGGGTCACTCAATTATGGGCAATGTTATATTTGGGTCACTCAATTATGGGTAAGGTTACATTTGGGTCACCTAATTATTAAAGGTTACATTTAGATCACTCAATTATGGGTAAAGTTATGTTTGACAGTTTGAGTCACCCTTCATATTTAAAAAATTACATCAATTTAGTCATTTTTCTTCGAAATCACGTGTATATCATCGTTAACATTAGAGTACTTCATTTGAAATCATTAATTAATCTAATACATAAACTGATGCACTTTTTTTTAAATATGAAGGGTGACTCAAACGTAACTTTACCCATAATTGAGTGATCTAAATGTAACCTTTAATAATTGGGTGACCTAAATGTAACCTTACCCATAAATGAGTGACCCAAATATAACTTTTAATAATTGAGTGACCCAAAATAACCTTACCCATAATTGAGTGAACTCTATTGTAGTTTACCCTAAATTTTTTATATTTTTCTGGATTTCGTAATAACAATAAAACTGTATGTATTAACATATAATCAAAATAACAAAGCCCAAAATTATTCAAAGGAAAAGCCCAAATTCAAATGTCCCAATCTGAATTCACTTGATCATATTCCAAATTCAATTCACTCAAAATAAAATTCAAATTTGATGAAGCCCAATATTTAATACAATTAAAAATCGATTAGCCCAAAATTCATACATCCACAAAATATTCAAAAAAATCTCGACCCGAATCGAGTTGGGTCTTACTCAACTCGTTAAAATCTCGAGTCCAGCGTTGGTCAAATTTTAATCGAATAAGGTCGAACTGTTTGCAAGCTGCTCAACTTAATTAGCCTCTTATATCCGACAAGCTTAAATTAGGTTAAGATGAGTTTAACATGAAAACATTGAACCCAATATGAACAAAATATGATGTCTATAATTATAATTCCGAGTCATCAATCCCAAACATACAATTTGTTTCGCATTCATTCACATGCATTCTATAGGTTAGTTTCTATTTTCAAAGATTATCGATATCCAATAATTGTATTAAAACCTACATATTTTGAAGGAAAAAAAACATGCTTTCTTCTTCGGTGCCTTTTTCCACTAACGGTTATGGGCATACGCAATATAAGCAGCCGCACATGGCTCCTAAAAAAGAGGGACTCAAAAAATTCAGTTAAAATTAAATAATTATAAAAAAATTATAGATTTTATGTTTGATAATTGCAACTTACAAATAATTAATATCACAATTCAAATTTATTCTAAAGTACGAATAATTACAACTTACAAATAATAATATTACAATCTAAATTTATTCCATAGACTTTTAGACTTGAATCTTAGAGCTTTTTATACTCCATATGAATGTCATAGTCTTAACTTGATTTTGTGTGACATTACAAACACTTTAATGAAAACGAAAGACTATTTTGGAACAGTTCAATGTATTTATATTTTATTTGCTAATTCTACCAAGAGATGGAATATATTAAAAAAATGTGAAGCTAAATCTTAGCAACAAATGAATTTGGTAGTTATAAAATTTTGCTATTTACAATCATTTAGTATGAAATTTTGTTTGCTGCGAAGTTAGCTAGCAAAAATTTACAATCAAAAGCTATATTAATTGTGTTGTTATTGATGAGATAAAAAGACTTATTTATTTTTTTTAAAATTATAGAGATAATGGGAGCAATAGGAGCAATGAATTCATTAAAAATTTTAAAACGTTTTAATTGCTTCCCAAATACGATAATTGCTTATAGAATCTTATTAAATATTCTCATTAATATTGCTTATATAGACCGAAGTTTTTTAAAATTGAAGTTGTTGAAGCTATACTTACGAACAACTATGTCGCAAGAAAAATTAAATGATCATGCTTTGATGGTAATCAAGAGTAATCTTTTCGAAGAAGTTGATATGAAAAGTGTTGTAGATGATTTTGCTTCAAACATACAAAAAGAACGACATTTTTTGAGTCAAATGTTAGATTATTATATGTTTATAAGTTTTTTTGTTGTTCAAGAGGGTAATCTAACAATATTTTTGTATTATAATCAAAAAATTGAAAAAAAAAAATTATCTCTCACTATTATAAATCAATGGCCCCATTTTAAAAAATTGCACATGTCCCTTAAATTTTTTGAACAGCCCTTGCCCATTTCTATGTTCCAACACTAAAAAATCAAGTTTTAAGCCCTAGCCTTAACCCTACCTCCTAAACCCTAAAAAATACACACTATCCTAAATTTTTTAAACTCTAATCTTAAACCCTAACCTTAAATCTTAACCTTAAACATAAAATTTAAATGTAGAACATAAATAGGTACACCAAAAAGTAATAGAGATTTTTATTCAAATATTTCATAATAAAATCGGGTTGAATCTTTAATGAAACAATACTTCTTTGAATCCTTGTTTCTGCTATATTAAGCTTTGGATACTCTTTTAAATCGATTGAATCTTAAATGAAATAGTAGTTCTCTGAATATTTGTTTTCTTTACTGACAAGACTCAAAACATAAATCCTGAAATAAACCAAACGTAAACAAGTTTACAATTTTCAAATTAACGTGCTTTCTTTTTCCCGTTTATTAGTGAATTTATTTCAAAGCAGCACATGCGACTTTTGGGTGCGTTTGGTTCACGGAATGTAAGATTACCTTTAGGATAGCTATATGTACATGAGTTATGATCTCAAGAAAACTAGTAATGAAAGAAAAACGGATGCCAAAAATATGTTGGATTTTAGGGTGTGCAAAAAACGAGTAACCAATAGCTATGTTCGGCTAGCGTTTCCAACATGGTTGCGGTGAGAACGGTAGTTTAAGAAAAAGTTGAAAATTTTAACGTTTTTAAAAAATATGGTTTAGAGATCAAATTAGGAGTAAAAATTGGTTAAAAAACATAAATTTTGGTCGTTCGGCGTAACTTCTCTGATTGGCACAAAAAACTGATTTCAAACTCAATGTTAAACGAGTCCTTAAATCGATTTGAACCCAGTTGATTTAATCAATTCTGCAGTTAATTCAATTATCTTATTCAATCTAATAAGAACATCGGTTCGGTTCGGTTTCGATTTCAAGGTTGTAAACTGAATAAATTGAATTGTTTTTTAATATTATTAAATATATTAATACCCAATTCATAATAGAATAATACTAGACCAAAAAATAAAATTAAATAAACCAAACCCAAACCCATATATATTTAATTCAAAAAATATAAGCCCATATATATTTAATTTAAAAATAAAATAACAAAACTATTAAATCCAAATTTTAACATAAACCCCACTTTATTGTTGACACTTGAATATTTTACAAAATTAATAAAATTGATTATTTCCCCACGGTGATCTATAAGTTTATTTTTATTTTTTGAAATAATCTATAAGTTTATTTGTTACAGCATTAATAAATTGTGAATTATCTGATGAGTACGTATTAGAATTTGCCATTAGAAACGTGACAAATACAAAATGTACAAATGACAAATACATGATCCTCAGCGTTGCTTAATTGGTTTGATTATTTCCTTTCCCAAACCATGAATAATAATTTGATTGTTATTCAAATCATTCAAAAATATTATTACTCTAACTCGAGTTTAATTTAACCAACCAGATCGAATGAAAAGATTTATACAATAATAAAATTTAGTTATTTTAAATAAATAAATTTATACATCGAATACATCAATGCTTTAAAGGCGAAGTGTAGTGAATAACAAACACTTCTTTATTTCAATATTATCATTTATATTTAATTAATACTCCTTAAAAGGCATCGGCTATTGTCCAAGTCATATCATTCTCAAATATCCAGTGGCAAACTTCGATTTGACCCGGAGCCGAACCCAAAGCTAGAAACGCTCCATGACCCGGACTCCAATCGGATGTATCCAAATGACAGATGGCGACACCGTGGTTAATCTTCTCCATTGAATTCGGATCCAAAAGATCAGCTTCGTAGACCCGGACCTTGGGAACCGAGTGGCAGTAGTAAAGTAAATACGGGTACAAACTCTGGTGACATGAAACTGACTTCGTCACATTTCCGCCATTGATTTTACGTATGGCCCCGATCGTTATATTCGTCTTTGATCCGTTCACGTTTTCCGTCGTTCGAACAACCACGTTCCGCCCCAAAACAGAAGAGGCGAAGTCGAGCATGTCCTCGGCCGACCCCACGCATCGCTTGGTCTCGCCGGGGCTCGGGGCTCGCTCACAGTCGTCTAAAGCGTCAAGCATTATGGATTCGAGCGACGAGTTATCCCCGGCGTGGAATATCCGTTTCAGTTCGCCAATCTTTGATGACGAAAATGGTAATTTGTAAAGGATAATCCGTGGCAAAAACGACCTCGCCGGCAACTTATCCTTAATATCCGGCATCGGCATCACCGTTCCTTGCTTTAACATCTTTTCCCGGAAGAATTTACCGGGCTCCACCCACTTGTTTACACCGCGGCGGCCGGCGTTAACTTGATCGGTTCCGTTTGAATTTAAACTCTGGTTGTATTTACTGAACGTTATACCCTTTTTTGCATAATCCTTGAAAGTGGTGTTCTCTACGTAGGACTTGAATCCTATGGACGGATCCTCGGCTCCGAGTCCGTATCCGGTGAAATCTTCGGCTCCTTCGTTCCAAGATTTCCAGTAGTTGCTGAAATCAGCTTTCGACCACTTGGAATTTTTATCGTAAGACTTGAAAGGGCTCCAGTTCGAATCGCCTTGGCCCTGGTAATTTGAGAAACTGTCGACGGAGGAATTGCCGCTGCGTCCGTAACTCGCGAAACCGGTCACCGGAACATTGGAATCCAAAGCGTACGAAGTGAAAGTATCATCAGCTCCGCCCGCTTTCTTCCCGTAGCTATAAAAACCCGAGTTCACCACATTCGAGCCGTTTGCGTAACTACTGAAGTCGGTACGAACCCAGTCGCCTTCTTTGCCGTAATTAATAAACTGCTGCTTCCCGGAGTTGGCGTCCTTTGCGTAGGACGCGAATGTGTGCCCATGCCACTTGGAACGATCGGAGTACGACTTGAATTGGAGGTTAGGGACGTTGACTTCGTCGTTGTAGCTGTTGAAGGTACCGGAACCGCCTTTAGACAAGGCACCGTAGTTGTTGAAGCTTTGGTCGACGACATTTGATCCACCGGCGTAAGTGGAGAATTGATCCTTGTGATCCTCGGAGTCCCGGCTGTATCTGCGGAACGAATTGCCGACAACGTTACCGTTGTCTGAGTAGTTCTTGAAGGAGTCCACTCCCCAAGGACTATTGGAGCCATAACTGACAAAGCTTTTGTTGCCGTAGCGGGCGAAGTCAACGTCGCCCCAGTCTTTGTCGGGACCCGGCGATAAATCGGGGAAGCAAAAGAGTTTAGCGGAGGAGCAAAAGGAAGAGAGACTAGAATCGAGGTTGTTTTGGGTGGCGAGTTTGGCGAAAGTGGCGGAGTCGACGGCGGTTAATGGGGATACTTTGGAGAGTAAAAAGCTGGGGGCTTGGCTGTGCAGCTGTTTGTTCCAATAACGAATGAAGGAGGCTTTTGGTGTAAATGGGTTTTCCGACATCGATGAATCACCGGCACCACCGTAAGTCACCTGCATTGTTTGACAACAGGACATGATCAAATGTTTGATTATTTTTTTTCAGTAAATTACATATAATCAAACATGCCTAACTACAAAATAAAATGAAAAAGGAATTGCTTACACCAAAGGATGAGAATTGGAGAAAGGAAAGGAAGAGAAAAGTCCATAGGGAAAGCATTTTGTGGGTTTCAGTTGCAGGTGCGGTTGTCTGGGTGCGTTCCAAGAGCTGGATTTATAGAAGGGAAAAGGAGTGAGGTTTTCCGATGGGAGAGCTAATCTAAACACAGCACATTTATCGTGAAACTTGGTATATACCTCACCGCAACTAGACCTAAAGGAACTCTCCGCTGAAATTATGGTTTATTTTAATTTAAATATGCAATTATTTCAATTAGGATTTAGATTTAGTTCGTGGAGTTTAAAATTATGGGTTAGGAATTTATGTTTTAATTTTTAAGTAGTAAATACACAAGTTTATGTATTTTTTTTACACTGCATGCATGTGCACAAATCACTAGATGCAACCTGAAACTATGGATGTGAAAAATATGTAATTTGATGAGTTTTCGGTCGGGTCAAATTAGATACAAGTCATTTCAGGTTAATTTGATGTTTTGACTTGATTCAGGTTGGTTGCAGGTCAGTTTCAAGTTGAGTCAAAACGGTTTGGGTCTGAATCAGTTAACTAACGAGTTAATTCGGGATCGAGTATACTTCAAGTCACGTTCATTTCAGGTCGGGTTCATTTCAAGTCAGGTGCATTTCAGGTCGGGTAATTTCAAGTCGGTTTCATTTCAGGTCGGGTTAATTCAAGTTTCGAATTCGTATTAAGTTTGAGTTTGAAAGAAATAGTCGATAGGCTCTGGGTTGGGTCACTTCGAGCGAATTATTTAACGCCTTTCACAAACACGAACCACATTAAAAATAAATATTATGCACTAGAATGAACAAAAATATCGTCGTTATTTAAAATATTGGAGTAAATTACACAAATTAGAAATAAATAAGGGTTAATTTCGGTTAAAAAATAAAATTTTAGGGACTAACATGAACATAAATACCATCATATTAAAAATATTAGAATAAATTACAAAACTATAAAATAAACATGGGTTAATTTTGGTTAAAAATAAAATTTTAGTGACTAACATGGGAAAAAATATCATCATATTAAAAATATTGGACAAAATTAAAAAAAACGAATATGGGTCAATTTCGATTAAAAATTAAATTTTAGGTGCTGGAATAAAAAATATTATTGGACTAAATTTTTAGGGACTAAAATAAACAAAAATATAATCATATTAAAAATATTGGACTAAATTACACAAATTAAAAATAAATAAAGATTAATTTCGATTAAATAAATATTTGTAGAGAATTAATTGAATACTATATTCTTAATGCCTAAATTTCATCCCTAAACTAGCGACATAAACCTATAGACTATAAGCCTATAACTACTAAAAAATATCATCACATAACACATGACGTATTCACGTATCAATATAGATTATAGGCCATAGAGATATACTATAGACTATAATAATATATTAATAATAATACCATCACATAAGTATAATATATATAGATTGTAAACTATAGACTATATAATGCTTGAAATTAATCACATACACTATGTTAAACCCTATACCTTAAACCATACAAATTAATTTCATAAATCACTAACCTTAAACTACATCATAAACCTTAACCCATTAATATTGAGCACTAAATCATAAACCATAAACTTTAAAGTCATAAAAATCAATCTCATAACTAATAACACTAAACTACACCATAAACCTTAAAACATTAACAATAAGACCTAAATCCTAAACCATAAACCTTAAAATCATAAAAATTAATTTCATAAAACAATAACCCTAAACTACAACATAGTAGTTACTCTTATCGATTTTGGTTTTGCTTCTGTAGGCTTTAGGGTAAAAATTAAATCTTAGGAACTAAAATGAACAAAAATATCACCATATCAAAATTATTAGACTAAATTACAAAAATTAAAAATAAATAGGAGTCAATTTTGGCTAAAAGTAAATTTTTAGGGACTAAATATCACCGTTGTGAGAGAATATTATATCTGAAGTACAATCCGAGGATACTTGAGACAAAATTGAATTAAACTAAAAATTAAAAGTGAATATTATGACTAAAGTAAAAAAAACGTAGTAGGACTTAAAGGGTAATTATTCCCTAACCTAAAAAAACGCGGCTTATATCCGAAGTGCAAACTGAGGATACTTGTGACTAAAAATGAGTCCCACTTGTTTCTCGTCTATTTCCAGCAAAACCAAAATTAAATTGGACTGGGCAATTAAAAATGGGCGGCTTATTTCCTTTTTGTTTTTTTACGAGGGACAATTATTTTTTAGCCCTTCTAACTTTAGATGTTTTTATTTAACTCTCGAATTTTTACTTTTAAGTTTTAGTTTTATTCAATTGAAACCCAATTTAGATTACTTTAATTGACATTCGACATTTAGTTTTAGAATTATTATAATTATGCACATGATTCATGCTTCTAGGTTTTAGTTTAGTTTAATTAGATCCTAAGTTTAATAAGTTAATTCAATTCGGCCATTATTATTATTATTATTATTATTATTATTATTATTATTATTATTATTATTATTATTATTATTATTATTATTATTATTATTATTATTATTATTATTATTATTATATATAAACTTTGATTTAATATAATTATACACAAAATTTTGATTTGGATGTAAACATATATTTATACACATAAAAGTTGAAACTTTAAATTAGTTCAATTGTACACATGGAGCTTTGATTTAAATATTTAATTAAATTCAAATGCATAACACTAACAAGTTGAATCAAAGTTAATCTCACAAATCAATAATCATAAATTGTTACTACTAAACTTAAAACCATAAAACATTAAGGAATCATAATTAATCTCATAAACCAATAACTTTAAACCATTAATACAAACCTTAAACCTTAAAAAACAAACTTAATCTCTTAAACCAATAACCCTAAACTAAATCATAAACCTTAAACCTTTAATACTAAACCATAAATCTTGAAAATCTGAATTAATCTCATAAAGCAATAACACTAAACTAAACAATAAACTATTAATATTAAAACATAAATCATAAACATTAAGGAATCATAATTAATCTCATAAACCAATAATCTTAAACTAAATTTTAAACTATAAACCATTAATATTAAACCCTAAAGCTCAAGCCATCAAAATTAATCTCATAAACTAATAACCCTAAACTAAACCTAAACAATTAATACTAAACCCAAATCCATACCATAGGGGTGTCTGGAGCTGAAATATGTGCGGTTGGAGAGGCCCTGTACCTATTTTTGGAATCCAGGTGGTCAAAATCGTTCAAGCTTGAGATTAAATCTGATAGTCTCCTTGTAGTTAATTGAATACTAAATTCGGGATCTTCTCCCCAATGCTTTGTATCTGGTATCGCTGCATGCCTAAACTATTTGGTTAATACTTCTTGGAAAGTATGTTTTGCTTTTCAAGAAAACAATTGCGTTGCTTATAGATTGGCTCGTGAAGGCATCGATAGAACTACAAATATGATCATCCATCATGTGACCAATGGAGGTTGCAACTGTTTCTAATCGAGCAGGAAAATAAGAAGGTTTTGTTGGGTTATTGATCAAAGATTCGGGTGAAGAAAAGGCAGCTAGGAGTGGTTTTCATCTCGCACCAAGGCTTGTCTATGTGTAATTGTTATTTGTGATGTGTTGACAAGTAATAGGTAAGAGTCATGAACAATGATGTTTAGCACTCTTTTTCTTACATTTAAACTTAGAATTTTTTTTAATAAGGCTAACATTACTGTTATTCGAGTGTAGACACTCACCGTCAATAAGCTTTCTACTCACCTTTCAAAAAAAATAATTAATATTATACCCTAAAACATAAACATTAAGGAAATAACATTAATCTCATAATCCAATAACCTTAAGTTATAAACCTCAACCCTTAAATTTTAAAGACTAAACTCGCAAAATAAACCATTATTAATGAATTTTGATAGTTTCAGCATTTATAAATTTAATAAATACCCTTAAATGATTCACTTTAAATTAATAACTTTAACACTTTAAATTGATTTAAAAAAACAATAGTTTACATTTATCAACACTTAATATTTTATATTTATCAACACTTCAAATTAATCAAATCATAGACTTCTTTAATTACATGTCAGGTAAATATCAAACCAAGTCAATATCAGTTCAGGTCAACAACAAGTCAGGTTCAAAATAAGTCGGGTCGGATAAAATCAAATCTCGTGTTGATTCAGTCAAGTAATATCGGTTATCTGCAGATTCAGGTTTGTTTCAATTGGGTGCAGGTCGAGTTTCGAGTCCACAATAACAAGTTCAAATCAAGTTCGGGTCGATCTCGGTCAAATGCAGGTCAAGTTCAGTTACTACAGTAACAAGTCCAACTTGAGTTCAAGTCAACAACAGTCGATTCCAGATCAGTTTCGAGTCATCGCATCCCGAGGTCAAATCGGATTCTAACTTGAGCAGGTTTCAATCGAGATTTCAGGTCAGGTCAGCACATCCTACTTGAAACAATTAGACAAGGACGATATCAAATAAGTTTAAGAGCATGCAGCCATACATGCCATCATATTAAACTTTCTCGAGTATAATATGAAAGCCAAAGTAGTTGCAGCCAAGAAAACACAAGTAAATAAACACATGAAAGCAAGTTCCAAAAGCTAGCTGTTTTTAACTCTAAATTTTACAGCCATCGCCATATGTCCAACCCGAAAAGGTTCTGCTGGATCTGGTGCAAAGACAACAAGCAACTTCGAGTACTTCCACTAGCTTTGCGGATTTCTTCTTTCCTAAAACTAAACTTCCTCGAGCCTCTTTGAAGATGAGATGTCGTGTAGATTGGAATAACATGTTTACTGGCATTGATTTTATTCTTGGGTCGCGATATAGAAGCAAAGAAAACACCATCCGAGAGGGTCACTCTTCAACGACATTAACCAGTTCATATTCAATCAGTGAAAGATTATTATCTTCCTTCACCGAAAAATTAGCAGGTTCAGCGGCCTCAATTCGACCCCACTTGTCCACTGCAAGCCTCATTGATCCCTTAAACATGTCGATTTTCGCATTGCGAAAAGTTACAGTGGCTCCCTCTTTCATTAAGTCCACTACAAAAAACAAGACCGTATACTGTTAGTTCTAATCAACACTGCAAACAAAAATCTCTCTTTCCTCTTCAGATTAATTCGGAAAAGTGGTGTTTGCATTGGTAAGAAAGGGAAACCAAAGGATTACTGAATTCCATGTAATAAAACTGTGCAAGCAAAAGGCACTTAACACCACAAATTGTAATCTCTCAGAGCTCAAGAATGCACCATAATAAAATCTGACATCATAACTGATGCCATATAATATTTGCACTGAGTAGACGTAAATGGAATCTAAGACATAGCAACAGAGAAGAAGACATCTAAAATACCCAGCTAAACCCAGGAAGTCTAAGGACTATTTCTCTCTTCCGTTCGGTACACATAAGATGTGCACTACGGTGCTAGACGATGCTGATAACTTGTGACCGGTAACTACAAGTCTAGAAGTGAGTTAGTGAACGGCACATCTAGCATTTATATTATTCCAGGTCGCCATTATCAACAAAAGCCAAAAGGTAAAGATTAAACATCATAGTTAATCCTGCTGCTAATCCTTCTCTCCTTAGTCCACGGTGGAAAGTGTGTTAGGGTACTGGGAGATGGTTTTGAGAGCAAAATTTGGGATCATTTGGTGAAGAAAAAGATGGTGGAGAGGGATAAGGAGAGAGGGGTTTGAAGGTTCAAGTTCAAATTGAACCATTCAGTGGGGATAGAGGAGAGATTTGGGGGGATTTACAAGGTGTCATCGGGGAAGGGCAAATGCATGTCAAAAGTGGAAAAGATGGTCCGGTGATAAGGTGCCACATGGCATTGTAAAGAACATGGGTTTTATTCACATTGTCTTTAATTTTTTTTAAAAATGGCGTCATGTAAAACAATACAATAACACAACAGCATTTTAATAGATGTCTAAATTTAACATCTTTTCATGGAAACCATTAAGACTGTTGTTGATTTACTTCTTCACTTAAATTATTAAGTTAAAAATAGAAGCACAAGTGGAGCACAAAGAACAATTTACAATAGAGATTTCTCGAGCACTTGACCCCTTTGTCTGCTAAAAGAATTTACGAAATCTATATCATTACTTCTTTACTTACACAATGCAATAAAAATATATAAACTACAAGTTAAACTCCATGAAGCCAATGCAACATTACACATCTAAACAGAAAAGAGAGAAAATACAATCAAACATAAACTAATTAAATGCAAGACAGCGAGATGCATGAGAAGTCAAAACTCTATCAAAAATAAAAGTAACAATATTGCATAAACAAAGCTGCATTAGGAGAAATTATAGAGAATATACCTTGATCATTTCTAGCGGTAAAGATAATCATTCCTGTTTCGTCTCCAACCAAGCATTCAGCAATTCGCAATTGACGAACTTGAGGACCATCAGAACGACCCTTCTGCAACACCATTTTTGTACTAACAACCTTGACAGTAAGCGTGTGACCACTAGTACCGGGACGAAGTTGGTCCACCTTGGTGAAAACAGGCTTTCTCAACGGCTTTGATTCCGCCATTTCAGCACCTTGAGAAAATCATACATATATAAATCATCATCAAAACAACAAGAAAATAAAAAGAACAGCTTGGGAAAAATTCCACCATACACTACATTTCAAAAAAAAATCCAAACATAAAATATATGATCCAAACAATTCATTCACCCAAAAAAAAAAGGGTTAAATTTAGCATCGAAAGGAAATACATCGATCTGTGCAACTCGAAATTCCATCTATAAGAACCACAACTTCAACCCTAGTCAATACTTTTATAGATAGAACAGTAAAACCCCTAACTTTTGCCTAAAATTACAGGTTTATATACAGAAACACACAAACAACTGACCTATATGAATCAATCTAACGAATCAGATTCCTCTTAGTTCCGTTTCTGATAATTTAAGAGAATCGTAGGAAACGAGGATAAATGTTTCCAATGGAAAGGAACGCGGATTTTCTTTAAAAAAAAAACTGAAAATTGGGGAGAAAGCAGATTTAAAGAACAATGGAGAGAATCGGATTTAAAAAAAAAAAAGAGAGTTTAGGGTTGGGCGTTACCTTCGGATATTTGGAGAGCGAAATCCAATTAACTGAGATAAGGAGAGAACTTAGATCTGTTTGGATTCTGATTTCTGAATCAATGGTTTACCAGTTCACGCAGTCAAAGCCTTTCATACTCATCGATGCCAATAGTTAATCTTCGATAGGATTTGTGCAAATCCTAGCCGTACACGTTATTATATTAATTTTCTGTTTTTGAGAAACAAAAAACGGTGTCGTATATGGACTTTTATTATTTCTTTTTCTTATAAAGAGAATAGATATGGTTGTTCGAATTTGACCCAAAACATAATATATGTATTTTTTATCAGAATAATCAATGTATTTCTTACATGTCATTCATGGTTCGAATTAATAAAAATCATTCATTTCATTTAATTTACAGTAATTACGAATGAAAATTCTCTTAATAAAAAAATGACGTAGAAAAAATAATAAAATACATAATTTTTATTAGTTGAGACCATAGATAGCGTTGGCGGTTTAAAGGTTTACAGGGCCTGTGCAATTTATTAAAAGGGAAAACTACCTAAATAGTACCCCTAGCTATTGGCGCGTTATCATTTTGGTACCCCAGCTACTTTTTTGGCAAAATGATATCTAACGTTTCGCTTTTAAAATGGTACATCCGCCGTTAAAAATTAACGAAAAAGCTTATGTACAATTTTTTATTATTTTTCTCTCCTAATCAAGATATCACATGTTATTTTTAATAATTTTTTATTTGTCTAACCAAAACTAATTGGTCGAACAAAGCCAAAAGAAATAAAAAGACTCACATGTTGCAAGTTGGATTCAAACCAGTAACTTCATCGGGTAAAGACTAAGCGTTAAACCATTAAGCCAAGCAACAGGTTTTAATTAAAATCAAGCAAAGAAATATTTAACTTAATCAAAACTATTGTAAAGAAAATATATTGTTTTAATTTTTACGTTATCTAATATATAGTTTTAATTTTTACATTTTTAATGTTTACAAATATTTATTTTATTTTTTTAATTTTCAAAAAATATTTTTTTATTTTAATTTTTACATTATCTAATATAATATTATAAAAATAAATACATAGTTATTTTATTAATTTTTTAATTATCAAATAAAATGAAAAAATAATTTTATATTTTAAATTATCTAATATAATATAATATAATTGTAATCACTAATTTTGTCCCGGTCTTTAATTTTATTTCTTTTATGATTCTCGGGCTTGTATTGGGCTAAAATAATAATAATTAAAAAATGTGAAAAAAAAAGAAAAAAAGAAAAGGGCAAAAAGAAAAAAAAATATATACATATGTATATGTATCATGTTACTACTATCATTATTATATTGTCATTACTATGCCTTATTACTATTATCACTATTATTATAATTACTATTGTTATTTGGTATTATTATTATTATTATTATTATTATTATTATTATTATTATTATTATTATTATTATTATTATTATTATTATCTAAATAAGAATAAATAAACAAAGCTCAAGTCTTATTGCTTAACAAAGTCCTTATTACATTCAGCCCAATTAAATAATAATACATCGGTTCGGCCCATGACCAAGTAAATCCAATGAAACACTAACATATGTATTCTAACTTTGACTGCAGCCGTCCCCCATTTCGAACCGTCAGATCTGATGAGATCCAAGGGTCCGGATTACCCCTGATGGAGAAACCCTAGCAAGCCATCTCCAAGACATGGCGCTGCGCATCTCAGACCATTGGATCGAGGATGACATCGGACGGCTCGGATTGAGCCAAGGAACATTCCAGACCCCTCACGCTCCACACGCACGGCGATTCAATGCCCCAACGCGCCCACGCGCGAAGCTCCAACTTCCCACGCGCGCGTCACCGGCACGCCCCGGCCTTTGACTTTCCCGCTTTTCCCACGCAACCGTACGCTCGGGCTCTTCACGTCGTCTGCCCACCTTGTCCCTCCCATTTCCGGCAATACAAACATGCAACAAAAAAGAAGAAGATGTCAGGAGTCCCGGAATAGCAACAAGAAGAAGAAAACAAAAAAAAAACAACAGCAGAAATCAATTAATAGCAAGGACAACTTCAGAAACCAAAACCAACATTAAAGCAACAGAGCACAAGTCAACCATTTTTGTTTTTTATGGTCTCTTTGTAACATTCGGTTATAAAAATCGAACCCAAAAAACGTTGTAAGTCTCTCGGCAATTAGCAAAAAAATTCAATAAAATAAAAAGTTTCTCGAAAGGTATCTGGTCTCCTTTTTTTCTCATAGCATGCAATTAAAATAAAGAAAAAGAGAAGAGAGTTTCTTGAGGTTTTTACCGCGTCGATTCAGAGTCTTCTTCACGTTGCTTCTCCTCCCGTCGTCGACAAGCCTTTAAGCCTTTGACTAGGTCAAATACGGCGAGACGCCGATGAAGAGAACGAAGTTTTTTCCGTTTCGAAAGGGACGCCGGCGATAGGGTTTTAAAAAGGGGGGTTTGTTTTGTTTTTTTTATATCAAAATCAGAGGATTTTTTTATCCTCGGGCTAGAAAAATTTGCTAAAAGAGGGATATAGAAGCAAAATAGGATTTTTATAATGTTTTGGTCAAGAAAAAAGGGTCTAATCACTCGTTGGTCCCTCCGTGTTTTAAAGATTTCTTTTAAGGGTTTCCGTGTTTTTAAATCCCTTCCGCGGTCCCTGTTGTTTTTCAAAGAATTTCAATGTCGTCCCTGTGTCGGATTTAATTGAGTTTCGGGTGGTCTAATCCTCCTTATGCCCCCTTTTAATTCTGGTGTCCTTCCATTTTGGTCCCTTTGTTTCGTTTTAATCTTCTTTGGGTTGGTTTTATTACAGTCTAGGTCCCTATCATCGTGTGTTTTGATTATTTACTCCCTTTCTATGAAATTACGTATGTATGTGTACATATATATACATATTATAATTTTATGTAGTAATGTATATATTATATGGTTCTTATTAGTCATTTATATATATATATATATTATCATTACTATATATATATATATATACATATTGTCATTTGTACGTTTTTTATATGACTATATCCATACTTATGTGTGCGCACGTATTTGTGCTTTATTTAAATTTTGCTTTTTATTATTATTCGTTTTTGTTCAAGTTGATCTAGGTCCCATTTTTTTATTATCCATCTTGTTATTAGCTCACGGTCCCGGTGTCCGCGTGGGAACGGTATTCCGAACACTCGGATAACGATTCCTTTGGCGCCGTAGGACTTTAGATTAGATTCAATTTTGTACTTATGCATTCGTTTTTTCATTTTTTTAAAAAAATCTAAAATTATTTTCAAAAGTGCGATGTCCTTCTATTCGAGGACGAACGAGGCCAGTACCAGTCGTAGTGGTGGTGGTTCGGGCGTTCGCCCTCGAATATTAGGATTTTCGAAATTTACTCGCGTGTATAACCTAGTTTCGGTATAAATTGTCACTTTAATTCGCAAAATTCGATTTTAATTAAGCGGTAAAGTTTTGGTACCAATTTTGGGCATGTCGAGGGTGCTAACCCTTCCTCGCGTGTAACCGACTCCCGAACCCTTTCGAATCTCTAGTTTTATTTCGGTGTCTGGTCTACCATTTTAAATGGCCGGTGGCGACTCCTCTATTTTTTATAAATTCGACTAATATTTCAAAAACCAATTTAAAACCCGGTCCGTCCGAGCGACACCCGAGACTCATTCTATTTTTCAAAACCTTTTTCAAATTCCCCTATTTTAAAATATTTTTTTAAAACCCCCTATTTTTAAAACAATTTTGAAACCCCCAATATTTTTCCAATAATTTCTAAAAATTCCATTTTTACCACGCTATCAAATATTTTTTCTAAATTCTCAATTTTTACACCTATATACACTTATGTTTTTCAAAAAAATTAGTCGCTACAGATGGCGACTCCGCTGGGGACAAATTTTTGTTTTCAAAAACAAAAAAGAGAGTCAGGCCAAGAAAACTTTACCGCTTAATTAATATCAAAGGTTCGAACTAAAGTGACAAATTTAACCGATACTTGTTTATAAACGCGAGTCTATTTCGTACGCATTCATTTTTGGCATGTATACCCGTTTGTTTAAGTGGGGGGAAAACGCTAGTGCTTTCGTGGGGATATTGTTCCTCTGTCTGGGCCTAGTAGGTACCTTCGGGGCTCGACTACCCTATATCTTCGTGGGAATATCGTTTCTCCGTCCGGATATAGCTAAAGGGTCCCCTCGGATTGAACTCGGTTGAAATGAGCCTATAATGGGTGATGACCGGGGGCCTTGCTACCCTTAGTAGGGGACAGCGAGGACAATTCGAGTACCTCCTAGAACCAAAACTGCATGTAGCGAACTAGAAACCCTACCCCTTTAGAGCCATGCGGATAACCTAGGTGAACTAGACGGGATAAATAGGACTGCTTGTTTATGCTTGTCTTCTATCTTATTAATCATGAGTATTCGACACTAACTCCTTTCTTTTTTATTTTTGCATTTATTTTGCATACATACCATGACATAACGGTGTTGAGTCAAGGTGATTTTACCCAATTCAGGGCTTTCATTACGGACGGGAGGTTGCTAAAAGGATGTCAACTCTCAAATTCGACAAATTCTGGACGGTCTAGCCTCGACATTTTTTCAAAACCTTCATTTCTTCAAACGCAATTCGGAGAAACAAGGGGCATCCGTTGGAATCTGCTATGACTACCTTGTAATAAGGAACCTCTTTTATGTCTAAATGAAAGTTGACCTATGGGGAATCACCTATACGACCAACACCGTTATTCGCATACACATTTGCATATTTTTTTTATTACATTATATGTTCATACATCATTTCATAGCATAATCATTCACAACATTAAATTTCTAGTCATACATTACATCATATCCATCGCTAATTAGGCATCAAAGTTTTGTTTAAATCCATGATGCATCACATCATACTCATTCTAAAACTCTTTGTCCAAATTCATGATGCATTCATCACATCATTGCTAACCGAAAGAGACCCTCGCCCAAGTGAAAGAGAACGAATGATCGAGCGGCTAGCTTGAACAGCTTCAAGGACACTCGGTTCAGAATCAAAGGGGGTCAACATGCAAAAATCCAATTCTCATGATTGGTAAAAACTGATTGTACCCAGGGGAATGGTACAGCTAGCTCGGGGCAAACGGCTATCGATAAAGGCAAGTCAAATCCGTTAATCCCTGTGCATTTGGGAAAAATGCAAGTCTCAATTCATGGATAATTCAAATATCCATCGAAAAATCTATTTTCACGAATGGTCAAAGGGAAATAAATCCTTTGAAAAAATCCAACGTCACAGTTGGTGAAAACTGATTGTACTCAGGGAAATGGTGTGACTAGCCCGGAGCAAACGGCTACCGGTAAAGGCAATTCAAATCCGTTAATCCCTGTGCATTTGGGAAAAATACAAAAGAAACAAGCTAAGCTGTGGTTCCATTTTGAAAACATTTGTTGCATTCTTTGATTCTTTAAACATTTCATTCATGATTTTTTATTGTTTTTCAAATGTACATGTATATACTATTTTGTAGAAATACATTTTTAAATTCAATTCAAAAAAGAATTTTTTTCCAAACCCGAATGTTGTGGACATTACAAATGGAAACACTTATCTGTTCTACTCGAGCCAATGGAGGAGTGAAAATGAGTGATCAAAAGTAATGGGCCACTCCCATTGAATGAATTCGCCTCTCAAGCATTGTTGTCTAAGATCCTTGAATGAAGCGATAACCCGAAAACATCTACCACCTGAAGACTATTTTGATATCCAAGTATGGGAGGACAGTTGGACCCAAGCTAAGGATCACTTCCACACTAGGGGGCAAGAGGATGAAAGTGCATGAACAAATGAGCAACTTTCAATTTAAGTCATGCTATGAAGACGAAAAAGTGCAATAAAGGAGACACTTGGTCTAAATTAAAAAAAACAACAAAACAAAAAATCCGTGCTCAATAAAGCCGACCTAGACCAAGATCAAAGTCACCAATGCGTGAGCCCGAATCAACAAGAGGGCTAAAAAAAACTCTTCATACAAATGCAACGTAAACGTCGAAAAGAAAGTTTGTGCTCGAAAAGCCAAAGTAAACAAAGCTGAAGGTTATCAAAGTTGAAACCAAAAACGAAGGCGCTAAATCAAGCTATGAGAATTCTTCATCCAATTGCACCTCTACCTAAATTAATCGGAAGTACGCACCAACACAATGAAAGGCGAACACCCCAAAAATGGACAGTCGAAAGCAATCCAAGCATAACCACATCAAGTAGACAAGATGATCCTCAATTCAAGGCATATGTCCCCCATCTGTCACAACCACGGGCCGTAGCCTTCATTTCAAGATCTACAAGACCACTCCGACCATACACGGATGGATGAATTTGTCTTCAGAATACATCCCGCCTATCGGAGTTAACCTTTCTTCAAGGATTGCCACACTTCTAATGCTTGATCGAGATCAAAAATGAGGGAAGGATGGGGCACTGTGAGTCAGTGAGTCAAAGAGAGCCACCATTAAATCGGGTAGAGACTAGGTATGAGAGTCTCTCCTCTTAAAAGCTTGATAGCCCAGAAACGTTTTCACATGTATGCCCTTTACAACATTCGTAATTTTTCCAAATAAAATGCCATTTGAGTCAATGCTTTTTCAAAAACCAGCAACTAGATTTTTATAAATATCACTTTTCATGATTTTTCAAAATGTATATGTGTACATAATACAATTATTTTTCCAACAAACATCTCACATACAAAAGATTTCTCTACATTTCTTCGCAAACGATTTCAAAAGCACATGGACCAACAGCGAGCTTGTCGGCCGATTGCACAAACAAACAAAAAAAAACAAAAAGATTTTGACTAAATAAAGCATACAATAATTGACATCCCCTAAACAGGTGACATTTCGGAAGATGATAGCCGGACCCACAAAAGTTTGGGGCATCATTGAAACCGTGTGATCAAGAACACAAGACCGAGCCGGTATAAATGACAAAATCATGGGGCACCCCTTTATATGTCAACATCAGGACCAATTGCATTACATTCGCATCATCATTAGTGCATTCATCATGCATTCACATCAAGCATCTACACCATATATCAAGTCACATACATCCATACAAAACACACATATTTCATTCAAAAAATAAACAGGTCAAAAGACAAGGATGGCGAGTCCTCAACCAAAGGAAAGTCACGCCGACAAAAAAGGTCAATCAACAAAAAAGTTGAACCCCGCCAAGAGGAACAACTACAACAACTTTTCTTCCAACATCGATCTTGTTATGCCGTTGGTGGTGTAGCAGATCCCTTCCAACATCGATTTTGTTATGCCATTGGTGGTGTAGCGGATCTCTTACTACATCGATCTTGTTATTCCGTTGGTGGTGTAGCAGATCTCTTACAACATCGATCTCGTCCTGCCTTTGATGGTAGCGGATCTCTTTCAGCATCGATCTTGTTACGCCGTTGGTGGTGTAGCGGATCTCTTACAACATCGATCTTGTTATGCCGTTGGTGGTGTAGCAGATCTCTTTCATCATCGATCTTGTTATGCCGTTGGTGGTGTAGCAGATCTCTTACAACATCGATCTCGTCCTGCCTTTGATGGTAGCGGATCTCTTACTACATCGATCTTGTTATGCCGTTGGTGGTGTAACAGATCTCTTATTACATCGATCTTGTTATGCCGTTGGTGGTGTAGTGGATCTCTTACTACATCGATCTTGTTATGTCGTTGGTGGTGTAGCGGATCTTCTACAAACATCGATCTCGTTCTGTCTTTGATGGTAGCGGATCTCTTTCAGCATCGATCTTGTTACGCCGTTGGTGGTGTAGCGGATCTCATACAACATCGATCTTGTTATGCCGTTGATGGTGTATCAGATCTCCTCATCAGATCATGCCTCTTCGTCAGAGTCGTAGCTTGATCTTCAATATACTCCTTCGGATCATGCCTCTTCGTCAGAGTTGTAGCTTGATCTCCAATATACTCCTTCGGATCATGCCTCTTCGTCAGAGTTGTAGCTTGATCTCCTATATACTCCTTCGGATCATGCCTCTTCGTCGGAGTTGTAGCTTGATCTCCAAATATACTCCTTCAGATCATTCCTCTTCGTCAGAGTCGTAGCTTGATCTCCAATATACTCCTTCGGATCATGCCTCTTCGTCAGAGTTGTAGCTTGATCTCCAATATACTCCTTCGGATCATGCCTCTTCGTCAGAGTTGTAGCTTGATCTTCAATATACTCCTTCGGATCATGCCTCTTCATCAGAGTTGTAGCTTGATCTTCAATATACTCCTTCGGATCATGCCTCTTCGTCAGAGTTGTAGCTTGATCTCCAATATACTCCTTCGGATCATGCCTCTTCGTCAGAGTTGTAGCTTGATCTCCAATATACTCCTTCAGATCATGCCTCTTCGTCAGAGTTGTAGCTTAATCTCTAATATACTCCTTCGGATCATGCCTCTTCGTCAGAGTTGTAGCTTGATCTCCAATATACTCTTTCGGATCATGCCTCTTCGTCAGAGTTGTAGCTTGATCTCCAATATACTCCTTCGGATCATGCCTCTTCGTCAGAGTTGTAGCTTGATCTCCAATATACTCCTTCGGATCATGCCTCATCGTCAGAGTTGTAGCTTGATCTCCAATATACTCATTCGGATCATGCCTCATCGTCAGAGTTGTAGCTTGATCTTCAATATACTCATTCGGATCATGCCTCATCGTCATAGTTGTAGCTTGATCTTCAATATACTCCTTCGGATCATGCCTCATCGTCAGAGTTGTAGCTTGATCTCCAATATACTCATTCGGATCATGCCTCTT
The DNA here is from genome assembly GCA_958450335.1 of Hibiscus tridactylites. Classification (NCBI taxonomy): domain Eukaryota; kingdom Viridiplantae; phylum Streptophyta; class Magnoliopsida; order Malvales; family Malvaceae; genus Hibiscus; species Hibiscus tridactylites. Next base: position 78,640,592 of record OY288278.1, on the reverse strand, counting down.
CGTCAGAGTTGTAGCTTGATCTTCAATATACTCCTTCAGACCATGCCTCTTCATCTAAGTCGCAGCTTGGTCTCCAATCTAAATCGGATCATGCCTCTTCATCTATGTCGTAGCTTGATCTCCACCCTCATCGGACCATGCCTCTTCATCTAAGTCGCAGCTTGGTCCCCAATCTAAATCGGATCATGCCTCATCATCTAAGTCGTAGCTTGATCTCCACTAACTCTCCAGATCGTGCCTCTTCATCTAAGTCGTAGCTCTATCTCAATCTAATCACCGGGTCATGCCTCTTCGTCGGAGCCGTAGCTTGATCCAATCTAATCTCTCGATTTTGCCTCGTCGTCGGTGGCGTAGCGGATCACCCACATCCAACAGGGAAGTGAGACAAAATTAGTGCTTATGGTCTTTGCTTTATCCTTGTTCCACAAGCATAAGCAAAGAGGGGCAACTGTAATCACTAATTTTGTCCCGATCTTTAATTTTATTTCTTTTATGATTCTCGGGCTTGTATTGGACTAAAATAATAATAATTAAAAAATGTGAAAAAAAAGAAAAAAAGAAAAGGGCAAAAAGAAAAAAAGAAAATATATACATATGTATATGTATCATGTTACTACTATCATTATTATATTGTCATTACTATGCCTTATTACTATTATCACTATTATTATAATTACTATTGTTATTTGGTATTATTTATTTATTTATTTATTATTATTGTTATTATTATTATTATTATTATTATTATAATCTAAATAAGAATAAATAAACAAAGCTCAAGTCTTATTGCTTAACAAAGTCCTTATTACATTCAGCCCAATTAAATAATAATACATCGGTTCGGCCCATGACCAAGTAAATCCAATGAAACCCTAACATATGTATTCTAACTTTAACTGCAGTCGCCCCCCATTTCGAACTGTCAGATCTGATGAGATCCAAGGGTCCGGATTACCCCTGATGGAGAAACCCTAGCAAGCCATCTCCAAGACATGGCGCCGCGCATCTCAGACCATTGGATCGAGGATGACATCGGACGGCTCGGATTGAGCCAAGGAACATTGCACGGCGATTCAATGCCCCAACTCGCCCACGCGCGAAGCTCCAACTTCCCACGCGCGCGTCACCGGCACGCCCCGACCTTTGACTTTCCCGCTTTTCCCACGCAACCGTACGCTCGGGCTCTCCACGCCGTCTGCCCACCTTGTCCCTCCCATTTCCGGCAATACAAACATGCAACAAAAAAGAAGAGAATGTCAGGAGTCCCGGAATAGCAACAAGAAGAAGAAAACAAAAAAAACAACAGCAGAAATCAATTAATAGCAAGGACAACTTCAGAAACCAAAACCAACATTAAAGCAACAGAGCACAAGTCAACCATTTTTGTTTTTTTTATGGTCTCTTTGTAACATTCGGTTATAAAAACCGAACCCAAAAAACGTTGTAAGTCTCTCAGCAATTAGCAAAAAAATTCAATAAAAATAAAAAGTTTCTCGAAAGGTATCTGGTCTCCGTTTTTTCTCATAGCATGCAATTAAAATAAAGAAAAAGAGAAGAGAGTTTCTTGAGGTTTTTACCGCGTCGATTCAGAGTCTTCTTCAAGTTGCTTCTCCTCCCGTCGTCGACAAGCCTTTAAGCCTTTGACTAGGTCAAATACGGCGAGACACCGGTGAGGAGAACGAAGTTTTTTCCGTTTCGGAAGGGACGCCGGCGATAGGGTTTTAAAAAAGGGGGTTTGTTTTGTTTTTTTTATATCGAAATCAGAGGATTTTTTTATCCTCGGGCTAAAAAATTTTGCCAAAAGAGGGATATAGAAGCAAAATAGGGTTTTTATAATGTTTTGGTCAAGAAAAAAAGGGTCTAATCACTCGTTGGTCCCTCCGTGTTTTAAAGATTTCTTTTAAGGGTTTTCGTGTTTTTAAATCCCTTTCGCGGTCCCTGTTGTTTTTCAAAGAATTTCAATGTCGTCCCTGTGTCGGATTTAATTGAGTTTTGGGTGGTCTAATCCTCCTTATGCCCCCTTTTAATTCTGGTGTCCTTCCATTTTGGTCCCTTTGTTTCGTTTTAATCTTCTTTGGGTTGGTTTTATTACAGTCTAGGTCCCTTTCATCGTGTGTTTTGATTATTTACTCCCTTTCTATGAAATTACGTATGTATGTGTACATATATATACATATTATAATTTTATGTAGTAATGTATATATTATATGGTTCTTATTAGTCATTTATATATATATATATATGTATTATCATTACTATATATATATACATATTGTCATTTGTACGTTTTTTATATGACTATATCCATACTTATGTGTGTGCACGTATTTGTGCTTTATTTAAATTTTGCTTTTTATTATTATTCGTTTTTGTTCAAGTTGATATAGGTCCCATTTTTTTATTATCCATCTTGTTATTAGCTCACGGTCTCGATGTCCGCGTGGGAACGGTATTCCAAACACTCGGATAACGATTCCTTTGGCGCCGTAGGACTTTAGATTAGATTCAATTTTGTACTTATGCATTCGTTTTTTCATTTTTTCAAAAAAATCTAAAATTATTTTCAAAAGTGCGATGTCCTTCTATTCGAGGACGAACGAGGCCAGTACCAGTCGTAGTGGTGGTGGTTCGGGCATTCGCCCTCGAATATTAGGATTTTCGAAATTTACTCACGTGTATAACCTAGTTTCGGTATAAATTGTTACTTTAATTCGCAAAATTCGATTTTAATTAAGCGGTAAAGTTTTGGTACCAATTTTGGGCATGTCGAGGGTGCTAACCCTTCCTCGCGTGTAACCGACTCCCGAACCCTTTCGAATCTCTGGTTTTATTTCGGTGTTCGGTCTACCATTTTAAATGGCCAGTGGCGACTCCTCTATTTTTTATAAATTCGACTAATATTTCAAAAACCAATTTAAAACCCGGTCCGTCCGAGCGACACCCGAGACTCCTTCTATTTTTCAAAACCTTTTTCAAATTCCCCTATTTTAAAATATTTTTTTAAAACCCCCTATTTTTAAAACAATTTTGAAACCCCCAATATTTTTCCAATAATTTCTAAAAATTCCATTTTTACCACACTATCAAATATTTTTTTCTAAATTCTCAATTTTTACACCTATATACACTTGTGTTTTTCAAAAAAATTAGTCGCTACAATAATAATTGATAAAAAAAATTGTGTCAATAACTCAGTTTAATGACTTTGCACAATATCCATTTCACAAGGGGTTTCAAGTTCGATTCTTTATAATAGCAATTTTGTTTTATTTTGAGACGATAACTTTGGTTACGTTAGATATTTCTCTGCTTGGTTCTAATTAAAACATGTTGCTTGGTTCAATGGTTGAGCGCCCAGCCTTTATTCCATGAAGTCTCTAGTTCGAATTTCACTTGTAGCATAAGAGAGATTTTATTTCTTTTGATTTTGTTCAACCATTCAGAAACATGTCACCTTCTAGTTTGACAAATAAAATCATTAAAAACAACGTGTGGTATCCTGGTTAGGAGAGAGAAAATGACAAGGAAATTAAAAAATAAAAAAATCACAAGCTTTTGCGTTAATTTTTAACGGTGGGGTACCATTATGAAAATAAAATGTAACGTTAGGCATTGTTTTGCCAAAAAAATTATTGCGTATTAAAATGATAACGCGCCAATAGCTTGGGTACTATTAAGGTGGTTTTCCCTTATTAAAACGATGCCCTTTAATTCTAATCTCAAATATATATAAAACTTTTTAATGCTTTTATCTAACCTATGCATACATGCATAGGTCAAGGGTTAGTTAAGATTTTGAATTAAATACAATATTCTATTCAATGTATTATAAAACCTTAAAAAAATTCTATTAATTTTTTATTCAATATATTAAAATTTAGGGTTTATGGTTTAAGGTTTATAGTTTCAAGGTTTACAATTTAGGTTTTATATTTTAAGGTTTATGTTTTTATGGTTTGGGTTTAGGATTTTTAGGGTTATGATTTTAAGATTTTAGGGTTAAGGCTCAGGGTTTAGTGTTTAGAGGTTTTAGGGTTTATTAATTTAGATCTTAGGGTTTAGGGCTTAAGGGTTTAATAATACATTGAATTGGTTTTTTTTCAATAAAATCTTTTAGAATTTTATAATACATTGAATGATTGGGTTCTTTTTCCAATGGAATATTGTATTTAATCTATGTTCTTAATTAACCATTAATCTGTGCATACATACATGCATATGTTAGACAAAGCCGTTTTAAAAGATATTTTTATTTTAGTAAAAAATATATTATGAGACCCACTTTAAAGTGATTTTTTTATATTTTTTTTGTAATTTATTAAACCAAAATATTTTGTTTTCCTCTCATAAACATTCAATTCAATTCATTTGAGATCTCTTTTTTTGGGGCTGCGGTACTACGTTGTAAAACAATAAAACAATGTGTATATGGACTTTTTTTATATAAAGATAATAGATATGGTTGTTCGAATGTGAACTAGAACATAATGTCAATAGAACTAAAATGGTATTCGATTCTCGTAACTTTGTAAAATTATGTAGTTTTTCATTATTATAAATCTAGATATTAAGTTTTGAAGCATTATGTCTAAAACATAAAAAATAAATTAAAAATAAATACCATTAGAATACAAATTTCAAAAAAATAAATAAGATCATTGTATAAGTAAAATGAATTTTAAAAAAATTAAGTGTACGTATTTAAAAAATTAGGGCAATGTCTTAACGCCTTTTATGATCCATCTCTTATTTAATAATGAAAATTTTATTTAATTTCGTTCAATAAAAAGTTGCTTTAAAATTATAATTTCCTTAAACCTTTATAACATAAGATTACTTTTTAGAATACAATTATTGGAATGTGAGGTTATTTTGTATATTAATTATGTTACGTTAATTTGTTTGATTCATTTTATTAGAATGTAATATTTTAATGTTTAATTACTTAAAAAGATAAAATTATTCAAATTAAATATGAGATTTCATATAAACTAGAACCGAAAGTTTCTTATAGTATACCGTTAACGTATATAAATCTTTAGTGATATGTTCATCTTGTTTTTCTCTCTTCAATGTTGTTAATGAAATATTAACAATATGAGCACATGAGCAATGACACTCATTGCATTTCCCGCGAACAAAATTTTTTCGTGTTCATTTATATTTCTTACCAATCATATGTATAAATAATTATTTTTTTATTTTATTGACTATTTATATTTTATTAATAATACATGTGGCATGAAATCAGTGGTAGAACTTATAAAGAAACACAAAAAGAACAAACAAATTATGTTCCTTTCCTACCGCTTGTGGTGGCTTCCTTTCTCGCGACCGTTGAAGGTTAAATTGAGTTGTTAATGGCAATGTTCATTATTCCGACATGCACTTGTTGGAATCCCTCCCAATGACCCATTTTGTTTCCTTTTTGTTGGTGGAAATAACGTCGGACTAGCACAGTCAAAATTGGCGTGATTTGTCTCTGATTCATGAAGCTTAAAAATTGGTGTAACGACCGAACTGCTCTTCTTTCTTATTTTGTTGCTTGGATTGCTTATGTTCATACCTCTTCTCTGTTGACATACGTCTCCGTTCGAGCGTTCATGCTTCATGTTTTAATGTTAATCCATTACAATTAAAGACAAATCTAAAAATTTAAACGTAGTAGTTCATCAACCAATGTAATAATTTAGAATCAATTTATACTATTGTAATAACATATTAACTATTGATCATTGTTGTGCAAGCAAATATGACATTGACGTTGAAGAACCAATCCATGTAAATATGTTTAATATATTATAACTATCTTACATGTTAACCATCATATCAAGTTGAAACTAAAATATGTTAAACTTCTGACAAAACTAATCTTTCCCACCGTTAGGATTAATCTACGATTGTTCTGTTAATCGAAATTATGACATTGGCGATATTTGTAACTTTAAAAATTAGGGTTCTTTTTTAAAAGAATATTTTAACGTGCCACATAAATATTTCTCAACGGGTTAACAACCGTACAACAATGACCATAATGAATTTAAATTAAAAGTTTAATGATTATAATAAAAAAAATTATTTTAGTGACCAAAGTGAAAGCACCCTAAAAACTTAGTGCTTACCAAAGTAGTTTATCTTATTTTTTAATGGTGGTCCATGCACAAGAGGTGGGCAAAACTCGACTCGTCTCGACTCCACTCGTAATTCCATTAACTCGACTCGACTTAAAAAATTTTCAAATAATGTTCGAGTTATGAAATTAAAATTCGAATAACTCGAAATTTTTAGTAATTAGTTTATCAGTTTTCAACTTCGAGTCGAGTCTATCAATTATGTCTAATATGAAGAAATATATATGTATCTTATAAATGCATATAGAAAGTCTTTAAATTGGAATCAATGTGTACGCCGACCAGTTCTAGTATATATATATATATATATGTACAATTAAATTTGTACAAAAATTTAAAAATTCGACTCAAATCGAATTTTATAAACTCAGTACGATTCGGAAAAAATTTAAATAAAACTTGAATCGTAAAATAAGACTTGTAAATTTGAATAACTTAATTTTTTTAATTTAAATTAGATATTGTATATTTCATTACGAGAATGTCATCTTTAATGTAACTTTTTTTCATATATAATATCAAATTTTACATAAAAAAATAAATTTTATTATACTAAACCAACCGATAGTTTGTCATCACCACTGTTATTGTTATATTTTTTAATCCTATTTTAGATTGTCGATGAAAAAGAAGATAGATATGAAACTTCAAAGTTATTGATTTTTCTATTAAAAAGCATTGATTGTTATTTAAGCAGATTATATAGAACAGTTACAGATTTTTCTGCTTTTTCCAAATAAATAAAACATTTAAAAAGATGATCTTTTTACAAGAACAAATTAAATTTAAAAAATCAGTGGTAATCAAAATATTTAATTGAATCCTAAAATGGATGGACATTTCTGCTCAGTCCATTGACGTTAGTGAAAAACCCAACCTGCCGTATCGGCAAATACGACCGCCGTTTGTCACCTTCCCTCATGGCTCTGTTCCTAACGTAAAGCTTTTCGTGAGCCGACGCCGCCGCCGTTTTCTCACACTTCTCTTTCTTCCCATTCGGTGGTTTCTCTCCGACTCCCTTGACCTTCGCTTTCTTCTCCTCCTTTTCGTTCTTCTTCTCAGTTTTCGCCGCCGAAACGGAGAAAGGAAACGGATGGTTTAACAAGACGAACGCGTCTTTGCCGTCGCTGTTACTTCGGAGCATCAAATCTCGGACCCTCCGAAGCTTGGAGAATCCCGTTGAGTTGCTCTTCTTACAGGTATCCAACGACGTTGCCTCCACGGTTATTCTATCATCTCTCTTCCACTCGCAGTACGGTCCAACCGGTTCCAACGTCACCGACGAATCTCCCACGAAAAGCTTCCTCGGCGACGGCCGTGGTGAAACGTCACCGTCTCCCGATTTCGAAACAGAGCCGTCTTCACCGGCGAAGATCAGATCCTGGTTGAATAACGGGAAAAGTGGACGGATCTGACCGTTTTGGAACATGTCGTCGGCAGAAACCGGTGATCCATCGGCATTTACACAAACGAAGGAAAACTCTTGGTCTTCCTCCTCGGATCCGTCTTGTAATTTGAATCCAAAATCATGGGTGAACTTGTCGGCGTCAATGTCCGAGGAATACTTACTAAAGCTTGGTGATAAGGAGGGAGACGAATTCATGAGTTGCATCGTTGATGAAAACACAAGAAATTGTGGAGTGTGGGATTGAAGGTGTGGGGTATTTAATGGAGAAATGGGCAGTGATCATTTCGATGGAAACTTCCCTTGTTTTTTGCTTACGCGGATATATTAGAGGAAAAGTAGGTCAAAGCGGGCGATATTGTAATTTGTAAACCAACCAAAACAGAAATGGTAAAGAACGGCGATTCTAGCTTTTAACGACGAATTTTCATTGGACTTGCTCTTGCTTGCATTTAAATTTTAAATTATTAATTTCACAAATAGAGAGGATTAACATGCTTGCATTTTTAACACCTATTTCAGCCAAAAATAAAACTTCAACCACTTATTTAAATCAAAAAACACTTTAGACACTTATTATAAAAAGACATAGTTTGAGCACTTTTTTTGTAGTTAAGCCTTATTTAATATATAAATACAAAAAATAGCACGTGGGAGGAGAAGGTCGAGAAGTTCTAAGGTGAGACGCTTTAAAATGAGGCGAAACTGAAATTTTTATAAAAATTGTAAGAATTTCGATAGCCATTTTTTGATATATACCGAATTTCTTACAAAAAGTTTAAAAAATTCGAAAGGGTAAGAATTTCGGTATATACCAAAATTCTTACACTTTTTTGTCAAAAATTCGGTATATATCGAAATTTTTAATTTTTTGTAAGAATTTTTTATTGCGTCTTTTTTTAGCCTTATTTTAAGACATCTCACGTTAGAAAAATTCGAGAAAGTGACCCGAGAGAATCTAGATGTTTTGGGGTTTGATTTGACTGGCACATTGGGTCACCCGCAGGTAACATTGACCAATGACCACCCCTTTCCAAAGTCCAACGTCAACGTTGGTACATATGGTTTATGGTATACCCAAGGCATATATCAAATTACTATTAATCTCAAACTAACATATATCAATTAGAGATAAACAAGTAACTTTCCATTTCTAAGTTTGGTAATTTTTTAAAGTTTTATCGTCAAATAAGTGTCCAAATTATATCTTTTTAAGATAAATAGTTAAATTATATTTTGAGCCAAATACGTGTTTAATGCTTTATTTTTTGATTTATTTAAGGTTTTTCTGTCAACGGTCGTTAAAAAAATTATGTCATCCAATCAAAACATTACACGTGGCTTGTCTTTTATTTTTTAATTTTCGAATTTCTTTAAAAATTTAAATTTGTTTGAAAATCCCTAAGTTTTAATTTCTTTTCAATCAAACCTCCAAATCACATATTCCTCACCATCTGCATCCCCACACGTCGGTGGTTCACCATTCACTGCCTAAGTGTTGGGTACCTCATCGTTCGACATTCTCCACCCTCTAGTCGTCGATTGGAACCAAATCGACCTCTTTTTTTCTTTATTGTTGGGTATTCGTCGACGGTGAAATCGGCAGTTCATTCGTCGATTTTGACGACAAGATGATGAGAGTTTCGGTAGAAAGGGTCCGATGAAGACAAGAGTGGTCGGTGGTGATTGAATCGGTGGTCGGAGTGGAAGAATTTAGGAATTTAAGGTTGGGTTTTTTAAAGAAATTAAAGATGGTTGGGTTAATTAATATATTTTATTATTTTATTTTTCGGATTTTAATTTTAGAAAATGATAAATCATGCCACATGTCCGAATTTTATTGGATAACGGAAAAAATAACATATGTCACAGAAAAACCTTAAATAGATCAATGAATGAAATGTTATGTACATATTTAGCCCAAAATATAGTTTAGTCACCTATTTAAAAGAAAATTGTATAATTTTGACTGTTAAACCATTTTTTAATATAACCCATATTTTTCACACTATTATTTTAATAAATTAGTACATGTGATTATTTGAGATTGTATCACATGGCACACTTTCAAAGTATTACCATTAAAATAATTTAATAGTTTAAATTAAAAAAAATCAGCCCTTAAGTTATATTTTTTATTCACTTTTAGTTCTTAAATTGTTTTTTGGTTAAAATAAGTACCTAGACTATTATTTCTAGTTATTTTAAGTCTCTAAACTATTTCAGGTTAAAATAAGTACCTAAACTATATTTTTTTCTTTTAGTCCTTAAACTATCTATTGGTTAAAAAAAATCTTTGTGACATGTTAACATCTTATTGGTCCAACTATTTTTTTTAACTTAGATAGCTATCGAACTTAAAGTGACCAAATATAATAGTTTAAGAACTTATTTTAACAAAAAAATAGTTTAAGGGCTAAAAGCAAACAAAGTGTGTAGTTTAGGGGTTGATTTATCATTTAAACCTAAAAATTAATATAAAACAAAAATAAAAATTAATTAAAAAATCTATTAAATTTAGATATTCAAAGTTATCTTATCCCAATCAATCGATTTCAGAATTTTTTTGAAGCTGGAATCCCACTGTGAGATATTTACAAGGTCGACAAACACGACGATTCCATATGCCGTATTCGACGTGTACAATTACAATAGAGACGAATGCTAAATTTCTATAACTCATCGCGTTCGTGTCGGACAACTTGTTCGGTCCAATTGCAGACGCAGTTAGGCTGTTCTTGGTACAAACGTTAAATACCCTTTAATCAAAAACCTTAAAAAGAAAAAATTCAAACCATTTTCAGTTTTCTCGCTGAAAAATGTACAATAAAGACCCTTTAATCAATAACTAAATCTTAAATTATATATTTATTTTTATTGTAGTGCTGATTGTATTTAATAGCATTAGTCAATTTCGCCTCACTTATAAATCTATTAAGACGATTTCAATGACTAATCATTCATGCTACGTTGATTACAAATTATAAAACTGCTCCAGATCGAATGTAAAACCTAATTTTAGTGTTGTGTCCTATGTTACCAAGAATTGGGTTTCAATAAAAGCCGACTTGTCTCACTCTTCTAATTGGTTTTGTTGTGTTTGGTTACAAACACATACACCGAGAACCCACACAACTCAAGAACAGTCTACTGCCAATACATCAACCCATCTCACAATTCACAAAAGTTATACACTCCTATTCAAAGAAGTTACAACAGGTATCAATATCTAAAGACTATAGAGGCTACTGATATATGTATCCAAGGCCTTTCCTTCTTCTACTTTCCACCGCTGCAACCTTGAAGTTTCTGCAATAAATAAAATCCAAACTTATGTTACAAGTTGCCAACCACAATATCATGTTGACTAACTAGTAGTGGATCCAAAAAAAAAATAATTAATGGTAACATACATATTAAATATTAACAAAAAAACTATACATAAGTGGGTTCAAATAAAATTTTAAGGTAGACACACTCAATAAAATGAATAACTAATAAAGAAAATTTAAGTTTTCAGGATAGGCACATATAAAAATTCAAGGTGAGCGTACTTAATACAATAAATAACTAATAAAGTAAATTCAAATTTTCAGAGCGGGCGCGTGCCCACCCAAAATTCTCTTTACACCGGCCATTGTAACTAATCATAAATAACGGCTTCTAATTAATATTCCAAGAATGTTGATAGGAGTTGATTGCATCATACGTCTTCAAATTATGAACATCATTTTAAATTTTAATTCTTAAACTTCATTTTTTTTGAAAAGTTTCTATCTAGAGGTGGAGGAAGAGGAAATTTTCTCCTAATGGGTATTGAACTCACAACCTAAGGCAAATGAGATAGTTTTAACTGAAAGCTTTTAACCACCCGCTCTAGAAACTGTTGACGATTCTCAAACTATAGAATGTTCTAATTTCATTCCAAAAGTATGATTTCCTTTCTAAATTGATCCACAAACTTTTATATATTTTAATTTCACCCCCAAACTATGACCCTCATTCCAAATTGGTCATCCAAACTTTTAAACGTTCCAAATTTATCCTCAAATTACTATGTCCCAAAGTACGATTGTCATGTAAACACTTATGTGCATTAACATGAGATATGATTAACATCGTGTTGATAATTTGGAGATTAAGTTAAAACGTTCAAAAGTTCATAATTTTAGGATGAAATTGAAACATTTCAAAATTTGGGGGACAATTTAGAATGAGAGTCAGATTAATGATGAATTTATAATGTTTAAAAGTTTAAGGATCAATTTAAAATATGATAATAGTTTGGGAGCGTGAGGTACAATCAACCCAAGCTATAATAATTTGACTTTGACAAAACCTAATCAGTCGTATACTTGGGAAATAAGTAAATCCCAAAAGGTGGCATAAAAAATTAAACAAAGTGAGAATTGTCAAACACTTTTATGGACCAATTTGACGTGGATGCTACAAAAGAAAGAATAGCTCGTGGAGGAAAATTGTAGGCTGCTTTCAAATTGGGATATGCTACTGCTGCCTACTAGTATTATTCAAAAAGGTTTTAAGGCCATCTTGCGCACCAAGTAGTTGAACCCCAAAAGTATAACACATATGGATTACAATATAAACTAAATACAGTATACATAGATAAAAGAAAGAAAGAAAGAAAATTATTTGCACCTTGTTTGTGTACGGGCTGAATATAGTATGTAAAAACTGGCGTCCGGCTATTTCTTTAATCCTTTCTATCAATTGCGGCTTTGTAATCTTTTTCTCCTTGTAAAAAAATCAAAGCAAGTCCAAAAATAATAATTAGCATTCAGAAAAGAGAGAATATATATATATATATATAATGTAAAACTCATTTAATTTTACACTAATATGAGAGTTAGAATTCACTTATATTATGTAAACTCATTTAGTTTTACATTAATATATGACCATTGAATATTTGGATGGATGAATAAGATGAAAAGTTGAAAATAAAGAGATTTTTAAGGAGAAAAAATAGAGTTTTAATCTCATCCATCTATTCCACTCATGTAATGGCCATCGATTAGTGTAAAACTAAATGCCTTTTACACCATGAAAGTGGAAACAAAAAGTTTTTACAAATACCTTAGTTTTAAGGGTTAAGGATTTAGTTTAGGATTTAGAGTTTAGGTGTTAGAGATTTAGTTTGAGGATTAGAGCTTAGACTTTAGGGTAATATGCATATAAAAAGACTTACTTGAAAATCTTTATAATGTTTCTCAAGGGAAGCCATTTCTGAAGGACTTAAACGCCTTGAGAGCATGGACAAAAGTGTGGTAAACCTCAGCCATGGCGATCTAGTCTTGATGGTACCTCCATCTGAGACGCAAATCAATATGCCTAAATACTATATAAACAAGTATTGAAAAACAATTATCTAAATTACAAATAGAAAACTTTTTCGACTTTTTCACCATTTATCATAGTTAGGGTGTACATAGTTAGAGGACTAAGAAGTTTACATATATACAATCCAACCATACCTAAATCCATGATGTACACACTAAAAAGGTGACACCTTAGCTAAGCTACTCACCTCTTAAGAAAGGGGCCTCAAAACTGATGATGAAACCAGGGAGGATGTGAGAATTCATGTAAGTACTCCAAATGATGTATCTTCTGGGATCTGATAGATTATCTACACCCGAATCGAACTCCGGCGAGCTTGGATGAAACCGACCGTTACAATCACCGGCAGTCACCACCTCTGCCTTTCCCAATATAACGCGGCACAACAACAAATGATTCAACCCAGTTTCATCAACCTTGGAAGATAGCACACTGCAAAATAATCTTTCTTATATCTTCAATCAAAACGCAATTATTATGTAAAATTTTATATATTAAGTGATCTGATTTCAGTACCAAGTATTAAATCCCTAATTATTCACATCATAATTAGATGTTGATACTCACAAACTTAATTACTTTCTAATCTTTGCTAAAGATACCATCAAACACCATTAATTTATCAAATAAGCAAGGATTTGTAAGCAGCAATACTTTTCATGAGTCGAAAATTTGTTAAAAATAATATGATAAATTCAAAATCATCAACAAAACAACAAGAAAAAAAAGCTAACCTGTCAAAGGAAAACTTCGCAGCAGAGAAACAGACGCTATTTCTATAACGATTTTGATTTTCAGTAGTCCTAGTATACCAACTAAATCCCTGCGTCAAGATCTCGCAAATCTCGTCCCTCGAACCGCCGTACCAAGCGTACTTGACATTCGCATCTCCGCCGCACTTCTCGGCCACGGCCTTCTTCAAAATCTGAAAGTTTTCGGCCTGAGCTTTCGCTGAGAAACTTGAATGTGAGGTTTTATGAATTGCGACGATTTTTATACTCTTGCTCAAAGTTTCTCCCATGCCAGAGAAGAAACCTTTTCTGATGATGGAATAGTCAGAGCTCGATTCATGTAGCTTGATCAAATCGTTTTTGAGAAAATTATCGAAACAATAACCTGATTCAATCTCGTCGTCTTCGGACGACGCAGCGTGTGGAATTTCATCTTTAGCGATAGTCACCGTTTCTTGAAGATCTTCTTCAGCAATTTCATTCACCATTTCCATTAACAATCACCGGAGTACATAGAAAATGGGTTTTTTCTTTTTACTGACGAAATCATAAACCAAGAGTTACACTTCCGCAGCCTACAGAAAGATGAAAAGACGGTTACGCTTTTAGGAGTTTATGATTTTCCCAAGGTTTTAATAAAACCGTCGAGGGTCCATGCCATAGTACGAAACCTTTCTTGATACGATTGATTTACTAAAAATCGCAATATTTGTGATCATATATATATATATTGAATATGTTGGTGTGATGTAATGATAATATCTGTTTAATTTTTTTAATTTTTTTAAAAATAGCAAACACAATATGTATTATTGGTATTCGAATGTGAGTTTTAAAGGATGATGAACATCTACATTTGCCACCAGGACGCAAGAGGATGAGCATATATATTGGTGTGATTTATATATTGTAAAGATTATATCATTTGAACCAAGTCATATAACAGAAACAACGATAATTTTTGTTATTGAGACCACTTAATATATTTTATTTTAGAATAATCTTAAATATCATTACGACGTTGTAACCACAGCTTAATATTATATTATATGATTGGATCAGTTTGGTACTCGACTTATGATTGGATCAGTTTGTAACTCGACTTATATTATTAATATTTGTTTAAATTCGATTGAATTAAAATATAAGTTATTTTCTAATTCCATATAACATTCAAATCTCTTTTTGTATTTTTTGAGACATTGTCATTTGAATTCAGATTACTAAAAAAAATAATTAAAATCACTCTTTAATTTACGAGTTTAAATTTTTTTAATTCTACTTATATTCATAAATGAGTAATTCAAATCTGTTTGTAATTTCACGTAGGGTCTTTTTTTTTTAGTGTAGTTCTAAGCTTAATATTTTTTTTCTTTCCGGTGAAAGTAATGTTAACTTTAGAATTTATTTTTTAATAATGACTTTGTTTGACAATTAGCGGATAACTGATTTGACTAGCGGATTGTATTAGTTGATTTAACTAGTGGATTGTATTAGCTGATTGTATAAAAGTGTTTAATAAAATTAATAGATAGTTGATAGGTGTTAGATTATTTAAACAAGCAAAATGACATATAAGGATATGATTATATTCAATACTTGTTTGAATAGTTTCTTAGTTATTAATATTTTGTATCTAATTAATATTAATTAGATCTATAAAATTATTTAATATAACTTTTCTAAACATATTCGAATTATTTATATAATTATTTTAATATAATTTAATTAATTAATTAATTTAAATACACATATAAATATGTGATAATAAAAAGAAAAAAAGTAAATGAGATTAGCTTATAAATAGGGTGAGAAAATATTTAATTTAGGTTATTTTGAGATTTTTGATAACTAGTAAGGGTAAAAGAGTCTTTACAACTCTAATATCAAACCTCTAATCTTAAAAAGCTCATATTATGAGCTTTTTTAAAATTAGCGGTTTCACCTCAATCCGCTCTTTCAATCCGATGTTCACCAAACAACAATATTAGCAGATTTAACTGGTCAAACCTCTATTTTTTGCCCAAACCTCTCTTTACCAAGCAGGGTCAATAAATTCAGAATTTTTTTATATTTTACATTATCGTAATCAGATAATATATGACAAAGATAATAATATAAGATTTGGGATTAACCACAATCGATTATTAACTAGTTTTAAATGAACCAAGTCATTTAAGCACACTCCAATTCGAAGAATTACAGATATCGATAAAGGCGGAACGTGGGAGGGACCAATGAGATCACGTCATCCTAAAAAAAATTTTAAAAAAAATTATAAGTTAATATAATGGTAAGATTGTTATTTAGTCTCAATAAAATTACGTGAGAGGGACCAATGAAATCACGCCCTCCCCAAAATTTTAAGAAATAGAAAATTGTAAGTTTGTATAACGGTAAAATCATTATTTAATCCTTAAATGTACATATATATATAGTTGTTTGTTACCCTTTTAAATTTAAATATTTTTAATTAGTTTATTATATAAATAATATCGAAAGAACTGCATGGACCACCTTTTATTGTAAATTATGCCGAAGGAACTCACAATCTTGTGTTAACCCCTTAAAAGCGACTTTCAATAAACATTCCAGAAAGTTATTGATTTGGCATGGACAAAACCTACTTGACATAACATATCATATCATATAATATAATATAGTACTTGGGAAGCAAGTATTTCCCAAATCTACCATAAAAACAATGAAACAAAGTGCAATTTGTTAAAGACTTCGACGGACCAATCTGACATCCACTGACGGAGCTGTGCGTGGCCTTGGCCCCCAAGATTTGTCTGGTCTAATTATTTTTAGGTCCCTTTTAGTTTTAATTTTTTTAAAAAAATCAAGTTTTAACCCCTTACATTTTTGTTTAAATATTTTTAAGACTTTATTAATTTAAGATTAGATCAATTAAGTTCGATCTTTAGTTTTTTGTTCAAACACTTCTTAAGTTATTGTTAGTTTCAAAATTAGTCAAATTAGACTCTAATCCTATGATGTTTAACTATTAAATTGATAAAAAATTGAAAACAATATTAAATTGATAGTTTAAAGCGAAAAATCTAGTTTAAATATATTTTAGGCCGCGGTAAAACCCATATGATATGATAGAAGTTACAAAATGTGAAACTTAGGGCTAGTTTAGCATTGCTTTTAAAAAGTGATTTTTAAAAGCGCTGTTAGAAAGAGATTTTGAAAAGAGATTTTAAAAAGTTTGTTGTAAGATTTTAGTGTTTATCATTGCTGTCAAAAAGTGCTTTTAAGAAGATAAATGACCATTTTAGACATAGTATTGTTAGTTATATGTATTTGTATGTATAGATATATAAAAATGATATTCAAATTTTCTAATGTTATAATATATGAAATATATCGGCTTTGTAACACCCGTGTCTAGGGCCTAGGAGGTAGCCGGGTTGTTGTTCGAGTCAAATAAAGTCTAATTAAAATAAACCAATCTTGAATAATGACCTATTTGAATTTAAATAAAGAGGGAGGGACCAAAGTTGTGATTTACCCTATTTAAAATAAAGGAAGACAACTTTTCCATAAAAGTTGTCATCTTCCTCCTCATTTCCTCTTTACCAATTTCAAAACCCCCTCCCCATTTTCAAACTCTCCTAAAACCCTAGTCATTATTCCATTGGGTTGGCTAATCAATTTCATCATCAAATCAAGAGGTAAACATATTTTCTTAACCTCCTCTCTATTCTCTACTCACCTATTGTTTTAGATTTCAAAAATAATGAGTTTTGCGAATTAGGGTTCTTATGGAAAATTGGGGATTTGATGGGGCTTTTCAATTTATTTTGAGAAATTGTTTTGGGGTTATGTTTAATCATAATGAAATATACAACATACATTAATTTGGTTAATTTTAGATGAATTTTCGTAGTGGGTCCTTAGGGCAAACTTTAAGGTGTGAAAATTTGGGTTTTGAGAGGTTAAATGTTGGAATTGAAGGGCTGATGGTTTACCCATGTTAGGAGGGTGTTTTGGGATGTTTTGGAAGCCATTTGGGTGCTTGGAATTGGGTATTTCAGTCCTTGGTTGTGGGAGTCCGAAAATTGGGTTTTTGGAGATGTTATGTGGTTTGGAAAATTGTGAAAATGGGTTGTGAGTTGCAAAGTAGATTGATGATTGAATTAGCATTGGGTTGAGAAGTAATGTATGTGCTTTGTTTGATTAGAATCAAGTTTGGGCATCGGAAGTGAACCCGGAAAGTTGAAGGTTGTTGCTTGCTTGGTCTTGTGCTTGGAAGCTTAGGTGAGTGGTTAATTGTTTTAAACGGTTTTAATTTGGTTGGTTCGAGTATACGGACTAGGTTGGGCTTGGTAGACCCACCTAGAGTTAGGATTAGGGTGGTAGCCTAATCCTAAACTTGATCTAGAGCCTTTGGTTGAACTCATTTTATGGTTGTGTATGTCTTACATAAATTGCGATATGAATGTCTATGTATATTGCTTTATACATGTGAAATGAGATTGGACTTATGATACTTGAGACATGCATAATGATGGTTGTTGGTGAGTATGTGCTAAGCACAAGGTTTATGAAATGAGTATTGTGATGTGGGTAAATATTGGCACTAGTAAACTTGGATACAAATGATCGATCATTAGGATGTTAGTGTGTACACATGAGTCTAAAGTTGCGCGTGGCCTTGGTGGCGTTGAGTCACCAAGGAGGAGTACGGGTTCGCCCGGAATTGTAATTGAATATAGTCGGTGATGAGTGGAATCCCATCGACAGGGCGTGAGGATGAGTGGAATCCCCTCTGCGAGACCGGTGATGAGTGGAATCCCACCGAGGTAATGTGGTTGTTGGATATGAGTCTCCAACATGTCTATCCGCGTATTCGGGTCTTAACTAGGCGCCAATGTTGTTTGATGTGCATATCAATGTGTTGAGGTTCATGATTCTTATTGGACTACTTGGTTGTGATTACATGTATCATGGAAATTGAGTTTATGATCATGGCTTTATTATTGCCCTTTGCTCATGTATATATATCTTGTGGACCTTTGGTATGTTTGTGACTTACCTTGGCTAGATCGTGCTCGGACCCTGCAATGTTGAGGTTTGTTTTTAGAGCTTACCCTCACTAAGCATCATTGCTTACGCTCTATTTGTTCAACATTGCAGATCCTTAGTTCGTGGGTTGCTCGGGCAAGTGGAGGGCCTCCAAGTGTGGTTTTGGACTTGAGTTCATCAAGTATGGTTTTAATGCTAAGACATGTAATAGTTTAAGCAATGGGATGTGTAAGGATTTTGTTGGCTGTTGTTGGTTGCTAGGAGTATGTTTAAACTCCTTAGTATCTTGCTTTTGCATGGTTGTGTTGCCACGTTGAATGTTACTCATGCCTAATTGCTTACTTTGGTCGTTAGTTTTATGCCTTAGGAGTTCTTGTATGTGCTTGAATGATGATTGTATGAACGTATGTTGGTGGATTGTTGCCATAGTGATAGACATGTCTAAATTATGTTGAAGCATGCTAAAATGGTTGTTATACCTTAAGATGTCTTGTCTTGAAGTTGTTTGGTGGTTTGATGGTGTTTTGAGGCATTCTTGTGCCTCAAAACAGCCCAAAAAAGTCTGCAGACAGGGGGTGTTTCGGAACGGGTCCCCGTGTTCCGAAACGACCCCTGTGTAAATGGCCTGCCATTTCGAAACGGATGAGGGTCGTTCCGGAACGTTTTCGCTACTGGAATTTTGAGAAATTGGCGAGATGAAGCCGTTCCGAAACGGGCCTTTGAGGTTCCGAAACGGTCAAATCTCGTTGACCACGAGATATTGACTGTCAAGGTCGTTTCGATACGGGACTCCCCATGTTTCGGAACGGTCACCTTATGGTTGACCCTGGCCCGTTGACTAAGTCAAGGCGTTTCGGAACACCCTATGGGCGTTTTGAAACGGCCTGCTGCAGAATGTTAAAATGAGCTGTTTAAATGTTGGGTTGGTTGATGTTTGATGTTATGATTGTATCTTCCGCTGTTGTGCCACACTTAGGTCTAACTTATGCATGTAGACAAGATAAGATAAAAAGAAATTTTCTGGGTCGTTAACCGAGGGGAAGCCTTAACGGGTTTCGCTTCGGTTTTCCCCGTGTGGCCCACTCGGACCGGTCATCCGACCAGACCGGGACGAGGGGGTTACACTTGTTGGTATCAGAGCCTAAGGTTACCGAGACCTTGGGCAGGTAAGTGAGGTAAGTTTAAGTTTTTAAATTGAATTGCACGGTGTTTGCTTGTTCTGCAAGAATGGTTGCTTATGTGACAAGTATGCTGATTGTTTTATTTTAAAGCACGTGTGTGTGGGTCCCATTGCTACTATTACATTAGAAAAATGATTTTTAAGTGAGGAAACATACTTGGACACTTGGAAGCCTCGCCTTGCTAACCCAACTTGTGTGTTGTTGTTGTGGTTGTAGTTATTATCTGAGAGAGCAATGTCTAGACCGAGAGGTAGACCGAGGTTGGTTCGTCAAGAACCACGAGTTGCGGCTCCTGTTGAGCCGGTGGTTGGTGCGAGGGCTCACATAGAGGGACCGGGGGCCGCGGGAGTTGGCGCTCCTCCACCACCTCCACCACCACCACCTCCTCCACCTGGAGCTGGGGGCGAGGATGGAGCTGGAGGAGAGGGACCTCAAGGTGGCCAAGGTGGCCAAGGTCTAGCTGGAATTGATATGACTCCGCTTGTGCAAGCAATAGCGGGAGCGTTCCAGGCCGCAGTTGCGGGAGCCCAGGCTGCAGCTCAGCCTAGGTGTGATGATGCTAGCTTACCTTTGGAGAGGCTCCGTAGCTTAGGGGCCGAGGAGTTTAGAGGATCTACCCCGGAGAGGTCGGAGTTATGGTTGGAGAAGACAGTTCGTATCTTGGCTCAGATGGGTTGTACGGGCGCACGTAGATTGGGTTGTGTGATCTCACTGCTTCAGGGTGATGCCTACACCTGGTGGGTCACCATTACTACCGGGGTTCCAGAGGCCGAGATAGATTGGGATTTCTTTGAGTTTGCTTTCAGGAAGAGGTACTTGGGACCGAGGTACCTAGATGAGAAGAAGAGAGAGTTCATGGCTCTCACTCAGGGAGATGCTTCAGTGACTGATTATGAGATCCGCTTTGTTCGCTTGAGTCAGTATGCCCCAGAGTTGGTTCCTACTGAAGTGGAACGCTGTAACCGATTCCGATACGGACTGAATGAAGAGGTTAAGAGGTACACGTTGGCTTCTGACTACTCAGACTTTGATGTGTTGGTCGCGAGGGCCAAGGATTTGGAGCATAGTTTGGGTTCAGCCAAACGAGCTGGTGGTTCTGGTTCTGGAAAGAGGCATAACCACTTTGATGGTAGAGATGCTAAGAGGCACAGAGGTGGCGGACATCAGTTTGATCAGAGACGTGGCGGTGGCCACCATGGTAGGGGCCATCAGGGCCATAGAGGAGAAGGGCGCTTGCCCGAGTGTGCACAGTGTGGGAGACAACACACTGGAGAGTGCTGGGGTAACTTTCATGCTTGTTGGAACTGTGGCTCGAGGGACCACTTTAGGAGGGACTGTCCGCGTCAGGCAGCTCAGGCACCGAACATTGCTCAGGCTCCTGCGAGAGGTACTGATTTTCAGAGAGGCCGTGGGCGCGGTCGTGGCTACTTCCAGCCGAGGGCTGATGCACCTAGGGTAGATGCTCAGAGGAACCTTGCACATGTCGTGGCTGTGCAGCCAGAGGCGGGAGGACCAGCGAGGGTCTATGCTCAGAGGGAGGCCGGGAACGACACTGATGTGATAGCAGGTAATTTCGAGTTACAGTCTATGTCCTTGCTTTCTTTGGTTGATTCGGGTTCTACGCATTCCTACATTTTGAGTAAGCATGCACAGAAGTTAGATATTCCTGTTGAGATCTTAGATGTAGGTATGCATGTTACTAGTTCTTTTGGTGAGACAGTTGTGGTTAGACGTATGTATAGGAGGTGTCCACTGAAGATTCAGGGTCATGTGTTCTCAGTTGACATGATGGAGCTTCCCTTCTATGGTTTTGATATTATTTTGGGTATGGACTGGTTGGTTGAGCATCGGGCTAGTGTGGATTTTGAAACAAAGAGAATTTCCTTGAAGCTTTCTGATGATTACAAGGTAGTGGTAGTGGGCGAGAACATTAAGTTCTTGTCTAATGTGATGTCAGCTTTAGAGGCTCATAGGTTGATGGACTCTGGATGTGGGGCCTATTTAGCTTATGTTATGAATCCGGACATGAGTGAAGCTAGACCGAAAGATATCAGAACAGTGTGTGACTTTCCGGATGTGTTTCCTGAAGAGTTGCCGGGTTTGCCTCCTGACAGAGATGTTGAGTTTGTGATTGAGACAGTTTCGGGGTCTAGTCCAGTTTCGATAGCTCCGTATCGTATGGCTCCGAAAGAGTTGAAGGAATTGAATAGTCAGTTGCAAGAATTATTAGACCGTGGTTTCATTAGGCCTAGTAGTTCTCCGTGGGGTGCTCCAGTGTTGTTTGTGAAAAAGAAAGATGGTAGCATGCGCATGTGTATTGACTATAGACAGCTGAATCAGTTGACCGTGAAGAACAAGTATCCGTTGCCTCGTATAGATGATTTGTTTGATCAGTTGAGGGGTGCTTCAGTGTTCTCGAAGATAGATTTGAGATCCGGGTACTATCAGTTGAAAGTGAAGGAGTGTGATGTTCCGAAGACAGCTTTTAGGACTAGATATGGTCACTATGAGTTTCTTGTGATGCCATTTGGGCTCACGAATGCACCAGCAGCATTCATGGACATGATGAACAGAATTTTCAAGGACTATTTAGACCGATTTGTGGTTGTCTTCATTGATGATATACTTGTGTACTCAAAGACAGAAGAAGAGCATGATGAGCACTTGAGATTTGTTTTGCAGAGATTGTTGAGCAATCAATTTTATTGCGAAGCTTAGTAAGTGTGAGTTCTGGATTCGAGAGGTTGTATTTCTTGGCCATGTTGTTTCGGCCGAAGGTATCCGAGTCGATCCATCGAAGATTGAGGCTATTGTTGAGTGGAAACAACCTAAGTCCGTGACCGAGATTAGGAGTTTCCTAGGATTAGCTGGTTACTATAGGAGGTTTGTTGATGGCTTCTCTAGAGTAGCTGCTCCCTTGACTAAGTTGTTGCAAAAGGGAGTCAAGTTTGAATGGTCAGATGCGAGACAAAAGGCCTTTGAAAAATTGAAAGAAGCTTTGACGAATGCTCCAGTGTTAGTGCAACTTGTTTCAGGTAAGGAGTTTGTGATTTACAGTGATGCTTCCTACGTGGGCTTAGGGTGTGTTTTGATGCAAGATAGAAGAGTTGTTGCTTATGCTTCTAGACAGTTGAAGATTCATGAGAAGAACTATCCTACTCATGACATAGAGCTAGCCGTAGTTGTATTTGCATTGAAAATTTGGCGTCACTATTTGTATGGTGAGAAGTGTATAGTCTACACCAATCACAAGAGCTTCAAGTACTTGATGACACAGAAAGAGTTGAACTTGAGACAGAGGAGATGGCTAGAGTTGTTAAAAGATTACGATTTGACTATTGAGTACCATCCGGGTAAAGCAAACGTAGTAGTCGATGCTTTGAGTAGAAAAGTGGCCGTTGAGCTGAGAGCTATGTTTGCTAGGTTGAGTGTGTCCGATGATGGTGGTTTGATCACCGAGTTGCAAGTGAAGCCTTCTTTGATTCAGTTGATTAGAGAGAAGCAGTTGCAAGATGCGAGCCTAGTTCCTCATGTTCAAGACATAGCCGAAGGAAGACCGACTGAGTATAGTTTCAGTGGTGAGAGCTTGTTGTGCTTTAGGGATAGGATTGTTGTACCGGAAGATGTTGAGCTGAGGCGTCAGATTTTGAGTGAAGCACATTCGAGTCCCTTTTCTATGCATCCGGGTAGTACCAAGATGTACCGAGATTTAAAGAATGATTACTTCTGGGTTGGTTTGAAGAGAGATGTAGCCGAGTATGTGAGCCGTTGTATGGCTTGTCAGAGGGTGAAGGCAGAACATCAGGTTCCTTCAGGTTTGCTACAACCCTTGAAGATTCCGGAATGGAAATGGGAGAGAATCACCATGGATTTTGTATCGGGGTTGCCTTTGTCTCCTTCGAAGAAGAATTCAGTTTGGGTGATTGTTGATAGGTTCACTAAGTGTGCTCACTTCTTAGCAGTGAACACTACGAATTCCTTAGATAAGTTGGCAAACTTGTACATTCGTGAGATTGTGAGACTTCATGGAGTTCCAAAGTCTATAGTTTCAGATAGGGATCCTAGATTTACTTCGAGGTTCTGGAGTTGTTTGCATAGTGCTTTGGGTAGTCGTCTGCATTTCAGCACATCTTATCATCCGCAGTCCGATGGGCAGTCAGAGCGAGTGATACAGATACTAGAGGATATGCTTCGTTGTTGTGTGATTGATTTCCAGGGTTCTTGGGAGAAGCACTTACCGTTGGTTGAGTTTGCTTACAACAACAGTTATCAGTCTAGTATTCAGATGGCACCTTATGAGGCTTTGTATGGTAGACGGTGTAGAACTCCGATTTGTTGGGCTGAGACAGGTCAGAGGTTGTTACCCATGCCAGACTTGCTTAAGGGAACCACAGAAAAGGTGAAGTTGATTTGTGACCGTTTGAAAGCGGCTTCGAATCGTCAGAAGTCTTATGCAGATTTGAAGAGGAAAGAGATTGAGTACACAGTGGGTGAGAAAGTGTTTCTGAAAGTATCTCCGTGGAAGAAGGTAATGAGATTTGGCCGGAAAGGCAAGTTGAGTCCGAGGTTCATTGGTCCGTATGAGATAGTTGAGCGGATTGGGCCCGTAGCTTATCGTTTGAGGTTACCTTCTGAGTTAGAAAAGATCCATGATGTCTTTCATGTATCTATGCTTAGGAGATATAGATCAGATCCTTCACATGTGATGCCCGTTGAGGAGATAGAGTTGAATCCGGATTTGTCTTATAATAAAGAGCCCGTTGAGATACTCGCTTCGGATAGCAAGGTGTTGCGTGGCAAGTCCATAGAGTTGGTCAAGGTGTTGTGGAGGCATAGAGGGGTGGAAGAGGCCACGTGGGAGAGGAAAGCGGATATGGTTGAGCAATTTCCGTATCTGTTTCCACCAGGTAATTTCGGGGACGAAATTCCTTAAGTGGGGGAGAGTTGTAACACCCGTGTTTAGGGCCTAGGAGGTAGCCGGGTTGTTGTTCGAGTCAAATAAAGTCTAATTAAAATAAACCAATCTTGAATAATGACCTATTTGAATTTAAATAAAGAGGGAGGGACCAAAGTTGTGATTTACCCCATTTAAAATAAAGGAAGACAACTTTTCTATAAAAGTTGTCATCTTCCTCCTCATTTCCTCTTTACCAATTTCAAAACCCCCTCCCCATTTTCAAACTCTCCTAAAACCCTAGTCACTATTCCATTGGGTTGGCTAATCAATTTCATCATCAAATCAAGAGGTAAACATATTTTCTTAACCTCCTCTCTATTCTCTACTCACCTATTGTTTTAGATTTCAAAAATAATGAGTTTTGGGAATTAGGGTTCTTATGGAAAATTGGGGATTTGATGGGGCTTTTCAATTTATTTTGAGAAATTGTTTTGGGGTTATGTTTAATCATAATGAAATATGCAACATACATTAATTTGGTTAATTTTAGATGAATTTTCGTAGTGGGTCCTTAGGGCAAACTTTAAGGTGTGAAAATTTGGGTTTTGAGAGGTTAAATGTTGGAATTGAAGGGCTGATGGTTTACCCATGTTAGGAGGGTGTTTTGGGATGTTTTGGAAGCCATTTGGGTGCTTGGAATTGGGTATTTCAGTCATTGGTTGTGGGAGTCCGAAAATTGGGTTTTTGGATATGTTATGTGGTTTGGAAAATTGTGGAAATGGGTTGTGAGTTGCAAAGTAGATTGATGATTGAATTAGCATTGGGTTGAGAAGTAATGTATGTGCTTTGTTTGATTAGAATCAAGTTTGGGCATCGGTGAAGCATCGGAAGTGTACCCGGAAAGTTGAAGGTTGTTGCTTGCTTGGTCTTGTGCTTGGAAGCTTAGGTGAGTGGTTAATTGTTTTAAACGGTTTTAATTTGGTTGGTTCGAGTATACGGACTAGGTTGGGCTTGGTAGACCCACCTAGAGTTAGGATTAGGGTGGTAGCCTAATCCTAAACTTGATCTAGAGCCTTTGGTTGAACTCATTTTATGGTTGTGTATGTCTTGCATAAATTGTGATATGAATGTCTATGTATATTGCTTTATACATGTGAAATGAGATTGGACTTATGATACTTGAGACATTGTGAAACAAATATTTCTTTTTGATCTAACAAAAAGGGGAGAAGAAATTTAAGAGCCACAACACTAAAATTCGTTTTTAAATTTTAAAAGGTTTTTAAACTTAAACTTCAAATCAAATTTTTTTAAACCTATCTTAAATTAAGGGGGAGTTAGAATATTCTCAAAACTTTCAAAATTCTCAAAAATTCTAACTTTGGTTTTGTTATATCAAAAAGGGGGAGATTGTGAAACAAATATTTTAATTTTGATATAACTAAAAACATAAGGACTAAATCGAAAAAGTCAAAACGAATTTTAAGTCCTTAAAATATCCCCATATAATTTTAGTATTATGCCCAAGTTAAAAACATACATTTTCAAATATTTTTTTCTAAGTGTTTCAAGCCAAAGCAGTGTTTTTCAAGTACCCGTTTCGAAACGGCCCTAAGGCGTTTCGAAACATTTTCACCACTATCGACCACCGTTCCGAAACGTGTATCGAAACACTTGAAACCGTTTCGAAACGGCACAACTCGTTTCGAAATTGTTCTTCAGGTTGGATTTAAAAGGGCTAATTTATTTCAAATATTTCAGACTTTTAAATATAAAAGGGGTGTTTCGAAACGGATCAAACCCGTTCCGAAACGACCCTTTGACAGTAGCCATTTCGTTTCAAAACGGATTAATCCCGTTCCGAAACAAGGGCTAGGTTTCAGTTTGAAAAATATGACCGTTGTATGTTTTAACTGATTTTCTGAAAACCGTTAAGGCGTTTCGTAACGGGCAAGGACCGTTCCGAAACGACCCTTTTACAGTGGCAAAACCGTTCCGAAACGGCCCTAAGGCGTTTCGAAACGGGCTCTTAAATGCACCCCAACGGCTCTTTCTATTTTAGTCCGTTCCGAAACAGGTTTCTCGTGTTCCGAAACGGGTTGGTGCAGACTGCATTTATGGTGGCAAGAGAGGGTTCCAACGGCTCCATTTATGTTCCCAACCACCCAAACGGCTAGAAATCAATGAGAAGGTATAAAAGGGACATCCAAAAGCATCAGCAACAACTATTGAACTTCAAGCAAACATCCAAACATCAAATTCAAACATTAGAGCAAAAATCCCAACTTGTGTAAAATCCCAATTTGTGTTCTTCATTCTTACTTTGTAAAAATTGGGTTGAGTGCTTGTATTGGGGCTATCATTTGTATTGAGAGATACCTAATTAGCCTTCAAATTTCTTTGTTCTATTGAGTGAGGGTTGGGTTGATTTTTGGGTAGAAAAATCAACCGATATTGTAAAGGGTTGCCTCCTTGTCCTAGAAAAGGGGAAGATCAATTTAGTGAAGTTGTTGCAAATCCTTAGTGAGACTAAGGTAGTGGATGTAGAGTTCATTTGGAACTTGAACCACTCTAAATTCCTTGTTCATCTTTTTAATTTGCCAATTTCCACTACAATCCTTTAAATATCGATCTTTCGATCCACTCAACAGACATGCATAATGATGGTTGTTGGTGAGTATGTGCTAAGCACAAGGTTTATGAAATGAGTATTGTGATGTGGGTAAATATTGGCACTAGTAAACTTGGATACAAATGATCGATCATTAGGATGTTAGTGTGTACACATGAGTCTAAAGTCGCGCGTGGCCTTGGTGGCGTTGAGTCACCAAGGAGGAGTACGGGTTCGCCCGGAATTGTAATTGAATATAGTCGGTGATGAGTGGAATCCCATCGGCGGGGCGTGAGGATGAGTGGAATCTCCTCCGCGAGACCGGTGATGAGTGAAATCCCACCGAGGTAATGTGGTTGTTGGATATGAGTCTCCAAAATGTCTATCCGCGTATTCGGGTCTTAACTAGGTGCCAATGTTGTTTGATGTGCATATCAATGTGTTGAGGTTCATGATTCTTATTGGACTACTTGGTTGTGATTACATGTATCATGGAAATTGAGTTTATGATCATGGCTTTATTATTGCCCTTTGCTCATGTATATATATCTTGTGGACCTTTGGTATGTTTGTGACTTACCTTGGCTAGATCGTGCTCGGACCCTGCAATGTTGAGGTTTGTTTTTAGAGCTTACCCTCACTAAGCATCATTGCTTACGCTCTCTTTGTTCAACATTGCAGATCCTTAGTTCGTGGGTTGCTCGGGCAAGTGGAGGGCCTCCAAGTGTGGTTTTGGACTTGAGTTCATCAAGTATGGTTTTAATGCTAAGACATGTAATAGTTTAAGCAATGGGATGTGTAAGGATTTTGTTGGCTGTTGTTGGTTGCTAGGAGTATGTTTAAACTCCTTAGTATCTTGCTTTTGCATGGTTGTGTTGCCACGTTGAATGTTACTCATGCCTAATTGCTTACTTTGGTCGTTAGTTTTATGCCTTAGGAGTTCTTGTATGTGCTTGAATGATGATTGTATGAACGTATGTTGGTGGATTGTTGCCATAGTGATAGACATGTCTAAATTATGTTGAAGCATGCTAAAATGGTTGTTATACCTTAAGATGTCTTGTCTTGAAGTTGCTTGGTGGTTTGATGGTGTTTTGAGGCATTCTTGTGCCTCAAAACAGCCCAAAAAAGTCTGCAGACAGGGGGTGTTTCGGAACGGGCCCCCATGTTCCGAAACGGCCCCTGTGTAAATGGCCTGCCGTTTCGAAACGGATGAGGGTCGTTCCGGAACGTTTTCGCTACTGGAATTTTGAGAAATTGGCGAGATGAAGTCGTTCCGAAACGGGCCTTTGAGGTTCCGAAACGGTCAAATCTCGTTGACCACGAGATATTGACCGTCAAGGTCGTTCCGATACGGGTCTCCCCCTGTTTCGGAACTGTCACCTTATGGTTGACCCTGGCCCGTTGACTAAGTCAAGGCGTTTCGGAACACCCTATGGGCGTTTCGAAACGGCCTGCTGCAGAATGTTAAAATGAGCTGTTTAAATGTTGGGTTGGTCGATGTTTGATGTTATGATTGTATCTTCCGCTGTTGTGCCACACTTAGGTCTAACTTATGCATGTAGACAAGATAAGATAAAAAGAAATTTTCTGGGTCGTTAACCGAGGGGAAGCCTTAACGGGTTTCGCTTCGGTTTTCCCCGTGTGGCCCACTCGGACCGGTCATCCGACCAGACCGGGACGAGGGGGTTACAGGCTTAAATTATTAAAAAATATTTTTATTAATAAATATATTTTTTAACAATTATACGTGTTCTATGAAAATATAACAAAATTGACATATTTTATTTTAAAAACTTGACATAAATAAATATATATCATTTAAAATTAAAAAAAATAATTATTAATTATATAACTATATCTTCGTAAAGAATTATAAATTTATAAATTATAAATAAATATAATAGCAAATGAAGGTTAAAATTGTAATTTGCCTCTCAAAATCACTTTTACAACCGCAAAAGCTAAAAATTTTAACTTTTGCGTTTGGGTTGAAAACCACTTTTCAAAAACAGTTTTTCCTCCAAAAGCTAGCTGTTTAGCACAGCTTTTGGCCTCAAACCAACTTTTGGAACCAAAAGCTGGTTTGAAAAGCAATACTTAGTTCAAGTAGATTTCCTACTACATAAATTTTTATTGTAATAACCAATATGCTATGTGATTTATGATTTTATGTGTGCAACTTGTATGCGAATTGAGATCAAATTAGTAATGTTGTTTAGGAGTCTTCCATTCCTTTTGACGTTATAATGAATTTCTCCCCTCATTTATATGTGTTTTTTCCGTCAAAAGTTTTTCATATAAAATTTTTATATCTCTTTCACATAACTTCTATCCGAACTTGCTTAAAATGTCCTGTTGAAAACTTTAAACTTTTAAGGTAATTTTGCACCGTAATTTCTTATCAAACATTTTCCATGCTAAACACGTTCTTCTCTAAATAAAATTTCCTAACTACACCTAAATGGCTAAAGAAAAATTCTACAATGCTTGACGAACACAATTGAATATTATTAATACTGAACACTGTTAAATTAATTAATGAATATTAAAATTTCAACGAGTCAACATATATATATATAATATTTTTTATTTTTTTAAATAATTAGATCAAATATCAACCTTAGTCAATTTAATTTAAAAATAAAAACTTTAAACCTAAAACCTTAAAACATAAATCCTAAACCATAAACCTTAACACTAAGACCCAAAACTTAAACTTTAAATCCTAAAGCATTGACTGAGAAAGAGACCAAGCTCAAGAAAAGAAGAGATGTCCAGCTTAGCAAGATGAATATTGCTGGTTGGGCAAGCAAGGACGAGAAGGAAGACAACACATCTTCAGGAGATACCACTCGTATGGAGGAGCTTGAGCGGATTGAATCTGAAAAACGAGCAGCAGCATGGGAGGAAGCTGAAAATTCCAAGCATACAGCAAGGTTCAGGCATCTACTTTGCAAATTTAATGTTTGTTAAACAATTCCCATCAATTTATTTGTTTTGAATGCATATCTCAATTCGAAGATTGGGTTTAAAGTTTGCATATCTCAATTCGAAGATTGGGTTTAAAGTTTAGGGTTTTGGATTTTGAGTTTAGGGCTTAGGATTTTGACTTTTATTTTTTAAGCTGACTAAGATTCATAGTTGATCTAATTATTTTTTTTAAAAATTAAAAAATATTATATATATGAAAAATAATTTAATTAAAATTTTATTTAAAATAAAATATATAATTATATGTTGATTCCTTGAGATTTTTAATTTTTATTAATCAATTTAATGGTGTTCAACGATGTTCGACATTAGTAGTATTCAACGGTGTTCGTCGAGCGTGGTAGACTCATCCAATTGCTAAATCCATTGTGTACACAAAAAAATGATATCATAACTCTTAAGAAAGTGGCGTTGTCTAGTGACAGATCCAAAAATATTTTCGATCGTAGATATACAAATTTTCAAAATTTTAAGATGTGTACAAGTTTATTTTAAAAAAGCATGTTTAAGACGCCTGGTGCAAAGAGGCACGGAGGAAAACACCTCCATAGGGAGACATCAAAAGCTGATAAAGGCGCACGCTTTTTCAAAGACGATGGAGCGCAACTCTTTTTGCGCCTCTAAATTTCGAACTACAACTGGACACTGACGAAGACTAAAAACTAAAAATTGCTCAATAAAATAAAAGATAGCAGGAAATAATGGAGTTTGAATTGAAGGCAGTTTTGATGAGAAAAGAGAGGAGAGAACAACAAGAAAAAATCATTTTATTCAACAAATAATAAGTGAAACCTTAGTATTTTAACCCAACAAATAGAACGGCGCGTTTAGACAAAAAAAAATATAATCTAAAACTTAATAAACGACGTGTCTTTACTTAAGATTTTGGTGAAGCTCACTAAACAGATTGATAAAATTGGGGTTGTCCCCAAAATCTTTAAAGGTTTTTGACTTGACCCAAAAACTTTAAGAAATTGCAAAAGAACTCTAAACTTTTCATAAATAACAAATTGCCCCCAAAATATATTATATTGTTCTGTTTTCAAATAATATTATATTATTATTAAATTGTTTTTAAATTTTATAATCAATTGAAATTTTATTCATATTATTTTTATAAAAACATTTTTCTATTTTATTTATTTTTATAATTAAATTATTGCAAGTAAAATTTATACTTATTAGCTATTTTCATAACTTAATAAAGAACATAAGTTTTTTTCTTCATTTTCATGTGTTTATTTATATTTAAATGGGTGTAAATAATATTTATACTAGTTAATGTATACATAAAGAGTGCCTCGACTACGAAAAACTAGCGCCTCAGCTTCAAGGACCTTTTGCGTCTTGGTGCGCCTAGCGCCCTTAAAACTAAGGGCACAAGTCATAAATATTATAAAAGTTTGAGGATTAATTTATAAAAATTAAAAAAAAATTAAAGGAAAATGTGTGAACTTTAAAAGATTTAAGTAGAACACAAGCCTACCCTACATTATATGTAGATTCACCATTAGTCTCACCACAATATTGAGGATTTAACTGGATGAGGCATTCATATCCCCTTGTTATACATGCTATGAGAATTTATTGAAGAATTTGAATATCACAATTTACATTCTAATTATATAATTTTTTTATTTAAAATCTTCCAGTATTATTAGACAACTTCTCGTGTACCAATTAAGTCTAGATTTAATGGTGTATGAAGCTTTCAAAATCTCGAGGCAAAAAACAATTATGTAACACCCGGGTTTGGGGTCGAGTGAAATTAAATTATTAAAATATAATTATGGACTTCATATTTCAAAACAAATAAATATTTGTTGGGCTTGTTTCAAATTAAAACAAAATAGCCATGTATTTTATACTATTGTAATTACCCATTTTCATTAAGGGTAAAAATGTCCTTTAACTTTAAAAATAAAACAAAACAAATAAAAACACCTATTTTCATCATCTTCTTCCCCATCCTCTTCAAATCAACGACATGTCTCCTCCTTCATTTCAAGTTACTATTCCATCTTCTTCTCTCTTCATTCTTGAATATTTTTTAAAGGTAATGATGTTTTTGAGTTGTCCTTATCTTTCTCTTCATTTCTATACCATTAGTTTTCAATAAAACACATTATATTACATTTTGAAGTTTTGGGTTCTGAAATAAAAATGATAACTTTGATAGCTTTTAGTTAAGCTTTTGATTTGTTGTTATTAAATGAGGTATTTACTATTCAAAAGGTCCAACATATCAAATTTTTACATGGTTTTATAATGATTTTCGGATATGGGTTTTAGAGAGGTTTTAGGTGATTCAAAAGTTAGATTTTAGGGTTGTTTTGGATAAGAAATCGGTGGCTGATGATTGTATGATGTTTAAAGGTTAATTTGGAAGCTTATGAGTATGTTAAAAGTGTTGGAATCGATGATTAATCGTTGTGTGTTTGGGCTGCTAAAAAATGCTAGTTTGGGGTGTGTTCTTAGTTTGCTAATTGCTTGAAATTGTGTTCCGAGTTTGCTTCGGTGATTGATGATTGATTCTTGATGTTTTTGGTTGTGTTGGATTGCTTAGAACTAAGGTTTTGTATCGGTGAGACATCGGGAACTAATCTGGGAAGCTTGGAAGATTAATTGGCTAGAGTTGTTGAGCTTGGAGTAGTTGATGAGTGGTTCTTCAGTTTTAAATTGGTTTTCAAAATGTTTGGTTCGAGCATGTAGACCTAGTTCAGGCTTGGTAAACCTACCTAGAGTTGAGATTATATTGGTAGTCTAATTCCAAGCTTTAGTTTGAAAGATGTTGGTTGAACTTATGAATATTGTTGTGTTATGCCTCATGTATTAAATGTGACTGATGTTGCTATGCATTTTGTGGATATGTGTAGTGATAAGGCATGATGATTTATTTATGCAATGTGTTATGCATGTATTGTGAGAGTGTAGTTTGTGCATGATGGTGGATCATGGTGAGTACATGCCAAGCACGGAAATTGGTAAGAATGTTGTAAGGTTGAACTATGAAATGAGTTAGTATTGGCACTAGTATTCTTGGGTACAAATGATCGATCATTAGGATGTTAGTGTGCACACGAGTGTCGAAATGCGTGCGTGGTCTTAGTGATGGTAGTCACCAAGATGGAGTACGAATACACCCGAAAATCTTCATTTATATGTTAGTCGATGATGAGTGGAATTCCATCGACGGGGTGTGAGGATGAGTGGAATCCTCTCTGCGTGAAACAGTGATGAGTAGAATCCCACCGTAAGGTAATGCAATGGTGTAGTTGTTGGATGTGAGTTTCAACGGTTGTTATCCGCGTATTCGAGTCATAGCTAGGTGCCAATACGGTTTGTTAAATGTATTTCATATGGTTGTATTATGGATATGGACATGTTGAGCATGGCATGATAATTGAGGTTATGTTCATGAATTTCATATAATATATTCATGTGGTTCCGAAGGTAAGGAAACATGCATTCATCCTTGGTTTGATGCTCGTGCTTGGACACTGCATTGTCGATGTTTGTTTTATGAGCTTACACTCACTAAGCTTTATGCTTACGCTCTCTTTGTTCGATAATGCAGATCCTTAGTTCGCGAGTTGCTTGTGTGATGAGAAGGGCCTCCAAGTGTGTTATTTTCTACCTACAAGTATGGACTTCTAAGTTAATTGATGTAATAGCTAAGCAATGTGATTTGTGTATGTTGTTTTGTGTTAAGGAGCTTGTTAAGACTCTTTTAGCATGTTGATGTTTTGGTTTGTGGCTTGTTAATGCCTTAATTTGGATTGTAAACCATGTTTATGTTGCGTATCATGAATGTTTATGTGTTTGGTCTTAAGGCATGAAAACCTCATTGCGATGTCTTTTGGTGAATGCTTGGTTCCTTTGAATGTATGGCCTTTTCACGTATGTTGTGTGTTTGATCATTCTTGCAATAGGGTGTATGCCTCTAGAGTTTATGCATGCATGTTTGGAGGTCCTAGTTGGGTGTCTTTGAGGCAGCCTTGTGCCTTAACCAGCTAAAACTTGTGTGATCGAGTCAGGGGTATCGATACGGTTGGGCCCATATCGATACGACCTTCTTGTTTCAGGCCAAGCGTATTGATACTTAGGAAGGCGTACCGATACCATTTTTGCTATTGAAAATCTGAGATTTTGACGAGAAATTGAGGGTATTTGTACGGGCTTAGGTGTATCGATACAGTATTCGTAGCTTTGACCACGAGAAGTTGACTGTTGAGGGCGTATCGGTACGGTCAACTAATGTACCGACACGGTCTCCTCGAGTTGACTTTGGTCAGTTAACCTAGTCAAGGCGTATCGATACTCTTTTTGAGTGTATCGATACAGTCTGTTGTATAATCTAAAATGGACTGTTTTAAATTGTTGTTTGATTGTTTCGCATCGCTTCGTTGCTTCCGCTGTCGTTGTTTCACATAGGATGTGTTAAAGCCTTTAGACAAGATAATAATTAAAAGAAAGTTTTCTTAGGTTGTTAACCGAAGTGGAGCCTTAACGGGTTTTGCCTCGGTTATCCTCATGTAACCCGCTCGGACAGGTCGGCCGCCCAGGCCGGGACGAGGGGGTTACAAATTAAGTCTTTAATTTTTTTTCGTCTAATTGAATCTTCTGATGAGTGATTTAAATAGTTATTATCTTGTTGTTAATTACTTCTTATTTGTCGTTTTAGGTAACTAATTCAGGTGTTTTTCTTTATTTTCTATGCAGGACATTGGATTCCAGAAAATGTGCTAAAAGAGGCTGATTTCTACATTTTTTGGTTTTTCTTGATTCATGGTTGGATTAGTGGGCATGAAAGTGTTGACTGGACGACACGTCAGCATCTTCTAGAAGATGACGTCAACAACGCTTGATAGCTTATCAGCCGCCTTCAGGATAACTTATCAGCCGAGATTTGGATTAAAACTTGGAGATTATCTTTTATTTTTAAATTTAAACATTTTAGGATTTATTTCTTATCTCTTAGGAATTATCTTTTGTATTTAAAATATTTTAGGAATTATCTCTTATCATTTTAGAGTTATTTTAGGATGCTATAAATATCCCTTTGGGGTGAAACTCAAATCATCTCTTGTTCTTAGGAAATTTTACTTTAATAAAGTTTTGTTTTTCCATAGCCAAAGGCTAAAGCGATGATTCGATTCCAACGTGAGGAATGAAAAGTACTTAATTAACTTCAGGTTTTTTCTCTCAATTTTCTAAGCTTAATTTCAAAAATCAGAATGATTTTAAAACCATAGATTGACTTTGGTCAGGATGTTGTTTTGGTTAAATATGTGGGAGGAAGGATCGGCTATTGAAGCACATTTGACTTCCTAGGAACACACTTAGTAAATTGATTACTAAGAGAAAAAAAAACAAGTCTCAAGGATTGGTCCTTGTAGGTAAGTAACCGACGTGAATCCTGAAGTGAAAACATTTTCCGATATATGAGGGAATTGTGTCAAAGCGAGAGCATGAGGCTAACCTTATTCATATCAAATTTATTTCTTTCTAATCATCTTTATAATCCCTTTATTTTTCTTATTTTTATCCACAAACCCCCTTTTACTTAAATATTATTCAACTCTATTCTTGGATCACCGATTGGACAAACATAAATCAGGAAATTTTCTTAGTCCCTGTGGGATTGACCCTTACTTCTCTTTTACTACGCTTAAATTCCTTAATTTATTATTTGAGAATAATGAATTATTTTGACACAAAAACGACGCGTGTCACCTTCAAACCGAAAAATTAAGTCTAGATTTAATGTTGTATGAAGCTTTCAAACTCTCGAGGCAGAAAAACAATTAAGGGTCTGTTTGTTTCACTGAAAACTGTTTCCTGAAAATGAATTTTGGAAAATGAACTACAGTTGTTGGAAAACTAATTGCTGAAATCATTTTTCGGTGTTTGGATGATGTTGTACAATTCATTTTACACGGTTTGGTAGAGTTTCCTGGAAATTTCATGAACAATCCACAAACAAGCATCGATAGTGGTAAAAACAAGTTCCAACCAAAACATGGTTTAAGGTTTAGGTTAGTGTTTAAGGTTTAGGGTTTAGGATAACATTTATTGTTTATGGTTTAAATTAGTATTTAGTGTTTATATTAGCATTTGGGGATTAATATGTAAGGTTTAAGATTTAGGGTTTAGATTAGTTTTTATGGTTTAGGGTTTAGGTTGGTGGTTAGGGTTTATGGTTTAGGATTTATGGTTTAGGGTAACATTTATGGTTTAGGGTTTAGTGATTATGGTTTATGGTAATATTTAGGGTCTATGGTTTATGGTTAGTGTTTAGGGTTTATCATTTAAGGTTTATGTTAGTGTTTATGGTTTAGTGTTTAGCTTTTAGTGTTTCTAGTTTAGGTTATCATTTAGGGTTTAAGGTTTATGTTAGTGCTTAGTGTTTAAGGTTTAGTGTTTATGTTAGCATTTAGGGTTTAGGGGTTAGTGTTTATTGTTTAGTGTTTAAGGTTTAACATTTAGGGTTTAGGGTTTATGTTAAGGTTTATGTTAGTGTTTAGGTTTTAGGGCTTAATGTTTATATTAGTATTTAGGGATTAGGGTTTATGTTAGTGTTTATTATTTATGGTTTAGTGTTTATGTTAGAATTTAGGTTTTATGGGTTAGTGTTTAAGGTAAGGGTTTATGTTAGTGTTTGGGGTTTAATATACATTGTTTAACATTTATGATTTAAGGTTATGTTAGTGTTTATGGTTTAACATTTAGGGTTTAGGGTTTATGTTTATGATATAATATTTAGGGTTTTGTGTTTATGGATTAATGTTTATATTTTATGGTTATGTTAGTGTTTATAGTTTAACATTTATGGTTTAGGGGTTTGTTTTAGGGTTTAAGGTTTATGTTATATCATTTAGGGGTTTGTGTTTATTATTTAGGGTTATGTTAGTGTTTATGGTTTATCATATATGGTTTAGGGTTAGTGTTTAACATTTAATGTTTAAGGTTAAGTTATGGCTTAGGGTTTAAGCCCTCATTTAGGGTTTATGGTTTATTTTAGTGTTTAATTTTTAGGGTTTGTTGCTAGTGTTTAATGTTTATGTTAATATTTAGGGTTTATGCCTTGTATTAGTGTGTAGTGTTTATGTTAACATTTAAGGTTTAAGGGTTAGGGGTTATGGTTTTTAACGTTTAGGGTTTAACATTTATTGATTAATGTTTAGGTTTAGGGTTTAGGGTTTAGGATTTAATGTTTATGGTTTATGTTTATGATATAATATTTAAGGTTTAAGGTTTATGTTAATGTTTAATGTTTAGGGTTTCTCATTAGTGTTTAATGATTATGTTAATATTTAGGGTTCGGGGTTTGTGATAATGTTTATTTTATGTCAAGATTTAGGGTTCATAGTTTATGATTTAAAGTTTAAGGTTTAAGGTTTAGGGTTTAGTTTTTATGTTATTATTTAGGGTTTAGGGTTTATGTTTTAAGGTTCATGGTTTAGGTTAGTATTTGTAGAGAGAATGAGAGGAAGGAAAGCGACTTACCGAAAATCAATGGGTAAGTCATTTTACACTGAAACAATGTCTGTTTTCCATTAACTGTAGTTGGTTTTCCTTTGACTTTTTCATTTTCCATAAACCAAACAGCGGAAAATTATGAAAACGTTTTCAGGAAAACCAATTACAGTGAAACAAACAGACCCTAAATCTTTAGAATTTTTTCCGTCTAATTAATTAAACCTTCAAACCGAAAAATTAAGTCTAGATTTAATAGTGTATGAAGCTTTCAAACTCTCAAGGTAGATAAACAATTAAGTCTTTAAATTTCTTTCGTCTAATTGAACATTTGAATCGAAAAATTGAATCAATTAAGTTACTTGATCAATTTTAACCGTTAAGTCTTAACAATTTATCTTAGATATTACTACCGCGTGATACACTTCGATTCCGTCAAGTAAAATTTGCATATTTTAAAATATAAGAGAATTCTTTAAAAGGTTACTATTTTTATATATATATATATATATATGAGATAAGATCCAGTTACACAATGATGAGATTAACAATAAAATATGTGAAGATTATCACTTGAAAAAAAAGAGTAAGGGTTAATCTCAGCCATTAAATGTGCTTAGATGTTGATAATCACATTCTTTTTGAAGTTCAAATAAATAATTTGTTATTAAAAATTAGCTCAGTTGATATGGTTTTTGAACCCACAACTTAGAAAAAATGGGAGGACCTCAATTGAAAGCTTTAACCATTTATTCTAAAAATTATTGACAGTTGATATGTTTATCTTGACAATAAGAGAATGTAGGTTCGAGCGTTAATAGATATTGTAATAAAAAATAGAGGGTTTATATTTAACGTACAAACATTGTTAATTTGTCACAAAATGTCATTATTAAAAATATAATGATTGTATTTATTTTTAATGATTTTTTTAATATGCTAATGTGGTTATATAGTAGTATATGTTTGTTTTTTTTTTGTCTTTTTAATAATACATAGTGTTCGACCTCAAATTACTTTAATAAAACATATTATCTTCTACTACTAAGACCACTCAATGAGTTCTATTTTTTTTTTAATGATTCTTAAAACTTACTCATTAATGTATTGATGATGAACTTTAATACAACTAGTTGACATATATAATAAACCATCGTGACATTAAATACAAAACTCTTAAATATTCTCATTTTATTATTTAAAAATAATTGTGAGGTGATGCTTACAATCTTCCACTCCAAACATAATACCGTCTCCAAAATCACAGCAAGATGTAAAGTCGTAGTTTCTTTTTTAAATATGGTTCTTACCATATTAATTTTTAAGAATGTGGTTGTTTACTGTTCAAATCAGAAGTCGGATTGCTCTTCCTTTGACCTTAAACAATGTTTTGTCGAAAAATTAATAAACAAATGAAGTCGGATTGCTCTCTCTCTGACTTTAAACAGTGTTTTGAACAAATTAATAAATTATTTAAATAATAATAATTTAGTGGGTAGATGGGAAAAATATACAAATTTGCATACCCATTTGAAAAAAAATATTTTGAACCCCATTATTAAATTCCTGAATTCGCTACTGCTTGTAAACATATTCAAATTCACATCTTCTTATATATTGTTCCATTAATATATCAATTAAATTAAACCCAATCTACTTAAATCAAATAACTTAGTAATGCAATGCCTATTCAGAAAAAAGGAAAGAAAGAAAAAAGTTAAGTAATGCATGCATTTGCTAATAACTAGTTGATGTTTTACTATCAAAGTCTTAACTTTTCTAATTTTATTTCACGAAAAGAACCTCTTACTTAATAGCGTAGACGGAGCATACATAATTTCAACAAAGAATTGATTGTATTTGTACCTAACACAGACAACTTCCTTTTTTTGTATTGACACAACATCGTCTTATCTTATCACACCACCACTCGTTTTAATCGGGTTGGTTGGATTTGGTTTGGTGCAACTACCCCGCTTGATTTGGGTTGAACTTTTGTGTCCGCTTCATATTACTTTATTTTATACGTGTTACAAGTACGGCTACGGAAAACATATCTAATAATCTGATTATTTGAATTAAATATTGCAATTATGAACTTTGTTAGGTGTTTTTCATGGGTGTGAAGTTTGGTTAATATGTTGTGTTTTGGGATTCATTTGTTTTGATGTTGGTCTATGTAATGACAATTTTATCGTTTTTAAATTTTAAAATAAGATAAAAATGTACACTTATATGGATTCAAATCAAGTAAACAATTTGTATAAATAATTGTTGAAGAAAACCATGAACATGTTTGGTAAGTAACTTTTTGAGCTAAAATTAGATATTTGAAGTATTTTTAGAGGTTTGACCAGTCAAATTCGCTAATTAAGATGTTTGGTAAATAGAAGATTGTAATAGCGGATTAAGGTGAAACCTCTCATTTTAAGAGCTTTTTGAGTTAGATGTTTGAATAAATGACTTGTAAAGACTATTTTATCCTTAATAATTATAAAAAATTTCTCTAAATAACATAAATTTGATTAACTAATAAAATTTTAAAAAATAATTACATAAATAAGAAATTAATATATAAATTAATAAATATATATAAATTTAATAATTAATAAATTATATTCAAAATATAATTTTATAAATAAAATTTAATATATACATCTAAATTTAATAATTATTAAAATTATATTAAAATGATAATTTCACAAATAAAAAATTAATATGTACATCCTCATATATGCTCAGTAATGATATTAAAAATTAATTTTTATAATTTAATTAATATTAATATATAAAAAATGTTAATAACTAATAAATTATTTAAACATGTATCAAATATAATCATGTCCGTATATGTCATT
The DNA here is from genome assembly GCA_958450335.1 of Hibiscus tridactylites. Taxonomy (NCBI): domain Eukaryota; kingdom Viridiplantae; phylum Streptophyta; class Magnoliopsida; order Malvales; family Malvaceae; genus Hibiscus; species Hibiscus tridactylites. The sequence continues at coordinate 78,599,907 of OY288278.1, read as the reverse complement.
TTGCTTGTTTAAATAATCAAACAACTATCAGCTAATATTACCAAACACTTTTATACAATCAGCTAGTCAAATCAGTATGCTATCAGCTATCAGCTAATGTAATTCACTATCCGTTATCATCTATCCGCTAATTGTCAAACATGATCAATATTTTTGTGTTTAGATAGTTTGAAACTAAGCTCATTCTATTATGTTAAAAAAAATCATTCTTTCTTCAAAAAAAAATCATTGGGTTCATTTTTTATTTTTACAAACAATTGTAGACTATTAAAAAAATACAAATTTTTTTAGTAAAGTTAAATTTTTATTAGGTTATTTTTCTCTCGACGATGAAATTTATCCCTCGTTATTTTATTGGGTCATTTCGATTTCTATTATTTTGAAATTATATCTAATATTTAGAGTTTATCTTGATTTCATATATTTTATTTAAAAATATATTTAAAATTTTAATAAACAATATATATTTTAATAAACTATATATTATTTGACTTTTTTAAAAAATTAAATGTTAAATTTAACTTTTACAAAAAGCGTAAAGAGTGAGGAATAAACTTGGGTGCCATTTTGTAATTCTTTTTCAACTTAGGGGTTGGTGAGATTCAGCGACTCGTACTCATTTTAAATACTCCAGTCTTTCCTTCAAAATCCCATGTGCCAAAAATAAGGACCTTTCTTCTTCCCTTAAACTCTCTCAGCCTCAGCCTCGGCAATGGCGATGACAACATCTGGAACTACAGCCACAATCCATGAGATCACTCGAGTCACCCCTTCCCCTGACTCACTAAACTCAGCCAACGAATTCACCCTTCCACTCACTTTCTTCGACACGTACTGGTTCAAGTTCCCTCCCGTTCAAAGCCTATACTTGTACCAACTCAACCACTCCCATTCCACACCTTCCTATTTCAACTCACAAATCCTCCCCAGGCTCAAGCAATCTCTTTCCCTCGCACTTTCCCACTACCTTCCTGTCGCCGGATACTTGAAATGGCCACCGGGAGCCGCCAAGCCCGTCGTCTCGTACACTCCTAACGACGGTGTTACTCTCACGGTTGCCGAATCTAATGTGGCCAACTTTGACACCTTGATTAGCTACGAAATGCATAGAGCCAAGGACTTGCATCCTTTCACACCGCAGTTGGTTTTGTCCGACGATAAAGCGGAGATACTCGCTTTGCAAATAACACTGTTTCCTCGTCAAGGATTCAGCATCGGCACGGCGGCGCACCATTCGGCGTTCGACGGCAGAATCGCAAGCATGTTTATGAGGTCATGGGCTTATCTATGCAAACACGGCACTAACAAATTGCCACCCGAGCTAACCCCGTCGTTCGATAGGAGTGTTATCAAAGATCCATCGGGACTGGTCTCACTTTTCTTGAATCAATGGCGAGCTGTTTTCGACGAGGATCAAGAGTCCAACAATACGATAAGCTTCAAAATCCCGGCGTCGTTACAGGCGGTTTCCGACGCCGTGGCTCGAGCCACGTTCGAGTTCAGCAGCAGAGATATCAAGGGACTGAAGGAGAAGGCTTTGTCGGAATTAGAGCCCGACGGGAGCGGTAAACAGCAGCGTCACCTCTCGAGTTTCGTGGTCACGCTAGCTTATACAGCAACATGTTTGGTTAAAGCAAAGGGAGACGGCGACAGAGACGTCGTCATCGACTTCGGAGTCGATTGCCGAGGTCGTCTAGACCCTCCGGCTCCGCCGACGTACTTCGGTAACTGCGTCGTGAACTATTCCAGCTCGGCGGACGTGAGAAACTTCGTGGGAGAAGACGGATTCGCCTTCGCTATCGATATGGTGAGCGGATTGGTGGAGAAGGTGAAGAAGGGTGTTCTTGAAGGTGCCGTAATGAATGTTTCGAATTTCTATGCCCCGAAATTACCCGGCACGCAGTTGATCATGGTTGCCGGATCGCCCAAGTTGAATGTTTACGACGCGGATTTCGGAGAGAGTAAGATAAAGAAGGTGGAGATTGTGTCCATAGAGAGGGATGAAGCTGTGTTCATGGCGGAGAGTAGGGATGGAAACGGAGGAGTTGAGGTAGGTTTGGCGTTGGAGAACCATGAAATGGACAAGTTTGCCGCTTTGTTTTATGGTGGATTGAAAAGCCTTGATTAACGTCAAAAATGTTGAAATTCCATGGAAGATATCATTTCGCATCTCAAATAAATTATGTTTGGTATAACATTATAAATCTTGAATGTTTGTGTTAATAATGACTTATTTAATGAAAGCATCTATTTAAAGTTTATTAAATGTGCGGTTTATATAAAGGAGCTATAGTTTTAGTTAGATATTGAAAAAGGAAAGCGAATAATTGAGTACCGAATAAGATGGAAGTATATTTCATTAGAAAAATTTTACAACGTGCGCCAAACACTATTGTCGCTAAATAATATTAAACTTTTAATAAAATTAAATATTTTAAAAAACTTAAATTATAATTAAAATTATTTTAAAAAATAAATTTAAATAAAATAATTTTTATAATTTTTTATAGTATTTTTAATTGATATGTTAAAATTAAATATTCTTAACATCATAAACCTTATCCAATCCCTCTTTTTCCTCTAACATTGTTGGATTTTTTTCTATTGTCTACAAATTTAAGATTGTGTTTCCTAGGATGAGCCACACATTGAATTGTTTAAATTTTTTGTGGATTGACACCAAAGAGACGACAAGGTACACTAATTTCTCAAACCATTTCTAATATCTGTTTCTTCTTCATTTTCTTCCTTTATGTTTGGTTTGTTTTTCTTCTTGAGGTACCCAACTTTTTCATATACCAAAACTTGAAGAGCTTATAAGATTCGATTTTTTCAGGCATAGTGTCGAAGGAATTAAATTTTTTTAAATTTGTTTTTTTCGGTTCGAATTAAAAGATGAGATATTCATCGTCAGTAATAACTCCAATCATTGATGAATGATGGAACCATTGATGCTCCCAAGTTGAAGACTATCAATCAGCTTAAAGCCAATGTTAGTCTCTTTCTCGATACACTGTTGGGATTTTTTTTATCTGGGTAGGGTTACCGTGCAAGATCATCGGCAGACAATGCTCAACGGCGTCGGTGGCACCGGCAAAAGGAAAATAGAGGATTGGATAAGATTTATGATATTAAGAATATTTTTGGATATCTAATTCTAACATATCAATTAAAAAAATTATAAAGAAGCTTTTAAAAAAATACTATAAAGAAATATAAAAAAAATTATTAAAATTCACGTCCTTGAGATTTTTAATCTTTATTAAAAAAATTAATAATGTTCAACGGTGTTTAACGTTAGTGGTATTCAGCGGTGTTCGACGCACGTGGTAGACTCATTCATAAAAAAATTTACAACGGGCGTCGAACATCGCTAAACAGCATTTTATATATTTTTCAAAATAATAAATCAAATTTTATTAAAATAGAAAAAGATACAACAAAACACACTATAAAATGCAAAAAAATTACTACACCAAAAGTTCTCATACAGAAAAAAAAATATAGAACACGAAAATCAAAATGGCGTAAAAAGAAAAATTAAAACGTTGATAATGCCCTTCAACATTCATACATATTCCTCTATAGTTGACTAACTAGACACTTAAGTATTGATACATAAAAGGTGATTAACAAAATATTAATATTGCATATTGTTCCACTAGTAGTTCTAAAATTGTATAATAAAGATAGACGAAACAAAACACAACAAAATGTGTGAAAAAGATGAATTTAAATCAAATCAAATTTTTATTAGGAACAAAATAATTAAAAAATAAGAGATAAACAAAAAAAATATTAACTGTCAACAATTACCATAAAACTAATGTCACCGTTGAGAATGTAAAGTTTGAATATGTGAATATTTGTTGTATAATTTAAAAAAAATTTATAATAACACCGACGGGATTAGTTCAAATGATAAGTAGTTTGAATATGTGATTTAAATAGGTCTTAAGTATGTAAAATATTCTAGTTGAACATTCACATATCGAAATCAAGTTTGTAACATAAGCCGATCTAGATTAATTAGGACAAAATCTAAAAATCGAAATGGCGACCAAAACAAAAAAATATTAACATACAAAGAATACACATAAGATTTACGGTAACCCGAAATTCAAGGAGGATTGATAACAAAAATGGCTGGTACTACTAATTAACAAAAAAAAAAAATCATTATGCATGCCTACCAAGACTACAACTATTAACAATAGATGATGAAAATTCTCCCTAATTTAAGTAAAACACGTATTTCTTTCTCTTCTCTTCTCCTTCAACGCCTTTCTTCTCAGCCTCTCAATGCCCTAATTTCGTTTCACGAGATTTTTTTCCTCACCCTTTCTTTTCTTTTTTGTTTGGGTGATGGGAAAATATGACATAGGAAGGGGTTGACTAAGGGACAGGGCTTTAGGTTTTGTTTCTGAATAGTTTTCTGTCTGAAGAAGGGGGAATGTTTTTGTTTTTGTAGAATATTAATTTTAGATATATAAAAATAGGAAAAGGAAAACGGAGGAAGTGAAAGTGAAAGGAGGAATCGGAGAATGTCACAGGATTCGTCCGATACTGGTACTTCTCCGCCGGCTCCACCAGGCTCTTCCATTCCGGAAAGCGGTGCTGGAAATAAAAACGATAAGGATTCACCGGCAGCACCCTCTCCGGATTCAACTTTACCTTCTCCTCCTCCGCCTAATGATAATTCAAATAAGCAACCATCTTCGCCTTCTTCAGATAAAAAGCCACCTGAAGCCCCTCCACCCCCGGAGACGCCGGCACAGGAAAAGAAATCACCCCCTTTGCCTCCGCCGTCGACGTCGGAAGCACCTCCTGTCCCTCAAACTCCTAAGCAACAAACACCTGCACCACCTCAAACGCAAAGCTCTTCTCAGCAACAAACACAACCAGCTCCCGACAGCCATTCTAAGAAGTCACCACCGTCAACGTCATCACCATCATCATCAGAATCTTCATCAGCTGATTCTTTTCCTTCTTCTTCTTCTTCTCCTTCTACTTCTTCTTCTGATTCGAATTCCGATTCTTCGGACGATTCCACCAAAACTAGTCCTTCACCACCATCACCATCACCTTCTCCTGGAACCTCATCAGCACCATCTTCATCCAATTCCACGTCATCATCATCTTCTTCACCATCACCGTCATCGTCATCGGCACTGGAAAACGGATTCTCTACACCGTCATCTAGTTCTTCTCCTAAAGCATTAGGTCCTCCTACTCCAACCACATACAAAACTCCCAACCCTAACTCAAACGATGGATCTTCCGGTTCCGGCAGCTCCAATAATAACACACAAAGCAATGTTAGTAGTAGTACTACTACTAGTAATGCCAAAAACCCCAACTATCAAAGTGCGGTTGCTGTGACGGTGGTGGTGGGTGTTTTGGTCGTCGTATTTATAGTCGTGTTTTTTTATTTAAGGGATAGAAAGAAGAAACAACAAGATTCCAGTGCTGGTTCTAACATGCCACCACCTGCTAACTACACAATTATATTGGGTATGAAAGTTTGAGTACTCTTGTGTCTTGTCTTTCTTTGCTAAATTTCTTGATAATTGTCTTATTTACTTATGCAGATGGACAAACCGGAGAGTCTCCCGGGCTTGATGCCGTTCATGGCCAAGGCCAACCATGTACGACGGCAAACAGCCCTCAAACTCAAAGGGGTCCCGACTCCGGTATCATGGCGGGTCCTAAGACATATTTCAGTTACGAAGAGTTAATCGAAATGACCGACGGATTCTCTTGTCGGAACGTTATCGGCGAGGGCGGGTTCGGATGTGTTTACAAAGGTCGGATGCCGGACGGGAGAGTTGTTGCGGTTAAGCAATTGAAGGCTGGTGGCGGACAAGGGGAACGAGAATTCCGAGCTGAAGTGGAGATCATTAGCCGGGTTCATCATAAACATTTGGTCTCTTTGGTCGGATATTCCACGGCTGAAAATCAAAGGTTGCTGATCTATGAGTTTGTTCCAAATAGAACTCTTGAACATCATTTGCATGGCAAAGATTTGCCGGTGCTTGAATGGTCCAAGAGAATCAAGATTGCTTTAGGAGCAGCCAAGGGCTTGGCATATTTACATGAAGATTGTATGTATCTCTTCTTGCGTGATTAAAACATATGCAACTCTCATGATCTTGCTTGTATGATTGAATTTTATGTTTTTTTCAGGTCATCCAAAGATTATTCATCGCGACATCAAGTCAGCAAATATTCTCTTGGAAGAAAATTTCGATGCAAAAGCAAGTGAATCTCTAAGACGAACAATTTTTTTTTACCCTTTTTGGTGTTCTTATATATGTCCTAATGCTAAAAAATAAAACCATACACTCTATATTTTAAATTCTAAATCATACTCTATACCCTACCTCTAATTACTAACACTGAACCCTAACCTTAAACCCTATTTCTTAACGTTGAGACATATGTAGGGGCACTAAAAAGAATATGAATTTCTATTCCTCCAAGACATTCTTTTCACGGAACAAAAATCATCTAACTTTTTTGTGTCCCTATGTATACCCAAAGCAAAAATCTAAACCGCAAATCTCAAACTTTAAATGTAACTCTAAACTCTAAATTTATTTTTTTAATGTTGGACTACATAGAGCACGCAAAAAAATAGAGGATTTCTATTTTTTTTTACCATCCTCTCTCCATTTGGGAATATTTAGAATTAGAATGCAAAGTATAGTGATTTGTTGAAGAAACAGGTTGCAGACTTTGGGCTAGCCAGGCTGAACGACGCTACTCAGAGTCAGACCCATGTTTCGACTCGAGTCATGGGGACATTTGGGTAGGTCACGGTTTCAACAGTTAAGGTTATGCATCAGTTAAGGTTATGATTGAAGAATAATAGAGCTTCATTTGCTCTTTTTTAGGTACCTAGCACCGGAGTATGCTTCAAGTGGGAAGCTGACGGATAGGTCAGACGTTTACTCATTTGGGGTTGTGCTTCTTGAACTCATCACGGGGAGGAAACCAATCGATTCAACTCGGCCCTTGGGAGACGAAAGTTTGGTCGAATGGGTACGTATGAATATGATTAAACCCTAAACCCAACTGAGAAACGTTTATCATAATTTTGGCGTGCAGGCAAGACCGCTCCTCATACAAGCCCTGGAGACCGGTGATTACAGCGAACTAATCGACTCGCGGCTTGAAAACCGATACGAAGAGCGAGAGATCATTAGGATGATCGAGGCGGCTGCAGCTTGTGTTCGGCATTCCTTTTCAAAGCGGCCTCACATGGCATTGGTAACATTTATAACGAACTACATCCCTTCATTTGTCTATGTTGCCTGCATCAAAAACATTAAAACCATGACCATCTAGGCATCTACACAACATGTTTACGGATAGGGATGGACCGAAGATATTGGGAGGGACAGTCACACCTCTATAAATTTTAAATTCTTCTATTGTTTACGCATTTTCTTTGTATTTTTTATCGATAATATAATAGTTCTTAATAGTTGGTACCCTTACAGGTGGTAAGATCCTTGGACTTCGAGGGAGATCCCGATCTCTCTAACGGTGTAAAATACGGCGACAGCACCGCATACGATTCGGGCAAGTACAGCGAAGAGATCATGCAGTTCAGGCAGATGGCATTCAGCAGTACGGAGAACAGCTTGGAAAGGTACAATTCCAGGGAAGTGTCGGGTGGAGGGCAGAGTTCTTGGAATTCCCAGTATAGTTCGGGTGATTACACCAGCGGCGAGTTAGAAACTCGAGCCTTAAGACCAGATAGTGGTGGCTCAAGGAACCATAAGAGCACTGCTCGGTTCAGTTAGAAAGAAAATATGTCAATTTCCCCCGGTTGGTTCAAACGAATTGGTGTGTAAAAAGGGTTTTAAATGGTGAGTTAGTAGATTTTTAATAAAGTTATGAGTTCGAATATTAGTATTGTGAATAAAATAAATTAAGTTGTGAGGGTCGTCTCATAATGAACCTTTTTATATTAGATTCGAATTAATCATGAAATTATATATAAATAACAAGAACTATATAAATAAATATGAAATCATGAAGTTAGAGTAGAGAAAAGGAAATTAATAGGATCGGCTTAGTTGATTCTGTATGATTATTAATATTTTGATCAATGTTCGAATTTAAAAAAAGTTTCACTGTTAATTTTATTTAGTGAATGATATGTAAATATTACTTTCAACATTAATGATCTATCTTAGCCTCGGATTCAGAATATTTTTCTTAAATGTCATTTGACTATTATCTGTGTTAATTACTCTGCGTATGTCAAGTTCTAAAAAAAATGTTTTTATAATTAAATTTAAATAAAATGTTTTTTAAAATTAATAACAAATTTCATTCAAATATTGATGAATTAAACCAAATTTATCGAACCCGCAGTTGCATATTATGACTTTTATTTATATTTCTGAAAGAAAAAAAGCGAACCAGGTCCACTTCCTCCGCACCCAAGGATCCCCAATTGCACTTTAGTTTTATATCTTCATCTATTAGATCGGATCAGAATTCGAATCATAAATTCTAACAGTTTTAGTGGTATGTAAAAACTGAATTAAAAATAAAATTTCATATATACAATTACACCAAATTAAGTATAGTTCAACTCAAATACTTGTTTTGCAAAACTAATGCAAAAGCAGATTTGCAGAATTCCTGCAATTCATAGAAATGTAATTAAAGCAGTTGCAAAGAAGCATTACATCCAAAAGTTATGCATCCAAGCAAACCAGTTCTTAGTTACAATATACAACCACAAGGTCCTAACTAATACGGTCATCATCCGAAAAAAACAGAAACGCATAACAACAATCCAACTGTTGTGGTCAAAAAACAAGAGCGAAAGGATAATAATAATAACTGAAAAAAGTTGATAATATTCACCCTGCATCCAGAATTTTTGATACTGCAAAGTACCTTCTTAATGACTTCAGGCCTGCAAAAATGCATGTGAACATAAGAGAATGGTAAAATTATCCATTAAGATAAACTGTGCAAGTTTATCTTCTTACTTTGTTAGCTATGTTGTTGGAAAGCCAATCCAGGCCCTCGTAAAGCCCTTCACCGGATGTTGCACAGGTGCTCTGGATGTACCTGAGAAGATGAGCAAGGTACGTCGGTGATAATGAATGGGAAGCTAGTGACTGAAGTGGGAAAATACAATGCAAAAAGGTTACCAGTGACGGTTTCGAAGGGAGTTAAGACCAAGCTTATCAGTTATTTCAGCAGCATTCATTGCGTTTGGAAGATCCTGCTTGTTTGCAAATACAAGTACTACTGCATCTCGCAGCTCATCCTGAAAATGAGTTTGTAAACTAGTTAACCATGACAATCAGGCAAAACCAAACCGAAAGCAGAAGATTCAACTCATGCTCCTAAGTTTACCTTCAATATTCTAGTACCTCTCTACTTTCATTGATCTTATCAGTATCCCCGTTGACAATGTAATTATAAAAAAAGTTTACATTAAAATACTTTTGATGAATAAATATCTGGAACAAAAAATGTGCAGACAATTTTTATTGAAAATAATCATTAGCTTTAAAGTTTGTAGTTTCATACAGTTCTTTCAACACCCACATTCACTCTAGCACTTGTGCAATGCTCTTTACAATTGACAGCTCAAGTAGCAAGAGGGATCAAGTCCTTTATGCTAGGAATATCTTGAAACAATTGCTAACAAATCAATTTAAGAAGAAAACCCTTTGACCACTAGGGGAAAATAGTGGACAACTGAGCACTATACTAGGCTACCCTTTTGTTTGTGTAGGGATATTAAATCTAATATTTATGAAGGCAGAAACAATAGCATCCAAAACCAACTATAACGGCAATACAATTCAAGCATAAATAATAATCATGGGGAAAAAGTTGGTTTAAAATGTAACTAGCATACCTCATTCAACATTCTATGCAATTCATCCCTGGCCTCAACAACACGGTCTCTGTCGTTGCTGTCAACCACGAAGATGAGACCCTGTGTATTCTGGAAGTAATGCCTCCACAATGGACGAATCTGCATGATTAATATTGAAAAACTAGGGATTTATTGATCAGCCATTACTTGGATGTCACAATATGTAAAGATCCTTAACTATTACTGCATCAAAAATTAAACAATAAATTGCAATATAGCTGAAATAAATGGGAAAACACAAAAGGGAAAAACGCATACCTTGTCCTGACCACCAACATCCCACACGGTGAAACTAATGTTCTTATACTCCACAGTCTCCACATTAAATCCTGCAAAGAAAAAGGAAACGTGACTAGTTAACGTAAAGCATGACCACAGATAAATATAATCACAAACATGAAGATAAACAAATCGCAATATGGAATATTAGCATTATGGTCTTGTAATTAGACTTCACATGTTTCAAAGACAATTCCACATCTTGGATCTAAAAAATCATTGGTGTAACTTGGTTGCATTTGTTTTATACATATTTCAATTCTAAGTCTCTAAAAGTCCAGCATACAAAATATACAAAAACAATAACGATTGCAATGACAAAGGGGGGGGGGGGGGGGGGGGGGGGGAGTGGAATCGCATGCTCAACTTACCAAATGATACAAACAAAGTAGAACAATTATGATGGTTATAATATAGAATTAGAGATAACCACCAAAGGCAATGATTAAAAAAGGGATTTGAAAGAGCTCTCACCGATGGTTGGAATAGTGGTAACAATTTCTCCAAGCTTGAGCTTGTACAAGATGGTTGTCTTACCAGCTGCATCGAGACCCACCATCAAAATTCGCATCTCCTTCTTGGCAAAAAGCCGGCTAAAAAGCTTAGCGAATGACAGCCCCATTTCTCTTCCTTAATTGCTAATCGCTTAATATTATGAGAAATTACATGTATCATTCCCAAAGAGGAAAAAGAAATCAATCTTTCCATTTCCCAATGAATAAACAAATTTCATGAATCAAATAAATCTGAAAAGAAGAGCTACGATACGAAGAACCAATGCCATTATGCCATCTCCATATTCCCATTAAACAACAGATCTAGAATAATTCATCAGAGAAGATTTCAGATGAGACAGGAAAGCAACATGATTTCTAAAAATTCGATTGGCAAGGCATGAGGAAATCAAGCATTTTCAAGGCGCGAATCGTTGTTAACTAACAGTTTAAAGAACAACGCAATCAAAGCCTCACATCTAAAACAAAGAGCCAGAGAGATATTGCAAGCAAAATCTGAATGATTATACCTTTGGAGATGATCGCAGAGGGATGAGATAATGAATTTGAATTCGATTGTTGAAGCAAGAGCCAGAGAGATAAATTGAGAAACGAAAGCTTGAGACCAACGCCAATTGGATTTGGAACTCAGAAATGCCCATTTAGATTATTTTTTTAAAGGAAAAGGCGCGCTGCTGCCACCCCAGATAACTTTTCCCCATATTTCACATGCAAATAACGAAATTACCCCCGCCCAAAATTTCGCCAATCACTGATCTTTTACCATCCAGACTAGGGATTAAGAACAGGTTTATTTGAAATCTAGTGACACAAAATTTTGAACATGTTTAGTTAAGTAACTCGATTTTAATTTGAAAATGGATACTTTAATCATTAAAAATTATAAATTATTTGATTTTTAATTGGATCGAATTTATAAAAGTAAAATTCGAATCAAGTCCAAGTTGGAAATTCATCAAACTTTTTTTCTCCTCAGTTTTCTTTGTAGCAAGCGTTTTGCTACTCTTTGAAAGTTCTCATCGATTTGGAATCCAATTTCCGAACTCTTATTCCTCAAGTTAAATAAAACAAATAAAAAAATACAGACCGGGTTTTATATATGTTCTTTGTTTGATTAGGAGAAAAATCAACTAATTCTGGATCTTCTTTGAATCTGAACGATTCCGAGTGAACATTGAAACAAAACCATAAATGTCTGGTATCTACGACCTTAACCATGGACTGAGAAAGAGATGAAAAGACACATTTCCGAGAAATCTCTGCTAGCATAAGTAACTTCAGTAGCATTAAGATTCAAAACCATAACACAAAGGCGTACCCTAACTAAATGCAATGGCCAGGTCCAGGTTCGGGTCCGGATAAAACAATGTGGTCGTTAATTTAAGATAACTTGTCCAGAGAATGTAACAGTTTAATCTTCCAAGCTCACCTGTTTGAATGAGGAGCATCTGAAAGTTAGGGCCCGACACGCACAAAATTACTTTGCAGTTTGGCAAAGGTGAACCAGGATGAATCGACGACATGGAAACCATGCATTGTATTGGTTTAAACTTGAAACTATTCAGCTCACCGCACGTTCGGAGCATACAATCAGAAAAAAAGGAGTGTATTTACAATCATTCACTGTAGCAGATCAGGTTTACCTCCTCAATGGCTGTTGCAGAGAGCATATCAGCTATTTGTATACCTGTCAGATTTTATCAGTGGTTTTTAGTCCAGTTAGTTTCATCTACTGTGAGACCTGTTTGCCGCAAACCTCAACGAATAAATGGGGCACAACATCAAGATATTAAAAGGCTAGAGTTGTTGTGAGGAGAGAGCAAAGGAGGCGAGTTAAAGATACCTATGTATTTACAGCAGGTAGTAAGAATCCTGAGCTTGTTTTTGAGGATCAGCGCCAGTATTGAGCCCACCGATGGATAGTTTCAACCATTTGAGGAAACAATGCACTAACACTCTCATTGATAAGATCCTGGAAGAAATGTATGCAGGCCTCATCGTCTAAGTCCAACCGGAACTTCTCTTGGAGCTATACCAACAACAGAATAGGTCAAAACAGGTGAAAATAAATAAAAACATTCCAGAATGATCATCAGATTTACAACATAAAGAAACCCACCTTGAGGATGCCTTTTTCAGGATCAGATGCTATGTCAGGAATGTTGGAACCGGCCATGAGATGGAAAAGATTTAAAATAAGGTTACTGGATTTACGGAGAATGTTGTATGCTTCACAACAATAGGATTTGAACCTTGTATAATATTGGCTGCAAAATGAAAAACGCATAATGTAAGAGAGCTTAATCAGGAAGAGATGCATAAAGGGAAAGAAAATGGCAGAGGAACAAAATTACCTCTCTGCTCCACCCATAGCTTCAACCATTTCTTTGCAAAGTTTCATCGGTGGCGGAAATGGCTTAGGATCCCGGCCAAGAATAAAACCAAAATCAACATGGAAAAGGCGTCCATCATCTCTAAGCAGAAGATTGTCAAGATGTCTGCAACCCATAAAGATTTGTCTTCATAAATTGCAAATTAAATAAGGAAAATCCATGGCTAATATTAGGTGCCAATCTGCAATTTTTTTTCCAAAAAGAAAAAAAAAACAATCTGCATAGGAACTATTTGAAAAATCTAGATAAATAAAAGTTCACCTGTCTCCAATTCCCAGAATATATGTGATAACAGAGTAGCCAGCACAACTTTTTATAAAGGTTTCGAGACAAGTGGCTGTAATCCCGAATGGTCCATGTTCATCAGGATGAACTTTCTGTAGATAGCTTATAATGCTACGATGATCTGAAAGAATCTGCACAAGGAAAGAAATACATCCAAACTGTCAGCAATATCAGATCTATTATGAACACTATGATAAAAAATACGTCAACCTTGAGTATTAATAGTTCACAAAGAGTAAGACTTGTGTAACAGTCCTAATAGGGAGCTTGAAACCCCCACAATGCAAGTGTTTCTCTCAACCATATGGAAAATTTAGAGTATGCAAGGTAGAAAACAAAAACAAAACTTTGAAGCTAAACTTGACCCGGGGGGGGGTGGGGTGAAAAAAATGAATGCCATTCATTGTGCCTGCACTTCCCTCATTGGAGAAGCATCATTTAGAGAGAGTATAATACCTGTGCCAAAGAACGGGATGGTATGAATTCCAGCATGCCCTCATCTTGTCCAGTTGCCAGTACCTTATATGGAGTTAAGTGCAGATCAAGATTTTCCAACTTCAGTAATCTATCCATAAGTGACACCATTTGAACAACCTACAGGAACCATACACTAGTTACATTAACCACATGTAGGATTGTCTCCACCTTTTCTGATCTTTCTACTAGAATTTTGTCAATTACCAATTGATCTTGCCGAATATCATCACCCTTCTTAAATATGACCATGGATTGTCCACCGTTGGCAGTTCGAAAAGTCAGTCGCAAAGGATGTAATGCACTTTTGAATATTGAGGACTCTGAAGGCACAATTCCAGTGATAAGGACACTTGGAGCCAAGGGTGACCGAATTGGCTGAAACAATATTGAAATATAGTCATGGTAGCTTTGTAAAACCAAGTAGACACTTGTTCATAGGAGCATTAAAAGGTTATAGTACAAAAATTCATGTCAAAGAAATACCTCATCAAAATAAGTAAGTTCACTAAGAAGACCGGAAAGGAGCTGTCTAAGCTTTTCAATCTTCTTTTGTGTATTGCCACGCACAGTCCTCACATCTCTCATTATAGAACACAACTGGGCTGTCAGTTCTGTCTGACGCACCAAGCTCTGCCACTTTTTAAAACCATCTTCTTCTCCATTTACACCAGCTGTCAACTGCAACAATATGAATGATTATAAAACGCTGAAAGAGAAATCAAGCTCTTCAATGTAGAAGTCATAAAGTAGAACTAGCGATGGTAAATGTTGCCGTAACTTGCACTATTCAAAAATGCAAATCAGAGAGCAGCTATTTATAATGATTGTACAAATTATTTCTACTTGTAAACAGAAAAATAGATGGTGATATTCAGTAATAGAAAATTGGAGCTCATACCTTTATCATATTTTCTTCTAGGAACTCGTAGGTAGAATAAAATCGTTTTGCATAGGCAGGATCATGAAGTTCCACAGCAACATACCACCGTAGAAAACTAGCCAATTCAATATTACGTAAAGCTGTAAAAGTTCAATAATATTTTCAGATGCTACCAACTGATTAAGAGTATTATTGAAAATTTTGATGATAAGATAAAATCCACTTTAATTACTTTAACCGAAAGTTTTAATTTACTGAATAAAATGGTAAATGGGCCTTTTAACCTCAAGAGTCAAAGAAAATAAAATAGAGCATTTTTTATGAATCACTGTAACCAAAAATATTCAGCTAAGAAGAGGGGAAATCAAAATGTTTATCTCCAATCTTGTATCCCTGATTCCCTACAAATAGAAGGAAAAACACAAAGGATATATTCCCTTTGGAGAGAAAGTATTGGACTACAGAATGAAAGGAGAGCAAAAGACGGTTTGAGAGAGAAAGAGAGAGAGAGAGAGAGCATTCAGCTGTAGAGTTTTGAAAGAAAAGAAAACTCTCCCGAAGACAATTGTTGAGAATTTAGCGAGAGAGAGGTGACTCTTGCCATTTGTTAAAAGCAGAAGGAAAAGAAATAGAAATCTTTTAAAAAAAGAGAAAAAAAAGTGTGAATAATTGTACTGCGAAAATGCAACATATATTGTGTTCAAACACAAACATTACATTCATACAAGCATAATCCAACATACAGCGTTGCACGAGGAATTGAGAAAGACGAGATTTATCAGTGCGTTCAAATCGAAGTGCCTGAACTAGTTGAAGCAAATAACATTGAAGCTCCTCATCATCTGCTCTTTCAAGAACACTAACAGCATATGCACGAACCTGTTAAGAATGATCAATACTCAGACAATCATTATTTCAGAACAAAGATGTTATAGATTATCCAATTCAATATACACTGTAGACAAAATGCTGTAAGAATAACAGAATAATATATTATAGATTCTGTCCGATCGGCCAAGAATGAAGTGACAGGTTTTGGTACAGGTAGTAGACTGTGCAAATGTCATTTTGCCCCAACTTCAAATGTATAAAATGACATGTACCAAACCTTGTGTGGGCATGCACTAAATTTTGTGACATGGGGATGCTAAACAAAAAAGACATTCTAGTAAGAGAGCAGCAGGTTTATAATGTGTAAAGAGCAAAGCATATAGGGGAAAGGAAGTAGAATGTGGAGAAAGGTCAAACTCACTTGAAATATTTAAAAGGAAATTAAGTTGGCAAAAAACCAACTCCGGTGCATTATAATATTAATAAATAGTAAAAAAGCAACTTAGGAAATAAAGGGCATCTTACACAGTTTCTTATTCTAACAGAGGTTCCAAAAGATATCCCCACAGAAACCAGCCTAATCTTACTACATACCTCTTCACTTTCAAAAAGTGGAGATAGAAGCTCCAACGCATCACAGACATCAATCATCTCCCACTTGCGCATAAGTTCTATTGCTTGCTTTGCTTCCTGCAGACAAATGTACCTCACTCTTAAAGTACAATCATTTTTGTTTAATCAGAATACTTTCTATCTATTTTTAGTTCAGCATCGATATTAAACGAACAAACAGTAGGTAGAGAAAGGCGACAAAGCCACAAAAATTTATCACTCAGACCTGCAAATCTGAGCTTAATGTGCATTAATGCCTACCAATTACAGATAAAGGATCCTTCTATGAATTATCATACCACACAGAACAAGTTTCTTTCTTCTGCAGTCCTTCCCCAACATCTTTCTATAATTTCAAAATATTACGATGGTTTATCAGATCAAAAGAACAAAATTCATAAAATATGGATATAAAGAATGGGGACTCTGTGACACTCCATATATGCTCTAGTATTAAAAAAAAGGTGATAAAACATATCAAAAACAAAATTCATATAATATGTATTAACATATTCAAGGTAGGTTCTATGAGTCCATAATCCATATATTTGGATAAGAAAACATAATAGAATCAGAGGATGCTGCAAAGATGAATCAGAAGAAACTGAAGTTTGAAACAAAAGAGATACAAGAATAGTCAAGGAGCAGTTTTCTATGCATTAGAGCAGAAGCTGGAATTCAAAAGAGAAACAAGTACAAAAGGTAAATGCAAACCTGAACATCACTCCATTCAACACATCGAAGAAATTTTGTGAGGGCCCTCTTCTCAGACATCAATGAGAAGCGAAATTTCCAAAGGAGCTGCCTCTCATCTCCACTCAAAGCTCTTGTAGGTGGATATTTCAAAATTCTTTGTATTATCCTTACAGTTAAAGACAAAAAACACAATTCAGTCAAAGAAAACCTTAGAAGAATACATATTGTAGGAATGACAAAACCAGCCATGACAATTTCCAAAGAGTTGTTGGTCACACAAGCCCAACCAAATTTCAGCAAACACTTGCTACAAAACTATAAACTTCCATGCAGAACAGACGAATTGATGTAACATTCTATCTCAATGATAACATGCATGCAACAAAGGAACAACCAGGCTAAATGAAAATTTTGGAGGATAGGAGAAGCTTCAAGATGTTTAAACTTACTTTCGTTCATTTGAGCTTGGCTTGAGGTCCCTGTCAATGATACCACGAGTTAAACTCCTCGCAAGCTTCAATTGCTTGTGCTCAGAAGGGTTTATCTTTCCCACTTCAGGGTCCCACACAATGACCAGTTCATTTGATGAAGCTATTGGAGATGGTAACAAGAAATTGGCCCCTGATTCCTGCAAAACAAAATAAAGTTAGGACTATTCTTGTAGGAAGACATAAATTTACAGAATGGTTAATACAGTTTCCTTTATATTATGGTTGAATGGATGAAATCGAGAGCTTGTTATATATATATAAATTGCACAAATAAAATGCACACACTACGCACAAATTAGTTAAGATTCAATATGCCTATACTTGTGAAAGGATATAAGAAGATGAATTTCAAATTCTCAAATGCCCAAGGTATTTCACATTCACTACAAAAGCCAGTAGCAAATAAATTATATGATGATCATGGATTAGGATCATACCTGAAAAACAACTCGATGTTCAAAACTACAGAAGTCAACAACTAAGTATAAATGAGAGCTTCCATTTTTCAGGCTTTCCCTCTCTTTGATTTTTTCCATAGCCTTGAATGTGAGTCGATCTAGCCAATCAACAGGTTGAATCTGTCCTCTTTCATACTTATTTGCAAGCTTTTCCAGACGCTCCAACTCTCCACGCTCATGCCTGGGAACCTATATTGAGATATATTATTATATACATTAAAAAGTGTAACTATGTAACCTAATACAAAACCAGAAACATTATGCATCAGCAACCGGAACCTTTCCAGGAGTACTTGTCGGATAAGATCCATCTGCTTGTTTTCCTAACCACAGCCTAAGCTTCTGTTTCCCTGTTTTCAGCTGCATTTTGTTGTTGAATAGAAGAATCGTAGCTCCACCAATTAATCCATCATCTTTTCCGCATGAAACATCCCAAACCTCAACATTCCAGAAGATTGGCAATAAGTAAAAGGCCAAATCAGGGAATGTAGAAATATTATTTTTAAAGAAGATGAGGAAAAGAACAGTTATAAGTATAATAATATTGTTTTCAGAAATTCACATAAAAAGGCTAAAACCTCCATGCAAGCGATAATCCAAATCTAATATTGAGCATTGATAAAACAGTTAAAGTTAGGAAATCTGTATTAAAAACAACACAGAAAATCTAACACCTCGCGTAGTACATGTCCATGTAACACCTCAGGGACATTCCAACTCAATCACAAGATTAAATACCTGATCTCTAGAAGCTATTTTTTGCAGGCTGTCTTTAGACCAAGATATATTTGTGACCACTAAATCGAGTTTTTAAAGTCTCAGAACTTACGTTTAAAATAATAATAATAATAATAACAACTAACATCAATGACGTTCAAGCTAAGAGAGATACCATCAAAGACATCTGAACAAAAAGAGACACAACTAAGGTTTTGCCTCACATGTCAAGAAAGAATCAAATAAGGAGGAAGTTATGACAGTAGGTGTTACAAAGTATATAAAATAATATTCCCTGGCTCCATTTGTTCACACTCATGGCTGACGTACAAACTCATATTACCAACCCACAAAAACAGAATTACACTTGAACACATCCATGCAATAGGAAAGCAAGCAACAATTTTTTCCCACTCACAGTTAAAGCAAGTTGTGAGTGTGCAGTTAAGTCTCGATATTTAGTACTCAATGTTATCAGTTCATTCCAGCAATACATCGGTCCTGCCGACTCCAACCTGGTATCGGAACAGGATATCAATTCCCTTTCACTTCAAACACATAGTTTAATAAAGGAAACTTTTGGTTTTCCATAAAAAAACCTAGTTTTTGTAGGAAGACCAAACGGAGCACCATCAATGTACAATGCACACTCCACATAGAGCTCTGCTTTCCTGTCCTCTGTAGCAGAATCAGTTCCTGTAAATCAATAAACAATTATACCAGTCTTTAAGAAAACAAATGTTCCATCACTTTGAGGTTTTTAAATATAAAGTCGAAGAAAACTAAAAATTTCACTACGCTGCAGCATAAAACTTCCAAATTTGTTCTACTAACTATAATAGTGAAATTATCACCACAATTGCAAGTACAAATCGGGTAGCAAAACGACTTAGAAATTGACATTTTTTTTCTTTTTTTTATAAAAAATATTGAAATCCGCCTTATTAACTGAATTTGGACTCAAACCTGAATTGGGGGAATTCGTGGAAGGCAAAGTCCCTTCCAATCGGTCGACGCGAAAGGTGACGGGAAGATTGATGTCGCAAGACAAGAAGAATCGAAATTCGTTGCTACTCATTGTATCTTTTTCTAGGGTTTTGATTAGCTCTGAATTTTCAGATTTGGATACCAGTAAAGATTAGAAAATATGGAATTTTTAAAAGAAGTTTGATTTTAAATATATATACATATATAGATGTCTCTAAGCTGCCAGCCAAAACTTGAAAAAAGGAGATAGAGTTCGCGTAGAAGACATCCAACTGAATCTGAAACTGAAATTGGGTTTTCTATTTATTTTTTTATTTTTTTAAATAATACTAATAAAAACAATTATTGGGACTTAATAAATGATTTTCTCAGAATAATTAATGGAAATGGCCAAATGAGGATTCGACCCAAAACAAAAACCTGACCCGCTGAAGAAATGTTTTAGGTTACTAATACGTTTGGGCCGTTGCCATTGGGCGTTACTTTACAATTTACATCAGTAATCGTTCTTAATTTTTACTTATATGTTGTGAATAAAATAAAGAAGAACAAGAATAAGAACAAGAAGAACAAAGAGATGAGAGAAAGAGGGAGATTTGTATTATTCTTAAATATAGACTTGTATACAATGCCTTCAATGAATCATCTATTTATAGGCATAAGAAGTACATAATACATTAAACTTTAATTCATAGAGATAATATTCCTAATAATAAATAAATCAAACTCCTTTGATAAAGTTCTAATCATGATAGACATCCACATAGATAAATATTCATAACACTCCCCCATGGATGTCTATGAAGATAATGTGCCTCGTTAAAACCTTACTAAGATAAAAACTCAGTGGGAAAAAAAATTCTTTAGTGAAGGAAAAAGAGTACACACATCTTTGATACGCATAACATGTTGCCTCATTAAAAACCTTACCAGGAAAACCCATTGGGACAAAACTTCGGTTAAGGGAAAAAGAGTGCAACGCGTATTTACTCCCCCTTATGCAAACATCACAGAAGATCTTTGAATCTTCATAATTTAATCTTGAACATCATTTTTCTAAAGATCGTGAGGGATGAAACTTTGGAGTAATATGTTCCATGATGTATCCACTTTCAAACTGAGGTATACATCTTGCGTTATCTTCACACAAGATAGCTTTTATCATATCTTGTAAAAGTAAATCCACATATCTTTTGGATATGTTGGGTCAATAGTCTTAGCCAAACACATTTTTTTTGGCTTGCCTCGTGCATAACCATTATTTCTACGACATTTGAGGAGGCATCAACGAATGTTTGAAGATCTAAATGTAATGATCTTTGTATATTCATAGATACTTCTTGACCAACTAATATATAGTGCTTCAAGATCAAGAAAAGATATAATATCTTTATTCACATCCAACAATCTTACAACTATTGGGATACTCAATAGATATGCTCTATTCATATTGAATCTTCTTTAAGATTCTTTCAGCTTATGTCTATTCATAGACAAAAGAAATATATAAAAATGCTCGATCTTCAGGTCGAGATAAACTTGATGTTAAGATTCAAGTACTTGTATTGAAAGTACTTCATGAGTTTCCAATTTGAAGCTCTTTAGGAGTTCTAAAATTATCATAATGGATCTTGATTCAAACTCCTTTATAAAATACATAAGGAAATTTGATCATTCTTATAGTATTTTCTCAATTAGTATTCACTAAGGCGATTATACCAAATGCGCCAAAATATTCATGAGACATGTCTAAATAAATTTCCTCAGAAATTTCAAAATGCTTATAGCATTTTAGATCCTTCAAGGATAAATATAGATCCATAAATAATTAGACGCATGTAAAATTTTCAATAACTGTCAAAATAATTGCATCCACCATGAAGTAATTAAAACTTTTCATAAATCATAGTTCAAGTCGTATTTACGACTACTTATTTGTGCCTCACTTGCATTACACCTTTAGGTGTTTGGACTGCTGGTCCAAATACTTATATTTTAGAAGTTCAAAGCGTCTTTCAACATTGGCCAATTCAATATCTATACTTCTGGATAGATTTTATACAAGATCCTTGATTTCTTTCTTTACTTCTATAGAAGTATTTTATGTAAAATTATTTGTAAAATCGTTGTCGACAACTTTCTAATTTTCTGGTTTCATTCTCGTAATGACATAACTTATCGAGATCTCTTCAAGATTTCAATCTTTATTTCAGGTACCTGAAACTCTTATAGAGTTTTATTATTTGTTATGTCTTGGGTCTCTTCAGGAGCACCCGCCTCCAATATATGACCATCTCATATTACTTTCTATTTACGAGAATTTTGATCATTGGAACCATTTCAACTATCATGCTTCATGCATGATTTACATTCTCTCGCCCTAACATGTAATTTAAACTTAGAGCATTTCAGCTGGTATATGAGACTTAATTACTCTCATTGGGTCAGTAAATATGTCTGGCAGTTGACATGTAATAACATGAATTATCTTATGAATTTCTAGTTCATATACGAGGATCTAGATAATGATAATTCATTTTCCTCTATCCAGCTGATTATTATCTCCCCCTGATGTTGAGAAAAATCATGTCATAAATGATTCTCCAATTAATGTTTAAGAATTTAAACATAAAAGGAGATTCGTACTCAATATATATCCTCAACCCTTTTTATTTACCCATTTTGTACGTTGTGGTGGAGCAATTCATATCGCACATTCAAAAATCATAAAATGAGAAATGCATGGTTTCTGACCAAAAACCAATCATAACGGGGAGTTTATTATAACTCGTTGGCTTGATGCGTATAAGTGTTGCTATATGGAAACACCATATAAATAATAACTCTTTTGTTCTCATAGTTTAGCTATTAAATAGGAGGCATCCAATTGAAATTTTGCTAAACTATATTTTTCATAATCAATAGGCTTTGTAACAACTTGTTGCGACTAAAAAAATACCAGTGTCACTTAGAAGAACCGGGTTTTAATGGTTTTCGAAAAATTTAATCGGGTTTGTAAAAAAATGGAGGAGTCGCCACCGGCCATTTAAAAATGGTAGACCGGACACCGAAATAAAACCAGAGATTTAAAAGGGTTCGGGAGTCGGTTACACGCGAGGAAGGATTAGCACCCCCGTCGTGCCCGGAAATTGGTACCAAAAACGTTACCGCTTAATTAATATTGAATTTTACGAATTAAAGTGACGAATCGTATCGAAATTTGGTTATACGAGCGAGTGAATTTTAAAGGCCTTAATATTCGAGAAAGAACGTCCAAACCACCACCACTACGACTGGTACTGGCCTCGTTCGTTCCCGAATAAAAAGACGCTCGCATTGCATTTTTATAATTCGAGATGCAACTTATAAGAATAAAATATACGAATGAAACATAGAATCACACGATAAAAGGGAGAAATAAGTGAGATAAATATGCAAAATCAATACACAAATTATACGCTTCATAAAAAACAAATGCAACAACATATAACACAAATGTGAATGCATGAGCCTATAAAATCATAAATTGCCATAACGACCCTAAGTGAAAAAGCATATAAAGCGACAACATCGGATCAACACACATACTATCATATTCACATTAAAATAAAAACAAGTTACATTAGCATGAACAATATGTAAGTTGAAATTTTAAACAAGCATAAACAATATGGCAAGAACATATATTAAAAAAAGGCTAAAATGCATGAGTAACAACATATAATGTAACCAAAATAAAAAAAAAATGCAAAGTAAACAGATAAAATGCAAACTGACAGGGACCACAATGATAATAAAACCATTTGACACATTAACTAAAAATGCAAAATGGGACTAAATTGAAAAGAAACGGAAACTTAAAAGGACGCAAAGGGGAATTTTACCATTCGGAAATCTATCAGGATGAATCCGGGGACGAAATCGAAAACATTTGAAAAAGATGGAAGCCCCCCTAGCGTGGTTTTGAAATGCGGAAGCCCCTCTCGCGCGATTAAAACGGCACGGAGGGACTTAAAATATGATTAGCCCAATTTTAATTCGTGAAAACTCTATATAAACCCACTTAAACAAATTTCAGCCCTTTTTTTCATTTGTAAACCCTAAATCGAGAACCATCCCCCCTTTCTTCTCTATAAGATCCGGCGCCGCCACCCACTCCGGTCGCCGTTGCCGGCGCCGGAGTCTTAAAAAAAACCTTTTTCCTCCTTTTGAAACCCCGAAAACCCAAAACAACAAAAAACCTTTGTTTTACGAAACCAAAACCAAAAAACTCCTCACCCCTTTTTTAAAACTCTAAGCGGAACCCTAAAGGCCTTCTCCGCTGAGACACGGACGGCTCACCCCAACGAACTTCCGACGGAAGCCACGGGCTTATTGCCGGCACGATCCGAGGCAAAAAGGAGGGAATCGGTTCCCGAAAGGTAAAAAAATAGTTTTTATTTTCTTCTCTTTTGACATGCATGCATATGGATAAAAAAATCCGCAAAGAATACCTCTCAAAATTTTCTTTTATTGATGTTTTGTGAAAAGTCTCTGAAATCCCAATCGGATTTCTGTTTACAATGCTCACTCCTCTCTTCTTTTTCTCTTTTGTTTTCGGTTTCCTATATAACCGAAAGGTTACATGAAAATGGAAATCCTCTTTTTCTGATTTTTGAAGCCTGTCTAGTTGACTTTGGTGTCTCATTTATTGTTGTTGTTTCTTGTTGCTGATCTTGCTTTGTTTCGTTTCGGTTTTGGGTATCTGACTCCCTGTTTTTTTTGTGTTGCATGCTAGTATTTCCGGAACGGGAGGGGCTCTGGCGTGCATCGAGTCAGGGGCGGCAGAGGTGTGTAGACGGATGGTCACGGGATCGGCTACACGCGCGTGGTGGGAGCCGGATCGTCTCAGGCGCGTTGGTGTCTCTGGAAGCTTCATCGTCTCGATCTAGAACCGTTGGATCGAATCGATCCAACGGTCGAGACTGCGCGGCGCGGGAGAAAGGGATGGGCTGGCTAGGGTTTCATCTAGAGGCTTGATCTGGACCGTTGGATGGGGCAAGATCCAACGGCCGAGATGCGTGCGGCGCGAGACTGAAGAGGCTCTTCCTCTAGGGTTTCTCCTACCCTGGTCGATCTGGACCGTAGATCATCACCCAGATCCAATGGTCCAGATTTGGCTGCGCATAACAGAGACAAGCATTAGGGTTTTTTGATTATTTGGGCTTACGGGCTGTTTGGGCTGAATATGTAATATTAGATATATTTTTTGGGTTTTGTATATGTGGACTTTAGTTTAAATAATAGACTTGGGCTCTCATTATTTATCAAAATGGGTTTTTATTTACTTATTTTCAAGTAATATCTGATATTAATAATAATAATAAGTATGATAATAATAATAGTAATAAAGATAAATACAATGATAACAACAATAATATAATATATGAGTAATTAATAATACTAAATATTAATAATAGTAATAAATAATAATAATAACAAAGATAACAATAATAATAATGTTCATAATAATGCTAAACAATAACAAAGGCATATTAATAATAATAACAATACTAGTAAAAACAAATATAATAATAATATGACAATAGTGGTAAATAGTAATAATCAATATAATAATAGTAATAATATAAAAATGATGCTATACAATAATAATGAATGATAATATTTATAATAGTAGTAATACTAACAAGTAGTAATATTATAGTAGTATTATTTACCTACATACGTATATATATATTTTTCCATTTTCTTTTTTTTCTTTTTTTTTAATTACCTAATAGCCCTAATAAGCCCAAGTAGACATAAATTAAAGGGGGTTTAAGGTCCGGACAAAATTAGTGATTACAGCTGCCCCTCTTTGCTTATACTTGTGGAACAAGAATAAAGCAAAGATCATACGCACTAATTTTGTCTTACTTCCCTGTTGGACAGTTCGTTTCTTGAAGCAGCCACGTGATTCCAAGCAACTCCTCTTCCCAACGCATTCTAATCGTGAGTTCTCCCTCCGGATGCCCCGAACAGGTGAACATAGAGTTTTTTTTTTGCAGATTTCCATTCTCCAAGTGCCCGAACGGATAGGCGGGTTCTATTCTCCAAATGCCCGAATAGATGAGCAGAGTTCAAATATCTTTGTCTTCTCCTTTCCGTAAGAACAAGCTAGTCATCCAAACAACTTTGCCTTTCCTTCGCGGTCTAAAAGCAAGTTGTCCATTTCACGGTCAAAAAGCAAACTGAAACTCCTAACATTTTTGCCTCCCCTTCGCGGTCAAAAGGCGAACTTGGGCGTCCAAGTGGATTTGCTTTCCCTTCACGGTCGTAAATCAAATTGGTCAACTAAATCCGTCTAACTTCTCGGTTGGACAATTTACTCTCCTGGAGCGGCGACGCGCTAGACCGAGTAATTTTCTCTCTGAAGCTCTAAGAAGATGAGTCCTCTCTCTATAGAACTCATTTCCTTGGCGTATTCTTCGAGTGGCAGTTCTTTCTATATAGAACTCTCGTCCACGTATTTCTGAAATTAAAGATCTCCAAGTCCTCTCTCTGTAGGACCCTCCGCTTTTGAGATCCTGAAGCCTTAGGATTCTGAGTTTTTTCTCCACTAAACTCCTCTTCCTTAGCATACTCTTCGAGTAGCAGTTCCTTCTCTACCGAACTCCCCTCTGAAATCAAGGATCTACAAGTCCCCTCTCCGTAGGACCCTCCACTTTCGAGATCCTGAAGTCGCAAGTTCCCCCTATATAGAGCTTGTTTGGACCCTTTCTCTGTAGGATCCTTTATCTTGAAATCTATCAGCAAGCTTGAAAACTTTCATTTGAAATCCTTGAGTGGCGAATATGAAGTCTTCGCCTGACATTCTGGAGCGGCGGCTTGAAAGGATTCGCCTGAAATCCTTTTAGTTCTCGCTTTATCGTTTTCTCTTCGTCCCGAGAGGTATTCAAGTTGTCTTTCAAAAATGAAAGTCGAGGGACTCTTGACTCTTGTGAGATCTGCTTCTCCTCTCGTGAAGTCGTAGATATGTTCTTTTATCAGTCTTCAAACGTCTGTTTAGAGAAAACAAAATGCTATGGTATGATTTAGTATGCTCATAGCATGGGTGACATCTAGCTATCGACGATGCATAAGCATATCTCAGGATGCAATGATGCATGTGTTTATGGATTTAGTTTGTCATCATTTTCTAGGGTCGGTGGTCATTATCTTGGGACTACAACCACTCATCAATCTCGTGTCTCGACAAAACTGGCCCCCAAACTTCTGCCGCTCGTTCTTCGTTCAAATATTCGAGTCGAGTGACTTTCGTCGTATTTAAAAACTTCATCTACACTTTTTCTAGCCTTGTGTTATCTTTCATCAATTCTTATTCAAACTCTTATGTACAAAACCCTTGTTACCCCACGGACAATGATGCCCCTCTCGAGTACTACTGCACCCTTGTTCTTCTTCTTCTTCTTCTCATCTACTTCTGGAATTGTTTGCCTCAAAGTGCCCATTCGGGTTTTCACTTTGAACCCTTCTTTTTTTTGTTCTTTTTTTGTTCTTGTTTTTCTTTTTTCTTTCTTTCTTCTACTTTTTTTTCTTTTCTTTTTTTTCTTTTTTCCTGACTTTTGATTGCCTGAATAGATAGAAAGGTTTCCATTCTCCAAGTGCTCGAACGGATAGGCGGGTTCTATTCTCCAAATGCTCGAATAGATGAGCAGATTTCCATTCTTCAAGTGCCTGAACGGATAGGCAGATTCTATTCTCCAAATGCCCGAATAGATGAGCAGATGTCATATATCTTTGTCTCGAGCTTTGAGTATCTCTCTCCTTTGCTCTAAAGTTCTTGGGCTTTCAGTTTCTGTCTCCTTCGCCATGAGTTTGTGATCTGAAGCGTTCCTCTTGAATTTCGTCTCAATCCCCAAAGTGTCTTTTGGGTTTTCACTGTGTCTTCTCTTTTCTTTGTCCTATTTCTTCTTCTTTTTCTCTTCTTGAGCGCTCCTTTGAGTTTTCATCTTGAAGTCAACTTCTCTCTTTTTCGCTTCTTCTTAAAGGGAGGACTTACACTGATTAGAATCCTATTGCCCCCATTTGCTTTAGGTTTATGTACCTTCTAACTGACCTCTGGTTAATGTCGACTGCTTTAAATGGTGTCTTCTGTCCAAAGATGCCACCAATTTTTGGCCCTTGTTCCTCTAAATTCGTGGTCAAGAGCGCCTCTTTTGAATTTCGCTCTATTGACCCGAGGTGCCTTTGGGTTTTTGCCTTGGCTCCTCTTCTCTTCTTTTTAACCTTCCTTCTTTTCTTAGGCGTACTTTCGCCTTCATCGCCTTTTGTCGAGTTGATTTCAGACGATATTTAATGTCTCATTTGGTGCGTGCGCACACGGTCCTTCTCAGGACATTCTCTCCAGCAAGATGCTTAGGCTCCGAGGGTAACTTCTGTTCCCCGACTCTCAATGTCAAAATTTCTACCATCATGTTTTATTCCAACACTTCTTAGCGAAGGTCGACTTCGTAGCTCAACATTTCACCGAAGACGGTCATGATATTTCAATTGGAGGTATTAGCAATGCTTGAATCCTCCGAGGGTGCCCCTCTGGGTACTGATGGCTTTACTTCGAGCCACGGTCAGTCCGCTTGTTCATTCCTATGTAGGAGACTTATGCAAGTGATAGGGTAAAAATAATTTTATTATGTATATATATACATTTTAAAGAATCACGACAAGTGAAAATCAAGTTTGGGGTCTTTGAAAAAGGTTGACCCGAGTGACATTTTCCGAATGTTGCAGAGGTGCACATATGAAATCTTTTCAGGGCTATTAGGCTTCCGAGAGGAGCGACTCCCATACCTAATTTCTACCCAATTTAGAGGTGGCTCTCTTTAACTCACTAACTCACCATGCCCCATCCTTCCCTCTTTTCTAATCTCAATCAGGCATTAGAGTGTGGCAATCCTTGAAGAAAGGTTAACCCCGATAGGCGGGATGTGATCTGAAGACACAATTATCCTTCCGCGTATGGTCCAAATGGTCTTTTATGGCTTGTAATGTAGGCTAAGGTTCACGGCTATGAAAGAAAGGGTAAAAAGGCTCAAACAAGTGTTTAAGGGTGGTGAAACCAAGGATCAATTCTTCTAATCTGAAGTCTCAATTATGTTCCGATGAAATGCTATTTCTTTTCTTACTTCCTTGGATCGCTCTAGACTGCCCCTCTTTTTTGGGTTTTTTTTGTTGGGATTTTCACCCTAGAGTTCATTTCCTCTTATCAATCGTAGTTTCGGATCAAATTGCACCTTCGTATTGTATTAGTGCAGGCTCTTGCTCAAAGGTGAACAATCTTTCGAGGCTCATCTAAGCAGAGATTCATTTGGATAGGGAATCCTCTTGTCCCTTTTCTTTATCCGCTTCTCTCTCTTTTCAAAATTGCACTTTTCACTTTAGTGCTTTTGCTTTTGATTTCTTCAACTTTTATGTCGGTAGCTTTTGACTTGATTTGGGTAGCTCTTTGAGAACCGACTTTTCTTTTGCTGTTTCCTCAAAATTGCACTTTTCACTTTAGTGCCTTTGCTTTTGATTTCTTCAACTTTTATGTCGGTAGCTTTCGCCTTGATTTGGGTAGCTCTTTGAGCACCTACTTTTCTTTCGTTGTTTCTTCTTTGATGTTTTTGCTGCTCAAACAGAAAATGTATTCAACACATATATTCTCTTTTATTGCCCTTTAATTCACAAGACCTCCTCTTCATAGCATAATCAGGATCCCATGTCATTTACTTGTCTACAGACTTCTGTCCCATTTGCCCCCGGTGTAGGGGTGATCCTTGGTTTGGGTTCAATCAGAAGAAAAAGTTTTTGATAGGCTCAAACGGGGACAACAATGGGTATTTTTTTATTTTCTTTCTGTGTGAATGGAATTGAAGGAGTGCCAAATGTCCTCCCATACACTGATATCAAAATTGGTCTTCAAGTGGTAGAAGTTTTAGGGTTATCACTTCACTCAAGAACCTTAGACAACAATGCCCGAGAGGAAAATTCACTCAATGGGAGTGGCCCATTATTCCTAAACACTCGTTGTCACCCCTCTCTTGGCCTGAGTGGAACAGATGGTGCTTCCATTCGTATCATTCCCACAACATTTGGTTTTTTCTTTTCTTTTCAAAGTATTAGAGTCATCTTTTTTTGTAAAAATATATACATATATGTTTTTAATAGAAAAACAATAAGGTTGTGATCATAAAGAATAAATGAAATGTCTAAAAGAAATTAAGGAATATAAAATGCTTGCAAAAGTCTCCTTCATTGAAAATAAAACAAACGGACATCACAAAAGCCCTTACAAAAGATGCTAGCTATCACGGGCCAACAATGCAAACTTACACATGCACTTCAACGAGGGAAAGATCCGACAACAAAAGGTAAAACAGACACGATGCATGGAGACATAACATCCTAAACTACGTTGAAGACCAGTGTCTTCCAAAAGTTGCCCCTCTCAAAAGATTGCCCCGTCTTAGGTTGTCTTCAGACCTAATCCGCGCGGTAGACTCGGGAGTATGTCAGTAGAGGGGTGAGTTTTTCCTTCCCTTTCTCGGCACTCTTGGCCTTCTTTGAGCTCCGAGGGTCTTCAATCGTACCCTGAGGCTTCGAAACTGTGGCACTCCTGGGGGTCCCCACTCGTCTTTGTTGCTCCCGGTCCCATTCTTCATCTAGGATTTTTCGCAGTGAATCCTCAATCTTGTCTAGAGCCAGTTCGATAGGGCATTCAGAATGGGGGCAATGCACCTCGTATTGGCCGATGACGGCCTAGTCTTCTTCCGATAAGACCTCCTCCATCACAATATCGGAATCCTCGTCCGAACTTTCTTTGGGCTGGGGGGCTTTGCCCTTCTTGGTCAAGGCGGCGATCATGCCCTTCAACTCATTAAGCTGCTCTTTGGTTTCATCTTGGAACTTCTTCATGCATGCGATTGTTTCCTTCTGGTTCCACACTAACTGCTGGTGGAACTGCTCGAGCTCATCCATCCTTCTCACCAAGTTGTTTACATTCCCGAAGCGGTATTGGCTGGAAATTGTTCCTTTGTCCATTTTCTCTCTCTTTTCTCTCTCTGACACGAGTGTTTTCCCCAATTAGTAATGGTGTGATGAAAGGCCTTAAGCAAATTGTAATGTCCAATGATGGATGTATTATGGACTCGAATCAACAGATGCATGATCATGAGATGGGTGCATGGTTGACAATTTTAATGTTGCTTCGAAATGATGTATGAAATAAATGTTACAAATGTATGCAAGTCAAAGGTGTTGGTCATATAGGTGATTCCCCTTAGGTCAACTTTCATTTGAACGTAAAAGAGGCTCATTGTTACAAGATAGTCATAACAAAAGCCCTATGGGTACTCTTCTTGCCCCCTAATCATGCTTAAGGAAATGGAAACTTCGGCTAAAACGTTGGGGCCGGACTTGCTTTCTTTTCTAGCAATTCAAGACCCTCTAAAACTGCTGGTATCAAGTCCCGGAAAACAAGCTATTTCCTCGAAGCTGAATCCATCTCTTGACCTAATCCATGCCCTTTCCGGTTGCCCCGCTCTTTCCGACCGCCTCTTTGTACTCGGTCGGGTAGTTTCTTGGCTTTGGATGTTTGGAGTAGATCCGATCCTGCTCGACTTCCCCGAGGTTGAGTAAAGTTTTGCCTTCTTCGATGGTGGGTATTAAATGACCCGACACTGTGCGTTCGCTCGGTAAACTGTCCTTTTATCCCTTCTAATTCAACTTTGACCAATGTCGGACTCGCTAATTGACATCATCTCTTCTAGCAACCTCCCGTCCATAATGATAGTCCTTGATCGGGTAAAACCACCTTGGCTCAACACCTTTATGTCATGAAATGCATGCGAGAATAAATGCAAAAAAAGATCATAAGGAAAGTCGTTAGTGTCGGATAAACATGATAAGAAAAAGGCAAGCATGAAAGCAAACAACCTTATTTATCCCGTCTAATAAACCTAGGTTGTCCGCATGGCTCTAAAAGGGGTGAGCATTCTAGTTTTCTAAATGCAATTTTGGTTCTAGGAGGTACTCGAATTGTCCTCGCTGTCCCCTTCTAAGGGTATCAAGGCCCCCGGTCATCACCCATTATAGGCTCCTCTCAACCGAGTTCAATTCGAGGGGACCCTTTCGCTATATCCGCACGGAGAAACGATATTCTCACGAAGATATAGGGTACTTGAGCCCCAAAGGTACTTGCTAGGCCCACACGGAGGAACAATATCCACACGAAAGCACTAGCGTTTTCCCCACACTTAAACGAACGGGTTTAAATGCCAATTTTAAATGCGTTTAAAATAAACTCGCACTTATAAACAAATATCGATAGATTTGGTCACTTTAATTCGCAACTTCTAATATTAATTGAGCGGTAAAGTTTTTTTTTGGCTTGACTCTCTTTTTTTGTTTTTGAAAACAAATTTTTTTACCCAGCGGAGTCGCCATCTGTTGCGACTAAAAAAATACCGGTGTCACTTAGAAGAACCGGGTTTTAATAGTTTTCGAAAAATTTAATTGGGTTTGTAAAAAAATGGAGGAGTCGCCACCGGCCATTTAAAAATGGTAGACCGGACACCGAAATAAAACCAGAGATTTAAAAGGGTTCGGGAGTCGGTTACACGCGAGGAAGGATTAGCACCCCCGTCGTGCCCGGAAATTGGTACCAAAAACGTTACCGCTTAATTAATATTGAATTTTACGAATTAAAGTGACGAATCGTATCGAAATTTGGTTATACGAGCGAGTGAATTTTAAAGGCCTTAATATTCGAGAAAGAACGTCCAAACCACCACCACTACGACTGGTACTGGCCTCGTTCGTTCCCGAATAAAAAGACGCTCGCATTGCATTTTTATAATTCGAGATGCAACTTATAAGAATAAATATACGAATGAGACATAGAATCACACAATAAAAAGGAGAAATAAGTGAGATAAATATGCAAAATCAATACACAAATTATACGCTTCATAAAAAACAAATGCAACAACATATAACACAAATGTGAATGCATGAGCCTATAAAATCATAAATTGCCATAACGACCCTAAGTGAAAAATCATATAAAGCGACAACATCGGATCAACACACATACTATCATATTCACATTAAAATAAAAACAAGTTACATTAGCATGAACAATATGTAAGTTGAAATTTTAAAAAAGCATAAACAATATGGCAAGAACATATATTAAAAAAAGGCTAAAATGCATGAGTAACAACATATAATATAACCAAAATAAAAAAAATGCAAAGTAAACAGATAAAATGCAAACTGACAGGGACCACAATGATAATAAAACCATTTGACACATTAACTAAAAATGCAAAATGGGACTAAATTGAAAAGAAACGGAAACTTAAAAGGACGCAAAGGGGAATTTTACCATTCGGAAATCTATCAGGATGAATCCGGGGACGAAATCGAAAACATTTGAAAAAGATGGAAGCCCCCTAGCGTGGTTTTGAAATGCGGAAGCCCCTCTCGCGCGATTAAAACGGCACGGAGGGACTTAAAATATGAATAGCCCAATTTTAATTAGTGAAAACTCTATATAAACCCACTTAAACAAATTTCAGCCCTTTTTTCATTTGTAAACCCTAAACCGAGAACCATCCCCCCTTTCTTCTCTATAAGATCCGGCGCCGCCACCCACTCCGGTCGCCGTTGCCGGCGCCGGAGTCTTAAAAAAAACCTTTTTCCTCCTTTTGAAACCCCGAAAACCCAAAACAACAAAAAACCTTTGTTTTACGAAACCAAAACCAAAAAACTCTTCACCCCTTTTTTAAAACTCTAAGCGGAACCCTAAAGGCCTTCTCCGCTGAAACACGGACGACTCACCCCAACAAACTTCCGACGGAAGCCACGGGCTTATTGCCGGCACGATCCGAGGCAAAAAGGAGGGAATCAGTTCCCGAAAAGTAAAAAAACAGTTTTTATTTTCTTCTCCTTTGACATGCATGCATATGGATAAAAAAATCCGCAAAGAATACCTCTCAAAATTTTCTTTTATTGATGTTTTGTGAAAAGTCTCTAAAATCCCAATCGGGTTTCTGTTTACAATGCTCACTCCTCTCTTATTTTTCTCTTTTGTTTTCGGTTTCCTATATAACCGAAAGGTTACATGAAAATGGAAATCCTCTTTTTTTCTGATTTTTGAAGCCTGTCTAGTTGACTTTGGTGTCTCATTTATTGTTGTTGTTTCTTGTTGCTGATCTTGCTTTGTTTCGTTTCGGTTTTGGGTATCTGACTCCCTGTTTTTTTTGTGTTGCATGCTGGTATTTCCGGAACGGGAGGGGCTCTGGCGTGCATCGAGTCAGGGGCGGCAGAGGTGTGCAGACGGATGGTCACGGGATCGGCTACGCGCGCGTGGTGGGAGCCGGATCGTCTCAGGCGCGTTGGAGTCTCTGGAAGCTTCATCGTCTCGATCTAGAACCGTTGGATCGAATCGATCCAACGGTCGAGACTGCGCGGCGCGAGAGAAAGGGATGGGCTGTCTAGGGTTTCATCTAGAGGCTTGATCTGGACCGTTGGATGGGGCAAGATCCAACGGCCGAGATGCGTGCGGCGCGAGACTGAAGAGGCTCTTCCTCTAGGGTTTCTCCTAGCCGGGTCGATCTGGACCGTACGATCATCACCCAGATCCAATGGTCCAGATTTGGCTGCGCATAACAGAGACAAGCATTAGGGTTTTTTGATTATTTGGGCTTACGGGCTGTTTGGGCTGAATATGTAATATTAGATATATTTTTTTGGGTTTTGTATATGTGGACTTTAGTTTAAATAATAGACTTGGGCTCTCATTATTTATCAAAATGGGTTTTTATTTACTTATGTCCAAGTAATATATGATATTAATAATAATAATAAGTATGATAATAATAATAGTAATAAAGATAAATACAATGATAACAACAATAATATAATATATGAGTAATTAATAATACTAAATATTAATAATAGTAATAAATAATAATAATAACAAAGATAACAATAATAATAATGTTCATAATAATGCTAAACAATAACAAAGGCATATTAATAATAATAACAATACTAGTAAATACAAATATAATAATAATATGACAATAGTGGTAAATAGTAATAATCAATATAATAATAGTAATAATATAAAAAATGATGCTATACAATAATAATGAATGATAATATTTATAATAGTAGTAATACTAACAAGTAGTAATATTATAGTAGTATTATTTACCTACATGCGTATATATATATATTTCCATTTTCTTTTTCTTTTTTTTTTAATTACCTAATAGCCCTAATAAGCCCAAGTAGACATAAATTAAAGGGGGTTTAAGGTCCGGACAAAATTAGTGATTACACAACTGATATAGCCTAAAACATAAACCCACTAGCTTTTCAAGACGAATAGTCTAACTGCATAATCTGAACCTTTTAGAATCAATCTCACAAACTTCTGGTTGTATGTCGATAAAACAATGTAGATGCATCTACTAAAATCATATAAAACTTTCCACATTTGTGGATATATGGGCCCATATTTCATTCAGATATGCAAGACATACAGTCTTAACTTCAGTACAAGAATTTTAAGTTTTAATTCTTTTGGTAAGTGGGATCATCTATATCCTTTGAGAACAAACAACACAAGAACTTCAAGTTCTTTTAGTAAGTGGAATTTAATCAATTCCTTTAAGCAACACAAGAACTTCACGTTCTTTAATAAGTAGAATTTAATCCATTCCTTTGAGAATAAGCACCACAAGAACTACAGGTTCTTTTAATACATGTGCATGTAAATCTCAATAATTTCTGCACCATTATTGATCAGGATGGTCTAACCAATCATGCCAACTATATATATGTGTGTATATATCTCTGAATTTGTAAACTTCTTGTTTACCATAACATGTAATTCAATCTTACTTGTACATGTCTAGTACGACTATCAAAATTGTTCCTTTAAATAGGAATATATTTTGCTCTTTCGGAGCTTTCAATTGAAATTATCTTTTGGTAGCAATATATAGCTCTCCTAGGGCTTTCAACTGACTTTTTGGCTACCAAAACTTATATTCATATTGGCTTATTTCAAATGCCAATTGATAACATATGTTATCTATAATTCCCAAAGGGATAGTTTGCGAACTCATATTGCTCTCTTTATGACTTTGACGAGTATAACGCACTGTGAATATGGAATAAAGTTCCATTTGACAATAACATATTTGCTCAACCAGAGCCTTTTGTGATATTAGTACTTTCGGATATAGTACTCACATTATTCCCTTGCATTTTAATCGAGAAATGCATAATTGTGCACCTTTCAAAATATGCTTTGTTTCATTTACTTCAGGTAATAAAAATATGTACTTTGTATCATTCACTTCGAGGAATGAAAAATATAAAATATAGCACATCATATCAAGTCGATTATCTATCAAAGATAAACTTTCAAGTGCTCTTCTGAAGTATTGATATTTTAGTACTTTGAGAAATACTACTCATATTTCCCCTTGCATTTAAATAAGAAAAATATTTTTTATGCTTAAGTACAATATGAGTACTTGCATTATCTGCTAGGCATAAATAGCAACAATTCTAGGCATAAATAGCCACAATTCATTGTATATTTTATTCCGGAAGTAATCATATTCTTTAAATAATAAATTAACATAAAGCGTAAATAAATAATATGTGAAATAAATAAACATAAAGCAAACTAACATAAATAAATAATAAATAAAACTAATTAACATAAAATAAATAAAAAAAAATCAATTATTCCTGTTAGAAGTTATAAGAGAAATAAAATAAATGATAAATTATTCCCTTCAAGGGTTATGAGAAAATTAACAATATCCAATTGAGTTGGACCAATAACGCCATAATTATTTTCGCCATAAACAAAATTTGTTTATATTTTATTTCATTTATCATTCATGATTATGGATAAAGTCCATAATACTTTGGCGTTTGACAAGTACGAAACTAATGGTTTATAACATCACATTGGTAAAAGGATTTCACTTCCTTAGAGTGATCTTTATCACTCTTGTCATCCTTATAACATTGCTACCAGCGGGTAAAAGTATTCTTAAAACGACTATATTTTTCATGTATATATTCATAGCCTCGACCACGACCACAACTTTTAATGTGATTTTTTATTCCTTCCATAATATAATCTCACATTCACTTCAGGGAATGGAGTAGAGCCAGTGAGCCTTTAAAACCTTTTTCACATATCCTTATCACAGAGAACAAAGATTTAATCCTCGTACGTGGCATTGTTAAACCTGTCCACAAGGTCCTTTAAAACCCTCCTTTGAGACCAGTAGCCTCGCAGAACGGGATGTCCAGCCAATTATACTTGGATTATATCGAAATTATGTCTCTAATTGAATAATGATTTACCATGTTTACATTCACTTCAGGGAATGAAACAGATCCAATAATCGCATGGAATAAACATCATGCTTGCATTCACTTTAGGGAATGCCCCATCATTGATAATTGCATAGAATAAAAATCATGCTTGCATTCACTTTAGGGAATGCCCCATCATTGATAATCGCATGGAATAAACATCATGCTTTGCATTCACTTCAAGGAATGCCTCCCATAAAACTTTTTGGATCAATAAGAATTTTCGTAACTTGAAATTGGGAGAAGTCTATGGTCAAGTTTTTCAACGAAGAAGAAATATTGCTTTCGAGCAAATATAGACTTTATAATAATCTTTTTGTAAATTCAAAATCATCATGATTTATCGCACTTTAAAATAATAATATAAAGAATAAAAATAAAATCAAAATTTACCGATATTGATTTTTCTCTCGTGGACAATGGAGACATAGCATATGACCGAGATAGCTTCTCATAGTCCTTTTATATCACATCTCTTTCCAAGCCATTTAAGCATATCATGTAAAACTCAAAACACGGTTAAAAATATTAACTTTTACCAAATAAAATGATATAAATAATAATATGAAAAATATCAAATATAATCATATAAGTAAAAGTGTGAATAAACATACCGCTAATTAACCCTTTTAGGAACAAGAGAAAACACACGTAATTTACACCAAACACAACCTCTTCGTCTCTATCGATTCGTCTTTTGGTTTGTGAAAAGCCACAAATTTATCTCTTTCCAATGTTCGAATAAAATCAAACATACTTCTAAAATTTTCAAAAATTAAAACAAAGTTAAAATATAAAGAGAAAGACAATCGGTAACTAAAAAAAATAAGGAGAAAAAAAAAACTTGTCTTTGATTTATTCTATAATCGAATTCTTCCCGGTAACTTCTTTTGAATTATAACGATGAAGACCTCAGTTGATTATAGTCTCGTGCTGATAACGTGTTGTGAATAAAATAAAGAAGAACAAGAATAAGAACAAGAAGAACACAGAGATGAGAGAAAGAGGGAGATTTGTATTATTCTCAAATATAGACTTGTATACAATGCCTTCAATGAATCATCTATTTATAGGCATAAGAAGTACATAATACATTAAACTCTAATTCATGGAGATAATATTCCTAATAATAAATAAATCAAACTCCTTTGATAAAGTTCTAATCATGATAGACATCCACATAGATAAATATTCATAACATTATAAATTAATCATAATTTTTATTATTATTTAAACTTTAAAAAAATAATTTTTTATTTAATCAAATTATATCATTTAAAAATATTATAGTTATAACCCAACAAATAGTCCTAGTACAAAAGCAGATGATATTCATCTGATAAAATTTAAGTTTAATCGCTTTATCTGTAAGGTGTGCATTGTCAAAAAGTCCTGGTTGATGAGCAAATTTTATAAGCAAAACTTATTTGGAATTTTTTAATTTAATTCAATTTCATGAAATTACTATTTAAGTTGAAAATTTTAATTTTTTCGAATTGAATTTTGTTCCTTGTACAAATAAATAGAACTTTGGATAACGTGGGGGCGTAGTTTTGGGCCTCTCAGTATGGATCCAAACCCAAGTTTCATTACTTATTCGTCTAGGAATAAGCACAAAGAAAAAATGGAATTCTGTAAACATCCAGATTGCGGGAATCGGAGGCTCGGTACCGGCGCCGAGTTTTGGAGGTAAAAAAGGCAAACATTTTCAACATGCCTCGTCACAAAGATGTTCCACCGGCGGTTCGCGTGTATACAGTCTGCGACGAATCCAGGTGAATTCACTCATTGTTCAATTACCACTTGTTTCGTCGACAGTTCTACTTATATTGTCGAAGATTTGAAGTTCATATATTCTCGCCGTCAAAAGCCCTAAAATTGAAATTGCTGAAGCGAGAAACTAACTTCCTAGAAACACAAATTTATGCCCTTTAAAAGAAAATTGAATTGTTGGTCGATAGATATTTGATTGTGAGGAACGTCCCCTCGTTGGGATGTGGCGATGATTTGCTGAAACTTTTTGCTAATTACGGAGACGTTGAAGAGTAAGTAAGTTCTCTCTCCTTCCTTCTTTCTTTCTATCTTCCATTATTTGAATTCTGAAGAAAGCTTTTGATGATGCCTATGGTTCATTTTGTATTGCCTTTTAGATGTAAACCAATGGATGCAGAAGTTTGTGAGCAATTTACCGATGTTTATTGGATCAAATTTCGACTCGTCGGCAATGCCAGGTTATTAACATTTTCTATCCATAACTATATCTTAGTTGAGAATATACCCTTGTTCGAAAGCTATTTTGAATAGGTAACTATGCAAATTGGTGAAAAAACTTAGTTTATATGTTTTATTAACTATATAACCCTGTATAGGTTTGCGAAGAGAAAATTGGACGAGTTCGTCTTCTTGGGGAACCATTTGCAGGTCTCATATGCTCCTGAGTTTGAGAGCCTTGATGACACCAAGGATAAGTTAGAAGGCAGAAGGAAGGAAATCCTTGCAAGATTGAATCGTAAGCTTTTATATTACTCTAAAAATTTAGCATTTTAATATACCTATCTTTTATGTATAAATGGAAAAAAGAATTTCCATGTTTCGAATAGAACTGTTTGCAGGTTGTGATTATATATTCTTATACACTTTATGTTGTTATGTTGTGATATCAGCTCAAAGATCTAAGTGGCAACCAAATCATCGCCTGTTCTCTTCCAATGAAGCTCCATCACTTTCGGCT
Source organism: Hibiscus tridactylites (assembly GCA_958450335.1). Classification (NCBI taxonomy): domain Eukaryota; kingdom Viridiplantae; phylum Streptophyta; class Magnoliopsida; order Malvales; family Malvaceae; genus Hibiscus; species Hibiscus tridactylites. The sequence continues at coordinate 78,560,194 of OY288278.1, read as the reverse complement.
CCATCTCATCATATTCCTGATCAGATAAATTCTAGGTTGAGGTAGTACTCTGTTCGAATTCATGCTGATATCTTCATCATTGTTGCCTTTTTGCATTCTTTATCAGCATTAACTGTGGTTTCTCCTCTTCTTAGGAATTTTGGAGATTCAGATTATGAGTCTCACAGTAAGAATGCTCCAATAACAAGAGTTTCATCTGACCAGGTGTGGATCTACAACGTCGTCCCATATTTCGCCCCTTTAACTTGTTTTCTGTTTGAATATAAAAATCAGCTCATTTTCTTTCTTCTATGTTTATTACAATTTGACTTGTGAAGTTGTAAGGCTAGGTCCAGTTGATTGAATTAGGACAGAACACATATAATTCTCGAGTGTGTAACTGTCTTCTTTTATTGTGCATCTGGCCCAATGCTTATTGAGATAACCTAATACATTTGAAACAAGAGGAAGAAAAAAAAATATAACTAACATATTTTGTGATTAGTGTAATTTTAATATAGATATTTGTGAGTTCACTCTTCACTGTTGCATGTTCTCACTTTTCCCTTGCTTTCTTTACTTTTGCTATAATTCTTTAATTACAAGCCCTTTCTATCTCTTTCATGGTTAGGTAGTTTTTCATGCCTTGGTTTCTTAATCTAAGGATGAAATTCTATATATATAGATTGAATACTAAAACGTCGTCTGGTTAGAGTTCGTTTATACCTTCTGTTAGGATTTGTCTGATAAATGTTCACTCCTTGCCGGTATCAGGACTACTTCCCTTCTCAGTCAATGAATCAGACAGTTAAAACAGTCAGAGACAAACTCGATAAGGTGATATATCTCTGAACTGCATGATTGTCTTGTCTTTTGAGAAATATATAAAGTAGTTATGTTATATTTTTCATATTAATATAACCTGTCTTTCCCTATTCTCCACATTTGCTTGCTTTAGATTCAATCAAGCACGGAGCATTTGCAAGCTGGACCTACACCCAAGAGACCACGAGTGGACAATAGAAGGAGAATATGATCATACTTCTAGGATGGATATGAAAAAGTACATGTTAATTTCATGTGTATTATTTCTAGTTGATAAACTATAACCAATCACTCTGGCATTGAAAAATTCTTTGTTTTCTTCAAGTATTTGTGTCAACCATATACCCGTTTCCGATACCTTGCACTCAAGTTTAATGTAGCATAACATAGATTTGATATATCTTGATTCCAAGTAGGGTTGAGTATCCGATCTAGTCTAGTTAAAATTTTTTGAATTAGTCAAGTTGACAACTCTATTTTATAATTTAAAATTTTATTTTAAAAAAATTGAATCAAGTTGTTTAAGTTTTTGCTCAAATTTAATCCTAAATATTTATAGGAAAATATGTCATGTACTGGTGGTGAAAATAATTCTTTTTCAAGTATCTTAACTTTAGGGTTTAGAGTTTAGGGGTTTAGGTTTATGAGTTTAGAGTTTAGGGGTTGTTAAAATTTAATGTTTAGAGGTTAGTGTTTAAGGTAATATGTTCGAGATTTAAGTTTTAATGTATAAACGCTAAATTTTCACTTTAAACCCTAAACTCTAAACACAACACTTAAAATATATACTCTTAAACTTAAACTCTACACCCTAAACTAAATCTCTAGACCCAAAACTAACTCTTGTGAAAACTTTTTTTGTTTTTTGTGCATGATATAGTTACCCATATTTGTAATGCTATGTTTTTAATTGGTTCTAACTTAAAACAATTTTTTTTGAATAGTCTAAAGATTATTACAAAATAGTGCATTTTCATAGATATTTTTAACCCTTTGACAATACGCATACATCACAACTTAAACAACTTTTTATAATCAAAGTACAATATACAAATATATTCATTCATATAAAATAAACATGAAGACAGATAAACCCCATATTGCACATCACCTTTAAAGAAAGTATGAAAGATACAAAACAAAGGATGCTTTACAAACCCCATTTCAAGAAATCCTCGACTTTTCATACATGGTCTGTTTGGGGTAAGAAAATGCTGGCAGCATATCACGCGGCAGAGGGTATAACTTTCTTTTTCGCTTTTTAGAGTAATTTGATTCACAGTTTAGGACAAGTAAACTTGGACACCGGCGGTTTTCATAACCTGGCATACAGGACACACTCTGATTAGCACATCACATTCTTTACATAAGCAAAGGTGCCTGCATGGCATCAACAAAATGGACACTTCCTTTCCCTTGCATGCTCTGCAAATCATGCCATGGTGATTCCCGGAAACACATTTCGCACCACCAGCAACAGGAATGCTGAGGAAGTTATTGGGGTCGACATAAGAGGCAGCACCGTCGACTTCGCTGTCTCCAAAACCTTCCTTTCCCAATTGTTCAGCACCCTGTGAATGTGAGACTACTTGCTCAAGGTTGGTCTTCAAGGCATTAACAACCGACTCGTTGTATTTCGCTCTATAATGCCAACTCTGGGCTTCCATAGTCACCTGCTTTATTCCCTCAAACAGTTCCCTGTTCTTGCGATTCACGGTCTCTAGCTCTACGTCTTTCTCCCTAAGCTTCTTGCCAACGCCTTTTTCGACAGCAGCAAGAAAAGAGGCTGTGTGCCTTTTCGTCAGGTCTGTTATTCCCTTTGTCAAGTGCTCTTGCTGATTACGAAAAGTAAAATAAATCAGAAGTTCCGAGAAAAGGCATTAGACCCAATTAGATAGCCTACTACTAAGTTCTATAGTGTGAATAATGCGAAGACGAATCGACTAAACATCCTCCTAGGCATCTCAATGTCAACATTACGAACAACCACGAGCATGTAGGCCTAGAGCATCTGATGGTAATTAAAATGTTTTGATCCGTTCATTGAGAAACCCCTGATATTGAGAGAACAAACAGAAAGGTGGCCAGTTTATTGTACTTGGTTGGCAATACCATAATTGTACCTGCATTTTGATATATTGATCAAATTCTTCTTTTTGACGATCAAGTTCGGTTGTAACATTGTCACCGAGCGACAAGATCATTGATGTTCCTTGTGTCATGCTTCCACTAGCAGAAGTCACGGATGAGTTCCGCTCATCATCATCATATGATAACCGTAAGCCGGTTGATACAGCATGAGGATTCGGAATGCTAGTGGAACGGTCAGCTTCCTCTTTACAAACGTTATAATTCAAGGAAATTTGAAGCTTTTGCTGCCTTAGAATATCTTCTGTTTCCCGGGGAGTGAGATGCTCATTTCCAAAATAATTAACCGCATCAATGGTACACCCAGCAGGCACTGAAAGTGTAAAAAATGGATCAGCTGCCATTAAAAACCTAAGAAAAAGAAATGGATTTGTGTGGTTTTGCCTAACAAAATAAGACAATGAAAGAAATCAAAACAGAAACCAACTGCTATAAATGAAAAAAATAACTTACAGCTTCCAAATAACTGCAGCTGATTTGATGCATTAGTCTGATACCGGAGACGACGATTCTCATCCATGCAAATGGGATGCATAGGATTATTGTCATTTCCCCCTAGCATTTTCCTCTATTAAAACCCAAAATAATATGATTTATATAGCTCTCTCAAGAGTATCCAAATTTGAGAATTTGCCTGCACAAAAAAGGAAATACAGTCAAAATCCAAATAAACAACCATCTTATCCAGGATAGGAAGCACAAAATTTCTCAACAATATCAATTTTACATGTTTTCCCCAATACTCTGAGTTCATACATATTAACCCTTTGAATTTCTCAAAATACAAGCTTGCCTTAACTGCTATAGGAAAGCTTGTATTTTTTTCTAATCAAATCATACAACAGTAACAGCCCAGATCCTGCAATTGCAAACCAAGCTTAAATAAATCACCCAGAAACAAAAAGAAAATCCAATATGTAGGGGGAAATTACAAAATACATCGTAAAACTGGGAGAAAATTAAAACGTACCTCATAATGTAACGTTTTTGGTGAAGAAATCAAAGAAAGAAACCGATCATTTAGGATCTGAAAGTATTTGAGCTCTAAAAGCAAACAAACAATGGAAGAAAAAGGAAACGGACAGATGGAAAGAAGGTAGAAGAAAGAAAGAAGAGTGGAAAAATAAAGTTAAAATAAAAAATAGGGAGAGAAAGGGAAGTTGGGAGAACAGAATTATTTTGAAAATAATAAGAAGTAAAGAATTAAGAATGAAGAAGGGGTGGTGTAAACGAAGGTGCTACCCTGTCTTTGTTTCTTCTTAGTGGTTACGCTAACTGAATTCAGTACAACTAATTAACAATAAAGACTAAGATAACATATTAGTTTGTTTGTAAATGATTTTTTTTTGCAAAATTTTAATTTTAATTCTTATTGTATCCGCGGAGGGGATGTTCTAGGAGAATGAAGAGAGTGTTTCTAGTAAGTTTAAAATTTATGGTCAAAAAATGATAAAACAAAGATGAACAATTTAGTCTCAACCAGCTAAATGTGCTTGTTCTTGTAAATAATATTTTTCTAAGAAAATGAAATTTTATTGAAAAAAGAAAAAACTTTAGAGGATATAAAAGACAAAAATTTGTGATTTTTTTAAAAACAATAGGGAATTAGTGTTGGTTTACAATTATTTAGAGAATTTGTGTGGTTTTTATAATAATTGTAAAGTTGTCTCGGACGATAATGACAACGTTGACAAAGTCGTTGTGTGATTTTTAGCAGGTTTCGAGTTTGAAGTATTGTGTATATATAATACCTTTGTTAAAAGTTTTACTCATTAAAATTTAGTATACTACGTGAGTTAATCCGAATTAATCAAAATAAAGTCTTGAGAAATAAAGAGGGCAACAAAAAACAACTCAAAAAATCAGTACACATGTTATATTGTCTAACACTCTTTTATTTTAGGGTATAAAGTTTTAAGGATTTAATTTACAAATTTACGTTATAAGATCATTTGGGCCAAGAAAAGCATTCAGGCAGATTGAGGGGGAAAAAGCAACCTTAAATAAAAGCCCAGCAGCTGTCTCATTGTTGTACATGCATGAATTGAGGTGTATAAATGGCCTCTTCCAAACCCAAATTTACTTCTATATAGATTTAGAATGAAAATAATTTAAATATGAATTATAAAACGGATATAAAATATATCAAAAAGTTAATAATAAATTAGTGCTGGGTGCATTGTGAAGGCATATTATACTCCTAAAGAGAAGACGTGAATATAAACTCTAGAGTCGACATTGTTGGGAGAGACACCCTCACACCCGAAACATACCATAAAAAAGACATGCATATTATAATAATAATAATAATAATAATAATAATAATAATAATAATAATAATAATAATAATAAATATGAAACTTATTCGCATATGTTCGAAAAATCACCAAATAGAATTCGAGTGTAATTACAAATAATTACACAATACGATATGTTTGGTTAAGCAATGCAATTGGTGGATTTTATTGACTTCAATTTTTAAAGGTAAAGGTGAAAATTGAAATAAATTACGTGTATATTTACTCATAATGACTTGCAATTTTTTTATTCATTTGTAGTCCATAGATATCAATAAATTTATGTAATTGCACTTCGTCAACTAAATGTATATAATAAATTAATAAAAAAACTGTATTTACCACATTAAATCATTAATAAATATTTTATAACATTTTTTCTATCATGTCCGTCCAAAGGGATTCTAGGGAGAGGTCGACTAAAAAAAGACTAAAAAGGGGTGGTACACAAATTCTTAAAAAAATTGTAAGAATTTGTATATCGACTTTTGTGTACAAACACAAATCTTTACAATTTTGTAAAGTATTTGTGTATATACACAAATTCTTACAATTTTAAAAACTGTACAAATCCTTTAAAAAACCGTAAAGATTTACATTTGTACACAAAAATTAATATATAAATTCTTACAATTTTTGTAACGATTTATATACAGCCTTTTTTTAAACCGTCTTCTTTAAAATTTCCCGTCCAAACAAACTATAATTTCAAACCATTATCTAATTTTTAGAACATCACTCAATCAAGCCTTGTCTCGTAGTTTGATTGTTCAGGTATGTATAATTTATATACGTTGTAAGGAAGTATTTAAAAGTTTACTGAAAATATTTTGGTATACATGTCAATTAATAAGTTAGTTTTAGAGTCTAGTATTTAAAGGGTTAGATTTTAAAGTTGAGGTACATAATTTAATTTTTTTTATTTTAGTTTCGGTCTTAAATTTTATAATTTAAATAGGATGAGCTGTATATTTTTTCTACCCAATTTATGTATTAAAATATAAATCATTTTAATTGTGATCCAATGAGCACGAACCAACTTACCTCAGTGGTTAAATGTGATCCAATTTATGTATTAAAATATAAATCATTTTAAATGTGATCCAATGAGCACGAACCAACTATCCAATTTATGTATTAAAATATAAATCATTTTAAATGTGATCCAATGAGCGCGAACTAACTTGCCTCAGTGGCTAAGGGAACAATTGTTGTTTCTAGAGGTCACGGGTTCGAGCACCAGCAGTTGCATCAGAGTGATTGAGTGTTTATTGTCAAATGGTTGAGAGTATATTTAGAACAGATACTACTTGTAATCACTTTAGCTTTCATCAAAAAAAATGTGATCCAATGAAATACGATATTCATTAATTTTAGGCTTAACTATTAAATAGGTGCTCAAACTATGCCTTTTTTCAGTTAGGTGGCCAAATTATTTTTCGGGCCAAATTGGGACCTAAAGTTTCATTCCGTGACCTATTTAAGGTTTGCCGCTAATTTCTACCGGTAAAAGACACGTGTTATCTCCTGAAAATTCCAAAAATTATATTAAAAATAAATAAAATTACTTAATTTTCAGAAATTCTTTAAGTTTTAGAGATTCACAAAACAACCCAAATTTCAAAATTCCTAACTTCCCAAAATCTAAATCCCGATTTGGGCCAATTTCGCCACTGATTGTTACGTCGCCACACACCACATCAATCGTCAGACCATCATGACCATTTCCCCCACCACCCCGTCGCCGTAAATGGACCGACGCCGTGCGAATCGCTGAAATTGTCGAATAGTTCTTTCGAACGATTCACGGCGAACGGCGGCTAGAGGGGCGACGAACGACATGTGGGTTGTTCGGGGAGGAGAGGATGTTTGGTTCCGTCGCTGGCAGTGTGGCCAACGTCAACAGGAGTGGTCGGATTTGGGGTTTAGGAATTTATGGACTATTTTAGTAATATTTGAAAATTTTAGGATATATTTTTATTTTATTAATTTTATTTATTTTAATATATTTTTAGAATTTGCAGGAGATGACACGTGTCCTTTAATAAAAAAATTAACGGCGAACCCTAAATGAGTCACGGAATAAAGCTTTAGGTCCTAATTTGGCTCGAAAAATAGTTTGGGCACCTAACTAGAAAAAATGACATATTTGGGCACCTATTTGACGTGTTAAGCCTTAATTTTAATAAAGACCTATCGTAGTATTTATTTGTTTTCACCTTGAATAAAGTTTGTAACCCCCTATTTTGACCTAAGGGTTTATAACAAATTGAAATTGACGATTTGGAAACTTTCCCCTCAAGTAAGGTTATTCATAAAAAACCGTGTCGAAACTATTATTCAATCATAATAATTAACCTTTAATGTTTCATAATAAAACAAGCATGCTAAAAATAGTTTATCAAATCCCAAAATTAATAAATGTCCAAAGTCCACTTTTACAACCAAATCTGAAAATGCTTAAATAAATAAATATAAGTCTAGAACAAAACGTACTGATAAATAGTATCAAATAATGTTCGAACGATATCCTCCAAGTACCGAAACCTAAGTCTGGAAATCTGAAACAGATACTAAGGGGGAGTCAGCTATAAAGCTCAGTGTGTCTCTAAAGTGCATAACAGAAGTCAATCCAACAGTCAAACAACGTATCAAGAATTTACAGATATTCCGAAGTATTACAAGCAAAACATACAGATATCATAACATAACATGCACCCAACTACATCACCGTCCGAAGAGTGAGGTTCCCCTGAACCACTCTACACCTCAACACCATGTCCGAAGCAGAACTCATCCCGAAAGATGGAACTACTGATCCGATGCGAAGTTCAACCCGAATGATGAAGTCGTTGAGCTTCCTTCGTACAATATCCCAACCCAATGATATGACATGTAATCCGATTTCAGAGTCCGAATGCAATCTTGTTAAATAACTAAGATGCATGTACATAATAATCTGATTCCGATATGTGTTACATAACATGATCATAGCATCCGAGTCATACATTATTTATCAGGTAATAGAGCAGAATAACACATAAAATGTTTCTCAGTCAACCGAGCAAGATAACACAAAACATTTCTCATACATATCACACAATCAGGCAACACATACATGTAGCACAGACAGAGAACACATCTTAGGCAACTAAATAGTCAACGTCGATAGTGACGTCTCCCACGCTCAGCTCTAGCGGAAGGTCGAACAGAATCAGCTCCTAAAAACAAAGAACACTATATAAGACTTTCTACTATGCCACATACGAATAAATTACGCTTAAAAGAAATCTTACTAGCAGATCTCGAAGACTGTGCCACCGGAGGTCTGCTTGGCGGAGGAGGAGGTAAAATCTCGGGGTCAGAGTCCACGTCACCTGAACACATAAACAACCGAGTCAAATTCCGATGCAACACTTTTCAAAAATCTGAGCTCAACTTATAAACTTGATCCAAAAAGGTATTTCGGGTTCGAATTTGAAGAAACAGACAGCGGCAACGGAACCGGAACGTCGAAAAACATAAAAGTGGACTCAGCCGAAAAGTCAACGCAAAATGTCAGCGCTGACGTCATCATTGACTGTGATGACGTCATCACTGACGTCAGCCTACATCAGCAATGCAACAGCAGATGATGTCATCGTTGCATCAGCCCACTGGTCCGGTTCGGTTCAGCCCAGCCGTCCGGCTCACCAACTCAACCGGTTCGGTTCAAATCCAACAGCCTCCCAAATTAGGGCAAACCCAAATCCCCAATTTATCAAACCCTAGATCTAAACACCGACGACGCCCAACCACCACGACACGACCGAAGAACCCAACGGCAACCACAAAGAAACACGGTGACCGACAAACCGACGACGGCGGCAACCGAAGTCCCACCAGACTCGAACACGACACTCACCCAACCCGGGACGGAAGCGACGCACGCAGAGGACGGCGGCGGTAGAGCGCGTTTCCACGAACGGTTTCGAACCCGTTTCCAGCGAAGAACGACGGCGCGACGGACGCTGGGTGGTCGGGGTTTAGTTCGCGCAGAGACGACGAGCGCTCCGATGGTCTCGAAGCGCTTGAACGGCGATGAAGGCCTCTTGGCCGGAGCTTCAACGGACAGGGGAAATGGTTTGATTGCTTTGTATATTTTTTTAATATTATTTTTATTAGAAAACGAGGAAGAGCAGCACATATAACAAAGATTGGACCAAAGGGGTGTTTGCCCTAGATAAATGGGTAATTTATAGAAGAAGGGTCTCTATTCTTGCCCGCCTAACAAAATAACCACCAAACTTTTAATTTATTCATTTTGGTCCCCAAATCAGATTAGGTTAAATTCTGAATTTTCCCCCAAATTCTAGGGTTTCCAATTGGGAATTCTCATAATTAGGGTTTTCAAATTAGGGCTAAATTGGGGTGTTACAATGCACATATTACAGACAAAATTATTCAAACGTGAAATACTTTGAATAATAATTTTTATTTTTTAGAAAAGAAAACTAGATAATCCAAAATTAATTTTGAAACTTCTGATTAATTTTTTAGGCATAAAGTTTAAAAAATGTCTCCAACGTTTGACTGAATAATCATTTTAGTCATATTCTTTTTTTGGAGTAATTCAACCCTCAACGTTTTATTTTGGATCAAAGTGACCCATCTGCGGATGAAAATTGTTAGAAAAGTTATGGTAAACAGTTTGAAATGACTTGACAGAATGATAAGTCAAAAGAAAAAGATTATTTTATATTTTATATAATTTTATAAAATTATTTTTCGACTAATGTAACTTATTTTCAAGTCAACATATTTTTATATATGATAATGTCATGTTAGCATGCACTGTCATATATGTTTGTCACGTCATTTCAAGCCATTTATCGTCAATTGACTCACAGTTTTCATTCGTAGAGGAGTCACTTTGACCCAAAATGAAACGTTGAGGGTTGAATTGCTCAAAAAAAGAATATGAGCCAGAGTGGCTATTCAGTCAAACGTTGCGGGTATTTTTTTTGGCTTTATGCCATTTTTTAAACCTAATATCAAAACTAATACGAGCTCAACAACATGGTGTGTCCTTTAAGGGACTAGTGGGGGCTACAACCCCATAAAATTTTGAGAAATTTGAATTTCGCCCCTAAAATTTTTGAAAATTTTAATTTAGCCCCCTCTAGATTTTTAAAAAATCATATTTAACTTTAAAATTTTTAATATTTTTAATCAAATTCCCTCTCTAATTAATTTTTTAATTAATTTTTTATTAAATCTCTCAAAATTATTAAAAATTTTAGTGAACTTTCAATTTTTTTTGAAAATTTTCATTTAAGCCTTTAAATTTTTTTTAAAAAAAATTAAATTAACCCCTTCAATTTTTTACTCCAAATTCTACCACTGCTTAACAAATAGCTACCTTAGCCACTATTATTTCAAAATCTCCGTAAAATGTTGTTTATGAACCAGATGAACTTCCGAAGACCTCATTAAGACACCTCACTCCTTTTCTCTCTCTCTTACTCATTAAAAGTTAGTTTGAGTTATAAGCAGTTTGGTATCGTATGTATTTTTCGAGTTTGAGGCCTTGTACATGCAGAAAATCTTTACTAGGAGGGAGAGTCACTCACCAAATTCATGTGTGTAACGCAAATCAATCCAAATTAGTCAGGACAAAACCATAAAAATCTAGACATCAAAAAAAAGTTGAAGTGTCACTAATCTAAATTAGTCACGACAAAACCATGAAAATCTAGGCATCAAAAATCTAGATCTTTACTATTCACACAGAATTTCTGAGCTCGCAGTCAAATAATGGATCTCAATCCCTCCCCACTTGATGGTAGCATTGCTTGTGCAAAACACCAAGTTGAAAAAGCAACCCCGTTGCCTTATATTTGTGTCACCAATCCAACCCCAGAAACGTGTCCCATGTTTCCTACACAAAAGCAACACCCTCGGCCTTGGCTTGTATGGCCAGCATTCATTACAGGGACCATTCCTATTCATTCACCATAGGAATTAGGAACAACAAATGCATGCAGCGATCGCCCATGGTTGGGCTGATGGTGTGCTTTCAATATCAAAAACTTCTTATCTCCTAAAGATGAGGTGAATCTACACATTGGATATCATGTGCTCTTTTGGCCTTTCACTCAGATTATCTCCGGATAACAGTCGCTCTCTCTCCACATTTGGTCCTTCAAATAATTATTTTCTCTATTTCTCTCTCTCCTTAACTCCTTCCCTTTGTAGCTTTGTTTGCAGTTCTATTTTCCCTTCTTTTTTGGCATGCTCTTCGTTTTTGTCCATTCCTGTTCGGCAAAAAATATGATTTCCTGTCACAACAAACACCACCATGTTGTTCCTTGTCTTCATTGCCACCCACACAGCTACATCAGGATGGTAATAAACTAATATATACTTGCACTGCAATTGTTCTTTCCAAGAATCATGGCGTTGTAGTGTATAACCAGTACTGTAAATTTGCAGGTCCAGCATCTGATAGAGAGATGCTTGCTTCTTCACATGAACCAACAACAATGCGTCATGACATTGGCACAGTTTGCAAGCATTCGGCCGTGCATTACAATCACAGGTGATATTAAAAGTGCGACGATTACCGGCGAACATCGAGTTTGGTGTTTTGAATTTCAACGTTTAATGTCATGAATGTGTGTGTTTGCAGTGTGGAGAGAGCTTGAAAAGGAGAATAGGGACTTCTTTCGAGCATATTTTCGAGCTGCCTCTTCCTACAGGCCTTTCATGGGTAAGTGTTAAGCATGTACCCTACAATTCCGGCCCTAAACTTTGCACATCTTTACCATTTTCAGAGATTATATATGTATGTACATGTATATACAATTATACATACATCTTGTGTTGATTGTATTGGTAAGTATAAGTTGTTCTCGTTTTCGATTTCCCAGGTAGGTACATTCAAAGGAAACCGAGTTTTCAAAGGAAGAAACAGTACTGGAAGCAGTGAACGACAACAATTAATTATTGCAGAACCGTGTCTAAATTCATAGGTATGCAAATAATCATAAGTATATATGTATTAAGCTATACTTTCAATTACATGCACCAGTTGAACTGCAATAAAAGGACTAGCCTACAATAAATGTATATTACCGTTGCCTGTAAGCTTAATTACCATAGTTTTCTCTCTCGAAATGTATAAGAAAACATAAGGCATGAAGAAAGATAAGCATGCATGGATTGCATGCTAAGCTTGTATGTGACTGAAACTTGTCTAGATTAGAAAACATATGCAGGAAATGATAGGTTTGTCTTGTTGTTGATTCTTTTGGGTGTCTGAAACTCACATTTTTTGCAGCGGTGCTCAAGGCTTCTTTGTGTAGAATGTTGGGGTTTTGAGCTTTCAGTCTCCTGATCTCTTCTCTGCAAGCATCAAGAATGAAAGAATATATATATATATATATATATATATATATATATATATATATATATATATATATATATATATATATATATTTATATGATAAATGTACTAATTACTAAGTGAAAGAAATGCTTTTTTTTTTTTTTTTTTATATTCATGAAGTTGTTATTACTTGATGAAGCAATTGTAAGCTGATGGAGCTCTTTGTCTCTTCTCTGGTGCTGTAAAATTAAAACTAAACCAGTATTAGAATTCGAATGTATGGCTTCAGTTTCTTCTTCTTTTGCTAAGCAGTGAGCTCGGCAACGATGGGATGCGCTTGTCCGAAGTGATCTTCCTAGGGGCATAACAAAACCAATAAGTATATATAATAAGCATATATACTGACATCATACAGAATATTAGAAATACTCTATTTTTCTCCCACACTAAAAATTTAAGTTTAAAGTTTAAAATTAAAGTTTAAGGTTAGGGTTTAGGATTAGAGTTTAAAGATTTTGGGGTATGATGTATTTCTAGGGTTTAGAGTTTAAAGGTTAGGATTTAAATTTTTCGAAAAAGAGAAGATGATTTTTGTCTCGTCATATATCATATAGGAAAACTAAATATTTAGTATCCAACTATGCACGTGTTACTATTTTGATACCTCAGTTATTATTTTTGGCAAAATGGTAACTAACGTTACGTTTTTGTTCTGTTTTGTTACCATGACCGTTAAAAACTAACGAAGATGATGACGTAGCTTGGTATAATCACAATCTTAATCTAAAACACTTCTATATATTATCATTTTAGTCCAAAATCTATCAATTTAAAACATCATGTTAAGCTTGGGGTAAAACATCATCTTAATTGTGATAGAGTTTTGTCTCACCCCTTTCCACTCGCTCGTATTCTCGTCGGTATCCCAATCATGGATTTTGGGTCCTCCAATAGACCCCGCATTAGCCCACCATTGATCTGCAAATCCTAAAATTTTGATTGTCCCTAGCGTGTTTTTAAACTCCAAAACCCAAAAAAATGGAAGAAGAAGAAAAATGAAGAATTTACAGTTTTGATCCAAAAATTAAAATAATATTTAAATTGATAGTATTTTAGACTAAATCAATAGATTGTACAAGTTTTTGGACTAAAACCATTATTTACTCAAGCCACGTCACCATCTCCGTTAATTTTAAACAACAGAGGTACTAAATAGAACAAAAACGTAACGTTAGATTTCATTTTGACAAAAATAATAGTTGAGGTGCCAAAATAATAACGCGGACATAGTTAAGGTACCAAATTATGTAATTTTCTGAATTATATATAATAAGACTGTAAAATTAAAGGTTTTGTCTTTCCTGGAACAAGGCAAGCTTTGAATGAGCTGGTGAGCAAAGGGCAATGCTCCTTCACTCTGTAACTTCACCTCTACTCCCTTGCTTTCACTTATGTTGTTTGACTGTCTCGGCCCATGTGTTGTCCCCACAGAACAGAGTTCGAAAATGGGATATGTCAAACACAGCAACTTCAAATCATGGAGACTCAAATATATAATCAAATCACGTGTATTAGTCAAAATGTAACCCATACAACTACAAGATTTCAATTTTTAACCTTGGGAGTTGGGAATAAGGAAAATGTTTCAATACATGGACGGTATAAATTTTAATTCATAAACGGGGTTAATTTTAAAATTTAGCGTTTATAATTTAATATTTGAGTTTATGGTTTAGTTTGAAATTTAAGGTTTATAGTTTTATGGTTTCAAGATTAAATATTTGAATTTTAAATTTTATAATTTAAATAAAAAGATATTAGAGCATCAAAATATAACTCAGCTAAATTACCACACAATTAAATATATTTGATGCGTTAAAATATTAATAAATTTTTAACAAATTTTAATTATAATCTTATTCTTATCTAGACATGTCAAGTATAAAGGTGAGTAGTGTGGTTTAGTTACTTAGTTTGACTTAATTAGTTTGTGATGAGTGTAGCTTAAGCCACGCGTGCTACACCATCTTTATGATTGTGTCAGCTGGAAAGTTTGGTAGAGAAACGGTTAGGAAGTTGTTAGTACCGTTTCTCATACTCTTTACACAGCCTGTGTATAAAAGAGTCGGTTCTCAATTGAGAATGTTACGACATTTTTTAATAAAACTTAATGAGAGTATCGTCTCTCTTTCCCTCCTTTTTCATTCTCAAGATAACCACTCAATTCCTTCTAAGATCTTAACGTGGTATCATTCACCGTCGTTCCTAGTGTCTGTTTGTCTTCCATTTACGTTTCAATCTAGCGTTTTGTCTTCTGGTTGCGTTGTCTGGTGCTTTCCTGTAGTATGGAGCTCTCATTTCTAAATATGCGCTTTGCTCAGGTTATTTTTTCTTTTCTTCTCTCTACTGATTCATTGTCACATGATTGCGACTCGTCTAATGGTTCAAATATGTTCTCTGATTGTTGATTGTGTTGCTTCAATCTTTGCTTCTCTGAAATAGGATTATCATGTTTGGTCATAAGCATGTTTACTCGAAATGACTCATAGATTGCAGAGTAAATTTAGAGACTGTTATTGTGATATCCTGGAGAGCGTTGATTGAGTTTTTTTAACTTTTATGTTCTCTGAAGACTTCATTGTGACTTTGAATCTTCTTTTCTTCTTTTTCGGTGTGATTTCTGTTTGGAGGCTTTGTTACTATTCTGTGCCTACAATTTGTTTGTGGTATTGCCTGTGTCAAAATGACTCAAGGAGTGTCAGTCAGCTCCACTTCGAATTTTGGTCAGATGACTAATGTGATGAGTGTGTCAACTGTTCAACAGATACCTAAGATTGATGTTGTGAAACTTCCTGCTAGTACTTATGTTCTTTGGAAACATCAAGTGTCGTTAATAATTGATGGCTATGGTTTACTGCAATTTCTCTCTGATGACACTACTGTCCCATGTCGTACTCTAACTAATGAATCAAGTCAAACTAGTGAAAATTCAGAGTTGATTGCTTATTACAGACAAGATAAGCTTCTTGCTTCTTGGATGTTGTTTACGATTAGTTCTGATGTTTTGCTTCAGTTAACTGGATGTAATACTACTCGTGCTATATGGAATACAATAACTCGTATGTTTGGAGCCTATTCTACAACTAAAATTTCATCTCTACGACATAGTTTGCACATACAGAAAAAGCTAGGGCTATCTATCAATGAATACCTAGCTAAGATTAAGGTGATTTGTGATATTCTCAATGCTTCAAGAAGTGTGGTCTCTGAACAGGAGCATGTGAGTGTTATTCTTGCATGGTTATCATTAGAATTTAAGTCAGTTATAGCTGTGGTTTCTAAGGAACTTTTGTCTCTTAAAAAGTTAACTGAAATGTTACTAGATTGTGAAGCTCGAATGCAGTTGTTTCAGCAAGACAGTTTATATTTTCATGTTAATCTTGTTGTTCAAAGTGATGAGGCTAACAGTGGTGCTCAATATGTGTCTCCCTATGATGAGGCTTGAGGTGGTACTCAATATGTGCCATCCCTCTAGACAATATAAATTTCAGTTTCAACCAGGAGGTGGAGTTCAGTTTTACTCAAGAGGCCGTCGTGGTGGATATAATAATAGTAGAGGACGAGACCGTGGTAGAAATGGATCCAACAGACCTTAATGTCAGTTGTGTGGTCGTATGGGACACAGTGTGCAAAAATGTTACTATAGGTTTGACCCGAGTTATACTAGGTACACTACAGTTGATGATGACAATCAGAATGAGGTATCCACTAGAATACAAACTTTGCCTCTGGAGGGGTTAGCTCCAGGTCTGGGAATCATTCAGCTCAAGCTTATACTCACACAGTTGGATATGCATCAAGCCTTTCTGCCCCTGGTTTCTATGCTCTAGTTTCTCTTGGGGTTGGTTTTTCTGGTGTCTAATGGAGGTTTTCTAGTCATCCAATGTCAAATTCTTTTTCACACACTGGTGGAAAGTAGTTTTCTTGTGTAGCAGGAGCTGGTGCAATGTCTGATTTTCTTGGTGAGATTAATGCTCCAATGTTTCAACCCTTTGGCAATTTTTCCCAAGTATCTGTGGCATTTACACCCAGTGGGTCAACTTTGACACATGATGTATGGTGTCTTGATTATGGAGCCTCTCATCATGTTACATCTGATCAGTCTAACATGCAGTCTGGAGTGCAATATACATTGTGAAACAAATATTTTAATTTTGATATAACTAAAAACCTAAGGACTAAATTGAAAAAGTCAAAACGAATTTTAAGTCCTTAAAATATCCCCATATAATTTTAGTATTATGCCCAAGTTAAAAACATACTATTTCAAATATTTTTCTAAGTGTTTCAAGCCAAAACAGTGTTTTTCACGTACCCGTTCCGAAACGGCCTCAAGGCGTTTCGAAACATTTTCACCACTGTCGACCACCGTTCCGAAACGTGTATCGAAACACTTAAGAGCGTTTCGAAACGGCACAACTCGTTTCGAAACTGTTCTTCATGTAGGGTTTAAAAAGGGTCTATTTATTTCAAATATTTCAGAATTTTAAATACAAAAGGGGTGTTTCGAAACGGATCAAGCCCGTTCCGAAACGACCCTTTGACAGTAGCCATTCCGTTTCGAAACGGATCACTCCCGTTCCGAAACAAGGGCTAGGTTTTATTTTGAATAAAATGACCGTTGTATGTTTTAACTGATTTTCTTAAAACCGTTAAGGCGTTTCAAAACGGGCTAGGACCGTTCCGAAACGACCCTTTTACAGTGGCAAAACCGTTCCGAAACGGCCCTAAGGCGTTTCGAAACGGGCTCTTAAATGCACCCCAACGGCTCTTTCTATTTTAGTCCGTTCCGAAACAGGTTTCCCGTGTTCCGAAACGGGTTGGTGCAGACTGCATTTATGGTGGCAAGAGAGGGTTCCAACGGCTCCATTTATGTTCCCAACCACCCAAACGGCTAGAAATCAATGAGAAGGTATAAAAGGGACATCCAAAAGCATCAGCAACAACTATTGAACTTCAAGCAAACATCCAAACATCAAATTCAAGCATTTGAGCAAAAATCCCAAATTTGTGTAAAATCCCAATTTGTGTTCTTCATTCATATTTTGTAAAATTGGGTTGAGTGCTTGTATCGGGGCTATCATTTGTATTGAGAGATACCTAATTAGCCTACAAATTCCTTTGTTCTCTTGTGTGAGGGTTGGGTTGATTTTTGGGTAGAAAAATCAACCGATATTGTAAAGGGTTGCCTCATTGTCCTAGAAAAGGGGAAGATCAATTTAGTGAAATTGTTGCAAATCCTTAGTGAGACTAAGGTAGTGGATGTAGAGTTCATTTGGAACTTGAACCACTCTAAATTCCTTGTTCTTCAATTTTAATTTGCCAATTTCCACTACAATCCTTCAAATTTCGAATTCACCCCCCTCTTGGTAAATATCGATCTTTCGATCCACTCAACAATTGGTATCAGAGCTTAACTCTTTGAGGATTAACAACCACAAGAGGAGATCCTTGGAAGAGTGTGATCATCAAATTATCAAGAGATGGCTTCAACCTTCGGTTCCGGCATGTATGAGTCACAATCAACCACCAAGCCTCCTTTCTTCAATGGTGACAACTACTCCTTTTGGAAGAACAAAATGAGGCTATTCATCAAGTCAAGTGACTACCTTGTATGGGATGTCATTGAGGATGGGCCATACATTCCATTGAAGCAAGATGGTGAAGGCAAGATGGTGTTGAAGAAGAAAGCCGAAATGAGTGAAGAGGAGAGGAAGAAAATTCAAGTCAACGATAAAGCTCTCCACATGTTATTTTGTGCTTTCGGTCCAGACATCTACTCAAAGGTCTCATCCATTGAAAGTGCCAAGGAAGTGTGGGACACTCTTGAGACCACTTATGAAGGCACCAACGATGTCAAAGAAACTAAGATTGGACTTCTCAATCTTAGTTACGAAAACTTCAAGATGGAGCCCGATGAGACGGTGTCAAAGATGTTTGATCGATTCTCCACAATCGTCAACGGTCTAAAGGGATATGGAGAGATCATACCGGAAGACAAGCTTGTCCGGAAGCTACTCTATTCACTTCCCGAAGCTTGGGATGGGAAGAGAACCGCTATCATCGAAGCAAAGAACTTGAAGACATTAAAGCTTGATGAGCTTGTGGGTTCTCTCCTTACTCATGAGATCATGAAGCAAGGAAGGGAAGATGAGAAAAAGAAGGAAGAGAAAAGAGTAGAGAAGCTCGAGGTTGAAAAGAAGAAGAAGATGGGAATAACTCTCAAGGCTAAAGCTTCACAACTTGATGAGAGCTCATCTAGTGATGAGGACGAACTTGAAGAATTGGCTATGATAGCCAAACGGTTCTCACGATTCATGAGGTCCAACCGGGGTAGAAAAATCCAAAGAAAAATGGACTTCAAGAGCAAGAACAAAGAAGAAGGAAAGGATCCCATCATTTGCTATGAGTGCAAACAACCCGGCCACATCCGTTCGGAGTGCCCTCAACTCAAGAAGAAGAGCTTTGAGAAGAAGAAGAAACTCAAAGCCAAACTTGCTACTTGGAGTGATGAGGAGTCATCGGAGGATGACGAACAAGAAGTGGCTAACCTTTGTCTCATGGCACTTGAGGAAGATTCCTCCTTGGTAACCTCTAACTCATCTACTTTAGATTTTTCATATGAAGAGTTAAATGATGCATATGATGAGTTACAAGAGGTATATGATGAATTAGTTGAGAAGTTTAAGGAGTCGGTCATTAAAAACAAGAAAATCATTTTAGAGCTAAATGAGAAAAATGACTCACTCACTCTAGCTAATTCTAAATTTGAGAAAAAGATTTTAGGATTAAAAGATGAACTTAAATTCTTTCAAGATGAAAATGTTGATCTTAATAATCTTTTATCTCAATGCAATAGTGAACACCAAAAGGTGTTAGGTGAGCTAAATGAGCTCAAAAAGTCCTTAAAAAATGTTGGAAGTGTCAAGCATGAAGTAGGAGAATCATCTAGAACACACCAACCTAAGAAAAGGACTAATTACTACAAACAAGGTAGCTACCCTAGACATAGTAAAGCTAAAAGGATTAGAAGTGTATGGGTTCCTAAGGAACTTGTAAAATCTAATAATATTATTGCTATGTCATCTTGGATTCCTAAGGGAACCAAGGTTTTGGGAGCTAACACTCATGGACCCAAAATGATTTGGGTACCAAAAACCAAGGTTTAATATCTTTGTTTGTAGGGGGAGCATTGCTTCAAGGCCAAAGCACAAAGTCAAAACTCATGGTACCTTGATAGTGGATGCTCGAGACACATGACCGGAGACAGGAGTCGATTCATGGATTTAAAGCCAAAAAGTGGAGGAGTAGTAACATTTGGTGACAACTCCAAAGGCCACATTAAAGGTATTGGCTCCATAGGTAATCACTCTACCATTCTCATTGAAAATGTCTTGTATGTCGATGGTCTTAAACATAATTTATTGAGCATAAGTCAATTGTGTGATAAAGGATTTAATGTTCTTTTTGATAAAAATGGATGTAAAATTGTAGACATTAAATCAAATAGTATTATGCTCATAGGTCATCGCATAGGAAATATATACATGGTGCATTTAGATGACATTCATACATCCCATGCATGTTTAGTTGCTCAAAATGAAAATGATGCATGGTTGTGGCATAGGAAGCTAGGACATGCTAGCATTAGTGTTTTGGAAAAACTAGTCTCTCTAAATCTAGTTAGAGGTTTGCCCAAAATAAAATTTTCAAATGATAAAATTTGTGATGCATGCTCAAAGGGTAAACAACATAAATCTTCCTTTAAATCCATTAATGATGTTTCTACTAGTAGATGCTTACAATTAATTCACATGGATTTATTTGGGCCAATTAGGACTATGAGCTTGGGTGGTAAATCTTATGCTTTTGTGCTAGTTGATGATTTTTCTAGATTTACTTGGGTTCTCTTTTTAAGTACTAAAGATGAGGCTTTGGAAAAATTCATCACATTTTCAAAATTAACCCAAAATGATCTTGAACTTAGAATTTCACACATTAGAAGTGATCATGGAACCGAGTTTCAAAACTTAGGGTTTGAAGAATTCTTAAATGAAAATGGTATTAGCCATAATTTTTCGGCTCCTCGAACTCCTCAACAAAATGGGGTAGTTGAGAGGAAAAATAGAACTTTACAAGAAATGGCTAGAACTATGCTTTGTGAAAATAATTTACCTAAATATTTTTGGGCGGAAGCCACAAACACCGCTTGTTATATTGTAAATCGAGGTATGATTAGGTCAATTTTAAAAAAAACACCTTATGAGATTTTAAAATCTAAAAAGCCTAACATTAGCTATTTTCACCCTTTTGGGTGCAAGTGTTTTGTTTTAAATAATGGAAAAGACAACTTAGGTAAATTTGATGCAAAAAGTGATGAAGCCATTTTTATAGGTTACTCTTTAACCTCTAAAGCCTATCGAGTATTTAACAAAAGAACTTTAGTAGTAGAAGAATCTATTCACGTTGTATTCGATGATAACCTCCTTCCTAGGAAGGATTCTTGTGATGATGATGATGTAGGAATCATAAATGCCTTTGATGGAGGTCAAACTTCAAAGGAGGATGAGATTCAACCAAAAGAAGAAGACACACAAGATCCACCTCTTGAAGCCTTGAAGGACTTGGCTATTGAGGAAAAGGAAGTGAGCTACCCAAGGGAGTTGAACTATGCCAAAGATGGTGAAATCTTGGGTGATCCATCCAAGGGGGTAACCACTCGTTCTTCTCTTAAATTAATGAACCATGTTGCATTTATCTCATGCATAGAGCCTAAAACATAAAAGAAGCATTGAAAGATGACTTTTGGATTATGGCCATGCAAGAAGAGTTAAATCAATTTGAGAGAAGTAATGTATGGACATTAGTTGATAGGCCTAGTAATCAATCTACAATAGGAACTAAATGGGTCTTTAGGAACAAACTAGATGAGAGTGGTAACATTGTGAGAAATAAAGCTAGACTTGTAGCACAAGGTTACACTCAAGAAGAGGGAATAGATTTTGATGAAACCTATGCACCCGTAGCTAGAATGGAAGCCATTAGGATGTTGCTTGCATATGCATGTTATCATAATTTCAAGCTTTTTCAAATGGATGTTAAAAGCGCATTTTTAAATGGTTTTATAAATGAAGAAGTGTATGTGGAACAACCACTGGGTTTTGAAGACTCAAAATTTCCAAATCATGTTTTTAAACTTACAAAAGCCCTTTATGGTTTAAAACAAGCTCCTAGAGCTTGGTATGAAAGGCTTTCAAATTTTTTGATTGACAAAGGATTTGAAAAAGGTAAGGTGGACACTACACTCTTTATAAAAATGTATAAAAATGACATCTTAGTAGTTCAAATTTATGTTGATGATATTATTTTTGGTTCTACTAATGAATGTCATTGTCAAGAGTTTGCTAAGTTAATGCAAGGTGAATTTGAGATGAGCATGATGGGGGAGCTCTCATTCTTTTTGGGACTCCAAATCAAGCAAAAGAAGGATGGCACCTTCATCAACCAAGCAAAATACATAAAGGATATGCTCAAGAAGTTTGGCTTGGAGAATGCAAAGCCTCAAGCCACTCCTATGAGCTCATCTACAAAGCTTGACAAAGATGAAGGAGGTAAGTGTGTTGACTCTAAGCTTTATCGTTCTATGATTGGATCTTTGCTTTACCTTACCGCAAGTAGACCAGATATCTTGTTTAGTGTTTGCTTGTGTGCTAGGTTTCAAGCTAGTCCTAGAGAGTCTCACCTTATAGCCGTTAAGAGAATCTTTAGATACCTTAGAGACACTCCTTGTTTAGGCCTTTGGTATCCTAGAGACTCTACCTTCAACCTACATGCTTACTCGGATGCGGATTATGGGGGTTGCAAAATTGATAGGAAAAGTACTTCGGGAACTTGCCAATTCTTAGGTAGTATGCTCATATCTTGGTTCTCTAAGAAACATATCCTTAGGGAGTTATTGTGCTCAAGTCCTTTGGATGAAACAACAACTCTTAGATTATGGAATTAAAGTTGGAACCATACCCCTAAAATGTGACAACACTAGTGCAATATGCCTAACTAAAAATCCCATCCAACACTCTAGAACCAAACATATAGAAATAAGGCATCATTTCATTAGAGATCATGTCCTTAAGGAAGATGTGGTTATAGAGTATGTAGACACCTTGAATCAATTAGCGGACATTTTTACAAAACCCTTAGACAAAGAGCGTTTTTGGTCCCTTAGGAGAGAGTTAGGTCTAGCTAGCCTATCTTGACCTTTTATGACCTCTTTTGTGCTTAAATATGCTTGTTTTTGTGAAATTCCATGTTGATGTGTTTAAACTCCTAATTTCATCCATGCTTATAGTTAGGGGGAGTATGTTTATGCCTAAATATGTTTTGCCTGCTCATTCATGACATTTATGCATGTTAGGCCTCTTAAAAGATCATTTTTCTGCATTTTTAGAGCCTCATCTGCACTTCCAGGCCCAGGTGTATCGAAACGGGTGAACCTGTTTCGATACGGATACCTTAAATCCAGCTCTGAGAGAAGGGCGTTTCGAAACGCCTTATAAGCGTTCCGAAACGTTTTTGATTCTGCCAAGGGGTGTATCGAAACGTGTTCCGACACGGGTCAAAGCGAGTTTCGATACGGTCAACAGCGTATCGAAACGTTCTGTTTATGGTTTTAAAATGGTCAAAACCCTAGCCGCCCGTTCCGAAAGGTCTTGACCGTTCCGAAACGGCATCGCGGAATGCTTTATTTAGGGCTTTTAATGACACAAATACACTTTATATCAAACTCTAAAACCCTAAACCGCCTCCCTCTCTATAAATACCCTCTAAAATTCTTTGATTTTCACAAAATTGTGAGGGGTTTTTACTCTACAACTCAAGTCTAAGCAAGTTTCATCAATCTTGTGCAAGAATTTTTCTCAAATCATCCAAAATCCCAAACTAAGGTAATTTTTTCTATTTTTTTCTTTTCTTTCAATTCATGTTCGAATCTTAGGTTAGAAAATTTTATTTTTGTATAAATTATATGTTTTTGTTGTGGGCTTTCAAAATCTTGTGAAAATTTTTTCAAATCTCAAAATTTTTGATTCGAATATAAAACTTTTCAATCGTATTTTTTTAAAACTGTTTTTATTTTAATTTTGTTTTCAAAAACCTAAGTGGGATTTATTATTGGATTGATTATAATTATCAATGCATACACTCATTTTTAAAACACTTGCTTAATGTTTTTAGATGGTGGATCAATCGAACAAAAAGCGCAAGGCCGTTCAATCCGATGAATCGAGCATTCGTCCGAATCTCACTTTGCTTTTTCAGAAATCCTTCAAAACTTCGGAGGCACGTGCTCGCTTTGCTTATGTCAAGGATTTCGCGGTTCGTAAGGAACGTGTTATTGATCTTGAGTTCTTCAATTCCGAGCGATTCCTTTTTCGTTATCTTCCTCGTTTGGATGAATGGAATCTCATGGATTTCTTGAGCCTTCCGGATGTTTGCTACAAAAATATGGTACTCATCTTTTACTCTAATGCTCACTTTCTTTATGATGAGTCCAAAACCGAGATCATAGGGATTGAGTCATCCTTGCTAGGCAAAAAGGTTGTCATAAATGTTAAACTTTTGGAGTCTGCTCTTAAACTTAAAAATGAGGGTCTTGAAGATGAACGCCACTTTGGCACTTTCACCGGTAAAGCACTTAATTTGGATGTGCATGATCGTGTTCTTCACTTGATAGTCTCTTGGTTTATTCGCCCTTCCGGCGGTAAATATTCTCATATCCGTCAAAGAGATCATTTTTGGTTAGAGTGTTTCCGTAGGGGTGAGCGCCCAAATGTGCCTAAGATAATCTTTGCCGAGATAGTCAATAATATCAAGCTTATTGACACAAATGAGTTGACGTCCTTTACTTATGGCATTGTCTTGAGCGCCCTATTTCATCATCTTGGAATTGATTGTACCTACGACTCTCCGATCCCTCGCAAGACCAAGATTGGTGAGTCATCCCTTCGAAAGTCCGGGTTCCAATATGTGAATGGTATTTGGGAAAGAGTTGATAGAGAAGCGGATCCTGCTCCCGTTGCTCCTCCACCGCAAGCTCCAGTTGCAAACAATGAAGCCCTCACGGCTTTCCTCACCGAGCGGTTCAATGCTTTGGACACTCGAATGAATGCTTTGGACACTAGCATTGCTTCGGGCTTTGAAACAATGGGAAATCGTTTAAAGAATGTCGAGGATCGCCTTCTTTCTCTTGAAACTTCTCATTCCAACTTGGACCTATCCTTCTCCACTCTTTATGGGCAATGGACGAAATTTCACCACTCTCAAGCCAAGGACGATGATGATGAGGATGACGAGGATGATGATGACGAGGCTTAGGATCTTCATATCATATCATATTATTTATGCTTTTTAGGATTAAGATTGCATCTTTTGTTCTCTCATGTTTTTAGGAACCTATGCTTATGACTTTTTATTTGGGATTTTATTGTTGAATTATGTTGAACTTCATGTTTGAATTATGCTTTGGATATTTTTATTAATTCTATGGTTGCTTATTATTGCTTATTGGTACTAATCTTTTATCTTCTCTATGAGCTTATGTTGTTCTTTTTGATCTAACAAAAAGGGGGAGAAGAAATTTAAGAGCCACAACACTAAAATTCGTTTTTAAAATTTTAAAAGGTTTTTAAACTTAAACTTCAAATCAAATTTTTTAAAAACCTATCTTAAATTAAGGGGGAGTTAGAATATTTTCAAAACTTTCAAATTTCCCAAAAAATTCTAACTTTGGTTTTGTTATATCAAAAAGGGGGAGATTGTGAAACAAATATTTTAATTTTGATATAACTAAAAACCTAAGGACTAAATTGAAAAAGTCAAAACGAATTTTAAGTCCTTAAAATATCCCCATATAATTTTAGTATTATGCCCAAGTTAAAAACATACTATTTCAAATATTTTTCTAAGTGTTTCAAGCCAAAACAGTGTTTTTCACGTACCCGTTCCGAAACGGCCTCAAGGCGTTTCGAAACATTTTCACCACTGTCGACCACCGTTCCGAAACGTGTATCGAAACACTTAAGAGCGTTTCGAAACGGCACAACTCGTTTCGAAACTGTTCTTCATGTAGGGTTTAAAAAGGGTCTATTTATTTCAAATATTTCAGAATTTTAAATACAAAAGGGGTGTTTCGAAACGGATCAAGCCCGTTCCGAAACAACCCTTTGACAGTAGCCATTCCGTTTCGAAACGGATCACTCCCGTTCCGAAACAAGGGCTAGGTTTTATTTTGAATAAAATGATCGTTGTATGTTTTAACTGATTTTTTTAAAACCGTTAAGGCGTTTCGGAACGGGCTAGGACCGTTCCGAAACGACCCTTTTACAGTGGCAAAACCGTTCCGAAACGGCCCTAAGGCGTTTCGAAACGGGCTCTTAAATGCACCCCAACGGCTCTTTCTATTTTAGTCCGTTCCGAAACAGGTTTCCCGTGTTCCGAAACAGGTTGGTGCAGACTGCATTTATGGTGGCAAGAGAGGGTTCCAACGGCTCCATTTATGTTCCCAACCACCCAAACGGCTAGAAATCA
The DNA here is from genome assembly GCA_958450335.1 of Hibiscus tridactylites. Classification (NCBI taxonomy): domain Eukaryota; kingdom Viridiplantae; phylum Streptophyta; class Magnoliopsida; order Malvales; family Malvaceae; genus Hibiscus; species Hibiscus tridactylites. Next base: position 78,533,932 of record OY288278.1, on the reverse strand, counting down.
ATGAGAAGGTATAAAAGGGACATCCAAAAGCATCAGCAACAACTATTGAACTTCAAGCAAACATCCAAACATCAAATTCAAGCATTTGAGCAAAAATCCCAAATTTGTGTAAAATCTCAATTTGTGTTCTTCATTCATATTTTGTAAAATTGGGTTGAGTGCTTGTATCGGGACTATCATTTGTATTGAGAGATACCTAATTAGCCTACAAATTCCTTTGTTCTCTTGTGTGAGGGTTGGGTTGATTTTTGGGTAGAAAAATCAACCGATATTGTAAAGGGTTGCCTCCTTGTCCTAGAAAAGGGGAAGATCAATTTAGTGAAATTGTTGCAAATCCTTAGTGAGACTAAGGTAGTGGATGTAGAGTTCATTTGGAACTTGAACCACTCTAAATTCCTTGTTCTTCAATTTTAATTTGCCAATTTCCACTACAATCCTTCAAATTTCCAATTCACCCCCCCTTTTGGTAAATATCGATCTTTCGATCCACTCAACATACATGTAATACTTCTTTACTTATGGGAAATAGAGATAGTGTGGCAATTAAGCATATTGGTCAAGGGTACATCTCAACTTAAACTAAACCTTTAGTTTTAAGAAACTTTTTGCATGCTCCTACAATCAAGAAAAAAATTATTATCTGTTTCACATTTAGCTTGAGATAACAATGTCTATTTTGAATTCTATGCTAATGGTTGTTGTGTTAAAGATACACAGACTCAGAGGATCCTTCTGGAAGGGAAGCTCACTCGTGAAGGGTTATATCAGTTGTCAGCTCCTTCTGAAAATGGTTGTTTCTGCTCAATAAAGCATGATGCTCAGGTTAATAGTGTTTCTAAGTCTTCATATGTTTTTTATTTGTGGCAAAAACGACTAGGTCATCCTTCTAGTCATGTTGTTAGTTCTGTTTTACATAAGTGTAATATTCATCTGAGGTCAAATAATATTCCTCGTGTATGTTCTGCCTGTTTGTAAGGGAAAGCTCATAAGCTTTCTTTTTCCAATTCTATAACAGAATACAATGAACCTTTTGACCTTGTTGTGTCTGATCTTTGGGGCCATGCTTCTGTTAGTTCTGATGGTTATCTCTATTATGTTCTTTTATTGATGTTTTTAGTCGACATACTTGGCTATACTTAGTGAAAAAGAATTCTGATGTTGCTCAGTGTTTTATAAATTTTTATAAATTAGTTGAGGTTCAGTTTGGTAAAAAGATTAAAGTGTTGCAAACTGATTGTGGGACAGAGTACTTAGCCCTGATAAATTGGTTAGTTTCTAATGGCATTCAGCATGGATTCTCTTGTCCTCATACCTCTGAGCAGAATGGTAAGGCTAAGAGAAAACATAAACATATTGTTGATACTGGTCTCACTTTACTAGCCCAAGCTGGTTTATCTCTAAAATTTTGGAGTCATGCTTTCACAGCAGTTGTATTATTGATAAATAAGATGCCAACTGAGGCTTTACAAGGCAAGTCACCCTTTGAGAAACTGTATGGAAAGAGTTCTGATTATACATTCATGAGGTTTTTGGCTGTACTTGGTATCCTTACATGAGGTCGTACAATCATCATAAGTTTGATTTCAGAACTTCTAGTTGTGTGTTTCTAGGATATAGTTCTTCTTAAAAAGGTTATAAGTGTATGGATGCCATTGGGAAGGTTATTGTTTTTAGGCATGTTGTATTTGATGAAACTAGCTTTCCATTCTTGAGTAAACATGGGGACCCTAGAGCTAGTGTTGAAATGAGTGATACTAGTTTACCTATCTTACTCGAATCCACTCAGTCAGGTTGTGATCGTTTGGATGTTCCTCTGACTGGTGTTCAGAATGTTAATAGTCAAAAAAATGTTTCTATTTTTGGAAATATATCTCAAAATGAGCCTGTGTCTTCTGCTCAAATTGCTTATAACCAAGACAATGTTTATGTTCATGTAAGTTTTGAGCCTGGATCTCCTGATCAAGCTGGTGTTGATAATGTTGCTCAAAATGGGGCTGGTAATGTTGCTCAAGATGGTGATGATGATGTTGCTCAAGCTGGTGATGAAGATGTTCATCTTAACATTGAAGCTGATAGTGTTGCTCAAGCTTGTGAGAATACTGTTGAACCTGATAATGTTCATATTAGTGTTGAATCTGAGAGTAATCATCCCACAACAGATGTTGTTGAGAATTTGGAGTATAATGCTGAAGTTGAATGTTCAAATTCTCCTGATAATCAATCTCCCTCTGATATGCATACAGACTCACAGGAGTCACCATGTGAAGCAATGAGAATGGATTTACTGAATCAACAGTGCTATCCTTCAAATTTTGTTCAAGCTAGTGCATATGAGATCAATGAAAACTTAATGAATCAACCAAGTATTGAGGGACATCATATAGTGACAAAAAGCAAGAATGGTATATATAAACCAAATATTTATCAAGTTTCCTCTTTTTCTTTATTTTTTGAGACTGGACCAAAGAATATTAAAGAAGTTGTTCTGAATCCTCACTGAAAGACAGCCATTCAAGCTGAATATGATGCATTAGTCAAGAATGACACTTGGACACTAGTTCCATTACCTTTAAATAAGAAGGCTGTGAATTGCAAATGCTTTTTTAGGATAAAAAAGAAGCCTGATGAGTCAGTAGATCGTTACAAAGCTAGGCTTGTAGCCAATGGGTATCTTCAAGAAGCAGGCTTAGATTATCATGATGTGTTTAGTCTTGTGGTTAAACCAGTAATTGTATGCATAATTCTTTCTTTGGTTGTTACTCGTGGCTGGATATTGAAACAAGTAGACATTAACAATGCATTCCTAAATAGATTTTTGAAAGAAGATGTATATATGGCTCAACCTTTTGGCTATGAACAGGGTGAACCTTGTTCGAATTTAGTATGTAAATTGAACAAAGCAATATATGGGCTCAAACAAGCTCCAAGGGCCTGGTTTGAGAGACTAAAAGAGTACCTAGTGTCTGATGGTTTCACCTTAACCAAGTCCGACGCTTCTTTATTTGTGAAAGCCTCAAACACAACTGTGATATATCTACTTGTTTATGTAGATGATATTATCCTGACTGGATCTGACTCAATTGAAGTGCAAAGGGTTGTAGATAGGTTAAATCAAACCTTTTCCTTAAAAGACCTTGGAGTTTTGAACTATTTTTTAGGAATTGAAATTACTTATCTTCCGGATGGTTTGGTTGTAAATTAGAGGAAATATATCTTGGAACTCTTACAAAAGTATGGGTTTGATAATGCCAAGGGTCTTCCTACACCTATGGTATCTAATTGTAAGTTGTCTACTCATGATGGAAGCCCAATTGAGAATGTCACTGTGTACAGAAGTATTGTGGGAGCTCTTCAATACATAATTATTACTAGACCAGAAATTGCTTTTGTTGTGAACAAAGTGTGTCAATTTATGCAGAATCCCAGTGATGTTCACTTTAATGCTGTTAAAAGGATATTGTGGTACTTGCAAGGAACCGTGGACTATGGTTTAAGATTCTTAGCTCATTCTCGTTTGAGTATTGAGGGGTTTACAGATGCTAACTGGGGATCTGATGCTGATGATAGGAGGTCTACTTCTGACTTTTGTATCTATTTTGGGGGTAATACAGTATCTTGGGGTTCACGAAAACAACAAGTTGTCTCTCACTCAATGGCTGAAGCAGAATACATGAGTGTTTCTTGTGCCACTACTGAAATAATGTGGCTTCAGTCCTTGCTTCACGAGCTGCATGTCACAGCTGATGGGTTGCCTGTTTTATGGTGTGACAATTCGAGTGTTGTGGTTGTCTCAGCTAATCCAGTGATGCATTCCAAGTTCAAACACGTTGAACTAGATTTGTACTTTGTTCGCGAACAAGTTGTTGCAGGAAAGTTGTAGATCAATGAAGTTCCTGCCTATGAACAAGTGATTGATATTCTCACAAAGCCATTATCTGCTCTTGCTTTCCATAGACATCGACTCAAATTAGATGTGGTACCTTTGCAGTAGTTGCATACATTAGTGTTTACTGTTACATGCTTGTTGTTTTGGTTTGTGTTTGTTCACTTGTACAGATTACACGAGAAGTTCAAGATTGAGGGTGAATGTAGAATGAAGAGTGAAGAACAAAGTTTTTTCAAGCCTTTTTCGTGTGCAGTTTGCCAGGGAAATGTAGAGTGAAGAATGAAGAACTGAGTTTTTCGGGCTGCTCCAGTCAGAGAAGTTGGGGGAATGTCAAGTGTGATAAGGTTTTTCTTTTCTTTTCCTGAAAGGACAGACAAACCTTGAAGTGTCCCACTTTTCCAAATATTTAATTAAAAGGGGAATTAGTTTCGAAATAAACTTTAAAAAATCATTTGGAGTCGCCACCGGCCACTAAGGTAGGTCGAACACCGTAAAAATAAAACCAGAGATTCGTTTGAAAGGGTTCAGAAGTTGGTTACGTGTGAGGAAGGGTTAGCACCCCCATCACGCTCGGAAATCGGTATCAAAACAATTGTTACTTTTAATTGATGGAAATTATTCGAAATTTGAAATGAGTTTAATTAGGGGTTCTTAATCAAAAATTAAACTTTAATTATACGTGCTTATCCAAATTGGCGGTTTCGAATTAATTTGACATTTAATTAAAAAGGATGACGATACATCGGACCAAAGACTAAACTGACACCATATAAGTCAGATTGTCGTGTTAGTTTAGGGTTCGGATCCCGTACGTCACCTTTATGCATGATGCAATCAGATAAAATATGGTGTCATGGTCTTGTTCGTTTTAATTATGAATTTTACCTTTAGACGATGCAAATTAATCCGAATGTTCGAGGTATATCCAATAAGTTATGATATTTTGACTTGAATACGCGAATTAATAAGTACCTCTTTTTTATAATTAAAAATATTTTTTGCACAAATTAGAATACTAACGGTCATGTGAATGACAATTTAAAACGCATTTCACAAACACATATTCGAGCAATAAAGAATCTAAGACAAGTACGCGTTTAAACCGTATATTGCCTACTAAAACTATATATATAAAACATACGATCATATTAATAACATACCAACCAACATAATAAAATCAAAGTAAACATATATAAGGCAAATAAATAAAAATAGGGACTGAATTTAATAAATGTAAAATGCAAGACAAAAATAAAATAAAATGCATGATTAAAGGGAAAACTGGAAAATGGGCTAAATTAAAACAAAAATGAAAATTTGAGGGACCACAATAGTAAATTACCCACTAAAAACTAATTAAAATGCGAAATGAGACCAAATTAAAAAGGTACGAAAACTTAAAAGGACTAAAAAGGTAATTTGACCATTGGAAAACAGATTACAAAGATAATAAGGACGAAATTAAAAACTTTAGAAAAACTGAAGGGACTGCGGGGATGGTTTAAAAACACGGAAAGGCTGGCGGTGGTATTACAAAAACACGGAGGGGTTTATTTAGGGATTAATCCCATTTTAAAACACAAAAACACTATAAAATATCATCTTAAATCATTTTAAACCTCTTTTGGAAAACCTAAACTTAAAACACTCTCCCCGTCCTTAACTCTCTGCCGAACACAAGACTAGAAACCCTAAAACAGACCCTTTTCCGAGAACCTTTCAAAAACCGAAACCAAAAAAACTTTTTTAATTCACGAAAACAAGACAAGAAACCCCTTCTCCCTCACCTTTCGAAAATTGAAACCCAAAAAATCCCCCCTTTCCGTATTTTGAAAACCTAAATCTAAAAACACATTTTTATTGTCGTCTTCACCGACTCACCATGCATGACCTTAAAAGAGGCCAGAAGGCTTGTCGCCGGCAAAGGAGGGTAAAAGACGAGAGGAAAACAGATCGACACGAGGGTAAAAACCTAACTCTTTGCTTCTTTTTTTATTTATGCTTCGAAACGAGATGAAAAAAAAAAGATGATATACCTCTAAACTTGAGGTTTGTTGTTTCTCTATTGCTCTGAAATTTTTTCCGAATGCAACTTGGGATTACACTGGTTGATTTCGGCTTTTATAAGCCTGAAATCACACTTTTTTCAGATTACATAAATCGAATAATAAATCCCTATTGGTTTTGCTGGTTGTTTGTTTGTATTCATCTATGTAATTCTTGTTATTTGCCTCTGAAATTTTTGGTATTTTTGTTGCACGTCTTTTTTTTTTGACATTTTGATTGTCTTTGTCTGCATGCGACGACGGTTGAAGAGGGGACCATGGAGAGCTTGGTTCTACGGGACGTGGACAATCATGCGCGAACTGGAACGAGTCTGGATGACCTGAGGACTCGAAGAGGCGGGCGTACGATGCACGTGCGAGTGAGGGAGACGGGCAGACGCGACTTGGGAGTTGAAGAATCGTGCGCGTGAGTGACACCTGAGATCGCGCGTGGGAGACGCCTGGGATCGCGCGTGGGCGTGTGATGGCCTAGAAGCTTCCCGCTTTGATCCTGGACCGTTAAATTTATCCCAGATCTAACGGCTGAGAGTCGGCTGCGCAAGACACAAAGATCAGATTAGGATTTTGTTGTTTTAATTATTTGGGCCTATCGGACCATGTAATTTATACTTATTATTATTTTTTGTGGGCTTTTTAATGTTAAATGGACTCTTTAATATAAATCGGGCTTGTTTTTATTTAGTGTATATTGGGCTTTACTTTATTGTTTTTTTTTTGTATTTTCAATTTAGCATGATAATAATAATAATAATAATAATAATAATAATAATAATAATAATAATAATAATAATAATAATAATAATAATAACGGTATTTAATAATAATAATAATAATAATAATAATAATAATAATAATAATAATAATAAATGGTTAGGTGATATAACATAGTATATTAGTAATCTTTAAAAATTTTCAATCGAATAATCAATAACCAAATACAATAATCAAATAACATTACACATATATACCACTATTAATAATACTAACAATATATATTTTTTGTTTTTCTTTTCTTTTTTGTGTTTTTTTAAAATCACATGATATACAATTAATGAAGCCCATTATTTAAAAATAAAAATAGGTTGACACCCTGGACAAAATATGCGATTATATCAAGTATAAAGGTGAGTAGTGTGGTTTAGTTACTTAGTTTGGATTAATTAATTTGTGATAAGTGTAGCTTAGACCACGTGTGCTACACCATCTTTATGATTGTATCAGCTGGAAAGTTTGGTAGAGAAACGATTAGGAAGTTGTTAGTACCGTTTCTCATCCTCTCTACACAGCCTGTGTATAAAAGGACTGGTTCTCAATTGAGACTGTTACGGCAATTTTCAATAAAACTTAATGAGAGTATCGTCTCTTTTTCCTTCATTTTTCATCCTCAAGGTAAAGGTGAGTTTAAAATATTTTGATGATTTAAAATAATTTTATTACTTATTAATATTTTTAAAAAATAATATTGTAATAAAATTTATTTTAATGGTCACAGAACAAGTTTATATACGTAGAAATTTTAATGGTTAAAAAATAAATTTATTATTGTGACAAAATTAATTTGACATTAATTCAAAATATTTAATAGTGACAAAAAAATTGTGACAAAAAGTGAAATTTTAAGTGACAATTTTTTTTGACACAACAATTTAAAATATAGTAATAACTTCATATGTTGTCACTATTATTGTATTCTCGCCAAAATACAAGTTAGCGCTAACTAGTGAACTTTATCAGTGATAAAATTTTAGTTACAAACGAAATCATGTCACAAATATTTATTGTAGTGACAATTTAATTGTGAAAAGAAATGTAATGGTCACAACTATAGTTATATCAATGATAAAATATCAATATATCATAATTATTTATGTCAATATCATAAAAATATTTTGTCACAAAAATATAGAATTTGTAACAAAATAACTCAACGTCACAATAAAATTGTCACTAGAAAACAAAATTGTTATAGTGGTTGGCGCTGCTCGGTGATCCCTCGAGAATACAACCGATGTAAAAGTCTAAGAACTAAACGACGAGTCTGAATCTTTTTAGTTTAGTAAAGAAATCGGGGTGATGAAGGAAGAGTTGACGGAGAAGTTGAAAGGAAAAGACACAAGCTTCAGTTTAATAAGAGTAAGTTTAATGGCTGGTTTTATATATATATATATATAATCCTGGAGAACCAGTGGAGTTGGTGGTGTTGGAAGTTGGCAACCAAGGGCGGTGCCGATGGGGAAGTTAGAAGAATGCGGCAGTGAGTAATCGGAGCAGAGTGGCGGAGAGAGTGGTGCTGACGTGTTTGACATCGATTTGGGTGATGTCGGTAAAGTTGTAGCATCCGATAATAATTTTTTCACGCAAAAATGATAAATCATTGGGTTTTACATTTTTATTTTTAGGGTAAACTACTAAAGTGACCACTCAATTATGAGATTAGTCTTAATTTGATCACTATACTTTTAACTACGGTAATATGAGCATTCAACTATGGGATTGGTTTTTACATTCCGTTAAAACTTAATGGAGTGAGTAACGTGGCTGTTGGTAAAAATCTGTATAATTACAAATTTAATTATCGTTATTTGTACATTCTATTAATTTGGTCATAATTTTAATTTAATAAAATGAATTAAACATTCAATCAGGTGGTCACAAAATTGTAAAAGAATCTAAAAGTTACAGGAAACTATTTGATAGACCCAGCTCAACACTTCATTCGTGTTCCCAGCCAATAAGGTCTATTCATCTCATTTTAACTTCTAAATAACTACCCAGTTTCTATTGATCAAGAAAAATGTGAAGATTCACCTTAGAAAAAAATGAGATAGATGGATCTTATTAGATAGGACCACAGATGACGTGATAAGCCAGGTCTTTCTAATAATTTTTTAAAAATTACATAATTAAAATTTCAAATATATATATTGTGCCTAATTCCATTTTTAAAAAAAGCATAAAAATATGACACGGTCATTGCAGTTTCTTTAAAAAATTAGAAAATTTTTGAAAAAGGAATATGATATTTTTCAAAATTTTATATTTCTTTAGGTTTTTAAGGAATTCTTTGCATTTCTAATGGTTTTATGATTTTTCAATTTTTAAAAAAGAAATCAATCAATCAATCAATCAATAATAATAATAATAATAATAATAATAATAATAATAATAATAATAATAATAATAATAATAATAATAATAATTTTGAGAGAAAAAATTAAATTCCAAAAATGTATTATAAACTTTTTAAATTTTTTAAGGATTATTTTTGCATTTTTTTCATTTTTGATTTTTAAGAATTATTTTGCATTATTTTGATTTTTTAAGGATTATTTAACACGTGAGCTTTGATGAAATGTACAGCATAAAACATGAATTTTGATTTTTTGCACTTTTACACCTGAAATTTCAATTCAATTTTTACAATTCAAGAACATTAGTTAATGTAATAGTATTTGAATTTATATAGTAGATATAAAATAATTATATATATCTAATATAAAAAATAGATACATTTATTTCCTTAAATGTAAAATTTGACTATCCAACGTTGCAATTCCTCATAGTTCCAAATTCACATAACAGAGCCGTGAGTGTGGTGTATTTTTTTAAGGTTTAAAAATTAAAATTTAACGTTGATGCTTAGAACTTATATTTTAGTATTGTGATATAGAAAACGACACTAAAAAAGAGTGATTTTTATTCAAATTCACACTATATAAAAACTGTTATATAACATGAATTTTAAATTTATAAATATTTTATAGACATCATTTTTTTGTTAAATAATTATCCAATAAAACTGTGAATTTATTAATAATCGTACTTGCTTAATGCTAATTTTAGCCTATGCTCTAGTTTGAATACTTATCAAATTAAGTTTACTCTTCTCAAATTTTATATTAAATGCTTATTAGGTTTTTAGTGGCTTTTATCGAGTAAATATTGTTAAATTTATATATTTAGCGGCGTTTGTTGAATAAACACTGCGATAGACTGATATATAGCGGCATTTTTGGGCAATTGCCACTATAGACGTGTACTTTCGTGGTGTTTGTTAGACAAACACCGCTATAGACACGTACTTTAGCGGTGTTTGTCTAACAAACACCACGAAAGTACACGTCTATAGTGGCAATTGCCCAAAAATAGCGTTGTTTTTGGGCAAACGCCTCTATAGATGCGTACTTTAGCCGCGTTTGTCAATTGAATTTAAATGTTTAAATCCCACGTCGACACCATTTATATCTTATTGAGACTTTATAAATAAGCGAAACGCAAGTATAGATCGACGAGCTAAGTAATGAGCTGATGGATGTGGAAGATACATAGCCAATAGCAGCGTTTGAAAGAACAAATGCCTTATCATTAGCAGCGATTGATCTAGCGCACTTCTTATGGCGGTTTTTTTAGTGCCGGGAAGGTTTTTGGTGGGGATTAAAAATACCACTATATGACTAAAAAAAATATCGCTAAAATACAAAAATAGTAGAGTTGTACATTCTATCGAACATGTTTCCTAAAAAGAAGATGATGGGCTCAATAATGGTTCAGTGTACCGATAAAATTGCTAATACCAACCGGGTTATAAGGCTAAAGATACGGATAAAAAATGATAGGTAGCAAGCTAATCTCCGGTATATAGCTTCCATCCAACCTCCAACATTGTAGCAGGCAAGCAAACACTGGTGTAATGTTAAAGCTACCTATGAACCATATATGACAGCTTCAAAATAATTTCCTAGTATGGAAGCCACGTATTCCTCTATCTTCATCATTTCTGCTTTAATTTTCTATATTCTACTCAAATATTTTATTTTCATTAGTTGTTTATTAGCTTAAGTATCGAAGAACATGTATCCTTTTTAAACATTATCTATAACTGGGGAAGGAAAAAAATGAAAAATGCTCATATTAAATTTTAAATTCAAGACTTAAAAAGAAAAGAGGTGTCAACAAGAGACTTAACCATTTGATCTAATATTTATTGACCGTGTATCTTTAGTAGGCTCATTGCTAATTTAACATACCATATATAAGGTAGTATCCTAGGATGAACAAAATGATTTGAATTTGTGTCTCCTAGGATGAACATTATCCGCTTTTTTACTGGGACATTTGTTGTATTTGATTATATATAAAATTCATGTCTCTTAGAATAAATATCATCCGCATTTTCACTAGAACACTCACTAGTTCATATATATATATAATCAAACACAATCTTAAAAGTAAAATTTTGATGAAGTATCAAGGGGTTGCTTAAAAAGTTCTTAAGGAATCACTATTGCCCATAAGGCGTGAAATGTAACATGGGTAGTCTTTTCATGCAAACGACATCGTTTTTCTTGGATCCTGTATACTGTTGCTTTGATGACACGGTCTTTTTTAAATAAAAAAGCATTGTTAAGATGAAATCTAATAAAATAAAGGTTAAAATGTGAAATAAGTGTTCAAGCTATATTTTTTTTAAATAAGTGTTTAAATTTTTTTTTTGAATTAAGTAGGTGTTTAACGTTTTTAGAGTTATTTTTTTTGTGTATGGCGTTAACTTACTTTAAAAAATCTATATATTTACCAAAATTTACAAAATAAACCTAAAATTCTTAGATCCTTAAATCTAGCCACTTTCATCACCGTTCATACGATGTCAACGACAGAATGAAGTTTTTTCTTTTGTTGCAAGACTCGAATTTCGTTCGTTGGTCGATCGACCGTCATTTTTCATTGATCGTTTTCTTTTTTTTTCGCGAGTTCGATTTTATTTCAACGATAGGCACGCCGTCCGTTGACTATCGACGACGAAAAAATAGAAGAAATGATCGTAAGGGTCCGATGACGGAAGTGGTGGGCACGTCGTCGACGATTGACGACAGAAACGACTGGAATCGAGATTTAAAACTTAAGAATTTAAAGATTGGGGGACTATTTTGAGAATTTTAGGATATTTTTAAAAATAAAACATACTATGTGTCATATTTTTATGGGCAAATAAAATTTTTAGCGGCTGTTAACGACAAGACACCTAAACAAAAAATTTAAAAAATATTAGACACCTATTTGACCCAAATAACACTTTGAACATCTATCTAGAAAAAATAATTTAAGCCCCTATTTGATACTTAGGCCTAAAATAAAGTCATGCTATATTTAAAAACACATGTTTTATTATTAAGCTCCTATTTTGAGTAAGAGCAGTTTAGACACAAAAATTAACGTCTATAATTTGGACACTCATTTTATTATGAAGCGTAAAATTAATTCGAATTATAACCACTCACTTCCGGGGTTTTACCGTCCCTAGTGGCCAGTGGGAACCGCAGGTCTGCAGCTAGAGTGATGAATCTGTCACAAATGAGTACGCACTGTGAAGACCGTTGACACGTGTGATCATTCCAGTGTAAGCGGGAGGCGGTGCTTTGTTCATGCGAGGAACATCAGCACGTGCAGCGTGCTAAGTGCTAACCATTAACCATCATCAAACTGATGTAAGCTTCATCTTCCGCCACGCGTCCGCACTTACTGTCGGCGGGTAAATGTACTCCGGTGGATTTCGATGTTTTCGGCAGTTATTTTTTTTCTCCAGCAGTTGGACAAAAATATCCTCACCTTCATCGCATTATTTACACCAAAGCCACTTTTTAATACGTCGGACAAAGTTTTGTATCTGGTTCTCCATTGGTTCGCTTCTCTTTTACGACATTTATACCTCATGAATTTTCACAACAGTTCCCTGTTTTGCCCATTCTGTTTACCCTTTTTAACATGCTTTCCTTGTAAACTTGTTCGAAACGAGCACAAGGAGAGAAGCTCGCCGCGACCCATTTACAGCAAAACTTGTTTCACATGCTTACAGCACTTATTCTCCATTTTTGCTAGTTATTACATCTTCCCGGACCACACCTTTCTGTCTTCTTCCCCGCAACTTGTTCACTTGTTTTTTTGGGGGGTTCTTCAATCTTATTTTTTGTTTCTCAAGTACTTTTTGTTCGAGTCCGATGGATGTAAAGAAACATGGGTTGTCGGAGCATTTGTCCCCCAGGGGAAAGGCGGTTTCTCGGCTTGTCTGGGGGTTGGTGGCGTCTCTTATCGTACTCACCGGCCTCCTCCTCAACAACTCCCTTAATGGTCCTGCTGTCGTGGTGGTGGGGTCTTATAGTGCGAGCATTGCCACCGCAGTTCCACTTCGTCCCTCGGTCGCCAACGTTACCGAGGGACCGCGGCAGAGGCCTGTTGATACCGAGGAAAAGATTGAAACTGACAATGCGTCAAAAGTTATAGAAAATGGTAACCTTGATGGGCTGTTTCCGGAGAATCCCCAGTTGGGAAATTTCTATGAGTCGGTAAAAAATGAAACTTTGGTGGTCGGAAATGCGAATGCGAACAATGAGGGCAATTCGTCGAACAAAGAGGGAAATGTTGGAGAAGATAAGGCCATGGAATTGAGAGATCCAGGGCCTGATGGTTCATTCGAGGCTTGTGATTTCTTCGAGGGTAGGTGGGTGAGGAATGGCCGTTCGAAGCCATATTACCGGCCGGGTTCTTGTCCTTACATCGACAAAGACTTCGATTGTCGGCGCAATGGGAGGCCTGATAATGGCTACATTAAGTGGAAATGGCAGCCAAATGGATGTGATATACCAAGGTAAGGTCTTGACATTACATAAACTTGTGCATTAACAGCTCTATTGACTCTTTGTTGATCATACAGGCTGAATGCAACTGATTTTCTGGAGAAATTGAGAGGGAAAAGGCTGGTTTATATCGGGGATTCCCTGAACCGGAACATGTGGGAGTCTATGGTGTGTATTCTCCGCCGGAGCGTCAAGAAAAAGAAGAGAGTTTACGAAATTTCCGGCAGAAGTGATTTTAAGAAGAAGGGTATTTATGCATTCAGGTTTGAGGCAAGTTTTGTTTTGGAGATGTTAATGTTGTTTGTGTTACAAAAGCTGTACTGACTGTAAATGCATTGTTTATAAGAACATGTGTTGATGTCCTTGTAGGATTACAATTGTTCGGTGGACTTTGTTGCTGCTCCGTTTCTTGTCAAAGAATCGTCGTTCAAGCGTGAAAACGGATCGATCGAGACACTCAGGTTGGATCTCATGGATCCGGCAACTTCGATGTATCGTGATGCGGATCTCATGGTCTTCAATACGGGTCATTGGTGGACCCATGAGAAAACTTCCAAAGGGTGAGTACACCAGTAAACTCCTTTTCATGTTACATTACCATTATGATGCCATTAGCTTCTTTCGTCGGCCCAAAAGGAAAAGCTAAAACGAAACCACTTTTTGTGATCAATGCAGGGAAGACTATTACCAAGAAGGCGACCATGTGTACCCGCGACTCAAAGTCCTGAAAGCTTATCAGAAGGCACTATCAACCTGGTCGAGATGGGTAGACAAGAATGTCGATAGCAGTAGAACTCAGGTTTTCTTCAGGGGATATTCTGTTACCCATTTCTGGTATGAACCTCTATTCTTTATGTGCATATATAGATTAACATATATCATACATGTGTGTACACTGCAGATAATGTATGCTACATTCCTATGTTTCGGACTCCGTCTGATGCATATCCGGATATTGGTTGCAGGGGAGGCCAATGGAACTCTGGAGGACAATGTCACCAGGAAACCGAGCCCATCGCCAACAAAACATACCTGACCAATTACCCCTCTAAAATGAGAGCCTTGGAACATGTTCTTGAAAAGACCAATACTCCAGTCATATATCTCAACGTAAGCAGGCTCACGGATTACCGGAAAGACGCGCATCCTTCGATTTATAGAAGAGAATACAAAACCGAAGAAGAAAGGAACCGTGCAGTGGGAGCTCAAGATTGCAGTCATTGGTGCTTGCCGGGAGTACCCGATACTTGGAACGAACTGTTGTATGCTTCATTGTTGAGAGCTGGAAAGGGAATTTGGGGAAACTGAGCAATATAAAAACTGCAGGATACGTTTTGTTATTCGTTTAGAAATATCCTGTAATTTGGGTGTGTCCCAGGGTTTTAGTATATTCAAAATAGTAAATCGTAGAGTTGTTGATCGAGTTCGTATGTAACTACAGGGCTAAATAGGTTGCTTAAACAAGAATGATATATGTTAGGACGAATCTAGAACGGGTGATACACATCGTTGCACACTCGCATCGTAAATAATGAGTGCTGTAATCAATTAAGTAACGCGATCTAGTCATTATTTAACAAAAAATTAATTAATAATACTATTTAATTAGACTAATTTATTTGATTTTATAAGTCATAAGATCAAATTAAAGAGATTAATTTCTTAGCATTTGCAAAGTAGAGGATGGAATTTATAATAAATTAATTGTGGGCGGACAAAAGTCCAAGTATGCACGAAAATGATGGGCTAGGTTTCAACTTAAGTCCTAAACAGTAACGGCCTGGTTTAAATTGGCGGTAATACTAGTAATATTCATCTAATCAGAATCTACATATTAAAAAGATAAAAAGGCATAAAAAATCCAGAAGTTGAGCAGAGCAAAGAAGAAATGTCTTGCCTTCAACTCTCAGTTCCACCGCTAGCCGCATCCCGTTCCAAACGCGCCACCGTTCGTTGCGCAAGTGACCGCCAGGAGCTTTTTAACCGCATTGCCCCTGTTTACGATAACGTTTGCCATCTTTCCCCTTTTCTTATCACTTTCTCCATCAATTCTTCTTCTTGTCATTTTTGCCTCTGGGTTTGATAAACTTTTGCAGTTAAACGATTTGCTGAGTTTGGGTCAACATCGTATATGGAAACGCATGGCTGTGTCCTGGAGTGGGTCGGTATTCAAATTTCCCCCTTTTTTCTGTTTTGTTTCGTGGGGTTTTAATTTACTTAGTAATGAAAAAAAAAACAGAGCAAAACCGGGAGATTCCCTGTTGGATTTATGCTGTGGAAGCGGGGATTTAACGTTCCTCATGTCTGAGAAAGCTGGTGAAAGGGGCAAAGTATGTTTTTTGCTTAAATTGTTTTCCGCCATTGTTACATTTTCTTTGGTTGCTAATTTTGTCTGGGTTTCTGTAAGGTAATTGGCCTCGATTTCTCAAAAGAGCAGCTGTCAATCGCCTCATCGCGCCAATACATACTTTCCAAGGCTTGCTACAATAACATTGAGTGAGCACTGGTAAATCTTGTTGTTAAACTAGCCAGTAATTTTGAAAATGCAAATGCTTTTTCAATCATGGAGGTCATAGGTGAAGTGTTAGAAGCTTATCTTTTATTGCGCACGAAACTATTATAAGTTTTGTCTTATCATGTCGTAATTCATGTTTGGAATTGAATGTAGATGGGTTGAAGGTGATGCACTTGATTTGCCCTTTTCGAATGGTTACTTTGATGCTATTACTATGGGGTATGGGCTACGTAATGTGGTTGATAAACGTCGAGCCATGCAGGAGATGTTTCGAGTTTTAAAGCCAGGTCTATAGACTATATATAGCCAATCTTCCTTTTCCCTTGTTGTTAAGTAGGTTTCTTGTTTCATTAAATGAAAATTTTGAAGATGTTCTAAGTTTTGCTTCATTTTTCAGGCTCGAGGGTGTCGATCCTTGACTTTAATAAAACCGTGCAGCCATTGACGGCCTTCTTTCAGGTAGCCCCAGCCATTGTGCATTTCTTTTGTTTTTAAGTTCTACACGAATTCCTTGACCTTATATGTTTCTGAACATCGTAAAGAGTTGTTAATTGGCGATGAATGTCGCCTTGCTCTTATTGCACATCAAGTTCAATGCTGAAATACTGTGTTGACATCAAAATAATTTCTTTTGGAAAGGAATGGATGATTGATAATGTAGTAGTACCAACAGCAACAGTTTACGGCCTTGCCAAGGAATACCAGTATCTGAAAAGTTCCATCGATGATTTTTTAACAGGTCCGTTCCTTCTTACCGAATTATTTTCTTTTCGGTGATTGTTCATTTTCTAGTTGCCACCAAATTAAATATTGGAAATCTAATTTTATTTTATCTTTGTTAATATTAGCTCCCATTTTCGGTAGTAGTGAGATATTCTTTGTAGAACAGATCCATTTTGTTTGCGAAAATGAAATTCGTATCTGTACGACAAAACTATGCAATAATGTCCATCTGAAGTTTAGGGAGGTCCTGGGAGGATGTAGTACCGCGTTTGACTGAATATTTCGTGCTCTGTTGTAGGGAAGGAATTGGAGAAACTGGCCTTAGATGCAGGGTTTTCTTATGCCATACATTACGAGATCGGTGGAGGCCTCATGGGGAACTTAGTTGCCACACGTTAAAGTAAATGCACGCATGCCCTTTCTATTCTTGCAACGTTCGGTTTTGTTTGTTAATGAAGATAGCATCCTGTTGTGTATGGATTCCAAACATTTTCTAAGTGCAGATGTTATCGAATCCGTATTGTTAGCTGTCATGTATGATGAACTAATCTATGAAACAATAATGCTTTAGTGTTGCATCAAAGTTGCAGTATCTTCATTTCATTGTTCTTCTTAAGCTTGTATTATCAGCCAACATATTGTTTGAATAGAAGCTGGAGATTTAATCTGCCCCTATTACTGTTAACATGATCCGACGGCTATAAATAAAAGATATCCATTCGATTTGATCCTCTTAATTTAGAAAAGTGGAAAACAAACAACAGAAAAGATGACCGAAAATAGGCAAAGCGCTGGAAATTCTCCTGTCAAGTTTCCTATATAAATCTTCCCAATCCTCCTTCCAACACATCAACAAAGAATAAGAATAGTAAATAAAACAAAAGCAGGGTAAAAAAACATGGCTAACGGGCAACAAGTCTCTTTCTTATTGGCCTTTGTTGCAGTGGCCATGATTATGCCGGCCGGAGAAGCCAACGTTAGACGTGACCTTCAAGCACAGGCCGTAGGTGGTGTGCTATCCGATCCGAACCTCGAAGCTTCTCTCAAGGATATGATCGGTGCTTCAGAGCGCGCAAAGGAGAAGGTCCCTGTGGTCGGTAACAGCGAGATGGTGAAGGACTGCAATAGAACCTATGGGGCGGCCATAGAGCACCTGAACAAGGCCTTGGCTCTCCTCCAGGGCGGTATCAAGACACCCGAGGGGTTCTTAGAACTCGAAACCATCGTCAAGGAAGCCATGACGGACTACGAAGAATGCGACCGTGTCTTTGCCATCTCCAGCAGGCCCTCTCCTTTCATCATTAACGACACATACTTGAAATCATTGGGTTCCAAGTGCAATAACATAGCCGAGGCGGATGCTCACCAGACCTAAATTCTAAGCCCATGGATACAAGATCATTTGGACAATGAAGCAA
The DNA here is from genome assembly GCA_958450335.1 of Hibiscus tridactylites. Taxonomy (NCBI): domain Eukaryota; kingdom Viridiplantae; phylum Streptophyta; class Magnoliopsida; order Malvales; family Malvaceae; genus Hibiscus; species Hibiscus tridactylites. The sequence goes on along the minus strand of OY288278.1, from coordinate 78,515,693 downwards.
GATATTTATATATGTATAAGGTCGATCTTCAATCGATCCTGGGACTGAATGTATGGATATATATATATATATATGTATATATATATATTATTAATCTAGAAATCTAATTATTTTTCCCTTTAAATCTTTGAGCATGCATGGACATATATACAAGTGAAGAGTAATTTTTTTTTGGGTGTGGGGGTGATAAATTAGGTTTTTATTCATCTGAGTGAAGATAAAACGGATGGAAATCGTCTACCCTTATACCCCTTATCTATGTTCTTTTGGTGTCTCACTTTTAAAAAATAGGTTTAAGATTTAAGGTTTATGGTTAGGGTTTATAGAATTAAGGATAAAGTGTAGTTTTAGGGTGTACGGTTTAGTATTTAGGATGTGAAATTTAGAATTAAAGTTTAGAATTTAATTTTTAGTGTGGTCATAAAAAGTGACATATTTATGGGGTAGATGATTTTTCTTCCGATAAAACTGCGACTAAAAAAACAGAAGCTGTTAACTTAGATTATACTTTCTTTGTAATAATATAACTATTCCAAAATTAGATTAATTAATTTGCTTTATGAAATCATGATCAATAATGATAATCATACTTTGACTTTAATCTCGATAATGGAATCATTGTTCAATGATAATATTCATTATAGTTTTTAAAATAGTCAAAGTTTCAATTTCCCCCACTAATTTCAATTTCAATTAATTGATAACATTTCATTGATGTCATTTAAAATATAAATTCTATGATTTTATATGTAAATAGTAATATTCCCTTTCCATGTAAGAAAAAAAAAGCATTATATTAGCTTTTCAGAAAGATTTTAAACCCGAAAAAAAACGTACAAGAAAAAACAACTGTTAAATAAGTCGAATCGTTTGCTTTGGCAAAAGAAAATAAATTCTATGCTTCCATAAAAAAATACCGATAAGTCTTTTGAAGAAAATTTCTCTGTTTGGTAATGAGAGGTTTGAGCCAAAATTAAAGGTTTAACCGGTCAAATTCATTAATTTAGATATTTGGTAAAAAGTAAATTAAAATATCGGATTGGGGTGAAATTTATAATTTTGAAAAAACTACTAATATGAACTTTTTAAACTTAGAGGTTTTGACATAAGAATTATAAAGACCTTTTTACCCTTAACAATTATCAAAAATCTCCAAATAACCTAAATTTAACTATTTCTATTTTAATTCTTTAACCTCACGTATTTACATTGTGACATTTGTAAACTAATATTTTTTGTATTTTTTTTCTTTTTATTCTTATACATTTATATTTATTTTTAATACTTAATTAAATTGTATTAAAATAATTATATAAATAATAAATTAATATATAAATCATTCAAATATGTTTAGTAATATTATATTAAAAAATATTTTTATAATCTAATTAATATTAATAGATACAAAATATTGATAATTAATAAATTATTCAAATAAATATCGAATATAATCATGTCATTATATGTCATTTTGCTTGTTTAAATAATCAAACAACTATCAGCTATTAGTTAATTTTACCAAACACTTTTATACAATCAGTTAATACAATCCACTAGTCAAATCAGCTAATGCAATCAGCTATCAACTATAAGCTAATGTAATTGGCTATCAACTATCCGCTAATTGTTAGATATGATCAATTTTTTGTTGTATTATTTCATTTTTATACAATTTTAAGATCGATAGGTCAATTAATTCAAATTAAGTGCGATAAAGATCTGTTATATTATTAGTAATTAAATTTATTCTATACATAAAATATGATTATTTAGGTGATTTAACACCTCATCCTATTAAACCAACTAGTAATTCATACGTTATAACAGTTTTAATGCATACATTAAATTTGAGTGAAGACACAAAAATATATTACAAAAATATTATTAGTAATTCATCCTATTATCATCTTAATTAGTGGCAGATTCAAAAATATATTTGAAGGTAGGTACACATAAAATCTCAAAATTTAGGACAGACACAAACTATAAATATTACAAAAATTTACGTACTAATTCATAACAAATAAAAAAAATAAAGGCAAATGTGTAAATTTTAAAAAGTTAAAGGTGGGCACGAGTCCATCCTACAATACATTTGGATCCGCCATTATCTTAATTATATTTTGATAATTTAAATTTTTAGAGTCCTTATAATATTTTAGCTTTATATTACTTTGAACTTAATTTTTTCATAATTTTAAATCCAAAACTTTAGTATTTATTTTCAGCAATATTCAATATTTAACACGTTGTACCAACACGCTGGTCTAGTAGAATGATGCCTTAAGTACTTTAAGTAAGATTACATGTTCGAATTTTAACATTGTAAATAAAAAAAAATTGAGTTGGGAGGGTCACCCTATAATGCGCATTTATAAAACCCGATCTGAATTAGTCAACTAATTAATTAGATATCAATAATCATAATTTTCCTTGATTACTAATTTATAATTATATAAATAAAGACTGACAAAAAATTAAAATCTTCATGTGGCTTGCATGTTGCGGCAAATTGAGACGAATGTTGAGAGAATGAAGCGTCATTTTACCATAGATGCTCGCTGCCCTGTGTACCGAGCCGATGACGAGGATGTTGACCATGATCCTTCGGCAATATCGATCGGCTAAATCAGTTTGGACGCTGCTGGTTCTTCTTGTGCGATTGCCGGAGTTTCTTAGTTTGTCGTTTCACAGTTGGATCGAACGAAACTTGACGGGGGACAATGGTTTCAGTCGTGACCCTTCCAATTAGGATCTTTTGTTTTCGGCGGTCATTTGGAACCTCTGGTGCCAAAGGAATGTCGTTGTATTTGGCGGTGAAATTAAGGAATGGTGCTCGATTTTGACTCAGAGCAAGTGGCTTGCGGAAATTGCTGCTGGGCGATTGCTGGTTAGCGTCTTTTGGGGCTGAGAGGTGTGGCTACGGCAGTAGTTGGTCCAAATTGGTTGCCACCTTCAGTGGGGTGGATCAAATTAAATATTGATGGTTCTCGGCAAACCTCGAATGGGAGCGCGTATTGCGGGGAGTTTTTCGTGACCATTTGAGTGAGTGGCGTAATAGTTTCTCTAAATTTATTGGTTGTTGCTCAGCTCTCGAGGTGGAATTGTGGGGCATTTACTCAAGCCTTTCTTTGGCTTGGGAGTGGGGTTATTGACAGGTTGAGGTTGAATCGGATTGTTCTGAGGTAATTCAACTACTTCATCGGGATATTGGTCGTGTTGCTTTGATTGCTTTGGTCCGGTGCATTCAAAGGTTACGGGATCAGGCATGGAGGGTGTTATTTCGACATGTCTCTTGGGATAGTAACAATGTAACACCCGGGTTTAAGGGTCGGATGAAAATAATAATAAAATAATATTTTGGGTTTCGGGTTGTAATTAAATAATAAAATATTTTTCATGGGCCTCGTGATTTCAAAATATTTAAGGTTATGTTGGGCCTATCTTCTAAGTCCAAAATCCATGGACTTTAGGTGATGAGAATTTTGGCCATTCATTAATGGCATAATTGTAACCCCCTCGTCCCGGTCTGGCCGGATGACCGGTCCGAGTAGGCCACACGGGGAAAATCGAAGCGAAACCCGTTAAGGTTCCCCCTCGGTTAGCAACCCTAAAAATTTCTTTTAATTTAATCTTTTCTAAAGGTACATTTAAATCCTATGTGATCATAGCAGCGGAATAAATTGAGGAAGACACGCAACTAGACACAGAACGACAATTAAACAGTCTATTTTTAATTTATTAGACAGGCCGTTTCGAAACACCCTCAAGGTGTATCGAAACACTTTGACTTGGTCAACTGTCCCAAGTCCACACGAGAAGGCCGTATCGGAACGGAGGTCAACCGTTCCGAAACGCCCCCAACGGTCAACTTCTCGTGGTCAACGAGATATTGACCGTTCTGAAACCTCTTGACCCGTTTCGAAACGCCTTCATCTCGGCAATTTCTCAGATTTTCTGTAGCCAAAGTGTTCCGAAACTCGTATCGGAACAGGGGTTCACAGTGGCCAAACCGTATCGAAACGAGTTCCGATACGGGGTCCCTGAAGCCTTATCCGTTCCGAAACGGCTCAGCCCGTTTCAAAACACTGGCTGTCTGCAACCTTCAAAAACCAGATTTAAGCATTTCTCAACAACTCCAAAGGCCCTAAACGACCCCAAGAAGCACTCAACACTTACAAACATGAACTAGAGGCATGGACCCTATGTCAAAACATGCTCAAACACACAAGGCATAAGATGAAGCATACATTCATGGCATTTACACAAAAGGCAACATTACAAACAAGGGCATGCTTAAGGACTCAAAAGCCAAATGACACAATTCATCACATAAAGGTTTCATGCCAACCAAAAGCAACTTAAACATTCAAAAGGCATGTCGTCACACAAGCATTCGACAAGACATAACATGTTTTACAATCAAAGTCAATTCATGAACATCAATCACATATATGAGTCATACATCGCTCATACAAAACACACTCTTGCCACATTGCTAAACTACCACATTAATTGCTAAACCGTACTTGAGCAACAAAAACTTGGAAAGCCCCTTCGCCTTGCTCCGTGCTAACACCACGCTAATGATCTGCATTGTTGAAAATGAGAGCGTAAGCTAGAAGCTTAGTGAGGATGCTCTAAAATCGAAAACATCAACAATGCAGGGTTCAAGCATGCAAATCCTTATACTCACATACAACATACATAGGTATCGACAAGTCAACCTAGCTAGTCTTTCAAGAATCATAGTATGGCATCTCACATCATACTAAGCTCAACAACAATTATCTCAAAAATCATAACATCATAAACATGAGAGCAATATCATTGGCCACTATTAGTTTACCCGGATGTGCGGATTTACTCTCAACAACAACATTACCTCGGTGGGATTACACTCATCATCGGACCTTGCATGGGCGGGATTCCACTCATCACCACATGCCCTACGGATGAGATTTCACTCATCATCACGTAGAATATAAATAAATTTTCGGTGGAATATTACATCATCGTACTCATCCTTGATGACTCAACGTCATCAAGGCCACGTACGTTTTGACTCAATTGTGTGCACACTAATCCTAATGATCGATCATTTACACCTGGTAAGTTAATTAGTGCCAATTTCATTAACCACATCACATATCCACCATTTATATCATATAATCATCGCATACACATAGCATGGTTTACACATACAAACAATCCATATTTTTCAAGATCAAATAGGCAAGGCATAAATAGCATCAATAGAAATCAAGGAGTTAAGTTACCAATTTAACTCTCACATGGGAATGGCCTACCAAGCACATCCCAACTCATACACTACACACACTTGAACCAACTTTAAAACATATTTAAAGTTTACTCACCACCCTTCCTTAGCAACCAAAACAAGCAAGCAAGCCTCCTAAGTGCCCGGATTCGATCCCGATGCTTCTCCAATGTCTCCTCTTGTTTCTAGCCAATCAAAACACATCCATTACTCACAAATCAATGCTAAATTTCAGTCACTACTCAAACCCATAAACACAAGCCACACTTCAACAATTTCAAACCCAACAATCACCCAAAATTTCCATTTTCGAGCTCCCTTAAAACCCAGCTGAAAACCATGTTTTCAAACACCCAAATGACATCCAAAGGGTCTCAAAACACCTTCCTAACATCCCTAAACCATCAGCCCTTCAACCCAACCCTAAAACTCACCAAAATCCAAGTTTTAGACACTTCAAAAAAGGCCACAAGGACCCATTTCGGGTTTTCACCCAAAATCACCCATTTTAACATATTATGTGTATTTTAAAAAGACTAAACCAAAACCCAACTTAATAATTCAAAACCAAATGTAAAACCCATCAAAAACTCAAACTTTCCTCAAACTCCAAATTTCAAAAAGATGGTAGTTTCCAATTTCAAGACTAGGTAAATGTAGAGGATAAAGAGGAGAGTGAGAATATGCAATTACCTTTAAAAACACCCTTGAATGGAGGAAAAAATTTGATGGAATAGTGATTTAGGGGGTTTGGGAGGGTTTGGAAGCTTTTCACGTTGAGGGGAGAAATGGGGAGGAAGACACCTTTTTTTTGTTCCTTTTTGAATCAAAAAGGTGATCTAACTTTTTAAATTATTTTGGGCTAAATTACCAAAATGATCCATCCTTTTTATTTAAAACTCAATTGGCTCAAGCCAAGGTCAAATTGTTTAAAATTAATTTTACCGACTCGGACCAACTAACCCGACTAACTCCTAACCCCAAAACACGGGTGTTACAATAATGATAATTATGATTTTTGAATGAATTAAAATAAAACAAAAGATTATAGCATGTGCTCATCTTCTTCCTCATTCCCATTTTTCAAACCTAACGACAAGGGAGAGCTTTTCTAACCATTTTACTATTCCATTACCTAGCATCTTCATTTTATCTCGGTTTTAAAAGGTAAATACACCCTCATCTTCCTCTCCTTGAAAGTACAATTAGTTTTCATTTTGGTCCATGTTTTTAGAATTTGAGTTTTTGAGCTTTTAAGTTAAAAATCTAAACTTTGTTGTTCTATGTTGAAGTTTTTGATTCCTTATTAGTATTTATGTTATTAGCAACCCAAATGGTCCAACATATGTGATTTTTACTTGGTTTTATAAACATTCTCGGATTTGGGTTTAATGGGGGTTTTTGAAGGGTTTTAGAATGGATTTTGGGGTTGTTTTATGTTGGAAATGGAAGGCTGATGTTAGTATGTTAGTTATGGGTTGTTTTGCAACCATTTGGGAGTGTTAAAAGTGTTGAAATCAAAGGTTTTGGACTGTGCTTTAGGGCTGCTCGAGTTTGTTGTTTTGGGGTTGTCCATGGCTTGAATTCTTGTGTTTGATGCTTGAATAGTATTCCAGGTTTGCTACATTGTTGTATGAGCTAATTTAGGATTATTTTGATTGTGTTGGGTTGAATAGAGGCAATGTTTTGTGTTGGTGAAGCATCGGGAGTGAATCCGGAAGCTTGAAGGTGTTGGTTGCTTGGTAGTTGAGCTTGGAAGTGAAGGTGAGTGGTTTAATGTTTTTGAAATGGTTTTAAAGTATTGGTTCAAGCATGTGGACTAGGTTCAGCTTGGTAGACCCACCTAGAGTTGGGATTAGAGTGGTATCCTAATCCTAAGCTTTAATTAGAGACTTTGGTTACACTCTTTAATTATTGTTTATGCCTCATGATGATTTGTGTTTTTGATGGTTATGTATAAACATGTTATACATGTATGTTGAGGCATGGTTGTGATGCATTGTTATATGCATGAGGTATGGGCATGATGTTAATCATAGTGAGTACGCGCTAAGCACGGAAGTGATATTAAATGATGTTGTGGATTGTGTTTAATGTTGGCACTAGTATGCTTGGGTACAATGATCGATCATTAGGATGTTAGTGTGCACACGTGAGTCAAATGCGCGCGTGATCTTGATGATGGTAGTTATCAAGATGGAGTACGGGTTCGCCCAGAAAACCTTATTATATATGATAGTCAGTGATGAGTGTAATCCCATCGACGGGGCGTGAGGATGAGTAGAATCCCCTCCGCGAGAACGGTGATGAGTGTAATCCCACCGTAAGGTAATGGTTGTGTTGGATGTGAGTTCCAACGTGTTTATCCGCATATTCGAGTCATAGCTAGGTGCCAATATGAGTTGATATGTGTATCAATATGATTTGGAATGTGATTCCTATGTGGATTATTATATGTGTTACATATGATGTGGATTTGAGCTTGTTGAGCATGGCATAACATTGTATATATATGTTCATGCATCATTTATACTTTTGGCTCATGAGGATCGAAGGTAAGATCATACATTTACCTTGGTTGTGATCGTGCTTGAACCCTGCATTGCCGAGGTTTGTTTTCAATGAGCTTACCCTCACTAAGCTTTATGCTTACGCTCTCTTTTGTTCGACAATGCAGATCCTTAGTTCGTGGGTTGCTAGTGCAAGAATGGGCCTCCAAGTGTGTGTACTTTGTGGTGATAGCTTAGCTAACAAGTATGGATATTTTAGTTATGATGTAATGGCCAAGCAATGGGACATGTAATTGTGGTGTGATGCTTTTGAAGTATGTTGAAGTTGGTTTGTTTAGGAGCATGTTTAGACTCCTTTTATATGTTTGGTTGGTTTGGCTTTGAATGCCATGTTGCTTGTAAACCATGTCTATCTTGTCACCTTAAATGCCTAAGTGTATGACCTTGTGTAAGCATGTTGCCTTGAATGATCTTTTGAATGGATGCCTATCTTATATCTTTATGAATCTCGAGTATGTTTGCTATAAGGTACATGCCTCTAGAGTGTGTTCGTATGTTATGATTGCTTCTTGGGGTCGTTAAGGACGTTTGAGATCATTTGGAGGTGTTTAAAACTGATTTTGGGAATTTTCAAACAACATGTGTTTCGAAACGGGTATCGTTGAGTGTGTAAAAGTTCTATCATTTACACCTTTTTGAACCCATATTTCTGCTGCATTCAAGCATCATTGCATTGCATTTAGGTTAATTTTCAATAAAACATCACACTTATATAAAAGGCACGGATTCTACTGAAAGATGGTTATTTTTGCAGGTATCTGTCATAGTAGATATCGAAGGCAGGCGCAGGGCAGATAAGCAGGAAAGCTGAACTGGACAAGCAGCTGAAGAAGACGAACCTGTCACGGACCTGTCGTGACAGCATGATGACAGCAGATTCATAAAGAGGAAAAATGAAGTGGACCTCGATAGATAGAGAAAAATCTGCTCGTCTATCGTGTGGAAGCCGAATATTTTTCCTAGCCCCGGATCAAAAGATATGTCAAGCCAAAGCTCAATGAGGAGAATTCCCGTGAAACAAGGAGGCGGCTGAAAAGTAGGAATCCTTAGAGATTTAGTCTTTATTAGAATCTTACTTTTAATTAAAGTTGTAATCCTTGTTACCTTAGATAACTTGAGCCCAAAGCTTATATAAAGGGCATAAATTAAACCTAGGGCATAGCCGACTACCCCATAACCGAAACCAAAAACCCTGCCGATTACCTGTCACCGACATGTTCTAAATTCCCCCTAGGGCTACGGGTTGTTTTGTAAAGTAGTTGCAAGGGTTGCTTTGTTTTAGGATTTTTTAAGTTCAATAAAATAAACTTCAAGTTCTTTTATCTTGGTTTTAATATCTTGCAAGAGCATCGGGAGAGCATTGTGAGGTTATCCATTTACTTAGCATCGGGAGAGTTAAGTATACGAAAGAGATAAAAGCGCGTTCTCTAGTTTATAGTTGAACCATCTCGTGCTTAGGGATAAGGCGAGGTTAAGTGGCTAAGGAAGAATTCATACACATCGGTGTTCATCCTTCGATTCACGCCGGGAGGTATCATCAAAGACGTGATCATCGACAGACTTGTGCCTAGGGATAGGGCAAGGCAGATCTGGGATTCTTGCCAAGCTTGAAGTACGGAGTTAGTGTTCGCTGCCGCGACAACTAACGGACAGACGCCGCGACAGGTGCTGTCGGCGACGGGTGCGACGACAGAACTGGAGATCCTAAGCAATTCAATACCTACACTACTGAGCAACTCAATACCAGCTCATTCTCTCTATCTTGATATCTCAATTCCTTTTATTTACGTTTTTACTTTATTATTAGTGACAATTCTCTCAAACTATTTCTTTTACTTCGTGCAGTGAAATTATGTGAAGCTATTAGCCCAATCCCTGTGGAGACGATATCCGATACTTTGTATCACTTTACTACTTGCGTCGTGTATACTTGCACTACAATTGCGATAGACTATTTTACACGCAACAAGTTTTTGGCGCCGTTGTCGGGGATTGGCAACATAACTACACCTTTCTTTCTTTGCACTTTTTGTTTTTATTTTTGTTTTTAATTTTATTTTTACTTTTCTTTAATTTTTCTTTTGTTTTTTTTTAAACTCTTGCTTTTCACAAGGTTTTCTTGTTTATGCGCAGATCGAAAAGAGGTGAAGATCCTGAGTATAAATTAGATCCGGAGATTGAACGTTCCTTTAATCTCAAGAAACAGATTCGCCACCTATTAGACCGAAACGAACACCTTGAAGAACAGCTAGAGCAGATGGCCCGTAATCAGCCTGCCGGTGAGGAAATCCCGCCTGTCGGTGACCCGCCCGCGGCAGGTGGACGACGGTCATGTCGTGACTACATGCTGAACGATCATGTAGAGTTGGAGACCACGCTGCCGGATATTGACGTTGACAACTTCGAGCTTAAACCTGTCATGTTTAGTATGATCAACAATGCCGGGCAGTTTGGTGGTTCTGCGACAGAAGATGCCAGGGAGCATCTCAAAACGTTCCAGGAGATCTGTGGTTCGTTTAGACTGCCAGGAGTTAGTCCGGAGATACTGAGGCTTCGGTTATTCCCCCATTCATTGAGAGACAGAGCTAAAACTTGGTGGAATAAACTTACACCGGGTTCTATTATGACTTGGGCAGATCTAACTCATGAATTTTTGTCTCGTTTTAATCCTTCACATTTAGCTGAGCGATTACGTAATGAAATTGCTACTTTTCAACAGGAAGATGACGAGCCAATGCACGAGGCCTGGGACAGATTCACAACTCTTCTACGAAACTGCCCAATGCATGGATTCCCCGTTTGGAATCAGGTAACTAAGTTTTATAATGCTGCTAACTTACAAACTCGCATTCGAATTGATTCTGCAGCGAATGGACTATTATTCGATAAAGATCCGGACGAGGCCCTGCAAGTTTTGAAACATCTGGCTAAGAATGAGGAGCAGTTTCCAACCGCTAGAAGAGGGGGTAAACGGGTACTTGCTGTCAAGGATTATGAGGCCGATAGCACTATGAAATCACAGGTAGCATTCCTCACTAAAGCCATGAAACACTTATTGAGTGAAGAGGAAGTACGAGGGTTTGCTGTCGAGGAAGTTTGTGCTACATGTGGGGGAAATCATAGTAGGGATGAGTGCCCTATAAATATAGAAGAAGGAAAATATGTTGGAAATTACAAGCCAAACTACAATTCCAACAACTACAACCCTAATTGGAGGAAAGACCCCAAATTTTCCTGGAGTAACCCCAACAATGCTCTAAATCCGCAAGCATATAATCAGAGTCAGGGGGGTCCGAGATTGTTGACGCGACAGCAGCCACAGCCGCAAAACCTGCCGCAGAACCTGCCACCTCAACAACAACAGCAGCCACCACCTGCCACGAGTAGTATATTGGAGCAGACTCTGGCTACCTTTATGTCTCAGACTGGCACGTATATGGATAACATCAATAAGTTTGTCAAGAAAACAGAAGACTTTATGGATGAAACTAAGATGAGAATGACAAACCATGAGGCCACCTTGAAATCTCTAGAGACACAAATGGGTCAGGTGTCGCAGCATATTAAGCCACGGCAAAATGGAGGTTTCCCTAGCAATACTGAAAATGCTAGAACGCCCCCTCATGAGCAATGTAAGGCGATTACTACTAGGAGTGGGAAAAAGTTACCAGGGTCGGAAAAAGAAGCTGAAAAAGAAAAAGAACCCGCCTTGGAAACACCTGCCGAGGAAGCTGCCCCGACAGATGACAAACAGACTGTTGCCGATGAGCCTGTCACGACAGCAGAAGCGACAGAGGAGAAAAAGGAAGATTATCGTCCTCAGATTCGCATGCAGTGGGAAGGACACATTGCTGATTACCGTCCTCCACCGCCTTTTCCGCAACGGATACAGCAAGCTAAGCATGAATCTCAACTTAAAAAGATTTATGATATTTTTAAACAGGTTCATATTAACATTCCGTTGCTAGATGCTGTTAGGGAAATGCCCGGTTATGCTAAATTTCTCAAGGATGTCATGTCTAAAAAATCTAAACTTGGGGAATTTGAAACGGTAAGGATGCAAGAAGGTTGCATGAGTATTCTTCATCGACAACCACCTCAGAAAAAGAAGGATCCAGGGAGCTTCCTCATACCTTGCGTAATCGGAGATAAATTTGTGGGTAAGGCATTATGTGATCTTGGTGCTAGTGTTAATCTAATGCCCAAATCTGTTTTTCAGAAACTAGGTATTGGCAAGGCGCGGCCCACGACAGTTACCCTACAGCTAGCCGACCGCTCTTACGTTCACCCCGAGGGAAAAATTGAAGACATCTTGGTAAGAGTGGATAAACTTATTTTTCCTGCTGACTTTCTTATTTTAGATTGTGAGGCAGATGAGAACGCACCAGTCATCCTTGGGCGACCCTTCTTAGCCACAGGAAGATCATTGATTGATGTGGAAAAAGGAGAACTCACCATGCGCGTAAACGATCAAGAAATTAAGTTGAATGTTCTCCAAGCAATGAAACATGCTGATGTGGATGAAGAATGTAAGGCCATCATTGAGGTGACCTTTGATCAACCCTGCATCAGGTCGGGCTGCCAGGATATAAAATTTGGTCACTGCTGCGACAGCCATTTACAAGCCTGTCACGACAGCAACGACGACAGCACCGACGACAGCGACTCCTCTGAATCCAATTCATCTGATAATGAAGGTCATGAGGAGGTAGATTGGTTAGACCATCGCCCAGGTAAGTTATTCGAACCCTTAAATTACACTTCGGATAACCATTTAATTCAAAAGCCATCTACTGTCGAACCACCTGTCTTAGAACTTAAGCCCCTGCCAGGGCAGCTTAAATATGCTTATCTTGGTTGTGATAAAACACTACCCGTAATCATCTCTGCTAAGCTGCCACAGGAACAGGAACGACAGCTGATCGACATGTTGAGGCAGCACAAAAGGGCGATCGGATAGACTATAGCAGACATTCAGGGCATTAGTCCGGCAATCTGTATGCACAAAATCCTCTTAGAGGAAGATCATAAGCCGACTATTGATGCCCAAAGGCGGTTAAACCTTGCAATGAAGGAGGTAGTGCGTAAAGAAATAATTAAATGGTTAGACGCTGGTATCATCTACGCCATCTCTGATAGCAAATGGGTAAGCCCGGTGCAATGTGTTCCCAAGAAAGGAGGCATGACTGTGATAACCAATGAAAACAACGAGTTAATCCCAACCAGGACTGTGACCGGTTGGAGGGTTTGTATGGACTATCGGAAGCTTAACAAAGCTACCCGAAAAGACCACTTTCCTTTACCCTTCATTGATCAAATGCTTGATAGATTAGCGGGTAAACCTTACTATTGTTTTCTTGATGGTTATTCAGGATATAATCAAATTGCTATTGCACCGGAGGACCAAGAGAAAACAACTTTCACCTGCCCTTATGGAACATACGCATTTAGGAGGATGCCTTTTGGACTCTGTAACGCACCTGCCACCTTCCAAAGGTGCATGATGGCTATATTCTCCGACATGGTAGAGGAGTTCCTTGAGATCTTCATGGATGATTTTTCTGTCTTTGGAGACGATTTTGAGAGCTGCCTTGGCAACCTTCAAAAGGTACTTGAAAGATGTGAAAAAGCTAATCTTGTTCTTAATTGGGAAAAATGCCATTTTATGGTAGATGAGGGAATAGTTTTAGGCCATAAGATTAGCTGCCGTGGGATAGAAGTCGACAGGGCAAAGATTGAAGTCATAGAGAAGCTGCCGCCGCCAACCACAGTCAAGGGCATTAGGAGTTTCCTAGGGCATGCTGGTTTTTATAGGAGATTTATCGCAAATTTCTCAAAAATCACGAAGCCCTTATGTTATCTCTTAGAGCAGAACCGACCCTTTGACTTTAATGAAGAATGTACTGAAGCATTCAAGGTTCTGAAGGAAAAACTAGTGACAGCCCCCATAGTACAGCCACCAGACTGGACGCAGCCATTTGAAATTATGTGTGATGCTAGTGACTATGCTGTCGGGGCAGCACTTGGGCAGCGCAAGGACAGGTTGTTTCATGTCATATATTATGCCAGCAAAACATTGAATGATGCCCAAGTGAATTATACCACCACAGAAAAGGAGCTGTTAGTTGTGGTGTTCTCCATCGACAAGTTTCGTTCTTACATACTTGGGACGAAAGTAATAGTACACACCGATCACTCTGCCCTTAAGTACTTGTTCGCAAAGAAGGATGCAAAGCCTAGGTTGATAAGATGGATTTTGCTATTACAAGAGTTCGACCTTGAAATCAAAGACAAAAAGGGAACAGAAAATCAGGTGGCAGATCACTTGTCAAGGTTGGAGTTGGGACAGAGTCTACCTATAGATGAGACACACATACTAGAGACCTTCCCAGATGAACAGCTCTTTGCTGCCGCAATAGCTGTCGCGACAGCCATGGCGGCAGGTAAGTCTTCTAACCTTCCCTGGTATGCTGATTTCGTTAATTTTATAGTTAGCGGAATATTACCTTCTGATCTTACTTATCAAGCCAGGAAGAGGTTTCAAAATGATGTTAAACATTATTATTGGGACGAACCTCTTCTTTTCAAGATGTGCGCAGATCAGGTTATAAGGAGATGTGTACCACAAGAAGAACAGGAGGACATTCTCCATCACTGTCATGCTTCACAATATGGAGGACACTTAGGAGGCAACAAAACTGCTGCCAAGGTGCTGCAGTCAGGTTTCTACTGGCCGACATTGTATAAGGACGCACAGGAATTTTACAAAAACTGTGACAGGTGCCAGCGGACAGGTAACATCTCAAGAAGAAACGAGATGCCACTACAGAATATCCTAGAAGTCGAGATCTTCGACGTATGGGGGATTGATTTTATGGGACCATTTCCATCCTCATGTGGAAATCTTTACATCCTCCTAGCAGTAGATTATGTCTCCAAGTGGGTAGAAGCAATCGCAACTCAAAAGAACGATGCCAAAACAGTCCAAAAGTTTTTGCACAAAAACATTTTTTCTAGATTTGGCATCCCTAGGGCGATTATCAGTGATGAAGGGAGACATTTTGACAACAGGGTAATTGCTGCCGCTCTAAGGAAATATGGTGTCAAGCACAAGATCGCGACAGCATACCACCCACAGACCAATGGACAGGCTGAGATTTCCAACAGGGAAGTACAGAACATTCTTGAAAAAATGGTCAAACAAACTAGGAAAGATTGGTCTTTACTTCTGAATGATGCATTATGGGCATACAGGACAGCTTTCGAGACTCCATTGGGCATGTCTCCATTTCGATTGATCTATGGGAAAACCTGTCACCTACCTGTCGAGATAGAGCACAAGGCATATTGGGCAATCAAGGCAGTGAACATGGACTTGGACAAGGCAGGTCAGAAAAGGCTGTTAGATTTGAATGAAATCGAGGAAATACGAACAATGGCCTACGACAACGCAAGAATATACAAGGAGAAAACAAAGAAGTGGCATGACAAGAAGTTGCTGCCGCGACAGTTCTGCCCAGGGCAGCTTGTGTTGTTGTTTAATTCGAGGTTGAAACTCTTCCCAGGGAAGCTCAAATCTAGATGGTCTGGACCATTCCAAGTAATTCAAGTTTTCCCCCATGGTGCCATCACAATTCAATCATTAAAAGACGGGCACCAATTCAAAGTCAATGGACAACGCCTCAAGCACTATCAAGGGACTGAAGCCCCAGGAATACAGGAAGTGGTTACTTTAGGTGATGCCCCACAAGGCATCCCTAATTTAACCTAATTCTTTTATTTTTTATTTTTATTATTATTAATATTATTTATTAGGAATTAGATTCTTGTTTTTAATTTCAGTTTTTAGGAAATAAAGGAGGCAAGTGAGAAAGAAGAAGTGGCCCAAGCCCACCGCCCATCCATCAGCCCAAATAAAGTCCATTTATAATAACCTGTTGTTTCGGCTGCCGGCGCAGACGGAGTTGACAGGCTGACAACAGACGCACAGCAGACGAAGAATCGTGCGGCAGACGCAGCATTAATGTCCGTCAGACGTGTCAGACGCAACATTCAATCTGCCGCTCCGTTATTCCCGCCTGCCGTTGCGGCATTAAATGGGCAGCCCCCGACAGCTATATAAACCCCTTCTCCTTTTCATTTTTCCTCACTTCAGATTTTCTCTCTTGCTATTCTTTTCTAGTTTAATCTCTTTTCTTTCATTTTCAGCCCTTGCAACCAAACATGTCTTCACGACAAACCCGACAGAACGCTGCCGCCGCTTCCTCTTCCGCAGCAGTATCTCCGTTCGCCAACAAGGAACTTTGGGAGGAACGAAGCTTCATTTACAACAGAGATGCCCCTCTGTTGGGACTCCGGCCGTTCATCATGCAGGCCATAACCGCTCAATTGTGGGAAGATTTCGCCGAGCAGCCGGCAGAACTTAATGACACCCTAGTCAGGGAGTTCTATGAGGTGATCGAGAGCAAGACGACAACATCTGTCACCGTCAGAGGAGTGACAGTCCCTTTTACCGCCAGCAGTATCAACCATGTCTTCGGCCTCTTCTTCGGCCCCAATGACGACGCTCATCAGCAGTTTTGGGACTCTCTCGACGCCGCCGGCCACGATGCTGTCATGAGGGAATTGACAGAAAGGGGCACAATATGGAGCACCAGCAAAAAGAATCCCAACTCCGTCAACCGGGCACAGCTGCTCCCCGAGGCTAAACTATGGAACGCTTTTATTAAAAAGCGTATCCTGCCCTCATCCCACCACACGACAGTCAACAGGCAAAGGCTTGCCCTCATTCACTCTATCATGCATGACAGGCCGATCAACGTGGGCAGGTACATGCGAGAAAGCATTCTCGATTGTGCTTTCAGAACGGACTCACGTCTATGCCTGCCCTTCACCATCACGGCCCTCTGCCGCTGCGCTGCCGTACCGGAGGACCCTTCAGACAAAATTAAGAAGGGCAGCGGCTGGACCGACAGCAACATCTCCAGCCTTATGGAGGTCATCGTCGTAACGCCCCTCAACGCCTTCGATCCAAACGCCTCACCTGCTGAATCTGATGATGAGCCTGCCACTGAGCCTGTAAACGAACCGGCCCCAGAAGCTGCCACCAACAACGCACCGGCAGATCAGAACGCCCACATCCTTGCTGCCGTCCTGCGGATCGAGGAACGTCAGATGGGCTTAATGACATTCATCCGAGACTTCTCCAATGCCACGGTAAACTTTATTACCAATACTTTGAATTTTTCGGATGTCTCTTTCCCCACCTTCCCCGCCCATTATTTCAATATCACGTCCCCTACTCCCACACCACCTGTCTCCCCCCATGGAGAATCTGCCTCTTCCACACCTTCCCCGATGGCAGCCGACAGCCCACCAGCAGACACCTCCCCTCGAGGAACAAAGAGAGCTGCCACTGACGACAGCCCCCTGGTCCGGAGGAACTTGGACAGCGCCTTCACACGGGTGAAGCGTATCAAGCATGTGGCCAACAAGAGGATGCTGTCCAAGGCCATCACGAGTAACAGCTGGGATAGCAGCGGCAGTTCTGATGTTCGACTAGTGGAGCCACCTGCCCTTCAACCTGCTGACGACCCTGTCCACCAACCGGAGGAGGAATCTGCACCTCAACAGGCCGACGACCCTGTTGACCCACCTGCCCAGGAACCTGCCCAGCCACCTCCCCAACGCAGACGCTACCATCAGATCCGCGTCAACAGCAGTGATGAGGACAGCACTTAAAATTTAAGTTTTTATTTCTTTTTCCTCTCATATTTGCTGCCTGCCTTTATATATTTGTGATGTACTTTTCTTTTTTTTTCTATGTTTTTCTTTAATTGTTTTTAGTGTCATCTTGCATTGAGGGCAATGCAACCCTCGAGTTTGGGGGTGGCAGTCCTCCATATTTAATGAAGTCCTTAGCACAACTTTTGTTTAATTGTTATGTCTATTTAGTTTGTTAATTTTTTTTTTCTTCAAAAAAAAAAATCAGAAAACTAAGAAAATTTAAACTGTTGGCTTAAAACTGTGAAATTAACTTACCTGTCATGACGGCTCTGTCGTGGCAGCATCTTTAGGACAGGTTAAGGAAAAGTTTAGAGCCTTTCTATAGTTCTGAAAACTTAAACACTTTTGTGACTGTTATCTTGCTTAGACTTATTTTAGCCAAACTAGAATAGGAAGCTTAGAACTTGGATAGCCCCTAGAGGTGCCTAACACTGGCTCTAGGAAAGAAGTTAAGCAACAATCAAAAATAAACCTAGAGGTGCCCGAAACCGGCTCTAGGAAGCTAACTAGAGGTGCCCAAAACTGGCTCTAGAACAACTTAGCTTGAAAATAGAAGAAAAAGCATGAAAATGTGCCTTCTAAAAGAAAGTAAACTTTGGCATAAAATTCAAGTTAAGAAGTTGAATATTCTAGTGAAGCTAAGAGGGTCTTAGCATATAACTGTTCACAAGCATGCACACACTGCACGAGAGCTATAGGGAGATTCCGGACAGATCCTAACCCTTCCGACAGGTTGCTGCCGCCATAGAGAATGAGCGACAGGTGAGGGACAGTTCACTGTTTGAAGGCCAACACAAAAATTTTCAGTTTTCTTTTAAGTCTTCATTGCTTGAGGGCAAGCAAAAACTTGAGTTTGGGGGTGTGTTGAGTGTGTAAAAGTTCTATCATTTACACCTTTTTGAACCCATATTTATGCTGCATTCAAGCATCATTGCATTGCATTTAGGTTAATTTTCAATAAAACATCACACTTATATAAAAGGCACGGATTCTACTGAAAGATGGTTATTTTTGCAGGTATCTGTCATAGTAGATATCGAAGGCAGGCGCAGGGCAGATAAGCAGGAAAGCTGAACTGGACAAGCAGCTGAAGAAGACGAACCTGTCACGGACCTGTCGTGACAGCATGATGACAGCAGATTCATAAAGAGGAAAAATGAAGTGGACCTCGATAGATAGAGAAAAATCTGCTCGTCTATCGTGTGGAAGCCGAATATTTTTCCTAGCCCCGGATCAAAAGATATGTCAAGCCAAAGCTCAATGAGGAGAATTCCCGTGAAACAAGGAGGCGGCTGAAAAGTAGGAATCCTTAGAGATTTAGTCTTTATTAGAATCTTACTTTTAATTAAAGTTGTAATCCTTGTTACCTTAGATAACTTGAGCCCAAAGCTTATATAAAGGGCATAAATTAAACCTAGGGCATAGCCGACTACCCCATAACCGAAACCAAAAACCCTGCCGATTACCTGTCACCGACATGTTCTAAATTCCCCCTAGGGCTACGGGTTGTTTTGTAAAGTAGTTGCAAGGGTTGCTTTGTTTTAGGATTTTTTAAGTTCAATAAAATAAACTTCAAGTTCTTTTATCTTGGTTTTAATATCTTGCAAGAGCATCGGGAGAGCATTGTGAGGTTATCCATTTACTTAGCATCGGGAGAGTTAAGTATACGAAAGAGATAAAAGCGCATTCTCTAGTTTATAGTTGAACCATCTCGTGCTTAGGGATAAGGCGAGGTTAAGTGGCTAAGGAAGAATTCATACACATCGGTGTTCATCCTTCGATTCACGCCGGGAGGTATCATCAAAGACGTGATCATCGACAGACTTGTGCCTAGGGATAGGGCAAGGCAGATCTGGGATTCTTGCCAAGCTTGAAGTACGGAGTTAGTGTTCGCTGCCGCGACAACTAACGGACAGACGCCGCGACAGGTGCTGTCGGCGACGGGTGCGACGACAGAACTGGAGATCCTAAGCAATTCAATACCTACACTACTGAGCAACTCAATACCAGCCCATTCTCTCTATCTTGATATCTCAATTCCTTTTATTTACGTTTTTACTTTATTATTAGTGACAATTCTCTCAAACTATTTCTTTTACTTCGTGCAGTGAAATTAGGTGAAGCTATTAGCCCAATCCCTGTGGAGACGATATCCGATACTTTGTATCACTTTACTACTTGCGTCGTGTATACTTGCACTACAATTGCGATAGACTATTTTACACGCAACACCTCTAGAGTGTGTTCGTATGTTATGATTGCTTCTTGGGGTCGTTAAGGACGTTTGAGATCATTTGGAGGTGTTTAAAACTGATTTTGGGAATTTGCAAACAACATGTGTTTCGAAACGGGTATCCCTGTTTCGAAACGGGTGTGGTTACAAGGCCCCGTATCGAAACGTGTTTCGATACGTTTTGGCTAATGTGAGCTCCTATTTTGAAACCAGTTTCGAAACACTTTGGCTACTGGAATTGCATGTTTCGAAACGGCTAGGCAAAATGAGACCCTGTTCCGAAACGGGGTGGATGCGTTTCGAAACGGGCGTCTGACTTTTAAAACTGGAGCTCGTGTTTCGAAACGGGATTTGACTGTTTCGAAACACAGGCCTGTAATTGGGCTTTTTGCCATCTCCAAAGGGTTTCAAGGGTTGGGCTTAGGCCCTGTTTGTTGTTGGGCTTCTCGTGAGCCTTGTTTCCGCTGTCGTTTCACGCTTAGGTTTAATCAACGCATCTAGATAAGATAATAAAAGAAAAAGTTTTTCCTAGGGTCGGTAACCGAAGTGGAGCCTTAGCGGGTTTCATCTCGGTTATCCCCGTGTAGCCCACTCGGATCGGTCAAACGTCCGGACCGGGACGAGGGGGTTACAAACAAAGTTGCGGATGCTTTGGCAAAAATGACGAGTTCTACAAAATATGGATTTAGTTACTTTTGTTACTTCACCGTCTATTATTATTCGCCTCCTCCATGAGGATGGTTTGGTTTCTTCAGTTTTGTTACTTTTGTTACTTTTGGTTTCTTGTAGGAAAGAACAAAACCAATGTGATTGAATTGAACAAAATTTTTTGCTTTAATGGAAGGAAACTGGCAACAACAACAAATAAGGATGATAGAATGTGAGTCATACGGGTGAAAATGAATTTTTCCTAGATTTCTCGTTAAGGAATTGATCGTAAAGTTGATTTATGAAGAAGTAGAAGAAGATCTTCTATTTTAATGAGCTTATATAATATACTTGATGTTTTTTTTATCTTAATTAAAAAGTTGGTCTGGTGGTTAGGTGTCAAGCCTTTTATCGACTAAATATAGGTTCAGATCCCATTATTCTCATGTTGTGATTTTAATTATTTGCTTTAAAACCAATCAGATGATGACATGTTGTGATTTTAATTATTTGCTTTAAAACCAATTAGATGATGCCACATGTCATTATTTAATTGGTTAAAATTTTTAATATAAAAAATAATTAATTTTTTTAAATATTAGATGATGCCACGTCACCGATGGGTGTTGGTCGTTAGTTGATTGACGGTTTCCAATCCATCCAACGAAGGTAAAATATAAACGAAAATAAAACATTAAAGGTGTGTTTGCACCCAAAAAATAGATACTAAAGTGACCAAAATATCAAATGTTGGGGGCTATTTTTGAATTTATGCCAAAAAAATATCCTATTTTATATCCAATAACGTTGACAGACAAATTTCATTTTAAAAAATCACAATTTATCATCTAATAAATTTATTTTATTTTATTATTTGTTAACATTATTATAAATATTTTCATAATTTAAATATTTTTTGCTTGCAAAAAATGTTCAATATTAACAATTGAAAATCAAGATGCGTTATATATATATATATATATATATATATATATATATATATATATATTATAAATCTGATCGTATATTTTATATAACAAGAATTAAAATTAATTATTTTATGTGGATGGACTATAACTAGGGAAGGATCGAGGAAGTGCTGGAGGGGCGGTCACACCCCTAAAATTTTTTAAATTCATCCATAGTTTATGTATTTTCTTTGTATTTTTCACCGATGATTTAAGTTCACATCTCTAAAATTTTGTAATTTCATGTTCTTAAATTTTTAATATAACTCTCTAATAATTCGTACCCTCTGACATAAAATCATAGTTCGTCGTTGATTATAACTGCGACATATGGACAACTTAAAAAGAGAGAGAAAATCTTATGCCATTTTTAGTGTATATACATATTTTCCAACACTAAAAAAACTAACACCCTACATTCTAGCCCTAAAAACTAAATCATTCACCTTGAGTCTTAAACATTAATCCTTAAATTTAACCTTAAAATTCAATCCTAAATCTTAAATTCAATTTTTTTAATATTGGAGCATATATGAACACATAAAAAAACTGAAGATTAATATTCCTTGATAAGTCATTTGTTTCATATAATTATACCAATATTTTTTTTCTTTTTATACTTGCTTTTTTTCTAAAATAATTTCTTAATCGATATTCAATATTTTCATAACATGTATATATAGTTAAAAATGTTTTGCGTGTACATTGAGTTTAACTCGATTGACAATGACATGTCACTTATATAATATATAAGAGAACCTCATGTTTAAGTGTTTAATATTCTTTAATATTATGGGTGGATATAGGGGCGGATCAGGGACGGTTTTGTATTCCCCACTCCGTCCCCAACACTTGCGGGTACGATTTTGGAAAATTCCCATTAAATCTTTCAGGGATTTTTTTGTCCTTGTACTCATCCCTTACGAATCCTCATAGTTTTCAGTTAATCCTCAGACCCAAAAAATAAACATAACTTAATACATTAAAACAAATAACCAACATTAATTCTCCAAAATTATAAACATAAAAGTTAACTTTAATTTTACCAAACAACAAACAAATCATTTCAAAATTATAAAACATAACTTAAATATTGATCGTTGAAACATGACAACCTGCACTACCTTTAAAAAATATGTAACTAATAATCTACAGTTTCAAATCATGATTTGTTTGTTCTAAAAGGAACTAAATTCGATAACCTTTTCAACCATATAAATTAACTCTTCTAATTGTACTCATATGATTTATGGTGAATTTTCGAAGTCACTGTTATTGTTGTTTTTAGAAATAGCATGTTGTCATTTCTTCTAATCTTTGCTCACTCAAAAATTAATAATTCCTTATATATAACTCAAAATTGAGAATCGTTTGTTTTAAATGAATATAGACTTTCACATGATTCTAGAAATATAAGGCCCACTTCCTTATTTATCTTGTTGAATTTTGAGTGATTTTTCAAAGTCATTGCTAAAACTTTTTTTAAGAAATCGGCTACCATATTTTTATGACCTTTCAACATTCAAATAATCACACCATTTAGAATACATATCGAAATTTACTACTGTGTATTTTAAACAAAACTAGACTGAATACGTTTACAACAATGTATATACCACATTCTAAAGAATTTACGAAAAATTTTCAAATTTACTCCAGCCGGCCATGCTCGGGTGAGATTAGATTTTTGATGAAAAATAGGTAAATTACCCTTATGGCCATCAAACTTTATAAAATATCAGGATTCATGCAGATAGTTTTTGGGATCCCCACGGTGATTTATACGGGTACGGTTTGGTTATCCCCATAGTTCGGATATAGCAATCTCCGACCCATACCCATTTGAGTTTCATGATAAAACTTCCCTTGTAAGGTCTTCGTGGATAAAAATTTTGGTTATTCCTCGTACACATCTGTTCGGATTTCCACAATTATTGGTTACTCTCCACCTAATTGCCACCTCTAGGTGGAGAAGGATCTGGATAATATAAACATTGTATCAAATTATATATTATAAAATTGTTATATTCATAACTCAATTGTGTTGTTGGATTTGGCTAATTTCTCGTCGACGAGAAACACTCCGGTAAACTTTTGTCATTCCAAAAATAGGCAGAGTTCCGGAACTTCTGCTGCCACTTTTCCTATATAAATCCTCCCAATCCACAATCAAAAGCATCAACACAGAACAATAACAATAAATAAAACAAAAGCATCCACAATCAAAAGCAGGGTAAAAAAAAAAAGCATGGCTAACAGGCAACAAATATATTTCGCATTGGCCTTTGTTGCAGTGGCCATGGTTCTGCCGGCCGGAGAAGCCAACGTCAGACGTGACCTCCAGGCACAGGCCGGAGGCGGCAGCGTGCTATCCGATCCCAACCTCGAAGCCTCCCTAAAGGAAATGCTGGGCGCTTCAGAGCGCGCAAGGGAGAAGGTCCCGGCGGTCGGCAACAGCCAGATGGTGAAGGAGTGCAACAGAACCTACGGGGCGGCGATAGAGCACCTGAACAAGGCCTTGGCTCTCCTCCAGGGCGGAATCAAGACACCGCAAGGGTTCTTAGAACTGGAAGCCGTCGTCAAGGAAGCCATGAATGACTACGAGGAATGCGACCGCGTCTTCGCCATCTCCACCAGGCCATCTCCGTTCATTATCAACGACACGTACCTGAAAGATTTGGGTTCCAAGTGCAACCAAATGGCTGAGACGGATGCTCACCAGACCTGAGTTCTATGCCCGTAGATATAAAAATAGAGGGATATTATTTTAATATTACTATGAAGAATACCATTAAATAAAAAACGAGCTTTTAAACGTGTTTATTCGTGAACTTAAACGAACTGAACACATATGTTTGTTCGTTTTTAAACGAACATAAAAATTTTGTTCATACTCATTTATTTAGATTAATAAACGAATTTATATGAACGGTTTATAAACAGTTTATGTTTGAACTTGTTTTGTTTATTCGAGTTCGATTCGTCTTAGCGTTTGTTTCTTTTTAAGTTTGTTTTAACTGAGTAAAGCGTTTGGAGCACACTACTAACTTGTGTAAATCATAGCTAGTCAAAAACGAGTTTGTTCATAAATATAAACGAACCGAACATGCTTATTTTGTGTATGCTCGTTAATTAAACGAACATAAAAAATTATTCATTCTCATTTATTTATCTTAATATAAAATATTATACAAACAATTCTAACGTTCATCTACTACACTTATTATGTTGCTACTCTTTAACCTCTTCTTTTATGGGCTTGATGGAGTATGGAGCTGCTGCAGAGCAAGCTATCTTTTGGTAACAGCTTATTTGGTCCAAACAAATAGGTTATCTGGAAAAAGCCCAGTTAAATCCAAATACATGAATACCTTTCAATTATGCATTTTGATTTAATTTTAAAAAATATATTTTGATTTAATATAATTATAAATGACACACTTATAATTTTTGTTATTACGATTTTTAGTTAAATATGACTCCTAATCTTTAACTTAATAGTCGAACTATTTTGAATTTTTTTCTCGACAAATTATAATTTATTAAAAGATTAGAAAGTATAATTCAAAATTTTTGAGGGCCTCATTAAAAATTTTATTAATTTTAAGTGGAAGAAAAGAGTACACCCAACTAGGTAACGCTAAAAATACAACGATAACTAACATAAGTAAATGTCTAACCAAACTATTTCTGCCCGTGTCGTAATAAACTCTCATCACCTTATCTTCATCTCCCAGACTCCCACAAATACGAATCAGCTCCTGGGTAACCAAACCATGCAATCTGAGAAAAAATATCACCACATTTTCAATAGCTTAGGGCAGCTCAATCCAACTTTCGCTCAGAAATCAAATCCACCATGCAAATCTTTTTTTCTCGAAGAATACGTAAACTTCACATGCTTAATACTTAAATTGTATTGATGAAAATGATAATTAAATCATTAAAAATTTATATGATGGTGGCATAATACTTAAATCGTAATCCATGGGCGAAGCGAGCCACTGCTAGCCTCCTTACGTTCTATTCTATTTTAATTTGGTCCATGCAGAATTTTAAGTTATAATTCGTTTTATTTATTTATTTTAGAATCATAAGATAATTCTTGTCTAAATGGTAAAATATGTAAGTAGAATTAAGTTTGTTTTACTTGAAGTTAAAAGATTGAATCTTAGAACTCAACAAGTGGTTTCAGTGAAAAAGCGGATGATATTCATTTTGGGAGATATGAGTTCAATCGATTTGTCTGCAATTTATTTCTACATTATTCAAGGATTAAGAATATGTATGAACATATATTACCTTGTTTTTTTTTTATTAAAAGCAGCTGACC
Organism: Hibiscus tridactylites; assembly: GCA_958450335.1. Classification (NCBI taxonomy): domain Eukaryota; kingdom Viridiplantae; phylum Streptophyta; class Magnoliopsida; order Malvales; family Malvaceae; genus Hibiscus; species Hibiscus tridactylites. The sequence continues at coordinate 78,489,874 of OY288278.1, read as the reverse complement.
AGTTTTATTAGAAAAGATAAACCAAAAAGACAAAAGTAAGGCCCAAGCCCAAACGAAGGCAAACAAAGACGGGAGCATCTTCCCCAAAAGAGAAACTAAATCGTTCCCTAAAACACAAAAAAAGAAAATAAACGTCTGGTTCAGCCGAAAAGCCACATCTCAGAGGAGAACTTCGAAAGAAGCTCAAAGATTCTGCAGCATGCAGTAGAGGGAGATGGAGCGAAAAGGTTTGTTGAAGCCAATGCAGAAAAAAACAAAACCTTTCAACGGAACGACGTTAAGCAAGATGAGCTACGACGGATCTAACCACCGTCTGTCCATGGCAGCCACCGCCTCGATGCGGGAGGGAACGTCCTCCACCCAGAAATAATCGGAGTCTAACGATCTTCTATAGTCAGCCAGTGCATGCGCGACGGCGTTTCCAGACCAATGGGTGAAACTGAAACGACAGTTGTGAAACCCTCGCGAAATTCCTTTTATTTCATGGATGAGCGGCCCAATTTCAGAAAGATCCGACGCCTTGGAGTTGATCTTAGTGATGACCGAGCGGGAATCACCTTCAATTTCAAGGTTGCTGAGACCCAAATCCAGAGCCAACCGGAGCCCCTCAATAACTGCTCCAGCTTCCGCTGCAAACGCCGATGAGATATGGTAAGACATCGTACAACACGCCCCTAAAATAAGGCCATTATTATTTCGTATAACCACACCCATGTATGCTGACTTTGTGTTGTTGTTAAAACTTGAATCGACGTTTACTTTCACATCCGGATCCCTGGGAGCGGTCTAACGGATAAAGGATCGTGAGTCCAAAGCCGGCGCCCGTGAGAGAGCCAACAATATGTCCAAAGAGTAGCCTTTAATCGAGGTAACCGTATCTATTGGCCTTGTAGTGATCCCCTAAAGAATGTATTTATTTCTGTTGATCCATAATGCCCAAAGTGTCACAATGATCTTAGTGTGTTTGTTCCTCCTGTAATTATTAAGCATAGTTGATAGCCATGAATTGAAACTGATACTAGTAGTAATCCTAGGACACTGAAATCCCAATTGAGACCACACTTGATCTGCATAGGGACAGTTTCTCAAAACATGACACACATCTTCTTCTTCTTGCTGACATCGGGGACAAGTAGGGTATGTTAGAACTCGCTTAATACGCAGATTGCACTTGGTAGGCACATAGTTCCTTAAAAATTTCCAACACTGAATAGCCATCTTCGTAGGACATTTAACTTTTCAGACCTTCTTAAAAACTACTTGATCAGAGACGGGTATTGACGTGGGGGGTAGCAGTAGTCTATACCCACTACGAACCGTATATTCACCTGAATGCTCGCCACACCAAACTAGAGTATCCTCCGTAGAGTACGAAGACAGAGGGATGTTTAGGATTTCCTCTGCTTCGACTGGATCAGAAGTTTCACGGACCAAAGCCTCGTTCCAAGAATAATTGGACTCATCTATCAAATCCGCAACAAGGTGCAAAGCCACAGATGGATTAGAGGTTACCTTCTTTTGGGTAGGCCCAGGAAGCCAAAAGTCGTTCCAGATGGAGATGGCCCTCCCATTACCGACCTTGTATCTGAGGCCCATTTCCAGCAGGCCTCTAGCAGACCAAATGCTCCGCCAGGTGATAGAAGGGTTAGAGCCCAACCTTGAGTGTAGAAAAACGGATGAGGGAAAATATTTAGCTCTGAAAAGACGGCCCACCAAAGAAGACGGGTTTTGTACGAGCCTCCAACCTTGCTTCACCAATAACGCAATATTAAACTTGGTCATATCGCGAAAGCCCAAGCCTCCGAAATCCTTTAATTGGCAAAGATCGGCCCATAAACACAAATGTAGTCCTCTTTTATCCTTTGAATTTTGCCACTAGAACCGTGCCATAATAGCTTCTAACTCAGAACAAAAAGTTTTAGGCAGCAAAAAACAACTCATCGTATACGTAGGTATAGCTTGTAAAACGGACTTTATATAAACAGCCTTACCTCCCCGCGACAACGATCGTGGGCTCCAAGAAGAAATACAAGCAATGAATCTGTCTCTCAAGGCTGCAAACGCTTTCTTCTTATTCCTCCCCACCGTCATGGGCAAGCCCAAATACTTCTCTGGACACATAGTGTTGATAATGCCCAAGATTCTTCGAACATCACATTGAATATCATTAAAACAATTTGTACTAAAAAAGATGCCCGATTTCTCATAGTTAATAACTTGACCTGAGCACGCTTCATAGGTTCTGAGGATACCCCACAATTTCATAGCAGAACCAATAGATGCTTCCCCAAATATGAGACTGTCATCCGCAAAAAAGAGGTGAGAGATGCGGGGAGCTGCACGATTAATATGAATACCCACAGAATCCCCCTCTTGCCTCAATAGGGAGGATAAGCCCTCGCTGCAGATCAAGAACAAATATGGGCTTAATGGGTCTCCTTGGCGAAGCCCCCGAGATGGAGAAAAATTTTCGCCCGCTTGGCCATTAACTACCACAGAGTATGAAATAGAGGAAACACAATTTAAGACCATGGAAACCCACATCTCCGAGAAGCCCATTTTTAATAACATGGACTCGATAAACGGCCACTCCACTCTATCATACGCCTTGGACATATCCAGTTTTAACGCGAAATGTCCCTTCTTCCCAACACGTTTAGCTCTCATGGAGTGAATTATTTCAAAAGCAGCCAACACATTGTCCGTAATCAAACGACCAGGAACAAAAGCACTTTGAGCCTCGTCTATGCACAAGTGTAGGACAGATTGAAACCGATTCATCAGGACCTTCGAGATTATTTTAAAGAGCACGTTGCACAGACTAATGGGTCTAAAATCGGACATAGAAATAGGATTCTCCTTTTTGGGGATTAAAACAATGTGGGTATGATTAATTCTTGACAAAGGGAACTCACCCGCTAAGACAACAATGCAAAAAGTTACCAACTCATCCTCAAAGATATGCCAGAATTTCTGGTAGAAGAGAGCCCCCAAACCGTCTTCCCCCACCGCCTTTAACGGACTCATAGACTTCACCGCTTCCCAAAATTCACCCGTAGTGAAAGATCGAGATAATTCCTGGTTCATTGCATCAGTAATACAACAGCTTATGCCATCCAATATGCTGCTACAATCTGCCACTCCTTTGGAATTAAAGAGGTGCACAAAGTACTCCCTAGCCACCTCACCCATACCCCGATCATTTACAATCTCCACCCCACTGTCATTCACCAGGGCTTTGATAGTATTTTTCCTCCTCCGTTGAGTAGCACATCGGTGGAAATAGGTAGTATTCCTATCCCCGTGTTTAAGCCAATTAGATCTCGCGCGTTGTTCCCAATAATGTTCTTCCTTATCCAGCTCCATATTCAGCGCCAATTTTGTGTCCAAAATTTTACCTAAAATCTCATTCGATGGCGACAGTTCATTGAGCATTTCCAGTTTAGATTGTAAGTCAGCAATCGTGAGACCTTTATCCCGCTTCAGTCGTTTAAACCAGTTGTTTAAACCAGAGCATACATAGCCCATTCGCGCAAGAAAATCCCCCGTAGATGATTCCCAAAGACGTTTCACCTCTGGCTCACACGATTCTTCAAGGAGCCAAGCAGACTCAAAGCGGAAATGCCACTTGCTGCCAGAACTACCAGACATATGCCATGTGTTTAGAAGCAAAGGGCAGTGGTCCGAAAAAGAATGCGATAAATGGCTAACCTGAAAATTCGGAAAGAGATCCCACCACAAGTCTGATGCTAAACCACGGTCCAGACGTTCTCTAATGTTAGTATCTGAAACCCTTCCCTTCTCCCACGTAAACCACGAGCCAGAATATCCCAAATCAAACAGAGAACAATCTACAATTGCTTCTCGGAATCTGTCCATTTGTCTAGCGTTCTGCACACAACCTCCCTGCTTTTCAAAAGCAAGAACAATCTCGTTGAAGTCCTCAATCACCACCCACGGTGTCGTAGGCATATCATCCAAGGCACGCAACAGGTTCCAAGAATCTTCACGATTTTGTTCTTTTGGAGCCCCGTAAAACCAGTACATCTCCAGCTATTCCCATCCGAATCATCCGTAATTAAGATATCAATATGCCGTGGTGACTTCGAACGCAAAGTTACCGCACAAGAATCCTTCCATCCCATAGATAAACCACCGCTTCTTCCAATTGCCCCAACATCCACCCCATTTGAATAACCACATCTTCGACGTATACCGACCATTCTGACTTCAGATACCTTCGTTTCGATTAGGAAAATAATTGAGGGGTTTTCGTCCCGTAATTTCTGCCGGAGACGCCCCACCGTCCGTGGCTTACCTAAGCCCCGGACATTCCAACTTAGAAGTTTCATGATGACCGGCAGACCTGGGCTGCCAGGTCGGCCGAAACATTGGATCGAGCACCAGTAGAATCAATAACATTAGAAACTAGTGGGGCTTGAGAGGCAACTCGTGGATGTTTAAGTCTATCGCCTTGCTTCATTGGGCTATTTTCCTCCTCTGAGGCCATAGCCATGTCCATCGCCAAGGATGGGCCAGAATCAGCTGAGCCCAGTATAGAGCCTGTAATAAAGCCGCCCGTAATATGGCCTCTATCAACGCCCAGGACTGGCATTTTAACTATTCCATGAATACCGCCTCGGGAAGAATTTGGCAAATTAGTGATATCTCTCATCATTGGTATCCCAGAATTTCCGCGTCCCTGATTTGCTCGGAAAAATGAGTCAATTGACTCCACTTCCCGAAGCCAAATACTCTCCGGCTGGTTGGGCCGCCGTGGGGGAGCTCGAAGTGAAGCATCCCAAGCCATAACTAGATCAGCAAGATTCGTTGTTGCTCGCAAAGGACAAAAACTCTCACCGTGTCCTAATAATCCACAGATAAAACAGAAGAGCGTTAAGCGTTCATATTCAAACCGGACGTAATGATCTGTGCCATTGGCCAATCTAATCTTTTTCCTGCGTTTCAGCGGATGCCGAACATCAATTTTAGCCCTAAGACGGATTATACCCTTGTAGCCAAGCGACGTAGCCAAAGAATCATAATCCAAGAACGCTCCAAGGAAATTCCCAATGAACGGGCTACTCTCTCCGAAACAAACCCGTGTGGGACATTATGGACCAAAACCCAGAAATTAAGATGTGATAACGGAACCTGATGAGGGTCTTCTCCCACTGCCAGGCGATGTAATATTAGAACATGGCTATTAAAATTCCAGGGGCCACCACTCTCGATCCTATCAGCGTCCACCCCAAGAAACAGGCAGAAAAGATATCTACCACTACCCAGATCGGAGATGGAGATTCCCCCAACCGGGTGCCACACATTGGCTAAAGTAGATCTCATAGAAATGAAATGGATAACACTAGATGTTAAAAAAGAGCCCACGAAGCAGAACTCATATGAGATAGCCAAATCTGAATCTGAAGCCTCTATTTCCAAACTCTCATCCTCCACCGATCGGATTGCCAGACGCTCCATATCACCGACCACCGAAGCCATACCACCATCGAAGACCGAAGAAACAGCGAGAAACCAAGCAATAGATTAAGACAAAACAGACGACAGAAAAGCGTGCTACCAAGAGCAGATGGTATATATAATTGTTTTCATCTCAAAGTTATCTTGGAAGGAAAAAAAATAATTTGGAGATTTACATTTGATTAATTGGCCGTCGATGGGTGCAATCTTAAAAACTTTCTGTCTTTCTTTTTTACTAACTCCGAACAGTAATGGTAAAAAACTGAATCCGGCGAGTTTCGACCCGATTTGGTAGTGTTAGACTTTAAAAAAACGAATTTCGAGTTGATTTAAGTCAAGTTTTTAAATATATTACCTTGTTTAACATGTAAACTATTTAAAAAATATTTTTTAATCTTTTATTTTTATTTTTGACTTCCTTAACTTTTAATTACTGATTTTGCCATGATCGTAATATATATACATCTCATTATTGGCGTGTTGTTGTAGGATGCTAGGAAATAATTTTAAGTACAAAAAATTTAATCAATACTTCCCTTATTAATAAAAATTTAATTTTAAATGGGTAAACTATAAAAATAGTTATAAATTTTTTGGACGTTTTTATTTTGATCACTGAATTTTTAGGGCTCTTTTAGTATGGTCTCTCTCTCCCGTTAGAAGCTGATGAGTGGCACGCTACTTTTCTTTTTTCTTGAATAAAATAATGAATAAACTACACCATTCATCATCCAACTTTCTTCTAACTCCTATATTTTACCACTAGAGTTTCAAAATTTTCAAATTAATAACTCAACTTACGAATTGTTCCTATTTTGATTAATTGCTTAAAACTATGAATCAAAACTGAATCAAAATAATTTATTTAAGAAAATTTACAGCGTACTCAGATTCGATTAATCTTTAAACATTATTTTGATTAATTAGTAAATATAATTAAAAAAAAGAAGGCGTCTAGATTGATCCTTGATCCAGAATGTGATATTCCCAAAACAAGCTAACAAAGATTAAAAAGTAGAAGGAAATGTGAAGAATGAGGGCCACATGAAAGCTTTAAATATCTTTTTCTTTTTCAAGTCCGAATATATTGTTGATGTTTCTTTCTTTGGCTCTATGCTACTGACTATGTCTTTCGGTCGTATCACAACGGAATTTGATATTTTTCTTATATATAATTCAATTCCATTGAATCTTATTTCACTTGATATTTTATAATAGACTGTAAATTTAAATATAAATTATTTTTTATTTAATAATTTGAAAACCACAACTCATGAATAAAATAATACCTTCGATAAATAAAATTAGTTAAAACAATTATATTTATTATTCCACCGTGAGATAATAAAATTTACGAGTATGGTTTGTTTTTAGACCGAACACGGATTCGATGATTATAATTAAAACATGTAGATTTAAAGTTTAAGTCATAATTTTTTTCTGAATTGTTTTAAAATGATTATAGAGTAACATTTGTTCATATTTTTTTTTGAAAGAATGTTCATATTTTTTTTTAACTCTTTGATAAGTCACACATACCTTGTACACAAAATTGCTTAAATAAAAATCTTCTAAAATGACTTTCTATAATCATATGCAATATATATATATATATATTCATCCGTGATATACAATATAGATAAAGTTATGAAACTTGACTCAAACTTGAAAATTGATCCACTAATTAATTTTTTTTACTTACTTGAATTATTCGAATTCTCATTTATAATTCAAATTTTATTTATTTTTTTTCAAATTAAATCAAGTTTATAAAATTAAGATTTGAATTAAATCTAATCAAATTATTTGTATCGAGTGAAATAAAAAAAATGTATTCTTCTAGTCGAGTCTCTAATAGAGTAGACTGAGTAGTTGTCTTCTATCCTTATCTTTTACACATCATCGACATGCTTTTTTTTCTTTTGTTTTGTAATACTTCAATCCTTTATCAAGTGGTATGATATTTATTTATCGAAATAAACTAATATTCATTCTCTGAATTTCATGAATTTACATTATTTATTATTTTATTAATGAAAATTTTTTCTTCAGATTTTTTATAATAATTGTAGTCTACACAGTGGTGTCATAAAATGATTGGCAATGAATCTTACCCGAATATTGTATCTATTAATCAGTGCAACTGCAATACTGCATGCACCCAAATTATATATTTGCTACATAGCAAAATAAAGTTTATAATTTTTACATAAAGGTAACTGGCTAGTTCAATTGAAATGCTCTTACTTGGGAATGGGATCTTTCGTTTGCGTGTTTATGGGGTTCTCTCTCTTTTCTTTAACTCAATTATTGTATTTTTTTAACCTTTTTCTTTTTTCACTTATGTTAATAATATATTTTAGGGTAAATTTAATCCAGTACTACCATACTACATGCGTTCATTTGTTATTATAATCGAATTTTTAATTGATCTAAATTTAGTTTCAGACTTTAATTTTTGATTTATTTATGCCACGTTGTCGTTAACTTCTTAACGGGTTGATGACATAATAAACGATTGCTGACATGAAGATTAAACTAGAATGACTTTGCCTTGGTTTGATTGTTTTAATGCCCCATATAGCCTAAAACGATGTCATTTTGATGGTTATGTTTTTGTTTAGTAACACAAATAATATATATATATATATATATATTTTTTTTTTTTTTGAATATGCTGGTGCGATGCAAGGGTAACATCTGTTCAACTTTCTAAGTCTTTTCAAAGACGGCACACACAACATGGCATTACTGGTGCTCGAACCCGGGTTCCAAAGGATGATAAACATCTACCTTTGCCACCAGGGCACAAGGGAATGAGCAATAATATATATATATATATATTAAATCATAGTTAGGATTAATTTAATTTATTCTATGGTATAATTTAAGGAAAATACTTTGATGCACAAGCTTGTGTAAACTTTAGTTTACACAAGCCCTTTAATTTTAGGGTTTAGAGTTTAGGATTTTAGGTTAGGGTTTAGGGGTTTAGTATGTAAGGTATATAATTTAAGGTTTATGGTTAGAATTTAGAGTTTAGGGTTTAGGGCTTAGGGTTTAGGTTTTAGGTTGCTAGGGTTTGTGATTTAGATTTTAAATTTTATAAAATGATTGTGTAAAAAAAATTTATACAGCTTGTGCATCAAAATAAAACCCATAATTTAATATATATATATATGAATTAAACTCGGTGTAGTTTATCCTACATTTCATATCATGCTACATGCCTCAATAACAAACAATTGATCTAAGAATAAGACATAAACATTAAATCTTCTAAATAAGTTAGGTGTTCAAATTATAATATTATAAATGAAACAAATTTAATTAAAAAAATTGTCACAATAAATCTCAACAGTAAAATCGAATTAATCAACCAATAAATTTAGTTATACATTCTATCAGACAAATTATTTCATGCATCCTAAAGAAAAAATCTATTTGACCCTCCAAAGAATATTGATAAACTATACTTTGAACTTAAAAAAATCAATAACAGCTCCATTGACACAAAACTTTTTTTTGTCTCCATCAATGTAAATAAATCTACATATTTATAATGAACTGTGATATTATTCAATTATCATTGTATAAATTAATATATTGATAATACATCAAATACATTTGTTCTCATCCGTTCATTTTTTCCCTTTTTAATGTTCATAATTTCACTCAACTAAAATGCTTAGTTTTAGCTTTGTTATGTTCATTATTCTCCTACGACATCAACTCAAAACCAAGTTAGGCAGCGGCAGGGTGAAGGGGTTGACAGGCTTGGTCCCTTAAAATAGTAAACTTTTTTCTTTAATTCTTCTAAAATATTAAATTATAATTTAATACAATAGAAAAATACGTTTTAACCATTCAAAAAAAATATAATTCAATTTTAGTCCCTAGACGAAATTTCTTTCATTCCCCGTGAAGTTAGGCCAATGAGAGTGAATAGTAAGGAATTGACAAATGGCTCTAAAACACGTGTTTACCGGTTCGAATAATGTTTAAGCTCATAGATCAAAAAGTGACTTAAATCACACTTTGGTAGGCGTTGTAGTCATATGTTTCATGCACATATGATCATAGAGTGCGAGACAAAAACTTCAATAGCTTGGTTTATAATTAAACCAAATCTTATTATATCCATCATCCATATAGAAAATAGGAAGTGTGAATTCAAAGAATAATAAATTTAATGTCAGATACATATTATATTATACTCGAATAAAATAATAAAACAAGTTGAAGGTCTAATTATAAATTGTATTCTTATATTTGACAAAAAGTTATAAATTAATTTCTATTAGAATTCTATCCTTCTACTTTATAAAAACTAAAAATTTAGTCCAACTAGATAAACATCAAAACTTTGATACGAAAACTAACAATTCAATAATTTATATGTAAAGAATGAACAAAAACCATCATCTCAATAATTTATATGCAATAGATTAAAAAAAATCAAACATTGAACTTTACATGTTTATAAAAATTGAACTTTTTTTCTTCATAAAACACAAGAATCAAATTTTGACAAACTATAGTTGAAGGACTGTTTTATAGTTATCATAAAGTATAGGGATGGGTTTTAAAATTAAACCGAAATAGGAAGATGACTATGAAATTTATTTATTGCTAATGATTAAACTAGATAATTAAACAAATTTGTCAAAAAGAAAAAAAACTAGATAATTAAACAACGGTGGAGCACCATTTTTTCCTTATATATATATATATATATATATAACTCAGTATTCAAAAAGATCTGAGAGAAATATCAAAAAAAGAAAGGGTAAATCTCGTAATTCTGTGAAAACCAAGGGACAATTAGCCACCAAGGATCTAAATATCATAAGTCGACGACAGTGGACGAACATTTCACGGACCCCACGCGTTGGGTCATATGGCTGCCCTTTTCCCAATATCGCACGTGACGTGACGACACCCCCCCGAGGTTCGCTACGGTTTTTCTTACAAGCAAAACCGACACGTGCCAATCGATGATGATAAATTGCCGTTCACAACTAACGGAGGTCTGGTCTTATTTCCATAATTTTCAATTCACAACATTCACTCACTCAAAAGCTTAAGCGCTAATCAATTCAAATTTCTCCACAAACACAAAAAATTCTCAATAAAAAATAATAATAATTTATATTATTGTTACTATTAGTATTCGAATTCTGAATCATAGATTCATTCTATTTTTTCATCCAGATTTCCAGAACTTCACTTGCATTTCTCAAGGTATACTTTGCATTTTATTTTTCCTTTTTTGCAAAATTATGAAAGAATTATTATGTTTAATGGTGAATTCTTTTCTTTGATTTGCTATGTTGCTCGTCGTGTATGTGGAATTGGAATTAGTACCGTTTGATTGTTTGTTTTTCATTTTAGTAATTGCTTTTTATTGGATTTTTTTGTAATAGTTGAAATTCTGCAGGGATAAGAAGTCTTAACAAGGAAGATGAGTAATAGCGTTGGCCAGAATTTGATACGGCAGCATATCCTTCGTCCCACGGTTCTAGAGCATCAAAGCAAGCTCAAAGGTTCTTCTGGCATTCCTACAAATTCCTTGAGCGCCACTGCTTCGCTAAATCAATCGCTAGCTCAGCCACGCAAATTTAAGTTATCTACGAAGTTTTATGGTAACGGTTTGAGTAAGAGGAAACAGAAATTAGCCATGGCGATTCCACGGGCTGTGACGTTCATTCCTCAAGCCGTGTTAGCCGCTGATCCGGCTTCTGAGGTAAATATCTTTTCTAGGCTTGCTGCTTTGCTTATGCTTTAATTTTTTTGTTAGAAATCTGCGACGATATTATTGCGACTCATACTCGAGCATTAAAGGATACAAATCAGCTGTAATATATCTTAGTAGCTAGCTATTTTGGGTTTGAATTGCATAAAACATGTATATTAGTATATTACAATCCACAGGAAAGAAGTTTATTGAATACATATTATCTTTTCATGTTATATCCTTTTCTAAAATAGTATTTGTTCTTTTCTTGAGTGGGGATGCATAATTTCTTTTTCGTTTGTTTGTTTGTTTGAAGCAAAATCGATCATATCTGAATTGATTTCCCTTTTTCTGATTTTTGCATGGGACTGAGTTTTGTTTAATTTTTTTTGATGAATTCTTACTTTGATGCAGAATCTTGGAAAATTCAACATTGATGGGAATATTGAATTGCAGGTAGTTATAGCTTTGTGCTATGTGATTTTAGCTAAGCCATATGCTTCTTATAAGTCACTGGTTTAATTGACTTTAACTTGGAACTTGCAGCTCCTTTGTATCTTATTCTGGCTAAAAATCACTATTTTTGCTCGACCAGGTTGATGCTAGTGCTCATACTTCAGGGTCTACCACACAAGTAAATTTCAGGATCATGTATACTAGTGACTCTTTGATCTTGCACTGGGGTGGGATACGTGGTAGGAATGAGTAAGTTCACTTCTATTTGTTGATGGTTTATGCTAATGTTACTTGATTTTGATTTTCAAGTGCTGATATTAAGTTTCACTATATTACTGTTTGAGATAGCCCTGTTCTATTTTTTTTTTATCTTTCGACAGAAAGTGGGTACTTCCTTCACGTCAACCAGAAGGGACCAAAAACTACAAGAATAGAGCCCTAAGAACTCCATTTGTGAAGGTTAGTGCTAAAAAGTGACACAAAAATTCAGTTTGGATTAATCCTAACAGATATTTTAGTTGTTTAATGTTTCTACATATTGCTCATGCAGTCTGGCTCCGGTTCATATTTAAAGTTAGAAATTGTTGATCCTGAAATACAAGCTATAGAGTTTCTCATATTTGATGAAGCCCGAAATAGATGGTAAGGATCTGTTGGCTTTATTTTTACTAAATTCATATCATTAAGAAGGGTTACATAAAATGAATATGCTGGTTTTCTCTGCCCATATTGCTATTTTCAGGATGAAGAATAATGGTCAGAACTTTCATGTAAAGTTACCGCATAGGAAGACATTGGTCTCAAACATTTCAGTTCCTGAGGATCTTGTTCAGATTCAAGCATATTTAAGGTGGGAGCGAAAGGGTAAACAGATGTATAATCCTGAGCAAGAGAAGGCAAGTAATAAGTGTAGTAACATACAGTTTATTTGTTCATATTGTTAAGGCTAAATCCTCCGTTTCAATTTGTTCCTTTTCTGGTCCTTGTTTCATTTTTCCTGCACCTTTTGGCTAGAAGTGAATTGATTGATTTTTTATGTTCTCTTACATTTTTAAGTTTCCTGCTCCCTCATTAATTATCCCGTTGAAATAGGTCTCAGGCCTTTTTTTTTCTGCTTTATCTAGTCTGAGTGTTAACTGCCTTTTACTTAGGCCTAATGCTCATTTTGACCCCCTGAATCATACTCATGTTTCCACTTTGGTACCTAAACCTTTTTTGTTTCACTTTGGTAAACTATTATTTTCATCCCATTTACCCCAAAAAGAACCGGCATCCAATAGGAATGTGCCACATGTCACGTTCTTATTGGCAGCTTTCTTATTTTGGGGGTAAAATGGGACGAAAATGATAGTTTAGATACCTAAGTGAGACAAAAAAGTTTAGTTACCAAAATAAGAAAACTAGTATAATTCTGGGGCCAAAATGAGCAATAAGCTTTTTCACCGTGTAGTATATATGAGGAGCTCCACTGATGCACTTTTAACTGAATGTTCTTGTATAGTGGAGCAATTTATTATGCAAGCATGCCCCTGTATTGGTAACAAAATGTTTTGGCTGTTTTTATTTAAGAAATCAAGAAGTGTTCTGCTTTCTTGTTGCAACTTTCGTTTTAGACATTTCAATCAGTGGAGCAACCTAAGAGAAAAACAGGATTATCATCAATTAATGTTGATATGTAAATCGTGAATTATAGATTTCTTTTTCCTTTAAATCTCCTAAGAAATATGAAATCATTTTTGGATTTGGTACAATCTCTTTACTTATCTCAAAGAACATTCCTTTGTCATAGGAGGAATTTGAAGCAGCTCGTGCTGAGCTATTGGAGGAAATAGCCAGGGGTGCTTCTGTGGATGACATCCGGTCAAGAATGACAAAAAAAGGTGGACAAGAATCTAAGAAGACTGCTGCTGTTTATGAAACAAGTAATAAAATACCAGATGATCTTGTCCAAATACAAGCCTATATAAGATGGGAGAAAGCAGGGAAGCCAACTTATTCCCCAGAGCAAGAGCTTGTAATTTTACTTTCTCCTTCCGGACTTTAAGAGTCCTTTTTGTTTCAATTTCTTATTTATTAAAGAAAATTGGACTAGGTGATTGCTCATTTAATTTTAAAAGGTTAATGAGGCTCTCGCTCTTGCATGTACTAAATATTGACTGGAACAATGTTTCGTTGATTAGAGGGAATTTGAGGAAGCAAGGAAAGAGTTGCAATCCGAACTAGAGAAAGGTGCGTCTCTTGATGAAATTCGAAAGAAGATTACCAAAGGAGAGATCAAGACTAAAGTGTCAAAGCAACTGCAGAACAAAAGATATTTTAGTCCTGAACGTATTCAGCGCAAGCAGAGGGACTTGATGCAGCTTCTTAGCAAGCATGTAGCAAAATCTGTAGAAGAAACTCAAGAAAGTATCTCCGTTGAAACAAAACCATTGACAGCAGTTGGACGCTTCGCTAAAGAAAAGGAACTGCATGACAACCCTGTTATGAACAAGAAAATTTACAAACTTGGTGAGAAGGAGCTTTTGGTAAGATAACAAGTGTTCCTTTATTTCTGCCTTCTCTCTTTCACTTGCAAAATCTTTTAAATTTTGACTACTTCCAAATATTCCAGGTACTTGTAACCAAACCTTCTGGTAAGCTAAAGATTCTCCTAGCTACTGATTTTGAAGAACCTCTTACCCTTCACTGGGCTCTATCTGAAAAGGGCGGAGAGTGGCTGGTAAGATTTCTGTAACTACTACGGTTCATAGTAAGGCATTGGACTTTGGGATTGAATCACTATTTCTTTCATATAAATCTGAGACTAGTTTATGTAAACTTTTTTCAGCCCCCGCCGCCTTGTGTTCTCCCTCCTGGTTCAGTTTCTTTAGATAAAGCTGCAGAATCAAAATTTTCAACAAGCAATTCTACTGATCTGCCTAAACAGGTTCACTAAGTAGATTTCAATCTTATCATGTTTGCCCTGGGACTGAATTCTATAACAGACATAGATTGGATTTCCTGAGATTTAGATATAATAAGTTAGAAAGAAGATTGCCCCCATATTCATATCCTGAAATCTTATTTAGGTGCAATGCATTGAGATAGAGATTGAGGATGGTAATTTTAAAGGAATGCCATTTGTTCTCCTATCTGGTGGGAATTGGATAAAAGATAACGGCTCTGACTTCTATGTAGAATTCAGCCAGAGATTCATGCAAGTTCAAAAGGTTGTTTCTTGATCTTAACCGGAAAATTTTGGCTCCATCCACATGTTTTGCGTATGTTATCAGTTATTTTCAGTTTGAAGTGCTTTCCTGGATGATTAACTGGAGTTTTCTTGAAAAAAAAAATCAAGGATGCTGGTGATGGAAAAGGTACTGCAAAGGTTTTATTGGATAGAATAGCCGAGCTGGAGAGTGAGGCTCAAAAGTCTTTTATGCACCGGTCAGTGAACTTCTGGAACTTGGAGTTCATTTCCATAACCAACTATTTCTCATTTTTACCTCAACCCCACCCCCCCCATTTTATGATATTGTAGTTAGCTATTAGGAATTTAGTTATCTTTGTAGCGTTTCAGTACAAAGATAATTTGCATTTTAGCATCTGGAAGTCTACAAGGAAGATCGTTATGAGAACATTGCATTTGGAGTTGTTTCTCCTCTGCTAGAAAATGCAGATAATCTGTCCATATTATGGGTATATCATTTATTGTTATGTGCTCTTTAAATTTTGCTCTCTCTTTCTCTCTCAGGCAAGCTGCTGTTGTGTGTGTCTTTTAGCTCTTTAATAGTTCCATGCTTGACAGTTGACTGGAGGTTGAAATTTCACTGAGCAGTTTAAGTTTTAAGCTCTTTGAATTTCTCTTAATGCACTCATATTTTACTTGAAATGAGACCTTACTAGTTTTATGTTCAGTTTCCATTGTTCTTCAAAGAGTAAGTCTTGCTGTTTCCCTTTTCAGGTTTAATATTGCGTCAGACTTAATGGATCAAGCCAAAAATATGGGTGAAATGGGCCTTGCTGGGATCTTAGTATGGATGAGGTTTATGGCTACAAGGCAGCTCATATGGAACAAAAACTACAACGTGAAACCACGGTACAATTCAGAACTTCAGATTAATGACAAATTTTATGCCGTGCCTTGCAATCATATGAATTCAAATATAATTAATTTTATTTTGTGCAGTGAGATAAGTAAGGCACAGGATAGACTGACTGACTTGCTCCAGAGTGTGTACAACACTCGTCCACAGCATCGGGAGCTTTTACGCATGATTATGTCTACTGTTGGTCGTGGAGGTGAAGGGGATGTTGGACAAAGAATTAGGGATGAGATCTTGGTCATCCAGGTCAATCTCGAAGAATATATTTCTATCTTTTCCACTTTTCTCGTTTTATATTTACTTAACTGTTATCAATCTATTTCAGAGAAATAATGAGTGCAAGGGAGGAATGATGGAGGAATGGCACCAGAAGTTACACAATAATACCAGTCCAGATGATGTTGTAATCTGTCAGGTATCAGATTCGTGAATTTAGTGAAAATTCTTTGTAGTTTCCATCAGCTAATAGAACACGTGCTTGCAGGCGTTAATGGATTATATTAAAAGTGACCTTGACATCAGTGTCTATTGGAAGACCCTAAATGAGAATGGAATAACAAAGGAGCGCCTCTTAAGTTATGACCGTGCTATCCATTCTGAGCCAAGTTTTCGAAGAGATCAGAAGGATGGCCTTTTGCGTGATCTTGGACATTATATGAGAACCTTGAAGGTCTGTTGGTTAAACCTTTATGCTTGTTTCCATTATAGTGCTCCTTCCGTCGTCAGCACCTTAATGTGTTAACATGATTTTCTAATAGGCATCCATTCACACACTGCTTCTAAAGACTATCATTCTGTTCCTTAGCTGTATTTTTATTTCATCATCATAGAGATTGCTTTTTTAAGGCATCCATTCTCTCCGTTATGCTGAATAAATTTCTTCAATCTATTTCCCTTGGTTTATATGATGTTGCATTTCATTAATAATTTCTATCTAATTATGATTTATGCATAGGCGGTTCATTCTGGTGCAGATCTTGAGTCTGCTATTGCAAATTGCATGGGGTACAGATCGGAGGTAATATTAGAAATAAGGTGAAATTTTCCTGAAAAATTATTATTGTCAGCATTTGACAGGAGCTTTCTCTGTGTTCAGGGTCAAGGTTTCATGGTTGGGGTGCAAATAAATCCTATACCTGGCTTGCCATCAGGATTTCCAGTAAGTTTAACTTTATCTTCAGTTTTTTTTCAAGTGTTCTCTCTCTCTATCTTCCCTGAAAATGTTGATCAAATACTCAAGATACACTCATAACAGGAATTGCTTCGATTTGTTCTTGAACACGTTGAAGACAGAAATGTGGAAGCCTTGCTCGAGGTATGAACATTTGATTGGAAATCTACAATAACTATGCCCATTTATTTTCTCTGACATACCGTTTCTCAACCCCTCCTTCAACAGGGCTTGCTTGAGGCTCGTCAAGAGCTTAGACCATTGTTATTCAAGTCTAGTGATCGTCTAAAAGATCTATTGTTTTTAGACATAGCCCTTGACTCCACTGTTAGGACAGCTATTGAAAGAGGTTACGAGGAGCTAAATAATGCTAGACCTGAGGTAAATCTTGCACCTTCACCATGTCCTATGTATCTTACGCTCAGAATTTCTGTGCAATGCTGTTCACTGATTTTGCATATCTATGACATGGCATGGTTGATGATCTTTGTTCTATCTACGATGTATATTCCTGATTAGGCTTTTTGTGCATTGTGCAGAAAATCATGTATTTCATCAGTCTTGTTCTAGAAAACCTTGCACTTTCATCAGATGACAATGAGGATCTGGTCTATTGTTTGAAGGTAAATTACTGTCATACAAAGCTATGGTTGTGTTCTTATTTCTTAAGGGCATCAATAGATTCTAAAGTTGTAAACCTTTTGGGGGCAGATTTGATTGTTGACAAACTCTTATCTGTGCCAAAGATTCTGTCAAAATGTATGTCAAATTGTGGTACAAGATGATAGGGAACTTGACACTGACCTTTGAAGTTAGACTTCAAGGTGAATCTTTGTTAAATGTCTATGTAACTGGATAACAACTCTTTTATCTAGTGTTAAGTAGCTTTGTAGAGTTCAATAGTTACAATAGTCACTTTTTGCGAGTACAGAAGATTCAGAAAAGAGCATGGTGAAACAGTGTTGAAGAAAATGAAAGCTTTCTGAGAATGTTAAACACCGTATTTTGGTTGAAATTCTTTCATGCAGTTTTTTTTCTGAGGAATTTGACAGCCCGTTGCATGAAGTTGCAGAACAACCTTAGAAACTTGAAAAATCCACTCAATTTTTAATACAGTGCCAGATAGATGTTGTTGAATTTACTTAGCCAAGGTTCCTTCTTCCAGTCACTAATGGTTAGACACAGCATAGAGGAATTAATTACTAGCATATTGATGTGCATGGATTGTCTTTCTTATGTACGTTGCAGAAACAGAGAGTTCAAGAATTCCATGAAAAATGTTTTGATTATGGCATGTAATCATAGATATGTCTCTTTGTTTGTAAATCATGGATAATGACTTCTACTTCATTACTTATGCAGGGATGGCATCATTCCATAAACATGTGCAAGAGTCAAAGTGCTCACTGGGCATTGTATGCAAAATCAGTACTAGACAGAACTCGCCTTGCACTGGCTAGCAAGGCTGAGTTGTACCAGCGTATTCTGCAACCATCAGCAGACTATCTTGGATCGTTGCTTGGAGTAGATCAGTGGGCTGTATGTTATTACTCCTTTCAAATCTCAAACTTGGTCACTGTAAATTTTATGCGGATACTTGATGTTGGTCATATTATAAAATGGAGATATAAAGCACATTTGTTGAATTTTCTTCCAGATCAACATATTTACTGAAGAAATTATCCGTGCTGGCTCAGCTGCAACTTTATCCACGCTAGTTAACAGACTTGACCCTGTTCTTCGGGAGACTGCTCATCTTGGCAGGTTGGTATATTATCATTTGTCTGCGGACTCATTACTATAAAATGTTGGCAGTGAATAAATTTTTATGCAACAATACCTAGGCTTAACTATTTTAGGAGATTTAATCATAGGATTAAAGAAATATGAGCCTGTCATTTATTGGAAACTAATGCAACTTTTGATGTCCTGCAACAGTTGGCAGGTTATCAGTCCAGTTGAGGTTGTTGGATATGTTGACGTTGTGGACGAGCTGCTTTCTGTACAGAATAAATCTTATGACCGACCTACTATTTTAGTGGCAAAAAGTGTAAAAGGAGAGGAAGAAATTCCGGATGGTGTGGTCTCTGTGTTGACACCAGACATGCCTGATGTTTTGTCGCATGTTTCTGTCCGAGCAAGAAATTGCAAGGTGATTTCCTGGTTCTTTGAGATTTCTCTGTAGCTGATCATTGGTTGTGTTTTAAGATGGGCATAATTCCAACTGCAGGTTTGCTTTGCTACATGCTTTGATCCTAATATTCTGGCTGACCTCCAAGCAAAGAAAGGGAAACTGTTGCGCCTAAAACCTTCTTCTGCAGACGTAGTTTATAGGTAGTTCAATCTGTACCTTAAATTCTGAACATGTCTAAAACATCATGTAACTAACCATGAGATGAAGTTAAGCAAACCCCTTGTTTTTATATAAGCAAAGATAATTTTAATCTTGCTCTCTTTTTATACATTCATTCAGTGAGGTCAAGGAAGGTGAGCTTGCTGATTCAAGTTCAAGCAACTTGAAGGGAGACGTTCCATCTTCTATCACTTTGGTCAGAAAGCAGTTTGGTGGTAAATATGCCATATCAGCAGAGGAGTTTACACCTGAGATGGTTAGGCTTGCAAAATATTATTCACTTTATCTCCAAAACTTTATTTGTTCTTTCTTAGCCTACTTAGTTACAATGAGATCGAGTATTGAACCTTCTAAACCTCTCCGCATATGTCTAATTTATGCATGGGGACATGTTTTCTCTCCTAGGTTGGCGCTAAATCACGCAATATCTCATATCTAAAAGGAAAAGTGCCATCTTGGGTTGGGATTCCCACGTCAGTTGCCCTTCCATTTGGAGTATTTGAGAAGGTTCTTGCAGATAAACTAAACAAGGTTATAATAATTCTGAACTTCAACAATATCTCCCTGCTTTTCTAGCGCATGCATTGATGCAAATTGTTTACAGTGACTTCATTTGTGGGTGTTATAATTCCATTTTGAAAGTAGTTTTTTAAGAAGTCATTTAGCATTTTTTTAACAAGAGTAAACAGTTTTGCAACCATTTAATAAATCCAATTCCAATTAAAAAAAATCCAATTATAACTGTAAAATATATATTCAATAATGCTATGCATTAATACAATTTAAAATTATATATTCTCTAATGATTTCCATTAATGGGATTATAAATTAGGTTCCGTAATGTTATTTTGTTTTGTTTTTAATAATTTATTAAATACTAACTGTTCATCCTAATTACATTATTTAGTATATATTTAGTTATAATATTATTTTAATAATATTAAATTCTCAGGGAGTGGATGAGAAGTTGCAAATTTTGAAGAAAAAGTTAGAAGGAGACACTGGTGCACTTGAGGAGATTCGTAAGACGGTTCTACAGCTTAGGGCGCCACCCCAACTGGTATGTATTTTACTGGTTGAGCTTCATATGTTCTTTTCTATTATGCTTTCAATCCCTACTTGATAGAATCATTAGAAGCAGTGATAATAGCTTGAAATAAAAAATGATAGTTGTTCACTGGATCAGAAGTTTTCATATGTCCAAATCCTCTGATCAAGAAAATTTTCCTTTGCATTCTTCCACTATTACCTATATCTCCATTTGAATATTAAGTTTCTCAAGAATTTTTCGCCACCCTAACTTCATCATATGTAAGAAAATGACCGTGTGCCTGAATCCGATATTTCTTTGAGAGGCAACCGATCAGTTTTATTTCAATTTCTTATTACTTCAGGTGCAAGAGCTGGAGACCAAGATGCAAAGTTCTGGAATGCCTTGGCCTGGAGATGAAGGCGAACAGAGGTGGGAGCAAGCATGGACTGCTATAAAGAAGGTATGCCATTTTTCTGCCAACGAAGAACTTATCCCTCTAAATTTTGATTTCTACAACATGCAATTGTAGGATCAGGACTAGCAATATCATTTCCTTTACATTTTACTTGCATTCAAACTGGAGAAAGATAACTTTTTTTCCTGCATTCCATTTTTCTTAATTTCCATTTTTCTTAATTTACTTTTTAATTTGTTTCATGCATTCAATCTAGGTATGGGCTTCGAAATGGAATGAGAGAGCATATTTCAGCACGAGGAAAGTCAAACTAGATCACGACTACCTCTGTATGGCTGTCCTGGTTCAGGAAATAATTAATGCTGATTATGCATTTGTTATCCATACTACTAATCCGTCTTCAGGGGACTCGTCAGAGATCTATACCGAGGTATGTATCTCCATTTATCATCTTTTGTCGTGGTCTCCTGTTATTTATTTGTTACAGCTTGAGGAAGAAAAAGGAATCATTTGCTCTCCGTTTGGCAATAGGTGGTGAAGGGACTCGGAGAAACTCTTGTTGGAGCTTACCCAGGTCGTGCTTTGAGTTTTGTTTGCAAGAAAAACAATCTAAACTCTCCTCAGGTAAACAATGCTTGTGTCAAATACCGGATAGCAAAGTGTGATGATTACGAAGTTGCTATTCTTTATGCTATTGACAAAGTAATGCAGAATACGATAACCATCAGTACAATGCTCTGTAATCATATTATTGACATAAAGTTAGATTTAGTTGCAAAGCAACTATTGTCTCCACTAATAATTTCCATGATATTTCAGATCTTGGGGTATCCAAGCAAACCAATAGGTCTCTTCATAAGGCGTTCCATTATCTTCCGATCTGATTCAAATGGTGAAGATCTAGAAGGATATGCGGGTGCCGGCCTTTATGATAGGTAATCTCCTCCAAACTCTTGAGCAGAAAGACTGCAGCGTTACATATAATTTGATGTGTTTGGATTTTTGTTTCGGGGTTGTCCTGCAACCGAAGCAAATTTCTCTAGAAACTCTCTCATGATTTTGTGCTAATAATAGTATCGTTTTTGTGCAGTGTGCCCATGGATGAAGAAGAGAAAGTGGTGCTCGATTACTCATCCGACCCATTGGTGAACGATGGCAAGTTTCAGCAAGAAATCCTTTCCAGCATTGCTCGTGCAGGACATGCTATCGAGGAGCTCTACGGATCTCCACAAGACATTGAAGGTGTCATCAGGGAGGGGAAGGTGTATGTTGTCCAGACAAGACCTCAGATGTGATCTTCCCGCTGTTTCTTTATATATTCTTTCGGCAGTGTTTTTGCGTATGCCCGGGTTGTAAAATGAGCAAAAGGAGAAACAAAATTAACAAAAGAACGCTGAAGAAGAGGCTGGAAATGAATAAAAATACAAAATGCAGAACGATAGAATAAAGATAGTTGAATTGTAGAACACAAAGCTCGTCTTTACGTATGCGTATACTCATATGTATGTATTATATACTGATAATGCTATCCAGGGAGTATAGTTAAATCATCGAACTAAAAGCTCGTCTTTATGTACGTATGTACGTACATATGCATGTGTTCGATCATATATAGGACTAAAAGCTCGTCTTTATGTATGCATGTGTTATATAATGTGTAATCACTAATTTTGTTCGGGCTTTAAACCCACTTTAATTAATGTTGGGCTTAATAACGTTGACTTTATTTTATTGTTATTATTCTAGAACCAAAAAATTATTATTTACTAGTATTATTTAGATTAAGTATTTATGTATCTATATTTTGTTATTTGATTAAAAAGAAAACAAAAACAGTATTAGTATAGTATACTAGTATTATTATTATTATGTTATTATTAGGTTACAATACCCATAGACATTATATCTTATATTATTTTTATTGTCATTTACATTAAACATTAGGATTCACGTATTATTATTATTATTATTATTATTATTATTATTATTATTATTATTATTATTATTATTATTATTATTATTATAAAAACAAATATGAAAACTTCAAAAAAAAAATCAGAAGCCCAATTTAAATAAATTATCAGCGCATTAACATTTAATAATTAAAGCCCAGAGTCTACTTACATAAAACTCAAATAATACATATTATACATGGCTCGATTTGGGCCCAACTTAACCAAAACCCTAATCCTTTCTTTTGTTTGTGCGCAACCACATCTGGATCGTCAGATCAAGGGCAGCTCATTGAACGATCCAGATGATCCCCGATGGAGGAAGTCCTAAATCCCATCCTTGTGCCTTAGCACCGCAGGATCTCAACCGTCAGATCAGGAATACATCGAACGATTGAGATCGAATCCGACGCGCGTACGGACCACGCCTGGCTCTCCAACTTCGGCACGCGCGATCCTTCAACTTTCCACGCGCGCGAGTTCGAGTCTCTTCAGCTCTCCAGACCATCTAGATCTTCACCACACCGATCGAAGGGATCACCGGCAGCCACATCAGGGGCTTGATCCCCAAACCGAGCCCTTCCAACGTCCTCTGGTCCCTCCTCCTCAGGGCCTCACATGCAAAGAAACAAAAGATAATGTCATAAATCCTAACAAACATATACCAGAATTTCATAGATGAATAATGTAACTCCCTCGTCCCGGTTCAGACGCTTGACCGATCCAAGTGGGCCACACGGGAAAAATCGAAACGAAACCCGTTAAGGTTCCCCCTCGGTTAGCAACCCTAGAAAATTTCTTTTATTTATCTTGTCTAAATGCATTACCATGTCCTATGTGAATCACAACAACAAAAACACAAACAATACAAAAACGACCATTCAAGACATTACATCAAACATCCCATTTTCTGTGTTTAAGAATGCTGTATCGATACACCTGTCAAGGGTATCGATACGTTTGGACCAAAGTCAACGTTCAACAGTCAACAGAGGAAGACCGTATCAATACAGCCCTTGGGCGTATCGATACGCCCTTCCCGGTCAACATCTCGTGGTCAACGAGATGCACCCGTATCGATACGCTAGGACACCGTACCGATACGCCATTCACTCACCAAATTCTCAGAATTCCAGTGAGCAAAGAGCGTATCGATACACCACCGAGTATCGATACCCCTTGCCGATTCTGTGTCCCAAAGTGTAGGACCGTATCGATACGGCCCTTAGGCGTACCGATACGCCCTGCACTGTAAGACACAAAATTGCAGCAAAACGATTCGAAAACTAACTCTAAATGCATTTCGAGACTTTCCTAATCACACTCAACCATACATACAACACTTATCAACCAAATCTATTCATACGAGGCACTCAACATGGACATACATCATTCAATCAAGGAAACCATGGATCCATTCAAAAGAAGGCAACAAGCACTTAGGTTTCATGCTTCAACATTTAAACACATAGACAACCTCAAAAGGCACATGGCCAACATATAAGGTAAGCAATTACGACATGGTTTTACAATCTAACATGACATCAACAAGCCACACAAAAGCAACATGATTAAGGAGTCTAAACATGCTCCTAAACAACCGTTAATAACACAATCCCATTGCTTAACTATTACATGTCCAAAACGTTAAAACTCATACTTGATAGACTCAAAGCCAACAACCACACTTGGAGGCCCTCCTCTTGCGCTAGCAACCCACGAACTAAGGATCTGCATTGTCGAACAAAGAGAGCGTAAGCAATAAAGCTTAGTGAGGGTAAGCTCATTAAAACAAACCTCGACAATGCAGGGTCCAAGGACGATCTCAACCAAGGCAAATGCATGTTCTTACCTTCGATCCTCAAGAGCTAAAATGTCAATGATGCATGAACAAATATCCATTAATATGTCATGCTTAACAAGCTCATTTCCACAACATATCTAAACACATATAATCATCCAAATACGAAACAAATTCCACATCACATTGATGCACATATCAATTTATATTGGCACCTAGCTATGACTCGAATACGCGGATAAACACGTTGGAACTCACATCCAACAACCACTTTACCTCACGGTGGGATTACACTCATCACCGGTCTCGCGGAGAGGATTCCACTCATCCTCACGCCCCATCGATGGGATTACACTCATCACCGACTATCACAATATAAAGAAGAATTTCCGGGCGAACCCGTACTCCATCTTGATGACTATCATCATCAAGACCACGCGCGTATTTGACTCTCGTGTGCACACTAACATCCTAATGATCGATCATTTGTATCCAAGCATACTAGTGCCAACATTTACTCAATCCATGATATCAATTAAAACCAATTCCGTGCTTAGCACGTACTCACCATGATCACAATCATGAACAATCCACAAGAAAATCACCATGCATCACAACCATGCCTCATCACACATGTATAACACATTATACATAAATCATCACATCATAAACATCACGAGGCATAAACATCAATTAAAAGTTCAACCAATGTCTCTAGTTTAAGCTTAGGATTAGGCTACCACCCTAATATTAACTCTAGGTGGGTCTATCAAGCCCGACCTAGTCCACATGCTCGAACCAAACACTTTGAAAACATTAATCACTCACCTTCACTTCCAAGCTCAATTACCAAGCAAGCAATCACCTTCAGGCTTCTGGATTCACTACCGAGGCTTCACCAACACAAGCTCTTGCCTCTAAACAACCTCAACACAATCCAAACAACTTCAAATCAGCCCAAGCATCAAAGTAGCTAACCCGGAATACAATTCAAACATCAAACACAACATTTCAAGCCATGAACAACCCCCAAAATTACCAAACTCGTGCAGCCCATAAACCTCAATCAAAACTCATGTTTCCAACACTTTTAATACCCCAAATGATTCCAAAACAACCCCAACCATAGCACTAACCTCAGCCCACAAATTACAACCTAAAACAACCCAAAAAACCACTCTAAAACCCTCCAAAAACCCATTGGAAACCCAAATTTGGGAATGAGTTTAAAACCGTGTAAAATTTATATATGTTGATCCCATTTGACTCATAGACTTCATATCTAACATCATTAAATCGAAATTTTAAGTTAAACACCATAAAGCTACCATTTTTAATCAAATCCATAAAAAACTCAATTTCCAAAACCTTGATGAAAATGAAAACTACTTGTACTTTTGAAGAGAGGAAGTTGAGGACAAGTCGAAAATGAAATTACCTTTCAAAACCGAGTTGAAATGAGGAAGCAATGGAATAGTGGAAAGGGGATGAGAGCTCTCTTTGACGTTGGGTTTGTTTTGAGAAGAAGGTGAATAGTGAAAAGATGATAAGATGGGATTTAAATTGAAAGTTAGGTTATTTACAAGATTACCATTAATGAATGGCTATTTCTCCTTTTCTTTAAAATCCATCCAAATTGAATTTCATTTCAATTTAATCCAACATAAAATGTTTGTTTTTGAAACCCGAGGCCCAAAAGATTATTTTAATTATAAAACCGAACCTGAAATAATATTAAAATATTATTTTCACCCGACCCCTAAACCTGGGTGTTACAAATAAAAACAAAGAATAGGTAGTCAATAGCATTTTTTTGTTCCAATTTCATGTAATTCAAAAGAAATTATAATTTCGAGCTATAAAAGCCGAATCAAACGATGCAAACCCCAAGTGAGAACATCGAGGGAATTTCCATAGATATCAATGTAAAAAGGCAACAACTTTCAAAGGTATCCTCTTTTTTTTCACGATTCAAAGCATAACATATAAAAAATTAGGGTTTTGTCAGTTTTACCTTTGTCGATTTGTCTTTCCCTCGTCGGTGATAAGTCGTTTGGTCTCTTCCGAGACCATGCATGGTGAATCGGTGGGAAGCAAATGTCGGAAGAGGCTTTTCGAAACGGGTTTAAGGTTACTGTTTTTTTAGAGTTTTCGGCTTTTCGAAAAGGGAGGAATTTTGTCTGATTTCTTTTTAAACCAGTTTTTATTTTGGGTTTACAAAGAAAAGATATCGCGAAAAAGTTTTTTAAGTTTTTGGCACCGATTAACGGTGACCGAAACGACGACGCGCGCCGAAACTCTCGGGATCATAGAGAATGGCGAGAGATTTTGTTTAAAGAAATGAAAAAGAGGATAATTTGATTTTTTTTAATGCAATTTATATTGATTATAAAACGGTAAAATGGTCTAATCCCATTTTAAAACCCTCCGCACCATTTTAACCACACCGGAGGCTATTCCACCTTTTCAAATACCCCCTTGGTCCCTACAGTTTTGAGCCGTGTTGCAATTTCGTCCATGTTTTAAATTTAATCAATTTTTGAGCGGTTTAATATCACTTTTAGCCCCTGAATTACAGATCGGGTTTTAATTTGGTCTTAATTTCAATGTTTTACCCAATTTCTCATGCATTTTAATTTCTGCCTCGTATTTACATTTTTTTAATTTCAGTCCCTGTTTTATTTACTTGATTTATATATGTTTGTATGATGTGGTTGCTTTGATGTATATATTATGTCATGTTTTATGTTACTTAGTATATGCTTCGTATATAATATATATACCTTTTTTATAAAGTACATAGTATAATTTTGGTATGTATTATGTGTTTCACATATTATATGATATATGATTTATAAATATACAATATATAGTTTTTACATAAAATAAGACATATATATATATGACCTATGGTTTTAATATAATATATAGTATGTATATATATAATATGAGGTTTTTATATGATATATAATTAATTATATATAGATGGTTTTCTTTATAATTTATAGTTTTTAAGGCAATATAAAATATAATGTGCGGTTTTAATGCGTGCATAGCTTAGTCTTTTGGTTGCTCGAATGTATATTGGTAACATGCATTTTTAATTGTCATCTATGTGACTTTTGATATTCTAATTTGCATGATAGTTAATCCTAATCGTAAAAATGAGATACTTATTAATTCGCGTATTCGGGTTGAAATATCATAGCTTATTGGATATTCCCGGAATATTCAGATTAATTTGCATCATCCAAAGGTATATTCGTAAGTAATTAAAATGAATAAGACCATGCCATTATACTTTATCTGCTTGCATCATGCATAAAGGTGACGTACGAGATCCGAACCCTAAACTAACACGGCAGTTAGACTTATATGATGTCGGTTTAGCCTATGGTTCGTTGTACCATCATCCTTTTTAATTAAATGCTCAATTAATTCTAAAGCCACGATTTGATAAAGCCCGTACCATTTAAGTCAAATTTTCACTTAAGAACATCTAATTAAATTCACTTTAAATCTTAAATAATTTTCATCGACTAAAGGCAACGAGTATTTTGGTACCAATTTCCGGGCGTGATGGAGGTGCTAATCATTCCCCACACGTAACCAACTCCCGAACCCTTTTTTAAAATCGAATCTCTGGTTTTGTGGTGTTCGACCTACCTTAGTAGCCGGTGACGACTTTAAGTTTTTACCGTTTTCCAAAATATGAATTTTTAAAAGAAAAACTCCATTTTAACGAATCTTTTTCAAAAAATGAGACTCCTTAAAAGTTTTTGTTTTTAGAAAAAACGTCATTACATAATGTGTTCGATCATAGAACTAAAAGCTCGTCTTTACGTTTGTGTTTGATTATTTTATATTTGAAAATTGTCTGTTTATTATTTATGATATATTTTCAATTTTTCGTGAACGTATTCAATTGTATGTTTATGGATATATTTGTAAACATGTTTGTTTAGACATTAAAAAATCATGTTAATGGATATTGTACAATCATGTACTTGAACTTTAAACAAACAAACATATATAAACACACACGTAATTTAAATAAACGAGCATAAATATGATTTTAGAATTTTTATAAACACAACAAACCTGAACAAATATTTGTTAGTTCAAGTAAGATACATTTACAATTCTAAATATTTCTTAACCTTAAAATTAATGTATCGGATCAAATTATTTCTTAATTTACTCTACAGTTCCGTCGAAATTTA
Organism: Hibiscus tridactylites; assembly: GCA_958450335.1. NCBI lineage: Eukaryota > Viridiplantae > Streptophyta > Magnoliopsida > Malvales > Malvaceae > Hibiscus > Hibiscus tridactylites. The sequence continues at coordinate 78,461,167 of OY288278.1, read as the reverse complement.
ACCCCTACATCTTTATAGGATCAAATAGAGGCGAGTTAATTTATTTTAAAACATGTCGATTTATATATGTTTTAAATTTAATAATAAAAAATAAGTTTATTAAAGCTAAATAAAAAATAAGTTTTAAGAAATTTATGTTGCATCCGATGTCAATGGACAAAAAAGAAAGGGATTAAGAAATTTGAAAGACATCAAGGCTTAGATGTGGGCTATTATCAATCTGCATGTGCAAGTAAAGTAAGTATTAGATGAAGCTGCTTGATGAGTGATGAGCATGCACCCATCATTATTATGAGTTGTCCCCATGACAAAGCAACGTCAATAAGGCCGCTGCCATTCAGATCATGCACTTGGTAATACCAACATCATCATACATACCATGATGATGCATTACCAAATTACAAATCAACATAATATATGATGCATGTGATGAAGCATCATGCATGCATGCTTCCTCACATCCACATAAATCTACAACGAAAGAAGAAAAAGGAAGGAAAAAACACAACCTATTAGGGACGTAAACGAACCAAACGTTTAACGAATTATTCGTGAATCGTTTGGCAGGAAGTTTGTTTATGTCCGTTTAAGAAATGAACGAACATTAAAAAAGGGCTCGTAACGTGTGTTCGAGTTTGAGTTTTGTAGATAAAAAATAATTTTAAAAAAATCTATTTTTTTATTTAAAGATTTGATTTGATTTGATTTAATCTCAATATAATCGTAATTCATGTAACTATTGAAAATCGTGAATATATAAAGAGATTAATTTGTCTAGACAAACAATTAACCATTTTGGACAACAATGGAAAGTGGATTGTATGTTTGGTAAACCCTTTCTAGGGTTTTATTCGATTTTCTAACTTGACCAAATCATTGTTCCACATAATAGATGTTCCATGCATGCTTTAAATCCCCTTGGTAACCATCATTTTTCAACTCTGTCAAGATCTCCTTATGTATCATAAAGTATAAGCTACGTTTAATTATTGAAAAATTCGAAACATAATTCAATTGTGTTTAAACCTAGATATTTAATCACATTCTTTATATTTTTAAATTATTTATAAATACATGTATATAATAAAATAGAGTAGAAAGGATATAATTGATGATATATATAGTAGTAAGCTTTAAACAATTAATACGCCACAGTTGCTCATGATTCTATTCTCTTCTTTTCATGTGGGAGTGTTGGTCTAAGTGGAATTCCCTTTACTGCAATTCCACTTTATTTTTTAGCTATTATTATAATTTATAAAGCTCGATTCTTTGATGCTATTCTTCTCACTCACCTACCATTTCTTTTTCTATTTTCTTCAAAAATAATTTTCTTGGATTTCTTCTTCTTTGTTCTTTTTTTTGGCTTTATGCTTTGATTTGATTGCGTCTGCTAAAATGATTTTAGGGTAAACTACACTGGTAGTCACCGAACTTTTAGGGCGCTTTCAATAAGGTCACCGAACTTTTAAAACTTTCATTATAGTCACCCAACTTTTAATTCGCTTTCAATAAGGTCACTGTCGTCAACAACAGTTAAAAAACTGACGTGGCATGTTAAATTTAAGGTTAAAATACACTATTAGTCACTAAACTTTTAAGAGGCTTTCAATATGGTCACCAAACTTTTAAAACTTTCATTACCATCACTCAACTTTTAATTCGCTTTCATTACCGTTAAAAAAGTTGATGCGACACGTTAAGTTTAAAAATAAACTTTTTTCTCACCCTATTTTATCTCCATGTCTTGTTTTCTTCCATCCAAACGTGTCTATCTTTTAGATACATTAATATTTTCCTTTGAACTCCTCATTATCTAGTGCATGACTTAGTAAATGTCGGGCCTGAAGCATAAAGAGGATTTTTATGAGCAAAATTTTAGTTATTTCTTTATCATTCCATCATTTGATGTCTCCCAATATTTTTCTTGTTCTCACATGTCGCATGCATGTCTAGATACATTAATATTTTCCTTGATGTGTTACTAGAGAAGTAACGACCTTCACCAAAAAATTACAATTTAATTCATATGGAAGAAAGAGACATGTTTGGATGGAAGAAAATAAGAGGGGAGAAAAAATATGGTGGGAAAACGTTTATTTTTAAACTTAACGTGTCACATCAGTTTTTTTTAACGGTAATGAAAGCGAATTAAAAGTTGAGTGATAGTAATGAAAGTTTTAAAAGTTCGGTGACCATATTGAAAGCCTCTTAAAAGTTCAGTGACTAATAGTGTATTTTAACCTTAAATTTAACATGCCACGTCAGCTTTTTTAACGGTGGTTGACGGCAGTGACCTTATTGAAAGCGAATTAAAAGTTGGGTGACTGTAATGAAAGTTTTAAAAGTTCGGCGACCTTATTGAAAGTACCCTAAAAGTTTAGTGACTACCAGTGTAGTTTACCCATGATTTTACAACAAAAAGAAAACCATTTAAATTCCTACTTAATTTGAGAAAGATTTTAAACTGTGATGAGATTAATTTTTGCTTCGACTTTTAAACGGATATTATGTTTATCTCCAAGGTTAAAGTTACGGTAGGGTTTTAATATTTTGGTCTAAATATCATCATGTCTCTGTCAATTTTAAAAGTGCAAAAATTAGAGTAAATATATTTAGTTTGTTCGTCAAATTACTATTTTTGTAATTTTTTATATTTTCTTAAGTTATGAAACTTAGACCCACTACGAACACATTATTTTCTTTTTCTTAGAGTCCCTTTCTTCACTCCTCTAAGTAAGATTAAAATTTGTCAAAAAACTGCTTAAATAGACTCTTATTCAAAAAAAAGTAATTACTTCATTTATGTTTCAAAAGTTAGTATATAAGAACAATATATGATGGTATTAACTTTTAATGTCAGTATTACATTGCAAATTACAAAAAATTAAAATTATAATATTTATTTATAATAGAATATAATTTTTTTTTAAAATTAAATAATTTTATAATAAAAATATTAAAAAGTTAGTATATGATCTCAGTTATACAGCATAAGTGGGATCGAATAAGTGTATCAGTTTTTGTGAAGATTTCCCTCTAGGTCTTGATTTGACATGAAAGATGAGTGAACAGAGATTTGTCATTCTAATTACAACTTAATGTCATCTACAAACGTTACTTTTTGTATTTTAAAAATATGTGAATCAAATTTATTTATCTAACCTATAAACTCTTATTATATTTTATATTTTTTTTCTTTTAATAAAATTAGTGTACTGACATTAAAAAAATTACAACTTAATGTCATAACTACAAATTAAGTTGCCTAAACATTCCTTAGTCAGTAATAGCCCTCTTAATTTCTGCAGTTAAAGTCCATTTTCTAATAAGTATTAATTCAGTTAATGCTCGCTACAAACAATAAATTTTTATATTTCCATTATATCATATATTTTTTAATGTGAACTTAACGAATGTTCTCAGTGGAAAAGAAAATGTTGTTCATTTTAGAAGATCTGGATCAAAGAACTTTGTTTGTAAGGTGTGCGCGCTAAAAGGATGAGAAAAAAATGTGAACATTTATTATATTATATCCACCTTAAAACTATTAAAAGAATAACAGTGTGGTGATTACAAAATAATATATATTCATTAATTTTAGCCTTCTAATAACACATATTGTACAAACAAATTGCTCGAACCCGAGTCTCATAAAAATTAACACACTTCTGTATTTATTTCACGTTCTTATTAGTATTTTTACATATAACTTTATTGACTTTCATTAATCTGTACAGAATAATTATTCTATACATTACTAAAAAAAATACACAGAACGGGTTTGAAATGTTTTCATTTATCGTTATAAAAGAACACATTTAGCCATTTCATGAGATTTTCCCCTCTTATTTTTAAATTTAATTTTCACCTACAAGATTACTGCTTTACCAGTCTTATTTTGATTTTTTTTTTTCAAATATGAAATCTAAAATATCACTGAAAATGGACGAAATAATTGATAATATTCGATGTTCAATAATTAGTATAGGTTAAAGTTTTCCTTTATGAAAAATCCTCATGTGCATGAAGTCCCCCGCTGTCTAAAAAAGCAACCTGCTGCCTGCATATACTGCTTTAGCAGCCTTATATTATTATTAAGTGACAACTTTAATTGAATTTTGACATGCTTATAGTTTCTTGTGTTTTGATCCACACAATAACATTAGACATTACAGCTTTTTTAATTTATTATGTTTTTTCAATTCCTAAAATGAAATTAGTTATGAAAAATAATACAATCTTATAAATAGAAGGCAAGACATTGATTTTTTTTTGCTCAACAATGTTTAAGTTTAATTAATTACTCCATGTTTTTCAAGGCATTGATCTTGTCATCCGTGTAGATATAGAGAAGACAGTCTTATAAATTAACAGCTGTTTTTAGCCTCTGGTTCAATTAAATTCATCCACAACTCGGGAGAGTTTGTAACGATGCTTCTTCGACCGGATTACCTAGACTTATGGTTGCCGAACGATCAACTGCACAGTTCTGGAATCAAGTTAATAGAATTTTTAAATATATAAGGTTAAATTTATTAATTTGTTTCGAATTGAGATCAAGTTGATAAAATGTATAAGTTTTGGTATCAATTTGAGAGAAAGTGTCTAGTTCAAGTACCAACTTGGGAGTAAAAATTATTTGGGTACCAACTTAGGAGAAGATGTCTAGTTCATGTACCAATTTAGGAGTAAAAATGATTTAGGTACCAACTTGGGAGAAGATGTCTAGTTCATGTACTAATTTGGGAGTAAAAATTATTTAGGTACCGACTTGGGAGAAGATGTCTAGTTCATGTACCAATTTAGGAGCAAAAATTCTTTTAATAAATGTTTTATACAATATCAATGAACAAAAAAAGCAAGGATTTGGAATATTCTCATGTGTCTCTTTTATTATTATTATTTAAATTTCTATAAAGACACATTGCATCATTTAAATCCTCTAAAGTTTTTATTTCACTAATTATAGAATAATTATCCTTATAATAAATGTTGATTTTTATTAAAATGTTGATTCTATATATGTATGGTTATGGATAGTACGAATTAACAAACAAAATCAAAGTTGAGCCCCTAAATGGTAAGAAACGAGACCGTGCATGGGCCGGCGAATTTCATGTAATGAAATGAGCAACATCAGCACCGGCACGCAATGCATTTGCATGGCATGGGTGTCTCTGCATAATAACACTCCACAAAACCAAGTGCGCGTGCTAAATGCCAACAACATTAGCTCTCTAGTCTCTCCCTACACATTAAACAAATCAGAAAACGACACCCATCAAAAGTCATTAGATTTCTATGGTCAAATCCTAAAAAAGGTCCCTGTAAAATATTCTTATACAATCTAGTCCTTTTACTACATTTTAATCATTTCTAGCCTTCTACCTTTTGAAATCTATATTTTCATCCGTGAAATAAAGTATGATTGGTTCTCTTCAAAGAATTAGATTAATTATGAATTTATCATCACCTCAAATCTTAACTCCATCCCTGATTTTCTCCAATTTTTTTTTTGGTGTGTCAATGTCAAATTATCCAAATTAATAGTTATAATTAAAGAGTGTTAAATAGTTTAGGTAAAGTTCAAGTTGCTAAAATTATGGCAGTTATGTGGGTGGAGTAAGCTTACACATAGAAGTTCTAGGGAAGTGAGAAAGGGAAGAGCCTCTACAACTAAAGCAAAGAACATTGGAAACCCAGAAAATCAAGTGTAGAATTCCCATTTGTCCTCACAAACCCTAGCACCCTTTTGAAATTTAACACAAAAAGCTAAAGTTTCAGTCCTTGTATTGGAGACTGGGAACACAACTCTTCACACTTCACTTTCTCACTCTTTCTCTCTCCAGCAAAATCCCCTTTTATTTTTTTTACATAATATTTAATCCCCTAACCATTATTTCATCAGTATATGCAAGTATTTATGTCACCAGTCCCACATGGCCTAAACTTTAAGAAAACTCAACCCCCTTCATTTCTGTGTTCTTTACTTGCAACAAGTTCAATCCAAGGGAATAGCAATGGTGTAAGAAGAAAATGGTGCTGTTTCGACCAAAGACAACACCAATGTACACAAATGGAAACCAACATAAATACTTCAAGCATGTCTTCTTGCCGCTGTAAGATCTCACCCATCATCCCCATTTTTGTGTTCTTTCTCCTTGTTTCGTCTCCGGTTCATGCCGCTGATGATCCCCGTGCAAAGAACCGAACTTTCCGGCCACGACAAGAGTTGCAGAAGTCGAAGATAATAAGGGAAAGTCTTAGAAAGATTAACAAGCCAGCACTGAAGACAATACAGGCAATTAATCTAACAGAAGCCTCTGTTTTCTTTTTGGTTCTGTTTGCTTTTGTCTGAATACTAAATTAAATAGGCCTTTCTGTTGGTGGTGCAGAGTCCGGATGGTGATATTATTGACTGTGTGTTGTTGCGACATCAACCGGCTTTCGATCATCCTCAATTGAAAGGAAAAAGGCCATTGGTAAAGCATCAAATTTTACTACCATGAATTATTTTCTGTTTTTTTATATGAACATTGAAAGCATTTTAATTGTTGGAATTGGTTTGGCAGGTTCCACCAGAGAGACCAAATGGTCATAATCAGAAGGGGGTGATGGCAGCAGAAGATTTTCAGTTGTGGAGAATGTCGGGTGAAACATGCCCGGAAGGGACGATTCCGATCAGAAGAACGACCGAACGAGACATGCTGAGGGCTAGTTCGGTTGCGAGCTTCGGCAAGAAACCGGCAAAACTTGTTAGAAGAGACACAACTAGCGATGGTCATGAGGTAGGTGCCTCTGAACTATTATCCAGTCTTCAGTCACACCGGTTTCAAATTCGAACCCTAAACAACCTTAACCGATTTAGCCCCAGAATTCTCTTTCTTTTCTTTTCTTAGAGAGGAGGATAAATTCTTTGTAGAAAAGAAAAAGAAAGTTGACATTTGATGGATTAATGGTACTAACTATCCTTAATCAAATATTAATATTGGATTACAGCATGCAGTCGGGTATGTGAGCGGAGATGAATATTATGGAGCAAAAGCAAGCATAAACGTGTGGGCACCAAATGTCACTAATCAATATGAATTCAGCTTATCACAATTGTGGGTCATCTCCGGCTCATTTGGCGACGATCTCAACACCATTGAAGCCGGCTGGCAGGCATGTAAATTACATTTAAAACTCTGTTTTGCTCAAAACTCATGAGATGGGAGGGACTAAAGTTGCAATTATCCATTATTTTAATGCAGGTAAGCCCAGAACTATATGGGGACTATTATCCAAGATTCTTCACTTATTGGACCGTAAGTATAATTTCTCTTTTTCTTGCCTTCTCTATTAAGAATAAGATAAACGCATAGTCAAGAACCTTTAATCTCTTTCTCGACGTGAGATTAATGACTCACTTCTTTAGGGCATGACATTTTTTTCACTCAATCTCGTGATATATTTCTCATCACAGACTACTATTACAGTTGTTCATCTTGTCTATCTTATCTGAGCGTTTGACATGAAATTCGACATTTTTTATTTATTTTGCAGAGCGATGCATACCAAGCAACAGGGTGCTACAACTTGTTGTGCTCAGGTTTTGTTCAAACTAATAATAAAGTTGCAATTGGAGCTGCAATTTCACCAACATCATCATATAGTGGCGGACAATTTGATATTAGCCTCTTGGTTTGGAAGGTACCATTTACCACCTTGCAAATATTATACAAATTCCAATGATTTAATTATTAGAAAAATTTTGGTCTAATTTCATAGAAGGTCCCTACATTATGTGTGTTTGATAGATTTAATCTAACAACTATAATTTGATGTTTTAATCCTTCTACTTTTGAGATGTGTATTTTTTGTCCTAATACCAACTTTTTTCGTTAATTTGTCAAATTATTTGGCCTGACCTATTTTTGTTTTCAAATTATATGATGATGCGACATACACATTTTTACAATTTCTGGTACGGTCAAATATTATACTATATTTTTGCCTTTTTCAATATGCAGAAATTTATCCGGTTATGCCATATGATGAAGAAAATAACTCCTGTAACTAACAAAAAAAGAGTTGGCAACAAGACCTAAAATACATATTTCGGAAAACATAGTGACTTTTTATGGAATTAGACCAATAAATGTAGTTTCCTTTCTTTATCATTCAATTCGAATACAAAATAATATTTGTGTTCAATTTTAAATATGGATAACTCACGAAAGCATAAAATTGTGTTGCCAGCAATTTGGCAAGCTCTATTCATTTCATGCACTTCACCCCGCGTGCACTGTTAACCCCGCAAATGTCTGTAATCCTCGACAACTTTTTTTGCTTTGCAAGATTCTATTCTTTTCCAACTAAAAAAAGGAGCTTATTGGTGCACTGACCCCTCAACTTTTTTTCCCATTTTCTCCCCCATGGAACTTTTTTTTTGTTCGAGATCTTTTGGTAGTCGATAGTCACAAGAATTTTAATTAAGTTTAGAGTTCAAAAATGACATCTTTTTAAAGTACCGCGTATACATTCCGTGCAGGATCCAAAGCATGGGAATTGGTGGCTCGAATTCGGATCGGGGATTCTCGTAGGATACTGGCCATCATTCTTGTTCACTCACCTAAGGGACCATGCAAGCATGGTACAATTCGGAGGAGAAGTTGTGAACTCGAGCCCCGGAGGTTCCCACACATCAACGGAGATGGGCAGCGGCCATTTCGCCGGCGAAGGCTTCGGAAAAGCCTCTTATTTTAGAAATCTGCAAGTTGTGGATTGGGATAATAACTTGGTCCCATTACCAAACCTTAAGGTGCTTGCAGATCATCCGAATTGCTATGATATCCAAGGAGGGGTTAATGCAGTTTGGGGCAATTATTTTTACTATGGAGGACCTGGGAGAAATGTGAAGTGCCCTTAAAGGGAAGGGTATTGGATGGAATTTTTAATTTTAAAAATATATAGTGTATTTTTTACATACTTGTTGGGTGATATTGGGGTTCTTGTGGAGATCATTGATAGTGTGTTTGGGTCTTTTGGGGGTATTTTTTTATAGTAATTATTTTCCTTTTTGTTAATCCCATTTTTGTTGTGTTAATTATACCAATTTTAGGACTTTTGTGTAAATGTCGGAAAATAGTGAAATATTATATTTTTTAATAATTTGGTGTGATTATATAATAGTATATGTTTAAATTTTTTTTCTTAACCTTTTATTAACACATATCTTGCACACACATAAGTGTTCGAACATATATCTTTTAGGATCAAGACACCCTTTTTCCCATTGGAGTCATTCATTAGGTTGACCAAACTGCTCATTTTTTACCATCATATTCTCTTAGGTCATGAGTTTTAGACCTAATAAGAACACTCACCTTTCTTTCCCTAGAGTCTTACATTCCTCTCCCTCTAGATAGGATTAGAATTAGATTTAGGATTTGTAAAATATGGTAGTGAAAGTAATTTTTTTATTCGACCAAAATCATTTAAACTAATAATGTTACATATTGACTCGGGTTTTAATTGATAATAAAGGTGGATTTTATTATATTTCTATTTGTTGAAGATTACCGGGTAACTAAGTTTACCTAATAAATAAATATTTGTATTTAAATAAGTGTTGTGAAATAATATTTTTTAGTGGTTCAAGACTATAAATATAGAATTGTTATGAATATTTATCTATGTGGATGTCTATCATGATTAGAACTTTATCAAAGGAGTTTGATTTATTTATTATTAGGAATATTATCTCTATGAATTAGAGTTTAATGTATTATGTACTTCTTATGCCTATAAATAGATGATTCATTGAAGGCATTGTATACAATTCTATATTTTGAGAATAATACAAATCTCCCTCTTCCTCTCATCTCTTTGTTCTTCTTGTTCTTCTTTATTTTATTCACAACACGTTATCAGCACGAGACTCTAATCAATTGAGGTCTTCATCGTTATAATTCAAAAGAAGTTACCGGGGAGAATTCGATTATAGAATAAACCAAAGATAAGTTTTTTTTTCTCCTTATTTTTTTTAGTTACCGATTGTCTTTCTCTTTATATTTTAACTTTGTTTTAATTTTTGAAAATTTTGGAAGTATGTTTGATTTTATTCGAACATTGGAAAGAGATAAATTTGTGGCTTCTCACAAACCAAAAGACGAATCGACAGAGACGAAGAGGTTGCGTTTGGTGTAAATTACGTGTATTTTCTCTTATTCCTAAAAGGGTTAATTAGCGGTATGCTTATTCATACTTTTACTTATATGATTATATTTGATATTTTTCATATTATTATTTATGTCATTTTATTTGGTAAAAGTTAATATTTTTAACCGTGTTTTGAGTTTTACATGATATGCTTAAATGGCTTGGAAAGAGATGTGATATAAAGGGATTATGAGAAGCTATCTCGGTCATATGCTATGTCTCCATTGTCCACGAGAGAAAAATCAATATCGGTAAATTTTGGTTTTATTTTTATTCTTTATATTATTATTTTAAAGTGCGATAAATCATGATGATTTTGGATTTACAAGAAGATTATTATAAAGTCTATATTTGCTTGAAAGCAATATTTCTTCTTCGTCAAAAAACTCGACCATAGACTTCTCCCAATTTCAAGTTACGAAAATTCGTCTTGATCCAAAAAGTTTTATGGGAGGCATTCCTTGAAGTGAATGCAAAGCATGATGTTTATTCCATGCGATTATCAATGATGGGGCATTCCCTGAAGTGAATGCAAGCATGATGTTTATTCCATGCAATTATCAATGATGGGGCATTCCCTGAAGTGAATGCAAGCATGATGTTTATTCCATGCAATTATTGGATCTGTTTCATTCCCTAAAGTGAATGCAAACATGGTAAATCATTATTCAATTAGAGACATAATTTCGATATAATCCAAGTATAATTGGCTGGACATCCCGTTCTGCGAGGCTACTGGTCTCAAAGGAGGTTTTTAAAGGACCTTGTGGACAGGTTTAACAATGCCGCGTACGAGGATTAAATCTTTGTTCTCTGTGATAAGGATATGAGAAAAATGTTTTAAAGGCCCACTGGCTCTACTCCATTCCCTGAAGTGAATGTGAGATTATATTATGGAAGGAATAAAAAATCACATTAAAAGTTGTGGTCGTGGTCGAGGCTATGAATATACACATGAAAAATATAGTCATTTTAAGAATACTTCTACCCGCTGGTAGCGAAGTTATAAGGATGACAAGAGTGATAAAGATCATTCTAAGGAAGTGAAATCCTTTTACCAATGTGATGTTATAAACCATTGGTTTCGTACTTGTCAAACGCCAAAGTATTATGGACTTTATCCATAATCATGAATGATAAATGAAATAAAATATAAACAAAATTTGTTTATGGAGAAAATAATTATGGCGTTATTGGTCCAACTCAATTGGATATTGTTAATTTTCTCATAACCCTTGAAGGGAATAATTTACCATTTATTTATTTCCCTTATAACCTCTAACATGAATAATTGGTTTTATTTTATTTTATTTTTTTTATGTTAATTCGTTTTATTTATTATTTATTTATGTTGGTTTGCTTTATGTTTATTTATTTCACATATTATTTATTTACGTTTTATGTTAATTTATTATTTGAAGAATATGATTACTTCCGGAATAAAATATACAATGAATTGTGGCAATTTATGCCTAGAATTGTTGCTATTTATGCCTAGAATTGTGGCTATTTATGCCTAGCAGATAATGCAAGTACTCATATTGTACTTAAGCATAAGAAATAATTTTCCCATTTAAATGCAAGGGAAAATATGAGTAGTATTTCTCAAAGTACTAAAATATCAATACTTCGGAAGAGCACTTGAAAGTTTATCTCTGATAGATAATCGACTTGATATGATGTGCTATATTTTATATTTTTCATTCCTCGAAGTGAATGATACAAAGTACATATTTTCATTACCTGAAGTAAATGAAACAAAGCACATTTTGAAAGGTGCACAATTATGCATTTCTCGATTAAAATGCAAGGGAATAATGTGAGTACTATATCCGGAAGTACTAATATCACAAAAGGCTCTGGTTGAGCAAATATGTTATTGTCAAATGGAACTTTATTCCATATTCACAGTGCGTTATACTCGTCAAAGTCATAAAGAGAGCAATATGAGTTCGCAAACTATCCCTTTGGGAATTATAGATAACATATGTTATCAATTGGCATTTGAAATAAGCCAATATGGATATAAGTTCTGGTAGCCAAAAAGTCAGTTGAAAGCTCTAGGAGAGCTATATATTGCTACCAAAAGATCATTTCAATTGAAAGCTCCGAAAGAGCTAAATATATTCCTATTTAAAGGAACAATTTTGATGGTCGTACTAGACATGTACGAGTGAGATTGAATTACATGTTATGGTAAACAAGGAGTTTACAAATTCAGAGATATATACATACATATATATAGTTGGCATGATCGGTTAGACCATCCTGATCAATAATGGTGCAGAAATTATTGAGATTTACATGCACGTGTATTAAAAGAACCTGTAGTTCTTGTAGTGCTTATTCTCAAAAGAATGTATTAAATTCCACTTATTAAAGAATGTGAACTTGTGTTGCTTAAAGGAATTGATTAAATTCCACTTACTAAAAGAACCTGAAGTTCTTGTGTTGTTTGTTCTCAAAGGATATAGATGATCCCACTTACCAAAAGAATTAGAACTTAAAGTTCTTGTATTGAAGTTAAGACTGTATGTCTTGCATATCTGAACGAAATATGGGCCCATATATCCACAAATGTGGAAAGTTTTATATGATTTTAGTAGATGCATCTACATTGTTTTATCGACTTACAACCAGAAGTTTGTGAGATTGATTCTAAAAATATTCAGATTATGCAGTTAGACTATTCGTCTTGAAAAGCTAGTGGATTTATATTTTAGGCTATATCAGTTGTTACAAAGCCTATTGATTATGAAAAATATAGTTTAGCAAAATTTTAATTGGATGCCTCCTATTTAATAGCTAAACTATGAGAACAAAAGAGTTATTATTTATATGATGTTTCCATATAGCAACACTTATACGCATCAAGCCAACGAGTTATAATAAACTCCCCGTTATGATTGGTTTTTGGTCAGAAACCATACATTTCCCATTTTATGATTTTTGAATGTGCGATATGAATTGCTCCACCACAACGCACAAAATGGGTAAATAAAAAGGGTTGCGAATATATATTGAGTACGAGTCTCCTTTTATGTTTAAATTCTTAAAGATTAATTGGAGAATCATTTATGACATGATTTTTCTCAACATCAGGGGGAGATAATAATCAGCTGGATAGAGGAAAATGAATTATCATTATCTAGATCCTCGTATATGAACTAGAAGTTCATAAGATAATTCATGTTATTACATGTCAACTGCCAGGCATATTTACTGACCCAATGAGAGTAATTAAGTCTCATATACCAGCTGAAATGCTCTAAGTTTAAATTACATGTTAGAGCGAGAGAATGTAAATCATGCCTGAAGCATGATAGTTGAAATGGTTCCAATGATCAAAATTCTCGTAAATAGAAAGTAATATGAAATGGTCATATATTGGAGGCGGGTGCTTCTGAAGAGACCCAAGACATAACAAATAATAAAACTCTTGAAGAGTTTCAGGTACCTGAAATAAAGATTGAAATCTTGAAGAGATCTCGATGAGTTATGTCATTACGAGAATGGAACTAGAAAAATTGGAAAGTTGTCGACAACGATTTTACAAATAATTTTACATAAAATACTTCTATAGAAGTAAAGAAAGAAATCGAGGATCTTGTATAAAATCTATCCAGAAGTATAGATATTGAATTGGCCAATGTTGAAAGACGTGTTGAACTTCTAAAATAGAAGTATTTGGACCACCAGTCCAAACACCTAAAGGTGTAATGCAAGTGAGGCACGAATAAGTAGTCGTAAATACGACTTGAATTGTGATTTATGAAAAGTTTTAATTACTTCATGGTGGATGCAATTACTTTGGCAGTTTTGAAAATTTTACATGCGTTTAATTATTTGTGGATCCATATTTATCCTTGAAGGATCTAAAATGTTATAAGCATTTGGAAATTTTTGAGGAATTTATTTAGACATGTCTCATGAATATTTTGGCGCATTTGGTATAATCGCCTTAGTGAATACTATAAGAATGATAAGATTTCCTTATATATTTTATAAAGGAGTTTGGATCAAGATCCATTATGATAATTTTAGAACTCCTAAAGAGCTTCAAATTGTAAACTCATGAAGTACTTTCAATACAAGTACTTGAATCTTGACATCAAGTTTATCTCGACCTGAAGATCGAGCATTTTTATATATTTCTTTTGTCTATGAATAGACATATGCTGAAAGAATCTTAAAGAAGATTCAATATGAATAGAGCATATCTATTGAGTATCCCAATAGTTGTAAGATTTTTGGATGTGAATAAAGATAATTATATCTTTTCTTGGTCTTGAAGCACTATATATTAGTTGGTCAAGAAATATCTATGAATATACAAAGATCATTACATTTAGATCTTCAAACATTCGTTGATGCCTCCTCAAATGTCGTAGAAATAATTGTTATGAACGAGGCAAGCCAAAAAAACTGTGTTTGGCTAAGACTATTGACCCAACATATCCAAAAGATAAGTGGATTTACTTTTACAAGATATGATAAAAGCTATCTTGTGTGAAGATAACGCAAAATGTATATCTCAGTTTGAAAGTGGATACATCATGGAACATATTACTCCAAAGTTTTCATCCCTCACGATCTTTAGAAAAATGATATTCAAGATTAAATTATGAAGATTCAAAGATCTTCTGTGATGTTTGCATGAGGGGGAGTAAATACGCGTTGCACTCTTTTTCCCTTAACCGAGGTTTTGTCCCAATGGGTTTTCCTGGTAAGGTTTTTAATGAGGCAACATGTTATGCGTATCAAAGATGTGTGTACTCTTTTTCCTTCACTAAAGAATTTTTTTTTCCCACTGGGTTTTTATCTTAGTAAGGTTTTAACGAGACACATTATCTTCATAGACATCCAAGGGGGAGTGTTATGAATATTTATCTATGTGGATGTCTATCATGATTAGAACTTTATCAAAGGAGTTTGATTTATTTATTATTAGGAATATTATCTCTATGAATTAGAGTTTAATGTATTATGTACTTCTTATGCCTATAAATAGATGATTCATTGAAGGCATTGTATACAATTCTATATTTTGAGAATAATACAAATCTCCCTCTTCCTCTCATCTCTTTGTTCTTCTTGTTCTTCTTTATTTTATTCACAACAAGAATAATTATTAACCCTCAAACTTCAAAATCACAAAAGATATTTTTTTGTGAGATGATCTTTTCATAATCTCTGCAGTTATTCTATCCAGAATTTTAATTTCATATATTTGTATCTTTTATGATCTCTGAAATTATATTATATTATTATTTTTTTTAGGCTTAAGGGTATAATAAGCCCTTGAACTTTTAGAAAACAATCAATTAAGCCCTTAAATTATTTTTGCACCCAATTAAGCCCTTAAATTAAAAAATTTAATCAATTAAGCCCTTGAACCAAGAAATTAAATCAATTTAGCCCTTTGACCAATTTTGACCATTAAATCTTGACAATTTTTTCTTCAGATATTAACGATACACGATACATTACAATTCTATCACGTTGCATTTACAAAAAAAAAATCAAAAAGTATTTTTTATAAATTTTATAAGTTTTTTTTAGAATTTTTAGAACATTTAAAGAATTTTTTAAATAAAATAAAAAAATTCTGAAAATGTCAAGTGGAAACACCGTGGCACGGCGCACTGCAACAGTGGATCGAAAAAAATCGTTCATATTTAATGGTCAAAATTGGTCAAAGGGCTTAATTTATTCAATTTCTTTGTTTAAGGGCTTAAATGATTAAATTTCTTGGTTCAAGGGCTTAATTGAGTGCAAACAAAGTTTAAGGGCTTTATTAATTTTTTTTCAAAAGTTCAAGGGCTTCTTACACCTTTAAGCCTTTCTTTTATCTATGGAGAGGTAGGCAAAATTGAATTAAAATCTTACTCCATTCAAATTAAATTTATAAAAATAATGAACGATTAACTCGAATGGAAGATGAACTCGTTCACATTTCTCGTCGATTTTTCTAGTGTCATTTTCTCGTAGTTTTTGGTTTTATTTCTTTTAAATTAGAATCCTACTCAAATAGAAAGTGAAATATTTAACAATTATTAAACCAAACCCTTTTTATTTTTTTAAAAAAATACAGTGATTTTAAATATAATTGTTGATCATATTTATGTGATTCACTTGTACATGAATTATGAACTCCACTTATAAATAATGATGATAATAGACATGATTTATTACTAGGTATTATCAATAACATGAAAGAAGTAGTGATGATAAATTATGACATAACTCAAAGGATATTGAGTTTGACCGTTTGATTTTATTTTATTTTTTGTATATTGTAGGATGAAAAATTAAACTCTATTAACATATAAAAACTGAGAAGTTAATCTCTCTAATTTATTTTTGTCAGAATTTAATCACGATACTTTACTTAAAAATTAGTCTACTTATAATTAAACATGCAAACTTGAACAGCTGATTTTGCTAATTTATGACCCTTATATTTTTTAACTATCGGTATCTGATTTATTGGCCGACTAATTCAGAATGAGTTTTGCAGAAGTTCAATATAGGGGCGACCTTCTCAACCTACTTTTCTCCATTCACAATACTAAAATTTAAACTTCTAACATTATTTAAGAAACGTAACATCTTATCATGTTAAACCAACTCGTTACTTTAATTCTCAGTAATAGTGCCCATTAAAGGAGCAAGAAATCATGTTTGTAAATAGATGAAAAGAAAGTAAGTGGTCCTATATAATAAAATCAAGAATTCATTGAAGCCAAAACACAAACTTCAACTACAAGCAAAATTCATGGGAAATAATAAGAGCATTGTTAAAGCTGAATTTGGCAAAGTTATTCAGTTGGCAAGTTTTGTTGATGGGTCCACAGTAGCTGCTATGTGATTCTTCTTTCAATTCAGCTTACCAAACCATGCATCACCAATATTGAGATAGAAAATGACCGTTTCATTATAAAATTTATATTCGATACATTGATGTTATAAAACTTTATATTATACTATCATCATTTGATTCATCAGTGCATTAAAAGGTATGTTGTGTTATCGAGTAAAACGATTTTTGTTTATACTTCGAATAAAATAATTGAACTACCCTTCAGGCAATACTAGATTAGTGTATTTTTTGTTGCCCTTCCAATTTCCTAAAGCTTTGCCATGACTAATCTGGACCGGCTCGCGTTGTACATCTGGTTTTGATAGGAGTCTCTCAATGGAAATTTTTTTTGCATATACAATGTCTCGAACTCGAAATTAATTTAAACGATACTAAATTGCTTACCACTTAAACTAACCCTTGATTACTAAATGAGTATTTGATGTAATGGATGTGAGGGGGAATAAAGGGACAAAACGCGAACATAGAAGGTAGATAGATAGGTAGAAGCTTGAAGTTTACTCATCACTCAAATTGCATTGCAATTTGCCACCCCCCCAATCTTAACCATCTTTGTCACACGAGACAAGCAAATTGGACCACATGGGCTCAACCTGGCTATAAACAAAGTGAAAAGTGGGTTGATTTTAGGCACGAGAATAATTCGAAATAAAAAATATAAATGTTGAGAATTGTGAGATTGGACTTCCAAACTTTATCACATTTCTCAGGCTTAACTATAAAATAAGTGTTCAAATTATGTTTTTTTTTATAATAGGTGCTTAAAGTTTCATTTTTGCTTGAATAGGTGCCTAAAGTATTTTTTGGCTGAAATATGGGCCTAAACTTTTATTTTTGGTTGAAATAGGTGCCCAAGTGTCAAAATTAACTTTAAAACAAGACAAAATGAAAGTTTAGGCACCTATTTCAGCCAAAAAATAGTTTAGACGCCTATTTCAGTCAAAATAAAAGTTTAGGCATTAATTTTAACCAAAAAAAACTTTAAACACCTATTACAAAAATAGACATAATTTAAGCACTTATTTTATAGTTTAACCCATCTTTCAATACTAACTATAGATTTAGGGTTTGGAAACCTACGACTTCAGCTTTTTACCTCATGGACATGATAAGAAGTGGGGTTTGTGAAGTTTTGGGCTTAAAGTCTACCTTAGCCCTTTCCCATTGTTTCACCTGACACATATCTTGTTTCTTGGTAATAATGCACTGCTACTTAAATTAGGGATGATCAATTGACTCGAATTTAACGGATTTTAATACGATTTTATAAATTTATTTTAAAATTTGAGTTTAACTCAAATCTTTTTGGATGAAGTTAAATTAATTTCCCATTTAAGGTGAAAAAATATATGACACAAGATAATAGTATAATTTTATTCAAAATATTTAAGGATAGTTGCTATAATATTCATCTTTCTATATTTTTTCAATTATATCACTGTTTTGTTAAATAAAAAAATAATTGTTATATGTCACCTCTATATTTTTTTTAAATATGAAAACAAAATTATTTTTATCGGGTCAAATTCAAGTGAAAATTTTTATCTTAAATTTTAGATCAAATCAAATCAAATATAATTAGAGATCCACTAATTAGCCTAGTGGCTAAGGATGTTCATATTACTCTATCTTGTATGGGTTCGAATCCCGGTATGAAAATGTAATACATTTCTATTTAATAAAAAAATCAAATGTAATTAAGGTTAAGATGACGAGAAAAAATCAATTGTATTAACCGAACTTTGTATCGTATGAAATAGGGGTGAGCGTTTGATCGAGTCGAGTCAAAAAAATTTGAGTTATTCGAGTTGACGAGTCATATTTTACAACTCAAACTTTATTTGAAATTTTTTCGATTCCAGTCGAGTTTTCGAGTTCCTATACAAATTTAATTGTAATTATTTATCAAATTATAGTACAATTTGATTCTAATTTAAACAAATTTTTCTAATCATATAACATATGCATATATATATCTTCATATGTATCATATATTTCTTCATATTTTTTATATTGGTGTATATATACCAGGAAAATTGAGGGACTCGGCTCGAAGTTAAAAATCAATCCACTAATTACTAAAAATTTCGAGTTATTCGAATTTTAATTTTACTACTCAAACTTTATGTTGGGCTCGATGATCACCTTCAACCGATGCTTGCCAAGTGGTGGAGAAGATGATTTTTTGGGTGTTTGAGTTGATGGCAAAAATTAAGAATTAAACACAAGAATTTAGAGTGGTTCTGCTTTCTAACCCAAAGCCTACATCCACTATTTTGGAACGCCACCAAAGATTTCCCAAATTCACTAAGAATTCCGTCCCATTTTCTCGACTTATGAGGAAACTGTTACAACGATTAAGCTATCTACCCTTAGCTTAATCAAACACTCTCTTACAAGTGAAATTCAAAGCAAACAAGAAATCCCTCTAATAGGTATGTGTTTGCAACTCTAAGCACTCACCCAAAACTCATACACTTGAGCATACATAAACATTTTAGCTCACAAGTGTGTCTTGTCTATACAAGAGAATGACAATTAAGCTTTAAAGACAATTTGATATCATAACGTTGTTACAATTGAAGCATTGACTATCTTTTGATGCTTGGAGGTCCCTTTTATACTCCTAATTGAGTTTGTAGCCGTTGAGGTTGAATTAGAGCCGTTGGAGCCTTTATTTCCCACCATAAATGCAGTTATGTAGCTTAGCGTATCGATACTTCTCAAATTGTATCGTTACGATCCCGATAAAAAAATAGCCGTTGAGCACTTCCAACTGGTGCGTAACGATACGTGTGGCAGCGTATCGGTACGGTCCTACAATTTAAAAGACCGTTGGAAAAATGACCGTTGGGGGTAGTTGGGCGTATTGATACGCGATACAACCGTATTGGTAGGCGAACTAGCCGTTAGATATTTGAAACACACCGTATTGATACGAACAAAGCGTATTGGTACGAGTTATGGATACTGTAGCTGAAACACTAAGGCGTATCGATACAGTACCAGACCGTATCGGTACGGTTACTTGAAAAACACTGGTTTGACTACTTTAAAAGCATTTTAAGCCATTCCAAAGCCTTTTAAAAACCTTATACATATTTTCAAGTTGTTTTGAGTAAAAATTTACTTTAAATTCTTTTAAATTTTGTCCAAAACATTTTTTAATTATTATATCAAAACATTTAGTTCTATACTTTATTTAAAATTTTTTCGAGTCGAGTTGAGTTTATAAAATTTTGAATCGAGTCAACATATAACCTAACCAAAAGAATGATCAGAACCACATAAGCACATTTTACTTGTTATGCAAGTTATTACAAGGATTCATTTCTTTAACTTAGAGCTTTCATTATTTCACTGTTATCGTAGCCGATCAAATTATAGGTTACATGTCTATAACTTATCAAAAAAATTATCAACATATCATGTCTAGATCAATTGCTACTTAACTATCAAACATAACATATATTTGACCTATATTACTTCTCATATTTGGAAATAAGCATAGCATTCCCATAAGCATGGATTACCTATTATCAAACATGTATTACATATCGAATCATATATTTAAATTACTTATCACCAAAGGTATTATACATAGCATATCATAGACACAAAGTCGTCCCTGAGTATGGGAAATAGGGGCGCCCGTCCAGGGCCTATTTTTTTCCAAATATTTATAGTTAAAGTTTAATATTTTTTTAATATTTATTATTTAAAATTTAAATTTTTAATAATTGTTATTAGAGTTTTATTCTTAAAATTTATTTTTTCCGATATTTGTTATTAGAAATATAATTTTTTTTCAATACTTGTTATTATAGGCTTATTTTTTCTAATACTTGTAATTTGGGGCCAAATTTTTTTATTATTTGTTGTTATTTCAATACTTGTTATTAGGGTACAATTTTTTCAATACTTGTTATTATGATGCCAATTTCTCAATACTTGTTACTAAGGGCCTATTTTTTCTAATATTTGTTATTAGGACCCTACTCTAAATTTTATTTTTTCCGATACTTGTTATTACGAGTCCAATTTTTTTTCAATACTTATCATTTATGGTCTATTTTCCCTAATATTTGTTATTACATGCATACTCTTAAATTTTAATTTTTCAATACTTGTTATTAGGGTTTCATTTTCCCCTATATTTGTTATTACAAGAATACTCTTAAAATTCATTTTTTTTTTCAAAATTTGTTAATAATGACCCATTTTTTTATATATCACTTGTTACTAAGGGTCTAATTTCAAATTTTTTTCCAATACTCATTATTAGGGGAAAGGGTGAGTGAAACTCCACTCGACTCGAAAAATCTGATTTTTTTCGACTCGTCTTGACTCGAAAAATATTTAAAATAAAGTTTGAGTTGTAAAATAAAAATTCTAATAACTCAAAATTTTAGTATTTAATAGATAAATTTTTAAGTTCGAGTCGTAAGGACTCGTAAACTCGCATAACTTGAATTTTTTTACTCAACTTAACTCGATTGAACGCTCACACTTAATTAGGGGCCTATTTTTTAAATTCCCCCATGAGCCATCAAAATCTCAGAAACGGGTCTGCATAGACATGTGGTATATATATAATTTGGATTTCGATAGTAACATATTAAAGGTATAATTCTTTGTCAATATATATTAATACTCTTCCATTAAATTGAAATGTTAGTTTAAAATCTGAATAAGGGGTCAATTGGTTGTTTAAATTCTATTATAACACAAGTTACAAGTGTGTAGTAAGGATGATTAACTAAAGTGTTTTTTCTCATTTCTATGATATTTTTTGTTTAAACACTAGTTCAAATAATCTTGAAATTGGTTTTATAAAAAATAAAGATAGTTAATAAATTAAGGTCTTAAAGTGCCTTTTCTTGAATGGACTAAGCTTATTTTGAATGGTATAGCTTCTTTCAAATCTAGTTGGAGTTTGGAAGCTAGGTTAATGTCATCTTGTGATGAAATGAAAAAAAAATGGTTCCAATGGCAAAAACTATAAAGCATGGTCTTGATATTGTTCAATTTTGCTCAAAAGTCCATCACTGTTAGAAATTTGTTTGTATTTGCTTGTTAGTAACACTTCTTAAACCGGATCGAATTTTTTCGCCTTGAGTCAAATTAAAAATTTCAGTATTTTCGAGTCAAGTTCAGTTTTGCTCTCCTCTAGTATGAAACACTAAATAAAAACCAAGTTTTGATCTAAGATGACGAGACAGTTCCTTGTTATATATTTTTGTTCCCAGAAACAGAAAAATAAATAAATAATTTAGCGAGGTTATGAAATAAATGGTTTGTAATTTGTGCAGGCCAGGTCAACTCCGATATCATGAAGGGACAAGATGACAAGTTTAACGTGGGATGGAGCTCATCTGTTTCGGCTTTTCTCATTAAGGAAACAGTTGGTCCAACTCACTTGCAACTTTCTAAGCTTAAACATTATAGTTTTCTTTTTTTTTTCAATTGTTAATAATTTAGTGAGGTTATGAAATAAACAGTTGGTCCAACCCACCCTATCATGCAAATAGATCTGCCAATGTTCAAGGTAACTTACGATAGCGTAAACACTTTCTACTTATATTTTAATTTGGTATAATTAATCATATCTAATTTATTAATTGACTAATTCATATAAAATTTACATAGATTTATTATGAAATTATCCTTTCAATTTAGTGTTTTTCATTAACAACCTAAAGATTAAAATCTTTAACATCGTTTAAAAAATATAGTGTCACGTTCGATTAAATTAACTAATTATTGGTTACTTTTGATTTTTTTTAATTGAAGTTTGTTGGTGGTGAATTGAATGTCAAACAAACGCCGGTCCCATGTTTTTAAAATTCCGAATCCCAACGGCCTTCTCTATCGGGTTTCTAAATTTATCAACAAAAATAGCAAGCGAGAGATTTCTGGGTTTTCTTTAAAAGGAATGGGATTTTAATATTCTATCTTTATCCTTCCCCATAATTTAGTGGGGACCCATTGCTCCAATCGTGGAAAGGAAGATAACGTGCACAATTTGATAGGGGCGGTGGAAATGGAGGCTTTGCCAGCAGGATATATGGCATTCACTAAACTCCCCAATTTGGCTTCCCATTGGCCACTTTTGGTATATTTGGAATTGTTGAGGAATTTGTTTGAGAAAAAACACACCATTTTTCTCAAAGTTTGAAACTGAAAATCCCCATCAATGGCAGTCACAACAAAAACAGAAAAAACCAAAACAAAAAACTTGGCCCCGTAGCATCATATATCATTAAAGGGTTTTAGCCCTTTTCTGTACATTATTCTTGTTTTCTATTCAGAGAAGAGCCTTCCTTTTCTTTTTGTTCTTTTGGGATTTTCAAGGAGGAGGAGGAGGCTCTTCCGGGGGAGGAGGGAGGGGGTTGTTTTTCTTTTTTTTGAGTTTGAAGAAGATGATAATAAGATGGTGGATTTATGCTTTGCAATTAGCCGAGCTGATTATTAGTGCATTGGTGCATATGCTTTATGGGTTGTATATATTTAGCACCGCGGTCGCCGGGGATCTTTCTCAGAACTTAAGTGAACGTTTCTTCAAGCCTAATGCTAATTTAGAGGTCCAAAGACAAGATCACAATAGAACCAATGCCGATCATCTGCCTGCTATTGTATTGGTTCATGGCATTTTTGGATTTGGCAAAGGGGTATGCTTTTTTTATATATATATTTTTTTTACTCATGTTTTTGATGTTCATTGATCTGGGGTTTTAGTTTAAAGCTGGATTTTTGATCTGTTGTTTGCAGAAACTAGGAAGTTTTTCGTATTTTGCTGGAGCAGAGAAGAAAGCTGAGAGGGTTCTTGTGCCTGATTTGGGATCTCTCACCAGCGTATACGACCGGTAGGCCATTTTCTATAGCATGAACTCTTGCTATTTATGTTCTTTTTTGTGTTTTTGTTAATGGGATTTTGTTGGTTTTACAGGGCACGTGAATTGTTCTATTATTTGAAAGGAGGGCAAGTTGATTATGGTGAAGAACACAGTAAAGCTTATGGCCATTCCCAGTTTGGACGAATTTATGAACAAGGCAAGTTTACAATTTCCCCGGATTTGTATTTGGTTCTCATGGTTGATTGCTCTGTCTCTGTTTTAACTCGACGAATTTGCTTTTGTTTTCGATATCGATGCAGGGAATTATCCGGAATGGGATGAAGATCACCCGATTCACTTCGTCGGCCATTCCGCCGGTGCTCAGGTCGTTCGTGTCTTGCAACAGATGCTTGCCGATAAGGTTACTAAATTTCCCTGACATATGAAAATAATAGCAATTGTTTATGGACTTCATAGTTCATTCTCCTCATTGTATGGTTGTTTGTTTCCCAGGAATTCAAAGGGTATGAGAATACTTCCGAGCATTGGGTTTTAAGTATAACGTCCTTATCCGGGGCTTTCAATGGCACTACCCGAACTTATTTCGACGGCATGCAGTATGTTACTATGTTCCCTTTCCACCATCGTCTCCGGCTTCGATGTTTTTGGATAGTTTAGCATTGTTGTAAAGTTGGAATCGATTTTTTTTTTCAGGCCGGATGATGGGAAAACTATGAAACCTGTAAGTCTGCTTCAGCTATGTCGCATTGGAGTTATAATTTATGACTGGCTAGACATCCCCTGGCTAAAGGCTTACTACAATTTCGGGTTCGACCATTTCAACATGTCAAGGAAAAAACTGGGTCTTTGGGGCCTTGTTGATTGCCTCTTGGGCAATGCAGGGCCGTTTGTCACCGGAGATTGGATCCTTCCCGATCTTACAATCCAAGGATCGATGGAAATGAATAGCCGTCTTCAAACATTCTCCGACACGTTCTATTTCAGCTACGCCACCAAGCGTACAAGGAAGATCCTCGGCGTGACGGTCCCTTCCGGCATTCTCGGTATCCACCCGTTGCTCTCTATACGAGTACTACAGATGAGCCAATGGCGACATCCCCCTGATGTTCCTCCCCCTTACAAAGGCTATAGGTTCGCTCTAAACCACACATGTTCTCACATCAACTTCTTCATATGCATGCATGCATGTATGTTTTATCTTTCTGATGAAGTTTTTGAGAGTATTTGCAGGGATGAGGATTGGCAGGACAATGATGGAGCTCTGAACACGATATCAATGACTCACCCTCGTCTGCCGATCGAACACCCGAGCCACTTGGTTGTCGATGATTCCGACTGCCTACCTTTACAGCCCGGCATATGGTTAGTATTACTCATTTCATTCCCACCACCATTGAAATTCCAATTATAATATTCTCTGCTTCTTTAACAACTTGCATTGATTCCACATGATGAAAGAGGGTACAAGTATTATTTATCATGGAATAATCTTATCTACGTTATACAGATTCGAGATGAGTATCGAATATAAATATATAAAATATACTTCCATGATTGAATATACTTTCAGAACTTGCCCCAACCACTTGCATATCAGACATAAGTGCTGATTCCAATAATTTATGCAACCAACGCATTGAAACAGTTGGCGAACTTATTGATTCCTATTTCTTTTTGTTACTCTCTTGTAATATCGTTAACGATACAAGTCTTTTATCAGTACACCGACGACTAGTTAATCAGAATGTTTCGTTTTAATCGCGAAAAGCACAATGACCCGTTTGTAAAAACGAATCCGGATGATTGTTGCAGGTATTACAAGATCATTGGAGAGGCAGATCACATATTGTTCATAGTGAACAGGGAAAGAGCAGGAGTTCAGTTCGATCTGATATACGACAGCATATTCGAACGTTGCAGAAAACATGTTTTTCGAAGGACTCCACCAACCTTACCGAATCAAGCTCTCTCGTTAAACAATAAATGATAATGTTAGTCTTTAGCGTACACAATTCTCTTATGTTATGATCCCACATCGATTATTTCGATCAAAGTTAAAGCTCCTCATTGATCTTACCCTTTTCATTCATTTTGGCTGTATTTGTAACATTAATTATTTCATTGTCATTAAGTTGTAGTTTATGAGTGGGACAATCATAAGCTTAGTTTTATACGTATCATTGTCTTTTACACCTTTTAGATGCAATTTGGAATACATTCATTCTCATTTTATGTTAAATTGGATTAATTTTTAATTAAAGTAACTTTTATAGTTGGAATTATATTAGTATCACAAAGTATTTAATTGTGTTATAAATTTAGTTTTTTTAAAATGTTGAAAATATTATACATAATTTATGTCAAATGAGACTCTAATTAAATTGATTCAAATTAAAATTAACTAGAACATAAAATTTACAGTGTCAGCTTATCGGGAACAATGAATTCGTCAAAGGTTGATTTTTTTGTATAATTACTGATACTTCATTTATTGATTGATTAATTTAGATTGATTGTTATAACGGTTCATTTCAATAAATTCTATCCATCTGATTTATTTATTGTAAGTCAAATTTAAGCTCATACTAAATTTTACTTAAAGAATTTAGCACGACTAAGCTAGAACAAAGTTCGTTGTCTCTTTTATATGTCCGAGAAATGATTTTATGTCGTGTATTAATGATTTTTTATTTTTTATTTTTATTTTATTAATAATACATATGCATAAAATTATCGGTGAAATATATATATAAAGGGGAAGAATAAATTCTATTCGGATAAGCTAAATCAACTAGCGATGTTGCTCACCCCTTGTTCCAGTAGTAAAAGATCATGTAATTTATTCAGGTGACTTGAATTCGAGTACTAGTTCTGCACGGTGTGTGTCTTATTAAAAAAGACTATGGTCCTGTTTGGCAATTAGCGAATAACTGGTAGCGGATTACATTAGCTGATAGCTTATAGTTGATTGCATTAGTTGATTTGATTAGCAGATTGTATAAAAGTGTTTGGTAAAATTAACTAATAGCTGATAGCTGTTTGATTATTTAAACAAGTAAAATGACATATAAGGACATGATTATATTCGATACTTCTTTAAATAATTTATCAATTATAAATATTTTCTATCTAATAAATATTAATTAGATTTGTAAAAATTATTTTTAATATAAATTTTCTAAACATATTTTTGAAAGATTTATATATTAATTTATTATTTATATAATTATTAATTTTTTATATGCACATATAAATATGTGATAATAAAAAAATAGAATTAGCTTACAAATGTCACCATATAAATTAGTATTAACAACAAATTAGTCTAATATTTAATATGTTATTATTTTTATTAAAAAATGTTATTATTTAAATTAGGTTATTTGAAGATTTTTGGTAATCGTTAAGGATAAAAGAGTCATTACAACTCTAATATCAAACTTCTAATCTCAAAAAGCTTCTATTATGAGCTTTTTCAAAATTAGCTTTTTCACCTCAATCCGCTCTTTCAATCCGCTATTTACCAAACATCAATATTAACGGATTTGACTGGTCAAACCTCTAATTATACCTCAAACCTCTATTTTTTGGGCAAAAATTAGAGGTTTGAGGCATAATTAGAGGTTTGACCAATCAAATCCGCTAATATTGTTGTTTGGTGAACAGAGGATATTAAAAAGCACATAATAGGAGTTTTTTGATATTAGAGGTTTGATATTAGAGTTGTAAAGACTCTTTTACCCTTACCAGTTACCAAAAATCTCAAAATAACCTAAATTAAATATTTTCTCACTCTATTTATAAGCTAATCATATTTATTTTTTTCTTTTTATTATCACATATTTATATGTATTTAAATTTATTAATTAATTAAATTATATTAAAATAATTATATAAATAATAAATTAATATATGAATCATTCAAATATGTTTAAAAAAGTTATATTAAAAATAATTTTATAGATCTAATTAATATTAATTAGATACAAAATATTGATAACTAATAAACTATTCAAACAAGTATTGAATATAATCATGTCATTGTATGTCATTTTACTTGTCTAAATAATCTAACAGCTATCAGTTAATTTTACCAAACACTTTTATATAATCAGCTAATACAATCCGCTAGTCAAATTAGCTAATGCAATCAGCAAATGTAATCCGTCATTCGCTATCAGCTAATTGTCAAACATGACCTATGAAAATTGAAGTGATGTAACTCTTGTATCACACCAGCATATTAAAAAAAATCAACTAGCGTTGCTAAAAGTAATTTTTCTTTTTTATTTGCATAGACGAAAATGGAATTTTTACTCAAATATTACTTTGGAATTTTTTAATTTCAAAAGTAGGGATCCCGAGAAATTATTTACAGATCTAGGGATGTTTACTGTTGAAAGTCAGAAGACCACCAGTGCACAGCCTGTTTTTGAACAGTGTTCTTAGGGTTGTTTTACTGTTTAAAAACAGGGTGCTTTCCTCCCCTTTTCTGTTTTGCGCGACGCCACATGGTACGAAGTGAGCAGCCCAGTCACCGTTATTCGGTGCACTGTTCAAAGACGGGGGTGGGCAGTCCGACTTTGAACTGTGTTCGGAACGCCCATATCGCGCCACATGGCAGTGTGACATTTTAAAAGGGTGGTGGTTGAAAATTACTGTTCAAACTCAAGTTGTGGTCCATGGGTTTTCTAATTTTGAACAATAATCATCCCTATATCCGAAAATAATCTGTGAGAATCCCTATTTTTGAAATAAAAAAATCCCAAAGTAATATTTGAGTAAATATTCCGACGAAAATGGTATGAAGTAAACTTAAACGGCCTTTTTCAAAAAAAAAAAAAAAAAAAAACTTAAAGCGACGGTCTCTCTCCCCCCCCCCCCCCCCCCCCCCCCCCCCTCAAATCCTAGAGCAATAATCGGCTGCTGCTGCTGGGTTTTGGCCTTTAGAGCCATGGTTCCGCGGCGTTATTTGCTGAGTTCGTCGCGTTTTTCGTCTACACTCAAAGCAGCAGATTCTTCTAAAGCCGACGACTTGTACACAATGAACAAACGGCTTTCTCATTTAATAAGAAGTGGAAAATTTCACGAAGCAAAGTCCATGTTTGATCAAATGGGGAAAAGAAATACGGTATCGTGGAATTCGATGATAAGTGGGTATTTGAAACGAAGGGAAATAACGCAGGCTCGAAAGCTATTCGATGAAATGCCTGAGAGAGACACGGTTTCTTGGAACCTGATGATTTCTGGCTATGCTTCATATTTGGGGTTCAAATTTCTCGAGGAAGGGAAGAACTTGTTTGAGAAAATGCCCATGAGAGATGTAGTTTCATGGAATACGATGATTAGTGGGTATGCCAAGAATGGAAGGATGAACGAAGCTAAAGAGCTTTTTGAGAGTATGCCTGAGAAGAATGTGGTTTCTTGGAATGCTATGATTACTGGTTTTTTCGATAATGGTGATACTTCAAGTGCTACTGAGTATTTCAAGAGGATGCCTGAAAGAGATTCTGCTTCTGTTAATGCATTCGTGTCTGGTTTAGTTCGAAATGGGGAATTGGATGAAGCTGTCAGGGCTTTGATTGAATGTGGCAATAGGGATGGTTGGAGTGAAGATTTGATTGCTTCTTGTAATACTTTGATTGCGGCGTATGGTCAGAAGGGAAGGGTGGACGATGCTCGGAAACTATTCAATCAAATCCCATCGAACAGTGTTCAAAGGAAAAATAGAGATCGTGTGTTTGAAAGAAATGTGGTGACATGGAACTCAATGATCATGTGTTATGTAAAGGCAGCGGATATTTTCTCCGCTAGGGAGCTCTTTGATCAAATGGTGGATAAAGATACCATTTCTTGGAATACCATGATTAATGGCTATGTTCAAATGTTAAATATGGAGGAGGCCTTAAATCTTTTCAATGCCATGCCAAAGCCTGATAACATGTCTTGGAATTCGATGATCTCAGGGTATGCTCAGATGGGTAACGTAGAACGTGCTCGTGAATATTTCGATATGATGCCTCAAAAGTATTTAGTTTCATGGAACACCATGATAGCAGGTTATGAGAAAAACAAGGATTACAAAGGGGCAATCAAGCTTTTCATACGAATGCAAGCTGAAGGAGAAAAACATGATAGACATACTTTGTCCTCGATTCTTAGCGTCTCCACCGGGCTTGTGAATTTGCAATTAGGTATGCAGATTCATCAGTTGGTCTCAAAGAGCGTAATTCCAGATGTACCTATAAAGAACTCTCTCATTACAATGTATTCAAAATGCGGGGCACTGATGGAGTCACGGATCATTTTCGATGAGTTGAAATCACCAAAAGAGGTAATATCTTGGAATGCAATAATCGGAGGGTATGCATCGCATGGTTACGCTTTAGAGGCTTTAGAATTTTTTGAATCAATGAAGAAGAATAATGTTCAACCAACCTATATTACATTTATTTCTGTTTTGAGTGCATGTAGCCATGCTGGATTAGTTGATGAAGGTTGGGCATATTTTAATTCAATGGTTAGTGAATATGGCATTGAGCCTCACGTTGAGCATTATGCTTCTCTGGTAGACAATGTTGCTCGACACGGCCAACTTGAGGAAGCCATGGATTTAATCAAGAGTATGCCATTTGACCCAGATAAAGAAATTTGGGGTGCATTACTCAGTGCCTGTAGGCTTCATAATAATGTGGAGTTGGCTCGAGTTGCCGCTGAAGCATTGATGAAATTGGAACCTGAAAGCTCAGCTGCATATATATTGTTGTATAATATGTATGCTGAAGCAGGACAGTGGGATGCTGCTGCACAAGTTAGAGAAATGATGGAAAGAAATAATATCAGAAAGCAAAAAGCATTCAGTTTGATAGATTCCTCTCATAGCTGATTGGAAGGATACTCCTACTATTGCGGACATAGATTGCAGGTGTCGCGGTTTCGAATGGTACTGCTACCGCTATTCCTACCAACAGCCAACAGTTGAAGAAGGTAGAATTCCAACCATATTAATGTGTCCACCTGCACCGAGGAAGCCAAAGCCCTGTTCTGAATATGCAAGTGTTAGAGATCAGGTCTTTACTCCGCCGGCCTTGGAGGCCAAGCCGAAAGAGCTAGCTACATGGGTATCTGCTTATTGGAAGTTCGTTCCATCTTTCCTTCTGTTTTAGGGTATTTTTTTCTAGCTAATTTACCAGTACTTACTAGTTTATGTGTACATGGAAATTCATAAATAAATAAAAACATGGAAACTTTGTGCATGCAATTTTGAAGTAATAGTGAACATCTGGTTTCTTGTCTGTTTGTTTAAAACAATAACAGGTTGGTAGAAGGCTAGAAACTATTCATGTTCATGCGTGGGAACCGACATTGTTTGTTTAATATGGTCTTTCGAATGTTGTCGGAATATGTTGGTATTTACAAATGG
Organism: Hibiscus tridactylites; assembly: GCA_958450335.1. Lineage (NCBI taxonomy): Eukaryota > Viridiplantae > Streptophyta > Magnoliopsida > Malvales > Malvaceae > Hibiscus > Hibiscus tridactylites. The sequence goes on along the minus strand of OY288278.1, from coordinate 78,429,798 downwards.
ATGGAAACTGAAACTTTCAACAAGCACCGTAGTTTTAGAGTATAATGAGTTAGTTTAGGGTATAGAGTTTAGGTGTATGGATTATAATTTAGGGATATTTGTTTCAATTTAAGTTTTAAGGTTATAATTTAAAGTTTATAGGTTAAAATATAAGTCTTCACCATATTACCCTAAAAACTAAATCTTAAATTATAACTCTAAACCTTAAATTGAAACAATTATCCCTAAATTCTAAAACCCTACACCTAAACTTTATACCCTAAATTAACTCTCTATACCTTAAAACTAAAGCGCTCGTGGAAGTTTTCACCGCTTGTGTATATGATATTACAAATTTAAATTCAAAATTTTGGTATTTATATGGGTGGCAAAAAGGTAAATAATAAAAATTAAGGTGATATTCGGGTAAAATCGCCGTCAAACAGATTTTTTTAAGACATGAACAGTTAAAATTTTGCACGCGTCGAGTTGTAGTTGACCTTGAGGTCACGTCATGCTACATGCATTTCCAACCAGATTTTATTTTGAGAAAATAAATAAATGCTTCTAATGACGCTTTCCCTTGCAGCTTAGTAAAGTATTACCGGCAACATGAACCAAAAAACCTGGCCGGACCGATCCGAAGCCTCCCGGTTCATCGCTTTTCCGTTATCCAAACTCGAGGGAAGACAAGGGAAGACCAAATCTTCACGCCGTTCAAAATTCGGTTCCAAACCCTCCTCGTCGTCGTCCCAGACGGGCGATCCCGATTTTTCGGCTCTCCCTTTCGACATATTAACGAAAGTCGCGGCGCCGTTTAATTTCCCGAATCTCCTGGCGGCGTCGCTGGTGTGCAGGTCGTGGAGGGACGCGCTTCGGCCGTTGAGGGAAGCGATGGTGCTTCTGCGTTACGGGAAGCGGTTCAAGCACGGTCGAGGCGGTGTTCGACGCAATTTGGAGAAAGCTCTCGGCTCTTTCTTGAAAGGCGCTGAGCGTGGCTCCACGCTCGCTATGGTCGATGCGGGGCTTATTTACTGGGAAAAGGGTCGAAAGGAAGAAGCAATTGCTTTTTATCAAAGAGCTGCCTCCCTCGGTGACCCTGCCGGCCAGTGCAATCTCGGAATCTCGTACTTACACGGTAATTAGTGCACTTTTTATTATTAGTTTATTAAGAAATCCGTGTTCGATAATCACATAAGTTCTGATCATGTTTAGAGTGGATTCGGGCCGGAATCTAAATCGAACTCTTGAATTGTTAAACTTATACTTCAATGCCATACAGTTTGAATTCCATTGAACAATATCCAGGAAAACCTCAAGGTCATAAGGAAGCTATAAAATGGTTGCATCAAGCTTCAATCGGTGGCCATGTTCGAGCTCAGTACCAGCTGGCCCTTTGCCTGCATCAAGGTCTTGGGGTGGAACGAAATCTTCAAGAAGCGGTATGGGGTTTCTTTTGCTTAGTTTCATACTTAATTAGTGGGATTTTCCATTTGAGGAAACTTGGATGATAGGGTTTACTTTGTTTGGTTATTGTTTGCTCAGGCTAGATGGTATCTAGAGGCAGCTGAAGGCGGATACGTGCGTGCTATGTATAACGCTTCGCTTTGTTATACATTCGGGGAAGGTTTATCACATAGTCGTCGACAAGCAAGGAAATGGATGAAGAGAGCAGCTGATCGTGGCCATGGCAAAGCTCAATTCGAGCATGGGCTTGCTTTATTTTCAGTATGCTGAATTCTTCTATCTTTGTTTAAATATATAAACAATAACAGATGCATGTCTGAAATACGTCTACACACGATGCACAAAACTTCATACGTTTATGCAAGCTTGATTCTCTTTCGAGTCTTCCATTTTTTGTTTGTGTGCTTGTGATCAACATCTTCCTTCTCACTGGCATAATTGTGTGTGGCAATAATGTTGTGTTTATGCTATCCATGCTGATGCGAGTTACAATGATAATACACAGGAAGGGGAAATGATGAAAGCTGTAGTGTACCTTGAACTTGCTATACGTTCAGGTGAAACAGCTGCAACTCATGTCAAAAGTGTAATCCTTCAGCAACTATCGGCGAGTACTCGTGACCGTGCCCTGCTTCTTGCCAACAATTGGCGTGCTTTGCCTTCATCTCGATGAGTAATACTCTTGACTGTTTACCGAACTTTCTCGTATAATCCTATTATTGCATCTTCCACTCTTTTATAGGAGGTAATGGAATTCGGACTCTAAAATTACCTTTTATAGAAAGGTTTGGTTACTCTAGGCTACCACCATTAGGTCACCTGTTTCAGTTGCTAGTATAATAGTACTTTAAATGTTATTAATTATTTAATCGATTCAGTTATTCAGAAGTCAATATCATATTATGATTAAACTAGAGTTTAAATGTATTACAAAGCTTCAAGGGCAATTGATAGGGAGCAAACAAATACAGATATTCGTACTTGTTTAATAATGTTAAGCTGGTGGCTTAATTATTTGATGTTTGATGAAATTTTGCAGACTGCGGTGATCAACTCAAAGCTTGGCGATCATCCCGTTTTGGATAGTCTTTGTTGCAATCTCGTCCTTGAGATCCAGATCAGTTGCGCTCGGAGGAACATCGATGGCCGGTGAGCAATTAAAGAAGCCGTGTGGCTGCACTGCATATAGCAAGAGTTAACTTCAAAAATCATGCTTATATCAACCAAGCTTTAAAATTACTATTTCCTGTTGAACTTGTGTTGTTTGACCCCCTTTCCACATAACATTTTCGATCACAAGCGGAAACCGCGACATAAATGTCACCTTTTGGTGATCTTATTGCAAGAGTGGGAGCGTAATGACTCGCACCTTGACAAGGTGAGCCGAACCTTTCCTATGTACCAAGACTGCTAAAGAAAAATGTAAACTGAACTGGCTTGAAATGCATGATCCCGGATTAGATTCCTCTACGAAGAGCCGGGCTATCTGTTTCGAGCATTTTGTTTAACATGGAAACCTATCACGATAGCGAATGATGAGCATCGAAGTACTTGATATATCCCAAACATTCACATCCCTAGAGGAGAAAGGAAAAGCAGGGAAATTTCGAACTCAAATTAATGACATGAAAGCGAAAACCTGAGAAGAACTGCCAAACCTTCTTAAGAGAATGTGCATTTTTACCCTGCCCATCTTCTCCTGTATCAAATGCATTCTTCCTATAATGTGGATCATTTGGGTCTCCGTAAGGAACTACCATTTCAACGAAGCTTAATCGATGAGCCACAGGCCTCCGACCACGACCACCATCGAGGTAAGCAACAGAATAGATTCCCAGACCCTCCCTAGGAGTGAAACCGATTTGGAAGTTCCACTGAAATTAAGAATAATATCTTAGTACAACATCTTGAACTGATATAAGTTATAACTAGTTTCATATGCAAGCACCTTCTGCCATACAATGAAATTCCAATTAACACGATAACTGGGACCTTCAGGTTGAATAATTTGTAGTGGTTTCACGTCACTCCGATAGACACTGCCTCGTGTTTCGCCGGCAGTGTAGTTTCTTAAAGGATCAGCAGGTGGCAGCGGACAATGGATCCAAAGGATGCCTGGCCTGAGCCCTTGTCATGATTGAAATTCCTGTGCAAACATGATTGACAGTTAATAAACAAATCAAAAGCGTTCTCGCATGCATGCAAATCCAACATCAAGGAAATATTATAAGAACAAACGAACAATCCGTGTATATTATATCACATATAAAAATAAGGATAGAAACATACAGTTTAAACCTTTGCTGGTAGTTGTCTTAGTAGCAGGAGGATCCTCGATGGTCTCAGCAGCCATGGAAGCTGTCTTGGGGACCGAAACCTCAGACAGACCAGACCGAGAACCAACAGAAGATGAAGAAGATATCTTCTTCTAGTTGTTGTCGTTCGTTCTGGGAATGCAACAAGGTGTCGCCTTTTCCCGAGTTGAGGTCATTGCAAAGGGTTGTCCACTGACATACAGCAAATACTATGTCTCTGTGTTACGATTTCTCAGCGTTCTAACCTTGAAGTACATAAACTCGAAAGCCTTCTCGGTATCTCAAGCAACGAGAATGGTGGAAATATAAAGATGGAAGATAACTGTGATTGGTTTGAAGACGAAGACAAGGACAAGGACAAAGACAAAGGACTTTTAGCTGTATTATTTATTGATTTAAAATCATTCGATTTGCAATTAATTTAATTAGTGAGTACGAGAATATTATGGTGATAGTATATATGGTATCACGGTTGTATACAATTAATTATTTAAATTTGTTCATCACTTATAAGAGTGAGCAAAATTCGATAAAAACCCTTGATAAAAAATCGATAAAAACCGATAGAACAAATCCGAGTCGGTTTTATTACAACTTAGCTTGATAAAATAACAAAACTTGCTTCCAATTCAACTTGAGATAGGATCTTACTGCATGGGGCAAGCATGCCTCAATGTATAAACGGATCATCTCCAACATGCTACAAAAATTCTTCAGCTGTGTTCAAATCATTCAATATTTCATTCTTAATTTCCTCTGGTAATGGAGCAGAGGGACCTGCCTTCGAGTAGAAACCGGCCAAAGACCTGATCGCCTTTTCGAGCTCGATATATGATTCCTCGCGAGCCACCTTCTCTTGTCCCCTCCAATTACTCAAATAGTCTCGGATAGACTCTTTCGCGGAATCCGCCGTTCGTCTAAACTTAGCTACATCCTTGGGGTCCTCCTGCAACGATTCACGGAGCGTTTTCACAACTTCTTTAACTGACTTTACATAAGCCTTTGGTAACACTTTTCCTGACTTTGTTTTCTCGTTGGGATCAAACAATGATTTGATAGCCCCTACAACTCCATCATCCTCTTCCTTTCGGTCATCTGATTCAGCCCGTACCGGTAATATTGGAGTTAAAACACAGTTGAAGTTCACAACAGCCAACAATGAAACAGCGGTACGTGCTATTATGTGACGACGACTCAATAAACACGGTTTAACAACATCACACCTGAATTGCAATTTACCTGCTGTGTTACAGAAGAAGAAAAAAAACAGTCAACAAATAATTGAGATTGATGAGCTAGAAATTTGTCAATCCGGTAATCACATTGGACCCTAGACAAAGAAGCTCTCCCGGCACCTAATTTCTCCGTTCAAAAGACTTAAACCCAAGACTTTGCTTAAGGGACGTCAACTGCCTTCCGCTTAGCCCAACAGGCATTGGTGTAAGTAAAACTTAATTATTATACAGAGATTCTTAACTGAAAATGCACAAATATGATCTCAAATACTAAGAAATCATGAGATAGAAAGAAAATAAATATCAATACAATGATATATGAGTAACCTTTGTAAAGGCAAATCAGAAACATAAACAGAAATAATCAATTTATTCAAATATACCAGCACTGCACATTGCACTCTCAAAGAGAGTAACTATGTTCAAACCTTGGAGACGATATTGTTGGGAGGTGTAATCACGAACCCCGAACATGCACCGTAAAACAAACGTAAAAGATAAAGAAAACGTCAGCGCTGCAGGTAAAAGAGTTGTTGAAAATTGTGGCTTACATTTATTTTCAGGTCTCTCCGGTGAGTTGATATTAGCACAAGTATTTGCTGCAAGAAGAGCCATTCTATGTTGTAACTCGAAACAATTTGGGTAGTTTACATTAGTACATCCTGGGAAAGCAGCTACAGTTTATTGGCCAAAGTGGTTACCTTCAAGCCAAACAATCAAGAGTTAACTCAAATTCATTCTCAATTTCTTTGCAGATGCAAGTACCCTATCCAAATTTGACTGGTTTTATTGAAAACTAAGCAGCCTGGGTAGGGTAACTACATAAAATTCAAGGGAAACTATCATAGATGTCAAAAATCCAATTTGACATTGCAAATGCAGCTAATGGGAATAGCTACACAGAGAAGACAGTACCAAATTACTGTAGCGACGAAATAAATAAATAAAGATCAAATGGGTTTAAGAAATTGCATACCTTTGGACAACAACTTCCAGCTTTAGCTACTTTTCTGCAGATTTTTCCACCCACACAACTTTTTTATCCAAATGGAGACGGGACAAAGATTGGCGGATGAGTTTGTAATTTCACCATTTCTTTTTTTTTCTCTTCCAGAAAATCATTTCATTAGGCCGACAGAGCCCATGCTGAAAGCCCAATACATGTACCCCATTCTTCTCTCTTTTTTTAATTAAGCTCAAAAGATTGGAACTGATTAAACTATCAATTTTCAGTCTAATTGGCGTGTTTTTTTTTTATCTATAGTATGAGAATATGGGTTATTTATTAAAGTAGATAGAAGTGTTCAAATTTAATAGTAAAGAGAAAATATCATTCTACTATTAAATTAAAGATCAAATTATATATATATATATACAAAATATATTGCAATTTTAAAATTTATAATCATCATCTAATCTTAATATGGACCAACTCGCCCTAAACCTAATATAATATAGGTATAGTTGCAATTTTATATAACATGTAATGAGGAAAATATTTTGATGTTAATGGTGGTAGGATATACGAGCTCTTTTTCCTCCTGCTGACCCCTTATTATATGATAGTCTTTTTGCATGGATTGATTGGAGGATTTGGAAGGCTCGTAATGCCTGAATTTTTGAGGGTCTAGGGAAAATCCAATACATATTTGAAACTCTATCTTTAAAAAATTTGAGGAATTTCTGCAACAACAGACTTCCAATAGTTCGAGTACGAGGCTTTCACCATTACCGACTTGTTTGTCTCCCACCTCCTCCAAGTTTTCATCTAAATCAATTGTGATGCTTCATTCGATAGTCTAACACCATTAAAAATATAACGCAGGTAAGTGGCAGTTAATATAAAATGATATAATTACATAACTAGCTCTCAAGTTCTACAATTATCTTAATTTGACCCTAATTAGGACATTGATTCTTTCGTCCCACAATTCCTACACCACTGGCCGCCAGAGACGCCACCTTCCTCGGCGAGAAAATGTAATTTTCTTTTCTTTTTTCTCCATGTTCGTATCTTCTTTATTCGTTTTATTTTGCGCTGCGAAGATTTGGAAGTTTATTATAGTCGCAAATTTTTAGTGTCTTATCGAATAATTTTGCAGTTTCCTAATGTCTACTTTCGGTGCCGCCGCTGCCAATCATAACCCTAACAAATCATTCGAGGTATTCGCTCTTTAATTTGTATAATATGTTTTATGCGATTCACATTTTTCGTTTTAATTTCAATTTGCTAATTATAATTTTATTATTTAGTTCGAGATTACTGTGGCTTTACCAGTGAGCTTTATTTTAGTTTTAGTTTTTAAACTTGCGAGTTAATAAAGTTCTGTTTTCTTTCTGTATTTTTTATGTTAAGGAGGAGAAACGATACTAATTTTATTCCTAGTTTTTGGTTACATAATACTTGAGCTAGTGATAATGCGATAGACTGATGATTTTCTCATTTCTTTTTAGAATTTTTTGAGATAAATATGGGTAAGGGTCGGTATCGATGATTAAAAAGATACTACAATGAAAATGAAAATGAAAATGAAATTGAAATTAAGCTTGGTTGAACTGTTGATACAAAGGGTTTTTACGTGCAATTTTTAATTGTAGGTTGCCCAACCGCCCAGTGATTCTGTTTCAAGCCTTAGTTTCAGTCCCAAGGCCAATTTCTTGATTGCTACTTCGTGGGATAATCGGGTATGCTCACTTTGTTTTGTTTCCTTTATCGATTCAAGGCATCTCAACTTGTTCTTCAATCTGCAATTGTAGTAAACTGATTCTGTTAACTCCTTGTCCTCTTAAAAGATTTTGTGCTCAGCTTGGAAGGATAATGGGATGACAGTATTTTCTGGAAGCAGTTGTAGTAAACTGATTCTTTTAACTCCTTGCCCCTGATTCTGTTAGCAACTCCCGCCGAGGAAGGTGGCGTCTTTGGTGGTGTAGGAATTGTGGGACCAAGGAATCGAGTGTCCTAATTAGAGTCAAATTAAGATAATTGTAGAACTTAAGGGCTAGTTATATAATTATATCATTTTATATTAATTGCCACACCACCAGGCGTTAAATTTTTAGTCAGAGGACCAATTTATAGCTTTTGATAGTCTGAAAATACAAAAGATAATTAGAGTATAGTCAAGGGACAATTTATGTAGTTTACCCGAAATCTTTTAGTGCTTTTGTGACTGAATGTCTCGCAGTGAGGCTTGGTACATTTTTCGTCGTACAACACGGTTGGCAACACGTGTCTGTTAAATCCAACAGCAAACATACTATTGAAATAATCAACCGTCTATTACCCGAATTTTGGGAGGCTAAAGCTATTTTCTATGACATCCGAAAAAAATGTTGAAACTTTGCTCAATGTCATTATTCTGGTATTTGTAGAATGAGCAACCAAGTTGCTGATTGGGTGGCTCCAGCAACTTTCAAGGGCACACGTCCATATAACTAGAAGCGACTTGTATCCGTTCTTGTAAGATCCTTTCTATAAAATGAAATAGCTTTTCGTTCCAAAAATAAATATTTTGATGTTTGTGATTTTTAAAATAATTATTTTTAATTGAAAAGCATTTGATCCATATTTTAAAAACAGAAGGTTAACATAAATTAAAGGGGTTAATAATAAACTGAAAAAAAGTTATTTAATCCATTTTTTAGTTTGGAAGGAGGTTGAATTAGATTTGAAATATTCTTCTAAAATCTATTCAATCTGATACATTGAAAATATATAACATTACGAATGAAAATCTATTCCATGCACTGAAAATAAAAAAAATAAGCTTGGAATATAAATACTAGTACTGTTCCACTTAGAGAGTGGATACATGGACAGGAAAAAAGGCTGTTCTCTTCGTTTTCTAACAAGTAACACACTTTCATGGCCATGAGATCCAAGGCATTCAGGGTCAAACAGCTTTCGATACAAGGTATTCGGGGTCAAACAGCTTTCGATCCAGTTCGCAAGTTAAAAGAAACCAACACCATTGTTGCCAATCTGTGTTGTCCCTCGGGAAACATTTTCAAAGGTTGGAACACTAAAGCCTAGGATTAGAAACGAAGTGAGAATATATTTTTGGAACACTAAACCCTAGGATTAGAAATTTTGGACTGGGAGACGCAGCAAAAACAACCATAAATGATGCATTTCTTGCACTGCACAATTTCCCAAAGGTTGCCCATATTTCAAGCTACGCAAACTGAACAAACTTGAACTATATATAGTACTTAAACTAGACTCGGTCAATGGTTACCCTACTCCCTGATAGATAAAAGGAACGAGGCCATGCGTTCGATCCTTAAGCATTCAACAGCATTAGAAATCAATAACAATACACAAAACCATTATCAAATTTCTAATTCCCATTATGCAAAGACAGAACCATGGATTTAGGCCACTAAATTGCCAATCAGAAAACATTAAATGGCTTACATAGGACCACAACCATAGGCAACTTATAGAGCAAAACTAATGACATATGTGTGGATTATATATATGTATGTATGTATGTATGTATGCATAGTAACCCAAATCGTCAAACACTCAATATATAACTGGCAAATATAAAATGTAAATTTCAATTCAAGTTGAACTCCAAAAAACAGAAGATAATAAAATAACAGAACTGTCATTCAAATCACCAAAAAAACACTGAAAAAGCTAACCTAGGCGGTGAGCACAACAGCACCACCAGCCTCCTTAATCTTCTTCTCGGCGGTCTTGGAAACCAACTTAGCCTTAACAACAATGGGTTGGTTCTCGGGCAACACACCTTTCCCGAGGACCTTAAAGTAACCGTACTGGGTCACGTCGATCATCGGAGCGGCGTCCTTGTTGGCTTTGGCCTTTGCGTCTTCAGGGATAAGAGACCAGAGCTTGTCGATGTTGACGATGGGGCAGTAGAACTTGTTGCGGAGCTTGTGGAAGTACCTCATACCGACTTTCCCGAAATACCCAGGATGGTACTTGTCGAAGAGGATCCTGTGGTGGTGCATGCCTCCGGCGTTACCGCGACCTCCCGGGTGCTTGCGGTGCTTTCCGATACGGCCGTGACCGGCGCTCACGTGGCCGCGCTTCTTGCGGTTCTTCTTGAAACGGGTTGTCATTTTTGGTACCTGTGTGGAACTTGGGGAAGGGGGGAGAGCGGCTGCTAGAGGCAAAATGAAAGTAGGGTTATTGAGGGTTTTTATTTAGGAGATGAGGTTTTTAGTTTCCAAGTTTGCCCTTACTCTCTAGGGTTTTTAGGATTTACGGGCTCTGGTTCGGCCCTAACTACTTTGGGCCTTACGCTAAATATTAAGACTGATTATGGGCTCCAAATTGGTACTTTAAAATCTTGTATTCCTGCTGTATGATATACACTGGTAGAAACTGAAAGTTTCCATAAGTGCCTTAGTTTTAGGGTATAGAGAGTTAGTTTAGGGTATAAGGTTTAGGGGTTTAGGTTTATGAGTAGAATTTAGGGATATTTGTTTCAATTTAAGGTTTAGGGTTATAATTTAGGGTTTATAGGTTAGGGTTTAATGTTTAAGGTAATATGGTGAGGATTTAAGTTTTAACCTATAAACCCTAAATTACAACCATAAACTTTAAATTAAAATAATTATCCATAAATTCTAACTCTCTGCACCTAAACCCCTAAACTAACTCACTATACCCTAAATATAAAATGTTTATCCTTTTTATTTTCCTTCATTCGTTTTACAGTTTCATATTTGGGTTATATTATAATAAACAGTCCATGTAAAAAAATTAGATAATCCTCATTTTAAATTTAAAACCTACAACTATAATCCTAAAATCTTAAATTCTAACTCTTATAACCTAAACTCCCAAATCATAAACTAAACATCTAGCCCCTAAACTGCTTATTAAAGTTTTTTTCTCCGTATTCAGTGTTTATGATTATTTATTTTAACAATTATTTATGATGTTTGTATATTTTTCTGTGTCATAATCAAATTTAAATTATTATTTTTAGATAAATTTAAATTTAAGGTAAACTACATAAATGGTCACCGAACTTTTAGGGTAGACTTATTTTAGTCACCATACTGTTAAAATATTCGATAAGGTCACCCAACTTTTAGTTTGATTTCAATATAGTCACGGAATTTTTAGGGCAGATTCATTTTGGTGACCGTACTTTTAAAATATTCGACAAGGTCATCCAACTTTTAGTTCAATTTTAATATAGTAACCGAACTTTTAGTTCGCTTTCAATATGATCCCTCTCGTTACCTTCCGTTAAAAGCTAACGTTAGTTTTTGTTTTTCCTTAATAAAAATGGGTAAACTACATCAATCACCACTCAACATTCTTCTCACTCTTATTTTGGTCACTAAAGTTAAAAAAATTCAATTTAATAACTTAACTTTAAAAACGTTCATATTTTGGTCACTCTCAAATGACATGGTTATACAAATAGAAAATTTTGATTAATCCTTAAAAAAATTGGGTAATGATTTTTTTATTTTGCTTATTAAATTTACCATATTTGATATTTTAATAAGCAAAGTAAAAAAATTATTACTCGAATCAAATATTTTAATTAACCGGTCAACCGGTTATCCGATTTAATTGGTACAATATAAGATTGAGAGTTGAATAATTTGAATTTAGCAATTAACCAAAATAATTTTTAAGAATTAATTGAACCCGGTTTCAGTACAAATTTTTAAAATAAATTATTTCGATTCAATTACGGTTCACAACTTTAAGCAAAATTGATTAACTAATCTGATCTAGTATATAATATTTTTATATTTTATGCATTACAATATCTTATAGTCTAATAATTTTGATACCATTTTGATTTTTTTTAAGTTTTGGCTCTAGGTAGAATTAATAGGTGTGAACTTTCAATTTTTAATTTTCTAGTTGTTTTATACTTTTATCACAACCAAAATTTTATTAAATTTATCATATTATCATATTTGATATTTTAATAAACAAAGTAAAAAATTATTTCCAGAATCAAATATTTCAGTTAACTAGTTAATCGATTATCTGATTTAATTGATACAATATAAGATCGAGAATTGAATCATCTAAATTTACCAAATAACCAAAATAAATCTTTTAAGGGTTAATTGAATTTTCTATATGTATAAACATGTCATTTGAGAGTGACCAAAATATGAACAATTCGAAAGTTAAGTTATTAAATTGATTTTTTTAACCTTAGTGACCAAAATAAGAGTGAGAAGAATGTTGAGTGATGATTGGTGTAGTTTACCCATTTTTTATTAAGAAAAAACAAAAACTAATGTCATCTTTTAACGAAATGTAATGGGAGGGACCATATTAAAAGTGAACTAAAAGTTCGGTGACTATATTAAAATTGAACTAAAAGTTTGGTGATCTTATTGGATATTTTAAAAGTACGGTGACCAAATTGAATCCACCCTAAAAGTCTGGTGACTATATTGAAATCGAACTAAAAGTTAGGTGACTTTATCAAATATTTTAAAATTTTAGTGAACAAAATGAATCAGCCCTAAAAGTTCGGTGACCATTTATGTAGTTTACCTTTAAATTTATTATCCAATAAGCAAATAAACGGCTAAAAAATATGAATGTTCTAAACATAACAAATATGAGTGTTGACAGTGATTAATGAATTTTCCCCTCAACCTTATACTAATTATTTCCTTAACCAAGAATGTTAGATTCACTATAAATAAGACTTTCCCCTCATATGAGATAAAAGAAAGCAACAAGATAAATCTTCAAAATATAGCTTAGAAGAACAAATATTGGGAAAACCTAAAATTTTTGCTCTGAAAATCTTTAGCCGCCGCTGTCTATTTTTGCTCTTTTTCTCTTTTAATTGCCGGCGGCGTCACCAGTTTTAGTACTAGTTGCCGACCGCCGGATTTATTGTTTCATTTTTTTGTTTTTAATAAACTATTCTGCTCTTGTGGCACGATTTAGTCTACCTTTTGGTACGTATTTCTCTGTCTTTTGGCACGTTTTTTTTTTGTTTTTTGTTTTGATTTTTAATTAGGGTTGGATCTGACGACGCCACGACTGATCAAGATGGTGTTCCTTTCATTATGCTGTTGATCCCCCTTCTCGAACCCTTGAACCAGATTTGGATACGCGAATACATCTACCGTTTATTCGCGATTGAGTTGTGGTAATGACCTTTTTGTCAACGTACGATCATTGTAATATGCATTTGTTAATGTTGTTTGTTGATGGTTTTACCCATCATCGTCGATTTGGGGTGTTTGTATCCGTCTTTTGTTTCGAGTCTTTGGATTAGGTTCTTACCTATTCATTGTATGGTCCTATTGTGATCTAGAGCCGCTAATTGTTTCTTCTGGGTTTGTATCTAAATTTAGGTTTTTGTTTACTCAGCAGTAAACTTTCATTGTAATTTTAGATATTTTCTCGTTTAATAAAATTAGTGGTATCAATTTTCAAAAAAAAAAAATATAGCTTAGAAGAGCCTTTCACTCTTACTTTATCACAAAACTAATGTAGTACACGACGTTAATTCCAAGCTTCTCTTTGAAAGTTGTATTAGGGACGATGTCAAAATTTAAAGTTATAAAAAACTTAAATGTTTAAAAAATAAGGAGACAAATGTGTAATTAACATATTTTAAAAAAATCTACATAATAAAAATAAAAATAATGAGTAAATAAGTTGGGGGCCATGGACCCCTCCCGAGCACCATGTCCATCTGCCCCTAGATTACATAACCTTAACACAACATTTCATATATTTTTAGCAACCACACAAGTAGCAAACAAGTGGTCCCTAGTTTCAGAATAACTCTTACAGACTAAACAACAACTATCAATTTGTTTCTCCACTTTAGTTAGTTTATTTTTTGTAGGTAACCTATTGAAATTGCCATCCATAGAGAAAATGACTGCTTGTTATATGCAAAAGATACCAAACCCCAAAACAACTAACACTAAGAAATATATCATATTTAAAATGGCATAATGCTAAAACATATTCATATCGTTTGATTTTTTGTCTTTATTTTTTAAGTAATTTAATCTTCAACGTTTTATTTTTAGTCAAAATGGCTCATTTGCGGATGAAAATTGTTAGTCAACTAACAATAAATAACTTGAAATGGCTTGACAGAATGACACTGTAGAACTAATATTTTGATATAATAATTTAAATAGTTTTGGACTAAATCGAAATGATTTCAAAAATGTCTTTAAGTTCAAACAACTTGAAAATAAGTTTGTGGATGTTTTAAATGTTTTTGACAAGTTTTGAAACGTTTTTAAGTAGCCAAACCAGGGTTTTCAAGGTACTCGTTTTGATAAAGGCTAACATGTTTTGAAACAGTTTGAAACTGCCAAAACACATACTGAAACAAGGCTTGTCTGTTTCGATACGGAGGGTTTCGGTTTCGAAACACCCCTTTGGTGTTTCGATACGCCCAATGATCAAAACCTCCCCAACGGTCAAAATTTCCCATCGACTTTTTAAATGCAGCTCAACGGTCACTTGTACCGAAACAATTTGTAACCGTTTCGATACGACCAGAGGTGTTTCGATACGGCTTGCTGCATCAGGCTTCAACGGCTAGTTCTGAAGAAAGTCATTCTAATACGGACTCGCCTGTTCCAAAACGGACAACTCCAGAACTGCAATTTGTTAGGTTTTATGATGCTCGATTTCTTTCATACGAATTGCTCCCCAAGTGGCAGAGAAGTGGACTATTGGGTGATGGTGTTGGAAGCAAAAAGATAGAAGTTTTGCATAATGATTTAGAGTGGTTCAGTTTTCTAATCAAAGCCTACATCCACTACCTTAGCTCCCTACCAAGGATTTCGAGCAAATTCACAATGAATTTCGTCCCCTTTTCTAGGCTTAGAAGGCAACCTTTACAACCCTCAAAGCTTTCTACCCAAAGCTTAAGTAAACCCTCTTTACAAGAGAAATTCTAAGCAAACTTGAAATCCCTCTAATAGATGTTTGTTTGCACTATTTAGCTCTCACCCAAAACCTAAACACTTGAGCAAATTTGCCAATATTTAGCTCACAAGTGTTGTCTATACAAGAAATGGACAATTTAAGCTCTAAGACATTTTCTTGATCATAGTGTTGTCAACGATTGAAGCATTAACCTTCTCTTGATGCTTGGAGGTCCCTTTTATACTTCTAATTGAGTTTGTAGCCGATGAGGACCGTTGGGGATGTTTTGGAGCCGTTGGAGACTTTATTTCCCACCATAAATGTAGTTCTGCTGCCTACTGTATCGATACACGGGGACCCATATCGGTACGTCTTTCTTCAGAACTAGCTATTAGGATCTAGCCAGCCTAAGCGTATCGATACACTAAGAAGCGTATTTGTACAGTCTACATTTTAAAAGACCGTTGGGAAATAGCCATTGGGGTTTGTTAAAGCAGGGATCGATATGCTTTAAAGCCGTATCGGTACGACCCCTATCCGTATCGATACGATCAAGCTTATATCGGTACGAGTTTTGGCATAATCAAAACTGAAGAAAAAGGTATCGATGCAGGGTATATTGTATCGATACGGTAGAGCTGGAAAGTTAGTTTTGAGTATTTTAAAACATTCCAAACTTTGCCAAAAACCTTTTTAAATACCTCAAACATATTTTCAAGTTGTTTGGACTTAAAGACTTGTTTTAAATTCTTTTCAAATTAGTCTAAAATAGTTTTCAATTATTATATCAAAAACACCTAGTTCTTCACAATTAATGAGGGAAATAAAGTCTCCAATGGCTCCAATTCAATCACAACGGTCCTCAACGACTACAAACTCATTTGGGAGTATAAAATGGACCTCCAAGCATCAAAGGAAGACTAATGCTTCAATTATCAACAACACTATGATGTCAAAATGTCTTTAGAGCTTTAATTGAATATTTCTTGTATAGACAACACTTGTGAGCTTAATTGTCAAATTTGCTCAAGTGTTTAGGTTTTGGGTGAGTGCTTAATAGTGCAAACAAATACCTATCAGAGGGATTTCAAGTTTGCTTAGAATTTCTCTTGTAAGAGAGTGCTTGATCAAGCTTTGGGTAGAAAGCTTGATCGTTGTAACGGTTTCCTCCTAATCCGAGAAAAGGGGACGAAATTCTTAGTGAATTTGGTTGAAATCCTTAGTAGGAAGCTAAGGTAGTGGATGTAGGCTTTGAGTTAGAAAGCCAAACCACTCTAAATCTCTTGTCAATTTTCTTTATCTTTTAGCTTCCACAAAAACACTCAAAATCCAATTTTCTCCACACTTGGCAAGCATCTTGGTTGTGACCATCGAGCTCAACAATTGGTATCAGAGCTTGGCTCAATTGAAGAGGATTAACATCCTATTAAGGTGATCCGGCAAGCTCGAACAACATTTCAAACAACTGGTTCAATGGCGCAATCCATCGACAAGCCACCATTCTTCGACGGGACTAACTATGCTTATTGGAAGACAAAAATGATGTTCTTTATCAAATTCAAAGACTACAAGCTTTGGGACATTGTTGAGGATGGCTCGTTCGTACCACAAAGAAGCAAGGCGGATTGGAGTGCCGACAACCGCAAAAAGATGGAACTAAATTGCAAGGTTTTGCACTTCATCTTTTGTGCACTTAGTCTCAACATCTATGAGAAGATGTCTTCTCGTGAGAGTGCCAAGGAAGTATAGGACAAGCTTGAAGTCACATACGAGGGAACAAGTGAAGTAAAGGAGACCAAGATTGGACTCCTCAACCTCGAGTATGAGAACTTCAAGATGGAACCGGATGAAGACATCACAAAGATGTTCGATTGTTTCTCCACCATCACTAATGAACTTAAAGGCTATTAAGAAATCATTCTGGAAGACAAACTTGTCCGTAAACTCATCTACTCTCTTTTCGTGTCTTGGGACTCGAAGAAGATGACTATCATCAAAGCTAAAAACCTCAAATCCTTGAAGCTCGATGAACTCATGGGGTCTCTCCTCACACACGAAATCATGAAGAAATGGAAAGAAGAGGAGAAAAAGAAGGAAGAGATAAGGAAGATAGGGGAGAAGAAGATCAAGAGGCAAGGCATCGATGTAAATGTCATTGCCCTTCCCTCCTTTACATGCCAACACACTTATTTGAGCGAAGATGATAGTAAAGATGAAGAGATGATCATTCTCTTCAACAAATTTGTTCGGTTCATAAAGAAGAAGAAAGGAAAATCCAAGTATGAATCGAGGAAAAAAGAGAAGGCAAGCTCTTCAAGTCATAAGAAAAAGGCATGTGTGGCTACTTGAAGTGATGAAGACTCCACCGATAATGAACAAGTCAACCTTTGCCTTATGGCTATCGAAGAAGATTCAAGGGTAACTTCTAATTCATCTACCTCATGTTCATATTCTTTTGATAAATTATAAGATGCCTATGATGATTTGGTTTAAAAGTTTAAAAGTCACATTTTGAAAAATAACAAAGTTGTTTCAAATTTGAAAGTTCAAAATGATTTGATTTCTAAAACCAAAATTGAACTTGAAGCAAAACTCAATGAGTTTGAGCAAAAATGTGTTGATTTATAAAATTTGCTTCATAAAGTCCAAGAGGAAAAAAATTTAATTTCCAAAGAGTTTGGAAAGAAAATTAGTTTTGGAAAATCAAATTTTTATGTTAGACAATCCAGTGCCCCTAGATTTTTGAATGGTAAAGTTTTCAGAAGTATTTGGGTCCCAAAAGGACTAAGTACTTCAACTGAAAAAGATGAAATTGAAAAATGAATTCTTAAGGGGACTAAATTTTGTGCAACTAGCGACTATGGATCCAAAGCAATTTGGATACCAAAAATTACTTGATTGTCTTGTTTAGGTGTGATGGAGATTGATCAACAAGTCCAAATTTGAGGGGGGGCTCCATGCACACAAGGAAGAACATTTGAAGAAGGAAGACTTCACATCCTCCCTTGAAGTTCAAGTGTTGGTAAAATCTATTTATTTTCATTTGTTTAATTTGATTTATTTTTAATTCAACTAGATCATCATGTGTTGGACTAACATTTTTTGATGATGCTTTGAGTAAGGAGAAGCCATTTTAAAACCAAAATTTTTATTTGTGTCAATTTTTAACTTCCTAAGTTATTTTGAACTTAAAGTTATTTAAATTCTTTTTGGTATAACAAAAAGAGGAGAAATAGTTTGAAAAATTGATTTTTGAAGAGAATAGGGGGAGCCTTAACTTCTTTTAATTTTTGAAATCTCTTATGTAAATTTTAAAATACAAAGGGGAGAATCTCAAACAATTTTTTAAGTTGGTTTTATTATATCAAAAAGGGGAAGATTGTAGAACTAATGTTTTGATATAATAATTGAAAAATAGTTTTGGACTAAATTGAAAAGATTTCAAAAATGCTTTTAAGTCCAAAAAACTTGTAAATAAGTTTGTGGATATATTAAATGCTTTTGGCAAGGTTTGAAACGTTTTTTAGTAGCCAAACCAGGGTTTTCAAGGTACTCGTTTCGATACAGGCTAACATGTTTCGAAATAGTTTAAAATTGCCAAAACACGTACCGAAACAGGGCTTGCTCGTTTCGTTACGGAGGGTTTCGGTTTCGAAACACCTAATTGGTGTTTCGATATGCCCAACGGTCAAAACCTCCCCAACGGTCAAAATTTCCCAACGACTTTTTATATGCAGCTCAACGGTCACTCATACCGAAACGGTGTGTAACCGTTTCGATACAACTCAATACCGTTTTGATAGGGCCAAAGGCGTTTCGATACGGCTTGTTGCATCAGGCTTCAACGGCTAGTTCTGAAGAAGGTCGTTTCAATACGAGCTCACCTGTTCCGAAACAGACAGCCCAGAACTGCAATTAATGAGGGAAATAAAGTCTCCAACGGCTCCAATTCAATCCCAACGGTCCTCAACGGCTACAAACTCAATTGAGAGTATAAAAGGGACCTCCAAGCATCAAGGGAAGACTAATGCTTCAATTGTCAACAACACTATGATGTCAAAATTTCTTTAGAGCTTTAATTGTATATTTCTTGTATAGACAACACTTGTGAGCTTAATTGTCAAATTTGCTCAAGTGCTTAGGTTTTGGGTGAGTTCTTAATAGTGCAAACAAATACCTATCAAAGGGATTTCAAGTTTGCTTAGAATTTCTCTTGTAAGAGAGTGTTTGATCAAGCTTTGGGTAGAAAACTTGATCGTTGTAATAGTTTCCTCCTAATCCAAGAAAAATGGGACAAAATTCTTAGTGAATTTGGTTGAAATCTTTAGTATGAAGCTAAGGTAGTGGATGTAGGATTTGGGTTAGAAAGCCGAACCACTCTAAATCTCTTATCAATTTTCTTTATCTTTTAGCTTTCACAAAAACACCCAAAATCCAATCTTCTCCACACTTGGCAAGCATCTCGGTAGTGACCATCGAGTTCAATAGACACATTAGAAGGAAAAAAATATTTTATATTTTATAGAATTTTTTAAAATTATTTTTTTGACTCGTGTGTCATTCTGTAAAGTCGGCATATTTTTCTATATAACGCTGCTAATGATATCATGGTGTGCACTGCCATGTAGGCTTGTCACGTCAGTTCAAGCCATTTAACGTCAGTTGACTAATAGTTTTTATCCGTGGAGGGGTCTTAAATTACTTCAAAAAATAAGAATATGAACTAAAATAATTATTTAGTCAAGTGTTAGGTACATTTTTTGAAATTATACATGTTTAAATTACCCTTATCTTTATAGATTTTAACATATTAATATTCTAATTTTGTATTTTTATCAAGCCAAAATGTTTTTCAAATTAGATTGGACATTTTGTAAAGATGCAGCGCGCGGTTCATGTCATTTATATTCAGATTGTAGGTCTCAAATTTGTGAAACGGAGTTCTGGTATAGCTCTACAAAGATAAAACTAATCGAAGAGCACTGGAAATTTGTCTTTGAAAGGGAATAATATAAAAGATAAATGTTTTGATGTATTTTGGAGTCTGAGAATTAAAAGGCGATGTCTAGTCTTGAGTCATCTCTTTTTTGCTGATGATTGTCTAGTTTTCTCAGCAGCGAATGAAGGAAACTGTATTGCAGCTCTTCAGATCCTTCAGCTCTTTCAGACTTCTATAGGACAGTCGATTAACTTCCAGAAATCATCGGTCTATTTCTCCCCCAATGTTAGCAATTGTCTCAAAACTCACATGTCTAATGTCTTGGATTTCCGACCTATGGACAAGAATTCTAGATATCTCGGGCTTCCTTCTTTTTGGGGACGGAGCAAAAAAGAAGCCTTGAGCTTTATCAAAGAACGAGTACAAAACAGATTGAGAGGATGGAAAGCCAAGTTCTTGAGCATAGCTGGAAAGGAAGTCCTTGTTAAAGCAGTTGCCCAGGCCATTCCTACTTATGTCATGCAATGCTTTCTCCTCCCTGTTACTTTCTATGATGAAATCAGCTCACTGGTTGCTAAGTTTTGGTGGAATAATTGCGCAGACAAGGAAAGAAGCATTCATTGGATTAACTGGAAAGATCTTTGTCGTCCAAAGGATAGAGGGGGTTTGGGTTTTCGGAACCTTAGAACTTTCAATAAAGCTCTCATTGCTAAAATTACTTGGAAGGTGATTAAGAACCCGACTTCCCTTATGGCTCAGACTTTTCGAGGAATTTACTACCCAAATGGCAATATTTTCGATGCACCCAAATGCACAAATTCTTCCTGGGCTTGGACATATATTAGGGAAGGAATTAAGGTTATAAGGGAGGGAGCTATTTGAAGATTTAGAAACGGGAGAAGTATATCAACTTGGTTCGATAACTAGATCCCGAAACTACCAAGCCACCGAATCTCGACTCAACCGCCACCAGACTTCCCTTCTCCATCTGTTAGTGGTCTCATGAATCCAGACCAAAGATCGTGGAATGTATCTAAGATTAATGAGTTGTTTTCCCCATATGAGGCCAAGACAATTTTATCCATTCCAATCGGAGGGCCTCAAGTGCAAGACTCTTTTATTTGGGCTAAAAATAGGAATGAAGAATATTCGTCTAAGTCAGGATATAGATTCATTGAGGAGAGTTCCGAGGAGCAATCCAGTCCTTCATCCAGCGAAGACCCAAAGACGAAAAAGGGGTTTTGGAATTCTATCTGGAATGTAAAAGTCTCATTCAAGATTCATTCCTTTCTGTGGAGACTGTGCCATAACATTGTTCCTACTAAAGGTACTTTGGCGGCCCGTTTTCATGGCAAATTCGGGGATACCGATTGCTGCCCCCGTTGTGGGGGTGTAGGGGAGTCTATTGAACATATCCTTTTCTTTTGCCCGTTTGCACAGACAGTCTGGAAGGCATCTGAATTTAATTACTCCCCCTCCTCTCTGGGTTTCCCTGGCTTCCCTAAATGGTGGCTTAAGATCAATGAATTTCGAAAGCTAGGAAACTTTGAAGACGACTGTGTTCTTATTGCCTCCTACTTTGGAATCTATGGAAGTCGAGGAACGCCTTGATTTTTGAAGGAATGCAGGACCTTCCTTGGGACGTGTGGCTGAGGGCGGAGCGAGCCTTTACGGAATTCTATCAGTCTACCATGTTCGGGCTTCCGGTGAAGACTCATTTTACTCAGGAACCTAGGCAATGGACACCACCTCCTCCTGGTACTTTTAAGATCAACTGCGATGCAGCTTTTGATCAGTTGACAGGGAAAGTATCAACAGCGGCAATTGCAAGAGATTGCTCGGGATCTTTCTACCAAGGAGTCTCTGCACCTTTTGTTGCTCCGTCCGTTGCAGCGACGGAAGTGTTGGCTATGAGGATGGGTATAGAGATGGCCATCCGGAATGATTTTAGCAAAATTATTATTGAAGCAGACAACCAAACTGTGATTGGTAGGCTTAGTGATGGAACCCCCTCATATTGAGAAACATCAGCTGTTGAGGAAGACATTAGGCAGATCGCGAAATCATTTGCCTTTTGTATTTTTTCTTTTGTCCCTCATTCATGTAATCAGGCGGCCGATTGGCTAGCCAAGTATGCAAAAAACTAACAGGGCCAAATGATATGGGGACTTGATATTTTTTCTTCCCATATTCTGTATTTGTAACCTTTTCCAATGAATTTAAATTATCCTTTGATAAAAAAAAATTTAGTGTTATTTGAGACACTTGGATGTCGCATGAGTACAAAATTTTACGTAATCTCTTTGGTGTTTTCTCCTAATTCTATTATTAGATAGATATAATTAAATTGATAATTGATTTACGAAATTGAAACTTGTACGACAGAATTAAGTAACAATCCTGTGTGTAAAAATCCAAATGTTTAAGCCTTGCACAACCCAGTTTTTCATTGTTTTCTATGATCCCTCAAATGAACAAAGAGTGCACTCTTTAACCAAGAAATTGTCCATGATTTATCTTAAGTAATTCGGGTTCAAATTACTCTGTCTATAAGGTACTTGTACATTATTAATGAGTTAAAAATATGTATGAACGAACACTATCTTGCAATTACCTTTAAAGTATTCAAATAAAATTACATCAATCATTCCCAAAACTTTCGGACTATATGACTTGGGGTGAGTCTGGGGTGCAACACGTCTGCAATAAATTTCAAAATTTCTCCAAGAACTTAAAATGTTGGACTTTTAGATTACATTTTTGGTTGATTTTTTCGTGATTGTTTTACAAGTTTTGAAACTTGAATAGAAACTATTTTTTAATAATTAATAGATCAATTTCAAGTTCGAGTAAAGCCCCTCAAATCTGTTTGATATTTGTCTATTGCATATGAAATATATACTATATCAAATATGATTATAGAATTGGAACCAATTAATAACTAAACATGATAAATGTTTACAATTAAATTTGAATAGAAACTCGGCTCAAATTTCATAAACTCAACTTTAAAAATTGAAATAAATTTAAATTATAAAATAAGATTCATCAACTCGATTAACTCGGATTTTTTATTCAATTTGATCGAATGGTTACCGTATAAGCACGTTGTAGTTGATGCAAGAGATGGGCATTTTACCTGACCCGGCCACACCGAGTCATTTTTTTGTAAAAATAATGGGTTTGGGTCGAGTTCGAGTTTAGGATGGAAAATATCCAACTTGGCCCTAGACTAATAGTGTAATTTTCCTTATATTTTTAGAGATATTTGCAATAATGCTCCCTCTTTATATATATTTTACAATTAGGTCATTAAAATTGAATTTTTTTACAATTAGGTTCTTAAAATTTAATTGTTTATAATTATGTCCCTAAAATTTATTTTTTTAATAACTCGGGTCATGGTGAGGTTTAAGTGTATAATTTTTGGGTCTAAGTTTTTCCAAATATGATGTCAAGTTTAGGGTATATATTTTCGGATCAAGTTCGAGTGGACCAAAAACGCTAACCAACCGTGCCCATCCCCTAGACCTGAGGCTGATCCTTTGGTGGTAATCAAGTTTCTTTCAACCACTTAATGTCAGAGTCTGAGAAATTTGGTTAACGAAATAGTTCAGCTTAGTAACTGTTTGTACAGAGAAATAACCATCACCCAATTCAATACCACATACATCAAGTACGCTTCGTAGATCATCTAGGAACACGTCCTTTTTTTACTTCGTAAATACATCATTAACAAGTCACGATAAATAATTAAATGATCCAACAATAACAGTCATGGAGGAGTGATTCATTTCTGAAGGAAAACGGCAGCTCCCACCAAGCCAAACCACACGGTCAAAGCGACCCAAAACGCTCTGTTCTTCTCCAGTCCGACGGGAGGTCGCCACACCAGAAAATCACCCAGGAAGTCTTTGGACCAGGGAAGCTGATTGGTCGGCGACCCGATTGACTTTTGATCCTTGTCCTTGTTCTTATCAGTCCATGTTGCTGCATAGCTAAAAGTTTTCAAATAATGCATATAGTTAGCTCTAATTATTACCCACCAAACTTGAAAATGGTGAACAGATATATGCAAATATTCAGGGAGATGGGAAATAATAGTACAATACTAGGCAGAAGCTGGTCATAAAATCTGGGCAGAGACACAAATTGACAAGGCTCAAGAATGAATAGTAGTAATCCGATCAAACAAATAGTAAGCTAGTTATGAACCCTTTACTTAATGGAAAAGTTGAAGCTTCCAGAACTTTGAAATCTCATGTTCGAGTTTTACCACACAGGTCTCATTCCAAATTTTATTATAGTTCAAGTTCTACCATGTAAAAGCTTTGTCCAAAATTATTTAGTTAAATTTCGATTATCAATCCGCCATGTGCTAGGACTAATGTGTTATATACTTCCTAAGATTCACACCAAAACTACTAAAAATGGTGAAGAACAATATTGATTCAACAATTTGTTATGTGGACTTAGAATCCATATAATATTCTCAGAACTGATGAATATCATCAGATGCCATTCCCAGCTTAACATTTGAGACTGAGAAAGAAGAATGTGTATTGGCTTACTCCCAAAACAATAGGGTAGCAGTTAGAATTTTGGGTTCAGATGCAAAAAGAGAACTGAAATGGAATGAGGTTAATCAACATAAAAGCAAGTGTCATTTAATGTCAAATGCTGCATTATTTTATGCCATATCCAAAAAACCATATGTACCTGTCGTAACTAGAACCAATCAGCGGTATAGTAACCATCTCTTCTTGGGAAATCTTCAGTTTGGGTGCTTGCAAAATGTATCGGAGCTCGGCGGCTTGCCGTCGAATGCTCATACTAGGATGCTTCTTCTCCAGTTGCTGGTACAGAGAAATGCAGTCGGCGTGGCGGTTATTCGCCTCATAAGCCATTGCCAGCCATATCTGAATCTGATACCACAAAAGAGCAGCAAAAAAAAATCAATTGTTAGTCTTTGACGATTCTGCTAAACATCGCTCAAATTTCAAGTGGCCGTATCTTTAACGGCGTTGCTATCAACCAACCTCACCGCCAAATAATGTCGGCCGGGGAATGATGGTCAGAGCAGCTTCAAGAAACTCAATGGCGCGTCCGTACATGCCTCTTCCATAAGCCTTTTGGCCCAATTCGAACATCAATTGCGCCGTCGCTCTCCTCTCCGCTTGTTCCTGAGCCACCTGTTCTCACACAGCGATCTAAATCTGATTAGAAACAAAATTTGAATTTGAATTTGAATTTCGAATACAAATTAATTCATTTTACATAGCGAAGGAAGAACGAAGAAGGCGCGAAAGACCTTTTCGAGCTCTTTTCGAACTCTCAGCTTTTTCTCCTCCTCCGTTTCTTCTCTGTCTTCGCCTTCGCTTTCCTCTTCTTCCGCTTTATTCTGCAACTCCTCGGCTTTCTTCTCCAACTCCCTCATCTCCTCAATTTCTTTAACTCTCTTTCTCATTTCAGTCTCCCAATCGTACTTCTCATCTTCCTCCTCAAATCCGTTGCCGTTGCCGTTCCCATCGTCGTCGCTGGACGACGCGTCAAAATCCACCGCCTTCGCTTTGCCACGAGTCACCGCTCGGTGTGACCGATTCTCCCCGTCCCAGTAGTCGAGTAGGCTCTTGCTGGACAGAGAAGCGTGGAAGAAATGAGGATCTCTCTTCTGTAAGTTCAAAACGACGTCGATCGCCGATGGACGAGATTTTCGGTCCGTTGTTATCACGGTCCTCGCTGCCGTCACGTCCAGTAACAAA
This sequence comes from Hibiscus tridactylites, assembly GCA_958450335.1. Classification (NCBI taxonomy): domain Eukaryota; kingdom Viridiplantae; phylum Streptophyta; class Magnoliopsida; order Malvales; family Malvaceae; genus Hibiscus; species Hibiscus tridactylites. Next base: position 78,404,221 of record OY288278.1, on the reverse strand, counting down.
GCTAAATTTCCAACAACCACAGCCATGGCCGGAGTCCGATAGAAAGAGATAGAGAACAAAGGAAATATATGGCGTTCCAGTTAACAAAGCCACCGTGAACGTGAAGATATTTTTAGAAAGTTGGTTTTTTGTCTCGATGACTAAATTATCCTTTCATCTGCGTTAAAACTGAATAAACTTTGAATATAGTTTTTTTTAATATGCTGGTGTAATGCAAGAGTAATATATGTTTAACTTTTTTAGTTTTTTCAAAAACGGCACACACAACATGTATTATTGGTGTTCAAACCCCTTTGGCACCAGGACATAAGAGGATTAACAACTTTGAACATAATCTTGGTTTAATTGTAAGTTTCATCCTCTACTTTATAAACTTTGAAAAATCAGTTTAATTATGTTAGACCCATGACTTAAAACTGTTTTTTTTTTTTTTCTGAGCAAAGGAAGTAGACATGCTCTTGCTGAAAATTAATTTCAAGACCTAGAGAGAAAGGAATGAGGTGTTATTCTTGGGTTTAAAACTCATTATTTAGAAGAAAAAAAAAGCATGCAAGAAAGCTCTAACAACCTGACCATTATTATTTCTCTTAAATTATTGTTTTTTAACATTCTAATTTTAAAATAATATTTTAATTCAGTTTTATATATAATTTTATATCAGTTTAAATTATTAACTTTAAATTATTGATTTTTTTATCTATTCGTATAAAAATAGTTGCTCTGCTAATTTTAAGTCAATGATTTAACGTATAAGTATAATTGTTATCTATTCAACTAATTTTTAGTATTCCATGAGACTTTGACTCAATGACAAGTTTGAGAATTTAGGAATTTTGACTGTTATGCGTGGTTTCTGAATCATGATTTTATCATATGTGAATATTGTTTGAATATACTATGATTATTAATTGTAATTATACTTGTAGCTTTTAAAAAATAAGGACAAATCCTTAATTTTATAAAGTATGAAGGATTCAATTTATAATTAAACCATAGTGATTCGTGAGATTCACGAGGGTGATTCCGGAATACTATAAAAAAAAGAATCGTGCTACTTTACTACTAGACGAGTGTCGCATATGTGGCGTCTAAAAAGCTTGATCCGTTCAAACACGTCATCGGAAATAGTAATAATAATAATCTCCACGAGCTGCAGTTGAGCACTCCACGCAACGCTGTCGTTTTACGTGGACGGATCTAACGGTGTGGATCTAAACACGAGGAACTCATTCGATTCAGAGAAAACTTTCGAAACAAAACAGGAAATACCACCAGAAAAAAGAAAAAGAAAAAGAAACAACACAGAAAATAAAAAGATCTTCAACGCGCGTACTTCCCGACTTGTATTCACGCGCGAGAATTTGTGTCAATTAATCAAGCAAAATTTTCCCTCACTAGCCATTCGTGCCGTGCCTTAAAACAAACATGGGCCAGAAGCTAGAGATTTTGAAAAACACTTAGCTTTATCCCCAAACGAACTCCCTCCATTACTCCGTCCAATGGCGCTTCTTCCCCTTTGCTGCAACGCAAGGTTTAAGCCTTGCTGTCGTTCTTCGTCTCATTACGAGCGACGGTTCCATTTCGTTAGCCGCCGGAGTCTCCGATTTTCGAGGAGCGGTGACGTCTCGATTTGCTCCAAGAGGATAAGCCATCGGTTACCTCCTTTGAAATCGTCGTCTTCGGTTAACGGATTCCCGCTAGAGACGAATCTAGAACACTTTAAGGAAGAGCATACGGTAGAGAGTGTGGAGTTGCGGGAGAGAATCCGGAAATGGATCGATTTTCTCCGATCTGTGTTGCCTGGAGGGAGCTGGTGGAGCTTCTCCGATGAAGTGGAGGTTAAATTCATGGCCAAACCAGTGACCGTTTCGCGGGCGCTTGGTCGAATGTGGCAATTGATTGCTAATGATCGTTTGGTTATTTTCGCTGGTTTTTCTACCTTGATTGTGGCTGCTGTAAGTATAGTTTAATTATTATTATTTTTTTGATAATTTATTAGTTCTTAACTTGTTTGATGGAATTTTTAGTTTTTTGCTTCCTAATCATGTAAACTGACTGGTGCATATATTGGTTCAGCTTTCGGAAATATCTATCCCACATTACTTAACGGCATCCATATTTTCGGCACAGACTCGCGAAATAGCAATGTTCCATACGAATGTACGCCATCTGATTATAATGTGTGTTACCGCAGGAATATGCAGGTCAAAATCTAGTATGGTCAGATCTCCCTTCTATATTAAGTTGCAATACTAAATATGGGATTTTCCTTTTCATGTGGTCGCTAGTAAGCGAATCTGAATTTATGCTTCTATTAGTCTATGATTTTTGTCCCTGAATTGTATGCGTGTAATAATGCTTAAAAGGGATTCACCAGTGCATATGGCCAAACTGTAATAATACTTAAAAAGGATTCACTATTGCATATGGCCAAACTAGCATGTAGAAGATTCAGTGCCTACAAGCTAGTTTCTGGCGAACATAAAAGTTTTAAATATTTTTGTGGGAATTTGAGCTTTCATGAAGGAAGAGGCAACAGTTGCTCATGCTTTGCTCTGTTCACTTGAATTTCAGTGGTCTGCGAGGATTCTTCTTTGGCATTGCAAATATGATCCTGGTGAGTTTCTTATTATCATTTGACTATTTAGCATCCAATGCATTCTCTGGTTTTCACATAGGACCCTGTGTTTTGGGGGTGTTTCCTGTGAAATACAACACTGTTCAAATTTGTATTTCCATTTTTTAGTGTGAATTTAGCGATGATCATAACATTTCTTTCCATTGAGCGTGATTTTAGGCCTAAATTGTTCCTGTAATATCCACAGGTTAAGCGAATGAGAGAAACACTGTATTCTGCTCTTCTTCTTCAGGTTCTGAATATATTAAAACTCAAATTCCTGTAGATTTTTGCTTGTAATTAGGGACATTGGTTATAATTATACATCTTTAGTGTGTTCCGTCAGCAAACTTTTACAATCATATTTTCTACAGGACATATCATTTTTTGATGGTGAAACAGTTGGTGATTTGACAAGTAGGCTTGGTTCAGATTGCCATCAAGTGTCACGTGTGATTGGGAATGATCTTAATCTGATTTTGCGAAATGTTCTTCAGGTTTGTTACTGATCAAATAATTAATCTTTTTGTGTTTTCTGGAATAATGGGAATCTGATTAGCATTTCATTCTTCTTTTAGGGGACAGGTGCCTTGATCTACTTGCTGATTTTGTCATGGCCACTTGGTGTATGTACATTGGTGATATGTTGTAGTCTAGCAGCAGTTATGACAGTTTATGGCCTGTAAGTTTTTTAAAGTATCCTCATTTTTTGCTTCTTTACATTGAAGTTAATTCACTTAAGATAATAGCCGGATCAAGGATATATCCAAATTCTATTAGTGTTTGTACTGCAAAGTCACATGGTAGGCTTTAGAGGGTTAGAGGAAGGACAAATAACAGAAAATGTGCTTGGATTCTCAGAAAAATGATGATTTGATTCAAACTGTGGATTTTGACTTGTACTCACTAAAATTGAGACTGACACGGTTACCTTATTCTTGATTTGCAGAGTATATGGGTGGTTTGACTATTGTCTAAGTGTAATAATTTTTTGAGAAAAAATATATTTTGTCCTCTTATGTAGGTACCAGAAAAAGACAGCAAAAATGATCCAAGAATTCGGTGCTTCTGCCAATGAGGTATTTAATAGAAACTTTCTATGTAGTTTGCATCTTGTATTTCTTCTACGTTTCTTACAGTAGGGTGAAAGGTCTTTCACTATTTATTTCATAGGTCGCTCAAGAGACATTTTCCTTAATGAGAACTGTTCGTGTTTATGGAACAGAGAAGCAAGAAATGAAAAGGTTAAGTATTCTACTATTTTTTTGTCCAAATGTCATATTGCTTTTCGATCTTTTCCTTTGATAGATATCGAAAAAAGGTTTGATATGTTTTTGATGAACAGGTACAATCATTTTCTGGATAAACTGGCTGATATAAGCTTGCGACAAAGTGCTGCCTATGGAATTTGGAATCTGACCTTCAACACTCTTTACCATGCAACTCAGGTTTGCAACCCATGGATCTGGTCTTTCTAACAATGAAGTATAATATTGTAAATGAAATAAAATAGTAATCTACTCTTATGATTATTGAATTTTCCTCTCTTTTAACCACTTTCTCTATAGGTTATTGCTGTGCTGGTTGGAGGGATGTATATTCTTGCAGGCCATATAACAGCAGAGAAACTTACAAAGTTCATACTATACAGTGAATGGCTAATCTATTCAACATGGTGGGTTGGGGATAATGTATCATCATTGATGCAATCTGTTGGAGCAAGTGAAAAGGTCTTCCAATTGATGGATCTTATGCCTAGTGATCAATTCACGTCAAAAGGCAAGCATTTTATTGACTTTGACAGGCACTTCATGACTTTTTTTTTTCTTTTTTCTTTTTTTGAGGCAACTTTTTTCTTCTTCTGAAAAGCTCCTTCATTCACTTTTCTGGGATACATACTCCATCATCATGGAGATTGCTGAATCTTAACTGCAAACCAGTAAAGTATTACTATATAGGAGTAGGGGAATTTTCCTGCATGTAGTTACTTGGTTGAATAGATTATTTCCCTTGATATATCTTGCTTGGATCAGAGATTAAGGGATGTGTTGTTGCTACACCGTAACATATGTTGTTCTTTATTTTTGGCATATGGTACTTCAAATATATTTTGATTCACACGGGTTTTAGATGGAAGGTTTGAAATGATTCTCAAGCATGTTACTTTTTAGTGGGTGACATATGTTTGTAGAAAGAGCAGTTGTTATTGTTCTACATCATTTCTCTCTATCAAAATTAAAGAGAACTTTTGTCTAGGGTGTGAGAAACATCGTTTTACTCATTCATTAAATATTACTTTCATCAGAAAATTTCTTCAATGGTAGATATTGTCTTTCATTTAACTTGTAGTAATTTGAATTTTGCTCAATTATAGGAATGACACTGCAAAAGCTGGTGGGGCGTATAGAATTCGTAAATGTATCTTTTCAATATCCTTCAAGATCAATGGTATGTTGTCCTTAGTGTCACAAGTACTTAAAGGAACACCTTTCGTTTGATAGTATTGGAATTTCTATTATATAAGTGGAGTACAAATGGGGGTGGAACTTTCTTCTTGTAGGTTTTTTTCTTTTAAGAGAAAAACTGCTCTCCTTCAAATGCCCCTTTTGCTCTTTTGATTCCACAAAATAAATATAAATAGATGAGGAATTAATTTGTTACCTTTTTTCCCTCTTGCATAAGTGCACACCACTTCCAAGTCATGGAATCCTGTCAAACTGAAACCCACAAAACAACCAACACCTCCGCATTCTCTTGTCTAAGAACAGTCAAAAAGAGATGATGTACTGCTTCAGGCTTTCAGCTGCATTCATTCGCAGAAAGCATCAACGTGGAAGAATTTTCCTCTTCGGAGATTACTAATTAAAGCTCTTTCTTAAGATACTTTGCAAACAAAGAATGCTAATTTTCTTTGGCTTTTTGTCTCCCAGACTTTTCTCCATAGAAGGTTTAGACATCCTTCTCTCATTTTTTTCTTGAGAATCCAGATGAGAAACCATATAAAATGGAAAATATGAGAATTGAAAATAGCACCTTTTCCTACTAAGGCTTTTACAGCTCTGCAGCATTTTCTTTCTGCTGTAAATTTTATTGTGGTACATCCCTTGGATAGATTTCCTGATTATTGTGATTTTCAATCATATTTGTTGTTTCTTAATATCCCCGAGACCCTATACTTAAATTTTTGGTGCATGGATCACTCTATCTTTGTAAAAGTTACTATATCTACATGGAAACAATTAATAGTATAGATAATTTCAACAGGTACCAGTCCTGCAGCATATAAATTTATCGGTTCATCCTGGTGAAGTGGTAGCACTAGTGAGTATTTCTTGGCTCTTGCAAACTTTCATTACTTCCTCATTGATTATGATGAATAATTTGCTACGTGCTTTATCTTGATTAGGTTGGTCTCAGTGGTAGTGGGAAAAGCTCGATGGTGAATCTTTTGCTTCGTCTCTACGAGCCAACAGATGGTCAGGTAGAAATGTCTTGATCATCCTAATCAATTGCCTCTGAACAGTTGGCGTTTGATATATGCATCTTGGAACTTTGATCTTTAGTGGGTAATTGAACACTTTCCTTTTGGAGAGTCTAACAGCGTAGTGTTCTGTAGCTATCAATTTTGTATTTTCTGCTTACATCTCATCAGTTTTGTTTCCAATGCCTGTAATTTGAATCTTATGTTATATTTGTACTTCTTTTTGCAGATTTTAATTGATGGCGCCCCTCTTAACGAACTGGACATCAAGTGGTTGAGGGGGAAAGTAGGATATGTGGGACAGGTCCTGCATTCAGTTCCAGCATTGAATTTCATTAAATTTTGGTGGATCTCCCCTCGTTAATCTATCCATTCTGTACAGGAACCAAAACTTTTCCGCATGGACATCAGTTCAAACATTAAATACGGATGTGCCAGAAACATAAAGCAAGAGGATGTTGAATGGGCTGCCAAGCAGGCATATGCCCATGACTTCATCACATCACTTCCCGATGGTTATAACACACTTGTCGATAATGACCTGCTCAGTGGAGGACAAAAGCAGAGAATTGCCATTGCTCGAGCCATTCTTAGAGACCCTACCATTCTCATCCTTGATGAAGCAACCAGTGCACTGGATGCAGAGAGTGAACACAATGTTAAGGTAGCCATTGTTATAAATACCAATACACAACACCAATGTTTATATTACTTTTTCCCGTTAGGAGGTTGAGCATGGGACTTGGAGAGTCACTTGTTTCTTACCCTCATTGTTTCACATACCACTTTATCCAGGGTGTTCTTCGTTCCGTCAGAAGTGATTTGTCATCCAGAAGAACCGTCATAGTAATTGCACACCGGTAAGCTTTCGAGTATTATCTTCTTTCACGGGTCAACAGTGAGTATAAAAATATTCTCTTGTTCTATCTGCAGACTTTCTACAATTCAAGCTGCTGACAGAATTGTCGTGATGGATCGTGGTCAAATTCTTGAGGTTGGCTCTTTTCTTGAGCTTTTAACATTATTTTCTTCCGTATATGTGTGTGTGCTGTGCGGGTGCGTCTTCTGTTAGAAAGCGTTATGCTTGCATTCATAGACATGATTGTCATCCAAACTTGCAGATGGGCAGTCATAATGAGCTTCTTCATAAGGACGGCCTATATGCTCGATTGACAAGAAGACAGACCGATGCTGTAGTATGATTGTCATGTAAATTGGTGTATCGCAATTAATCCTTCAATTTTCATCTCAACTGATACCAAAGCAGCTTTTCACAGCTGAAATGTGTATAGTAATTCAACAAGAATTCAGTGTCTCTTGGAACCAGAAGGAGAGGGTTACCAACAAAACAAAAGCATCACTGAGTGGTTTTCTTTATGCTACCTCAGTCAGCAACATGCCGGCGTTTTAACGGTATGAGTCTATGATTTTTAAGATAGAATTATTAAGATAGAATTATAGTAAAGATTCAAGAATGAAAAGGTAGTGTCAATTAGATGTAGAATGTGCTGATAAACGCACCATAGTCGACCATGCTTATACAATTATAATGTTATAAGCCATGTAATTTTGATAAATTCTTTTCACGATTCAGAATTTATGAAAACTTCTTGAGCTCCTTTAGAATTTATAATGTTATAATGCTCAACCATCATGTTTGATTTCTCTTTGAATCGAAAATATCCCTAATTAAGATACAAGAGTAAACAAGAAAGGATTGAAGTTTAGGGTTTTACAACTAAAGAAGAAGACGAACCAGAGAAACAAAAGAAAAGAAAAGAAAGAATAATATTTGATATTCAGTAAATTCAGCTTAACCAAAATTATAAATGAGTTGGACTTTTATAGGCACAGCCCAAACTATAACAGACTCAACAAACTCATAACAACTTATAACAAATGTAACAGACCTTAGCCCCACACAATATTATTTACTCATACATCATGATATACTACTCTATCATTCTCCTCGCTTTCTCTTTGTCTAAAACTTCACTTCTAGACAAGACACCAAGCCTGCTCCGCATGTCAGCAAACGTGGAAGGTGGAATAGCTTTTGTTAGAACATCAGCAATTTGTTCTGAAGATGGGAGATGATTAACAACCAAACTACCAGCAAGAACCTTTTCTCGAACAAAATGTAAATCGATCTCAACATGCTTGATGCGAGCATGATGAGTTGGATTGGCAGACATGGAGACAGTGGAAGAGTTGTCACACCAAACCACAGGTTTTGCAGAACATGAAATACCAATCTCATGCAGCAACTGTTCAACCCAGATGAGTTCAGAAACAGAATTAGCGACACTTCTGTACTCGGCTTCAGAAGAAGACCGAGACACAGCAGGTTGCTTTTTCGAGCACTAAGCAACAAGATTAGAGCCAAGAAAAATGCAGTAACCAGTGGTTGACCTCCTATCATCAAGAGAAGAGGCCCAATCTGCATCAGCATAACACACAAGTTGAAGGTCTTGAGATGGTTGAAAGAATAAACCATAATCAATGGTACCACTTAAGTATCTTAAGATACGCTTCACAGCTTTCCAGTGAACAATCAGTGGATTATTCATGTGCTGACTAACCCGATTGACAGCAAAAGCAACATCAGGCCTGGTTAAACAAATATACTGCAAGCCACCAATGATACTGCGAAAAAATTGAGCATCAGCAAACATCTGATCATGAACCACATCCTCTTTAGTAGTTACTGTCATAGGTGTAGGAGTAGCAGTACAACCAAGCATATCAGCCTTGCTAAGTAAATCAGAAATATACTTTTCTGATTAAGCAACATTCCCCCAGCACACTGCAAGATTTCCATTCCCAAAAAACAGCTAGGCTCACCCATATCTTTGAGAGAAAAGGTAGCATAAAGTTTATGTACCACTTCATCAACTTCAGAAAGCCTACTGCCTGTGATGATGATATCATCCACGTATACCATCAATAACAAAGAAGAGCTGGAATCATTCTTGATGTATAGAGAAGAATCAGGCTTCGAGGAGACAAACCCCAAATCAGAGACCAAAAAGTTCTTCAAAGTGTCAAACCAAGCTCTAGGGACTTGCTTGAGACCATACAATGCCTTCTTCAGCCGACACACCAACTTTTCTCCAGCTGGACCAGTACGAACAAATCCTGGTGGTTGTGACATATAGATCTCCTCAGTGAGATGCCCATTTAGAAAAGCGTTGTTGATGTCAAGTTGACGAACTGGCCAATGATGAAGAACAGAAACTGCCAACACTATTCTGATCGTGGAGGCTTTAACAACAGGACTGTAAGTCTCCTTAAAATCAGAGCCAACACGTTGAGAAAAGCCTTTAGCAACCAGCCTTGCTTTTAGACGATCAACAGACCCATCAGGCTTGTGTTTGACCCTAAATAACCATTTGCATCCAACTGGCTTTCGATCAGAAGGTAAGGGCTGCAAATCCCACGTACCATTCTGCAACAGTGCATTGTACTCAGCATACACTGCTTCTCTCCAGCCAGGATGAGATAAAGCCTTGAAAACATCATCAGGTTCAGTGTTTTCAATCTCGGTGTAAAACACCTTAGGCTTAAAGACACCTGCCTTGCTTCGTGTAACCATAGAATGAGTATTTTGAACAGTGGAAGTAGATGTGGATGAAATGGTGGATGGAAGTGAAATAGTAGTTGCTGATGGAACAGTGGATGTGGATGGAATAGTAGAAGTAGATGAAATGGTGGATGGAAGTGAAATAGTAGTTGCTGATGGAACAGTGGATGTGGATGGAATAGTAGAAGTGGATGAAATGGTGGATGGAAGTGAAATAGTAGTTGCTGATGGAACAGTGGATGTAGTAGAAACAGGGATTGTAGATGAAACAGTTGATGTAGGGAGAAGAATAGAAGTGGATCTTAAAGGAGAAGAGAAGTGAGGTGAGGGTGAAGCCGATAAAGGGTGAAATATAGGAGAATGAGGTAAAGATAAAGGAGATGAGGATGTAGAAAGAAGAGGAGAGGAATGGCTTGTAGGACTTAAGCAGAGATCATCAGTAGGAGACTCAACAGTATTACCATTATGAACAACATTAGAAGTATTATGAATAGTATGAGGTGGAGAATGTATATTAGGAAGAGTATTATGAACAACATCAGATGTATTATGAATAGCATGAGGTGGAGTATATATATTAGGAAGTGTATTATGAGTAGTATTAGATATATTATGAACAGTATGAGATGAGTTATGAACTGTAGTAGGTATATTATGAATCGTAGGAGATGTAGTATGTGTAGTATGGGGTGAAGTATTAACAATATTAGAAGTATTATGAACAGCTTCAGATGCATTATTAGTAGTATTAGAGGATGAACAAGAAACATTATTAATAGTAGTGATAGAACAAGAAGAAGTAGATGAGGGAACAAACAAATTTCTAACAGTAAGAAAAGTAATCTGTTTATGAACAACAACAGTAGAAGCATTGGGCACATCTGACTGACTACTGACAGACTCTGTAGGATCTAGAAACAAAGGATAAGAAGCCAACACAGCATTATCAGTAGACACAACATTACCAACCAAAGGCTTGTCCTTATAAGGAAAAACAGACTCATTAAACCTAACATGTCTAGAAATATAAACACGACCACCTAACTCCATGCATTTGTACCCTTTGTGAGAAGAAGAATACCCCAAAAAGACACAAGGAGTGGATCGAAACTGCATCTTATGCTTATTAAAAGACCTAAGACATGGGTAACACAGACAGCCAAAGACTCTAAGAAAAGAATAATCAGGAATTTTGTGAAAGACTTTGGCATAAGGAGACTGCCCAGACAGAGCACTAGAAGGCAATCTATTAATAAGGAAAACAGCAGTGGCAAAAGCATCAGACCACAAAGAAAGAGGAAGAGAAGCTTGGGCTAATAAGGAAAGACCTACCTCAACAATTTGCCTATGCTTACGCTCCACACGCCCATTTTGTTCTGATGTATGAGGACAAGAGACTCTATGGACTATCCCTTGATTGAGAAGAAATGGCTTAAGAGCAGAAAACTCACCACCACCATCTGATTGAAGCATTTTTAACTTGACACCTAATTGTCTTTCTGCCTGAGAGAAGAATTGAACAAATACAATTTTAACATCAGATTTAAATCGGAGAAAGTAAAGCCAAGTAAACCGAGTGCAAGCATCCGTGAAAGCAACATAGTATCGAAAGGAATTAGAAGAGAGAGGTGCAGGACCCCACACATCAACAAAAACTAATTCGAGAGGTTGAGAGTAAGTAGTTGTAAACATAGAAAAAGGAAGTTTATGAAACTTCCCAAGCTGACATGCATGACAAAGATGAGATTTATTAAATGAATGAACCAACACATTATAGCTTTTAAGAACAGGAGTAAGAGCATCTTTATTTGGATGACCAAGCCTACAATGCCAAATATCATAACCAGACATAGCAGAAACAGATGAAACATTATTCAGATTATTAACAACAGTAGAAAAACAACACTTAGTATCTGTAGAACCAGGTAAACTATCAGAGACAGACTGCAGTTGATAGAGACCATCTTTCTCAAAACCTTTGTGAAGAACAGAGCCAGAGACCAAATCCTTAATGAAACAATGCTTGGGAAAGAACTCAACAGAGACATTATTGTCCTGTGTAAACTTAGAAACAAAGAGTAAATTTTTAGTAATAGAAGGAACATATAAGACATTCTTTAAAGTAAAGTTCTTAGAAGAAGACAACAAATTAGATTGACCAGCACATTTAATAGGGAGAGAATTACCATTACCCACTTGAGCATTGCCAGCAGTAGGAGTCATAGAGTCAGCTTGGAGAGAATGAACATCATTAGTGATATGATGAGAGGCACCTGAGTCAGGGAACCAGGAATTATCCTCAAGCACAGTGGGAGAAGCAAGATGAGCCTGTGCATTCACAGTGGGAAAGGTATGAGAAACAAATGAAGAGGGAGCAACAGTAAAAGAGGTGTTATGAGCCTGAGGTATGCTAGCAGGATAAGTCAGAGAAGAAGGATGAGAGCCAGCAGAATAAACCAGAGGAGAAGAATGAGGTTTATTTCCCACAAATACAGTAGGTGACTGAGGTAACACAAAAGGAAAATTCACTGCAGGAACAACAACAGAATGATACACCATATGAGGAGGAGGATAGCCAGACCCCACAGACACAAAAGGACTTGAAGTAGCACCCAAATTTCTATCACCAGAGCCCTAATTCCTTCTAGAAGATTCATTCTTAAAATTCATGTCAAATGTGAAATAGCAACGTTCAACCAGATGACCAAACCTACCACAGAGCTGACATTGAGGCCTAGTATTATTATTGTATCTACCCCTACCACGACCCCTGTCATAAGAGTCTGAGTTATATCTATACCCATCATTCTGCCCAGCACTAGACGAGTTATGAAATTCAGAGGTATTAGAAGTCACAACATTGGCAGTAGGGGAGTCAACAACAGAAGGAGACAACTGAGGAGAAAGAGCAGGGGTAGGCTTGGGAGAAGGAGGAACAACAGGATGACTAGAAGAAGGCACAACAGTGTGATTAACACAAGCAGAAACAGAAGACATGAGATTAGATTGCCGAGCATCAACATCTAACAAAAGAGTACTGGTAGCTTCGACAGAAGAAGCAGCACTACCAGCAATAAGCACAGTGATAACAGATTCAAACTCAGTAGGGAGCCCATTTAATATGGTTGTAACATGTTCTTGTTCAGAGATAACCTCACCACAGTTAGCTAAATTATCACGAATTGATTTTTATCTTTAACAAATAATCCTTCATGCTAAGATCACCTTTCTTTTGAGTATGAAGATATAACACCCCTCACCCGGATTAGGGGCAAGGAGCGTTATATTAACTTAAACAGATTCATATTAACACAGCGGAAGGGTTTAACAAAAATCGTATATTTTTTTTTTATTTCACTTATAGCCATTTCGAATACAACATGTATTCTTAACTAATTCATACCCAAACAATACACATCGAAATCCATATACAAACATTCTCAATCACAACATAACATATACTCATTTCAGTTTGGCTTATACCATTCGACCATCATCCAAGAATTCATAATTCATTCTAATTATAATTATCTTTAGCATCATGTATCAGCTTACACATGTGGACCATTTCTTTAACTTCTAAGTTCAATAGCTATACATAATTGGATAGCTTAGCATATTTTCTATCGGGTTGATATTCATTCTTATAAACTAATTATTATAAATACAACTATGTCACAAGTGATGTACTAATTAACTAAGGTCAATTTATAATTTTCATTTCATTCGGTTATCATAAGATCATTGCCATTTAACTCATACAAATTTCTAATTGCTATTCTTTCCAATTTAATCAATCGAATACAAACATACATTCCAAGCATACATAACCGAACATACTTCATAATTATATATAATTTAAGCATAGTAATCGGTTCATACAATCCATATAATTTAGTTTCCCTTTACAAAATAACCGGGGTATAAAACGGCTAACCTAATGGTTGCCTAAACAAAACGTGACTATCGACAAAAAGAATCGAGCCCTAACATATAAACGGGTTATCTATACCCCATATTTACCCTCTTACTTACATAACAAAATGTAGGGAAACATTTTAAAGTCTACATAGATCCGAAATAGTAGTTCATAAACAAGAACAACAAGCCGAATTGCACTAACATGCCAAATGCTAAGCCACCCACCATGAGTATGACAAAGACAGGGAATATCATACTTAAACTGAGTACGGTTTGGTCTCGGGATGAGGTTGACGATGTTAGAACCTGAAATTAGGGGAAGGCAGGAGGGTTCGAGTGGTAAGTACATTTTGTACTTAGTGAGGAAACCCTATTCTAACCGGTTTCCAATTAACTTAGTGATCAAACAACTTTAATTCCACTTTGCACATTAATTCATTCGAATGAGCCAAGCAAATAGGCTACATCATTATCAATAATCAACATCAAACAATTCGAACATGTATACAAAGAATTCAAACAAATTCCATTCGAATGAACCAATACAATGAGTCACCATATAACCCATAACAATATCAATCAATTGATCATATATATATCACAAATTCAATAAATTTTCCATTCGAATACATGTCTCAAATATACAATATTCATAAATCAAAATACATACAAGCCATGAAACCTAATTTAACTTCTAAGTATCATATTATCATAAATCAAGTTCATAGCATATCAAGCATAACAAAATCACCAAATTTAGCATGTCATTCGAATGCTTCTAAGATTAATCTCATTAATTTCCTTCAAAATTCAGATTTCGATTAATCAAATTGCAATGCCTTGGATAGTATAGTTTGATAGGTAATCAAGTCTCGTGTGACAGAGGTTGTGAATCAAATTCACCATGTTAAGGTACCACGTACCATATCGTATTACATGTAACGTATTAAAATGTCCGCAGACATTTACAAGTAGGTACACTTACGTACCACAATATCGAGTACACTAACGTACCGATTTTCTTATTGAGCTCAGACTCTAGGCTAGCCGTACTACCTAAGCAGACTGTACACACCAAAGGCTTTGCATTTAAATCTTTAATTTAATCAAATATAATATCAATCAAATTTCGGAAGTTCTTAATTAATCCTTTCGATTAATTATTCAAGATCCCAATTTCCTTAACATGTCATCATACAAGATCATATACAATGGTACATGCTCAATTCGCATACTTCAATCAAAACTCATATAATTCCATGCTCATATCATAAAAATCAGATTCACATCTCATGGTTCAACACTCAATTGAACATATCAATCTTAAGCATACATGGAATTGTCATCATATAGCCATATTACATAATTCAATGTCATGATATTCACCAAGATAATTCATAACAATCAAAAATCAGCATTGCCCAGTTCATATATATAGCAACACAATTAACAATGGAAAATTTCAGATTCAAGCATAGCAAACATCAATTTAATTTCAAACACATAAGCATCATAATCGCATATCACAACACAAGAATCCGAATTTCATTATTCCTTCTTCCCATTACTAAATCCAATAATTAATTAGTCCAATTCATGCTTATCATAATCAAAAATTCAGATTAAGTAGTTGGAACTCTAATTCCAACTCTAAGGGTCGTTTCACTCACAAATCGCCGAGCTAGTTCGTAATCCGTACGCCTTTTGCTCGATCCGTATTCGATCCCGGAGTAGCCTCTTCTTCTATCTTTTCACTTCTAGGATCTAGAGCACTCAATACAAACAAAATAACAAATTTTCAGAATGCAATTCATACAAATTAAGGCTGAATTTCTCAATTTAATCGAAACAGTCCCTGAACTATTTTAATCCAATTCGACAATTTGCTAAACACTCTAATTCTTCCAATTAACTCTTAAAACCTTCAAATTGACCTTCGATTTTACTAAATTTCATATCCTTAAACCTAAAACTCGACTTAATAATACTTATTAGGCTTCAATTTGACCAATTTTACCGATTCCAAATTCTAATTTTCTTATTATTCCAATTTTGTTCATTTCTGACCACCCAACTTGACACCCTTCGTTCTCCTTGTATACAACTCCAAATTAAGTGCCGTTTGTTCCTAATTACAGATTACATTCCCAATTTCAACATACTAAAATTTCAGATCGAACCGCTTAGTAGATTATTTTCTACGAATTTTCAAAGTTCACTGTCCAGCTCGAATTAAGGCTGGACAGTTTTGCATGCTTCCATATCTTACACTTCCAGATTTTTCTACAGTCATCAAAACTCCTTTTTACAATTTTTCTACCATTTTAGACATGTTAAGGTGGAACATATCAAAAATTCAGACTCAAACTCTCATCATAGAATTTTTTATGATTTTCCAAAGTTGCATGTTATAAACTTTGCAAATCTGCCAACAATCTTTGCATGCATGTTCTTATTATTTAATGACTCTTAACTCTTAAGAATTCATATAGATTTCCAGATTTCCAGCAACCACACTTAAGGTATCATCTTTAATGTTTTCTAGACACCTCATATCATTTGATCTATTATAATTTTCACCCTAACCGAAACAAGAAGGGAGTAAGCTACTTACTTATAATTTTTCCTTGATTTTTCTAATGAGATTTCACCACCATGCAAGCTTCTTCTTCTTCTCTACCGATTTCTCTATTCTCTCTAGCCTTCTATCTTGTTTTGAGTGTGTGTGTGAAAGAGTGAGGAAACTTAGTTGGTGGGATTTGGTGTAGCCGGCTAAGAAAGGGGAAGTGGGGAGCAAATTAATTGGGATATGACTTTCATGTCATATCTCAACTAATTCTCCCTAATTAATCATACTAATATCACCACTTTAGACATAATAAATCATATATGTCTTATAATTGCATGCCATTTCATGATCTAAATCCATTTCTTTTACCTTAGCATGCAAACCTTATAATTTCCACCCTATTCGAATTGGTCACTAATCAATTTGACCGAATTTTTCTTATACATTAGTTCACATTTTAATTTGGTCCTCATGAACCAAATTTCAATTCGAATAATAATAAATTTAATCTAATAATTCACTTAATAATTAAATTAAACCTCTAATACTTCTAAGCTAATTTTTGGGATGTTACAGAAGAAGTCTCATATAGTACATCAATTTAGATGTAGTTTTCCCACTATATATCCTATGTAAAGTGTTCCAAATAGCAGAAGCAGTGTTCATTCCAATCAACTGAGGAAGAACACCCTCACTAACAGTGGATAGCAACCAGGTTGCTAGAGCCCCATCTTGTTCCTCATAGGCCTCAAAATCAGGATTAATCATGACAACATTATTCCTAGTTATATACTCAGGAGGAAGGGTAACATGACTATCAACATACTTAAGTAAACGATGAGTCTTAATAGTCAAGAACACTTGTTGATGCCAAAGGAGATAATTGTTATCATCAAGAACGACATTAATTTTCTTGGTGGAAAACAAAGGACGAGGAGAATCAGAGGTAGGATTAGAGATAACATCATGAGTAACATTTGGATTACTACCAGTTGGATGACCAGATGCAGTATCATCAGTATGATTCGTCATGACAATAACCAGAACAGAAACAAAGAGCACCAAAACACAACCGCAAACAATAAGCAATCCACAGTACAATAAGCAGAAACAAAACCAAACCAGGACACAGCAAAAAACAGCAAGAGAGTACCAAGATCCAATCCAGATCAATCCAATCCAGCAGATAAACAACAAGAGTTAAACACGAACCAGCAGAAGCAGATATTCAGCAGAAATAAACAACAGATCCGAACCAGTAGAACACAAACAACAGTAACAATAGCATAGATCTGAACCAGAACCAGCAATATCCAAAGCAATAGATCAGAACCAGAAAATACGAGAACGACAAAACTGAAAAGATCTCACCACAGAATCCAACATAGATCAACACACGAACAGATCTCCTCACAAACACGAACTGTCACAGATCTCCTCACGAACACGAATCGGCACAGATCTCCTCACAAACACGAACTGTCACAGATTTCCTCACAAACATGAATCGGCACAGATCTCCTCACGAACACAAATTGTCACAGATCTCGTCACGAACACGAATCGGCACACGGCATCGCCACACGAGCACGAACCAGCATGAATCGTCACAGATTTCCAGTTTGCCGGAGGAAAGTCACATCAGAATTTTAGTTCGCCAGAATCGAACAAAACGCATGGCACAAAACTTCAATCGACGCCATAAAAAGGCTCTAATGCCATGTTAGAAACCTTAAAGAAGGTTGAACTAAGATACAAGAGTAAACAAGAAATGATTGAAGTTTAGGGTTTTACAACTAAAGAAGAAGACGAACCAGAGAAACAAAAGAAAAGAAAAGAAAGAATAATATCTGATATTTGATATTCAGTAAATTCAGCTTAACCAAAATTACAAATGGGTTGGGCTTTTATAGGCACAGCCCAAACTATAACAGACTCAACAAACTCATAACAACTTATAACAAATGTAACAGACCTTAGCCCAACACAATATTATTTACCCGTACATCATGATATATTACTCTATCACGTTTGCTCAGCTTTTTCTTGCCAAACAGCCAACGGTTGGCCATCGAACAGGCGTTTGCCCACCATTTTTAGCGCTCAAACTGACATTTGTTGGCAGCTAGATTTTCCAGCTTTTGGAAAGGGTCGTTGCAGCCCCAATGGAGATTTGGGCGCAACAATGATAAACGAAATTACGATCAAAGTCTCCAAATAGATTTGAGCTTGTTTGAATGTCCTAATTCAAGAGATTATGACGAAATTCCTTTAAAGATATGAGATAAAAAAAAATTAAATTTTTCGACGGGTCACTAAGGGGAGTATAAATTTGGTGACTATAATGAAAACGAAACTTAAATTTAGTAATCTATTTGCAATTTTTTATTTTGTGATCAAAATAAAATTTTCTTAGAGTTGGGTGAGTGTAGTTAACACTTTTTTATTTTCAAAATTATAAGTCGAGAAAACTTTGGAATACTTAATATTAAAATTTTTATTATTTCTTTTGTATAAATTATAAAAATATTTTTAACATACAACTCGGTACAATTTTTATACTACTCAAATTCTCTCTACCCATAAATCAAATAATAATAATAAAACACATACATCGTGTATATAGTATTCAAACTCAAGTCACTTAAAAAAATACATTATTATTTACCATTAAAATCACTTCGGGTTCACTTTACAAAAGAATTTAGTATATTTAGTAGAAGAAAAATTTACTTTTAATAAATTTTGAACCCACAATTTAAAAAAGAGAGGAGAGTGTCAACTGACAGCTTTAACTACTTGCTCTAAATATTATTAATTGAATGAAACAATTTTTGAATATATGCTTTATAATAATTGTTAAAGTTATAATACAAATTTATTTTTAGACTTGTCCAACTATTAATAAAGAATCCAAATTCAGATATGTAACTCTACTTCACTTTTTAAGATAAATGAAAAATTTAGTTTGAGTAAAATTATTTTCTATGATATTTCTTTCGTAATCAAGTAATTTATCTCAATAAATAGATATTAGGAGTTTATGTAAAATCATCGGTTGTACTTTCTTTTGACATATTAATTTTTTCTCCTCTGTTTGATATTTTTTTAAAAAAATTACGTAAATTTTGATGTTTATTTTTTTTTATGTTTTTGTGATCGTTTAATTTTCATCATCATCGTCTTGATAATTATAACAATAATATTCAATTAAACTAAAATTTTAATAAATTAAGTAAAAAAAATCAGCCGTGATAATTTAATTAAGATAGAAAAGATGGCCTTACAGGGTTTTGAAAGGAAAGGACAAAAAGAACCCACAAAACGACAGCCGACCTTTGACTGTGCGGAGGGACCCCCAAACGATGGCAATTGCCGAGTCGGTATGGTTGGGCGTTAAAAGGCTCAGGCAGCTGAGTCACTCGTTCGACTCACATATGGCAAGTTGGACCCATGCCACGTGTGAACGGCATGTAAGGTTTGGGGTTTCAACAGCTTATCCATTCCCCAAATAAAGCTAAAGGTCAGGCAAAACTTGAAGAAGAAGAAGAAGGACAAAGTGTTTACTTTGGATTTGTGTGTTCTTTCTGTTTGTGTCGTATGATTAGTAAAATCTGTCTAGAAAGGAATTCTACCTGCACTTTGGTTAATTCTCAACCATTTTGATCTTATTATGAGTCATTTTCATGGATTCAAATAGCGGTTTGCTATCGAAATAACGATATTATATAGTGATGATAGCACAATTCAAAATCGTTATTATAAAAAATAGTAATCCGCAATGACCGTAATAACATTCTTATGTCTACAACTATAATAAAATATTACGATAAAAATATGGTCGCAACCGTAGTTTAAATATGTGGACATTTCCTCGTTGCTTATTTTTTTTCGACTTAAAGACATAAAACTCATGTCTAGTTGCGTGATCATTAGACGACATATTATAATATGTGTATTGAATAGTATTTTTAAACAAGTGGCTCATATTGACGATAAATATTGACCATAAATTTTAAAAATTAATCCATGTTTAAGGTGAAAATCGAACCCTCAACTGCTAATTAAAATGGAGAGAACTTTACTATCTCATCTGAGTACGAGTAGGCATCCTTTGCAAAATTTGAACTGCATGCAAACTGTCAAAGCTCAACATAAACCCGACGACAACCTGCATCTCGTGCCTCCAGCAGGCCGGTATATATTCCCTATAACTCGACATCTAAGATCGAACAGATTTCAATAAATTTCGATAACCCTCTTGATCAAACTATATTCAATCAAATGGAATTTATTAATTATAATAATCACCCAAATATATTAAGTCACACTTGTATAATTATAAGATAAATAAATAATACTCAAATTTAGTACTTGGGTTGTAGTGGTTTCCAAGTTGCAAATTAATAGATTTAAATATGGAAATGGTAATGTGAATATTTGATCGAGTTGAGTCAAAATTTTTGAATTTATAATTTATATTTTATAATTTAAATTTTATTTAAATTTTTTAAAAGTCAAGTTAAATTTATGAAATCGAGTTGAGTCATTCGAGTTTCAGTTAAAATTTAATTGTAAATATTTATATTGTTATAATAATAATTGATTTTAATTTAAATGAGTTTTTATAACTATATACAATATGCATATACATATATATATATATTTGTAATTTTCCATATGTGATATATATATATAAGGCAAAGTTGTAAGACTCGACTTGAAAACTAATATACTAATTACTAAGAAATACGAGTTATTCAAATTCTCATTCTATAACTCAAATTTTATTTTAAAAAAATTTCGAATCGAGTTATAAATTATAATTCAAGTTAAATGAAATTAATTTTTTATGTCAAAATAATAAATTTATTTTTTAAGTCGAATCGAATTTATGCACTAAAATGAGGGATATACGAAAGGGAAAGTGCATGATTCCGTCATCGCCTCATCCCAAAGGATAAGGAGATAGAAATTAGAAGTGATGTAGGTTGCATCTCTTTAGGATTTGGCACAAACTGTCTTATCTTTGGATCCACAAATAATAAAGTATAAATGATTTGTTTGCTTAAATCTCCCATCATTATCTTCATAATCAACCACTCAATTTTTTTCCGGCTATTTTATCAAAATATGCTGATTTAACACTTCAAAAACTAATTTTTGATCTAGCATTTCCTTTTTAGAAATTCATCTAATTGGCGTAGAGTGTTTTATTTTTTAAATATTTTTAATAGAACTCGCTATATTAGTTTAACGAATTTCATATGTTTTTATTTTTTCACTTAAAGGCTCAGTTTTTTCAAATACAAAAAAAAAACTCATGGAACTTGTTAGACTAGTATAATGAGTTTCATTAAAAAATAAAAAAAATATAAAATTTATCATACCATCCAGATGAGTTTCTGTAAATGATATCATTACAAGAATTAATTTTTTAAGGTCTCAAATACATAAATAATATAAAAATATGAGATATTTGGGGTGCAATTGCCATATTTTAAACACATTGCACATTGGGGTATGCGAGTATTTTGTTAACATAGTTAGTGGCCGGATTTGACGTAAGTGTTATGGGGGCAACTATTTTTTTTAAATATAGAGGTTTAAATTAAATTTTTTAAAATTATGAGAGTTTAACTAAATTTTTTTAATATTTTTGAGTGATTTAATAAAAAATTTAAAACTTTTAAGGTTAGATTTAATTTAAAATATTTAAAATTTTAAAGTTTAATATGAATTTTTAAAATCTTGAGATTACCAAAAATATTTTTTTATATATTTTAGAGATCGAATTTTAATTTCCCAAATCTTTGACTTTGAGCGCTATAATCCCTAGTACTTAAACCTTTCGCCCCTTAACATAGTATTGCTTAAGAGTACAAATTTTATCTAGGATTAGATGTTAAGTTTAATCTCTAACATTTTCATAATATTTTTTTAAAATTATATTTTTTTTCAAGTAATAATAACCACTAGTTTTAGCAAATAGAATAAAATTGCAAAAAGTGATAAATTAGAGCATATTAGTTATACGAACCGATACTTTTTTAAAGTTCACAAATTAGACACTAAATATGATCATACAAAGAAACAGTTAAAACTAAATTGAACAGCTTAAAAAATGGCATATACAAACAAAAAACACGGTAATCAATACAGGAAAAAAATATCATCAAACATAAAAATGCAAACAACAATGACGGTTGACAAACACGACTTTTTTTTTGTCAACAAAAGACTACTACAATTAAACCTTAAATTATTTTTAGTAATTGCAAACGTATATCAATACAAAAGAACTAATTCGAAGATCAAAACATTAATCTTAAACTCTAATTCTAAATTCTAATCTTAAACTCTAAACATAAATTTTTAAGGCGAGGGCATAAGATTTCTATTATGACCCCTTTGGCATTCCTCAACACTAAAAAATAAATTTCAAGTTATAATCCTAATTTTTAAATTATAAACCCTAAACCCCTAATTCTCTAAATATTAATCTTAAACCCTAACTCTAAATTATAATCTTAAACTCTAAACATAAATTTTTAAGGCGAGGGCATAAGATTTCTAGTATAACCCCTTTGGCATGGCTTAAAAAAGAGCATTGTTTCAAAAAGTTACTTTTCACCCATAAGCAATGCCAAACACTTCTAAATTGGTGTGAAAAAAATAGTTAAAAAAATAATTTTTCACTCAACCTCAAAAGTTAAAATTTCTAGCTTTTAGGGTAAAAAGTGAATTTTAAGTGTGAAGTTATTTTTACCCTTAATTATTAACACTAATATTAATAATAATATATTAAAATAATATTAAATATGATAATAATTATTATATTAAACTAATATTTAGTTATATTACAATAATGTAGAAAATGTATAGTTTAGGCTTTAGAGGCTAAATTTTTATATTTAATTCAAATTTTTATATTAATTATTTAAAAATATTTAAAGTTTATATTTTATATATAAAAAATTACTAATGAACTGTCATGGTTTTTAAATTTTTATTATTTAAGTTGATTTTTTCATACATGATAATATTAATAAATTTTATGATAATCAATTTAAACATCATTTACGTTTATATATTTTTACTTTACAATATAATGTCTAAAATAGACATTTTAATTTTTCAAAACTATTTTTTGACAACAATGTCAAACACTAAAATCTTACAATTAACTTTTTAAAATTAATTTTAAAATTACTTTTTGATAGTACTTTTAAAAATATTTTTCAAAAGTCGTGACAAACTGGCCTAAGATATTTGTTGGTTGATTTTTAGTTATTGAAATTTATAACCAAATCGATTATTTGTATTTTTTTAAGGTTATCTTAAGTTTAAATTTAAAGATATAAAAACTGAACCTAAATAAGATCAGTTTAGAAAAAAAAAAATATATGTCTTCATTCGTTTCGACCCATAAATGAGTTTATTCTAAAATTTGGTACCAAAAGATTTAAAGGTGATATATATATATTATAGTATAATACATTAACAAGTCTTTGAAAATGTTTAGGTTGAAAAACCAATTAAAATAATTCAGACCCGTTTTCTTGTGGTAAAGTGAACCGGCATGATCAAGAAGACGAAACTTGTTGTCGGATGTTTGCAATTCTCCGATGTAAATAATTCTGGTATAAATAAATCGAGTTTGAACGAATAATATTCAATTTGTGTTAGTTTAAATTTTTAATATTATGTTCATGTGTTTATTTTTTAAGGTATTTGTGTTGGTTTGTTTAGTGTTCGTGTACATATTCTCTAACATGTTTGTTTATATGTTCACCTAAATGGTGAAATTACACTATTGGGCCTTAGACTTCATAGTTTGGACTCTAAAGTTCACTATGTATTCAGTTTAGTTCATACATTTGTTCGTGAACATAAACAACATAACACACACTTTTATTCGTGTTCATCCGTTTCTTAAATTAACATAAAAAATTTATTCATACTCTTTTATTTAACTTAATAAACAAACGTAAACGAACATTATACAAAAAATTTACAAACAGTTCATCAAATACCATATTCATTTGCACCCCCGAGAAATGTACCACCAGCCACCACAGCCAGCAGCATCAATGTGTGCAATTACCATATCTATTAACTAAGTACAGACCAGGGATAACGACCACCAGATTTTCTATTTGTTTATTTATTATATAAAAACTCATGAATTTCAACAATCCATTTCATGTAAATTCATATGTTAATTATTTACTTTAGTTTATTATAATTTCGTACTCGTATATTTGTGAAAACCATGAATTAATTTAGTAGAGTGAATTGTCAAACTTAAACCTTACTGATAAATTTTTATCCTAAAACTTGGCAACTCAATAATTCTCAAAAGCTAAAGCAGAAGACTATCATCTCCATTTTCACAAAGTAAAAGGGATTAAATTTAGAATTAGACCATTTAAGTTAAAAGGGATAAACCACCAAGTATCACTTAATTATAAATTTAATAACAAACATATCACTTATATCCTAAAAATTACAAGTCATTCAATTAACATGTTATTACAAACATTCTGATTAGAAACATGTCACTTTTTTGTATAATAATATTTTAGTCCCAAAACTTATATATCATATTAATTTTTTTAATTCGAAACAATTTAATAAATTTAATTATAAATATTTAAAAATTCCACTAATTTATTTTTTTAATACTATCAAAGCAAAAATGTCATCATATCAAATCAGTAGTTCGATAACTACATATGTCAAAAAAGTAACATATTATTGTTAAACTATTATTATACCAGAAAATAGAGTGAAAGTACATTCTAAAATCAGTTTGGTGTGCATATCTTTATTGTATATGGGAATAAAGAAATCATTACTGTTTTAGAGGAGAGACTCGATGTACATGCAAGATCATTTATTGTATTAAAGAAATAGTTTGGACAAAAGTTTGTAGTAGGCAGATTAGAGAGAGAAATGTAGATCAGTTCTTTTGTAATGTTTAGAGAATTTGAGTTCTTTAAGCAACTGATATTGTATTTTTTGTAGTAGTAGAAGCTGCTTCTGGATAATAATATACAAAATTTATCTGAAAAATAACCTAAAAATAATATAATATTTCTAGAATAAGAACAAGCAATTTAGGAGAAAAATAAAAATTAAAATGATGAAATTTTTAAATATTGAGAGTTAAATTTATTGAATTGTTTCGATAGATTGTGTAAGTTTTAGGAGCAAAAAATATTATTATATCATGTTGTAGTAGAAGAAAAATAACATGTTTGTAACATTATGTTAATTGAGTGGTTTTTGTAACAATTTTTCAATTAAGTGACCTGTTTGTAAGCAGAATAACCTATTTGTAACAATTTTTTTAATTTAGTGATATTTTTGTAACTTTTAGAAGAAAAAATGACCTATCTATTACTAAACCTATAGTTAAATGACCTTGAATGTAGTTTACACTAAACACCCCCCGGAAGAACACGGTTGTCTGAAGCAACGGGCAAATTTGAAACTTTTATTTTACCGGGGGAATATGGTGTTGACGTAAGTAGGTGGGACCCATTTTCCCTCCAAATAGTTTCTATAAATTAGGATTCCACACTTCAAAACCTAGGCTTGAAGACACCACTCCCCAGGGTCTTGAAGCGTCATTCACCGCCTCCGCCGCTCCTCCTCCCCAACACCGCACCTCTTCTCTTCCGTACCCCAACCACCGGGAGAAAAATGGTCGGAGGACCTAACCCCACCATGAAAGTCCTCTGCAGTTACGGCGGCAAAATCCTTCCCCGTTACCCCGACGGCAAACTCCGTTATCAGGGCGGCGAAACCCGTGTCCTCGCCGTTGATCGCTCCATTTCCTTTAATGGTCAGTGCATTCTTTTATTCTTTTTTGTCTTTACCAACTTTATTTATTTGTATTTGTAGTTTAAGATTGGTAAAAAAAAATTGCTAGAATGAAAAAAATATATGGGTGGTGTTGTTAAAATAATGAGTGGAATATATTATTATATGATACAGAGTTGTTATTGAAGATGGGAGAGATGTGTGGTGGGAAATCGGTGAGTCTCCGTTGCCAGCTGCCGACGGAGGATCTAGACGCTCTGGTTTCGATCACTTCCGATGAGGATCTCGCGAATCTCATCGAGGAATACGATCGGTTTGCGTCCCCGCCGTCTTCTTTAAAGATCAGAGCGTTCCTTTCGTTGCCCAAATCCGCCAAAACACCGATTTCTCCTCCATCCTCGGCTTCGTCTTCAAATTCGTCGTCGTCTTCATCGAGTACTCCCAGGTTCCCCTGCATACGTCGGGTCTCGGGGACTCCCGCCGCTTTCCCTCTTCACTCAGCAGCGGCGAAGAATGTTCCTTACTACGGTTGCCATGTTTACCTTGTTCATAACAGGAATCACTGGCAATAGCAGCAACAAGTCTGAAGAAACAAACTCAGGGCGATCATCAATGTTTTGATCATGTTTCAATTTGGCGAAGAACAAGTAAAACAATATACTGCCCATAGAAGCAAAATTAAAAAAGAAAACCTGAATCCATATGATGTATTCGGAACTGTAAATCGTTTATATGATTCGTGGTCATTAATGAATTTCCCACTCCGGTTTCGTTTTCGATCATCTCGCAAAAACCCAATTATTTTTCTTCCAATGGTGAGTTTCTTTTTCTTCTTCCAAATCTCCATTTGCACAAAATCGTTAAGCAGCACAATATTTAGTACATATTCCAGTATTTGCATACCACGTCTCCATTTCCATTTTCCCTTTGCTTATCTATTTCCATTTGATAGTTATTTCATTGTTTTGGTGTTATGGATTTGCAGGTGAATATAGCTTGGGGTCTTTTAAACGAAACACCGAGCTGTTGTCCGAACGATGTGTGGTAGCAATGGCGAAATGTCAAGTAAGTTGGTGTTTGCCATGTTTTCTTTATTAGAGAAGTAGACAATGTTCTAATTTTATGGACAAGTTGGCAATAAAGCAACCCTTTGTATTTTGTATATAAGAAAATACCCATAATTTCTTCTTATCCATTGAAGATTGTGGCATCCATGAGAGCTGATATATGAATCCTTTGAAGTTTGCAAGCAAGACGACAGTGGCAAGTTGGTGTGGGTCTTTTGTATTTTCGAATCTTTGCCATTTTCTGACGTGTTCACAGATGCAGCAACTATTTCCAGAATTGGATGTATTTGGTTTTGCTGGAAATATCTGTGTTTCTATCTGAAACACCTGGTTCTGATTATATCCAGAGTCGAGTTGAATTGGAGTCCTACACGAAACAAGCTTCTCTCCGCATTGTTTTCTTCGTTCACAACTTAACATTATTTGAGTCGGAAACGTTGTTTGAGAAACATCGATCTCTTTGCTACTCGAACAGGTATGGATTGGTATATCATTTACAATCCTAGTATGCTGTTGGTTTTGGTGTCCCGTTTATCTTGAATTCAATGATTTGTTTTAATTGCAGATGGGACAAGAAAAGCAGTGTCGAAGCAAGGAAGCAATGGTTGTGTTTCAATAAAATACCGGACGAACAATGTCCCAAAAAGTATTCAATGGCAATGAATTATGGAGGAATAATGGGACCATTACCGGAATTTATGGAAACATGCAATGGATTTGGAAAGCCATTTGAACTCCTCTTATTGGACAGCTGGGATACATATACATACACACCATATAATACAAGCAAACAAATGTAAACATGCACAAACAAAAAAAAACACAGAACTAGAATAATAAATTAAACCTAACGAGCAGCTCGAGTAAAAAGATGATAATTATTAAAAGAAAATTGGGTTCAAACATGTGTCTTTTAAAAGAGATTAAAGAAAAATTCAGAAGATTGGGCTGCTAAGTGTTTACTGCTAATAAATAGGAGTGTTCAAAAAATAATTAATTACCCGATCAAGGTAATTTTATAAAAAATTCCAACTCTTGGTTAGGTACTCTACTCATTATTTTTCGGATCAAGTACCCAACTCATTATTTTTCAGATTAGGCTAGGGTCACAAAATTCTAATTTTTCAGGTACCCAATTACTCAACTATTCGGATGTATTTGAAATTAGAATTTTTTATATTTAATAAATATATATTTTTATATTAAAATAATAAAACAACTTCAATTTTTATATTTTATATATGATAAATATATATATTTATATTAAACTAATAAATACATATTTTTATATTTTATATTAAATTAAAAATATATTATTATATTTGAGTACCTAATTATTCAATTTTACCAGTACTCGTATCATCGATACTCGACCAACCAGACCGACTGAACTATTACCAGTATACCCGGGCACTCGAATTTAAACACGTTTACTGGCAATGGTCTTTTGGTTCAAAGGAAGGGGATCAAAGTCCACTCATTTTTGTATTAAGAAAGGAAGATTCGGTTTATTGTCCATCCAAACGAGTAGCTCCACTCATTTCTTGCATCTCAGTGCATACAATAATTATTTATTAATATTAATAAGAAATAATCTTCGTATAATATTTTTTGTTTGATAATAGCGGCTATATTTTTATTAAAATTATAAAAAATACTACAATTACATCACATCTAAAAAGATTAATCTACTAAAAACTCTTACAACTCAAAAACAAAGAAAATTAAATATTTTCATAGAGATAAGGATATCATCAGAATCTAGGAGTTTTCCTGAATCCTTTTGTTCCTATCTAATTGAGACGCATAGTGAATGAAAAATGTGTGGTGAGCGACTCAAACTATCAGACAGAATGTTCTGCTACCCATGACTGATTACATAGGCAAACAACCATCAATCGAGTGGGGATTTAACTTTCTATGACCACCGGCAACAAACGACCCCTAGGGTATGCTGAAATCAAACTATAAGGACAAATAAAACGAACTACAAAAAAATATGTCACAAGTACAGAGAAAAATGTGTGTCACGAGGACAGAGAAAATGAAACACATGATAAAAATTACAGATTCTTATTAAAATATAAAAAATAAAAAAAACAAACCCGATAATAACCAATATTAAAATCAATGGCGGATCACCAATCAAAGGAAAAAGAATTACAGTCCGCAGTGGAAAAAGAATGAGTGACGGCAGAGAATTAAAGAATTAAGGTAAAAAAAGTACATATCTACAATCTTCATATTTTAAAAACAAAAAAAAAAGTGTTATTGTAATAATACGGATTCGGCGTGACTAGCCCAAGAGAAAATTCGGGCTAACTCTACGGGTAAACGCCGTTTGCTTGAGGCCATAAATTTAATAAAATGCAGAATTGTTTATAAAGAAACCATTTGATTATTTATTTAAAATTAAAAAATAATAATGAAATTCAATCAAATAAAATTTAATGTCAAATTTAATATTAAGCTAAAATATAATGGTACTTATTTTGAGCTTGATAAATTTATATAGGCTAAAAGGTCAAATTTACCCCTGTAGTAATCTGAAATCAGCAATGTTGCCCCTAATTTTTTTTCTCCGTAATTTTGCCCTCAAAGTCAGTCAATTGTAGCAATGTTTTCCTTTGACCGATTTTGACCGTTAAATGCTGACGTGGCAGTTAACGGTGCTGACAGAGCAATTTTACCCTCAAAGTCGTTCATGCAATTTTGCCCTCGAAGTGAGAACTCTCACAAAAAATCAAAATATTATTCAATTTTTTTAAAAAATCTATAAACTTAATAAAAATAAATACAATATTCAAAAAATTATTGAAATAAACCAACGAGAAGCGTGTTAATTGAACGGTGAACGCGAACTATGCTATTCGAACGATGTTCGATTGACACACTTACCGATGATGGGTTGTTAGGAAAAAATGTACGGTGAACTCGAATCATGTGGCTCAGGTTGAATTCTGCTTTATCTTCTGGATATCCTTGTATTTATCTCCCATGCCATTTTTGCCGAACACCACTAATGTCATTTTCTGAGATCATCGTACATTTTTTCCTAACAACCCATCGTCGGTAAGTGTGTCAATTGAACGTCGTTCGAATAGAATAGTTCGCGTTCACCGTTCAATTAACACGCTTCCCGTTGGTTTATTTTCAATATTTTTTAATATCATATATATTTTTATTAAGTTTATAGATTTTTAAAAAAATTGAATAATATTTTGATTTTTTGTGAGAGTTCTCATTTTTCTTATTTTTAAAATTACTAGGGACTCAAAGGATATTTACATCAATTTGTTAATCGATTTTTCATATATTCTGTTTGTTAAAGTTCAACTCGAAAAAACCCAAATTAGTTATCCAATTTTATTCAAAAACTAAATAAACCAAGGGTAAAAGTGTTGCAATTAATGACTTCGAGGGGAAAATTGCATGAATGAGTTCGAGGGTAAAATTGCCCCGTCAGCACCGTTAACTGCCACGTCAGCATTTAACGGTCAAAATCGGTCAAAGGGGAACATTCTACAATTGACTGACTTTGAGGGTAAAATTACGGAAAAAAAAAAATTAGGGGCAACATTACTGATTTCGGATTACTACAGGGGCAAATTTGACCCTTTAGCCATTTATATAGGTTTAAAGAGTGCGAAATATTTTTTGATAAAACGAAAATTAAATTCGTATTAGATCAAACTGAGTGGATTGAAAATTTTGGGATTTTACAACCGTTATCAATAACGGTAGATGATAGTCTACAACAATGGTGAGGGGAAGACGTCTATCGGGTGGACGGCGAGAAATTTAGCTAAAGTTAATGAGTCAAATTGATATTTTATTTAAAATTTATAGATAAAATTTAAAATAAAATATATTAATTAATGTATAACGTCATCAAACTAAAGAAATTAACGGCTCAGTGACCAACATATTATAAATTGATAACATAAATAATTATAGACCAATCAAACAATCTGAAAATAAAATGAATTAACCACCCAATTTACCCATATATTATTAGATCTGTTTCGCAAGCTACCCTTCCGTTTTTTTATGTTCATTGACCACCAACCCTTCTCAAATGTGATGACGTGAAGAAATAATTCAAACTTATGTACCTACAACTTTTTTTTTTTTGGCTCAGCAAAGAGTTGAAGAGTTCACCAAAATTGCAGAGAGTTGCAGTAAATTTCCATGGCTACACAAACCTTCCACTTCTCTAATGGCGGCAGCCATTTGTCTCTGTCCCCCGACCGCATTCTTCCTCAAGACAAGAGACCGAACTTAACTCAGACACCCCTTTTGTCTTCGATTCCTGTCATCGACTTGACGGAGCAACCGTCTGCATTGGTTGTGGACAAAATCTCGAAAGCCTGCGAGGAATATGGGTTCTTCCAGATCATCAACCACGGCGTTCCCCGGGAATTATGCGACGGAACGTTGGCTGTTCTTGCCGCTTTCTTTGAGCTCCCGCCGCAAGAAAAGGCATCGTTCTTAGCAACAGATCGAACCCGGCAGGTGAGGCTGTTCCAATTATTATGTTAAAAGTGGCGAAGAAAACAAGGTTTCCATGTGGAGTGAAAGCTTTGGTCACCCTTGGCATCCTTTGGATGATAATATCCTCCATCTTTTGCCCCAAAATCCACCAAAATACCGGTCTGTCTCGGTTTTCATAAAAGTAAAGGGATGAAAATTACAATTAGACATTTTTGTACTACTTTTCTTAATGCAAAATTACTATTTGTATCCTTCTAAATTGTATTTGTGATCTTAAACTGGATGCACAGAGAGGTTATTGCTGAATATGCAAAGGAGATTGGTGTACTAATGAAAAAGCTATTGGGGTTGATATCACAAGGACTTGGGCTGCAAACAGATTGTCTTGAAAAGAAGCTCGGCGAAACGCCGACGCGTCGTGCACAGGAGAACTACTACCCGCCATGTCCTGACCCTGAGCTTACATTATTGGGACTAAATGTTCATACTGACATGAGTGCACTCACAATTGTTAGGCAATCAGAAGGAGTAACTGGACTCCAAGTGATCAAAGATGGACATTGGGTTGCCGTCGAACCGGTCCCCGATGCATTTGTCATCAACGTTGGCGATCAAATTCAGGTAAAGACAATTTGAATCTTCCATAAATTTTAGCAATTGGTTTATGGTGTTTGAATGCATGTAGGTACTGAGTAATGGAAGGTACAAGAGTGTGCACCACAGGGCAGTGACGAACAAGACATGAAAACGAGTTTCGTTGGCGATGTTCTGCACACCTGGCAAAGACACGGTTATCGGTCCAATTCGGGATTTGATTGATGAGCAACATCCTCCTCTGTATAGGGAATACTATTTCTCTGAGTTCCTTGAAGAATTCTTCAACCAAGAAGGAGCAAGACGGATGGTCACCGAAAATTTTGAGTTGAAAGCTTAAAAATGCCCCAAATATGTTATGTTTTCACTATGTGGTGAGAAACTATCTTCATGCATTCATACAAAATAAATCCTTTTGCTTTTCATTATTTGCTAAAATTTGTGGAACATACAAATGTTTACTACGAATGCATCGGCGATTGGTTCAACGACAACCCGATTTCCTTCTTTGATCACTTGTGGTCCAGTTACTCCTATTGATTGCCTAACAACTGTGAGTGCTCCCATAACAGTATGAACATTTAGTCCCAATGTAAGCTCCGGGTCTGGACATGGCGGATAGTAGTTCCCCCGCGCTCGAAACGTCGGCGTCGCACCGAGCTTTCTTTTCGAGACAATCCTTTTTCCAGCCGAGTCCTCGAGATATCAACCACAATAGCCTTTTCATTAGAACATATATCTGCTTCGCATGTTCAGCAACTACCTCTATGCACTTAAAACACAATTTAGCAGGAAACTTATAATATTTGAGGACCAATTATGTACAAAAAAGTTATAAGAGAATCCGGTATTGAGGAGTATATTGGCGTAAAAGGTTGAGGAAAGAAAAGAGTACTTGGTTCCATCAAGTCGATGAATGGGTCGACCGAAGTTGTTCTGAACAGGTGTAATAGGAGAATCGTACAATTTTCTTTTTAAAAATTTATAATGATTTAAGTTAAATGCTAAATAAAAAGGTTATGAACTAGTTGTAAAACACAAAAAAAATATCGTTGTACTTCATAAATTAAAATTCTTGCTATATTCATTTTTATTCAAACTCAACCAACCACGCACAAGTAAAAAAGTACATCAAATTTTCAATTTATTGTAGAGTAAACTACATCTTTAGTACCTCAACTATGCTCACATTATTATTTTAGTATCATAACTATTATTTTTGGTAAAATGGTACCTGATGTACATTTTTGTTTAGTTTTGGTACCTCAACCGTTAAAAATGTAACGGAGATGATGACTTAGCAGGGTATAATCGCGGTTTTAGTCTAAAACACTTGTATATATTATCAATTTAGTCCTAATTTAAAATAATTGACCTAATTTAATCAACATCTCAAATTTTTGGGCTAAACCTCAAATTTCCCAATTATTTACCACCTTCTTTCCCAAACACCAAGTACCCACCTCCAAAGTCCAAGGCATCGTATTTTACCATTGGAATATGCAAACTGACCCCACCCAAGGCCTCAAGACTATTATATCCTTCATTGGTGTGCAATTTATTCACATTGCTATTTATCGAATCTTTATTCTTTGTTTTTTCTGTTTAATTGTAATTTATGATTTTTTTTAAAACTTTAAAATTTTCACCAACATCAAATGCAAATTTTCTAGCAAAGCCTTGGTCAGATTGTAAGTGGATGTTCAGAGGTTAAGGAGACGGTCAGTTCGCAGATTTCAAGGGTAGATGACGGCTGTTTTGAGGTTAGGGTGGATGCGTTATAAGTTAGTATTAGTTGTGTAAACCAAGTAGTTGTGCAGTTAACAGGTGGTTAGGATTTCTGTTAGATAAGCACGTTGTTAATAAACTGATCATTGACTATTATTATATTGTATATATGGACTGGTCTCTGATTTAAAGATATTATAATCTTTTTAATAAAATTTTGAAAGTACCGTCTCTCATTCTCTCATATTTTTCTGGTTCTTCTTTTAGTTAGTTTGTTCACTATTCCTAGCAGGATGGAGGTTGGACACTTTTGAATTTAGTGTGTGTGGAAAGAAGATGTAAATTTGGGAAATTTGAATTTGAGCAGTTGACAAAGAAGAGAAAAAATGAGTAATTTATAGTTTTACCCCAATATGAAAAATGTATTAAATCGATGAATTTTAGATTAAATTGATAAAATATATAATTTTTTTGGACTAAAACTATGATTATACCAGTCTACTTTTAGGTTCGTAGATTGCTTCCATAATTTATTTGACAAATTGACATTGGAAGGTAATATAGATCTACTGTTAGGTTCAATTACTTGAACTTTATTATTTTATTTTTATAAAGCATCGATATCTGACTTATTAGTCAAGTAATCCATATTATGATTTGTATAGATTTGTTATAAAGACCCTCTCAACTTAATTTTTTCCATTCATAATGTTAAATTTAGAACCACTACCCTTATTTAAGAAATTCATTCTTCATGCAATTAGACCAACTAGGTACTTTGTCATTCTTACTCTTTCGTTACACTTAATCACAGAATATGTTGAGTTTAGGTTTCTAGGGTTTTTAGCTTTCAGATTTGGGTATTAGAATCGAGTCTTGAAAGGAAGGAACCAAAACGCAGAGTTTTCATTAAAGAAACAAAACGGCATCAAAACAAGCGTTTTACAAAAGTTGCTTACAAACTAATACGATCTGTTTATTATATACTAATCAAGATGATTAGTCTTGATTTCTAACTAACAGCCAACTATACAAGACAAGAAGAGAAATTCTGTTAGCACCCTCGAGTTGGAGCATAAATGTTATGTATGCCCAACTTGAAGACTAAAGAACTAAAAGAAAAATTTGGTAGAGCCTTGGTCAAACAATCTGCAATCTGATTGTGCGTTGAAACAGGCAGCAACTTGATAAAATCTTGATGAACCTTTTCCCTTATAAGATAACAATCTATCTCAATATGCTTGGTCCTTTCATGATGTACTGGATTCTCTGTAATCTGTATGGCAGAAGAGTTGTCACAGTAAAGATTTGCAGGTTGGAAATGATGGTGAAAATCTTTTAATAAAAAAGAAGCCACAAGTAACTGATGCTAAGGCATGATATTCAGCTTCATTGGATGAACGAGAAACAATAATTTGTTTTTTGGACTTCCAGGATATTAAAGAGGATCCTAAAAACACACAATACCCAGTTATGGATTTTCTGGAATCAGGGCACGAAGCCCAGTCAGAATCAGAGAAGGCATTTAAATGTAGGTCACTGTTGGCTACAAAAAACAACCCTTGACCAGGTGTACTTTTTAGATACCTTAAAATTCTATGGGCATCAGCCAAATGTGTAGTAGTAGGACAAGACAAAAACTGAGATAATTGTTGCACAGAAAAGTAAATATCAGGTCGAGTATTTGTCAAGTACAATAATTTTTCAATTAGCCTTCTATAATCAGTAACATACTCTAAAAGAGTGCCATCAGTTTTTGAAATACGTTTGACTCCTCTAGTAACAACTATGGGTGTTGAGACAGGTTTAGAGTCTAAAAAACCAATGTCAGTGAGTAATTCAAGTGTATACTTTTTTTGACAAACATTAATACAAGAGGCTGACCTAACAATTTCAAGACCTAAAAAATATTTTAGATCTCTTAAATCTTTGATCTTAAATTTATTATGTAAAAAATATTTAATGTTATTAATTTGTTCTGAACTAGGACTAGTAAGAACTATGTCATCAACATAGACAACTAAGGCTATGAAATCATCTTCTAATCCCTTAGTGAACAAAGTGTTGTCAGCAAAAGACTGTTTGAACCTTTTTCAATTAAGGCCAAGGTCAATTTTTCATTCCATTGTCTGCTTGCTTGCTTTAAATCATAGAGACTTTTCTTTAACTTACAAACAAGACCAGTTTTATTTTTAGTACTAAAACCAGAAGACAAATTCATGTACACTTCTTTATGCAATGAACCATGAAGAAATGCATTATTAACATTTAACTGCTGCAGTTTTTAATTCTTAGAAGCAACAATGGCAATTGAAGTTCTAATGGTAGTCATTTTAGAAACAGGCTAAATGTACTTAAAAAATCAACTTCTAGTTGTTGAGTATAACCTTTTACCACTAATCTGGCTTTATACCTATCCAAAGTTCTATCATATTTAAATTTTGTCCTAAAAACTCACTTACAACCTATAGTTTTCTTGTTTAGAGGCAAAGGCAGTAAGTCCCAAGTATTGTTTGATTCTAGGGCAGTTATTTCTTCCTGCATAGCATTCCTCCAACACTCACGTTTGATAGCTTGTTTGTAAGTTTTAGGTTCAGTTATGACATCAATGTTACCAATAAAAGAGATATGCCTATCAGAAACATTTTCATAAGATAAGACATTAACAACAGAATGTTTAGTAGTTCGAGACTTAGGTAAATTTACCTGAAAATCTTGAAGTTTCTGAGGGATCGGTGGCTCGATGATGTGGGGCCTCTTGCATTGTTCTGCTTTGATGATGGTGTGCTTGGAAGGGTTAAGGTCGCGGCAATGACCAACGCTACGGGGCAATGGGATTAGGGACGCCTGGCTGTTGTCTTGCCGTCAGACATGCTGAACCGTATAGCTACAGTGGTCCCCCCCCCCCCCCCCCGCATGCTTCGTTGGGCTCGAATCGGCCAACTTGGCGTTAGAACGATATGGGGACCTTCACGACTGCCTCTGCGTACGCTTCTTTGGGTACGGACAGTGGGAGCTTTGCTGGGCGTATTTGGAAGATTATATGGAGCTTAAATGTGCCGCAGCGAGTTCGTATTTTTTGGTGGTTGGTTGCACATGGAAAGGCGCTAACGAACGCGGAACGCTATCGTCGACACATCGCTACTGCAAGCAATTGTCCTAGGTGTGGTGCGGACGTGGAGGACTTGAGTCATGTCCTACGTTCTTGCCCAACGCCTCGTGCAGTGTGGAACCGAGTTTTCAACCCTTACATTGGTCGGGGTTTTTTTGATATGCAGTTCGAGGATTGGATGGTTGGGAA
Organism: Hibiscus tridactylites; assembly: GCA_958450335.1. NCBI lineage: Eukaryota > Viridiplantae > Streptophyta > Magnoliopsida > Malvales > Malvaceae > Hibiscus > Hibiscus tridactylites. The sequence goes on along the minus strand of OY288278.1, from coordinate 78,367,035 downwards.
CCTCTCTAACAGCTCTCGCGTGAACCAGGTTGATGGTGAATGGAGCATTCTTTTTGCTATTATTTGCTGGCTGCTGTGGAAAGATCGGTGTGCTAAGGTATCAACAATACAAATGGGGGGTCGTGGGATGTGGTGGAGGATGCTAGGCGGTTGCGAGATGAGTGAGCTGCCGCTGCAGGGGTTGGTGGCGTCGGAAATATTGTGAGGAATAGGCAGGGTGCACGAGTGGTTGAAAGATGGAAGTTGCCGGCTCAGGGACGTGTGAAGGTGAACGTTGATGGGGCGGTTAGGGGATCAGAAAAGATAGCTTCGATAGGTGGTGTTTTCCGCGATGCAACTGGATCTTGGATTCTTGGTTTTGCTAGGAACATTGGGTCTTGTACGGTGCTCATGGCGGAGTTATGGGCGGTGCACGATGCGCTTACGCTTGCTTGAGAGCGTGGTTTTCATTTCGTGGATGTGGAAACCGATAGCAAAATAACTGATGCAATCCTTAACATGAAGTCTGATATCTTGTTGGAAAATGCTCTTGTCCAACGTTTGCGGAGACTTGTCCTTCAGGAGTGGAGTTTGTCGGTGAAGTTTATTCATCATGAAGCGAATATGGTCGCTGATAAATTAGCGAGTTTGGCTCAGAGTTGTCATTTAAGAGATTTGGTTTTTGATAGCCCACCATCCGAAGTGATTCAGCTGCTTGCAGCGGATATTGCTTGAGGGGTATTGTTGTGTTGTTGTGTTGCATATTCTTGTCCGTAACACCGTGTGTACTCTTTTCTCCCATTTAGGTGTGGGGGTTTTAACGAGGCACGTAGTGTTACATCACCATTTTATATCAAAAAATAAATAAAAGGTTTTACCTTTCAAAGTAATTGATAAATTATTTTCTATATTTACTTATATTTCTCAAAAATATTTTTTTGCCCTCTCAACTTTTTTAGACTTTTGTTCTGATTAATTTGGATCGATCTGTATCGTATATATAATTTTAGTAGGTGAGTCTCTTAATAATTTTTTTGTATATATAAAACTTTAAATTTAAAATATGCTTAAACGATACTAAATTATTTATCACTTGAACTAACCTCGTAAGTTAGAAACGTTTATTTGAAATTTCCAGAAAACGAATTAATTAGTTTTTACAGACATGAATTTAATGTAACATTATTGGAGGACATAAATATTGCATGATGTGTCAGCTACATGGCCGTTTTGCATGGTACAATATAAATCTGTACTGCACTCCCTGCACCCTCATCAATTCATGGGCAGCTTAAATTCGATACATCATCATCATCACCACAACTTTTATTTTGGATTTTGGGATAATTGATTTGATGATTATTTTATTCCTTTGGATAGTTTTGTATTTATTTGTTGATTTAGGAGTATCAAATATTATAGGATAATGATAGGTATTCTAAGCAATTGTAGTTTTAATACAATTTAGTTATTAATTTGATTGTGCTCTATGATAGTTAATTGTTATAATAGTTTTTTTAGTAAATACACAAATTTAAACTAGTAATTTTTTGTTACTTTTGTACGCGTATCCATTGATGGAGCTATAGCTCCCATGGAAGGGGCTCTAGCCCCCTCGTAGGAGGGGAAAAAATTTATCTTTTGATTTTTTATATTTTTTTTAAAAAATTAGTATAATTATGAATTTGTCTCTCACCTTTTAAAATTTATATTTTGCCCCCCTCAATTCTAAATCTTAATCCTAGCTTTGTTCCTGCGTATATCGTTGAATTGTTTTTTTTAATAAAATTTAACGGTGTGACCTAATTACAGTGACATCTTAATTTTTTTAAGATTAAATATTATATTATGTCAAATTAAAGTAATAAGACTGATTTTTCAATTCTCGTAATGTACAAGAATAAAATTTATAATTGATTATTAGAAGTAATATGGTAAAAGCAAGATCGGTCGTGGAATCAGTCAGGGCATTGATTTCCAATTTAATTGTAGGTTTTTAAATGATTCCATCGGGGGTTTCAATTTTAATTTTTTATTGGTTCATAACGATTTTATGTAATTTAGGTTGAACTGGTCATACCATCAATATTCGGTTCAATCGATTCAACAGTTTCATCTAAACCGATCCATCTGAACTGCAGGTTTCGATTTTCAATGTTTTATTTGTTTATCACTACTTTATATCATATGTTGAACTAGTCAGATCATTAATATTCGATTCATTCTATTCTACCAATATTGCAAGTAGTAATATACAAAGGTTTGAGGGGCCAGTCGCCCCTCGAAAATTTGAAATTCGTATATAATTTAAAATCTTTTAATATTCTTTTATTAAAAATTTATTTTTACCCCTTCAAATTTTAGAAATTCACTCTATCATAATGTTTTGCATCCATCCCTAATTCACCCATCGATGATCCTATTGCCATGGCCATAGCCCTATCCCCCACTTTCTATGTCACAGATCTCCACACATTCATGCATAATACCCCGTCTGGTTGCAAGCTGAAAGACAAATAAGGAAACAAGCTCTTACATCTGCATTAACCTCTTTTTCGACATCCTGAAAAAGGGTTTCCAGGTTTCAGACATTACATGTCTATAAAGCAAACCTAAAAGAAAGAAGCATGTCAATATAATTAAATGGCCTCGTGACCCAAAACGCTTCATACGTGCGCGTCTGTGCTGCTGAAAAATCAAAGCCTAGCTATAGGCAATTTGGTTATGCTTTCAAAACACACCCAAGACAGAGAAACCCAACAAAATCAACACACCGTGGGACCGGAGAGGGCAGGTTTGATGGTGGTCTCTTCGAAATTAATACAATCTTAATTCAAAAGAGCATGTATGTTTTATTACCAACAATCAGTTGATTAGCGGGATAAGACGTTAGATTTAGGCTCCTCAAATAAGGTCAAAAGTTCGAATCATAATATTGTGAACAGAAAAAAATAAGTTGAAAGGGTCGTTCATATTAAACCTCTGTCAAACATGATTCGAACTAATCGATCAATAAATAGAATAGCAATGGTTAAACACAAAAAAGAAAACCTATACTATTATTATGTTGTTGTTGTTTAAAAGGAGGGCTTGGGTGTGACCGGGCGCTTTCGCTACATGCTGATTGTCAGTTTTTGCCTTAAGAATTAAAGGTTGTTGTGCAGTGATAGTGTGTAGGTTTATTACCAGACCTGTAGGGCTGCCTGGGCATTTCTGGATCTCGAAAACGAGTGTTTATGTGTGTGTGGGATAGAGAGAGAGAAACAAGGTTTGTTTCTTGGCTTCTTCCTTGTTCGGTTTAGATTATGTTACCTTATTAATATACCTTCGAACACCATTAAATTTTTTAATAAAATTTAAAAATTTTAAAGACTAGATTTATAATTTAAATTATTAAAAAAAATAAAAATCATATTTAATAAATCTTTTATATTTCTTTAAAGTATTTTTAATTAATATAGTGAAATCAAACATCTCTAATATCAAAAACTCTATACCTAAAATTAAAATTAAAATTTCTAATTTAACTCATAAATTCTATACATTAAACTAAAATTCTAAAAACTAAATTAAACTCGCTTGTAAAAAATAAATTTTCTACTGCCAATAAATAAAATATTTTCTCTTGATAATTTATAATAAGGCAATCTTCACATGTGGTCCCTTTTGTTTAGGTTCTATTCTATTTTGGTCACTAAAATTTAAAAAAGACTATTCTTATCACTTACGTTCAAAAACGTTTTTGTTTTGGTCACTAGATCGTTAGTCTCATTTATTTGACTAACGGGTAGCTGACACGGCACCTTAAAAAATTAAAATAATCCATCCCATGCAACACCTTAGACCAAACACCAAGTTGTCTCGACAGCTCCATCTCCGAAGCACCACCACCTGTAATCAAAAACCTCTTACTCACTAAGCATCTAACTATACATAAAGCATCATATAAACTCTTCTCAACCTCGTCAATAACCAAATGATTTAAACCCCTAACCAAAATAGTTTTAGTTTTTACCATATCTTCAGTCCCAATAACCTTAACAATCTTTGCATCCCTAAATGAAACCTCCTCAACAAGATCGGCATTATCCAACTTCTTGGCTGAAAATGCTCAATATTAGCAATATGCAATCAATTCAAAGTCTTGGTAATAAGCTCAATATCATCCCTCTCAACATCCTTGATAACCATAATCTTTGCTTTGGCCAAACAATGCAAGGACAAATTCGTGATTGCATCCCTCAAAATACTGTTTTAAATCAACAAAACATTATAGTCAGTGGCCTTAATCTTCTTGATCATACTTAAAATATAATTCTTTTCCCCTTTCAATCTCTTATCCATTTAAGTATAATTAAAAACTGCAATACTTTGTTCAATATCCTATCCATTTGAGTATAATTTCATATCCATGGCAGTTAGAACTTACTGACTTTAGTTGAAGCCTTGTGGAGAGAATCAGATATAATAGTGAGATGAATACCATGGGAGAGAGGGGAGAAGCATTGCTTAAGAATGGCGCCGACAATTTTGACGAATGTGGTGATACCGTCATCGACGGAGACGTCCTGAGATTTAGAGAGTTCGACGAGCATTTTAGCGGTGGGTTGTAGGACTTCCATCTTGTTTAATATGGTGGCGCCGTTGTTGGTAATGATGACTTCACCATTGGGAGTTGAGATCATTTTGTCCATACCTTTGGGTCCCAAGCTAGTTCAGACGGCGTCAGCCACATATCAGGCTGTTATGGTATTGTTTTGGCGGATGTCTTCTTTCAAATTGTTGTCCATGTAGGACCCCGTCTTGGAAGCACGCGGCTGGGCTGCAGTTATGGTCGCCATTTCTGGTTTTTCCTAATGAAAAAACAGGATCATAAGCGAAAAACCCTAGAAGAACAAAGAAAAGAAAGATAAAATATAAAAAAAGGAAAGTCTTCGGGAAGGGTGGATCATACGTGTATTAAATATGTCTATTATTTTAATTTTTAAGGTGTCATGTCAGCTACCCGTTAGTCAAGTAACGGAGACTAACGGTCCAGTGGTCAAAATGAAAATATTTTTAAACGTAAATGATAAAAATAATATTTTTTAAATATTAGTGACTAAAATAGAACAAAGCCTAAAAAAGGAATATGGGTGAAGATTACCCTTTATAATACTATATACATCGATTCATAAATGTTAATGTACACGCATCAAATGTGATATAGTGATCAGTGTAAAAAGCTGGTTGCTCAACCTTTGGGGTCTGACAGAATCTCATTTTGTTGTTAGAGGATCTTTCTTTGTTTCTCATTATTTATTTTTGCATTTCTTTTTGGCGTCTCCCCCGAGATAAAGTTATAAATCACTAAATTTAAGGTTTTGAAGTTAATAAATAATTTTAAAATTTGTTTGAATAATTAGTATTTTTATCTTATAAACAAAAATAAAACTGAACTTCACTGAAAAAAAGCTAAAACAAAACTGAAAACATTAAGGTTTTGTTATCGAGGAAAATATTAGGGTTTGAATCGTCTTATGTATTATATGAGTTTTAGATTTGAAAATAAATGCTTTATTTGCAATAAGTCACGCAAAAGCCATTTAAGGTTCAAGTGTAACTGATGGTTGATTGACATTGACAAATACCATGAAATGATGGGTTTATTTTTCATAATTAACAAGTAAGGGTTTGTATTTTACATTCTTTTTCTTTCTACGGTTTATCTAGATTGTTTTTCTAATAATGATATTCATAAAATTTAAGGTTTGATCCGTATGGATTTTTTAATGTAAAATTATTGTCTTTTTAGAGAAGCTTGAAAAATCAGCTATGGCGAAAAGCCTGTTTAGAAATAAAATCAGGTGAAAAAACAAAGGTAACACTCGTTCAATGTACATCTCATACTTTGTTCAACACTGTCTTTTTGTTTGACGTTTTAACACTCATTGAAAAAGCATTGCTGAGTGCAACCTTAAAATTGAATGGTATTATACTTTAAATTGTTGGGACGCATGATCCATGGCCTTTGAAGTAAGTGTTGGATCTCTCGTGAATCTAATAGGTCTGGTGACTGATTGGCTAAGCTAACAGGCATGCACCACTTCAGCTTATCCCCCCAACATCTTTGTTAATAGTGAACTCCGGGCTTCTCCCGGTTAAATGTATAGTTTGCGTTTGTTTTATCTTTCAAATTCAAAAAAGGCTATTAATACATTTGTTTTGTGGATGGAAATCCTCTACCCCTTTTCGGTGCCCCTACATATACCCCACACTCAAAATTAATTTTAGGGTTTAGAGTTTAGGGTTTTAGGTTAGGGTTTAGGGAATTTAGGGTAGAGTGTATTTTTAGGGTATAAGGTGTAGGGTTTAGGATTTAAAATTTAGGGTTAGAGCTTAGATTTTAATTTTGTAGTGTTTTTTAGTGTTGGGCATATGTAGGGGCACCGAAAAGGGGCAGACGAATTTTATCCTTGTTTTATTAAATGGCATCCGAGTCTAAAACCTTATAAAATAGAGAGAAGAATAGCTGTTGATGATTGTTTTTTTACATACTGTTGTCCCTTAAATACGGTTAAGTGTTCAACTTTTGACGTTGTGAATGAAGAAAACTGAGCTAAAACGGTCACCTCCATATTGTGTCTCAGCAAAATCCGATCCGTATTAGTTGACTAATAAGTAAGATATCGATGATCAAACGAAAAAAAGGTGCACGAAAGGACCAAAAGAAAAGGAGGAGCAATTAGTTTAAACCAGAAGATAAGGTTAGAGTTTCAAGCAAAGGAAAGTGATAAAAGGGGATAATGGACAGCTTCCTTCCATCCCTTTTTTTTCTGACTTAAAAGGGTGGGGGACTCCTCTATTAAAGACCCTACTAACCCCCCTACGTGGGACAAGTCCATGTGACCCGTGAGAACCCAACCCTTGCTTTTCAAACCCTAAACTAAAACCAGCAAAAGCAAGCACAGAAAGGCAAAGCCATTTCCCTCAAATTCCTTGAAAACCCAATTATTTGCAAAGATATGTCAACGCTAAACCCATCTCAAAAGGGAGCAACAATTTCTGAGCGCCGCCAGTGTAATCATTCTGCTCCTTGGTCACATGCATGCACACCCACCCAACACAGCTCAAACCTCTCCAACTTCCCAGAAATTGTCCGAAAATCTGGATTATTTATTGCATGTTATACGCGGACGCTTTGTATACAGTCCCTTGAAACGGAAATGCATTCATTTTTAATATATAATCAGCGTGTAATCACTGCAATATTATTGGAAAAAATTCTCCCCAGAAACGACAACACCCCGTTTCTCTTGTTTGGGTTCTCGGAAATGGCCGAATGCAATTACTTCTCGGGTGGCGGAGGCAGATGTATTTTGTATTGTGCTAATGCATGGCTTTTTCCACTTGATGATTTTGAGAGAAACTTCCTTCTTTTCATGGAAATTAACGTTTTCCGATGTTCACAGAAATGCAAGTCAATGTTAGAATTTGATGTAAAAGGCCGAGGAAAATGAAGATAATGAAAAAGAAAAGAGTTTAATTTGGGGATTGTTAGGAAACCCTAATTTAGCTTACATATGATTAAGAAGAGAATGAAGAAGAGATGTTATTGAATGGGAAAACAATATCCAATTACAGTGTAAGCATCAGCATTTTATACACAAATTCAGAGAAGAAACGCTGCTGCATGGGACGATTCTGTTGAAGATGAGCTGTGCATGCTGAGCTGGCTAACAGCATGTTGGTTGCTGAGATCATTGCTAACCGCAAGAGCTACTGACGGTGAGGTTGTTTGTGAGGTTGTTGAGCTTTGGCTGGCAACTCTCGAATCATCCAAAATGGGCTCAATCTTGCTAGGCCTTTCTTTCAACATGCTCCCCGCTCTTTCACTCTTCCACTCTGTAATGGACACAACCCCTAGCTTCTGTCGAAACAACTGAAAATAGACCTTTGAAAGAGGCTTTGTGAATCCATCTGCAACTTGACTTTCAGCAGGAACATAGTTGACAAGGATTTTGTTGGCAGCTACCTTCTCACGTACGAAATGCACATCCAATTCAACATGTTTGCTTTTAGAATGATAAACAGGATTGGCACTCATGGCAATGGTTCCTGAATTGTCACTCCAAATCACTGGAATAGCAGTTGTTTTAACCTTCATCTCAGTAAGCAAGGTGTATATCCAAGTGACTTCTGAAGCAACGTCAGCCAAGCTTCGATATTCAGCCTCTGATGTCGATCGTGAGACGGTCTTTTGCTTCTTGGAACTCCACTGAACTAGGTTGCCTCCGAGATAGACACAGCTACATGAGACAGACCTTCTATCTTCAACATTCCCAGCCCAGTCCGCATCAGTGAATGCAACAAGTTGAAAAGGATCATTGGTTGGAGCAAATGCTAAGCCATAATCTAAAGTACCATTAAGATATCTCAAGACTCTTCGAACAACTGTCATATGTTGCTCACAAGGAGCATGCATAAACTGTGCAAGCTTGTTGACACTGTACACAATATCCGGTCGTGTATGACAGGCATATAGGAGGGCACCAACAAGACTTCTGTAGCTTTTAGGATCAGTCAAGGGATCGCCAGCATGTTGTTGTGTAAGTTTGAGAGAAGTAATCATAGGAGTGGGCATAGGTGTAGCACCACTCATCTGAGCTTTCTCCAAGAGTTCCATAATGAATTTCTTTTGGCTGAGAACAATGGAATCCCCAACTCGAACTACCTCAATTCCCAAGAAAAAATTGAGAGGACCTAGATCCTTTAAGGAGAATTGAAGTGCTAACTGTTGAATGACACTTTCAACATCTGCAGTAGAGTTCCCTATGATGATAATATCATCCACATAGACAAGAGCATAGGTGGCTATGGAACCTTGCACTTTAATAAACAAGGAATTGTCTGCTTGAGAAGCTAAAAAACCAGCTGATAGAAAGTGACTTCGCAACTTAGAGAACCAGTTTCGAGGGGCTTGGCGTAGTCCATAAAGGGCCTTATGAAGCTTGCACACAAGTTTGGAGCCATCAGGTGCTAGTTCCTCAAACCCTGGTGGTTGCTGCATGAACACATCCTCATGAAGCTCACCATTGAGGAAAGCATTGTTTACATCGATCTGTCTGAGAGTCCAGTGTTGTTGAATGGCCAAGGCAAGGACAACATTGATTGTGGAGGGCTTGACAACAGGGCTGAAGGTGTGGTGGAAGTCTTGTCCTGGAACCTGGGAGAAACCTTTGGCTACAAGCCTAGCTTTGTAGCGTTGAATAGTGCCATCAGGGTTCCTTTTAAGCTTGAAGATCCACTTGCATCCAACAGTAGAACGACCTTCAGGAAGAGGAACGAGAGACCAAGTAGCATTTTGCTTGAGAGCTTCAAACTCATCATGTACAACAGCCTTCCAACATGGTGACTGCAAGGCTTGTCGAATAGTGGCAGGTTCTTCCTCATCAGTGAGTTGCTGTGCAAGAAACATTTTGGGCTTGAAAATTCCTGCCTTGCTACGAGTGACTATGTGGTGTCCATTATCAGGAGGGTGAGGTTCTGGAACAGGAAGCACTGGCTCGAACGAATCTTGTGATGTTTCATGGCTATTAGAAGTTGGTGGAGCTGAAGTGGTTTCATGAGCAGAAGATTGTGGCACTGAGTTAACAATAGTAGCCTGAGGACGTTCAAGGACATCTGTAAGGGAAACATCATGTTGAGCTGTATCAGCCATATTGACACCTTGATCAGTAGCTAGAGAGACACCAGGACAAGGCTCAGGAGACATAGCATCAGCTAACACTGATTCGTTGGGACCAGGAGAACCACATGAGTCTGGAATGGGAGAAGAAGTATCCAAGCTGGGTGAAGTAGGAGAGGGCACCTGTGGACGAGGCATGCAAACTTTAGGAGCACCATCAACCAAGGGAAAGGATCTTGACTCTGTGAAGGTAGAAGAAGGAGAGCCATTCTCTGAACAACTGGAGCATGAACTATCAGTGGCAAAAGGAAAGTGTGTCTCATCAAAGACCACATGTCGAGAGATGTAGACACGTCCATCCGCAGCCATGCATTGATATCCCTTGTGCTGAGCACTATAACCAAGGAACGTGCATGGGTGTGATCGAAAGCTGAGTTTGTGATTCTGGTACGGTCGTAAATGGGGAAAGCAACGACATCCAAAGACCTTTAAGAACAGATAATCTGGTGGTTGACCAAATAGCTTCTCAAAAGGTGACTTGCCAGACAAGGTACGTGTAGGGAGCCGATTAATAAGATGAACGGCCGTGCTAACAGCATAGGACCAAAAACGAAATGGAAGAGCAGCTTGTGCAAGCAAAACAAGTGCCAATTCGATGATGTGTCGATGCTTTCTCTCTACAACTCCATTCTGCTCGGAGGTATGTGGACAAGTTACACGATGCTTGATGCCCAATGTAGCTAGCATAGTAAAGAGAGATCGAAATTCTCCACCCCAATCTGTTTGCACCTCCTTGATCGTGGTTTGAAATTGATTCTTGACCATTTGATCAAACAGCTGAAATGCATGACATGCTTGATCTTTGGATTTCAACAGGTATAGCCAACAGTGTCTAGTGGTTGCATCAACAAAAGAAATATAATATTTGAAGCCATTAGAGACCACATGAGCTGGCCCCCAAAGATCAGCATACACCAAGGTAAAAGGATTAACATACGTGGTAGTAGAGTCAGAGAAGGGAAGCTTATGACTCTTACCCATTCTACATGCAACACACATTTCAGAAACATCGTTGTATTCATTAAGAGGAATTACAATGTCTGAGTTTTTACACACTTGAACAAGTGTTGAATGAGCAGGATGCCCCAAACGTTTGTGCCACAAAGCATAAGAAACACTAGATTTATTTGCAAGACTAGCCACAATACGATCTTCAGAAGCAGTATCCAAATCCATAGAACCTCCAGTAAACTGATACAAACCATTGACTTCCTTCCCTTTCAAAAGCACCTCGCCACTGACTTCATCTCGAACAAAACAACAAGAAGCATGGAATTGGAAGAAGACATTGTTGTCTCTAGCAAGCTTGGAGACAGAAAGCAAGTTTTTAGTAACCGAGGGTACATGTAGAAGATCATTAATCATGAGAATACATGAAGAAGAAGAAGAGAGTAAGTAAGATTGACCAGCTTTGTGAATATCTAAGCTGTGGCCATTACCCACTACAAGTTTACCTGGACCACTGTAGTCCAACCCTTGCAAAACTTTGGAAGAATCATGAGTAACATGGTGCGTTGCACCTGTATCAACTACCCAGGAATCAGAAGTAGAAGTAGGAGTGGAGCTTGGAGGATGAGTGCAAGTGTAGCATGAAGCAGAAACATCAGTCACATTGGCATGGGCATTGGAGTCATGATTACTGAGAGAGTCTTTGGTTGTGTCACCACCACCAGCCAACACTCCAGCAAAGGACTGATCAAAACGTCTCCAACATCGATCAACAGAGTGCCCAAGCTTGCCACAGAGTTGACATTGAAGTCTGGCTCGACCCCTTCCACGACCACCATTTCTACCACCAGTGAACTGTTGTTGACCACCAGAAAAATGTTGAGGACCAGTGGAGAACGAAGAATTGCCACCAGAGAACTGTGGAGAACCAGAAGACAATTGTTGTAGAGTGCCAGATTTAGAAGCTGAGGAAGGTTGAACAGGTGCACCATTCTGAAAGCGAGCAACATTCACACTAATAGGTAACTGAAGCTGAGCACTGAATCCTTTGATCTGAGCTTCAGCATCAACAAGCACAGACTTAACACCATCCAACGTGTACAGATCCTTGCTAGCAGTGATGACAGCCATGAAAGGTTGATATTCAATAGGTAAACCATTCGGGATGGTAGCAATTTGTTCCATATCAGAGATGGAACTGCCACACGCAGCTAAGGCATCACTGACCTCCTTGATTTGAGTAAGATAGGAACGCATGGTTTGATCTCCTTTGCGAATGGATCTGAGCTTACAGTGAAGACTCATGGCACAAGTGGTAGATTTGTTTGCAAAAAACTGAACAACCGTAGTCCATACATCAGCCGCCGTCTCTGCACCCACAAAATTAGGAAGAAGAGGAGCACCAATAGTGGATAGAAGCCAGGAAGCGAGAGCACTGTCCTGAGCAACAAATATCTCATAATCCTCGTTGAGAACCTAATCACCATCTTCGCCAGGAACCATTTCAGGAGGAGGTTTGAGTTTGCCCATAAGCAGTCGCTCTAAACGATGGCTTCGCACAGTGAGAAGAACTTGTTGTTTCCACAACAAGAAGTTCGTTTCATCCAGAACCACATTGACCTTCTTGTTGGTGAACATCTTGCCACCCTTAGAGGAGGATGACAGATCAGACGACGATTCTGTGAAGTTGTTTGGCATGATGCCAGATGTTTAAGGAAAGAGGAACGCAGCAAGGAAATGAAGGTCACCAAGAACGATGGCGAAAGATACCATGTTAGGAAACCCTAATTTAGCTTACATATGATTAAGAAGAGAATGAAGAAGAGATGTTATTGAATGGGAAAACAATATCCAATTACAGTGTAAGCATCAGCATTTTATACACAAATTCAGAGAAGAAACGCTGCTGCATGGGACGATTCTGTTGAAGATGAGATGTGCATGCTGAGTTGGCTAACAGCATGCTGGTTGCTGAGATCATTGCTAACCGCAAGAGCTACTGACGGTGAGGTTGTTTGTGAGGTTGTTGAGCTTTGGCTGGCAACTCTCGAATCATCCATAATGGGCTCAATCTTGCTAGGCCTTTCTTTCAACAGGGATAGTTTTGGATTAGAAATTAAAACATGTGTAATGTGTTTTTGGTGTGATGGAAATGGAGTTCAAAAGTTTTGAAATGAAAGTCTAGTAGAGAGATAAGGGTGGTCCAATATATAGGGGGAAGTACTTCAAATTAATTTTTATATAAAATGGAAGATGTGTGTTTAATTAATGTTTTATGGGTAATCATGTTTAAAATTTATTTAAGTATTGTTGAGTATGTTTGTGGTGCAGTGTCAAGAAAATAGTTAAATAAAATCTTGAGCGGGCTCAATTTCACAATCACATTGGATTTATTAATTGATTTAGTAGTTAAAGACGTCTATATTATCTTATTTTATATAGGTTTAAATCCCTACATTTACCTTCAAAATATAATATCTTTTAACATTTTCCTATTTTTAATGGTTTACGATGGTTTGTATTTTTTTCAATTTTACATCACTGGTTTAACTGGATGAACAATCAATTTTCAATTCAACTATTTGGTTTGATTCGATTCTAACAACCGTTCAACTGGCATGTATAACCTTTATAACTATTAGTTGGTCCACTAGAACAAAAAATTATATCCTTTAAAGAAGATTAAAGCTTAAAATCTTGACATTTTAAATGAAACAAACTAGATTAGGAAGATCGTCCTATAACATAACTCTACAATACTCGATCTAGACTATTAAAACAAAAATTGAAATTGATTTGAGAGTCTATTTTTACAATTTTTATTGCCAAAATATTGAATTGGTTGTGCAAGTGGTAAAAGGAAATAAATAGCAATAACTATAGTAACTATTAGTATTAAAATGGGTAGAGGAATGTATAAAATTAAAACTTGTAGTTGGTTAGAATATTAGGAGTATATTTTTGGGACAAATGGGTCGCTTTCTATAGATATCTCCTCTCCCTCGTCCCTTCTCAGTTCCAAGTATTTATTACTATAAATACAAGCACATATGCTCCTCCACTATCCACTATCCACATCCCAGCTTCCACTTCCAGATTCTCACCTACTTTTTCACTTGTTTTCTCTCGATTTTTACCCCATGGAAGAGGCTTTCCGGCGACTCAACGGCGTCGTTCATGTACCTGAGACTGACCGACGGGACTCTGCTATCACGGAAAATCCGAACAATTTTGCCGTCTCAACCACAACCTCCGCCGCTGCCTCGAAGACCACCCGTACAGCTACGACAGCGATGACGACGAACAAGAGATCTCTCAAAGAGAATGGTGGCCCCGGTGGGACTATGAGGTACCGTGGAGTCCGTCGGAGGCCTTGGGGGCGTTACGCCGCTGAGATACGAGACCCACAGTCAAAGGAGAGGCGGTGGCTTGGCACTTTCGACACGGCGGAAGAGGCTGCTTGCGCTTATGACTCTGCTGCTCGTGCTATGCGTGGGATCAAGGCTCGAACTAATTTTGTTTACCCCGTGACCGAGCATCACTCCGCCAAGTCCAACAACGACCATCTTCTTCCTCCTCCGTTCAACTTCTGCGGGAAGTCACAGCCGCCGTCCGTCAGGGATGATCTTAACAGCAAGCACCGTCATTGGCCACCTTTTTCTAACCCCAAAGTGGGAGACTTCTCTGTGGGGTCCGGGCCACAGAGAAATGCTTCTTTGGACACGCTTTTATTACCTGATCTCTTAAACTCATATTTCCCGGCGCCTCCTCCATCACTGGTTAACCAATTTCCGTTGATCAACGGAACATCCGCCTCCGCTTCTTCGTTATCTTCTTTCTCTATGCCAACCGTGTTGGGCCGTTCTACTTCGACAAGCAACAACAGCATCACTGACTCTTTCATCGGCTCTACCATGACTCTTCCTCGCAAGTTAAAGAATTCAAGTCACACTACAGGTGTGGCCGCGCCCGCGCCACCGCCTACATCCATGTCAAACCCTGAAGCTGATGACATGGAATTCTTCAGACAGGAGTCTTCCGATTCCGGCTTGTTGCAAGAGATAATTCAGGGATTCTTACCAAAACCCACCCCGAAGAAAACAGCTACCGATTGTACTCGAGATTCCATTGTTCAATCCCTGAGTATGTTGAAGAAGAACGAGCATGGTTTAGGTGTTTACTTCGGACATGGAGTTCCTCCGCCGTTGGACAGCTTCAATGGAATCACAAGCCCTCAAGTCGTACCACCATACTGTAACGAAATACCACCGGTGAATCATCTTCTACAACTGAATCAAACTCAGGACTTCATGTTGGATGATATCTGTCAGTACTCAGATTTCTTAGCAGCCAGGGTTCAAAATGAAAAAACCCAGTTTTAGGGTTTTTTCTTGTCACTACTTGTAGTGGTTTTATTATTATAGAACGTAATCTATCCATGAACAACTGAACTGAGTAAATCGTCTTTCTTTTGTTTACAATGAAAAAAGACAGGAAAGTGTGTTTCTGGATGAGTTTAAACTGCGTTGACCTGTTTCTGGCATATACTGTCGGGCTTTTGGGTTCTACGTGGTCGTTTAAACAAAAAAAAGGAATGGCTGAGGATATTCTGATCTGTTTTGTTCGCAAACCGAAGCGGTTGAAAAAGTAAAAAGTAAGCAACAAAATGTAAAGGGCTAATGAGATGAGAAAGCCCTTTTATGCGTGTCCGAGGAGGAGGAATAATCTCTGGGAAATAAGACAAATGGTAAGGTTGTTTCTGGGACTATCAATCGTATTAACATAGTTGACTTTTTAGCATTATCATGTTAAACCTCCATGTTCAAATCATTAAAAAATATTAACATTTTTAAAAAAGTAAATATCGTACGATTATATAATGGGATCATACAATACAAAATGAGAGTATGAGCCTCATTAAACAAAATTCTTTAAACCTACTTAGAGAAAAAACAGAACATCATAATCAAACTATGCCAATACTTATTTTAAAATATATAAATCAAATAATATTGTCTACGAAATGTGTATCATATTAAAGAAAAAATATGAATAAATATTATCTTATATAATTTTAAGTAAATTCAGATCATGGTGTGTTTTCTACTTATTAATAAATATATAATAAGTAATACATTTCTTGCATTAACTAAGTCTCTAAAGTTTAGTTACTTTTTTTCTTTTTTGCTATCGTTGTTTTACGGTTTCTTTTGTTATTGTTGTTGCAAATTAACGTTCTGGGGTAAACACCCGTTGATCAAAAGTTAATTTTTTCAACCGCCACTAAATATCTGTTTGAGCGCTAGAAATAGTGGGTAAACGAACGTTGGAACTAAACCGATGGCTGTTTGGTACAAAAATATGGGCAAATGGGCGCTAGGGGACCTTGGCAGCAACAAAAAAACAGGGCCTTAGTTATTTTATTTTTTTATTGTATTGCCGGTGATAATTTTTTTTGTTGGTTGCTAATCGTCAATAATCTATTTATTTATTATTTCTTAATTTTTTATTTATTTTTATTCTCAATAAGGGTTTTTTTTGTTTTAGATTCATCCTTTCTGTACGTTTGTGTTTTGCGACGCTGTTTTTTTCCGCCTTGTGGTGGCACAATTTTTGTTTTTTGTTATGGCACAATTTTCATCTACCTTTGTGTTAATTTGACATTTGTATAGTGATTATCATAATTAATGTTCTTGATTAAGAAAGTCGACGATCTTGTATAATTAAATCCCTCTTATGACACTTTATCGATGTTTTTAGAGCTATTGACGAAAAAGTCTACAAAATTAATTTTGTTGTTCACTTATTATACATCACTACTTAAACGTTTAGTTTGATAAGAGCATATAAATTTATTTGTTCGGTCTCTAGTTTGATAACAAATATGAAAGAGCGATCGAAAATGGAGTGAGATGGCAGCTGGAAGATTAAATTTAGGGTCGGGGTATAGTTTGAAATAGTATAGATGGGGTTTTAAAGAAATAAAATGTAGGATTGGGAGAAGCTAAAGCCAAGATAGGTGGCGAAGCATTTATTCACACTAAAACTTGTGTTTCAACTTTGGGAACAAAGGCCTGAGCTTAGCAAATCTCATTACTGTTATTTATTTAATATGCTTCTTGTACTTTTATATGTACATTTTCATTTTTTTTAGTGTTTTAGTCCAATTTTAAAATTAAATAAATTTATGTATATTTGTAGATTGCACTGCTTAAATTCGGGTTACTTTAAAAAATATGCCATCCTTTATTATTCGGATTATTTAATGGGTTTAACATACAATTTACAATACCTAAACTACGTATAAGCCTTTTAAGTTTTAAGTAAAGTGGAGAGTATCCAGCGGAGCCAGTGACCGCCGCCGGTCGGGAGTGTCAATCTTCGTTGATAATGTGAGTAAAAGGATACATACAAATACGTTGAGGGAGGCGATGCAAGTTTATGGGCTGGTGACTGACACATACATAGCGTACTGGAACCAGAATAGAAGGAATAAACCAACTACTTTTGCTTTTGTTCGTTTTGGTTACGCGGCGGAGGCCCGTTTAGCTGTGCAGAAAGGAAATGGAAGAATCTTGGATGGGTACAAAGTCAAGATGGTAATGGCGAATATGAAGGAGAATAGCTCACTCAAAATAAGGGGTCCGGCGAAGGGTGTTTTCAGTTGTGGAGCGGCTGTTCGTGATTGGAGGTCTTTTAAGGAAGTACTGTTGGGGACTAAAACTGGCAATAATCAACAGGTCAAGAGTCCAAAGGTTGGCCGTAACGCGGAGTGCGACAAAGCCGTGGAAGATGTGAATGTACAGGTTTGGGCTGGTGCAGTGGATTGGGTTAGGGTACATACGGTGGAGACGGGTGAGAGTAGTCGGGAGAAAAGCAACGTGGAATCTCTATCGACATGCATTAAAATACGGAATGAAGAAATGGCGTGGCTAGGGTTCTGCATGGTTGGAAAGATTAAGGCAATGTATAACGCTGAGTTAGTTGAAGAAGCCCTATAATCTGATGGTTTTGACATTAAAATCTGTCTGTGGTTCGGATTGCTGGTAATAGTGCGCACATGCAGCGAAGAGATTTTGAAGAAATTATGGAATGTAAGAGAGGGTTTGTTAAACTTGTGGTTCGACGAAGTTGAACTTTTGAAGGGATATGATAGCAAGAGACGGGTGAAGCTCTAGGTTGAACTGTCCGAGGTGCCGCTGCAACTGTGGAATAAAGATTTCTTCTTGCAACTAGGAGAAAGATGGGGTAGAGTGTAAAAAATCGACGACGACACTTTGTGGCTTAACCGTTTCGACAGAGCCAAGATGCTAATCGAAGTCCAATATTCAACTGCAATACCGGATCGGGTGTGCATTCTGCATAATGGCTCATGTTTCCGGATTAAGGTAATGCTTCAGGAGTTTGAGGAGGAGAGAGTTTTCATCGACGATGGTGGCCTGGGAACTTTTTCACCGGAGCGGGACGGTGACGTTTCGTGGAACAATCCCTGTAATGATAGGGAATTAAATGTTGCGGATGAACACGAGATGCAAAAGTCGGCGCATGGTACTCCAACATGCATGGAGGAGTGCAACGGCGCCGACACTGGGACCCATGTAGCTGACAATAGTAATTTTCCAGAATTTGGGGTGAAGGGGGGCTCTAGTGAGGGCGGGTTCCACGAAGTCCAAATAAACTCGGCTGAGACCATCCCGTTCGCATGTGGTATAAGGGGTCCAGAAAATGTCTCGGGCCGGCCCAATAACCATTATATGGAAGTGTCGGATGACTCCAAGCTAATGGATATCGAAGTGGGCCTAACAAATGAGAGATCTGGTAGGCCTCCTTTAGCAATAAGCATCCCAGTGACCCAAGGTGGACTAGAGGATCCTAGCAGGAGTGGGCGGTGTGTTTTTAGAGCCGGGTTAGACAAGGCTCGTTTTTTGTCTAAGCAAATAAGACGAAGAGAGAACATGGGGTAAAAAAATCAGGCAAAAAGATCAAAAAGAAAAACAGGCAATTGGGTATTTTGCCGGTGTGTGTGTCATGTTAACTAGCATCTATTCCACCGGTCCGAGAGGTGGTTTCCGATGGAGTGGAAGAAGCTAGAGCCACAGTAAACATGTGTTATTGTTTGGGGGTCTCTTTCGAAGCATCCGATGAGTGTGTAGTGTCACGATTACTGGAGATAGAAGAAGGGGTGGAACGGTGAGTCGAGGTAAGAGATTGATGTGTGGTAGCGGGTTAATCATGTCTCTTTTCTTGATGAATTATCTTTTTTAAGCTGGAATAAAAGAGGGATGGGCAGGGCTGAGAAAGTTAGGGCATTGAAAAAGTTGTTAAAGACGATCAGATGCAAGGTGTGTTTAATCTAGGAGACTAAATTAGGGCAGCTTAAACCAAGTATGGTAAATCGCTTACAGGGGAAGGTATTTAATGGCTTGGCGTGTTCACCCTCGGATGGTGCATCCGGGGGGCTAATTTCTCTATGGGATGAGTCATTCTTTGTGGCAAAATCGACTTTGATTAACGGAAGGTATATAGCGACTGTGGGGACTGTAGTATCATCGAAGAAAAGGTGTTGCATTATTAACATTTATGCTCCTAATGACCCCAAGGAGAGGAATTGTTTTTATGAGGAAATTTCTGTATTAATTGGCAATCTGCACATTCTCGTAGTCGTAGCAGGAGATTTTAATTCAGTAAAGAATGCTCATGAAAGAGTCGGAGCAGTGGCTTGTGATGAAAGGGGAACAGCGTTGGCAGATTTCATCCAGCAGAATGCGTTGGTGGATTTACCCTTGCTTGGTGATAATTTTACTTGGTTCAGAGGGTGTGTGTCAGTATCGGCAAGTAGGCTTGATAGGATTTTGTTGTCTCATGAAGTTTTAGTATGGTTCTCGAGTGTAATACAACGAGCTCTCCCTAGAAGTTTGTCTGACCACAAGCCTATTGTTGTGGGAGAAGTGAGTGGAAGCGGGAGCAGTGGGGCGTTCAAACTGTTTTCCCATTGGCTCGATAGGCCTGAAGTGGTTACCATTATTGAAGAGACTTGTGGTGCCCTCCAAGGAAAACACCTGAGTTTTATTCTGAAGAAAGTTAGGGAAGCGATAAAAGTCTTGGTAAGAAATTTCCGTGCTAATGAAGAAAGTAAAACATGTGTATTAGAAGCCGATATTTCAAGGTTGGAAGAGCAGTGTCATATTTATGGCTATAATGCTGATGTGAGCAGTAAATTGAAGAGTTTGAAAAATAAGCTATGGGCTGCATACAGAAGGGAGGAAAAGGAATGGCACCAGAAATCTCGCGTGAAATGGTTTGCGGAGAGGGATAGAAACTCGAAGTATTTCCACTTGGTAGCCTCTCTCCGTCGAAGTAGAAATATGATTCACAATGTGGAATGGAAAAACACGGTTTTATCAGAGGAAGTGCAGATAGTAAATGCGTTTGAAGAAGCTTTTAGGACCCACTTCAACAACTCCAACACATTTCCAGTGAAGAATTTCGATTGCGAGCTGAACAAATTGAGTGTCGAATCTAGTGGAAGTCTTGAAGCACCCTTCACTGAGGAAGAAATCAAAGCAACCATCTGGTCCGCCGACGGAAATAAAGCGCCTGGTCCAGATGGTTTTAATCTGGATTTTTACAAAAAATGTTGGCCGTGTGTTAAAGACAAGTTGATGCAGTTCTTCAATCAGTTTTTTGAGGGGAAGGTGAAAGATAAGTTTTTCAACCATTCATTTATCTCCTTATTACCAAAAAAGGAGGCCCCTATATCGGTAGATGGCTGCAGGCCCATCTCGCTAGTGAATAGCATTTATAAGATCCTAGCAAGAGTGTTATCCAGGAGGCTCGGGCAGCATCTACATGAAGTCATCAGGGAGAATCAGTTTGCGTTTATCCCCGGAAAACAGATAGCGGACTGTGTGTTGATTGCAAACGAGGTGATTGATGATCTAAAGACCAAGAAGAAGGAATCCATAGTATTCAACCAGATTTCAGGCGTGCATACGACACTGTAGATTGGGCGTTTCTTGACTTTATCATGCAGAAAATAGGCTTTGGCGTCAGGTGGAGAGGGTGGATCAAGCTGTGCATTTCTACAGCGCTAATATCAGTCAAGGTAAACAATAAAAATTCTAAGTTGTTCCCTATGTCAAGGGGGTTAAGGCATGGCTGTCCGCTATCCCCGTTGTTGTTTAACATTATCGGGGAGGCCCTTAGTGCGCTACTGTTTAAAGCAATGAATTCAGGTTTTTTGGAGGGTGTTCAGATAGGCTCGGTTGGATTGAGATTGTCTCACATCCAGTTTGCCGACGACCTTATCATCTTTGCAAAAGGTAGCAAGGAAAATGTGATTATCATTAAGAGATTGCTAAGACTTTTCGAAATTGCTTCGGGGCTCAGTCTCAACATCAAGAAAACCAGTATATATGGTATCGCGGTGGATCAGGGCTCTGTGGTTGAATGGGCGAAAGAGCTTGGGTGCATGGTGGGCAATCTTCCCTCAACATACCTTGGCTTACCGTTAGGGGCCCCAAAGAATTCAGTGCAGTTATGGAATCCTATTATTGAGAAAGTGTCGGCAAAATTAGCAGGGTGGAAAGGCAAGTGCTTATCCATAGCTGGGAGAATATGTTTGGTAAAATCAATATTAAGCAGCCTTCATGTGTACTTTTTAAGTCTGTTCAAAGTGCCTTCGGTAGTTGCGGATAAACTAAACAAGTTGAGTGCTCGATTCATTTGGGGGTCCAACTCTTCCAAAGCTATTCACTGGGTAAAATGACAAGACATTGCCAAACCAAGGGGCGTTGGTGGATTGGGCATTGTCGATGCAAAAAATAAAAAACTGTGCCTTATTGAACAAGTGGGTATGACGATTTGGCAAAGAGGGTAGTTGTCTATGGAGAAGAGTGTTAAACGCTAAGTATGGGTATATAAAAAATAGCTTGTTGCCAGCGTCTAAAGTTGGGAATAAACAGTCTTGGGAATGAAGAAACATTGCAAGTCCTATCCAAAACCCAGACGACGTATTTACAAAGAATTTATCCTTTGTTCTTGGCGATGGGAAAAACATCAACTTTTGGGAGGATAGATGGACGGAACATAATTCTCTTAGATTGGCCTTTCCGAGAATCTTCAATCTTGTGTTGAACAAAAAAGGGATGGTAAGTGAGTTTGGTATGAAGTCGAACAAGAGGTGGTCGTGGGTTGTGGAACTAAGAAGGAGCCTTTTCCAGTGGGAGGAGGAGTGTTGGAATCGGTTCATGTGTTGTATTAACAGATTCGTGGTCAAACCCTTAATCCAGGACTGCTTAACGTGGAAGGGAATAAAAAATGGATCCTATAATTCGAAGGATTTTTCTGCTATAATCGCCTCGGACGGCAATGAAGAGGAGAGGATTTGGGAGCTGGTTTGGTCCAACCTTGCCCCACCGAAGGTTGAGACATTTTTGTGGAGAGCGGTATTAAATAGAATTCCGACGGCTAGTGCGTTAAGACAGAGGGGTGTGGTGATCTCGGGTGAAGGTATGTGTGTGTTTTGTGGTGTATATGAAGAAACTGGTGACCATTTGTTTTGTCAGTGCAGCGTAACTTGGAAAATTTGGCATCATTGGTGTGGGTTGTGGGGAGTCAATTTAGTAATCCCAGCCACGATTAGAGAGCTTCTGGTGGTTTGGAGTCAGATTCACGTAAGTCGAGCGACAAAACCCATTTGGTCTCTCGTGTTCTTCGGCATAACTTGGTCGATCTAGTTGGAGAGAAATGACGTGATCTTCAATCATAATAGTGTTTGCGTTAATAAGATATGTGACATGATGCTAGTTCGTATAGGGTATTAGTGCCAATGCAAATGGCAACGGGCTATTCCGTCTCTATTTGATTTCTGTAGAAGCCCCAGCCTTCACAGTGTAACTGAAGTCAAAAAGTAGCATGTTGGTGTGCCAACTTTGATTGGATCACTGTGTTAGTAATCGTGTATTTTAGTACATGTGTTGGTTAATAGGCAGGTGCAGAATGTAGAAGGAATAGAAAGGCATACTGATCGTGTATTTTAGTACAAGTATGTGGAAAGTGTTAAACCTGGAGTAAATACTGGTGCTGGTTAGGATTTTGGGGTGGGTAATATTTTGTAACGATGGCAAGTTGTGGGTGAGAGGTGTACTGATTGTGTATCGGCATATAACTGTTTCGTTTCGAACAACAAATTTTTAATAAATAGGGCACTCTTTTCCCCTATCTAGGTTTAAAGGGGATTTTAACGAGGCCCGTCGACTTTAAAAAAAAATATACTCGAATATATCCCCTTTTAAATGTTGATGTCAATACGTGCAGTTATGGGGTGTGACAAATTAGGTTAAGATTTAAATTTTCTTTTAAAAAAAATCAGATTTGAGGTTTAACAAATCTATCTAAATAAATTATTGTTTAATTTTTAATTAATAAAATATAATTTTATATTTATATTTATATATTTTATAATCAAATTTCATTGAAACTTATATTAAATTATTTAAATTTTATACAGAGTACCAAATTGAAATTTACTATCCAAACTGGGTTGGACTGCCCAGCCAGGCCATGAACAGATTTACATGGTGCAGGAAGCTTACACCACAATACCTTGATTCTACTGCTTAGTTTATTTAGGATATTCATTACTTTTATGAACTAACTCTTTCTACCAATTTATTTCTTGAATTATTTTTATTATACGAATGTGTTTTCGATTTATATTTTGATTTGGAATTGAAAATTGGCATAATGCTGAAAAATTCTCCTAACTTTTGACAAAATAGTTATATTTGTCTATATAATTTTTTTGGAACCAATTTTATCTCCTAACGTTTTATTTGGGTCAAAATAATTCATTTGCCGATAAAAATTATTAGTCAATTGACGATAAACAGCTTGAAATGACGTAAAAAATTATATGGCAGTGCACACCACGATAGCAGTGCCATATAGAAATATGTTGACTTTACATAATGATACATCAGTCAAAAATATTTTTATAAAAATGTATAAAATATAAAAAAAATTATGACATGTCATTCTCTCAAATTATTTATCGTTAGTTGACTAACAATTTTCATCCACATAGGGGTCATTTTGACCCAAAATAAAATATTAGAGATTAAATTAATTAAATAAATAGATACCAAAATGACTATGCAACCAAACATTAAAGGTTTTTATTAGTTTTATGCCTTGACAATTATAATCGATCTTTCTTTTCCAAAATTAATGGAAAACACCTCCATATCTCTAAAAAATATCAAACACGAAATATTTCAATCCAAAACAATTGAAACATGAAATTTTATGAATTAAAATCTGACCCAACCCAAATTGATCTAGATTAACCCAACTCGAAATAATGGTTGGTTGTTGAATTAAAAATGTTCTAATGTTATTAATAATTAGTTAGTTTATTGGGATGAAACACTAAATTCTTTAAGTAAACTCAGATGTTCGAATTTTGACGTTGTGAATAGAACAATTGAGGTTAAAGGGTCGTCCCATTAAACCTTTGCAATACCAAACCGTGATTAAACAAAGAAAAAATTCTAATATTTATCCCAACAAACTTTGGATGCCATAAGGAACGTAGAAAGAACCCTCGTCTACAACTACAACAGTGATTTTAAGCACAGAAAAGGACAACAGAAACCATTCTTGAATTAAATGTTTAGGAATTTTCCTTTTAAAGTTTGTTTTGCAAATTGCAAATTGGTTTAGTGGTACGTGTTATTAATGAGGCATTAAAATAAAGAAGAAAAGGGTTGGTTTAGACAATGTATCCAACGGTGTTGGGGAAAGGCCATGCAGTGTAGTAGGTAGAAGCCCACTGAATCTGCTACTTTATCATTATTATGTTTATGTGCTTATTTACATAATGTTTGCTGCTTTAAACAACGGCTTCCATTTCCATACTACTGTTTAGTGTTTACGGTACTTTATAATACTATTTTGGTTCCTGATAGATAACAGGGCGTTCATTCGAATAATTTAGTCCATTTTCATATTAACCGAACTTTGTTATAAAATTGCCAAAGGTTAGATATTTTATTTGCTAATATAAGAAACAAGAGTCGATTGCCAAAATCTGCTGTAGAAGAACAATAGAGAAGAACGAGAGCAGAGTAGTTTGCCGGAGACAGTGGCCCTGTAACAGTTGTGTGATGGTGGGAGATCGACTTGGATTTAAATAACGGTTTGTGCTCATAATAATAATCGTTATATAATGATTTTTTCACCGTTTGAAATCTAGTATCTGTTTTTGTTTTTAAAAAATTTACGATTGTAAGATTTGTAGTATTATATTTGTTATCTTTGTAATCATAATAATATAACGACGGATGCAATCAAAATTTGGGAAGAAAGTTTGTAAGAAAAAGAGGTAGAAAAGTAGGGGTGAGCAAAATTCGACTCAACTCAAAAAACTGAATAACTCGACTCGAGGCGAAAATACTCGACTCGTCTTGACTCGGCTCGAAATTTTATAAATTCGACTTGAAAATTTTCAGTTTGAGTTGTAAAATAGAAATTCGAATAATTTGAATAACTCGAAATTTTTATTAATTAACGGATTTATTTTTAAGTTCAAGACGAGTACCTCAATTTTTTATGATATATATACCGCTATATAAAAATATGAAGAAATATTGTCACATGTGAAAAAATATGAAGAAATATATATGTACATATCTTATATGATTAGAGAAAATCGTTTAAATTGGAATCAAATAGTATTATAATATGATAAATAATTAAAATTAAATTTTTATTGGAACTCAAAAACACGACTCGACTCAAAAAAATTTCATATAAAATTAGAGTTGTAAAATATAACGCGGTAACTCAAATAATTTAAAATTTTTTTAACTCGACTCGATCGAACGCTCACTCTAAAGAAAAAGGGCAGTGTAGGAATCCAAATATCCAATACAAGTGTGTAGATGGAATCGGATAATACAATAATGACGGTGTAGAGTAGACAGGACAACCCAAAACAAAAGGATGCTTATGCTTTGCTGTCGTGTTTACGCTGCCACACGTATACATCTTTTCCTCACACCGTTTTAATTCTGTACTTGCCACCTTTTTTGCAATTAAAAGGCTTACATAATAACTCCACCCCTACTTTACTCTTTCCTTCTCTTTTGTTCACTTCATGATGAGTTCGCAAGTATTTGTTTTGGCATTTGAATTTAATTTTTGAGTGTAATTTATTTATTATTTTTATATTTAGTTTCGACTTATTAAATTTAAATTGGTATTTAAATGTTCTTTTTATTTTTAAAAGTGTTTTTGAAGTTAGAAATGCTTTTGAGAGTAAAAAACAATATAGAACTTTTCAGGCCAAAAATACTTTTCTGTTTTGTTTGAAAATTATTTTTCAAAAGCTGAAATTGTTAGTTTTTTAGTATTTTTAAAAATATTTTTGAGTTTAAATTACTCATTTATTCTCATTTATATCACTAATTTTTTTATATTTTTAAAAACAATGTTTGAAATAAACATTTTAACAAACACTCTTATTTAAAGCTAAATAATACATAAGCACTGTCTCAAAAGCAATCCAACTTGACATTTACAATAAAAGGGTAATTTTAAATCATGAAATCTAATTCATGTATTAATATCAACCTAAAAACCAACAAATATGAAATACTTAATTGGATCGGGAAAAAATAGTTATCAAATTAAACATCCAAGGCAAGTTTAGGTCTCTAATCGTGATCAAATTATACCTTGAAGCCAACTTCAAGTATCAAGATGTAAATTCTCCCTAAAATTAAAAATGAATTTAAGAAAACAATTTATTATAAATAAAACATAAACAAAGCATGTCTAAGTTAATTCAAGTTTTGCGTGTGTTTAATAATTATTTTTATGTTGTTAGGATTTGATTCTAATCTCTAAAATTAAAGTTTAGATATTTTCTTAGCAAATTCGTTCAATTTATGAATTTTAAAATAATTAATATATTTATATTTAATTATTTTACCATATTTTTATTAAATTAGAATCGAGAAATTTAAAAAATTTACTCCCATAAAATATAAAATATAAATGATTTATTTCCTTACCTTCATCTCAAGCTTATATTGGGTCGGTTTTGGGCCCATATCACAAATTGGGTTATGTTAAAAGACCCACTCTCTTTAAACCCAACCCATTAATATTGGATTGAGTTAACTCGTTTGTATTTTTGAAGATGTTTGTTCAAAATTATAGAACGAAATTAAGTTTCAAAACATTAAATAATATAGATATATTGATCAAGTCTTAACTCGATTGATATCTTCATTGTCGTATTACTTAAAGAATCACAAATTCGAATATTTTAAATGTGCAATAAATTTAGGGATTTGAGGGATTATGTGTAGTTTCAAGCCTTGTCTTAAAATATACGTGGATATATTTTACATTTAAATTTATATAATTGATATTTTGTTATTAATGAAAATAAATTTTATTATTTTTAAAACAATGAAATAAATCTTAATTATTTTTTTTAAATATAAAAGAAAGACTCTTCTACTGGGAATTAATCTCAAAACTTAAAAGAGAAGAAAGTGCTCTTAGTGATTAAGAAAGAAATATGTGAGAAAATTCTTGTCACCGGACCATTATTGATTTGTTAAATAAATCTTAATTGCTTAACTAATTGTATTCATGCCAGCGTAATAAAATTCCATATTATATCCATGTTAACGTAAGCTTGAAAGTTCAAATATTATTCCATGTCCACCTTATCCAAATATCACTTAAGTTAAATTGGTCTACAAAGTAAGACGTGAAAATTAAATTATTTTATCATTTGAATTAAAAAGTTCACAACGTATGTGTTTGACCACCAGGAAAGGTCGATGGTTACGTCTGGTTATATTTTCTTTTATTTCAGTTTATATAAATATTTGTGGAATAATTTGTAAGATTAATTTTGTTATCACATCAATGTCTCCACTTGCCTTTTATTTCTAACTTTAGAATTTCAAAATTGATAATTGATTCACCATCATAGGCTCATCACTTCAGGAAAGGAATCACTCTCATGGCGAGAGGCGAGAGGAGAGCTTCAGGGGGACCAAGGTCTGATGGCGACGACAGAATCCGGCGAAGACTAGGTGTGTCAGTTTTTGTTGATAACGTGAGCAGGAGAATCCACATAAACACACTGAAGGAGGCTTTTCAAGAATATGGGAGGGTTGTTGATCTGTATATCGCATACAAAAACCTTAAGAGGAGAAATAAGGCATCCATCTTCGCTTTTGTCAGATTTAGTCGAAGGGATGAGGCGTTTGAAGCTATATCGAAAGCAAACGGGAGGATCATGGACGGTTTCAAGATAAGAGTCATCCTGGCAAATCCAAAGGTGGGCGACAATACTAGGGTTTATCCCATCACGTCGCAAAACTCTGCAAGACCCTCCAAATCGGCAAACCTGAACGCGTTCAGGGATAACAGGTCTTATAAGGAGGTGCTACTAAGGGGAAGTCCCCCCGACACAGCAACCCCTCATCAGGCAGCAGATGATGGAGTAAACGTGAGGAATAAAAAAAACGAACACAGAGACAAGTAAGGAAGGAAGTCATATCACCCGGGTTCTCAGAACACTTGTGGTTGACTCGCTGGAGGAGGCAAAAAACTTCAAGAATGAACCAAATATTATTCCAGTATGTAAGGAGGAGACGGCATGGCTCGGTCGTTGTTTGGTGGGTAAGATAAAGAATATGTACAACAGCGACCTCGTTCAAGATGCGTTGAAAGCTGACGGATTCCAGGTGGAGGTGTGCCCTTGGTTTGGGCTATTATCCGTACTGAAAACTGCCGATGAGGAGACTAAGATGAAGATATGGGCGGAGAGAGCCAACCTGCTAAATTTGTGGTTCGAAGAATTGGAATTGATGGCCGGCTACGAAGGCAAGAGGAAAGTCAAAGTTTGGGTGGAGATGTTGGATTTCCCTCTCTCACTATGGAACACGGAAGTTTTCAGTTTGATCGCTGGAAGATGGGGTAGGCTTATTCTAGTTGATGAAGAGATTTCCAATAAAAAGAGATTTGATGCAGCAAGGCTTCTCTTGGAAGTATCTTATGCTTCTTTGATCCCAGATTCACTCGATGTGTTACACAATGGTGCTGTCAGGCGTATCAAAATCATGGTGAAGGAATTCGAAGATGATAGATTGTTCATCGATGGCGACGGTCCGGCAAGCTGGCCGGAGCAGGGGTGGAACGATGCTTCGTGGAATGAGGGGGGTATTAATTGTGCTGGGTCCATGTTAGATTTTCCCGCTACCCAAAAAACGGCTGATGATTCACTGCATGGAGAAAATACAAAGGCTCCCTCCAATGTTTCGGGTGGGACACCGTTATTTAATATGGACACCGCTATGTCTTCAAACTTGGCGGCTGAATCCAATTCGGAAGGTCTGCATGAAGTCCACATTGAAGCTGCAGATTTTATCCCTGGTGTGGGCAACGTTTCGGGCCCAAGTCTTAAGCCCGTATCGCCGCTGACGAGCTCACGTGAAACATCGAGCCCAAATCTCGTTGACATTGAAGTGGGTATCGTCACCCCTGATGACAATGGCCCTTTTCCCCCACAAACCCGTCCCATTAGATCCCGTTGTTTAAGCGGTGGAAAACTCCCGGGCTTTAGAAATAATGTAGATAAAATCTTATGGTGGTCTAATGGGGGAAAGTTTAGAGAGACGGTTAATTCAGGTTTACTTGTAAAAGGGCGCAGGAAAAAAGCTAGGGATTCAAGGGGGTCTCGGATCTCAATCCCTAATCAAGCTACACCGGGTAGCGGGAGTGTCGATGCGGGGTCGGAGGCAAAGACAGAAGCTGTCGCGACGCTAAATGTGGGCAAAAGCCTGGGTGTTTCGTTCAACGCTCCGGATGAGGTTGTTGTCGCACGACTGATGGAAATTGAAGTTGGGGAAGAGGCTTCCTAGATTTGTCCTGCTTTTCGGGTAATTTTGCTTCGTCATGTGTTCATTGATTCTCAATTGGAATATAAGAGGAATGGGCCGGCCAGAGAAAGTGAGAGCCCTTTGCAGTGTTCTAAATGCCACAAGATGCAAGGTATGTTTGATCCAAGAATCAAAACTGAATGTGCTCAAGCCGAGTCTGTTGAACAGAGTGCAAGGCAGGTGTTTTGATGGGTGTATGTATTCGCCTACGCAAGGTGCATCAGGTGGCCTTATTTCTTTGTGGGATTCGAGTTTTTTCAAGCTGGAATCCTCTGTGGTACATGATAGATTTATTGTGCTGGTTGGGAGCTTGGCAAAGTCGAACAAAAGAGTGGGTATTATCAACATTTACGCTCCAAATAATCTCAGCGACAGGAGGTCCTTCTTCATTGAATTAGCTGATTTAATCCAAAAGCTTAATGTTCCGGTTTTTGTCTGTGGGGATTTCAATTCGATTCTCTCTGTCGACGAACGCTTTGGATCAGAAACAGGGTCAGAAAATGGCAACATATTAGCAAACTTCCTCCAGGTCAGTAACCTTATCGATTTGCCTCTATTGGGTTGTAAATTCACATGGATGCGTGGAGGGGCTTCTAAGGAGGCTAGCCGGATCGACATGATTGTGATTTCCCCTGAAATTCTTTTATGGTTTCCGAATATAGAGCAACGTGGCCTTGAGAAAGGGATGTCGGATCATAGCCCTCTGATTCTGTTAGACCCGGCATCTAGGGATAATCCGGGATACTTTAAGCTATTTTCGCATTGGTTAGAGAATCCTGAAGTCACTGATACAATTCAGGAAGTGGTCTACAATCTAAGGAAAAAACCGATGGGTCTGATTCTACAGAAAACAAAAGCAGCAATCAAAACGTGTGTGTCGAGAATTAGAAGAGAAGACGGGTCGAAACTTGCTGCGATTAAGGCCAGATTGGTAACAGTGGAAGATCAATTGCTCTCTGACAATCATCCTCCTGACACTATATCAGAATGGAAGCAGCTAAAGAATGTATTATGGGATTTCTATCGAAGGGAGGAACGAGAGTGGCACCAAAAATCTAGGATTAAATGGTATACCGAGGGGGACAAAAATACGCAGTTTTTCCATGTAACCGCCTCCTGCAGAAGAAACAGGAATCGGATCAGCTCTATTGAATGGAAAGACACGGTATACACTGATGAAATTCAGATTTTAAAAGTCTTTGAGGAGGCGTTCAAAAATAACTTCAACAAAACCAATACGATCCCCATACTCAGTTTCGATTGTGTTTTGAAGCGTTTATCGGCTCAGTCTGCTGCTAACTTGGAACTGCCATTTACCGAAGGGGAGATTAGAGAGGCGATTTGGTCAGCGGATTGTAATAAGGCCCCGGGACCAGATGGCTTCAGCTTCGAATTCTACAAAAAATTCTGGACTATTCTGAAAGACAGTGTGTTAAGGTTTTTCAAAGATTTCGCAAACGGCTCAGTTAAGGATAAATCTTTTAACCATTATTTTATAGCGTTAATACCGAAAAAAGACCTGCCAGTGAATGTTGAAGATTACAGGCCTATCTCTTTAGTTAACAGCATGTACAAAATTCTTGCGAGGGTGTTATCAAGGCGCTTCAGCAAGGTTCTGCAGGAGATTGTAGGGATAAACCAATTTGCTTTTATCCCCGGGAAACAAATTGCCGACTGCATTCTTATAGCCAATGAGGTCATTGAGGAATTGAGAAAAGAGAAGAAAGAATCCATCATCTTTAAAGCCGATTTCAAGCGAGCTTACGACACTGTAGACTGGGCTTTTCTTGATTTTATCATGCTAAAAATGGGTTTCGGTTCCAAATGGAGGTCGTGGATCTCGATGTGTATATCGTCGGCCTCCGTCTCGATCCTAGTGAATGGCAAGAACACTAATATGTTTCCGATTTCAAGAGGGCTGCGGCAGGGCTGTCCTCTTTCCCCGTTGTTATTCAATATTGTCGGTGAGGCTTTAAGCTCTCTTCTGCAAAAAGCAAACAGTCTTAATCTCATCAAAGGAGTACAAATCGGCAGAACTGAATTTAATGTTTCTCACCTTCAATTCGCGGATGATTTAATCATCTTCGCGAAGGCTAGCGAACATAATGTGAGTAATATTAAAAGGTTGCTGAGATTATTTGAAATTGCTTCTGGTCTTAGTCTGAATCTTAAGAAGACCAGCATCTTTGGATTCTCAATTGATCATTCGGAGGTGGTGAAATGGGCCACTGCTTTGGGTTGCAAAGCTGAAAAACTCCCCTCAATGTATCTCGGCCTCCCGCTTGGTGCCCGACGAAACACAACCCAATTGTGGAATCCGATCATGGATAAAATGAAAGCTAAACTTGCTACTTGGAAAGGAAAATGGCTGTCGATTGCGGGTCGTATCTGCCTTGTCAGGTCAGCCCTTGCTAATCTCCCTATATATTTCATGAGTTTATTTGAAATTCCTGTTTGTGTTGCTGCTGCCCTAAAAAAACTATGTGCACAATTGGGGGACGGCTCCCGGATTGACTTCTGGGATGATAGGTGGGCTGGTAATTTTACGCTAAAGGCGAAATTCTCGCGAATACACAGCTTAGCGTTAAAAAAGGAAGGTAAGGTATGTGAATTCGGATCTTGTGTCAACGGAAATTGGTTATGGAACATTGAACTTAGAAGAAAATTGTTTGTATGGGAGGAAAACTGTTGGCAAACTTTCATTCAGACTCTAAACATAGCATGCGTTTCCTATCGATCACCCGATAGTTTGCATTGGATGCAAGGCAAATTGGGTTGTTACTTGCCCAAGGACTTCTGCAATATGGCCTCTGTGGCTAATTCCCAGCGAGACCCAATTTGGAATCTGGTTTGGGCAAAACTCGCGCCCCCAAAGGTTGAGACCTTTGTTTGGAGAGCGATCTTGGGCAAAATCCCGACGAAGCAGGCGCTAAAGAAAAGAGGTGTAAGGAATCTGGGGGAGGATGTTTGCGTGCTATGCGGTAGTACCGAAGAGACAGTTAATCACCTCTTATGCCACTGCTCCTTTTCGTGGAAGATTTGGCAGGCATGGTGCTTCAAGTGGAGTGTGAACCTGATTTGTCCGGCGACGATAAAAGAACTTCTAATTATGTGGAATGATGCTCGAATCAGACGTACGGCCAAGCCTGTCTGGTTGATAGGCTTCTTTGGAATCATATGGTCAATCTGGCTGGAGAGAAACGCGGCGATGTTCAATAATAAGAGGCCAACAGTTAATTTGGTGGTAGAGACGGCGTTTTTGAGAATCGGCCACTGGTGTAAGATAAAGTGGCCTGCTGCGATCCCGTCGATAGCTGAATTTGTGAGGCACCCCCAGCTGGTCTATGTGGGATAACCTGTGTAAGAGTTGTTTGATTGTACTCGAGAACAATTGCGAGGCAGACGGTTATTCAAGTGCAGAATGGTATGCAAACCTGTCCACCATGTGTGCAAGCTTCTTCTCGCGGCTACGCTTTAAGTGCAGGGGGGCTCTTAATTTCTTTGTAACTCTTTAATTTTCCTACTGTGTATTTCTCGGTCTTTTACCCAATAGCACGATCGAGTCTGTAATGGTTAAACTGTGTACCTGGTTCCATCAAATAAATTGGGCACTCTTTTCCCCCTAATTAGGTTTTAGAGGGGGGTTTTAACGAGGCCCGCCATTTTTCAAAAAAAAAAAATTTGTTATCACATCTTTCATTTCACTACTTAAACATCCGGCCAATGACAAAGCGCAAGCGAGGTCTGTGGGGTTATAACCCTAAAATTTTAAAAAAAAAATAGTCCCTTCAAATTTTCAAAAAATTAATTTGGCCTCGACTATTTTCAAAAATTCATATTAAACTTCAATTTTAATTAAATCTCTCACATAATTTTTAAAATTTTTTCATTAAATCTATCAAAATACATAAAAAATTGAAAAAAATGTAAATTGAACCATTAAAATTTTTGGAAAAAGTTTAAATTAAACATCTATTTTTAAAGTTTTAAGTTGGTCCGCACAAACTTTTTTAATTAAGTTCCCCAATGCATTAAGTTGAATAAAAACAAATAGATTTAATCTTTGAATTTCTATAGATAATGAATGATATAGTCAATACATAATTTTTAAAAATTATTTTTGTGTCACATAATTTTTGAATTTATATATACAAATAGATTTTTTAATTAAATCTCTTACATAATTTTTAAAAGTGTTCATTAAACTTATCAAAATACATAAATTTTTTGAAAAAATGAAAATTGAACCATTACAAAATTTTGAAATTTTTTAAATTAAACATCTATTTTTAAATTTTAAGTTGGTCCACACAAACTTTTTCTAATCAAATTTTGTCATTGCGTCTAGCTGAATAAAGACAAATAGATTTGATTGTTGAATTTCTATAGATAATGAATGATATAGTCAATAGAGAATTTTGATTTTTTTCTTTTCACCCCCTTTGATTTTCGTATGTTATTTTTGTGGGATATAGTCGTCAAAAAAATTTCTTCATATTTTGAGGTGTGTTTCATCGCATCCTTCTTTATTTTAATGTAATTCAATATTTTTGTTTAAAAACCTGCAACATAACATCTTAATTTCTCTAGTTTTAGATTTATTTGTAATTTTAAATGTTTTTCACATATATCATATATACATGTAAATACTTCAATTGCATATATACAAATCTATTTATATTAAAATACAAATTCTAAAATTATTAATTATAACAAATCATTTAAAAAATAATTTAATTAAATAATCATATGCTAAATGTAATTATAAAAAATAGATAAAAAGTAAAAGTTAGTTTAAACTATTAAAATTTTATAGTACCAATTTGTACAAGTCAATATGTATTGGTACACGTAAATATTGATCAAAATAAATCGAAACTGAAGAACTAATGTTTGTTGGTAAAATAGAACTGTAAAATCGGCTGTTAGCACTGACTGGAAATAAACACAAAAAATAGGAATGAAATTGTGAACCGTGTCGTGGTATGTTGGCCACTGCCTTAGAAACAAAACTGCCCCGAACAGTGTAGTCGCTTCACAGGCAGAATGTACCCTGAGGTGCACACGGACGCTCCAAGAACCGTACAGTCGACTCCGGAGTGAACAACAGCGGTACTACTCAAATGATGCTCGAACAATGGAGGAAACAGAGAGAATTTGGAAGTGTTTTACAATGTGTTTGATACAACAAATAGTGCATGTAGCACCTCTATTTATAGGTTGGACATCTTGAACATAATAGACATTTCACTGTCCAAAAAATAGGAATGAAATTGTGAACCGTGTCGTGGTATGTTGGTCACTGCCTTAAAAACAAAATTGCCCCGAACGGTGTAGTCGCTTCACAGGCAGAATGTCCCCCGAGGTGCACACGGACGCTCCAAGAACCGTACACTCGACTCCGGAGTGAACAACGATGGTACTACTCGAATGATGCTCGAACAATGGAGGAAACAAAGAGAATTTGGAAGTGTTTTACAATGTGTTTGATACAACAAATGGTGCATGTAGCACCTCTATTTATAGGCTGGACATCTTGGACATAATAGACATTTCACTGTCCAAATTATTACAGATTTAATTATGTATAACAACAAAAACAATTATGCTGTAACAGCTGCAATAACAACCTCCATAACCATGCAATAAACAGTGTTGTTACCACTTGAATTTGACTGAAAAACAGTCTAAATTCATCCACTAAACAAACTGTTTATATTCGAAATTATTCGAATAAACTGCACTGGATAAAAGCTGAATCAAAACGTTCGAATCAAACTGAAACGTTCAAATATGAATTTAATTTAAAAAATAAATTCTGATTTGAAAAGAAGAAAAAATTCTTTCACATATAATCTTTTGTTCTTAAGAAAATTCCATACGAATTTTCTCCAAAAAGAATAGATCCGCGTGCGTACGTGTCGAAGACACGTGCTACCCGAACCCGAACCCGGACCGAGCCGGACGGCAACGGCGCGAGGACTTCTCTTGTTCTTTCCCACTCAACAAGGGAGGGAGGAAGCACGGGTATAAATACCCTTCACTAACTATTTTCCAACCAATGTGGGATATAACTTTAGTAATACTTGAAGCATTACCAACAATGTTTTGATATAATAATTGAAAAATAGTTTTGGACTAAAGTGAAAAAAATTCAAAAGTACTTTTAAGTCCAAACAAGTTTGTGGATGTTTATAAATGGTTTTGGCAAGGTTTAAAACGTTTTTAAATAACCAAACTAGAGTTTTAAGGTACCTGTTTAGAAACAGGGGACCTGTATCGAAACATTTTGAAATTGTTAAAACCCGTACCGAAACAAGGCTTACCCGTTTCGATACGGAGAGGGTTTCGTTTCGAAACACCCCTTTAGTGTTTCGATACGCCCAACGGTCAAAATCTCCACAACGGCTATTTTTCCAACGACTTTTTTAAATTGCAGCTCAACTGTCACATATTCTGAAACGGGGTTGCTATTGTTTCGATACGGATCAAGAGTATTTCGAAACGTCCAGAGGCGTTTCGAAACGACTTGCTACATCAGACTTCAACAGCTAGTTCTGAAGAAGATCGTTCCGATACGGGGTCGATTGTTTCGAAACGAACGTATGCAGAACTGCATTTAATGAGGGAAATAAAGTCTCCAATGGTTCCAAAACATCTCTAATGGCTAGTAACGACCACAAACTCTATTGAAACTATAAATTGAAGGCTGGAACACTTGAAGAATGTGATAGACAACATCCAAGCAATATGTTCAAGAGAAATTGAGTCAAATTTTTATCTCTTCATTTCTTTTGTAAATAGTCTTTAGAGAGTGAACTTTATTGTAAATCATTGTACTCTTGTGAGCTTAAATTTGTGTAAACGCCCACCTTGTGAGATATTAAGTTTACCAAACAAATTTCTTGTAAATGGTGAGATTCTAGTTTAGCCTTGAGAGAAAAACTAGAGTTGGTTCTATCTTAGCCAAGTCCAAAAGATAGGGTTGTAACGGTTTCCTTCTAAACCGTAAAAAGGGGACGAATTCATTATTGAGTAAATTAGGAAATCTTTAGTGATGTGCTAAGGTAATGGATGTAGGTGCTTGTTAGAAGACTGAACCACTCTAAAATCATTGTGTCACTTGTCTATCTTTATTTCGATTTTAGCCAATTCAACCACCAAACTCTTACAACTCTTATTGACAGTTTCGGTGATCGATTCGAGCTTGCTACAAGCCCAACAGGAACTCATCAAAACAATTGAAATTTGGTGGAAACACAAATCAAATTACTTGAAATTACAACCTAATATCTATATGATACTTCACATTTAGTTAGAGCCATAGACAATCTACTTGTATTTTTTAATAACAAAGATTAAGAAATGTACTCGTCATACTTAAAATAATGAAATTATTACGAGAGTTTTTCTTATAATAAATTTTGGATAATTATTCTATTACAAACGCCATAGTTTTAAGATTTAGGGATTTTGTTTAGGGTCTAGTATTTAGTAGTTTAAGTGCGCTTGTTTCAAATTTAGGGGTGTGATTAGAATTTAGTTTTTAGGGTTAAAATTTAGAGTTTATAAGTTAAACCTAAATCCCTAACCATATTACACTAAACCTAAACTCTAACCTCTAAACTCTAAATTATAACCATAAAGCCTGAATTTTAATTATAAACCCTAAATTTTAAACTCATGCACTTAAACCTAAACTAGATCCATAAACCATAGAACTAAAACACTTATGAAAATTTTTTATTTACACCGCCAGTGCATGAAATATTTTCTTACAAATTTTATTATATTTAATTCATAAGTTAATTGATTAATAAATTAAATATTAATGATTATAAAAATTCTAATAACGTTGGATTTGATGTATCTTAATTAATTGGACACCCTTCTCTATTTTATTAAACCAATGTATATGATTTTATTAATTAATGTTAATGGATATGATGAACATTCTTTCATATTTAGTTTATTTTATTTATACAGGAAGCTTAAAATATTTTTAATTTTTTAAAGTCACTATCATGCTAAGTAGCACCAATGTTTTTTTTTACTTTCTTAAAGTATGATTTACTAGAAAAATAGTGGAAATATATTAGGTGGGTGGATTGTCATGTCCCAGCCGGCCATATATATAATTTAAACATAATCCTAAAGCAAGAATTACTGGAAAAAAACCCAATCCTACAGAAAAGAAAAACTAAATACTATAGTTAAGTATATATATTATTTAGATAATAACATATAATTTTATTGAAGAATTAAACGATGATATATTATGTATTTTTATTAAAATGTCATTATTTGATTAATAAAAAATTATATACTTTCCACACTTCACTTATAATAAAAGTAAAATATCACTGAGTTTGAAATTTCAATTTGGATTTATTAATTATAATATAACAGATTGAGGATAAATATATGATGGACTGATAATATATAATTAAATATACAATATCACTGAATCAGATAATAATAATAATAATAATAATAATAATAATAATAATGATAATAATAATATTTTATAAACTTTCAAAATTAGATTCATTTAGGTTCGTTTTCGATAATGTGTCATCATTTGTTATTCTATTAACCATTAGTACATAAAAAATTGTCCATCAATCAATTTGATTAAATACAATATCGAAAGCATTGTGATATGGGTAATTATTTAATATATTAACAATGGACAAGGACAAAACTAAGATAATAAATTTAGAAAGATCAAAATATCTAAGGACCTAAAAAGCATTTAAATAAAAATTTTGGAAGGGAAGAGTAAGGCTTATTTTGCATAATATTTAAAAATACTAGGAACTTGAAAATCAGTTAAACCAAAAATAATTTGGGCTTAGGCCTCCCATGCAAAATGTAGTTCCATCACTTGATGTTATGGTGTTCAAACGATTAATTGGATTAACTGATCGAACTAAACTAGCTAAAATTTATTAACTAATTTTTTTTCTTTAACCGATCGAATGATATACATATATATTTCTTCATATTTTCACATGTGATATACATAATATATCATGCAAAATTGACAGACTCGACTCGAATTTGAAAATCGATAAACTAAGTAATTACTAAAAATTTCCAGTTATTCGAATTTTCATTTTATAACTCAAACTTCATTTAAAAAATTTTCGAGTCGAGTTGAGATTATAAAATTACAAGTCGAGTCAAAACGAATTGATTTTTTTCGCGTCGAGTCAAACAATTTAGTTTTTTTAAGTTGAATCGAGTTTTTTTCACCCTAATTAAACGACGTTTCTCTACGTTTTTTCTCTAGATTTAGCGTCCAAACGGACTTTCCGCCACAGCTAAAAAAATCCATTTTCTCTGCAATCAAACGTTTGGTCCTTAACTGGTGTTGGAGCGTTAAATGTTTAGTTTTATTTTTGTTTAGATCACTAAAGGATAAACGGAAACAACTTTCGTAAGAAAAAAAAATCATGTATATTATTATGGGTAATTGTTCTATACACAAGCGCTTGTGGAAACTTTTTTACACAAGCGTCTTAATTTTAAGGGTTAGAGACTCCGTTTAGGGTTTAAAATTTAGGGGTATAAGTGTAGTAGTTTTGAATTTAGGGATTGTTGATAAAATTTTGGGTTTAGGGTTAAAATTTAGGGTTTATAGGTTAAAACCTAAATCCCTACACATATTACTCTAAAACTAAACCCTAAACCTAAACCCTAAATTCTAACCCTAGATTCTAAATTCTAAACATTTACACTAAAACCCCTAAACTCTAAACCCTAAGCCCTAACCCTAA
Source organism: Hibiscus tridactylites (assembly GCA_958450335.1). Lineage (NCBI taxonomy): Eukaryota > Viridiplantae > Streptophyta > Magnoliopsida > Malvales > Malvaceae > Hibiscus > Hibiscus tridactylites. Next base: position 78,327,628 of record OY288278.1, on the reverse strand, counting down.
ACCCTATAATTGAGGCGCTTGTGGAAATAAAAATTTCCACCGCCAGTGTATAGGATATTAATCCTATTATTATTATTATTGAATTGAAAAAGTCATGTATATTATAAAGTGCTTGAAGCATTAAAAAGTATATAAAAATGTTGGTGGTGGGTAAATGGATTTGATTAGCAATCTCATGATCACAGCAATGGAAAGACACATGTAGCCATATCCAATTGCAATCTCTTTTTCATCAAAATCCTCTCTTTTCTTCAATTCAAAGCTACCCTCTCTGTCTCATTCATTCAAGAACCCTTGTTACAGGTACCAACTCCACATATTTCACGTTAAGCTAATTTTCATGTTCATGCTAATCGTTGAATCTTTGGCAGGAGAAAGAGTGGTACAATGGACAACGGGCACATGTCAAACACAGATCTGAAGGTGGAGATTCCATCCGAGACCGAATCCGTTGAGGCTCATGCGCCACCACCAACATCTGCGTCCGGACTTACCAGACAGCCGAGTGTTACTAAGACCAATTGCTTGTGCTCCCCGACCACGCATCCCGGTTCCTTCCGCTGCAGGCTTCATCGAGCACCGAGTCTGCAGCGGACCAGAAGTACCGACTCTCAGTCCACGTCTAAGCAAGTTTCTCCCACTGCAACTACCACTGCTGAATGATCTAGTATTTGATCACATGTATGAGGCCTCAAATAACTCTCTGTGTCAGTTTGTGTGTGTGTGTATATATATATAAGACTTTGCTATGAACGGGACATGTATATCCTATGTCTCAAAGTTTCCATGCTACGTATAAACTTGAATATGTTATGTTTTTCTTACAGAACATATTTGTTGGTTTTAAGGATCGAACTGATACATGAACAGCTAGAGTTAAAACATATTTAGCAGTTTGTGCTTGTAAATGGCACTGAAATTCACACGGATTTTGAAGAAATCAGGAGATAAAATGCTAAAAATGTGAAGAAAATGAAAGAAAAGAAGAATGAAGAATGTGTACAGGAACATCTGAATCAGCATGCAACCAAATTCAATAATACAGCCAAGGGAATCATTTATCAGAGATTTGCTGTTATGCAGGACAAGATTTCCAGAAAAAAAAGTTTCCTGGGTGTTTTCCTTGGAATAAAACAACATTGATAAATTATAATACGAAAACTAAAGCATTTGATCCATGTGAACAGCTAAGCCCTGCAAATTTTGTTTCATTGAATCTGTCTTCCCTCCTCAAAATCTTGATTATCATATTATGTTACATCAACAATGCACATTTAGATTATTTTTCGACATAAAGAAAGTTGCGGTTTAAATGAATCGACTGGGTTAAGCCCCGGATTTTACGATCATATTCTTCGTTTCTAAGCTAAAATTACAAGGCATTTACTCAAATGACAACAAGAAAATGAACAGAAGAGTATACTTTACCCTCCTTGACACAAAATTCACTCAGTTCTTTTCACTGCCACTTCTATTGATTGACAACAACTTACTGAACATTTTTTTAGGTCCTGTAGGTAAAGCACAGAAGGCCTTGAACTTAGAATGTCTTCCCATTCCATCCGTATTCATATCGTGTTCAACCAAGTCATCGTCTTCGGCAAGCTTCATCCTTAGTGTTGAAGTTCCCGACTTGGGTGATTTAAGGCCCGAAATGCTCCATTGATCGTCGGCTCGAATGCTGGTACTAGTGCTTAATGTCCCTGGAGGCCTTGATGGATCAATGTTATGGGCGGCTAAAAGTGCCTTAATGTTGCTAGGGAGATCGGCCACTTTTCCCCCGGCCGTGGCGGCTCGAGCTTGCTCGAAGAAGAGAACTTGTACCACCACTCTTAGAGGCAGTCTTTCGTTTTGTGCAGCGTGCATGCAGGCCTCGACGGAGAGTTTTTTGCAGTCGAGTATGCGGCACAGCTTTTTCCTTTCGCTCTTGTTTAGATCCGGGTGTGCCTGTGTTTACAAAATAACAGCTACAATAAGAACTTATAAACCGAGAACATGAAAGACACTATTAAGTCACGGAAAGTTGGTTACCTTGAGATAAATGTCGATAGCTCGGTAAAGATCATCGTGGTCGAGCCGTGAGAAATCAGGTATTGTCTCGGCTATTGCGATGAATTTCGACAGCGGTAAGTTCCTATCTCTAGCAATCTCTTGAAGATAGCCATCCATGATTTTGGCTACTTTCAGTTTGGAACTGTGTGATACTGAAGAAGACCTCCTACTCTCTTGAAACTCGAAATCAATATTCTCGGCGGAACGAGACCTTCTTCTCCTTTCAAAACCGAGCTTCGATCTCGGAGGGCTAGTAGGAGGACTCTGTCCTTGTAACATGAATTGTTCCAAAATGGCAAGGACAATATCTACATCGTAAACGGCATCGCTCGAGTACGATCGAGAGGGTATTAACAGATCACTAATTCTTGCTTCCTCCAACTGAAGTGCCACTCTTCTAGCCAATTCCGTCTTCGAAGACGATGAAGCATGAAGAATGTTGGCTGCTTTCAATAGCTTAAGTAGAAAACTGCAAGAAACAGTGCATTTATCCGATGGGAGTAAACTCACCATCGTTTCCAACAGCAGCCTGTGCTTTGAAGAAACATCATCAGCCGAGTTTGAGTCTGAGCTCGAGTCGGATGTTCGTCCTTGGTTAGCCTTCACTTTTCGTGATATATTCGGCAGCCATCTAGACGCATATATTTGCAATGCTTCCCCTATGAGATTAGAGGGTATTTTCCCACCGGATTTAATAGCAATCATGGTTCTCCAATACAGGTCTATCCCCAACTCAGCCATGTCCTCCGCCCACCAACCTTTGGTCACGGGCTTATGCCGCTGGCTCTCGGTTCCGTTACACGACATGTCACTAACTCTCCTCGAGTGACTATGCGACAAGCTCACCTTTGAAGGATGTGTCGTAACTTTCGATGCAATCGATTCAATGCATCTGCTAGTAATCCCAAGGTCTTCACACCATAAAGGAAACGCTTTGGTGCTTTGTAATGTCACAATAGAGTCTCTCCACCCTTGTAAGATGCAAGAATTAAAGAACACTTCCAGCTTGTAAATTAAGTTCCCCTTCTCAACATCTTCAGTCATTTGCAAATACTCGGCGGCGCATTGCGCCGCCACAATGTTATACGCACTGAGAGTGATCGTGATGCCGTAGCAGAACTTAGCACAAAGCTCGAACGCCTCGACTCCACCGGGGAAATCGGGCAATCGGATCACTTGGTGTTGTGATGTTTCAGGGGATACTTCAGAGCATAATCTCTGCAACCGCAAACACTTGGACAACAGAGGAAACTACATATGAAAAATCGAATATGTAAGTAAAGAATCAATAATTGAACTCAACCTGCATCAAGACACAAACTTTACCTTGTGAAGCAGATATTTAGTTCCTTTAACTTCGATTATAAGATCACTAGAGACTTCAGAAGAAACAGTCCTGCAACAAGAAAAATAAATTTTCATGGCAACTTTCTCGGGAAAATCAAAGCTTGACCCTGTGTTGAATCTTACCTTACAGACTCGGCTGTGTAGAAAGTGTCGGGCCGAGATCCGAGTTTCATAAACTTCATGGCTGAGTTTTGGTGTTGTTTTCTTTGTTCTTCGGCTGTGTGTAATTCACCATATACTTTCTCTAACAACAAGCAAATGATGTTCTACTAACAACCCAACAGACAAGACCATCCATTTGCCTGTAAGAAAACTCCCCCAACTAGAAAATGACCTTATATACTCTGGAAAAGTATATAGCAGATAAAGCACAAAAATCCAAAGGAAGAAGCTTTACAAGAGCTTTCAGTTAAATCCCATACAGAATCTGATTTTGACATGCGAAACAATAAATCAAAGATCAACTACTCTTAAAACTCTCACCGAGTGAATGAAACCCAAAAGCATAGTAAAAACACTTAACAAAACTACTCGAATTCGAATCGAACCGCTTTTTCAGCATAGAAAAAAAAAAGAATATATGGGATGAAGGCGTTGGGTCAATTTGGCAATGAGTCTTATGATCATGCGATGCCAGCGTGCGATGAGAAAGGCGTGGTCCACTTGCGCCCTTTCTCACTCATCATTGCTGCACCATTTATTTAATTTAGTCATAACACTGGTTCATAATAGAACATCATACATTGAACCTAAATAAAACTCGAACATATAATATTTTTCGATTTAAAGATTCAGATATTCGAATAGTTCAAACATTATATAGAAAAAACATCATAGGCCTCTCAATTCCATCACCTACGGCTTTGAAACTTTTGCAGACGATATTTTATATAACAGCCAACAACCCTTTCCTCGAATTTAAGCCTAATGGTCTATTTGATCATGAAAATTCAACGGCTTATTAGGCAATGGTATGTGTTAAGTTGGTCAGCTTCAAAACTGTGTTCTTGCATTGGATTCTTACAGGTATGACTTTTCCCCCCATTGTTTTGCAGCCTTTCTTTTTGATCTTTCATTTGTTATGACTGAGATTGATGGGAACGTTGGTTCTAAATTGATTGAAGGAGTAAGCCTAAATATGATGAGTAATACAATCCATTGTATTTAAAGTTGAGAGTCGAGTTTGGACCGGACTTCAACGAGACCAGATTTTGATATCTAAGGACGAAACTAGGATATCTTACTTATAATCACAATAACTATGATAGCATTCGTTATTGCTACAATTGTGATTAACACAATGCGATAGAAAACATTCTTTTTGATATCTTATTTAGAGATATTCACTTCTTTACTACTCAACTTAACATACGTTGGTCGATTTTACTAATATCCGATCCCCGTTTAGACTTGACCAGGGTCGAGTGCGAGACCCGGGGTTTGTGTTGGCTCGATGGATGCTTATCTTTATAGATGGCAGCTTTGGTGATATTGAAATTTCATGGGAAAGCTAAGGATAAAATGTGGGAATTGAGTGGGCGTTGGAGGGAGGTAAAGTGTTTGGAGGGTGGGGGCATAAATTGATGTCAACCCTTCATTAGATAATGGATGATCCACAAAGACTGTAATGGTCACCCAACGGGGTGGCCAACACCAGACAACACCCTCCTTTAGTAGGACCCCCGTACCCCCCACTCACTCAATTGGAATCCCTTTACAGTTTGGAACTCTAAGGGCTTGAATTTTGAGTCCCTCATTAAACATCCTTTTGTTCTTTCTAGGATTTGCTTTGGGAAATCAACTAACATGAAGATACACAAAATCAGAGCAGAACATACACAGAATCCAACTTTTTCTTATCTGTTCATCTTCGTGCTTGAGATTCTAATCAAGTCCCACCATTTAAGTATAGTAATACAAAATCATAAAACAAAGAGAGGGGCCTGAAACATTGAAATCACGCAGCTTGTGTCTGGTTGGTGGTGAATCGTTGTCTGTCTGTCTATCTGTTATGTAACAGCTTTTTAAGGCTTCGAATTTGTACGTATTATAGAGAAATGCACACGCGCAACCCAAAGCTTGGCTGTGGTCGGAATCTTGTCGTGTTTCGAGAGACTTGTGAACTGTAGCCTTCAAAGTTACAGGGGGACCTCTCTAGTGGCCGGTGCCACCGGCCTCGGCCCTGACCCTGACCTTACATGGCCAGTGACACACGAGTCACGACCGAGTCTTAATTCAATCGATATGATTGTTGTTGCAATATTTTCGAAGACATGTGTTCGAGCGCACTTAGTTTTGTGTTATGGCAAATCTCAGTCATGACCATTAACCGTATGCTAAAGCAAAATGATGGCCTTGGAACAGGATATGTCTTATGTTTAGTCAAATTATAGGATAATTACTATGTTAATAAGATTACTGTGGTTAAACTTAATGGAAAAGTAAGGAGAGATTAGTCAATAAAGCATAATCGTCTTAAAGCTTAAAAATCACAATTTTGCAGTTGTTAAATGATGGGATTTAGCTTCACTTTTCCCCCCAACTAACCCACCAGCTTTCCGATGTCTGTCAAAAGATTCGCGTGCAACGCATGGCAAAGGCAGGATGAGTGTGACACCACAAGAATGGATCTTCAGCTTTACCTCATTATTCAATGTGGACTCTCGAATTATTTTTATATTAAAAATAGGACCAAATTGATTGTATATATAAAAATAAAGACTAAATGTATAATTATAAAAATTTTATTTAACTGTTACATTATCATTTCTGTTAAAATTAACGGTTAGTGACTTGATTGGGAGCACTTTGATAATTCGGTGGTTAAAATAGGATCACACAATAGTTCATTAGTTGTAAGTGTAGTTTACCTTAAAAAGGTTTTTATTTAAAATTTAACCCTTGAATTATACGAATTTTCTCATTTCAGTGTCTAAAGAATCACTTTGTCACATGTCTTAATGCAGTTAAAATAAATGACATGTCCAATCAATTATTTTTTTTGAAGGGAAGACATAAACATCATTAACAATCATAAATAGCATTATCTACAAGATCATTTGCCACATAATCTGGCACCTCAACAGAAAAATAAAAAGGCTCAATACATGTAAAGCTCTAATGAGCAAGAGAATGAGTTAGTCTATCTAACTCACGGCTTACATGAGAAATAGAAAAATCAGGGGATGTCCTAATAATATGCTTAGCCTCCTTCAAAATAATGGCGACTAAAGAGAGATTAGGGCCGAAAGAATGCAACCTATTGATCAAACCTATAGAATCACCTTCTATGATCACCTTGCTCCATCCACTAGATGCCTTTAACTTGACGCCTTTTGAGAACATTTATGCCTCCGCAAGTTCGGTCGTGAGGATCCCAGAATAACTTGGGCATGCCCATCAACCATAAGACCATACTAATTTCGGGCCACAACTTCAAAGGTAGCTGCTCCAATTTTAAAAATAAAAGCTCTATCAACATTGATCTTAAACACCGTTTCGGGAGGACATTTCCATCTATTGAACATGTTACAAGTAACATTAGGCACATTATGATCATAAGCTGCTACAAGTCATTCACAAGCAATTGAGCATAGTCCACAACAATTCTAACATGCAACAAGATAGACTTACACACTAAATGATTTCTTCTATTTTACAAGTTTCAAATCAACACCATGAGAAAGATAGACTGATGTTTATCTTATTTTTCCAAGTAACTCTCTAGTCATTTCTTGTAACTGTCCACAGAATTCATAAGTGTTAAACCCGAGAGGCCACAATAAACAAAAACTTCTTGGGCCGTAAGACAATCTCTACAAACATGTAAAAGAGACTCGGTCTCTCTAGTGCATAAAGGGCATAAATCAGGACCTAAATGAGCTCCTGCAAGCTTTTCACCAACAAAGATGTCACTATGATAAAGTCTCCACAAGAAGATCTTGATCTTAGGCAAAGAATGTAGCTTAGCCTTTCATAGGGGTGTGATATCCCATTTTCACATTCCTGCTTTTTTTGATCCAGTTATACCCAATTTTAGTAGTATAGGTGCCCGAAGAGTGATGATCTCAAACAACAATATCTTTTTTTGATCCAATCAATTAGTATGTGATATTAGGGATGTTCAATCGTCGGTTCGTTAATCGACCAATCTAAACTACCCAAAATACATTAATAAATTTTTTTAATCGTTAATCGAACTGAATTTTTTTAACCGAACCAAAAAAAGTTCAGTTAATTCGGTCGATTTTCGAATTAACTGAAATTTGTTATAAAATTTTGGGTAAATTACACAATGGTCACTAAACTATGTTAAAATATTTTTTTAGCCACTGAACTTTCAAAAGATATAAAACAATCATTAAACTTATCGAACTATTACAAAATGGTCATTGCACGTTACAAATTAATGATAAATATTGAAAAGTTTAATGACCATTTTGTAATAATTCAACAAATTTAATGATCATTTTGTGCTAATTTGATTAAGTTTAATGATCATTTTATACTATACAAAAAATTTAATGATTATTTTATAATTTTAAAAGTTCAATTACAAAAAATAAATATATGTAATATATATAATATTTAATATATAATAATTTTGGTTAGTTAACCGATTTCGAACCGAATTAACTGATAACCGGAGTTTGAAAAAAAATCATAAATCGTTAACTGAACGAACCTAAAATTAACCGACCGATTAACTAGAAAAAAAAAAACTTCGGTTTGGTCGGTTAATTCGATTAAAACCGAACTTTGAACACCCCTACGCAATAGATGGCATTCTTTTATCAGTGAAGTATAATATTGATTAACAGTAAACCAATCATCAATATGTCCCCATTTTTTATGCCTTTTCACTGTTGGGGTTAAGATTGGAGCTCTTTTTGCTGTTTAGGCAGCACAAAAGATGATTCACCCAGCTAAGAAATTGGAAATCCAAGGCTTGAATGAAGGCTGAGCCAGCAAAACAATAACACTGTTTTGCCTTTGTTTCTGCTACCAATAATTTGAACCTTCCATTACTACTTCATCATCTTTAAAACTTAAAGTTTTGCAGAACATTTTAAAAAGAAACAAAGGCCGAAAGCATTGAGGCTGCCAGCAGGGGTGCTTAGCTATTATAATCTAAACACAGGAAAATTAAAATCCGTTCGTTCTGATCAACAAGTTTCGAATATAGACCGTAAAATGAACATATTTTTGTTTCTGCATGGCTGCAGGGAAGAAACACAGAGTCCCATGTGTCGTTTGTTGTTATATCCTTGGTGTTTGCAGTTGTGAATGCAGGCACAGTGGACTGAGGTTGACCCATCTTTTGATTTGCTGGTGTGAGTTCATATCAACTTTATTAAAGCTGGGGAACAAATATGTTTAAAACTTATCTCTAGCAAGTTTGAGATTTTGGAGTCTTGGGCATGTGGATTTAACTCTTGTAATAAGCAATTATTGTACGTGGGTTTTGTCTTGTATGTATTTCGAGTTTAAATCTCATTATTACAGACTCTATACAAATCCATTTTCGTTTCTAATTTGATTATACTTTATATCAATTTAATTCTAATTATAATTATTCATACATCTATCATTTTTAGTATTACTTATAATCTCTTTTAAGAAAAGAGAAAAGAAACTATACAAATAATTATATCGATTCAGGTAAATAAATTGATTAGAGCTTGAATCTTGGCCTTTGATGTTAACATATGACAACCTTATCATTTCATATGTGGCCATATTAACACATGCTAGTCTTAGTAGTTGTTTTTTTATAATCATTATATCTGATTTAATTACCGATTAATCTGAATCAAGTATTGTAGAAATTCATTAGGAAAATAATCCTCCCAATTCATTTTATTTCGTTCATAGAATCGAGATTTAAAGACCTGCCCTAATTGCCTCAAAAGCAAAAGACTTCAATGATCATTTGATTGAAGAGTGAAGAGGGATTTTAAGGATTAGGTCGGATTATTGCTTCATATCATGTAGTGAATGTCACTTTCCTTAGAACTAATTAAAGCTACTTTCTGATAGTAAAATCTGTAGGTAAAATACAGGTTTTCCAAGTTTAGGCCACTTTAACAGTCCCAACTCCCAATTGTCAAGATTAACATATTTTTCATTCCAAAGTTGATTTCTTGTCTACAAAGTTTTACTAGTCAATTTGTCTTCTTCACCGTGAGAAAGTAAAACTCTATAATGGCTCCTATTTAATATATATTTGTAGTAGGTATGGTGTCCATACAAAATTAACTCCTTATACCTTAAATTCTAACTCTATATCTTAAATTTAAACCTTAAATGTAAAACCATAAATCACAATCCCTAACTAAGACATGTGACAATATTAGAGGCTTACTCATGGGAAATATTTTTTACCGTATATATAATTAGAGGGCATTTAGTTTACGGAATGTAAGATTATCTCTAAAAATAGGATTATCGGAATGTAACATTACCTGACACGTTACTAGTAATGTTACATTACCTTGTTTGGTTCATTTGGTAGGAATATAAGAATGTAGTGTTTGGGTGGAGGAATATAAGATTAATTGGAAGTAAAATTTACCAACTTGTCCTTATGATATATTTTCTTTTTAACAAGTTAAATTTTTAATTATTGAATTAAAAATATTTACATAAAAAATTATAGAACTATTTTGTTACATTACCTAAAATTTGCACACAAAAAATATTTATAATATAATTAATATTATTAAATTATTTTTAAAAAATGTTTTATATTTATATACATTTATTCCTTTTTATTTTCTGTGAACATCAAAATATTAAACGTTTAATATTATCAGATTTTTATTTTTTTATTACTTTTGACCATTTATCAAACAAATTAAAGTAAATAACAAAAACAAATCTAAAAGTAGTAAAAAATGATAAAATAAATAACCTACTAAAATTTTTTAAGATAAAAATATCTTATAAATTAAATAATAAAATTAATAACATCAAGTCTTAACGCATTCACTATTAAGCAACATACAATCTCATTCTATAACCCTAAAATAATAAAAAAATACAATATTAACAAAATGTACTATTAAATATTACAATATTATCTAAATATATACAACACAAGTTATATATCAAACTAATATTAAATACAAATATTTAATAAATTTACACCATAAATAATTAGTAACATAATTAAAAATGCAATAAAGATCAATATGAACATAATTCATTATCATAAGGGTAATATTGTTTAAAGGGGAAGGAACTGTGTAATACCTAAGAAAATGAGGGGAATAATATTCTCAGGAAAAGAATAATAACTCATAGTGGAATTCCTCTTAAACCAAACATAACATTGTAAGTCTGGAAAAGATTATTACCCCTGGTAATAGGGGTGGGAATTGTCGGGTACCCGGGATTTGGGTACCCGGTTCACCCGAGTACCTCATTAAACGGCATGTGTCTCGGCCCATTATATCCAGGTACCCGGGATTCAGGTACCCGTAAAATTTGGGTACCCGATTTCTTTTTTTTATTTTTTTAATTTTAAAAAAATCACATGTTAAACACAAAAATATTTAAAAAAAATTAAACTTAAAACTTAAAAGAATATAATACAAACATAGAAAAAATGTAGAGATTTAAACTTAATTTTAGAGTGAAAATATTAAGAAACATAAAATAAAAATATAATTTTAAATATAAAAAATACATATATTAAATTTTATCGGGTCGGGTACCCGGTAAGGGAAAACTTTCGGCCCGTGTCCCGGGAAATTTGCCGGGTCGGGTACCCGGCCCGGTCGGGTAATTTTTTTCCGGGAATTACCTGATATTTTAGTTTCGGGTCGTCGGGTTTTCGGGTCGGATATTTTTGCCCACCCCTACCTGGTAATCATCTTTTCCGCGAACAAAACGCCCCCTTAGGGTAAATTTTTGATACGCGCGCTGTGTAAAATTAATTTTACACATGTCTGCATATTTACAATATAAAACTCAAACTCTAAATTCTTAACCCTAACCATAAAAAACTAAACCTTAAACCATATACCCTAAGTTCTAAACACTAATTTTAAATTCTAAACCTAAATTCATGAACTAAAGCCCTAACCCCTAACCTCTAACCCCTTAAATGCTACACTTTACACGACCTGCATATCAAAGTTTTTCCATTATAATTATCCGTCGACATTTCAACAATATCAAAAAAGCAATAATGTTGTACATTGTGAAGAAATTATATTATCCAATTATATTGGTTTTTAAAATTTTATTTTTAGGTTTAGGGTTATCTACTTATTTGAATTAGAGATCACTTAATAAAAATTAAGTATTGTATCGCGTCCAAATATATTCAAACCCACAACTTCTTAAATATTATCAACTGAACTAATAACACACTTAAGTTTTGCTAAAAAAAATTAAACCCATTAAGTGGTCCTGTGAGCAAAAGAGTATTGTTATCTCTAAAAGATTCGAGTTTGAACAACTTATTTGTACGGTGTATATAAATTTTTAAAAAACAAAAAATAAATAACATATAAAAAAAGAAGTTTTTGCTAAAAATCTACCCTAAACAGTCTAAGTTTGTACTAACCCAATTTCACGTCATGCACCATAGCAAAGCTAGGCTACTGGATTGGGTTAGCCTCGAGAAACATGAACGAAACTTTCCCTTCAGGCCAATAAAAGCCAAATGGCCCAACGGTTTGCTAAACTGGCAGTCCATGTTTTCTTCGACATATTTGCTCCACCATGTGAATGCAAAAACATCAAAGACATGTTCGGGACATTATGTGATCAGCTTTGTCTTCACTGGCTTTGCTTCTCTTGGAAAATGCCACTTGTTCTTGACAAATATCGATCTCATCCTATATATTGAGTTTTTTATTTAACCATATTCGATTTATTAATCAATTAATTCGGATCAGATTTTATAAAGATCAAATATAAAGACAACCCTCCCAACTTAATATTCTCCATTTCACAATATCAAAATTAAAATTTCTAAAATTTTACTTCAAATATATTGGGTCTTTGTTGCATGATTCTGAGTTCTGACATCTTAATCAGTCAACTTATTGCTATACATTACTGGTTTTATAATTGGACGTTCATATGCATTTCTCGGGGAACTGTTTTACTAAAGACAAATAGATAATCCTGCATTTGTTGTCCTTGGTTCGAGTTGTGCTCCACCTTTACCATTTTAAATTTGTTTTACTTCATTTTATTTTATTTTTAACAAAAGATCATTAGTATAACATAACATAACAAAAACATACGAGTTAAACGCAAAAAAAGATATATGGGATGAAGAGAGAAGAAACAAAAACAAGATAGAATTGTTACAGAGTAATCAATCTAAGACGATAAAAAATAAAATAAAACGTTAATCAAATAATTGAAAAGAGCAGAAAATACAAAACCATATTAAAGTTGAGTAGAGAAGATGTTGAGGCCTGCGAGAAGCAGTTTTTCGATCACTCTGCGGATGTTTTCCGTAAATTGCTTTATTGCCTTTTAATATCCGAATTTAATGGAAAGTCAATAGTATCCTATTAGCTTGGACCTGACCAATCCAAACATTCGCGTCGCCCCCAACCCGAATGAGTTCAACGAGCTTCGATTTGCACCCACTGCGCCTGCGCACGAGGCATAGTGTTCATTCAAGTCATTCAATGACTTCCAAGTGGGTTGGTATATTTAAACCATTCCCAAGCTTGTTATCCCACCCATGTGGGATATGGGGTTTTTATTTTCCTTTACACAATTCACAACATCCTCACTTTGAGCATCAATTTCTCATTCATTTCTCAGCCGTTTTGAGCATATAAGATACCGTTGTAAAGGTCTCATGAAGTAGAATATTAATTAATAAATTTATGATTCGAACCTTCACCTTTACCACTAGAAAATATGACTCAAAGTTTCCAATTTCTCACATTTTTCCAACAATCCCCCACATGAATGAAATCGATGATTTTATCAAAATATTTTGACTCGATGTGGTGATAGGATCTACGATTGATAGTTGCATTAGATAGGTAGGTTTCCTCCTTTGAACCTTCCCTTGTGAAAGTATATTTACTTTACTAGCTAACTAGTAGATGTGATGTCCTTGAACTGTTCAGATGTTTGTGTAAACAATGATATACTTCACACAACTACCTCTCTGACAAGAGTATTAGTTCTCATGGTTATGTCCATGTGGTCGTGGACATCGCCTGGTTCTGCAAGAGTTTGAAAGAACTATGCCCAATAGTCTTCTTGAAGCGGCCCCACTTCACTCTCACATAGGTGATTTATGTTGCTTGGCTCACCGAAGCATACAATGGTCATTAAAAGCTTTACTTAACATGTACCAATTTTTATCATTGTTTACATCATAGGAATGGACCTGGGGAAAGACCCCCCACAGTGATCGCACAGGTCTATGTAATTAGGTTGTCCCTTTGAACCTAGATCTTGGGATCTCCAGTCAACTAGGTAGGGTTTTCCTTCACATAGTGCATTTACTTCTCACGGGCTTTAGTCTCATTCCCTTAGATGTTTTCTTAACTTGATCTCGATTCAATCCTTTGGTTAGTGGATTCGTAATGTTATCCTTTGATTTTACAAAGTTAATAGAGAGAACTCTATTTGAGATCAGTTGCCTGACGGTGTTATGTCGACGGCGCATATGCCTTGACTTACCGTTATACATGAAACTCGTTGCCCTAGCAATTGTTGCTTGATTGTCGCAGTGTATACATATTATGGGCACATGTTTCGACCATTCAGGGATATCCTCAAGGAATTGACGAAGCCATTATGCTTCTTCTCCAGATTTGTCTAGAGCAACAAACTCAGATTTTTTGTGGATCTGGTTATAATAGTTTGTCTTGAGGATTTCCATGACACGGCTCCTCCCCCAAAGTGAATACATATCCACTTGTGCCTTTGGTATCTTGAATATCAGATATCCAACTGGCATCAGTGTAGCCTTCTAAGACAGTGGGGTCTTTGGAATAATGCAATTTGTAGTCCCGAGTATATCTTAGATATCTCAGTATTCTCACAATTGCTTTCCAGTGATCTTTCCCTTGATTGCTTGTGAATCTGCTTAAACTACTCACAGTAAAAGCGATATCTGGTCTAGTGCAGCTCATGAGATACATTAAGCTGCCTATGACTCTTGCATATTCCACTTTATAGATACTTTCCCCACGATTCTTTGATAGATGTGAACAAGGGTCTAATGGAGTTAAGGCTATGCCAGAATCCTCCTTATTAAATTTCTCAAGAATCTTATCCACAGAGTGTAACTGACTTAATGTGAGACCTTTTGGTGACCTTTTGATTTGGATGCCCAGAATCGTATCGGCCAGTCCCATATCTTTCATGTCAAATTTCGAATTTAACATGTTTTTTGTACGTTTTACCATTTCATTGTTGCTTCCAACAATAAGTATGTCATCAACATATAAACATAGGTTGACATATCTAATGTCTATAGTTTTGACATATATACATTTGTCACACTCGTTTATTTTGAAACTGTTAGTCATCATGACATTATCGAATTTCTCATGCCATTGTTTTGGTGCTTGGTTAAGTCCATACAATGACTTAACCAATCTGCATACTTTCCTTTCTTGACCTGAAACTACATAACCCTCAGGTTGTTCCATGTAAATTTCTTCATCAATATCTCCATTTAGGAAAGTTGTTTTAACATCCATTTGATGTACTTCTAGATTTCGCAGAGCAGCTATTGTGAGTATCATCCTTATGGATGTTATTCTTGATACAGGAGAAAATGTATCAAAGTAATCAAGGCCTTCTTTTTGTCGGTATCCTTTGATTACCAACCTTGCCTTGTACTTATCAATTGTTCCATCTGCTTTTATTTTTCTTTTAAAAATCCATTTTGAATTTAGTGGTTAAATCCAGGAGGAAGGTACACTAATTCTCATGTATGGTTTTACGTGATGGAATCAATTTCGCTCTTAAAGACATCTTTCCATAAGGTACCTTCAAAGGAGCGTATAACATCATTATACGTTAGAGGTTCGGCCTTCAGCATAAAGGTTAAGATATCAGATCCAAAGAATTTTTCTACCCTTGCTCGTTTGCTCCTTCTTGGCTCTATTTCATTTTCAGCCTCTTGTTGATCACTTGGAATCATTTCATCCAAAGTTTGTTTTGTTGAACTTTGATCAAGTTCCCTAGATTTATAAGGGAATGTATTTTCAAATAATGATGCATTCTTTGATTCTATTATTGTGTTCTTGTGAATCTCAGGATTTTTTTATCCATACACAAAAAGTCGATAAGTGTTATGTTCAGCATAGCCAATAAAAATATAATCCACGGTTTTTGGACATATTTTTATTTGTTTTGGTAATGGAGCTATTACCTTGGCAAGACATCCCCCACATTTTTAAGTGTTTATAGGAAGGCTTTCGACCTTTCCACAACTCATATGGTGCCTTATCCTTTTCCTTTTGAGGAACCTTATTCAAAAGGTAATTAGCCGAAAGAACTGCTTCCCCCACATGTTCTGTGGTAACCTAGAGCTTCCTAACAAAGCATTCATCATTTCTTTTAAAGTCTGACTTTTCCGTTCGGCTACTCCATTAGATTGGGGAGAATATGGTGGTGTTACTTCATGAATAATTCCATGTTGTGAACAATATTCACCAAATGAATTAACATATTCACCACCACGATCACTTCTTACCACCTTAATCTTTTTATTAAGTTGGTTTTCAACTTCTTGCTTATAGAGTATAAATTTCTCTATAGCTTCGTCTTTGCTTTTAAGCAAATATACATAGCAATACTTTGTGCTATCATCGATGAAGGTAATAAAATATTTATTTCCTCCTTTAGTTTGAACAAATTTCAAATCACAAACATCACTATGTATTAGATCAAGTGGTTCTATACTTCTTTCAATTGTTTGAAATGAATACCTTGTTAATTTTGCTTCTACACACGTTTCACATTTATGGTTATAATTAATGTGAAATGAAGGGATATGTTCCAAGTTAATTAACCTACGTAAGGTGTCATAATTAACATGTCCAAGTCTACCATGCCATAAATTAAATGATTCGAGCATGTAAATAGAAGAAGAAGTTGCATTCTTATTCATTATTTTGGATTTTACGAGATAGCATTGAGTTTCCACATTCCATTCAATATATATCCCCTACCCACAAACATCCCCTTTTTGACATAATTAACTTATGGGATTCAAAAACCATTTTGAAACCATGAATATTTAAAAGTGTTCCAGAAACAAGATTTTTGCGTACGTCAGGCACGTACAATATATTCTGTAGCTTGAGTTCTTTTTCAGAAGTCATCTTCAAGGTCATTGTTCCGTTCCTTTTGATCTTGGAAGTCGCAGCATTTCCCATGTAGAGCTTCTCCCTATTGTCGCAAGGTATCAGCTTAGAGAAGAAGTTCTCGTCACAACATATATGGCGTGTGGCTCCAGTGTCAAGCCACCATTTTCTTGGGTTAGAGTCAACCATGTTGACTTCAGAAATCACCGTGCATAGATCTTCATCCTCCACAACATTGGCCTCCTTGGCTCTAGCTCTTTTTGGATGTCTGCATTCAGAGGACATGTGCCCCACCTTGCCACAGTTGAAGCACGACCCTTTGAATTTCTCTTTTTGGAGACTCCGCCATTAGGCCTCATATTTGCCTTGGCTTGGTGATGTTGAGGTTGCTTGCCCTTTTTGACTTCGACAACATTTGCCTTGGCCTCTTTGAAGGTAAGTTTCCTGGCATTACCTCTGTTGTCCTCTTCAATTCGAAGTCTGGTAATCAGTTCTTCCACTGACATTTCCTTTCTTTTGTGCTTCAAGTAATTTTTGAAGTCATTCCATCTGGGAGGCGGTTTTTCCGTGATGGCAGCTACTTGAAAAGATTCACTGATAAGCATCCCTTCTGCAATAATTCCATGAATGATTAGTTGGAATTCTTTAACTTGATTTACTACTGGTTTTGAATCAACCATAGTAAAGTTCAAAAATTTGACTACTAAAAACTTTTTAGCCCCAGCATCATCTGCTTTGTACTTAGTATCCAATGCTGCCCACACATGTTTTGTACACATCATATACCGGATACAACGAGTCATGTAGTCCGTTGAGGATGTAGTTTTGACATAAAAAGTCGGCATTGTTCCAAGCCTCTGTGACACTGAAGGCGGTGAGATCATCCACCTCTCCTTCTCCATCCCCTACGGCGACAACTGGGGATCTTCTTTTAAATACTTTGTCAGATTCAGCATGGTCAGATAGAACAACATCTTCTGTTGCCATGTCTTAAAATTCTGTCCGCAAAATTTCGACGGCTTCTCATTGTGGCTCATTGCCACCGTCGTTGCATTCAGATTCGGTATCGATTGTTTCAAAGTCTGTGCAGGTACATGTACCTTAACAGTAGAATCGACAGAATCTCCAATAGTCATTGTTTTTATTCAAAAGAAACAAATAGGAATTAAAATAAATTCCAATAAACAGAAACTAAATTTCTCGTTTATTACCGACAATTTCTGTAACTAGATTTGTCCAACTTTTAGATTTTAACAAATCCGTTAAAACGGCAGGATGAATCTTGAAACTAATTTATTTGTTATCTTTATCACGAATATATCGTCTCGGATTAGAAGAAAGGTAGAAGAAGATTTGTCTTAAGATTGTTACAGAGTAATCAGTCCAAGACGATAAAAAATAAAATAAAACTTTAATCAAATAATTGAAAAGGGCAGAAAATACAAAATTAGATTAAAGTTGAGTAGAGAAGGTGTTGAGGCATGTGAGAAGCAGTTTCCTTAAGACAAATTTCGACCACTCCGCGGTGCTTGAGTTTGGTTGGCCGTTCGTCTCCCAGGATAGAACAACAAGAAGAACTTTGATAGAAGCACGAACTAAAGAGATCTCGAACTTGAACTCTTGACTTAGCCTATCACCGGGATAAATAGAATGAGAGAAGGAAAATGATTTTTGAGTGTGTTGAAACTGAAGAGATGCATGCTTTATATAGGGGAGTGGAAGAGGAAAATATGGAAAATACAATATTCTGAATTAAAGGCCATTGACTTTATATCCGTTCAGAAATAATCAATTAAATGTCTTATTAAACGGATATGTTTTCTGTGAATTACTTTATTGCCTTTTAATATCTGAATTTAATAGAAAGTTAATAGTATCCTATTAAATTCAGAATATTCAAAAGATATGTAAGGAATAAATTAATTCGAAGTTGGGTAAAATATCCACAAGTCCAAGCAAAGACTCAGCTAGTCCAGACATTCTATCGCCCACGACGTGCGAGCGCACCCCAACCCAAATGAGTTCAATGAGCTTCGATTTGCACCCCCATTGCGCTTACGCGCGAGGCATAGTGTTCATTCAAGTCATTCAATGATTTTCAAGTGGGTTGGTGTATTTAAACCATTCCCAAGCTTGTTATCCCACCCATGTGGGATATGGGTTTTTTATTTTTCTTTACACAATTCACAACATCCTCACTTTGAGCATTGATTTCTCATTCATTTCTCAGCCGTATTGAGCATATGGGATACCATTGTAAAGGTCTCATGGAGTAGAATATTAATTAATAAATTCATGATTCGAACCTCCACCTTTACCACTAGAAAATATGGCCCAAAGTTTTCAATTTCTCACATTTTTTCAACAAGAACAACACAAAAAAACACATATCAGAATAAAATCAAAAACAAAATACAGAGAAATTCAGTAAAACCCCAACCGAAAGCTACAGAGCCACCCACAGTTAGAGAAGAACAGAGAGTGGAAATCAGGGACACCACAAGCCATTGGTCAGAGCTAAGAAGCACGAAGCCACCAAACTCATGAGCTCCTTGCCGCATGTCGCTCTAGTCGACATCAAAGAATGGAGACAATTACAGAAATGCAAATAGAGTCTGAACCGACAAATCATCACGATAAATTTGAGTGTCAACGACGTCTGTGGGATAAAAATTTATTAAACTTTTAAATTCATGTTGTTTTAGTCCATTTTAAACAACACATAATAAGGTTGTATGCAGAGTTAGAATCAAATAATTAGAGGGATAAAAATTTATTAAACTTTTAAATTCAAAAATTAAAAAGGAAAAAAATATTTGATTAATATTTAAATTAAAAGACACTTAAAATATTATTATACCAAAGATTTTGAAAGGTGCTTAAACACACGAAATATATGTCTGCAGGAGGCTCACTTACATGCTTAACAGTGGTCTTATTTATTTAGAGCGTTTGATTTGATATTCTTACTATTTACCTGTTTGTCTTGTCTATTCATTTTTAGGGATTTGGCATAATGATAAACAATTCAGTTTAATTGTCCAAGATTTTGTGTTTAAAAAACATTTCACCATATTTTTTTTAATTTCTTTTTTTTAGATTTATGTTGATTCTTATTATATTAATGGAATAACCAATAGGTGACAATAATATTGGCATGAAGTCGACATAAATGCATGTCTATTTTCCCTTTATTTTGCTTAAAGTCAACAGAAATACATAACAATTTTACTTTTTACTCTATAAAGTGCAATAGATCATAAAATAAAAATAAAAGTACAATAAATATAAAATATTTTTTTCAACATCAATATCAAAAAAATTTAGTCCAAACAATTAGAACCATTAAGTTTTTTTTAATATAATCAACAATGTTCTACCGTATTGCCCCTATAATAAATTAAGTTAGATTCAAATATTGTAGAAATATATTATGTTTATTATAACGACGATTTTCTCAACCTAATTTATTTTATTTATGATATTATTAAATATATCGTCCATTAAATCAATCAGTAGATCATTCTAAATGCATCAATAAATTTAAATAAATATGAGAAAAGATTTGGAGATATTGCCGACCCATTTCCAAAACGGTGGACTTCATTCCACAATCCAAAGACCTCACTCATCACATTTCACACATGTTGGTGCTCAGTCTTTGTAAAATTGTAATCAGGCTCAATGAACGACTACCAAACGATAATGCTACCCGTTATAATGTATAATCGATATTAAATTTAAAATTTAGTATAATAATTTTATATTTGTTATGATTTAAGTTATTCTATTTGTAATTTTTGTTCAAATATATCTTAATTTAAATTTAAATATATTTTCATTATCAATCTAACTATACGTTTGTTATAATTATAATTATTCAAAATATAATAATTCATTTTAGTTATTATTATTTGAATTATATTATGAGTAATTATTTCATACACTAGTGGTAGAAACAAAAAATTTTCACAAATGTGTTAGTTTGAGGGTTTAGATATTAAATTCAGGTAGGGATGGCAATTTGACTTGTCCCAGTCGGGTCCCGACCCGATAGGGGCGGATTTTTTTAATTAAAAATCAGGTTCGAGTCGGGTTATTGGAGAAATAAAGTTGGATTGGGGTGAGTTTGAGTTTAGGGTGAAAATTCTCCAACCCAACCCGACTCGATATATTTATATATATTTATTATGTTTTCATATATTATATTTAATATTTTTATTAATTTTTTTCTGGTCGGGTTTAGTCGAGTTTTTTATTAAAATATTGGGGTCGGGTTATGTTTTTTATTGTATTGGGTCGGGTCGAGAATATAATATATTAGAGTCGGGTCAGGTCTAGGTCGGGGCGGGTGGTTTAAATTTTGGGTCGGGGTAGGGGCGACCAAAAATCCAACTCGCCCCGTTGCCATCCCTAAATTCAGGGTGTAAGATTTTTTGACCTAAATTCAGGGGTTTTGATTACAATTTAAGGATAATGGTTATGATTTTGAATTTATAAGTTAAAATTTAAATCCTTCACCATATAACCTTAAGGGCTAAACATTAACCTATAAACCTTAAATTCTAACCATGTACCCTAAATTCTAGCAAATAACCCTAAATTTTAAACTAAAAACCCAATGAATCTTTAAACATGACATTATTTAGAAAAATGAACTACAATAACAAATTATAGGAAAAAGAGGTTATGAATTAGAAGAAAAACAACAAAAACGAATTTGAGATTAATTAATATACTATTTTTTAATAGAGATTAATTAATACATTAGTCTTTAGATTTAATCGTTGTAAATAATTATGTATGGCAGGATACAATATAAAAAATAATATCATGTAACATTTCTACACGAATATATTAAAATCTATATAAAATAAATTATAAATCCATAGAAAAAATAAATATATTTAAGAAAAGCTGACTTAATCAGTTAATCTCATGGCAAACCGTAATAAGGAGAAAAAGTATTTTATCAAGTTTGGTATAAAATTCCATGGAGACAAATAGCGTATATTTTGGGAAAATACCTTAATTAACCCTCACAATTTTGGTTTAAGAGAATTCTCTCCAATAGTACGTTCTTTTCTTCTAAAAGGGTGGAAATGTTCTTAAGTATTAAATTATTCCTACTACTTTGGACTAAGATACTGTTAAAATAATATATTTTATTCATGTTAATCATTCGTTTTTATTTCACCAACAATCTTTTTTTCATATATTAAAGCAATTCGTTGCCTAAGGAAATTATTTTTAAATCACACTCATCATAAAAAAAAAAAACAAATAAATAGTAGATATAATTTTAAATATTATTTATATCTAAAATTATTTAAATGACAAAATTTTATTTTATTCAATTTTAAAACATTTTATGAGTAGTGTTTTAAATATTAGATTTTAAAGAATGACTGTAGATTTTAGAAAAAAAAATGACTTTAGATTCTAAAAATAATGTAATTTGAGTAATAAAACATATAGATAAAATATTTATAATTAATTATTAGTATATGATTTAGTAGTGAATATAATATTTATTGTACAAGTTTATGAAGTTGATTTTTTTTAATTTTTCAAATATATAATTATAATAAATCATAAATAATTTATACATTCTATATGCATATATTCAACACGTTTAGCCGGCTGGCCAAGCTCCTCATCTTTGTTCTCTGATATTCCCTTAGGTCATGAGTTTTAGACAGACTAGAAGCACTCCTCTTCTTCCCTTCATAGGATTAGGATTAGATTTAATATTTATCAAAAAATATATAATATTGTACTATAACATTAAAAATATATCAAATCATTTGTTTGAGAACTTTAAAAAAGAAAAAAATATATGGATTAAAAATAATAAAAACATATTCGTATAAATTTTTATGCAAATATTTTTATTTTAATATTAGAAGTTTGAATTGTTAAAAAGAACATATATCATAAGGATAATTTTATAAAAATAAGCATTCTAGTAATCTTATAATATACTAACCAAACACTGTAATTCTACATTCAATGAACCAAACACCCTCTAAATATCATTCTATTTTAATCTTTCTGTTAATTTGTTGTTAACTTTAACATTATGGTCACAATACTAAATAATGACACATGTCAATATCTAATTCAACTTATAACCATCCAAACCAATTTTCAACAATTTAGCACCACATCCATCTTGACTGTACTTGTTTAATGTTTTTGAGATTAGTTTTATTTAAAATAATTTCAAGTTACTTTGTAAAAGAGCAAATGTTAATTGAAGTTGTTTCTATACGTTTTTTTTCTTCTACAAATTTTAGTTTTAATCTCTCTTAGAAAGGAGAGAAATGAAACTCTATAGAAAGAAAGTGAAAGTGTTCCTAATGAGTTTAGAACCTATGAATTAAGAGAATATGAAGGAACAAATACAAACAACTTGGCAAACCGAACAAATAATTTTTTTTTATCATATATCAGATATATGCTAACATGTTGGATGTTAATTTTGTGGGTACTAATTTAGAATGAGGTTATAGTTAAGACACATATATAATATATATATATATATATATATATATATATATATATATTGTTAGAATGTAATCAGTAGTTAATTTTTTTTGGATTTAGTTAATATATTTTTATATAAACTTAATTTTTATAGTCCATTTAGATACCTATTTATTTTGAGTGTTAATAAAAAATTAAAAATACATCTTTGTATTTTGTTAAAACACAAACAGTTGCTCACCTACCTTTCCTATTTTTTTTTACCGCGGGTCACCATTTTCGACACTACATATCTCACATGTTTCTATGAATAGTAACAACCAATCGCTATATTAATTGGTCACAAAAACTTGATTAATTCTTTTAAAAAAGTTTTGTCTAAAATATTTTTTAAGTCTAACTATTTAATATCGACAATCTTAATTCAGTTGACAATTTTTAATAATAGTGGGTAAAAATGTGTTTTAACAAAATTACCTCCAACCAGCGGGATTGGGTGCATTCGCATCCTTATTTTTGATTTTTTTAAAATAGGTTTTGATTTAGTGTTATTTTTAAAAAAATAGTTTTGTTTAATTTGTAATTTTTTTTATTTTTACATACCTATTTTAAAAAATTATACTTTAAACCCTAATCTTGAATTTCTAGATCCTGCCTCTAACTTTCTAAACAAAATAAAAGCATCTTTTGGAAGTAAACAAACTTTTTCCGATAAACAAACAACCGAGACAGAGAAAGTTTCACCAAAACAGTACAAGTGGACAACAAGATAAATTAAGGATAAAGCTCACAAACGATCATTAAACTTTGGTTAATTATTCAATTTAACAATTGAACTTTTAATTATTTCAATGTTACTATTAAACTTTGTGATTTGCTTCAATTTAGTCATTGAGCTCTTAACATGCGTTAAGAAAGTAACGTGTCAGTTAACGAATTTTATATAATAACACACTTAGTCCTTCATATTTGTACATTAAAATAATTTAGTCCTAATTTTAAAAGTAATAATAAATTTAACCCTCAATATTTACACATTATTTTAATTTGGATTTATTTTTAATTAAAAATAATAAATTTAACCGACACATCACTTTCTTAACTTCCTTTAAGATCCCAGTTATCAACTTGAAGTAAATTACAAAGGTTAATGGTAACATTAAAGCAATTAGAAGTTTAATTATCAAATTGAATAATTAACTTAAATATAGTGACCATTTGTAAACTTTACCCTAAATTTAATAATAGAATTAAGTATCACAATGATAAGAAAAATATAACTTAAGGATTAAATTACGAATTAAACCAATAGTGCAAATGTGGGGTACAAGTCGAAAACAAGAGAACCGGTTCTCACAAAAAAAAAATATTTTTTTTCTTTCTCGTTGGGTATTATTTGTCTTGACAACTGCCACCCAATAACAGAGAGGCACCAGCTCTTTATTTTATTTTTTATATATTAATTTTCCCTTTCCATTTTTATTAATTATTATGGATTATTTTGTATTAAACGAACTGTTAAATCCAGATATTTTTCCGTTTAATTGTCTGTGATAAAAAGTTTCTCCCTTTACCCCTTTGATTTCGAAGAGAGGGCGATTATAGATCTCCAGAGCTTATTTCTTCAAGCTGATCTTTCTGGGTTTTTCAAAACTGGCCTAAAAGTTTCATCTTTCTCGGAAAAATGTGGTGGATGATGAATGAAGGAGGAGGCCATTATTGTTCTAAAAAAACTGATGATATCTGTGGAGATGTTTGCGGCCAGGTACTTTCACAAATTTGATAAATATCTTTTTGTTCTTCAATTTTCGGGTGTTAATGTCAATGGGGTTGAAGATTTTTGGGAATTTTGTCAGTTTTTAATCTTCAAGTTAGCTGCTTGGTCCTGTTGGTTTCGTTGTTTTCTGGGTTCTGATTGAATTTTGAGCAAATGCCTTTGCCTTTTGATTTAGGGATTCGAAAAGCAGACCTGTTGATTTGTTATCGATCTGAAATTGTTTTTTGTCTAATTACTTTGTTGAGTAAATCGTGAAACCTTAAAATTGGATAAAAAAATATGTAATGAGTAATTTGGGAATGTTCTTTTTTTACTTTGTAGCTTCTATCATACTTTTCTAAGAATCTAGAAAGGGAATTACCGTTCGCAAATGAGCTGCATATATTCCATTGCTTTCTTTTTCTGAATTTCCCTTTCTGACTTATTATGCTCGATGTGTTCAAGATGATTACTTTGATTCCATGCTGGATTTATAATGTTCTTGTTTCGAAATATCGGTTTGTTTCATATGTATTCTAATGAATTTGATTGGTGTTTATATGGTATTATCTCTATGCTAACAGGAATCGAGCCGGCTGAGCATGTCGAGAATCCGCTGCATTCTGCGTGGCATTGATCTGAAAACTTATATTTTCCTGTTTATACTGGTTCCGACTTGCATTTTCGGTATATATGTTCACGGGCAGAAGATTTCTTACTTTTTCCGGCCGCTGTGGGAGTCTCCACCCAAGCCTTTTCATGATATACCCCATTATTATCACGAGAATGTGTCGATGGAGACGCTCTGCAAACTTCATGGTTGGAGGATTCGTGAATTTCCAAGACGGGTTTATGATGCGGTGTTGTTTAGTAATGAAGTGGACATTCTTACCATTCGATGGCAAGAGTTGTACCCTTACGTGACAAATTTTGTTCTTCTTGAGTCTAATTCAACATTTACGGGAATTCCGAAGCCAATGGTTTTTGCTAGCCATCGAGATCGTTTCAAGTTTGTTGAGCCGAGGTTGACTTATGGAACTATCGGAGGAAGGTTCAAGAAAGGAGAGAATCCGTTTGTTGAAGAGGCTCTGCAGCGAGTAGCATTAGACCAGCTTCTCAAAATAGCAGGGATTGCTGATGATGACTTGTTGATAATGTCGGATGTCGACGAGATACCGAGCAGGCATACTATCAACCTCCTCAGGTGGTGTGATGACATACCTCAAGTTCTTCATCTCCGGCTGAAGAATTATCTTTATTCTTTCGAGTTCCTTGTAGATAATAACAGCTGGAGAGCATCCGTCCATAGGTATCAGACGGGTAAAACAAGGTATGCGCATTATCGGCAGACGGATGAGATTTTGGCAGATGCAGGGTGGCACTGCAGTTTTTGTTTCCGTCGCATCAGCGAGTTCATATTTAAGATGAAAGCCTACAGTCACAACGATCGAGTGAGATTTTCCCGATTTCTGAACCCGAAAAGAGTCCAGAGAGTAATTTGCAAGGGTGCTGATCTATTCGACATGCTTCCGGAAGAGTACACATTCAAGGAGATAATCGGAAAAATGGGGCCTATTCCTCATTCCTTCTCCGCCGTTCACCTTCCATCGTATCTCTTGGAGAATGCAGATAAATACAAGTTTCTTTTACCTGGAAATTGTTTGAGAGAATGAGTGATTCTTCTAGTTATCTGTAAAGGCTGATGAGAATTGCTACTGATGTTGACTCAACACGAAGCGTTCCACTGAACTATTAATGACTACGGCGTGTCACCGAGCAGCAATGCGTCCCGGTTTTTTTCAATCGGAGAGTCGGATGAATGCTTGGAAACTCTAGGTTTGTATATAACTTTTTCTGCATTTGAGTTTTTACTTGAAGGATGCGAGGATCTTCCTGTATGAGATTCAGATATAGCATTTAGCTGTTGAGACTGCATGTGTATTTACTTATGATGCTCTAATACGCCAGTTTGAGATTCATGTGATTTCCCTATGCTGGGAAGTTTTGTTTTGAGACAAGTTTTATTCAATTCCTTAATTTGTTCCAGGGAGATGTTTTGTTGCAGTGCACTAAATTTGTTTTCCTCTGAAAAAGTTGGTGATTACCAGATTACAAAACCATATGAACAACATTGATCCTAGGAACCAACCAAGTGTCTGTCCTAAAATCCACTCCTGCAGAATAGCTTTGGGTCCATTCCTTTTTGCCCTGTTTTTGTGGTTCCTTCTTCAAAGTTCCATATGGATTATGGAGTACATAAATACTGCTACAACATTCATATTGTTATCTGAAATATGTGTGTACATATATAAATATGAATATATAGCCAAAGATTGAGGGGGGAAATACAAATAAAACAATAAAAAAGGGTGTTCTTCTGACCTAAATATAACTAAAACAAGTTGTTTTCCATGAATTCTAGTGGACAGATCGACAAACAGGGCATGTAGTATGGTTGTTCCCAAACCATTTTTCTAAGCAACCTTTGTGGAAAAAATGTGTGCAAGACAACTCACTGACCTCCTCATCCGCTTCAAACCCATTTAAACACACACAACAAGCGTCAGTTGAGGAGCAGCGGTGGTGGCACAAAGACCTGAACTGTGTTATCGATATCCTCCTCTCCTTTGCATTGTTCATCGTCTCTTCCTCCGAGTCCTGGGTGTCTGAATTGGAAGAGGGAGTTGCAGTTGCACCCACAACTTGGAGGAAAGATCTGGCCATGTTTTTCAACAGAACCACCGAGAGAACCGTGTTCATTACAAGCACCGGAAGTACACCTTCGGGTGAGCTAGGGAAACTCGACAACCCCATGATCTTCACGAAACGAATATGAAATAAATAAATAAAAATCCCCAAGAAATCAGTTTGTTGGAAAGAATTTTAGATTATGGATAAAGCTAAAAAGCCTAAAGAGGAAAGAATCAGAGTTTCCAGGTGAGGAAGATAAGACATTAACAAAGGTTGTCGTTTGAGCAACGTAAAGGGCCGAGGTTGATAAAATCGTAAATATAGTTGAGTTGAAACTTGAAACCGGTGTGCTAACCCTGGTTTAACCGGGCTGGGACACGTGTGGGATTTTGTGGGGATTAAGTGTTGAGAATGGGCGGTAGAAATATCGGGAACTGGTTGTGCTGCCATTTTCAGTTGATGGGAAAGGGTTTGAAGGAGAGAAGGCACGTGTGCAGTGAAGGTTGTTGGGGCCAATGAGGTGGGACGTTGTGGCACCATGTTTCTTCATTCCCGGATGCCGCCGCGGAAGTTTACGTCACCTGCTGCACTCAACGGATGCTAACAATCTCCTTTATTCGTTTTTTTTATCTAATTTATAGACTCACTCATCCGGATATGATATGAGAAATTTAAGGAGATATTTCTTACTCGATTGTTTCATTTATAATATCAGAAATTGAACTTTTATCTTTCTTAATTATAATTATTCTTTTAAAAAAATTATGTCGCAACAACCGCAATTATTATAATTACAACCGCAATCGTAATTTAATACGATGCTCCCAAACACTCTACGGTCCATCACACAGTGGCGGATTCAAAATTTCTTTTAATAGTGGCACAAGTTAAAACATTTTTGAATGTAGGCATAAGTTATAAAATTTAAGGATTAATTCATAAAAAAATAAATCAAATGTACAGTTATAATTTGAACGGTAAAGAGTTGAAATCATCGGTGCTTTCTCGATTGATGTTGAAAAATACATTTTTTTAATACAATTCCATCATTCATAGTAATATATGTGATAGTTCTCTAAATAAATTTCACTTAACTTATTTCTCTAATTTTTTCCCCACCATTTTCGCCAAAATAAGCCCCTGCCATCCTATTACTATCCACACATCGTACCTTCACCTACACGGTGTTCCTGCATCGAAAAATTGTCCATCTTTTGGCACACCTATTTTATTTTTTCCTTAGAGAAGACAAATACTATAACAAATGTAATGTTAATATAGAAAAACAATTCCTTCTCACAACTTGTCTTTATCTTTGATAGGACAAAAAACCAGCATTTGCAAATGTAGGTCTATGGAATTATATATATCTTAGAAATATGATATTTTCGTATAGCTGATGTCACCAGTATCAGTACCGGCACAAATTTGTTACTGATAAAAGTTGATGTTAGCTGAAATGAGCATTTAAATAATTGTTTAATTTTAGAATGAACATTATTAATATTTACCAAAATGAAAAGGAAGGATTGCCAATGTTCAATCGCATGACAATGGCGAAGAACTCTGAAAATGGCCTTCGATGCCACCAGATCAAGCGATTTCATGAAAGTAACTCTTTTGGAGACAAGCATTACTAGAGACTAAGGTGCTGGAGGCGTACTTGATCTCAATAACAGATATCGTAGATGTTATAATACTCTACTTATGTGACCGAATTGTAAAAATTGGTATTTGAAAATTGAGCCCATCTCTGCTTACTAGCTCATAAATTGTCACTAGGCCTGATATTATCCCATCAATACAATATATGGGGTATAAATATACATGCAGACAAACAACAAGAAATGACTTCTCCTTTTGTCTTTATTTCTTCTCCTTTATTTTTTTTTATTCCAACCACCAAATTGTGTACGACTCTTCACCCAATTATAATTTATTTGATGGACATGGGGGGAAGAATGCTGTTGATTTCGTTGCACAAAACCTGCAGTCATTTATTTGAGATGTTGAAGGATTGTAGAGGAGGAGTAGCTGAATTCCTTACAAAGCCAGAAATTTTTTTAAGGGGTGTCATTTTTTAACAGTATTTAAGATGTGTTAATTATTTATAAAGAGGTGTCATTTTATTTATTAAGAGTGCCATTTTATTTATAAATAGGTGTCAATTATATATTTTTTTAATTTTTTTCATATACAAATTATATAAAAAAATACGATTTCCAAAATTTTTTGGCCTTAGTGGCTCCGCCCATGCTTACAACTGATCATAAAGCAGAGCAAGAGGATGAAAGAAAAAGAATTGAGAATAAGGTGACATATCTTAATACATAATCTGTGTAGCTGATGCATGATATGATTCTGAGTGTTAATGTTGATATTGTCAGTGTAAAAACTATGTAGCAGCAGATTTAGCGAACACATCTATCATTATTTTCAGTGTAAAACTGTACTGTGTCTCTTAAAGCAAAACCAACTCCAAACAACTTAAGAATAAATAAAAACCTACATTATCAGTTGATTAATGAATGCTAGAAAAAAGAATAAAAAGGTCCATCTCAATCATGTCACACCAAAACCAAACAACCAAAAAAACAGCCTGAAATTCACCAATCACCTCAACACTAGACTCTTCTCCATAACATTCCAAAGGAATATTAAAGATAAAACCGGTGAATCACACGATGTTTCTTAAGCAAAATTCGATTCGGCTCCTCGCTCTACAAGGGTTTAGGGTAATAGCCAAAAAGAAGGGGAGAAAAATGGTGGAAAGGCCATCTTACACGAGAGTAGCAAGAAAATCACATAGTTCCTTGTTCCAAAACTCGAGAATCCTTGCTCCACTTTACCAGAGCAATAAACAAGAAGGTAACAAAATATTATTGGTCCATGTTGTCAAAACTAACTTGACAGAATTCAACAACACAGTTTTGGTTGCGGTTCACCACCTCTCCCTCGATCTTGGCCTGCCATATTAAAAAAATATCATAATTTCATCAGTCTGGTTTCTATGAGCAGATATGCAGTGTTGCAGACTCTAATATTACAATGAGCAAATAAGCATCATCACAAATGCAATGACAGGACTACAAATGGCAGTATGTAGTTAGACAACTCAAAAGAAAACCTACAGATCATGAAACCGTACTCAATTAGAGCGAATGCTTCGTTTGATTAACAATTTAACATGTATCAGGTTCTAGATAGGGTCAGAATAAAAATGCATCTTAAAAGCATTGGTTTCTAATTCACCCAAAAAAAAGCTTCCAAGCTGCATGAAAAAGGACCTTAGAATATATCACTCTTAAACTTGCAAATTCTCTTAAAATTTACATCAATAAAATAGGGGGAGCCGAAATAATCAGATAATGAGAGGCCAAGTTTTCCATGAAGATTGGGTAAAGAAAAAGGAAAGACATGAGAGATTTAACTGCTGATATTTTATACTTTTACCTGTCCATATCTCTGTTTCCCTGAAATCCTCTATCCCTGCCACCTTGAAATCCTCTTCGCTCATCACCAGGCCTCGTCCATGCATCTGTAGTACCACAAGATCTAGGCCTATCCATGAACTCCACACTTCTAGAGCCATCAATAGATCCAGACTGAGAAGGAGGTCTATCAGGGAAGCTGTCAGTCCTTCCAGCTCCGGAACCAGGCCTGCCAACTCCAGAACCAGGCCTGTCAACAGATTTCTGCCCAAATCTAACTTTGTTCTCCAAATCTTGGATCAGCATCTTTAATTCCCTTTCCTTGTGAAGAAGTTTTTCACGTAAAGAGTGTTGGTCCCCAGCAGCTTCTGAACTTGGTGTCGAATTTTTTTCAAGCTCCTTCTTTAAACCATCTATTTCCTCTTTCAATATCTTTTCCTCTTCCGTTTCTGGCCTGAAACATTTTTTCTCATTAGAAATGAACATAAAGGCGTGGGCAATATATTCAGAAGTTGTTTGTAAACAAGAAAAGAACAAAAATGGAATTGATACAATGACAAGCAAGCCATTAGAACAATTAGGGTCTGAACCATCTAAGATTACAGTCTTACACAGGAAATCACAATGAATCACATCAATACAGCAAAGAAGCACAAAGCTTGAACTAAACCATGCAAAAGAAGCACAAAGCTTGAAATATCACATAATGACTTAAAAACAAGCACATATAAGCATAAAAACAATAACGATAAATCGGGAGGAATGAAACAAAAAGAATTTGAACTAAAACAAAACACTTCAAGTACCGTAAAGAAGAGTAGGAGCCTAGCAGTGTTTCCACAAAAATGCTTTGATGGAAGGAAAGGGCAGTAATACCATCATGCCTTATAATCTTGGACCAAAAGAAAAAAAACAAATTGGAAGGCAACAGGTAACTGTCTCCTATGTGACCTACCAGTGCATATGCTACACATTTTCACTATTTCAAGGATTGTGAATTTTTGTTGTATTTATGCACCCAAAGGCAACAGGTGGCAAAGATAACAAACTGCAACACTGAATTTAGGAATATGCAAAAAATTAAGCTTAGCTGTCAAGAAAATGAAAATAGAAAGAACCCCCTGGGCCAAAAAATGGAAAGAAAAACAATTTTACTCCTCTAACCCACCAAGTACAGAAAAAATAATAACAGCTTCTCATTCAACAAGCTCCAATGCTCATGGAACATAACTAAGAATATATTTAAGTCATAATTCAGTTGGTTGTGTATTCATACATGAAATAAATTTTAGAAGACAACAACACATAGAAATTTAATGGATGAAAAAGCTGCAAAAGCTCAACTCAGAAACCAAACATATGTTTGGTACTCATAAGTCATAATTGAAAATTCATTTCTAAGATGAAGTCATATACTCATCAAGTACTTCAGTAACTAAATGCACTTCAAAGAAAAAAGAAAAGATTTGCTCAATCACAAAAAATATGTTCGGTTAATTCTGTTGTTTGCAGCTAATCCAGCTTTCTAACATGCTAAACAAATCAGTTCTGGCTGTATAAAAAGATGTAAGCACAGAAAGAAAAATGTCTCCTAGAGCTCCATCTGCCCCAACCCCCAACAAAAAAAAGGCATAAATACAGATCCTAAAACAACACAATTCCAAGCAGAGTGAGAGGCACGCGTTGCACGAACCACTGTATTTTACACAATACATAAACACCCTGTTAAAAACAACTGAATCCTCTACAGGCAACAGACAGAGAGGAATATTATGATATTGGAAAAATTCGCATGCCTTGAGGAAACAATCTGAATATGAACTATGATTCGGTAGTTTAAAGAAAAATGGAGAAACCACCACAAAGATTAAAAATATAATTCGTATTATGATTTTGAACTGTTCCACATCAACTTTAAAGTCTTAGAAATAAAGGATTTCTTCCTGACAACATAGTATTGTATAACCATGGTTAAGGCAATTTACTAAAGCAAATATGGTAGGAACTTTGAAACCATCATTAACAAGTAACAACATTAAATGAAATGTATCAAAATCAATTCATAATATCCCACGAAGACGAGTTTACAATATATTCTAAGCAAAATGATTAGAGAAATGAAATGGAACCTGTCAATCCTGCGACGGTCCAAATCAAGATCAATCTTACGCCAGTCCTGACCTCGTTGTTCCAGCAAAACTTCTCTAGGCTTGGCATCACCGAAGGGATTGACTTTTGGCGTCGGCTTGATTGCATTTTCAATCCCTTGCTGCTGGGGAACTTCAGACCTGCTAGATTGTGCACTAGATGGCCTGCTGGAATGAGAGCTGGTTGGCCTACTAATTTTCTTCTTTGCTTCAATTTTAGAATCCAGCTTCTTCCAATCCAATCCTTTCTCCGTTAACACCTCTTCCCTGGGCTTCGCTGCCCCAAAAGGATTTGATCTATTTGTTTTAACCACAAGCTCATTCACCTCCCCTCGTGGTGGATCCAAAACTAATCTAGGCCTTTCCTCTCTGATTCCACCTCCACCACCACCTCTGGACCATCTTTCAGGCTCCGATCCGGAGTCGCGGAAACCACCTCGGGACCATCTATCAGGCTCTAGTCCAGAGTCGCGAACACCACCTCGGGACCATCTATCAGGCTCTAGTCCAGAGTCACGAAAACCCGAACCAAAAGTCGAAGATCGAGTTGGGATTGGCCGTCTTCCAGCCGTCCAATTATCAACCTCATCAGCCCTAGAAAATCCACCATTCCCTCCAGTTCCAAGCCCACCGTATCGATTTTGCCTGCCCGCATCCAACGAAGGACTTGTCTTTTTTGCCATTGCCCAATTATCCACCTCATCGGCACGCGACGGCTGATCAAAATCAGAAACCCTAGAAGACGGACCCCGTCGTTCTTCATTAAAACCTCCGTGCTGCCTCCTTCCGGAGCCCCACGATCCATCGCTATCTTCACGTCACGCATACCCCGACCCGCACCTGGACCCGACCTGCCGTAAGATGAAAACCCACCTCCGAGACGTCCATACTGCAATTCCTCGGAGGAACGTTCTTTGGGCCGGGTAGGGAGAAGCATCATCTCTTCGGGTGTCAGCCTACTGTGTTCCGTTACCCTAGCACCACCCAATCCGCCCCCGCCGGATGACGAGTAAGTCCCCATGGTAAACTCCGACAGAGTCATTTTCTTCTTCTTTGGCTTCGCGCTAACGGCTTCCTTTAGGCTAGGGAAACTCTGAGATTCAGCCGTGGGTCCAGCAGCTGCCGCGGCTTCTGCAACCGCACGTTCCTCCGCTTCTTCTCGCTCGGCCTCGGCGGCCCACGCGCCGGCGCCGCCCCAGGGTTTCGACATTTTCGGGAAAAATATAATATTTCCTTTCTTTCCTTTTTCTCCTTAGATATTTTGTTTTCTTAGAGATCTGGGGAAAAACTAAAGAGAGGGAAAATGAAATAATTAAATTGGGGCTCCGTTAATAAATCTGGAGCTCCGATTACAATCGGTGAAGCTTAAGAGCGGGTTAGGTTATTTATCTATGAGTAAACTATTGTCTACACTAAGAGTACTTGTCGATCGCGAGTTAAATAGTGTTCAACTCGTGTTCGTTAAAATCTCTTATTGTTTGACATGATTTTTTGTTCGTTAAGTTCGATAAATTTTTGCTCGATTCGTGCTCGTTAAAAGATCTCGTTGTTCGTTAATCTCGTCAAAATTTTTAACATTTTTTTAATATAGGTAAAATCTAATGATTCTATTAGAAGCTTAATATAAGCATAGACATTCATGAAAAAAACGTGAGGTCCGAATCCGTCAAGACCATATTAAAGGTGAAGTTGATATTCGAGTGTGATACTCTTTTTAGTTTCTCAATAATCTTCGAAAAACAACAAATGAGAGAATGCTTTAAGAATTTCGGATCTTCACTTTCAATCATAATTTTTTATATAGAAAATAAAAATCCGAAGACTTTTTTTTTTAACTTCTATATATAAAGTAATAATAAAAAATTGAAAGATTTTAATAATAAAAAAGACTATTATAATTTTTTTATTAATACAAAATTAATTTTTAATTATGGGAAATACAGAATATTTTAAAAATTTAAAACCAAAATTTTATGTTACTTAGCAATTCACGTAATTTTTAAGGTAGATAAAAGATTATAAAAAAGAAATTATAAGAAAAATAACGAGTTGCTCGCGAACTTATCGAGTTGAGTTAGACTTTGCTCGATTAGACTAGCTAAGATCTTGAGTCTAGCTCAATTTTAAGTCGAGTAAATTAAAGTTGAACGTTAACCGAGTTTCGACCTAGTCAAACTTGAGTTGTTTGAGAGCTGCTCAACTCAATAAGCACCCCTAGTCTACACTATAAATCATTTAATTATAAGGGTAAACTACATAAATGGTCACCGAACTTTTAGGGTAGATTCATTTTGGTCACCGTACTTTTAAAATATTCGATAAATTTACCTAACTTTTAGTTAGATTTCAATATAATCACTGAAGTTTTAGTTCGCTTACAATGCGGTCCTTCCTGTTACCTTTCGTTAGAAGCTGACGTTTGTTTTTGTTTTTATTTAATAAAAAAATGGATAAACTACATCAATCATCATTCATTTTTCTTCTCACTCCTATTCTGGCCATTAGAGTTTAAGAATTTTAAATTTAATAACTTAACTTTCGAATTGTTCATATTTTGGCCGCTCTCAAATGACATGTTTATACAAATAGAAAAATTCGATTAATCCTTAAAAATTTATTTTGGTTAATTGGTAAACTCAGATTATTCAATTCTCGATATTATATTGTACCAATTAAATCAGATAATCGATTAACCAGTTAACCGAAACATTTGATTCTGGAGATGATTTTTCTTTTACTTTATTTATTAAAATATCAATTATGATAATATGGTAAAATAGATAATTTCCGGCAATATTGCACCAAACTTTGTTTTTTCTTTAAATATGGTGCAAAACATTTTATTTCCAAAATTATTGCAATATGAACAGTGCCTTAAAGGTTGGTGCAGCTGGATCCAATTTTAAGTTGGAAATTATAAAAATGCCCTTGAAAGGCGGGGTCAGGAAGTTCCGATTTTAGGTATTTTTGTGGGATTTTTTTTGAAAATCATTGTTTATTGTCGGGTTCAGCTGAACCCGACCTTTAAAGTACTGTTCAAACCACAATATTTTCAGAAATAAAATGACTAGCGTCATATATTGGGAAAAAATTGAGAGCAATATTAAAGTAATTTTTCCTTTAATAATTGTTCAATTGTATTAAAAGTGTAAAAACAACTAGAAAATCAGAAACTGAAAGTTCACACATATTAATCATTCCCAGAGCCAAAACTTTAAAAAAAAAATCAAAAGGGTATCAAAATCACTAGACTATAAGATATTGTAATGCATAAAATTTAGCAATATTCTATATAATAGATCAGACCGGTTAATCAATTTTGCTTAAAATTGTGAACCGTAACCGAATTGAAATAATTTATTTTAAATTTTTGTGCCGAAATCGGGTTCAATTAATCCTTAAAAAATTATTTTGGTTAATTGCTAATTTCAGATTATTCAATACTCGATCTTATATTGTACCAATTAAACCGGATAATCAATTGACCTGTTAATTGGAATATTTGATTCAAGTAATATTTTTTTACTTTGCTTATTAAAATATCAAATATAGTAAATTTAATAAGCAAAGTAAAAAAATCATTACCCGATTTTTTTAAAGATTAATCGAATTTTTCTAATTGTATAACCATGTCATTTGAGGGTGGTCAAGATATGAACAATTTGATAGTTAAGTTATTAAATTGAAATTGTTAAACTCTAGTGATCAAAATAGTTGTGAGAAGAAAGTTGAGTGATGATTGGTGTAATTTACCCATTTTTATTAAGGAAAACGAAAACTAACATCAACTTCTAACCGAATGTAACGGAAGAGACCATATCAAAATCGAACTAAAAGTTGGGTGACCTTATCGAATATTTTAAAAGTACGGTGATCAAAATGAATCCACACTAATATGGTGACCATTTATGTAGTTTACTCTAATTATAAATATATATTTTTAATTTTTAATACAACATTCAATTAAAATATTATTATAAATATATATTAATATATTCTAATTATTATTTATAACAAATCGATTAAATTATTTTTTTAATTCGAATCGGCCGAATCAAACTTATACCGCGCCCCAGCTTTCTGGGCCGCAGCTCGAATATTGAGTTTCAGCCCAAAGCCTTTTGAGCGAACCAAACCAACTCGTGAGTCAATCAATCATAACTCGGCAGAAAAACTACGAAAACCCGGTAGAGGGTTTATGAAGCAGTAGCCAAATTAGCAAAGTTCAAAATTGATTATTTCCCTGCAATTCCCCACTCATCGGAAATGGAGACGGCAAGGCTCCGTTTGGTGTTCGAGGATCCGGACATTCTAAGCAGGTCGCAGAAGAAACAAGGTCTAAAACGAAGCTGGTTTCTACTTAAACCCCAGCATCAAACCATCTCCGATCTTACCTCCGATCTTCTCCACATTTTCGACCTCCGGAAATCTTGCCCCGCCGGCCTCATCCTCTGCGTAAGTTTCTCTATCCATCTCACACTGTTCACTCCCTAATATACATATTGCTTTGTTACGGCATTAATTTTTCATTGCAGATGGATGGCTTTGCTTTGCCTCCTTTCGAATCGACTTGTATCTTAAACGATAAAGATATTGTCAGGTTACTTTTTTTACTCTTGTAAATTGTGCATGCTTTCTTTTGTATAGTAATTTTTTGTTTGTTATGAAATCAGTGTGAAGAAGAAAGGAAGGAAATCGACTGAGATTATCAAGGCTGATAGTGATTTGAATTATTTGGAAGATTTGAGAGTTGTTGAACGACTGCCTGTGGATACCGGAGTCAAGCTGCTAGCCAATGAGGAATTTGATAAGGAAACTGGGGGATACGAAAGCGGATCCGAAGAAGATGAAAGCACACCTGTAGAAAACATAGTTTCGAAGAAAAGAAAGGCTCGGGATAAACTTCCAAGCTCGATGCAAGTTGCTTTATACAATGGAATTAAACCTTCTTATTTCTCCTGGTTTGTTAGATACCTGCACTGGTAATTGTTTAACATTTTTAGTTTTGATGGTATGTTACATTTATTTCCAGGAAGAAGAAAAGCAAAGTGGCTAGTGCTGAGAAATCTCCAGTTTCCGGAGATGATGGAATTGGTGTTCGTCCAAAGAAAAGAAAAAGCTCTCATAAACAAAAGGTTGTCTCCGATGACAAGGTAGTTGACATACAGGGAGAACCAGAGAATTCAAGTGGCCCTGTAATTGACGAAAGTACTGCTGGTGAAACCAATTTGGGGAGGTAATATCTATCTTGATAATGTAGGTGATTACAACATATTGTACAGGAGAAAGTGAGATTTAAAATAATGCTTGGAATCTTATATCCCTCATTTTGGTTTTGGTTCACCTTTTGTGCAGAATGCTTCTCTTATTGCCTTGTGGTCGCGACTCGCGTGGATGGGTATTTCTTAATTTGCTTGTTTCTGCTTTACAGGTCTTCCCAGCTTCAAAACACCGGTAAAGGACGTGCTGATGAACCTACGACAACTGCTGAAGTTAAAAAGGTTATTGTTGACATTATTGTTTTGAATGTAATGAATTAGTAGTCTCTAGTAAGTTTCATCAATGTCTGAGATGGTATTATCTCTCTTAGAAAATTGGTTTATGAATTTGTGTTTGTGTTGTGTCCATGAAGAGTCGGTGTCTTTGTTAGTAAGAGCAATAAAAGCAAGCCATGAGCTACATAATGCACACATCCATGTCACATAGCATAGTTAGATGTTGATAGTTAATGTTCCTGTCTCAGAATTTAGAATAGCACTTTCTTAATTGCTGATTTTCAGTTTTGTCAACTGATCTTGCTGGCCTTTTTGCTTTATCCCATCTTCCAGTTCTGACACAACCAATACTAATGTTTAATTTCTTACCATCCAGCTCCCTAGTAGAAGCGCACGGCGTAAAAAGGCTAAAAAGCAATGGTTGAGGGAGCAGGCCAAAATTGAAAAGGAAAAGGTAATATAGTCTTTAGAAATATTGTAAAGCTATTTTGGGCCTTTTAAGGTCAAGATTTTTGGTCTTCGGACAAGCAGTTCTAGCAATATAGAAATAACACCTACATATAAATGATTAAAGTTGACAAATCAGAATTTTGCTTGTTTACCATAGATAGATGACCGAGTAATATGCTTTATTTGGTTTTGGCTTTATATGATTATGAGCATACTATACATGGATGTAATTGAGACTGAGAGTTGGTGTGATTTCTTGTTTATAGTAATATGAAGGTTATAACTTACATATTCTAGTACATGAATGCATGTCGACATTTGTGTGCCTTATTTCTTACACTGTCCCTTATGCCTTAAATTTTGTAAACTAATGAAGCATGTGTATGGTTTGTTATATACCTTTAGAAAAAAGAAACTCCCACATCATTGGCTTTGATGATAAATTGATTATTATGTTTGATCTGATTTGCAGCTGCATGTAAAAGACGACCAGCAATCACCTGCAAAAGAAAATCTTAAATTTTCGGAAGACCATCAGCAACCAATTGGCAATGATGATGTTGAGGATAATGTGGTTCCAATAGTAGTAAGGCCGGGACATATTCGCTTTGAGCCCCTTGAAGAAGGTCTTGGTTCTTTCTCTCTTTCTAGTTCTTGAGTCTTAGCTGGGTGATATTAGTGATTAACAATCTGGAATTACAACATAAATCTTGAGAAATGGTTTACGATGCGTCTGACCTGTGTTATTGTTTTCCAGAAGATGCAGAGCAAGCAGTCCAACAAAGTCGGATTTCAGTGGTATGTTCTATATTTTTTATAGTTTGTGAACTTTTCTTTCTCTCTCTCTCTCTACCTTTTTTTTAAATTGCTTTGAGGAGGTGTACTGTCAAGGGAATTAGGGGCCAGAGTGAGGGTGGCTCAGAGATTATTTCCACCATATGGTGATCTTATATTAAAAGAAGGAAAGGGGAGGGATGGGTTGGTTCGAGGTGGTGGAGTTATTTTGGTTATATCATACTAACTTTTCTGCATTTCTTGTTTACATATATCTGCATAACATATGTCCTTTTCAGAAAACCTTTCAATGGAATGGAATAACCAGCAAGAAGAAGGGTCAAAAATGGGGTATGGAGAAAACTCGTATGAAATGGAATGACAACAGCTTTAGCCAAGTGAGTTCTGAAGTGGTGGATGTTAACGGAAACGCCACTGTAACTGATGACATGGACTTTGACAAGCTTACACCCTATTCTGGCCTGCCTAAGGTATATTTTGTTATTTTTCCATATATTTATTTTGTATTAATGTTCTTCAGATATTTTCTTTCTTTCTTTTTTAAATATTTATGTAAATGCAGGAGGGAGATTTAGTTGCATATCGCTTAGTTGAGCTAGCATCAAGTTGGACCCCCGAGCTTTGCTCCTTCCGAGTAATGAATGCTCTTTTCTAATTTTAGTTGTTTTATAGTTCCTAATCTTATTGGTATTGAATTTTGTATTTACCTAATTCCGCTTATAGGTTGGAGAAATTTCACATTATGATGCTGAATCCAACAGGATTAAGCTGACACCAGTGCCAGGATATCCAAATGCTTCTGAGAAGAAAACAGATCAGGAGGCTTCTGAACTACCAGATACATCTCTTTATGGAGAAGATGGGTCATTAGAGGTATGTAACTGGAATTATATATTCCTCATTTCATGAGGGATTCCTTTGCTTTCCTGTGCCTCTGAAATAGGTAGCAGTATTCAGAGACTTGTCTAATCCTTCACCCTGTATTTGTGCAACATGTTCTCTCACATATTATAGTTACGCTTTTGAAAATTTCCATGCATGTTGATATTCCTTTGTTTATCTGTGTAATCTGTTCTTTTGATAACTTGGATTTTGCAGCCTGTGAAGTAGGTAGTCAGTATACAACATTTATTTCTGCTACATGTTTTCTCATCGTTACAGTTATTCTTATGGAAAATTTTCATGCATGTTGAATGACTATTTGGACAAGTCAAACTCTCATTGAAGTTTAAATTATTTTCTGAACCATTTTATATGGAAATATATATGATACTGATAATTTGTCCAATCAGTTATTCAAAGTTACTGGATCGGGAATGCCTTTATAGAACTACAGCATCTTAGGATCTACATATCTGTTGCAAAAATTACATGCCAGGACTGAGATCCAGCTGCTGTTTTGTTGTTGCTTTTGTGCTTTCTTCCGGAGTGCAGAAAGCTAACAATGGAAGCCTTTTCTTTTTCCTTCTTTATTTTCTCCAGATTGATTATTCCTCTCTAATTGATGTCCGCCTCGTCAAGCATGGCAATTTTAATACCACAAAAGCAAATGCCGATGGCAGCAATGAAAACTGTGAACGGGATCAAGATGTTTTAACAAGACAGCCAAATGGTAACAAGGAAGTGGCCACTGCACCTTCTGCACAAGGTATAGCTAATGCTCATTGTGTCAAATATCAGGTTATTGAATCAACAACTGACGTAATGTTTTCATGTATCTTGGCAGCTATTGGTGCAGTAAATGTATGGGATGAAATTAACAAGGCTTTGAGTGCAAGGAAGGCAGATCTCTCTAAAGAGGATGGATGGAGTCGAGCAGATAGTTCAGGTAGGAGCGCCTGGTCACCTAGGGCCCCGAGACGCAGAGCCCTTGGCCCCACTATGGCCTTAAGAGCTCAGAATGGGATCTGAGGAATAGCACCAGCATAAGTTTCAAATGCATTTCCTCTGTTTTTGAACCTTCGAAAGAGGAGAGGCAAGGTAATTTTGTGTTGGCTTTTGTTTTTGCTTTGCCATGTGCACAAATGTTTCAAGTGCCATCAAAAGTTGATGCCTTTTGTATAGAATGGATTTTTTTTTCTCAGACAGACAGCTTGCCGGAAACTCTTAATTGAACCCAGTTTTTACCTCTATTGGTTGATTAATCGGCGGAAATATTGCCGAGGCACATTATGGGGATGATTCTCTCGAGTCTCAGTTCACTAATTAACTGGTAGTCGATAGTTTTTACATTTTTTTATCCTATTGGATATTTTGGAGCAAAAATCCTCAAGGCTTGGAGGTTGGTACTTGAAAGTAAAAACTTAAATTTTATTTTCTTTTACATATTTTTACACAATCACCTGGATTTT
This sequence comes from Hibiscus tridactylites, assembly GCA_958450335.1. Lineage (NCBI taxonomy): Eukaryota > Viridiplantae > Streptophyta > Magnoliopsida > Malvales > Malvaceae > Hibiscus > Hibiscus tridactylites. Next base: position 78,285,308 of record OY288278.1, on the reverse strand, counting down.
ATATGCTTTATTTTGGTAGATAATGCAATTAATGGAGACACATTCCTATACAAACAAAGTAACAACTTTACTGCAACTGAAGGATATAGCAAGAGATATGATCTCAACTTTGAGTATTTATTTCCAGTTCCTATATTACTAGTGTACAACAGGGCTTTAATTCCTTTACATGTTTTTGTTAAAACAAATACCTCGGATGTAATCGGTATGCGTCGCACAGGCAGATAGAGATCGCATTTGTACTGCTTGGGATGCCAACTCGCCTTTTGACTGAGCTGCAATTTCTCCATTTCCTATTATTCATTGAGGGTCTTAGATAAAGATCATTACCAACCCCTTCAAACAGACCCCACATCATCGTTAAGCCCCTCTCAGTCATGGTAACCCAATTCAGCCTTCTGGAACGATAGAACCGTTGAAAAGATTCCGGAACTGCTCTGGCTCCTCGCCTTCTCGAACTATCTGTATGTCGAGTAAAATTTCCGCATTAGAATCACTTCTCTAACTCATATTCATTAGCTCATAATATGAGACCATGGCAGTAAAACAGTTCATGCTTTACAACCTAATGTAAATAACTTCATGTCTAATATGCTGAATTCTAAGTTCTATTGCCAAGATTCTATCCTAACCACCACAACTTGTGAAGGAAAATATAAATTGTTATACAACTTTCAGAACAGAACTGCAGAATAGCAAGTTAACCAACTAACCTGTATAGATGCATTGAGAGGAAAATCCATTTTACTAAGAAAGTCGCGGCCGATAGTTTCCCAGTGACGATTGCTATCACTGTGTGTGTCATCAAAGCTTAAAAGTTGGTTCTGCCCTAGCCAGACATATACTACACTAGAATGATCACTTACACCCGAGCTTGCATCGGAAACAAACAGCATATATGTTGCTGTGGACTCGAGGATGTGAGATCCATGCATCTTCACTTTATTGAGTGTAGGCCACTGATACAGAGCCGGCGTTGTTACTCCGGTAGGATTCTTAAAGCTACCACCAGATTGAGCATTACATTTTCCATGTTCTCTTTTATCTTTGGTCCTACGATGTGACTCAATGCTAGCAACAGCTTCAACATCTAACATTAACTCATCTCTATTGTCTTCAGGTTCATATTCATTATGATCTACGTCATTCATTACACTATCATCCAAGTCGGGAAGAGAAAAGGACCAAGACCTTACGAGTTTACGGGGGACTGGTGCATCCACTGATGGTAACCGCATGCGTGGTGGAGGATGACTCCCCCTGCGCTCTGCAAGTGAGGGTGAAGTACTACCTTTACAAGGTGAGCAAGGATTTTCCACTCTCAAAGCAAGGTCGAAAGAAAACGACTTTTTCGATGATGGGAAACTTTCTTTATACGGTAAACAAGAATTCTCTTTTAAGGAAACATTCTTGATTGAAGACAGATCAGTGGCTTCCGGGCCAGAAGGCGAAGGCAGTTGAGAAGACCAAGTCGAGGATGAGGGTGAAAAGGTAAATGAACTGGCATAGTCGGATGTTGAAGGTGAAAGTGAAGGAGACTTGGAACTGAATTTCGGGCTGCTGGCTGCAAAACAAGAAAAAGAATTCGGTGAACCGCAAGGAGACCTTGGTTCCAGTGGAGAACCAAAAGGAGTGACTAACTGTTCTTCTTCTTTACAAGGATCTTCACTCCGAATCAAGCTGCGGTCTGGGGAACAATCGAAGGAATCTGGTGAACCACATGGAATGATCGAAGATGAGGATGGAGATGAAAGCGAAACAGTATCTTCTGAGTCTTTATGAATGTCTATAACCATATCTGATATATCAATTACTGGAGTCAAGTTACAACCCAGTTTGGATGATTTCACAAACTCTTTCATGATTCCACTAGCAAACTTCTGTCTGAGCCTACCCCATCCATTTTCTCTGGCAGGAAGGCGAGTTTCGGATTCAGTGTTTGACACTGAAAAAGGTGGAACAACTCCACCAGCAAGTGCTTTATGGAAAAGTTCGAAATCCAAATTATAATCATCTACCTTCCTTTGACCGACGCAAATTTCGCTTACTGCAGCCGTGTTATCAATCTCGGAGGCTAACTTAACAACCTTCCTGCCCTCTGCTTTGTCGCAACCATCTGCCGAAAGCTGTCCACTAGCAAGGGCATCCCAGAAATCCAAAGGCTCATCCCCTTCTCTCACAGTTAAAAAAGGACCTTTTGCCTGTTCATACCGAATAACCTGATTGGCAGCCGATGCAGCGCTATTCGACATCACATAGTTGCATCTCTTTCCAACCCAAACATAAATCGCACAAGGAACATGCACAACGAACGCCCCACGAGAGTCGAGTGCGTGTTTACCCGGATGATCTACCATTTTCGGCACAAGGTGAAGAGCATCATATGAGGAATGTGGAGCCATCCTATACATCCTAAGCACGGAATTCGGGCTAGCAGGCACAGCATGAACCCTCTTCTGGCACTGCAGAAGTTGAAAGGCAAACCCGGTATTCGGATTCGTCACCCCTCGAGCCGCCTTCACATACTGAAAGGCGTCGTCGAAGCTCTGGCCTTCCCTCCACATGAGATACGCAATAACCAGAGAAGACGATCTCGAAACCCCCTGGCAGCAGTGCACTAGCACCTTCCCGCCTTGCTCCCGGACATCTTCAAAGTAATCAAACACATCATAAAGAATGCTAGTGATATCCTCGGACGGGCTATCTTGTAACCAAAGCGTTTTGTAAACAAGATCATGCTTGAAGTACTCAGGACAAACGAAGCCGACGCAGTTCAAAACATGGGTAATCCCATTTGTTCTCAAGATTTCCCTGTTCTTAGCCACGGCATCACTCCCTAAATAAATATGTTCAGCTATCCTGGAACACTCCTTATCAAAGAAAGCTAGCTTATCTTTCCTCAACTGAAACTCCCTATTGGAACCAGGACTCTCAAGGGGCTTCACCGACACCGAGGCCCTAGGAGTCTGGGGATTAGGCCAAACACCAAGATCATCGGAACCGGCTTTCGGCCACTCTTCCACCGGCCTTCTTGTTATAGAAAGCGGAGGCAAACAAGACCTCACCTTTGTGTTCTGCGGCGGTTTGGGGTGAGGCTTGACCGGTGAACGGTCGGTCCAAGAGACCGACCGCAGATACGGCCTACGAGCAGCAACACCGGCAGCCGGCTTGGCATGCCGGTCCTTTTCTTCTTGGCTTAACATCTCAAACAACCGAAAAAGAAAAAAAAAGTGGAGAATTGAAATTCAAACTAAAATTCCAACAAATTAAATGATACCCATTAAAGGATGGTTCCAGGAAAGGGCATTGAAAATGAAAAATATATAGTCAAATTGATAATAAATAAAAGAAGCCAAAATTCTACCAAAACCCCTTGACTCTTCTCTCTCATTCTTTGTTTATATTTTCCAAGTAGATGTACAAAAAGAAAGAAGAAAATTCAAATACGAATATGACCCAGTAAAACTTGTAGCTGCTACCTGCTCTTTCTTATTCATTTACCAATATAAATCCAACCGTGATAGACAAAATGCGCAAGAACTATATATATATATATATATTACTAAAGCTGAGATTGAGAGAGCCTGAGATATTTGAACAGAGACTTACCTGAAGAAGTCTATCCTGGAAGAAAATATCAACCTGCTAATTTACTTCAAAAAAAAAAAAAAAGTGAGTCGGATGGGGCGAGTCATGGGAGACTCAGACATACCCAGTAGGAGAAGAGTTATTTGATTTACGGTATTATTGTGTATTTGTGTATTATATTTATTTATTTGTTTGGGTATTATTATTATTATTATTATTATTATTTTAAATTCTTTTAAATTAATAAAAAAATATTGGTTTAAATATTATAGAGAATATGTCAACATGACACATTAAACTAATAAGAAAAACATATTCATATATTTATTTTATTATTTTTAATTAACTAACCTTATATAAATGATGAAATTCAAACTTTGAATTTTCTAGTTTTGTATATGAAAAAATAAATTATTGAATTAAATATATATTTATCAAATGTTTACTATATTTAAATTTTGTTTAATAATTATTTTTATTTAAGTTAAAACAATTAAATTGAACCAACAATCAATTAGTCTAGTGAGATGATGTGTTAACGTGTTAGGTCCTTTAAACAAGGTTAAGAGTTTAAATCATGACGTTGTGAATGAAAAACATGTGGTAATTTCTTTTATGTATGATTTTTTAATCAAATAAAATTATACTATATTGATAAAAAAGAAATTTGATGATTAGATTCACTAAAATATTTCATACGCAAAGAAAATAAATAAAACATGAAAATTTGAACACTATGAAATTTAAAAAGCAAAACCTTCCCTTGATTATGTTTTTCGTTATCTATAAAAATGTAACAAACAAATTTTATCGTCTATGTCCAGTTAGACGCTTAAGTTATGAGGTAAAAAATATGATCTATCTATACGAGATAACCGATCTTTCCTAATCAGAAACATACGTCGTAAATGTTCATTATACGAACATCAAAGTACTAGAAAAAATAAATTATAATCATACCACAAGACAAAGATGGCAATGGTGAGCTATGGGATTGAAACAAAGAGAAGTGCAAAAGTGAATAAATTGATGGCATATACATAAGTTTGACATTTCTTGGTTTAATTCAAACTTAAGTCCTACACAGTTTAAATGTATTCAAATTAGATCTCAACCCTCCAATTTTTTGTTAAAATACTATTTAAGTCCCTAAAGTATTTACCCTCTAACATCCTATCCATTTCCGTACTTGGAGTCACTACAAACTCAAGAAAAGAAAGTTTTCCAACTGCTTGAAAAAAAATCAGAATCTATCTCCAGTCTTCAGATAAAAGAGATTAAGATTTCTTTTGGCGTAGTTTCTCTACCCATTTTTTTTACTAAGAAACAGAGAAACATTATCAAACGATCAATTTTTGCCATTTTCCAACCATTTTTTACGCCTAATTTAGTATCAAACAAAATTTTTAGAGAAACTTAAATTTCGAGCTTTCCTTTAAAACGGACGTTGTCACCGTTTCAATAATTGCGCCATAAAGCCTAAGTTTATATAAACCCGTAAAATACCCTACTTTTCAATGCAAGTCTGAAATTGCATACCTTGTAGGAGTACATTTTATAATTGCTTTGTTTTAATGTTTAATGTCAATGTTCTTTATATTATTTTAAAATTTAAATTTAAACGATATATTTATATTTACAAAAACGAGTTGTTTTACTATTTTTATCTAAATTTTTCGTTTCCCCCTAATTTATTGTTCAATTTTACTATGAACCGCTAATTTGACAACAAAAAAGGTAAAATATTTTTTTTAGTTCTTTTGTTTACAATTTTTTATTATCAATTTTTACCCTTAAAAGACTACAAACGTGGATGATTGAAAAACTATTTCGTTATTTAATGACATTTATTTATTTATTTTATAAATCAAATTGATAAAACTATAAGAGTGAGACTTAAAAAAACTATTCTACATGTTCTTATAATTGTCAGAGAGCAATTGACATTTTAATTAGAAAAGATAGGAAAAATACCAAAATCTTATTTAAAATATAAAGATTAAATTTTTGAGTAATTATTACATGTATAAGTGCCTTAGTTTTAGGGTTTAGGCACTTTATTTAGAGTTTAGGGGTTTAAGTGTAGTATTTTTGAATTTAGGAACCATTGATAGAAATTTAGGTTTTAGTTTAAAATTTAGGGTTTATTGGTTAAAACCTAAATGCCTAATCATATTACCCTAAAATCTTAACCCAACCCTAAACCCTAAATTCTAACCATGATCCATAAATTATAAACCACTACACTAAAACCACTAAACTTTAAACCCTAAACCTTAAAATTAAGGTGATTGTGAAAACAAAATGTCTCCGTCGCCTGTGTATGACATAATAATCCATATATTTAAATATTATTTTAAGTATGTAAAGTGTATTATTTATATACGCAATAATACAATACATGAATCTTAATAAAAAATTTGTGGGAAAATTCTAATACGGGCGTCGCATACCGCTGAATAGTATTAACACAATATACCGTTGGACATCATTAATTTTTTAATAAAGATTAGAAATTTGAAGGAGTCGAATTATAATTAAAATTATTTTAAAGAAAATAGAAATTAGATTTAATAAAAATTTTATATTTTTATAGTATTTTTAATTGATATGTTAAAATCGAATATCCCAAAAAATTTTAATATCATAAACCTTAATAAACCTAATTTTTTTTTGTCACCGCCACAGACAAAGCAATCATGAGATGATTCGGATTGTTAACGGGAGGAGTATTGCAGGGTAAAGATATCACGTTGTTGGAAAAAAATATTAAATTAATTTTATTTTTAAAAAAATTGAAGTGAAATCAAACGATGAAAAAATTATTTAAGAATGCAAGTTAAGTAACTATGTTTCTATATAATTTAGAACAAATAAAGGTCGACGGTTGATTTATGTATAACATTTTATATTTCCATGCTTGTTATCACAATGGTCTACAGTGACGGTGGCAACGGAGGCGGTCGAAAAAAAAAATAAAGGAAATGAGTTTATTAAGGTTTATGATATTAAAAAGATTTTGAGATATTTAATTTTAATATATCAATTAAAAATATTATAAAAAAAATTATTAAATCTAATTTCTATTTTTCTTTTAAAATAATTTTAACTATAGTTTGAGTCTTTCATATTTGTAATCTTTATCAAAAAAATAATAATAGTGTTTAACGTTGTATTGCATTAGTAGTGTCCAATAGTGTGCGACACATACGGTAAATTCATCCAAATTTTGTGTCGTTCAAATTAAAATATTACAAAATTTTAACTCACAACAAAAATAGAATATAAATAATGAAAATCTTTTATTATTTTAGAACTATCTATATTTAATTTATTAATTATATAATTTAAACCAAGGCTAAAGGGTCACTTTTGTCCCTGTAGTAGACCCGATTTATCAATTTTTCTCGTATGGTATTTTCGCATCAATTTTTCTCCTGAAGTAGACCCACTTTATCACCGTTTGCCCCTTGACTGACGAAAGCCAAAGTTGACCGTTACGGCGGTGACGTGCCAATTTCTAATGATGTGACAAAGGGCAAAATTGATTTTTTTTCAAGCAAGTTCGAGGGTAAAATTGATTTTTAGGTAAAAATACGAATTTAAGAAAACATTAAAAATGCTAAAATGAAGTAATAATAATAAAACATTTAAAAATATTTTATTAATATATGACTAAAAATTAACAAAAATCTAAAAAAATAAGTAAAAGCTATAAAATTAAAATACCAGAAGCTATTAAATTATAAATTATTTAAAAATTAAAACTTAAAAATAAATTGTACCCACTAATGCTATTTTTTAAATTTCAAACTCTAAATTGGAAACCTTAAATCCTAAACCTTAATTGAAAATTTTATTAATATAAAGTGAGTATAAATCATAAAAGTATGTGTATAAATTTTATCAAGCAAAATTTTTAAATTTTAGGGTTTAAAGTTTGTGATTTAGAAATTAAAAGAGTTTAATTTTTTTAGTATTAAGAGATATGAACACCAAAAAGGTAAAAGATTTTTGTTCAGTTGAGAGAATCACATTAACCATATTTTAGAATTCTTTCTTCCTTACATTTTTTGAAGGAAAGAAAACCAAAATCGTTCAAATTTTTTGATGACGGTTTTTATATATTTTTTAAATATTTTACAAATATTTCAAAATTTAATTATTGTATAATTTATAATTTATTAGCTTATGATATTTTAATTTTATAATTTTAACTTGTTTTTAGATATTTTTTAATTATTTTATTTTATTTTTAGTCATATAATAATAAAAATATTTATTATTATTTTTAAATACTTTATAAAAATGTTTTGTTATTTTTACATCATTTTAGCATTTTAATATTTTTTAAATTTGTATTTTTACCTAAAAATCAATTTTACCCTCGTACTCAATCAAAAATCAATTTTACCCTCGTACTCAACTAAAAAATCAATTTTGTCCTAGAACTTGCTTGAAAAAAATCAATTTTGCCCTCTACCACGTCATCGTAAACTGCCACGTCACCACCTTAACGGTCAACGTTAACTTCCGTCAATTAAGAAACAAATAGTAATAAATTAAGTCTACTATTTAATTTATTAATTATAATATTACAAAATTTTAACTCACAACAAAAATAGAATATAAATAATGAAAATCTTTTATTATTTTAGAACTATCTATATTTAATTTATTAATTATATAATTTAAACCAAGGCTAAAGGGTCACTTTTGTCCCTGTAGTAGACCCGATTTATCAATTTTTCTCGTATGGTATTTTCGCATCAATTTTTCTCCTGAAGTAGACCCAATTTATCACCGTTTGCCCCTTGACTGATGTAACCCCCTCGTCCCGGTCTGGCCGGACGACCGGTCCGAGTGGGCCACACGGGGAAAACCGAAGCGAAACCCGTTAAGGCTTCCCTTCGGTTAACGACCCAGAAAATTTCTTTTAACTTTAATCTTATCTATATGCATATTTAATTCCTACGTGAAGCACAACAGCGGAAGATACAAACAACGAAACGTTCACCGACCAAACAAAACATAAACAGTCCATTTTACTTCATTACAGCAGGCCGTTTCGAAACGCCCATAGGGTGTTCCGAAACGCCTTGACTTAGTCAAAGGCCAGGGTCAACCATAAGGCGACCGTTCCGAAACAGGGGAGACCCGTATCGAAACGACCTTGACGGTCAATATCTCGTGGTCAACGAGATTTGACCGTTTCGGAACTTCAGAGGCCCGTTTCGGAACGGCTTCATCTCGCCAATTTCTCAAAATTCCAGTAGCGAAAACGTTCCGGAACGACCCTCATCCGTTTCGAAACGGCAGGCCATTTACGCAGGGACCGTTCCGGAACAGGGGGACCCGTTCCGAAACGCTCCCTGTCTGCAGACTCGTCTGGGCTGTTTTGAGGCACAAGGGTGCCCCGAAACACCACCAAAACACCATACAACAACAAATCAATTGAACCCAAGCTATACCAACAATAACATCATGCTTTAACAAGACCTAAACATGTCTAATACTAAGGCAATAATCCACAACATGCATTCATTCAAGCAACCATCAAACACATGTAAAAACACTTAAGGCATAAGACTAACATTCAAAGGAGCAACTTAGGCATGAGTTAACATTCATCACACAAGCATTTGGCAAGATACATCATGCTTACGAATCAAGTCAACCATAGACATACATCAAGCTCAAATCAACAACACCTATCCCATTGCTTTACTATTACAATCTTTAAACTTAAACATCATACTTGAGCTAACCGTAAGCAACACTTGGAGGCTTTCCCTTGCCTTTGCCACCCACAAGCTATTTATCTGCATTGTCGAACAAAAGAGAGCGTAAGCATAAAGCTTAGTGAGGGTAAGCTCTTTAAAAACAAACCTCGACAATGCAGGGTCCAAGCATGAGCTACAACCAAGATAAAATGCATGGCCTTACCTCCGATCCACGCGAGCCATAAATAAAAATGATGCATGAACATATATCCAATATCATGGCACGCTCAACATGTTTAAATCCATCACATATGTAATCACATATATTTAACCATGTTAGCAACACATCCCAAATTACATTGGTTCACGACTAATCACATATTGGCAACATAAACCACAATCCGTATTGGCACTTAGCTATGACCCGAATACGCGGATAACCCGTTGGAACGCATTTCCAACAACAACATTACCTCGGTGGGATTCCACTCATCACCGGTCCTTGCATGTGCGGGATTCCACTCATCGCCACATGCCCTACGGATGGGATTCCACTCATCATCACGTAGAAATATAAATAAAATTTCCGGGCGAACCCGTACTCCTCCTTGGTGACTCAACGCCACCAAGGCCACGCGCGACTTTTGACTCATGTGTACACACTAACATCCTAATGATCGATCATTTGTACCCAAGCATACTAGTGCCAATACTACACATTTCATTACTCTTTCACAATATTAATTCATGACACTTCCGTGCTTAGCACGTACTCACCTTGACTTACCGTCATGCATAAACCACATTTCCATGCCTAGCATGTACTCACCATGATCCTTGGATCATGAAATCACCTCATAAAATCATTTCACACGTCAACACCACATGTACATAACTAACAACCACATCACATTATATTTTACACATGTGTATAACCATATCATATCTATCTATCACCAACATGCATATAACAATGCATCAAACATACCTCATCATACATGTATACAACATATACATAATCAACACTACCACAATTTAATACGAGGCATATACAACCATTAAAAAGTACAACCAAAGTCTCTAATCAAAGCTTGGGATTAGGCTACCACTCTAATCCCAACTCTAGGTGGGTTTACCAAGCCCATCCTAGGTTCACATGCTTGAACCAAATACTCACAACCATTTTGAAAATATTTAACCACTCACCTAAGCTTCCAAGCTCCAAGCCAAGCAAGCAACCTCTCTCAAATTTCCGGATTTCTTCCCGAGGCTTCTCCAACACAAATTCCCGCTTCCAAACAACCTCAAACACAATTCAAACAATTCCAAATCAGCCCAACATCAAAAACCAACCCGGAATACAATTCAATCACAATTTACAACGTTGCAAGCCATGACCAAACCCCATACTTTGCAATTTCGGACAGCCCCTAAACCATGTCCAAAAACCATGTTTCCAACATCCATAGCACCCACAAACAATCCCAAATCAATCCCTAACCATAGCACTACCATTGGGCTATCAATTCCCACCTAAAACAACCCCCAAAAATCACCCAAAACCCTTCAAAAAACCCATTTTTACCCAATTTCGGGAATCATGTAAAAATCATCTATGTTAGGTCTTATGGGTAGTAAACAACATATATAACTTCAACAAATCGAAAGCTCAATTTAAAGACATTAAAGTTTGCATTTTTATCCCAAAAACTCAAAACCCTAAACTTCAAAATCTATGAGCTTTATGAAAATTAAAGGTATCATCTTAAAGAGGAAGATGAGGACAAGTTAGAAACGGTTTTACCTTTCAAAAATCACCAACAAAGAGCATGGGAATGAAGGAATGAAGATTTGGAGAGGGAGTGGGTTTTTGGTGTGAAGGAGAGGAAAGAAGAAGATGAAGATATGAATAAAAGGGGTCTTTTAAATTAAAGGGGTTTTAAAAATGGGAGACCCTTTTAATTACACCTTTGCCATTAATGAGATGACATATCTCATCCATGTTTAAAATACATGAAATTGATTCCAAAACAACTTAAGTCCAACATAAAATAATTCGTTTTGAAAATACGAAGCCCAAATATTAATTTATCATTTTAATTATAAAAACCGAAACCCGAAATAATATTTTAATATAATTTTCTCCCGGCCCCCAAACCCGGGTGTTACAACTGACGGAAGCCAAAGTTGACCGTTACGGTGGTGACGTGCCAATTTCTAATGATGTGACAAAGGGCAAAATTGATTTTTTTCAAGCAAGTTCGAGGGTAAAATTGATTTTTAGGTAAAAATACGAATTTAAGAAAACATTAAAAATGCTAAAATGAAGTAATAATAATAAAACATTTAAAAATGTTTTATTAATATATGACTAAAAATAACAAAAATCTAAAAAAATAAGTAAAAACTATAAAATTAAAATACCAGAATCTATTAAATTATAAATTATTTAAAAATTAAAACTTAAAAATAAATTGTACCCACTAATGCTATTTTTTAAATTTCAAACTCTAAATTGGAAACCTTAAATCCTAAACCTTAATTGAAAATTTTATTAATATAAAGTGAGTATAAATCATAAAAGTATGTGTATAAATTTTATCAAGCAAAATTTTTAAATTTTAGGGTTTAAAGTTTGTGATTTAGAAATTAAAAGAGTTTAATTTTTTTAGTATTAAGAGATATGAACACCAAAAAGGTAAAAGATTTTTGTTCAGTTGAGAGAATCACATTAACCATATTTTAGAATTCTTTCTTCCTTACATTTTTTGAAGGAAAGAAAACCAAAATCGTTCAAATTTTTTGATGACGGTTTTTATATATTTTTTAAATATTTTACAAATATTTCAAAATTTAATTATTGTATAATTTATAATTTATTAGCTTATGATATTTTAATTTTATAATTTTAACTTGTTTTTAGATATTTTTTAATTATTTTATTTTATTTTTAGTCATATAATAATAAAAATATTTATTATTATTTTTAAATACTTTATAAAAATGTTTTGTTATTTTTACATTATTTTAGCATTTTAATATTTTTTAAATTTGTATTTTTACCTAAAAATCAATTTTACCCTCGTACTCAATCAAAAATCAATTTTACCCTCGTACTCAACTAAAAAATCAATTTTGTCCTAGAACTTGCTTGAAAAAAATCAATTTTGCCATCTACCACGTCATCGTAAACTGCCACGTCACCACCTTAACGGTCAACGTTAACTTCTGTCAATTAAGAAACAAATAGTAATAAATTAAGTCTACTTCAAGAGTCAAATTAATGTAAAAATGCCATAAGTGAATAATTAATAAATCAGATCTACTACACTAACATAAACAAAATTTCCTGTAAAAACAAACGGATTGTTTTTTATAATTTATCCAGTATAAATAAAGACACGTGATTATTAATGTAAAGCTGGCTTGCGCAGCCTTTGAAGTCAAAGCTAAAGGCCTGCCAAGAACTCCAAAGCCTCACTAATGACACTATTTTAGTAAACAAAAGGTTATATTGTAGGGTAGAGTACACAGACAATCACTGAACTTTGATGCAAAAAACAAAATGGTAATCAACTTTTCAAAAATCACGAAGTAGCAATTAAACTTTAGATTTTGAAACAAAATAGTAACTAGGGCGTTAAACCCCGTTAACCCCTAACGAAAATCTGACGTGTATGTCACATCCCACCAGTTTTCCACGTCATATATAAAAAATAATAAAACAATATTACACGTCAAATAAAAAAACCCTGTTTTTTAATCACGTTTTAAAAAATAAACCCCCCCAAATAACCACTGCTAGTGTTAATCCCGTGTTTTTTCAAAACTCAAACTCCCCCAAATCAAAACTCAACTGTTCTGAAGAAATTAAACCCATTCCCACAAATCAAATCTTTCATTTTAATTCCTTCTACATTCAAAACTCAAAGAATTGTCAGAGTAAGCAAGAGGCTATGGATTACGGTAATGTTTTGTAAAACCCTAATCTAAGTGATTTTTAGGGATTTAGTATTTTCTGAGTTTAGAATTTTTTGTCCTATACATTTAGATTGTTGTTGTTTTTCTTTTACTCGTTATTCTCACTTTTTGTCCTTATTCCCTTTTTTGTTTAGAAACTATCGATAAAATCTCGTTGTGGACCACCATTGTTAAGTGGTAGTGGTAGGTTGTGGACCACCATTGTCGGAGTAATATTAAATGGTTTTGCTTTATATGTGGACCACCGTTGTGAATGTTCCGCAAGAAAGGGGTCTTTCGTGTTTTCATTTATTATTTTTCATTTGTTTCGATATGGTTGAATCTATCTTTGAAAATAAAATTTAAGTTGGTGGAAGTTGTTTAGATTCTCTAGACACGCTGATGAAGGAATAAAATAGTTTAGATTCTCTAAACATGTGAAAATAAAATAGTTGAATATTTAATTTGGTAAAAGTAGTGCAGAATATGTTGTCCTCACTCCTTGATTTAATAAACTGAGTTGATATCATGTTTTCACAAGTGGGATTAAGGAATCGAAAAAAAAATCTATTATTTATCTAACTAAAGAGGAAGTTGCTGTGAAGCTGGTATGCTGATCTTTTTCTCAAAGATGTGTTTTTGGTAGTGTTTTATGTTAGTCTATTGTCTCTAAAAAGCAAAAGAACAAATTTTTAGACTTTAAATTGGATAATTTTTTCACATTGGCTGAAAGAATGATGAGTAATGTGCTGTTTAGTTTAGTGATTGGTTTTATTCTTAAAAAGGAAAAGTGATTTTACTAACTCCCTCATTAATATGTCCAGCCTTGTTAAGCTTTATATGTTTCATCATTTGTATGTGCTCATTAATATGTTGCCCTCATTTGTTATTGTACCCATTTTTATTCTGAGAAGAAAAATGTTTCTACACAAATGAGAAATTGAAACCACATGTTTTTGTTGATTGCTAGGTGTTTTTGCATTTTGCAGTTTTATATGTATCTGCAAAGACCAAGCATCCACAGTTTCATTATGAGTCAAAATTGTATATGCTTCATTCTGCAGTTTTGTTGATTGCTAGGTGTTCTTTCATTCTTTTATATTCTTATGTATCTCAGTAGAAATTGAAACCACATGTTTTTGTTGATTCCTTGTGTTTGGTGTGAGTTACCCTTTTTCTTGTGGTTGTTGAGAATTGATGAGATGCATTAACTGACATATATAGACATGCAGTAACTGACTTTATGAGATGCAGTAACTGACATATATAAACATGCAGTAACTGACTTTATGAGATGCAGTAACTGACTTTATTATTTTTGTAGGTCCTAATTCAGACTCATTTAGTGTTGTAGTTCATTATGGTGGTAAGTTTGTCAGGAATAGGGGTTTAAGTTTTACTGGGAAACAAAGCAAGCGTTATGATATGATCAGTAAAGATAAATGGTCAATGTTTGCCATATGTGCTATAGCTGATGACATTGGATTAAAATCTTGTTTAGAAATTTACTGAAAATCTGAAGTTGGGGCATTGGATGTGAATAATGTCCAGTTATTGAAGACTGATTCAGATGTAGTTGGCATGTTAGAGTCTATCTCAAATGATCATATACACATTTATCTAGCAGAAAAGGCTGGTAAGGAAGTAGATGAAAATGTTGGTGAAGAACTTTTTGAAGCAGAAGACCTTGCTGATGAAAAAGAGGTGGGAGAACCAGAAAATAATGTTACAGTAGAAACAACAACAAATGATGCAACAATAGAAAAAGAAGCTGAGGCAAATGATGCAACAACAACAAATGATGCAACAATAAAAAAAGAAATTGAGGCAAATGATACAACAACAACAAATGATGCAACAACAAATGTTGATGCAGTACTTAATGATGCTGAAAATGCAGTGGAAGAAGAAGTAGTGGAAGAAGAAGTAGTTGAAGAAGATGTAGTGGAAGAAGATGTAGTGGAAGAAGATGAAGATTCCAATGAAGCTGGAGGAGAAAATGAAATGAGTGAAGAGGAAGAAGATGCTGACTCAAGATTTTTTGATAGTGAAGCTGATGTTGGTGAAGATGAAATTGTTCAAGAGGATGTCTCTAACAGAGTGGTAAAGAACTTAGAGGGTTTGTATGGTGATTGGGGAACACATCTAAGTGAAAATGAGAATGAGAGTGATGCTGACTCAGACTCCTTTCATAGTGTACACGGGTCTGACAGTGATGGTCTCACATGGCCAGAGTTTAACACAGAATGTGATATGGAGAACCCTAAGTTTAAGGTGGGTTTACTGTTTCCTAACAAAGGCACATTGAAAGAGACTGTAAAGCATTATGGGAGAAAAAATAGGTATTTTCTGATTTTTGACGTAAATGACAAAAGAAGACTTCGAGCAATTTGTAAAGATGCTACATGTCTTTGGAGTATATGGACTTCAAAAATAGATGCTGACAGTGATACCTTTCAGATTAAGACATTCAATGATGTGCATACATGTGCCAAAGTAATGAAGAATCCAAATATCACTTTTAGGTTCATTGCAAAGACTTACCTGCACAAATGGCAAGCTGATAGAAACTATGGTCCTAGCTCATTGAAGGCCGATGTTAAAAAAGATTTTGTGGCTCTTTTGAATGGAACCAAATGTATCAGGGCTAGAAAACTTGCCATAGAAATGATAGATGAAAGTTACAATGATCAGTTCAAAAAGTTGTACGATTACCTAGTAGAGCTTAGGGAGACTAATCCTGAAACAACCACCATTTTTCAGTTAGATGATAGGTTATTTGAGAGGGTCTATATCTGTTCTGAAGCATGTAAAAATGGTTATAAGGCTGGATGCAGGCCTATGATCAGTATTGATGGGTGTTTTCTGAAAGGTCCTTATATTGGTTGGTTACTTGCTGCTGTTGGGATAGATGCTAATGATGGTATTTATCCAATAGCATATGCTGTTGTAGAAAGTGAGAATTTTTCAGCATGATATTGGTTTCTTAGTTTGTTGAAAGATGACTTGGAGATTACAAATTCTTACCACATCAGTTTTATGTTAGACAAACAAAAGGTATATTCTCTTACTTCTTTTTATTGAATATTAATATACTAAAATTCATACTAAACTATTGTCAGTATTTGTCTTGTAGGGACTCAAAGAAGCATTGGAAGAATTGTTTCCAAATTCTGAACAACGAAACTGTGTCAGACACATGTACACAAACTTCAAAACAAAAGAAACCAATAGAGGAAAGGCAATGAAAGATGCATTTTGAAAAGCAGCAAGATCTACATGTGTCTCCCAATTCAATGCAGCCATGAATGAAATAAAGACAATATTAAAAGATGCTCACGAATGGTTTAATGATAAATCCCCCTCCATGTGGTCAAAATCATACTTCTCCACAAGGAGTAAGTGTGACATGCTGCTAAACAACCTATCAGAGTGTTTCAACAAGGTAATTCATTCTTTTTACCTTACATCATATTCTTCATACATGAAAAGATCTTGCTAAAAGTTACATAATGGTAACTGAACTATCTGAAAGTTACATAATAGTTACTGAACTTTTTATTTCTTTTGCAGATTATATTGGAGGCAAGAGACAAGCCAATACTTACAATGCTAGAAATTATTAGGACCAAGATGATGAGAAGAATAGTCCAAAGAAGACAAGAAGCTAAAAAATACAATGAATTTTGTGTCCTAGGATTCAAAGGAAGCTTGATATTCAAATTCAAAACTCCGTTAGGTTAGCATTGATATAAGTTTAATATTTCAATTCTAACATTTTTATTTATATTCATTATGTTCAATGCTACTAAGCATGGTATTTATTTGTTCATTATGTTCATAGATGTCGGCCAATATATGCTGGTAACTTTCAATATCAAGTTGAATGTGGCCAAAGAGAACATGTGGTGAACATCCAAAATCATACATGCACATGTAGAAGATGGGATCTCACGGGAATCCCCTGCAATCATGCTATTTCAGTTATGCACAACGACAATATGAATGTAATTTCATTTGTCGATCCGTGCTACAAGAAGGACACTCAGCTGTCAATTTATGGGCACTACATTAACTCTATTAAAGGTGTTAATCATTGGACCAAAGTGGAAGGCATGGAACCTATACTTCCACCAGTTTTAAGAAGACCAGCTGAAAGACCAAACAAAAAAAAAAATAGAAAGAGGTGAAGTTCCTACTACAGGAAAAGTAGGTAAAAAAGGTGTGCAAATGACTTGCTCTAAATGTGGTAAAACTGGCCATAATATAAGAACTTGCAAATGAGAAATTGGTGGAAACAAAAAACTCAAAAAAACTGTAAGTTTTGTTCAAACTAATTATTTAAGTTTATACTTGTACTTGATGTTTAGTTCATACTAATTATTTTGTTCTATTTCTGTCCACATAGGGTTCATCAAGGCAACATCAAAGTTCAATGCAGTCTTCACGGCAGCACCAAGGTTCAGGGCAACCTTCAAGACAACACCAAGGCCCGGGGCAGCACCACCAAGGTCCAAGACAACCTTCTAGGCAAAAGTTGCCAACAAGAAGACAACCTTCAGTTACCACAGTAAGGTGGATGAACTCTACACAAGAAAGTTCTGTCTCCAACCCACCAACACAAGCCTCTAATGCACATAATTGAAGGATTTGTTTGACTTATTTTATCTACATTTTGTGACATATTTTGTGACTTTGTGGTATACTGTGCCTATTTTGTGGCATTTTGTGACTTTGTGGCAATATTCTGTTTTGCTTTTGTTTTTCGTTGGATTGTGCCTATTTTGTGACATTTTGTGACTTATCTTTTATATACTGGAAGCAATCTACATTAGTATCTTATTTTCTGGTATATTTGTGCTTATTTTCTGATATATTTGTGCTTTTCTTTGATGAATTTTAATCAAGAATACTCAAGTAAATACATTCAAACCATGTCTCATGTTGGTTAAACTAGTCAAGCCACTAGGTGAATACATTCAAACCATGTCTCATATATATATACATAACATCAAACAAGTTTAAGCATCACATTACAATCGAGGCTAGCATTCAAGGCCTTAATAATCGATCTAGGAGCAAGCATCCAAAATTCAATCCATAAATCGAATAGTGCATACAAGATATATAGCATATATTGTTCCATTTTCATGCTCATTCGATTGTATCTAAATCATATAAACCAAGTACCATTTTTTTACATTCAACAAGACATGCTTATATCATTCATTTGATATTCAATACATATCAAACTTCAAGCCTTAATGGCCATATATTTACAAACCTTAAACTTAAAGTTAAGTATATATACAAACTTTCCAACCAAACAAAATGCATGACACACTTTATCTATGACAAATCGAAATTTCCAACTTTCAATTTCAAAAATTACTTCTAAAATTCACCACAATCAACAAAAACCCACAAACACTTAGAAAGCATGATCTCAAATTCCCAACTTTCAATTACATAAATTACACCAAAATTAACAAAAACCCATAATGCTAAACAACACTTCTAAATACCTCTACTGACAAATCCAAAATAACACCATTAAACTGATGATACAAATCTATAAAATTCTTTCCTTCTTTCTCCCCCGTTCCAAAGCATTCAACTTTTTCAGCAGCCCGTTGAGAACCACTGTTGCTCGAGGCGTCATGGAGGATCGTACCACTGCATAAATCGACACAATTTATGCCTACGTGAGCCATAATTTTTGCAGCCGAAGAATCTTCTTCCAAGATTTCCAGATGTCCACGATGTTTTCATCTCAGCTAGCAAGTCACAGTGACAATATGGTCTTCGAATAGGATCATCCATTGTTCTCCCCCTTGTTGTTTTCTTCTCCTACCTTACTAGCTGCCCCAAAAAACTGAAGAGAGTTTAGAATGAAATGTTGTCGATAGATTAGGGTTTCATCCTTTAAAAAGGAAATTAAAAATCATTTATATTAATTATGACGTGTAATATTATTTTATTATTTTTTATATATGACGTGGAAAACTGGGTGGGATGTGGCATACACGTCAGATTTTCGTTAGGGGTTAACGGGGTTTAACGCCCTAGTTACCATTTTGTTTCAAAATCTAAAGTTTAATTGCTACTTCGTGATTTTTGAAAAGTTGGTTACCATTTTATTTTTTACATCAAAGTTCAGTGACCGTCTGTGTACTTTACCCTATATTCTATTATTAGTGTATGTACTAAACATAAATTGTAGATTTAATCTTTATATTCTTATTTGATCAATTTTAGTTACTAGAGTTTTTAAGAAAGATCCAAATCCCAAAAAGTCTGAATCTGAAAAAGACTCGAACCCAAAAAATCTCAAATCCAAACTTATCCCCCCCCCCCCCCCCCCCCCCCCCCCCAAACCCCCATTTTCACCTCTAGTCCCAAGGGTGCGTTCAGTTTGATTTTTTTAAATTTTTGAACCATCCGTGATAATTCAGTTCGGTTAAACTTAGTTGTTGATTTTTTTCACATTAATTTTGAATTTTATTTTAAAAAAATGTATTTATTTCGTGACTTTTAAATATTATTTGATAAAATTTTAAAATATTTTTCATAAATATTAAAAACAAAATTTCAAACAAATAAAATAATTATTACATGGTATGTTTAACTTATATTTACTATTTAAATATAAATACTTATTTTTACATTATATTAAAATCAAAATTAATTATATAGTAAATAAAAATAGAATTTGGTGGAGTTTGAGTAATTGCAATTTTTAAAATTGTGAATTATAACCTTTAAATCTAATTTATTTCATTTAGTACATTAAAATTTATACTTTTAATTTTGTTTAAATATTTATGTATCATTTTGAGCAAATACATTTGGTTGGTTGGTCAAGCTGCTCATATTTGTTCCTCACACCCTTAAGTCATGGGTTTTAAACTCACTAGTAATTCTTCTTTTCTTCTACTAGAGTCTCTCTTGCTCTTCCCCTTCCTCTCTAAATAGGGTAATGTAATTTTCTTTTTAACACAACTATGTCTTATTCCATTTGACAAATTGATTTTTTAGGTAATGTAATTTTCTTTTTAACACAACTTTAGTTTAAATTCCTTACCTTAGAATTTCCAAATATCTCTAGAAACAAACCAAAGATAAGACAAAAAAGAAGCAGAAGTTGATAAGTCTATTGGTTTGAAAGTTCCCAGCACAGAAATGGGCAGAAAAAAGTTGAAGTTTTGACCCACAAAACACAGTACACAGCCGAGTTCATCTTCCTTATCCTAAGCCACAATACCCAATGAACGAAGCGCTGCACCAATCCCACACAACCAGAGTTGACTCTTGACTGTCTGTGTTTTAAATGCTTAAACCACACCCCCATTTGGCCATTTGCAGCAGTTGTACTAATCAGATATTTTAATAGCTGTTTATAGTGGTCATTATATAGCGGTTTTGGTAATATTCGAAATCGCGATAACCACAACTGTTATGTTTGTAATAGTATTTGCTTTTTTTTTTGAAAATTCACGATGGCGATGCCTGCAATGATCACAACAACATCTGTTATGTCCGCAACCACAATAAACACAACGCGGCTGCAACTACAATTTAAATCCCCGATACTAATACTGGTATTAACTGTGCGTCTGCAATTTGGTTGCTAATTTCAAAGGGGTCACACGAGGGACAGCGAGGGGACAAACGCAAGTGGGCCGTCAACTTTCAACCTTCAAACATTTCATTCTCGTGGGTTGAAACTTGAAAGAGATTTTGATTTCATTTGAGGTGTGGAATCGAAGACCATGACTGCTGCAACTTTGAATCTCTCACAGTAGAGGCCACTACAGCAGCTCACATGGAGGGTTAATAGATACAATCCGATAACAACCATCAACTATTTATCTGTATTCGAAAAAAATATCGATTATAGAGGCATGTTTTAAGTTTATCTTCGTCTTACAAGAACTCGAGACCATTCAAATACATGTCTAAATCTGATTTATACTAAAATATATAATAACAAGTGAGAAATGATATTGAACGGGACAAAATTAGAGCTGAAGTTGGAGGAGAGTAAAATATAAATTTTGGTTGATGAAAGGCAAGAATCCCTCTCAATATATACAGAACTCTGTCCCTAAATATTGAGTCTTCATTAACTTTACTTCAGAGTTTGATTTTTTTTAATAATTTAAAGGCGATTAAGAGGTAGTATATGTCATATATATTTTTAAATATTTGACAAGGCTCACACACCTTATAAACAAAACGATTTAAACCTGAATCTCTTAGTATATAAACATCATTCGTTTTCCCACTAGAATTACTTGTTGGGTTTAAAGTTCGATCTATTAAAATATCATATCTTATTTCTATTATAGATCATTCAGTATATAATACATAAAATATCAATACTTTGAAAAAAAATATTCTAATAACATAAATTAAGAGTTAGGTTTCTTTATCTGTTCATAGATTTTTTTATCTTTTGACAATGCACATACACCATGTAAACATAACGATTTGAACTCGTGTCTCCTTAAAATGAACATCATCCGCTTTTCCACTGAGACACTTATTAGGTTGGAAGCATCCAAATTCTTTTTTTTTCCGATGCTTGGATTGTGTAATTAGTTTTTTCTGATAAATAATATAACATGTACATCAAACACGCATCTTCTAGAAGAAAATGGAATTTTGAAAATCATGTTATTTTTCTTCTACTTATTAATAATTATAACACATTTTTTTGTCAATTATTTTAAAAAAAATTCTTATAGTAAATACAGTATTACTCTTTATTCGATAAAACTTACGACTATTATTAGTTAAAAAGACAGTAGCTTTTGGGTGAATAAGAAGATGTTGAATGTCATCAACAATCTCATTTGATAGATGATTTATAGATGGCACTCTTAACCTTTTATAGGGTCCATGACAAGTGCAATAAGAGTGTTCGTCCAAGGCCTACAGTTCAAGAAAATTAAGTATTTATATTCTTTTGAATTATATATATTATTAAAGATTTAAATTTTTTTTTGAATTAGGAATCTGTTTTTTTAATATTTGTTAATAAGAGTCAAGTTTTTTCTAATATTTTTTATTAGGGCCCGTTTTTTTTCAATATTTGTTATTATGGACATAGTCTTAAAATTCAATTTTTTCAATACTTGTTATTAGAGGACTAGTTTTTTCAATACTTGTTACTATGGACTTACTCTTAAAATTTAATTTTTTTTCATTATTTGCTATTAGGAACACCGATTTAAATAACGGTATGCAACCACACCAACGACCGTTATATGACGGTAGTGACACCATCTAAAACTACGATACCCATAACTGTTATGTCCACAATAGCGTATGTTATTAAAAAAAATTACAACCGCGATATTCGCAATGACCGAAATAACATTTGTTATGTTTGCAATGACAATAAACACAACTAAAAATAAATCAGCAATTGTAATTATAATTTAAATCCTTAATTTAAAGCTCAATTTTTCTTATTAGTCCAAAGCCTCCAAAATTTCAGAGCGGGCCCTTGACGATGACATACCACACTCTGGCCTCAAAAGGATTAATGTGTCCGTTCTCACCTAAACTCGCAATCTCTAAGAAATTGATAACTCAGCTTTGATACAATCGGAACTAATTTTCAATTGGCATTTAATTGATCGGAACAAAATAATTAACACCATGCTCTTTCTATTATATTTTTAATATAGTTATAATTTTTAGAAATTAAAGTGAAAATATTTTTGAATTTTTATTTTCCTATTATTCTTTTTAAAATTCATAAAAAATGAAAAGTTTGTATATATTTAAATAAATATTGAAATCTATTGATACTTGTGATTACTAGTAAAGTAAGCTTTTGAGCTTAGTTGGTTTGAATCAATTGTAGCTGATTTTTAACCATTTCTTGGGCCTCGTTGTCGTTGGATCTTAGTCTGTTTATTATGGTATAACATAGTACATACATTGATGTTGTCAAAACCAAATCTGATCAGTTTTTAATATAATTTTTAAGTTTTAAAATGCATAAATAGATTATGCATATATTTATATCCAACACTTAATTTTCGGTAAATATCAAACAATTTTTATAATTTAGATTTAGTACTTATTGTCTAGACTTATTAATTTTCTTTAATAGTCTTAAAGGTAATTATAAGATAAAATCTGTTGATATTTTTTTAACCCTTTGATAATACACATTGCAGGCAATGTTACTCGAATTCGAATTTCATAATTTTTTTTTTCACTAGCACATCTCGTTGGGTTCTTGCCTTGACTTATTACAAACTCTATCAAAGTTTATTTTTTCATCTATAAAGTTCAGACAGAATACTTTAGTCATAAAGTCAAAAAATACACCCAACGTTTGACTGAATAGTCACTTTGGCCCCTATTTTCTGGACCAATTCAACCTCCAATATTTCATTTTGGGTCAAAATGGTCTCACTGTGGATGAAAAATGTTAGAAAATTGACGGTAAACAGTTTGAAATGACTTGACAGAATGATAAGTCAGTAGAAAAAATTATTTTATATAATTTTATAAAATTATTTTTTTACTGATGTAACACTTTTTAAAGTCAACACATTTGTCTATATGATATTGTCATGTCAACGTGCACTGTCATATATGTTTGTCACGTCATTTCAAGCCTTTACCGTTAGTTGACTGACATTTTTCATCCACGTATGAGCCATTTTGACCCAGAATAAAACGTTGAGAGTTAAATTGCTCCAAAAAAAAAGAATATGAGCTAAAGTGGCTATTCAGTCAAACTTTGAGGATATTTTTTTAGCTTTATTTCAATACTTTATTCAAGGTATACCGAACTCTGTATCACTCGGCCCATTACAGGTAGGTGATTTTGCCGACTCTTACCCATACATGAAAAGCAAATGGGATGCATTGCCTTGAAAGGGTGCCAAAGGCAAAGGTGGTCTGCACCAGTCATAATAATATCGTAACCCTAAAGTAAAATGTATGTGTGAGACTGTAAGTGCAGAAGTGGGGATATACATATCATTTTGGTTTCTCTGTTTGTCAATTGCCCTTTGCTCATCTCTTTCCACAATTTGAGTCCATTACTTAGCGTGTCACCAACAACAACTAACATATATGGTCCAGAAGGCCAAATTGCTCCACGCAGAGCTCAACTTTTGCCCATGAAACCAATCATTTCCTTCTACCACCAAACTTGCTTAAATTTAGGAACTGATGCATAATTTTATGTTAGAGGTAAAAATTGTTAGGGAATTATATTAAAAATTCAGGATGCGAAATTACAAAATTTTAAGGCACGAACATAGATCATCGATAGAGAATACAAAAAATATAAAGAAAATACACATATTATATAAGAATTTTAAAAGGGGTGAAATTCCCTGCCCTTGAAATAGACAACATATCATCTCATCTGTGCATGCTTTGTTTAGGCTTGCGTAATTAGTTACTTACACATGGTCTCTTTCTAGTTTGAAAGAAAGTTGCTTTATGTTTGAGACAGTCCATATGTTTAAATAGTAATTTGAACTTTTTTTTAACGACAAATTAATCTAGTATGATGAAGCACTAGATTTTTTAAATAAAATTAAAAAAATTTTAAGTATGACATTGTAACAAATTAATTTGGAATGATCGTATCATAATGAGTCTCTATATATTTGATTCGAATTAATCATCTCATAAATTGAATACCGATAATTATACAAAACAAAAATAATATAAACTTTATCTTATAAATATATATAGAGACTCTAAATATACATGAACTTAAAATGTAGCAACGTTATCTAATTTTGTTATTAATCATCAAAATTATATATGAACTTTGGTCAAATGTCGAAATTATATATGAATTTTGGTCAAATGTGCGATGTTTCCAACACTCCGAGACCTATTCATTGAGTGAAATGCGAGAGTGTTTCCAAGCCTAGAGAAGCTGGTTGGCTGAGTTTAGTAGATGTGAGGATCAAAAACAGGGCCTTGTTGAACAAATAGATATGGAGGTTTAGTCATGAATCGGAAAGCTTATAGAGGAAAGTAATTGATGCGAAATACGGTTATCAGCACAATGCAATGCTCCCTGAGAATTCAGGGGTTAGGAATCAATCTTACCTAATTTTGTGGATGAATAAATAGGACACTCTTTTCCCCATACATAGGTTTAGAGGGGGTTTTAACGAGGCCCGTCATTTTTCAAAAAAAAAATGTGCAATGTTATCTAATTATATATATAAACTTTTGATTTGGTTAAATTCTAATAAACAAGTAACATTATTGTCGATGTAGCACCATTTTATGTTTACATATTGCGTACATAAATAATTACCAACAATTAATTTAAAAACTAGATTAAAGTACAATTTGAAACAAGTAACACATGCACCGCATTAGATTAAAGTACAATTTACATAAAAAAACAAATTTAATGAATATTTAAATATCTAAATTTCATATTAAATACAATTTTAATGTTTTATATGCAAGAAACACGACAGTCCAAATACGGTTGTTGTTCCTAAAAGTCACGAGTTCGAGTACCAACAGCTGCAACAGGGTGATTGAGCGTTTATTGTCAAATGGTTGAGAGTATATTTAGAACAGATACTACTCGTAATCACTTTAGTTTTCATCAAAAAAAGAAAGAAAGATGAATATCAAATAAGAAAATGTGTATTTTATTATATATTTAAAATCACGTGTTTAAAGGGGGAAACAAACATATCAAATATCGTGTAAATCGTTGAATCTCCCTATACATTTATTAATCTTTTGCAATAAAAATAAGAATTAAAAAAATATAAATTTTATTTTTAAATATAAGATCTTAAAATGTATAACTAGAATTAATCATTATATAATAAAACCAGCATCTAAATATACATAAACTTAACTAAAATAACTTTAAATAAAATCCACAATACAATTCTAAAATTAGTTTACACATGAATTATTTGTGATGAATGTAGAATCTGAAGTTAAAATGAAATATTATATGCACCCTCCACTGGTTAACATTGTTTTATATCTCAATCCATCCTTTTTTACACACACATTTAACGTTTATATTATCCAGGCACGTTCACACTCATAAATCAAAAAATAATAAATATTTAAATATACTATGTTGATTAATAAAGTTAACAAAAACTGTAGACGGTGGTGCGATAGTGATTCCGATGGTAGTTCCAGGCACTCAAGTAGAGTATGGTATTTCCAAGTCTTGAGTTCTGCCCTGGTCTCAATTGCATGTGCGCTTTATATCATATGAACATGTGTTGTGGCAAGAAAATCGCGACGTTATGATGGGATTGGCTGAGATTCGACGTCGTAGATTTGCTTAATCATTGATAGCAATTGCATGTACTGACACGTGGTCGTTGAGCGTTGTCCGCTCAAATAAATCCGTAGTTTGCATATTACCCATGCTTGTTCACCATTGCAGGGTTCGCAAGTTGTGACCTCTTTGATACGTGGCAATGGGCATTCACATGTACTAACATACTTGATCTTAAATTTTTTTGTATATCGAATATTTCAATATGCTAGAGTCAATCACAAAAAATTCAAATCAATTGGAATCAAACTTTTTAATAAAATAATAAATGGGTGCGAAAATGATTCAATCAACCCCATGTTCGTAGCATTCATTTATTCTATGCTCATTAAATTAAGATGTTGGGAGGGATATGGAAGATTTACACATATATTGCAATGGGATTTTTTCTCTCTCAAAATATTGCACATGCAATTTTATATTGTAGATTCTTAGATTTAAATCCGTCTATAAACAGTGAAAAAAAAAACCCAAAAATGACCAAGCCATCTAATTCCGTCTATTGAATAGTGTTGATTTTTTTTTTTTGAGTTTTGACCATATGAATGAACCCGCCTATAAACAGCGTATAAGGGTACTCGTGGTGCCCCGGCAAGGGGCAGTGGCAGCCTTTATATATATATATATATGTCAAAAGTAAAAAAAGAAAAAAGGAAGAAAGAAAAAGAATAGAATCCGATTCCTGCCTGACCGTGGCAGGAGGGTGGGGTGGGGTGGGGTGGCATATATGTATATATATATGGTAAAAAGTAAAAAAAATTAAATTTAAAGGGAATGTTTGAACTGTTTTCAAAAAAAAAATAACGTACCTAATATATTTTTAATTTGACAACATTTTTTTTCATTTGATTTAATTAATTATTTTTAATTAACATAATTCATATTTTTTTGTTCATTCGATAATAAAATTATTTTTTAATTTACGCAACTCATATTTCTTTGTTCATTTGAATTAATTTTAATTCCAATTTCAATTCTAAAGCTTGAAATAAAATACTAATGAAAAGTAGAATATTTGATATGCATATTTCAATATTTTTGAATACAAACATAATAAATTATAGAGGTATAGGCATAAATCTTGATTCATTTGGACAGTTTGATTTGGAATGTCTTTCAGCCCTACATATGGTAAATCTTTTTCATTGTCCCTTCTCTCTATGAAGAAGATCCATATTGATATATATGTGAGTCGATCTAGGTCGGCCATTTGGACTTCTACGGAGTGTAGGATCCGGTAACCATGTTTCATACTCCACTAACAACCAATACTTTGAATTCGCAATCGGTTGGAACTCACTTCTGTAAATTTCGACCATCCTATGCAGATTGAAGCATTTATCAACATAGGTGTACGGGTCAACATTGGCGAATATACACGCTGCAACTGCATGAGTACATGGATATCGACATGCCTGGAATGCTCCACAATCACACCACCTATGTCTGAAATCGACTCGAAATACATTTGAGTGCGCCGCTTCATTGTTGCGTTTAGGGCCAACAACATCACATAACTGATTGATTCGGTCGAAGCTGTGAACCCTCATCGACGTTGCATTCGTCACATTATCTTGCACTTTCCTTACAAGCTTAGGAGCCCAACTTTGCTCCCTATTTATTAAGGCCTCGATTTCGTTCATTTTAACTGACCAAACTTTCGCCAACCTGTAGTACGTCTCTTTCACCAGGCTTGCTATTAGGAGATGACATGATCCTTTCAGTACTTCATTTATGCACTCTACAAGGTTAGTTGTCATTTGCCCGTATCGTCTACCACCTTCATCATACGATTGGGCATATCTTTCCCTCTCGATATTATTTTCCCAACTCCAAACGCGGTCGCCGTACTTCTTTAAATTCTCAATCTTTCTCTCAAAATCTGGATGCGTTAGTAGATATCATATGTCATAATATTGTTAGTATCGAGAGTAATCAAAACACACATATAATAAATGGATATGCAAATATAATTGAGTTTGAAAAAATATGATGCTTACCCATTCTTAAAATTTCATTGCGAATATATTGAATTCTGAACTCTTTGTAGCCGTTCTTACCGATGTGATGAACACAATATGCAAGGTATGCGTGCGGAGGTGTCCAACGATTTTTGTCCCGATTAATTGCTACTTTGAGACCTGACCCTCGATCGGATATAATGCAGACCCCATATTCTCAAACGACATGGTCACGTAAATCGGTCAAAAAGAAATTCCAAGCTTCCCATGTCTCCTACTCAACAATGGCGAATGTAATCAGGAAGATATTGTTCTCGCCATCTTGCGCAACGATAATCAACAGCACATGAGAGTATCTCTCGTACAGCCACGTTCCATCCACTTGGATCATACGTTTTCAATAAGGAAATCTTTGAATGCAAGGCTTGAACGCCCAGAAGAGTCGATGAAAAAATTTATACCCTTCAAGAAGTTGGCCTTGTCGGCCGTATGCATCTTGGGTTTGATAACTCATTATGGTACATGGGATAAATTTTGTCATTGCTAGTTATAAAGTCGGTAGCTCGTTGCACGACTTATCGTAATCACCATACACCGACTCTATTGCCTTATCTCTTGCACGCCACCCTTCTTGTATTTTATCTGGTATCCAAATTGTTGCGCAATGGTTGCCTGAATCGTTGAAATCGGAACCCTTTGATTTACTTCTACCAGCTTCATCACGTGATGGCTTATCATAGTCGAGTCTAATTTTTGGTGGTCCTGGTCGATGGAAGTTCTTAAACATATGTGATCTCTATTGTACTTTGTGACCTCCCAACTGTAAAACTAAAGAATTGATTTTGATATAACAAAGGATTTAAGGACTAAAATTGAAATTGGAAAATAATTTTTTAAGTCCTCAAAACTTCCCAAAACCTTTGAGCAAAATGGTCAAGTCAAAACCTAATGTTTATACAAATGTTTCTAAGTGTTTTCCAAGTCAAAACAGTGACTTTCGAGTCACCATTTCGAAACGACCCTTAGGCGTTTCGAAACGTTTTGAATCTGTTAACACGTATTTCGGAACTAGCCTTCTCGTTTCGATATGGGTGTACCAAAACATGTCCTTATGTTTCGAAATGGATGAAAAAAACGGAACGTGTTGATCCGTTTTGATACGGCAGTATTGAAACGACCTCAAACGTTTCGAAATGATTTTCAAACTTGGATTCAAAAATTATGATTGTTGCAATTTTATAACTAATTTTCAGAAAACGGTTAAGGTGTATCGAAATGTTTTAAGCCGTTTTGATACATGTTTTGGTAGTGGAAAAATGTTTCGAAACGATATTTAACACGTTTTGGAACGAGCTCTTAGTGTATCGAAACGATAGTATCCGTTTCGATACGGTCTCTTTATTACACCCCAACGACTATTTCTTTTTTGGTCTGTTTCGAACCATGTATAGGTGTTTCGAAACGGGTAGTTGTAGAAGTGCATTTATGATGGGAAGATTGCATCCCAACGGCTATATTTATGATGGCAACAACCCCAACGGCTAAAATTGAATGAGAAGATATAAAAGGAAGTCTTAAATCAACCAGCAACAACTAGTGATCCTCAAAAAATATTCCAACATCAAGTTCAAGCTCTAGTGCAAAATTTCCATACTCTTTGTAAAACCCCAATTGTGATTCTTTGTAATTCCTATCTTTTTTATTCAATTGGGTTGAGTGCTTGTAATTGGGTAACATTTGTATTGAGAGATACTTTCTATTTGCCTTAATCTTCTTTGTAACCTTGTGAGAGGGGTTGGTCAATTTTGGGTAGAAAATTGACCACTTGTGTAAAGGTTTCCTCCTAAGCCTAGAAAAGTGGAAGATCAACTAGTGGAGTTGTTTGAAAATCCTTAGTGGGAGCTAAGGTAGTGGATGTAGAGTTCATTTGGAACTTGAACCACTATAAGTGCCTTGTCTTGAACTTTTATTTTACCGCTTCACTACCAATCACCTTAAAAATCCAATTCACCCCCTCTTAGCTTAAATCAATTCAACGATCCACTCAAGAATTGGTATCAGAGCCTACCTCTTTTGAAGGATTAACAACCACAAGAGGAGATCCTAGAAGAGTGTGATCAAGTTTAAAGTCAAGCCATGACATTTACCTTAACCTCCAACCTTTACAAGTCTCAATCCACCACTAAACCACCATTCTTAAATGGGGACAACTACCCATATTGGAAGAATATGATGCGTATCTTCATCAAGACCACCGATTATATAGTTTGGGATGTAGTGGAAGAAGGGCCTTACATTCCGGTAAAAAGAAATAATGAAGGAAGACTTGTTCTGAAGGTGAAGTCGGAGATTACCGAGGAAGATAGACAAGGATGTAAGTCAACGACAAAGCTCTACACGTTATATTTTTTGCACTTGATTCGGACATATACTCTAAGATTTCTTCAATCGAGAGTGCAAAAGAAGTGTGGGACACTCTTGAGATGACTTATGAAGGAACTAACGACGTGAAGGAGACATAGATCGAGTTATTAAATTTGAGCTATGAAAATTTCAAGATAGATCCCAATGAGAGCGTCTCCAAGATGTTTGATCGGTTTTCGATCATCGTCAATGGTCTTAAAGGATTCGGTGAAGTGATTCTCGAAGATAAGCTAGTAAGGAAGCTTCTATATTCTCTTTCGGAGTCTTGGGATGGTAAAAGAACGACCATCATTGAAGCTAAGAATTTGAAGACCTTAAAGCTTAATTGAGCTCGTTGGTTCTCTTCTTACACATGAGATTATGAAACAAGGAAGACAAGAAGAAAATAAGAAAGAATATAAAAGAATAGAGAATCATGAGGTGGAAAAGAAGAAGAAGCTAGGAGTTGCTCTCAAATCCTCTCTATAAGAGGAGAGATCTTCTAGTGAGGAGAAAGAGTTTGAGAAGTTGGCAATGATAACCCAACGATTCTCACGGTTCATGAAGTCCAACCGAGGGCGGAATTTTCAAAGAAAGATGGACTTCAAGAACACAAGCAAATAAGAAGAAAGAGATTCGATCATTTGCTTTGAGTGCAAGAAGCTGGGTTACATACGTTCTGATTGCCATCAACTCAAGAAGAAGGGTTTTGAGAAGAAGAAGAAGCTCAAAGACAAGCTTGCTACTTGGAGTGATGAGGAGTCATCCGAGGATGAGGAACATGAAGTGGCCAACATTTGCCTCATGGCTATTGAGGAGGATTCTATGGTAACCTCTAACTCATCTTGCTTTGATTTTATATTTGATGAATTACATGAAGCATATGATAAATTACAAGAGGTGTATGATGAGTTAGTAGAGAAATATAAGTAGTCCGTTTTAAAAAACAAAAAGGTCATTTCAGATTTTGAACAAGAAAATATTGATTTAAATAACCTTCTTTCTCAATGTAATGATGAACACCAAAAGTTGGTGAATAAGCTAAATGAGCTCAAAAATTCTTTCAAAAATGTTGGTTTTTCAAGGGTTGAAAAGGGTGAATCTTCAAAAACCAAATTTGTAAAAAGAAAGAATTTTAACTACAAATAAAATGGCTCCTATAGGCATTCTAAAACTAAAAAGGTTAGAAGTGTATGTGTTCCTAAGGAACTTGTAAAATCTAATAATGTTAATGCTATGTCACCTTGGATTCCTAAGGGAACCAAGCTTTTGGGAGCTAACACTCATGAACTCAAAATGATTTGGGTACCAAAATCAAAGTTTAACTCTTTGTTTGTAAGGGGAACATTGCTACATGGCCAAAGCACAAAGTCAAAACACTTGGTACCTTGATAGTGGATGCTCGAGGTACATGACCGAAGACAAGAGTCGATTCATGGAATTAAAGCCAAAAAGTGGAGGAGTAGTAACATTTGGTGACAACTCCAAAGGCCACATTGAAGGTATTGGTTCCATAGGTAATCACTCTTTCATACTCATTAAAAATGTTTTGTATGTCAATGGTCTAAAACATAACTTGTTGAACATAAGTCAATTGTGTGATAAAGGGTTTAATGTCATGTTTGATGTAAATGGGTGTAGAATAGTTGACAATGCTCTTTGGTCATCGCATAGGCAATATATATATAGTGAATTTAGATGACATTCATACATCTCATGCATGCTTAGTTGCTCAAAATGAAAATGATGCATGATTATGGCATAGGAAACTAGGACATGCTAGCATTAGTGTTTTTTAAAAATTAGTTTCCCTTAATCTAGTTAAAGGCCTACCTAAGCTCAAGTTCTCATTAGATAAAATTTGTGATGCATGTGCTAAAGGTAAACAACATAGAGCCTCTTTTAAGTCCATTAATGATGTTTCTACAAGTAGATGTTTGCAATTGATCCATATGGATCTCTTTGGGCCAATTAGAACTACTAGCTTGGGTGGAAAATCATATGCATTTGTGCTTGTTGATGATTACTCTAGATATATTTGGGCTCTCTTTTTAAGCACCAAGGATGAGGCTTTAGAAAACTTCATCACGTTTTCAAAAATAACCCAAAATGATATTGAACTTAAAATTTCACATATTAGAAGTGACCATGGAACCGAATTTCAAAATATGAGTTTTGATGATTTTTGTAATGAAAATGGGATTAGCCATAATTTTTCGGCTCATCGAACTCCTCAACAAAACGAGGTAGTTGAGAGGAAAAATAGAACTTTAGAAGAAATGGCTAGGACTATGCTTTGTGAAAACAATTTACCTAAGTATTTTGGGCGGAAGCCACTAACACCGCTTGTTATATTATAAACCGTGTAATGATTAGGCCTATTTTAAAGAAAACTCCTTATGAGATTTTAAAATCTAAAAATCCTAACATTAGCTATTTTCATCATTTTGGTTGCAAGTGTTTTGTTTTAAACAATGAAAAAGATAATCTAGGTAAATTTGATGCAAAAAGTGATGAAGTTATTTTTCTTGGTTACTCTTTAAACTCTAAAGCCTATCGTGTGTTTAACAAAAGAACTTTAGATGTAAATGAATCTATTCATGTGGTTTTCGATAATAACCTCCTTCCGAGGAAGGATTCTTGTGATGGTGATGATGATGTAGGGATTATTGAAGCCAATGATGGTGGAGAATCATCAAAGGTGAATACGATTCCAACCAAAGAGGAAGAAGCACAAGAATCGTCTCTAGAAGCATTGAATGACATGTCTCTTGAGGAAAAGAAAGTGAGCTACCCAAGAGAATACAACTATGTCAAGGGTGTTGAGATCTTGGGTGATCCATCCAAGGGGGTAACTACTCGTTCTTCTCTTAAAATGCTTAATCATGTTGATTTTATTTCATACGTTGAGCCTAAGAATGTTAAAGAAGCTTTAAAAGATGACTTTTGGATTATGGCCATGCAAGATGAGTTAAATCAATTTGAGAGAAGTAAAGTGTGGACATTAGTTGATAGACCTAGAAACAAATCTACTATAGGAACTAAATGGGTCTTTAGAAACAAACTAAATGAGAGTGGTAACATAGTGAGAAACAAGGCTATGCTTGTTGCTCAAGGTTACACTTAAGAAGAGTGAATTGATTTTGATGAAACCTATGCACTCGTAGCTAGAATGGAAGCAATTAGGATGCTACTTGCATTTGCATGTTATCATGATTTCAAGCTTTTTCAAATAGATGTCAAAAGTGCGTTTTTAAATGGTTTTATAAACGAAGAAATGTATGTGGAACAACCACCGGGTTTTGAAGATCCTATTTTTCCAAACCATGTTTTCAATTTGTCAAAAGCTTTATATAGTTTAAAACAAGCTCCTAGAGCTTGGTATGAAAGATTATCAAGTTTTCTAGTTAGAAAAGGTTTTGAAAAAGGAAAGATGGACACAACAATTTTTTATTAAAAACAACGACAATGATATCTTAGTAGTTCAAATTTATGTAGATGATATCATTTTTGGTTCTTTTAATGAATTGCTTTGTCAAGATTTTTCTAAGTTGATACAAGGTGAATTTGAAATGAGCGTGATGGGGGAGCTCTCATTTTTCTTGGGACTCCAAATCAAACAAATGAAGGATGTCATCTTCATCAATCAAACCTCAAGCTACACCAATGAGCTCATCTACAAAGCTTGACAAAGATGAAGGAGGTAAGTGTGTTGACTCTAAGCTTTATCGCTCTATGATTGGATCTTTGCTTTACCTTACCGCTAGTATACTGGATATATTGTTTAGTGTTTGCTTGTGTGCTAGGTTCCAAGCTAGTCCTAGAGAGTCTCACCTTATAGTCGTTAAAAGGATCTTTAGGTACCTTAGAGATACTCATTGTTTAGGTCTTTGGTATCCTAGAGACTCAACCTTTACCCTTCATGCTTATTCGGATGCGGATTACGGGGTTGTAAGATAGATATGAAAAATACTTATGGCACTTACTAATTCCTAGCTAGTTAGCTCATACCTTGGTTCTCTAAGAAACAAAATAATGTAGCTTTATCTACCACCGAAGCCGAGTACATATCCTTAGGGAGTTGTTGTGCTCAAGTCCTTTGGATGAAACAACAACTCTTAGACTATGGAATTAAGGTAGACATCATACCCCTTAAGTGTGATAACACTAATGCCATATGTCTTACCAAAAATCCTATCCAACACTCTAGAACCAAACACATAGAAATAATGCATCATTTCATTAGAGATGTCCTTAAGGAAGATGTTGTTTTAGAGTATGTAGACACCTTAAATCAATTAGGGTACATCTTTACTAAATATCTAGATAAAGAGTGTTTTTGGTCCCTTAGGAGAGAGTTAGGTCTAACTAGCCTATCTTGACCTTTTAGTGCTTAAATTGCTTGAATTCTTGTTAAATGTCATGCTTATGTGTTTTTGATCCTAATTTCATCCTTGCTTATAGTTAGGGGGAGTATGTTTATGTTTTGATATGTTAAACTTGCTCATACATCTCATCTACACTTCTAGGCCAATTGGTATCGAAACGGGTCACCTTGTTTCGATACGAGTGCCTTCTAAGAACACAAATGGACCAAGGTGTTTCGAAACGATTTGGTTCTACCAAAAACATGTATCGAAACTACACATATGCATTTCGATACGGGCAATCTTTTGGGCTTCGATACAGTCAAACTTGTATCAAAACAGTCAGTTTGTTTCGAAACGATCGTAGACGTTTCGGTACGCTTGTTTCGAAACGATTTCACCTGTTTCGAAACGCGTATCCGGAAAGCCTATTTTAAAGGGTTTTAAATGTTTCAAATCACTTTTTATCAAATACAAACAAAACCCTCAAAACCCTAACTCGAATCCATCTATAAAAACCCTCCAAACCTTTTTGTTTTCATCAAAACTTGAGGGCTTCTACTCTTAAACGAAAATCTAAGCAAGCTTCAACAATTTAGTGAAATTTCATCCACCAATTCTTCCAAAATCCCACATTTAAGGTATTTTCTATCTTTTTCTTTTGATTTCGTTCGAATCTTATGTTAGAAAATTATAGTTTTACATTGTATACTTGTCTTATATTATGGGTTTTCAAAATCTTGTAATTTTTTTTTCAAAATCTCAAAAAAATTTATTCGAATATATTTTATTTTATTCGTATTTTTACACAGCTTTTTCAAAGTTGTTTTTCATCAAAAATTATTTTTAATATATGTATATACTTTCAAAGTGTTTTTAAAACCTTAATGGGATTTTTATTGGACCGAATTAGGATTTAAATGCATACACTCAAACTTTATTGATTGCATTGTTTTTTGGTGTTTTTCAATGAATTCTAAGAAACGAAAAACTAAAGGGGGTGAAGGTTCGAACCAAGACAACATGCGTCCAAACCTTACCCTTCTATATTCCGAGAGTCTTAGGAATCAAGATGCTACGCAACGTTTTAAACTCTTTCAAGATACCGTTGTTCGAAGAGAACGAGTTGTGGATATGACTTTCCTCGATTCTGAGCGTTTTCTCTTCCGATACCTACCTCTTTTGACGGAATGGAGTTTCTTAAGCTTCTTGAGCATTCCCGACATCGTCTACAAAAATATAGTTTTGCTCTTTTACTCCAATGTCGTTCTTATCGACAATGAGGATCGTTCCGAAGTCATTGCGATTGAATCTTACTTACTGGGCAAGAAGTTCTGTATTGATCCATCTGTCTTAGTGAACATCCTTGGGCAAAAATATGAGGGAATTGAGGATGAAAATCACTTTGGAGCTCATACTGGATCGGTTCTTACCTTGGTTGCCCATGATCGTTTCTTGCACTTGATTATCTCATGGTTCATTCGCCCATCCGGAGGTAAATTTGTCTACATCCTCCAAGTTGATTATTTTTTGCTCGAGTGTTTTCGCCAAGCACAACAACCGAATTTGGTGAAAATCATGTTTGCCGAGATGACCCATCAAATGAGGATTCGTCAAACTGACGCCCTCACTTCCTTTACCTATAGGACAATGTTGAGCTACATCTTTGTTCACATTGGTCTTGATTGCTCATATGATTCTCCAAAACCCCAAAAGCAAAATATTGATGAATCTTCTATTGTAAGATCCGAAATTCGTTACACCCTTGGTGAATGAGTTCGTGTTGATAGAAGAGCTCAAGCACCTCAAGTTGAACCTCAACCTCAAGCTTTGGCTCCCGTTGTGGCTCCCAACAATGATGCTCTTATGACCTTCCTTATCGAGAGGTTCAACACGATGGACACGAACATGGCTTCGGGATTTGGTGCTATCAACACTCGTTTGCAATCCTTGGAGGATCATGCTCTTGAAAACCAACAATCGTCCATGGATATCCCCTTCTCAACCTTCTATGGTGATTGGAGGCGTTTCCGCAATGATCAAGCAAAGGATAAGGATGAGTTCTTGGATGACATTGGAGACGATGATGGTGATGAGTCACTCTAGGATTATTTCTTATCATATCATTATGTCATATTAGGATTAAGTTTGCACCTATTTATGTTTTTGTTATTAAGACCTATGCTTTGATTTTATGTTTTTAGGGTTGAGCTTGATGTTTATGTTTTTGATGTTGTTTCTTGAACTTAAATGCTATCTATAATATTATGTTGTTTGGTTTATGCCTTGTGTCTCTTTTATTCTCATAATAGCCTTGATTATATATTTTTGATCTAAAAAATAGAGAGAAGTAATACCTAAGAGTCTAAGTGTTTTAAAGTTGGTTTTGAGTTTCAAGTGCTTTCAATTTTAATTTTTCAAAACTTTAAAGCATATCTTAAATTGAGGGGGAGTTAAAAGTTTTTCAAAATTTTTAAAACACTTAAAAATTTATACTTGGTTCTGTTATATCAAAAAGAGGGAGATTGTAAACCTAAAGAATTAATTTTGATATAACAAAAGATTTAAGGTCTAAAATTGAAATTGGAAAATAAATTTTTAAGTCCTCAAAACTTCCCAAAACCTTTAAGCAAAATGGTCAAGTCAAAACCTAATGTTTATACAAATATTTCTAAGTGTTTTCCAAGTTAAAACAGTGACTTTCGAGTCACCGTTTCGAAACGACCCTTAGGCATTTCGGAACATTTTGAATCTGTTAACATGTGTTTCGAAACAAGTTGATTCGTTTTGATACGGCAGTATCGAAACGACCTCAAACGTTTCGAAACAATTTTCAAACTTGAATTCAAAAATTATGACTGTTGCAATTTTATAACTTATTTTTAGAAAACAGTTAAGGTGTATCGAAATGTTTTAAGTCGTTTCGTTACAGGTTTTGGCAGTGGCAAAATGTTTCGAAACGACATCTAGCACGTTTCGAAACGAGCTCTTAGTGTATCGAAACGATCATATCCGTTTCGATACGGTCTCTTAATTACACCCCAACGACTATTTCTTTTTTGGTATGTTTCGAAACAAGTACAAGTGTTTCAAAACGGGTAGTTGCAGAAGTGCATTTATGGTGGAAAGATTGCATCCCAACGGCTATATTTATGATGGCAACAACCCCAACGACTAGAATTGAATGAGAAAGTATAAAGGGGAGTCTCAAATCAACCAGCAACAACTATTGATCATCAAAGAAATATTCCAACATCAAATTCAAGCTCTAGTGCAAAATTTTCATACTCTTTGTAATACCCCAATTGTGATTCTTTGTAATTCTTATCTTTTTGATTCAATTGGGTTGAGTGCTTATAATTGGGCAACATTTGTATTGAGAGATACTTTCTATTTGCCTTAATCTTCTTTGTAATCTTGTAAGAGGGTTTGATCAATTTTGGGTAGAAAATTGACCACGTGTGTAAAGGTTTCCTCCTAAGCCTAGAAAAAAGGGAAGATCAACTAGTGGAGTTATTTGAAAATCCTTAGTGGGAGCAAAGGTAATGGATGTAGAGTTCATTTGAAACTTGAACCACTATAAGTGCATTGTCTTGAATTTTTATTTTACCACTTCACTACCAATCACCTTAAAAATTCAATTCACCCACTCTTGCCTTAAATCCATTCAACAATCCACTCAACACTCCCACCGATTTGACCTCTTAAGCTTCGAAACTTAGATCTTCCATTTGCATTCTGGTCAATACTTCACTCACTTGGTATAGAAAGTTTTCTAGCTGGATTTTACAACATCGTAGTCCATGTGGTTCTTGATGTTGTACTCTTTCACTACTGCCAATGTAGCTTCATCCTTTTCATCAAATTGAAGCTTTTTCAATAATTCACCATACTGACTCGAAGTTAATCGAGGAATTTTTGAAAATTGAGGCGCTCTCATCACATCGAAATTCACTGAGCCCATGTAAGCAGGAGGTTCATAGAATGTAATGTTGCCCACGGTCGGAATAAATTTTCCAACACCAAAATCAGGGGCATCACCAACGTCATCAAGGAACAAATTCGGATCATCAATATCTTCATCTTCACTAGAATCGTCAAGTGTTTCTCCTCATCGACCACGTAGGTTTTCCACATCAGCATCAACAGTCGGATCAACAGTCGGCCCATACGATGAACCATATGACGGAGGTCCGGTTGGATGAAATGCACTCGATGTCCCACTAGCCAACATTGCGACAAAACTACCTTCGGGCATATCAATCTCATTATCGTAATCCATTCGAGCAAATTCTCGAACGATGTTTCTAAATGGGTCAGGAACATCATGCACCTCGACAAACAACTCGATATATTGAAACCTCATAGATTCATGCTCTGCAATCATCATTCCAACGTCACCATCATCTTGAAGATTGATTGCAAAATATCTGACTGGATTTTCACATGTCAACCACCGGTAACGCAAACCATGAATCTCTGTACTAATTTTCTGTGATATTTTCTCCTTCATTTCTCGAAGCGTTATTTTCTTTTCAAATCTCATCTTCGTACTGTTTTCATATTCAAATACAATATCGGCATCAGTTTTCATCATTTCTCCATTGTAATGGATAATAGTCATAAATGTGTTGTTGTTGCTCATTTTCTCTGCATGTTCAGAACACATAAATAAAAATTTCAATTAGAATACACAAATCTAAATGAACATACTAAATTTTGAATTCCGTTACTAACATCGAGGACGAGTTCTTTTCGAATATATTTTTTAATAAATGCACTAAATCAAAATTCCCTAAATTAATTATTTTAAATATATTCCGAATATGTTTTTCTAATATACTAAATCTAAATGAAAATATTAAAATCTTCTAACAAACAATTTTAAAAATTTCAAATCTACATGCATAACATTCGAACAAATTTAAATAAAATTACATGCATAAAATTTAAATTATATCAAATATAAAAATAAAACGAACTCACTCAAATAAAAACAAAACTTTAAAAGATTTAAATCTACTTACAATATTTTTTCACTGATTTCTTCTTCTTCACTCAAAATTTTTTCACTAATTTCTTCTTCTTATTCTTATCATTCACTCAAAATTTTACTTTCAACCTTAACTATTTAACACATAAAATAAATTTTTACATATACTACCCCTATCCCTCTTTTATTAATACTTACACCATTTTTAAACTCTACCCCTATAAATTTTAAAAACACCCTAAACTCATCCCTCATTCAACAATCAAATCACTCACCCTTCCCCCAAAATTTAAACTGTCAACCCCTTTAAAATCGTGCATGCGTGAATTTTAACGGCCTAGATTCTTGTCCCCTGCCGCGCACCAGACTGCAGTCTGCCACTCCAATTCAAACAGCCGGGCATTGTTTGAAGGCGGAGCCAACTGAGCCCAATTTTGAACAGTGCAAGGCCCCTTGCCGGCGCACCACGTGTACCCTTGTACATTGTTCATAAGCGGGTTCATATGACCAAGACTCTATTTTTTTTCAACACTATTTATAGACGGAGTTAGATGGCTTGGTCATTTTCAAGTTCTTTTTTCACTGTTTATAAACGAATACATCTGAATCCGTCTTTAAATTTTCTGTAAAATTTACAATATTTTAAAAAATAAAATTACATGTGAAATATTGGGGGATCCCATTGCAATATATGTGTAAATTCTCCGTTAGGATATAATGAACAAATGTATTGAAAATACCAAAAAGGTAAATAAAAATTAATTTATAAAAAACAATAATTACTTAAAAACTTCCTTTTTGGTCCAAGTGGAATTTGTGTGATTGCTTTTGTTATTGACAATGATGTATACACAAGTATATAAATAGGACACTCAAGTTCTCCATTCAATGCAACCCCTCCTTCAAGTCAAAAGCAAAAATCCAAATCCATGGGAAGCTTCATCCCCTCCTCCATTCTCCTCCTCTTCCTATTCTTTCCCATCGTTATGCCCCTCCCTCTGTCCACAAATTCACGTTGGATCGTCGATGAGGGAGGACGACGCGTAAAGCTGGCGTGCGTGAACTGGGTGTCGCATTTGGAACCGGTGCTTGCCGAAGGGCTCAGTAAGCAGTCCATGGACACAATCGCCAAACGGATTGTGTCAACGGGGTTCAACTGTGTTAGGTTCACTTGGCCACTCTTTCTGATCACCAATGACTCGTTGGCATCGCTCACCGTTCGACAATCGTTTCAACGGTTCGGACTACTCGAATCCATCGTCGGAATCCAAGCCAACAACCCTTCAATCATCGATGTATCCCTCATCAAAGCTTACCAGGTATGTCAAATTTTCCAAATCCTTGTTTTCTCCGAATAGGTTGCCTAGGAAAGAGGACAATGTGAACCCTTTTGAGACCCCACTCTCAACTAAAAATTGAATAATCAGCAAATCTCAAACTTTACGGCATTGGTTGATTAAGGTTTATCCAAACAAACCAATAACTTGAAGATAATTACAGATATATACGTGTTTGGTAATGCGTGGTAGGTAGCCACTTAGCCTTTATCCTCGCATTATTTTATGCTTAATGATTATTTTGGAAATTCTTTAAATGAAATAACAATAACAATAAAATGAAATTATTGGTATTTATATTTCAGACAGTGGTGTCAAGCTTAGGGGAAAACAATGTGATGGTCATACTTGACAATCACATAAGCAATCCCGGTTGGTGCTGTAGTAATTTCGATGGCAATGGTTTCTTCGGTGACAAGTACTTCAACCCGGATCTATGGATCACCGGCCTGACTCGGATGGCCACCTTATTCAATGGTGTCACCAATGTGGTCGGCATGAGCTTGAGAAACGAGCTCCGAGGGCCGAAACAAAACGTAAACGATTGGTATAAGTACATGCAGAAAGGAGCTGAGGCAGTGCACTCGGCAAACCCGGATGTTTTAGTTATACTTTCTGGATTGAGTTACGACAGGGACTTGTCGTTCATCCGAAACCGACCGGTAAAGCTCACGTTTAGTGGGAAACTAGTGTTTGAGGCGCATTGGTATGGATTCTCTGATGGACAGGCATGGGTGACCGGCAACCCGAACCAAGTTTGTGGCAGAGTGGCGAGAGACATGGTGAGGACATCAGGATACTTGGTTGATCAAGGATACCCGTTGTTCATTAGCGAGTTCGGAATCGACGAACGAGGAACCAATGTGAATGACAATAGGTACTTAAACTGCTTCTTGAGTGTGGCAGCTGAACTTGATCTCGATTGGGCATTGTGGACACTGGTTGGGAGCTATTATCTGAGAGAAGGTGTCCTCGGGTTAAACGAATACTACGGAATCATGGATTATAACTGGTGCGAAATCAGAAATTCGAGTTTCCTACAAAGAATTTCAGCTCTGCAGCCTCCTTTTCGGGGTAAGTTTATATGTATTAATCTCTTTTCATCAAAGGTCGATGTCAATCGAAAACTTGATGCACATCTTCCGTTATTCGGCAATAACATATGCAGGTCCAGGTCTATCCGAAGCCAAACTACACAAAGTGATCTTCCATCCTTTAACAGGGCTTTGTGTAACAAGGAAATCATTCCTCGACCCGTTGCGGTTAGGCCCCTGCGCCGACTCCGAGGCTTGGAGTTACACACCACAGAAGACATTAGTAGTAAAAGGAACTTACTTCTGCTTACAAGCCGATGAATCCGGAAC
Source organism: Hibiscus tridactylites (assembly GCA_958450335.1). Classification (NCBI taxonomy): domain Eukaryota; kingdom Viridiplantae; phylum Streptophyta; class Magnoliopsida; order Malvales; family Malvaceae; genus Hibiscus; species Hibiscus tridactylites. The sequence continues at coordinate 78,242,285 of OY288278.1, read as the reverse complement.
ATCAGCGAAACTCAGTATCTTCTGCACCGACTCGAATTCGAGATGGGAAATGATATCCGACTCAAAGATGCATCTATCGGCTAAGCTCGGAGATGGCAAGTCCATCTGCCTGGATGTAGCGTCCGACAACACCATCATCACAAGCAGCTGCAAATGCATAAGTAAAGACAACAGGTGCGACCCTTCGAGCCAGTGGTTCAAGCTTGTGGACAGCACCAGGAGCAGCACGAGTGGGGAACGGTCGTTGTTGCAATACTTGCCTGGAAAGGGTTTAATCCCGAACCTTTTGGTCGGCTCCATATAAAAATGCATTCATTTTCCAGTGAATTGTTACATTTTGCCTGTTGATCGTTGGGAGGGAATTGTTTGATATCAAGCATTTGGTTTTAGATTTATTTATATCCAAATGTATATGAAATTAAAAAGAAATTGTGGTGGTGGTAATACAAAATCTAGTTGATTTGATCAATAAAGGCAATTATTTACATTGTGGTTTCTTTTTTTTTAATGGTAAATTGGTTTTAAATACATAATAGTTAGTAATTGATTAATCTTTTTAATGTATTATTTACTTGTTATAATTTTTTCATATGTATCTTCTCCTTTTTTACATGGTTGGTGACCAAGTAGATAAAGGGTTTATAATAAAAAACATGTGAATTTTTAAAATTAAAAAAATAAATAAGTTAAATGTTGCATTTAAATTTATAAGGTTCTTTGATTCAAAAAAAAATTACAAGGTTCTTCAATACCATTTGGAAGCAATAGAGTTCAAGTCGATAATTATAAGGTTCTTTGATTGTAATAGAATCAATTCAATAGTTTAGTAGTATCCAAAGTTTTTAATTTACGAAAAAAAACAGCTAAAAGTTTCAATATGATTATAAATACGAAAAAGTGTAGGGACTGAAAGCAGATTAAACTCAAAGGATTGCAAGTCTAGAACTAAATTGGATTGAAGCCTTAAAAAGTTTGGGACTAAAACTGAATGAAACAAAATTGGGACAAACGGCAACAACGTAACAATGACAACTGTGGGATTTGAACCCACGCCCTTTCGGACCAGAGCCTAAATCTGGCGCCTTAGACCACTCGGCCAAATTGTCTTGTTGAGTTTAAATCTGTACAATAAAAATTATTACTAATGTTAAACTTAAATGATAATCTTGATACTGATATTCACCCTTCTATCACTTAAAACTCTAATTCCTTTTCTTTTTAGTCAAGTTGTTTATTTTGATGATTAAAACGCTAACTTAATCAAACAGTAGGTGCCCTATTGCCTTGTGACTTTGTCTCTCGGCATTGGGGTTCAACCTGTCTAACTCAGGCCATTATGCGAAGGATTGTTGTGATTAGAACATCTTATTCTGCGCTACATTTGGAACTTATGACTATATTGAAATCCAATAGTGTTTGATAGCCCGTTAGAGGATTCCGACTCAGTCCTTAAGCAAAGTCGTAGATTACAAGCCTATCTGTTAGAGCAATCATAGCACATGCGTCTAACGACCTAAGGGTTGTGGTTGATGAGGGACCTAATGTTTGGGGGCCACTGTTGAGGAATGGGTAAAACTTAATATGGATAGCACTGCATCATGTCGAGGGGATACGAGATCACCATGGTTTATGGTGATCTCGATTCTCGAAGTTTGTTGGCACAAACTGCTCCATTTTCTTCATCTTTCATAAAAAAATTCATTAAGAACGTTAACATAATAATCATTTTTACGGCCCACATATACTTCATTAATGGTTTGATTGGATACATTTTAAAAAAATTATGAATTTTTCTGGTCAAGTTCAAATATGAAAGGTTGTCAATATTTTGTTATTCTTGCGGCCGTCTTGGTCACCCAGCTCGCGAATGTAGGTTTAAGGAGGACAAAATCAAGCGAGCTAGACTCTATGGCCCGTGGCTGAGAGCACCAGCAATGAAGAAGCATTACCCGAGTCCAGGTCCTCTAAAAATGCAGGACCCCTCTAGTACGCCTCCTATTCCTAAACTTGAACATAGAAGGAGCGTGGACAAACAGAAAGAGGAAGCGCGTGATGAAGACCCTAGTTTCTTTGTTATCTCTCTTGAAATACCGAAACAAGCCATGTTAGTGAGTACGGGATTTTTTTGACAAATCTTCCATAATTCTCTAAGATTGTGGACTTACCTTGTTCTTCTCAAAGTTCTTTTTAACGGCGGGCATTAATAACTCTTGTATGCTTCCATGATTGGTCTGCTCCCCTTTCAACTGACTACTGAAAGCAAGTCGCCCTATCTCTGTGTCTGGTCTGAACTCAAAAGATATATATGTTAGATTTTATAACCAAATGAAGTTCACAATCCGTCCCATTCTTGATGGTGTTTAAGAATATTATCCGGGCGTGTGAAAATCAAAAGGGTTTTGGCATGACTGAAGATGATGAACTCCTTGACCTTATTTTCTCTCCAGGTTCTGAAAATGGTCCTTCAGAAATAATCTCTAATATTGAACAAAAAGTTTGGAAAGTCTCGTCGCAATCGAAGACTAAGTGTTATTAAGAAAGCTGCACGTGAAAAACATTTCTTGGAGGTGGATCGAATCTCTCATGAGGAGGTTGGTATAATTGAATTTAGTCATGACCCTTACGGCAAGCGTTTTCCACCATCCCTACCTTCGAATTATCCAAGTCATCCTCCATGGCTGAAGTTGATGAAGTTAAATATGCTAAGAGGAATGATGGCTTTTTGTCGTTCTGCTTACGATTTGGGGAAAGATTGCAAGACGGCATTCGATTTGATTTCAATTTTCACCTTGCTTAGACAATTCTCATGCTCCTGTTAATACTAAGATACATGTGATTTTGTCCATTATTTATCTTTTGGTGTTCGTCCTGTTTTCCTTTTGGTCATTGCCACCCTGTTGTTGTTTGGGGATGCTTGATCTGTGGAAGATTGTTTGTTTGTTCTACCCCTTTGCTAAGTTGCCTTGTTTGAGTCATGAGTTGGTGGCTTGTGTGACCATGCACTCTCCTGGTCCTTTGTTGTCTTTCTTTACTGATTAATGAATTTTATTTTTTACAATAAAAAAACAGTACACATTAAGTCTATGAGATAGATTGTGTCCCTAAAGCCTTGGCATCAGAAATCTTAATTGTTTTAATCTTCCCTGGTTGGAAAAACAATTTGTGAAACTACTAATAAATCCTAATATTCTAGTAAACCAGTGATTCAAAGCTAAATATTATTTGAGTTATGATTTACTCGATGCTTCAAAAGATCAATAAATAAATTCAGACTTAGAAAAACAAACAAAAGATGGGAAAAAGATAAACAACTACAGAAAAAAAAGATTATTGTGCAAAAATATACCAGGAGACAGGTAGCGCAATGCCTGTGAGATCATAAACGCAAAGCGCTGTTTAATACTGGCTAAAATAAATTAATTTATGCTTCGGAAACATGAACATCCCTCACTGTTATTTTGAGAGCGTTCACCAGTATGAAGCAACTTACACACACAGAAAATATCAGAAAATTATACTGCAGAAACAGATTTCTCAGAATAAAGAGCTTGGAAAACCAGGTCTGATTAGAATTGAACTTTTTTTAAAAAAAAATGGCAGAACCAACAGAATACAAGCTACAATTCGCAGCAAAAACGTGTAGCGTGGAGATTTTTTAGATGAAACGTTGGAATTGAAGGTGATTTACGCTTTCGTTGACACGTCCTTCAAGATACTGATAACTCATAACAGCCACTGAAGAACGCAACGCCTATCAAAAGCGACTGAATTATAACAATAAAAACTTACTTTAAGGAAAACAAATGAAAACAATAATAGATAAGACAGGAGATGGAGGCGTCCTTCAAATAGCGGAGAGAGCGTTTCTGGGCAGCGATGTGATGGAGTTTGAATCACAAAGGGTGGAATTTTATAGTGGTGGTTGCGAAACTGGAAACCCTAATTTATAGAAAAAGACCAAAAAGCCATTAAGCTTGAATTTGGGTAACGGATCGCATGATGGGCCTCTTCTAGGCTCTTTAGGCCCAATAGAAAATTGATGTAAAACGTGGAAAAATCAAATCACGTGTTGCCCTCACGCAGGATCGAACTACGGACCTTCAGTTTACAAGACTGACGCTCTACCACTGAGCTATAAGGGCTACTCGATCATCAAATCCAAGTTCACATATTATAAACTATAAATACTAATGGCAATAAATGACCATTTCTTGTTGTTGTTAGTTTCAGTTCTCTTGCTTAATTTTATGTGAAAGAATAATAATTATACAATACTTAAATAGTATATATAATTATAGTTTTCTAATTTCCCATAAAGAATTATTTTAGGTTTTAGTTCAAAATCCTTGTAAAAGGGAAATAATTGTGCATATAAATTATAATTATAGTTTCTTATTTAAGAGACCCGATTGCTATAAAAAAAACTCAACGTACATTAGTTCTGTAATCGGCTCGAGACAAAACAAATGGGTGTGATGGTCAGATAGCAAGTTGGCTAGTTGATGAACAAAAATTCTAAACTATGTCCTGTCTTCTATGCCTAGTATTAAAAATACTAAAAGTTAAATTATAAATTTTAATTTTAAATTTTAAATTATGAACTCTACACTCTATTCTAAATATTCTAAATCCGTAATCATAAGCCCTTAACTTTTAATCTAATTTTTAGTGTGTGACATAAATAAAGATACCGAAAAGCATAAAGGATTACTACCCCTAGTTAGATGGGTGCAACTTGAAATTTTGTATTTCTTTGTTTCAATGAAGGCTGAGACCACCAATCATGGCATTGTTTAATAGACCTCTTTGAGATGGCGAACTTCATTTATTGTGAAATGTGAATCTCAAACATTTTTATAATAATTTCTCCAGCTCATTCAACAGGTATACACTTACAATTTTGTGTTTCTGTATTCTGGTTGGTGTTTGGTCAAGCATAAAGTTTATGATTTGTCAAATTTGAAGCAAGTTGCTTAGAATGGAAGGAGTTGACTAAAACACAAACCAACAACTCACAATCTAAATATATTCAAATCTAAGAAAATCATACCATAATTATAATTTATAATTAATCATTATAAAAGTATGAATGAAAATGTCACCCAATCTAGATTATAAAACTATTACGCATTCTAAAATTTAAACCAGAAGCCTTGTAGATTCAAAAACTCAACATTTGTAAACTTAACCATGACCTCATTGCCCCAAAAACTAAGAAGTATTGAATATGCTATCTGCTCCATGTGGGACGTCCATTTCGTTTTACTATTTTAATCTCCAAATTTAATATCCATTCGTACATATTAGTGATCATAAAAAGCTCCACGTCCCAAACTGATGAATGCCCACACACATATATATACATATTTCAATAATCTTGAAAATACTATCCATTCATTATATAAATATACATATATATGTCTCTCTCCTAGCTAAAAAACAGTGGGAAAGGAATAATTTTATTTCATCATAACATATTTGGCGGTAAAGGACATGAAAAATCATATCAAGAAGATGAGGGACTGCGATCATCACTTTAATATCTCACACAGCTACACATTGACTCAGCTCTCTTATAATAATTAGTTTTTTTACACCTTTTTCTTCCTTTTTCTCACCATTGGTTTCCAACTGGCCAACTTGCTTATATAATCTCAATAACCTTCAAACTCTGGTCCCTCGTATTTTCTAAAAACGAACTATTAAATGATGTTTATTGGGGATTGACTGAAATTTAATAAGTGTTACTGTGCGATTACGTAGATATGACTCGAATACAGTTTATAATCACGAAAACATGGGGATCAGCAAGAAAAACACACGATCTGTCATTGGTGATCACAGACGAGGATTATTGAATAATTCTCTCCTAATATTGTGTAGGTAAAAAATTTCCGCTAAAAGATTCACTCACTAAAATTAAATGTATGATATGGATCAATTTAGATTAGTTAGGACAAAGCTCTGAAAACCGAAAGGATAACAAAATAAAATGTAAAGTGCAAATTGTTCTGACATGAATTTTTATCACTCAACTTATAATTATTATTGAATATTTTTCTTTTAAGTAAGGAGAATGGAGAGAAATTGTCAGAGACTAAACTTAGATTCTAATGTAAATTAGGACTAAAACAATGTCTTTTATAAACATATCACATGTGACAAAAGAAAATAATATATTATTTCATGACAAAATCTAGCATCTATAATTTTCTTTAATTGACATTGCGACGAAAATAATACATCACATGTTTGATTGACACTACTCAACTTAGAAAGTAATATATTATTTCGTATCAAATGTGTGATACGAGTCAATTTAAATTAGTCAGGACAAATCTCTGAGAACCAAGAGATAACAAAATAAAATGTAAAGTGCAAATTGTTCTGACATGAATTTTTATCACTCAACTTATAACTATTATTGAATATTTTTCTTTTAAGTAAGGAGAATGGAGAGAAATTGTTAGAGACTAAACTTAGATTCTAATGTAAATTAAAACTAAAACGATGTCCTTTATAGATACATTACATTACACGTGACAAAAGAAAATAATATATTATTTCATGACAAAATCTAGCATTTATAATTTTCTTTAATTGACATTGCGACGAAAATAATACATCACATGTTTGATTGACACTACTTTATTTTTTATTTTAAAAAATAAATTTCTAAGATCATTTACATCAAATACCTACGAAATTATGAAAAAAATTAGCTCATGATTTTATACTAAGAGAGCTGAACATGGAATAATTATTTTTTAATAACCTATTATTAATTTATCGAAAATTTTAATGAATAAAACAAAAGAAACAGTTAGAAACCGACGTCAAGGCTCCGTTCTAAAATATCCGTCGTCGACGATGGACTACTCGGTTTCGAAAGAGAGACCTTCCACGTTCTAATATCGCCATCAAGGCTCCCGCTAATAATCGAAACGACGTCACTCTGTTCGTCACCCTTAACCGCCGTCAACGACTTCACCGGCTTCAGGTGTCCTTCCAAAACCGTCAAACAGCAATATTTCCCTTCCACTCCGCGTTGCCAAATCCTAACCGTCTGATCAGCGGATCCACTCACGAGAAAATCAGAGACGTTGATCAGGCACAGTATTGCCTTCCCATGCCCTCTCAACGCTCCTGTCACCGCCATGTAATTGGCGCTATCCTCCCTCTCCCAAACCAGTATCGAACGGTCACACGCTCCGGAGAATAGCACCGATCCGTCGTCGTTCAAAGCCAACGCGTTCACCGCCGATTTATGCTTCTCTAGAGTCGCAGCCAATGAGTACCGCTTCTCACCTGTCGGTTTCGTCCACACTCGGATACGCCTGTCGGCGGAGCCTGTGTAAACGGTGCCGTCAACGGAGACGATGACGGCGTTAATGGCATCGTCGTGTGCTTTAATAGACTGTAAGCACCGGAGATCAGAAGCCCGCCATATCTTCAAAGTTTTATCCCAAGAAACAGAGTAGATCAGACCTTTATTAACCGCCAGTCCAGTAACGGCGTCGGCATGTTCGATCCACAATCGTTTAACGTGACGGCGCACGTTGACATAGTTCTTTGGGAGAATAAAACGACGTAAACGGTCGTTAACGGTAGGGAGAGCAGTGATAAACATGTGCTTCTTAGCCACAGTCATTTGCCAGACACGGATCTTACGGTCCTGGTGAGCCGTGAAGATTTTTCCGTCACAGAATGCAACGGACTTGACGGAACCAGAGGATGAACCCTGGCTTTTGTACACATGAAGAAGAGTGGATGTCTCTCGATCGTAGACGTTGATTTCGTCGTTAGAAGCGGCATACAATAAGTTACCGTGAACCGCAATGCAGGTAATCGGGAGATCCGGCCGGGGTTTAATAGAAGTAACGCTGATATTAGAGACGGAGAAGTCTAAACTCTCCGGGAAAAGATTCTGCAACGAAGGGACTGATGGAAGAGTCTGGAGGGAGAGGTTGCTATGGAGGCCGGTGGAATCGCTTGGAGAACCAGAAGATGATGTAGCGGCGCTCCGTCGATCGTCGGACTCGGAGGAGCTATTGGGGAATGAAATATCAGAGTGGTGGCTGGGGGAGCGTGAGGGCAGCCATGATCGAACCTTCATGTCGGGGGCTATTTTTATTTATTTATTTATGAAAAAGCAAAGAGAATTTTGGGTCCAAAGAGACTAGTGAAGCAGAAGCTTGGCTCTGGTTTTTATATAGGAAAAGTTTTGACTTTTGAGTGGGAAAAAAACCTTGATGCCACTTGGACTTCGACTAGTGTACTTTTTATTGTGTTTTGTCAATTTTTGTCGTTAATATATTTAATTTCACATTTTACTAAAACATGTCAACAACAGTAAAGTCAATTTATGTAATTTTATTTTTTTTCTTTGGATTATTATAATTTTAAAAATTTAAATTAAAGACTTCGTTTGATTATTAATTTAGAATGTATTAAAAGTATTTTGAGTAAACTACCTATCTAGCACTCTGCGTATTTTTGTGTTTCTGCTTTTGGTCATTCAACTATTATTTTTTAGTAAAATTATGCATAATGTTACATTTTGTTTTTGTTTTAGTACTCAGCCGTTAAAAATTAACAAAAAAAATAGTAATGTGGCTTGATTTAATAATAGTTTTAGTCTCCAAACTTATATGACCTATCAATTTAATCTAAAATTTTATCAATTTAAATATATTATAATTTTAGCTTAAAGGTACTTGAAACCCTTGAACTTAAAAAAAACAATCAAATACCTAGACGCCTCTCGCTCGTGCCTCGACCGCGGCCGCCTGGAATCGCACTTGTGTGCGCCCATGCTCGATGTTATTCGACTCTCATCCCAGGTGCTCAACATCTTAGCGAAGCCACCTCAGTCGCGCTTTCCTTTGCCAATCCACGAACACACCTCAGCTGCCATTATTTCTATTATGGTTTTAAATTGCGTAACCCTAAACTCCAAAGAAGCTATCGACTGGAGGAAGAACTTTTTTTTACGTTTTTAACTAAAAATTAAAACGATGTTAACATTGACAGAAATTTGGACTAAATTGATAGTCTATGTAAAAATTTGGGAGGCAAAAGGTTAAAAAATAGCCTCCAACATTTTACATTTTGGTCATTTTAGCCCTATTTTTTTTGTGCAAACAACTACCTAACGTTTCATTTTTCGTTTAAATTTCACTCTTGCTGGATGAAAACCGTTAGTCAACTAATAATCAACGCTTGAAGCTGACGTAACATGAGGAGATGACGTGACACTACCACATGCCATTTTTTGTTGACGTGACATTTTTAAAAAATTAAAAAATTATTTTTAAAGAAAATATTTTTAACCAATCGTCACATCAGCAAAGTGCCACGCGGCAGTGCCGTGTCATCTTCCCATGCCCTGCAGACATGCCATGTGAGCCTCAAGCGTTGACTGTTAGTTGACTAACAGTTTTTATCCAACAAAGATGAAATTTGAACGAAAAATGAAACGTTAGGTGAATGTTTACACCAAAAAAATATAAGGCTAAAATGGCCAAAAGGCGAAAACGTTGGAGGCTATTTTTAACATTTTGTCAATTTGGGACTAAAATAGTTTTTTGACCCAACCACGTCACTGTTTTTGTTTAGTTTTAACGAATATGGTACCAAAATAAAAACAAAATATAATAACAAATACTAGTTTATCAAAAATAATAATTGTGTGGATAAAATAAAAATACGAGAATAGAAAAAATACTAAATAGTTAGTTTACCCAAATATTTGTTAAGTAGAACTGGATGAGACCCAATTGAGGGGTCCCATTGTATGCGTGGGATTTGAATTCGAAACGTTCAAACAAGAACGCGGACGAAAATATTTGGATAAAGAAGTCAAGCTCAAGTGGATGTGTCGGAGCCAGCAAAAGCAACCAAATGGGAATTCAAAGGCATAAAGGTTCTCCGTTCTCCCCAGTCAACACATGGAATTAACACGCCTTTACGTGTTATAAATATATTGAATATACAGTAAAACTTCTTTAAATATAAAATTTCACATTATAAATTTATATTTACAATAATAATTACACTTTTGTTTAATTAAAATTATTTCTATCAACTTTTTCAATTTTAATTGCTTTTAAAAAGATTATAATACAAAACTGTTGAATGATCTCAATAATAAAAGATAATGTTACTCTTTTAAGTGACCTAAATTCGAAATATTAAAAATACTAAAAGTATATCATCAGTCCATTTATTTGAAACCCAACTTTGTGTAACCTATTTTTATATCACTTTAAATAAAATTCAGTTTGTGAGAATGCGGCCACGATGGCCGGAGAAGGATGAACGGAAGTGAAACGGTAGCTAGGATTAAGAAACGCCAAAACAGAGACAAGGAATAACAAACTGATTTTATTCAAAGTGATAAAAAAAATGTTTTACACAAAGTTGGGTTTCAAATAAATGGGCTGATGACATACTTTTATAGTCCAGAATATAACTACCAAGCCTAGATGCTTATATGTGGGATAGGGATAAGCACAAGTCATTTTGGCCAACCCGAATTTGACCGGAAAAATAAGCATAAAAAACCCATACCTGACCAAACCATATTTATATTAAAAAATTTAATTTTAGGGATCTGATTGTAAAAAAATTAATTCTAAGGATATAATTATAAAAAATCAATTTAAAAACTTAATTATAAAAAATATATAAAGCGGGAGCATTATTGCAAATATCCTTAAAAATATAAGAGAAAATTACACATTAGTTTCAAGCCGGGTCAGATATTTGTCACCCTAAACCCAAACACAACATCACCCCACCCTCAATAAAAAAATGACCCTATCGAGTCAGGTCAGTTCAAAACCCGATCGGGCCGAGCAAGGCCGTTCCAGAGATTTTGGTTGCCTAAGGGCGAAATTAAAATTTAGGCCCCTAATAACACGTATTGAAAAAAATAAATTTTAAGAGCAGGCTCATAATAATAAGTATTAGGAAACTTTAATAACAAGTATTAGAAAAATATTAAATTTTAATAGTATGTACCTAATAACAATATTGAAAAAAGTTGGACCATAATAACAAGAATTGGAAAAAATTACCTATAATAACAAAATGGAAAAGAATTACATTTTAGGAGTAGACCTTTAATAACAAGTATTAGAGGAAAAAAATTAGCCCTATAATAACAAGTGTTACAAAAAAATTGGACTCATAATAAAAATATTGAAAAAATTGAATTTTAAGAGTTTACCTAATAACAAATATTAAAAAAATTTGGGTCTCTAATAACAAGTAGTATTAAAAATGGACCCATAATAACAACTATTAAAAAATAAATACGTTTAAATAATATACCTCTAATAATAAGTATTGAAAAAATTTCGACTAATATAAATATTAGAGAAATATGAGCTGTGGGCCCTGGGCCGTCGCCCTTATAGCCCACCCTCAGGAGCGGGTCTTGGGCCGAGTAAAATGTCCATCCCTAATAATTCAAGTTGAGCTAAATACAATTAAGCTCAGATACTTTAGTATCTCTAATACGAGGAGCATAGTTTGTAGGTATGCGTGAATTTATCCAACTTTAAATCCGCATTAACATTCTAATATATACCTTTACTTGTCGTTGTCACTTTTGTTTTAGCCCCGATTTGTTTTAATTTAGACTCGGTGGGTGAAGGACCATAATATTGCCCTTTGAGAATCAGATTAAGCAGACCGTGCTGCGGTGCTGGTGCAAATTCTCATTATGAAGGTGAATCTTCCAACTTAATTTTTTCCATTCACAATATTAGGATTCAAATCTTTGACCTTATTAAAGTAACCTAGTACTTCATCCCTTTTGAATGCAGGTTCTTTCTGTTGAAAAGATAAGATGTGTTGCACATTTCATGCATAATATCAGATTCCTTTTCTGCCCTTCACTGCTATCCAAATGTTACATATGAGTATCATGTGTATATGCAACGTGTACAGATTTCAGATCTTTGGAACAAATGATATGGCAGATTTTCAGCAGTGTTTTCTCCAGGACTTGCAAGAAATCATGTTCTGAATCGCCTGGCAAACTCCAAGTGTATAATCAGTTTGTCTGATACGAACAAGTTAAAACAAAGGCAGCGTGGGTTAGCATGTCATGTTGTGTGTATTTAGTGTAACAAAATCGCCTACCAAAACAGGCGCAAAGTTGTTTTCTTCAAAATCTGTGCAACCTTTTGCCTTAGTTTGGGCTTAAAGCTTTGTAAAGTTAAGATGCCAACACCCTACCTTTATCACCATAAAAGGGAACGCTTGTATAATCAATTCTGCATCTATGGTATTTGAAGTCTTGGGACATGGATATGTGGAAGTTAATCTTTGTTCTGTTTTCGTTGGCTCTGGCTTTCCGGCTGGCCGAGAGCTTCGATTACCACGAGAGCGATTTAGCCTCGGAGGAGAGCCTGTGGGATTTGTACGAGAGATGGAGGAGTCACCATACGGTCTCCCGTGACATGAAGGAGAAGCAAAAGCGTTTCAATGTGTTCAAGGAGAATCTGAAACACATCCACAACGTGAACCAGATGGATAGGCCTTATAAGTTGGAACTGAACAAGTTTGCAGACATGACAAACTATGAGTTCATGACCACAAGGAGCTCAAAGACTAGCCATTACCGGATGTTACACGGTCCGAGGCGAATGACTGATTTCCGGCATGGAAATGTCGACAACCTTCCCCACTCCATTGATTGGAGGAAGAAAGGAGCAGTTACTGGTATCAAGGACCAAGGCAAATGTGGTAAGGACAGTCAATTTACAAATCAAACACAAATCACATATTGCACTAATGTAACTCAAGGTTATTAATGTCGCAGGAAGTTGTTGGGCATTTTCAACCGTAGTTGCAGTCGAGGGTGTAAACAAAATCAAAACGGGGGAGCTTGTTAACTTATCTGAACAAGAGCTAGTTGATTGTGATAAGGAGAACCAAGGGTGTGATGGAGGATTGATGGAACAAGCATTCGAGTTCATCAAGCAAAGTGATGGACTAACTACAGAGAAAAACTACCCATACGAGGCCAAAGATGAGTCCTGTGACTCGTCCAGGGTAAGAAAAGTAAACTCTTAATACTGTTTATGTATGTATGTATGTATGTATGTATGTATGTATGTATGTATGTATGTATGTATGTATGTATGTATGTATGTATGTATGTATGTATGTATGTATGTATGTATGTATGTATGTATGTATGTATGAGTTGAGTATGGCCGAGTGCTGATTTTTCAGATGAATTCTCCTGTGGTGATCATTGATGGCTATGAAATGGTACCAGAAAAGGATGAGAAAGCTCTGATGAAAGCTGTTGCAAAACAACCTGTGTCCATTGCCATAGATGCTGGTGGCAAGGATTTCCAGTTCTACTCCGAGGTGATTCAAATTATCCTCAGTTGACTAACAGTTTTCGTCACATATTAGCCATTTTGATTTTTTTGAGCCAACTGATAAAGACCGGTTCTCAAACTGTATCCATATTAACATTCTTGGCAGGGTGTATTCACGGGAGACTGTGGCACTGAGCTGAACCACGGGGTGGCAGTGGTGGGCTACGGAGCGACACACGACGGGACAAAGTACTGGATTGTGAAGAACTCGTGGGGCGAGGATTGGGGAGAAAAGGGTTACATAAGGATGCAACGAGACGTTGATGCTGGAGAAGGCCTTTGTGGTTTAACCATGGAAGCCTCTTACCCAGTCAAGTTGCATTCCAACAACGTTAGGAAAGCTTCTGGAAACGCCAAGGATGAACTCTGATTTCAGCACATCGTTTTGTTGGTCAAGTTTGATGTATATGCAGTATGCTGAAGTGAGTGAAGTAGTTGTGTTATGGTAGACAAATTAGGTGTTTTACTATGTTAGTGTTGTTGTGAAATGATAATAAAACATGTTGGATGCTTTAAACTTGATAGCTAAATTTTATGGGTATGTTTACAGTGCGGCACCACCAAAAAATGTTACAAAATACGGAATACAAAATTGAAAATGTTATATTTTTTATAACATTTTAGGTTGATGTCTCGCGGCAGTATCGATACTTAGAGACAAGTTTCGATACTTACAAAAGCTTAAAATGTTATTAGAAGCGATAAGTGTCGATACTCGAAGCTAAGTTTCAATACTTAACTACCAACTTAAAATTCTTTAGTACGCTGGATGTTATGAAGGGGTTTTTTAACGAGGCTCAAAATTTCTATAAAAAACGACCAACCTAAAATGTTATAAAAAAATGTAACATTTTTATTTCTGTGTTTCGTGTCTTATAACATTTTCGGTTGGTGTCGCCCAGTAGCCGCACTGCACTATACCTTATGTTAAACTCGCCTAAATTTTATATAATGCTTTTTTCATCAAAATTTTAAGTTGTTCCCTCAAACATTTTCATCAAGTTCTGCAACTACCTAAAAGTTATTGAGTCCAACAAGAACGGTCACTTTTCTTGGTGTTATTGGTAACTTTTTTAGAACAAAAATTATCTACCCCTAATTATGCTTCATATTAAAAAATATTTAAAAATTAAATTCTAAATCATAACCTTAATTTCGCATCCTAAACTCTAAATCTTAAAAAATACAGTCTGGCTTAATTCCTTAAACCCTAACCACAACCACTAACCTTAAACCTTAAACCCTCTTTTTTAAAGTGAGCACCCAAAGAAGCATAGTTTGGGGTAGAAAATTTACATCCTTTTTGAGGTATATTTGAAAAAAAAAATAATAGTTTGAGTATTGAAACAAAATAGAAAAATATTTAAACAGCAAAACAAGAAAATAAATATAATATAAGGATTGAATTATTATTAAGCTTTACTAGCAATTGTTTGAGAAACTTTGGTAATGAGAACAGAACTACAAACCAAGCGATAAATCTCTTTTTGTCAGTGACTATACTGAGTCAAGATCGGTGCTGGCTGAATGTGCAGAGCTAGGTGAAAGCGAATGTTGACGGAGCGGTTCGCTTAAATAATTCTGCTGCTGCTTGTGGTGGCTTAATTAAAGATAGGCTTAAACGTCAGATAATTGCCCAGCCCAAACTATACCCTTTTTTCCAGTTAGGTGCCTAACGTTTGTTTCGGGCCACTTAGGTGCCTAACGTTTCATTCCGTAACCCATTTAAAGTTTTAGCCGTGACGGACGTTAAAATATTCCGTTAAAGGACACGTGGCATGTTTTTAGATTTTCTGATATTAAAAATAATAAAAAAATAAATTAAATTAATTAAAAATAAAAATAACTGGGTTAAATTACCTTAAACCCCCTATCTTCTTCCCCCCATCAAACCGTCCCTCTCCCCCTGTTCTTCTTCCCTCTCCTCTTCACCGTTGAACCACATCTCCACTGGTGAAGGGGAAGGGAAGAAGAGGAAACTACGAATGGTGGATACTTGGAAAACGGGGCATGGCCATGAGCAAGTTCAAGTGTTGTTATTTCAAAAGACCAGATGTTCGCTCTGTTTACAAGAAAGAAGAAAATGAAACAGAATGATTTAAAAGGTATAAAATAGAATAAAGAAAGAAAATTGAAAGAAAAGATATCAGAAAAACAATCAACTCACTTCAAATCATAACCGTGCAATTACTGCGTAACTTCTGGAGCCATCCTGATATAAAAAGCAATAATAAGAAGACACAGTGAGGACTCGATTTCCATGATAAAAGCACCAAAAAAAGTAAAATCCCAGAAGTAGAGAGGCCAAGGGATTCATAAGATAAGCGTACAAGTAAACACAAGTACACAACTGCCTAGAAACAAATAATGAAACGCAATACTTACCAGATCATTGTTGCACTTCTCCAAATCAAGAACCTTGATAGCAACAATTTCATCAAGTGGAATGCATAAAGCCCTGTACACAGTGGCACTGACACCATCTCCAACTTCTTCATATATCTTGTAGTCTTTTGCATTGACTGGATATTGTTTCTCCAAAGGACGCTCCACGGTTTCTTTTCACAGCATACCCTTACCTCCCTCTTTACTTCTAGATGTTCCAATTAACAAAAACAAGAATTCAACTAATGATTGGATCGTCAATATAATGTGGGGTTTCTTCCAGTTTGGTAGCATCTTCTCTTCTTTAAGGCACATCAGTATTCAAGTACATAGACTTCATCAAGTTAATGGCCTTACCTATACATTTTTGTTGAATGGAGAAACAGTTTAAACCCAAAACCCTAATTAATTACAGGGGAAAAGAAACTCGTTAAAATTTTGAGATGTGGTTGAACGGAGAAGAGGAGAGGGAAGAAGAACAGGGGAAGGGGAGGGATGGTTTGATGGGGAAGAAGATGGCTTTAAGGGATTTAATTAATTTAATTTATTTTTTTATTATTTTTAATATCAGAAAATCTAAAAACATGCCACGTGTCCTTTAACGGAATATTTTAACGTCCGTCACGGCTAAAACCTTAAATGGGTTACGGAATGAAACGTTAGGCACCTAAGTGGCCCGAAACAAATGTTAGGCACCTAACTGGAAAAAAGGGTATAGTTTGGGCACCTATCTGACGTTTAAGCCTTAAAGATACAGAAGGCAGATGGTTAATCGGGTTCTCTAGGAGCCGCGCTGCCCCGTTCTTTCTGCTGAGTTGTGGGAGGTTCATGATGCTCTCAAACATGCCTGGAGTATGGGCTATCGGCGTCTAATCCTAGAAACTGATAGTACTGATGTTGCAGATTTGTGCAACCGCCAACATGATATTCTACAGGGAAATACACTTGTCTCGGAGGTTCGTCGCTTGTATGGTCTAGATTGGGATGTGAGAATTTACAAGATCAGCCGCGATTGTAATAAAGTTGCAGATGCACTAGCCGGATTCAGTCGAGATTTGCCTGTGGGGGAAACAATTTTTGCTGATGCACCACGAGATGTCCTTGAATTAATACAAGAGGGATTCTAGTTTCTCATACTTTCTGACTGATCTAAAATATATATATCTTAAATCATCACTAATTCTCTGCCGCCGCTCATCCTTTTCTCAATGCCGACTGTAATTTTTCTTTTTCTCTTTTGATCGGTGGCTGGCAACCAATCTTAGTATTGGTTGTCGACCACCAGATTTATTATTTTTATTATTTTTTTATTTTTTTCATATTTTAATAAGAATCTCAGTCTTTGTGACACGCGTTTTCTATGTCCTTGTGACACGCATTTTCTTTTGTCCTTTTGACATGTTTTTCTTTATTTTGTGGTTCGTTTCATTTGTCCTTGTGGTATGATTCAGCATACCCTAGCAGTCGTTTGTTGTCCGCACAGAGATTTTAACGACGCTAGTTTCTGATTATGATTTTGTCGGTGGTCATGAAAAGTTAGATCCCCACTCGGTTGATGGTTGTTTATCGATGTAATCAGTTCTGGGCAGCGAAACATTCTGCCTAATAGTTTGGATCGCTCATCACTCTTTTTCACTTGTTATGCGTGTAGATTGGATAGAGACAAGGAGATTCAGGAAAACTTCTGGATTTTGATGGTATGCTTTTATCTCTACGGAAGTATTCATTTTTCTTTATTTTTGGGTTGTAAGAGAATTTGGTGGGTTGGTCTCATTATTCTCCTTTGTAGATGCATTGTAATTGTGATATTTTTCATAATTTTAATAAAAATTCAGTGATTATTATAAAAAAATATTAAATCACGTCGAAAAACATTCAATTTATAGAGTGCTTTTTTATACATATGTTAGGTAAAAACTAAAAACTAAATTTTAATCTTAAAATTTTAAAAACATAAATTTTAAATACTACACATTAAACCTCATATTTTTAATTAAATTTATAAACCCTAAAATAAAAAGAAGTTATATAGTCTAAAGACCGCGCAATATGTGCCTTAAATATTTTTTCTTAGTTGATATTACATATTATGTTATTATAAGGGTGACGTGGCACATGTAGAAAAACATATTTTCACTTTTTAGGGCGCGTTTGGATCATTGAATGTAAGATTACCTATGAGAATAGAATTCTCGAAAAGTAACATTACCTGACAGATTACTAAGAATGCTACATTAAGTTGTTTGGTTTAATTGGTAAGAATATGAGATGACAATGTTTGGTTAGAGAATATAAGAGTGCGTTTGGTTCCGTAGAATACAAGTCATTTTCATTTTCATTTTCTTAGAAAATAGAAAATGTTAAAGAAAACATGTTTGGTTGCAAAAAAAATTGAAAATGCTTTTTAGAAAATGAAAACAAAAATGACTGAAAATTTGAAAACATAAAAAAGATGTTTTCACTATTCTCATTGAAAATGTTTTAGAAAAGTGGAAAACATAAAAATAAAATTTTTAAATTTTAACTCTATTTAAACAGGGTTCGAATCCTTTTAATGCCAATTTTAGAACTTTGGTTTATTTAATCATATTTTATTTTTATTATAATAATATTTTTAATAATTATACTTTAATTTAATTATTTAATGAGTAATTATTTGTTTATTTTTATTTGGCTTAATGATCAAATTAGTCCTCAACAAAAAATAAAAAAATCAATTAATTCATTATTGATTTTTTGCACCCAATTTTACTCCCATTAGTTGAAAAACACTCAATTTAGTCCTTTCGTAACGATTAGCCAAATTTTGACCATTAACAGATTTAAAACTAAAAAAATGATAACATGTGGTACACTCTGAAAGTGTTACATCATTACACCATCAAACATCTAAAAAATATTTAAAAATTCTAAAAATTTAAAAATATTTTCTAATTTGGTCATTTACTGATTTTTTTTGTTTCAAAACAATCATAGTTTTAATTTTTTTTTCAATTTGGTCTTTATTGATTTTTTAATTCAAATCTCAAACCCCATTGTTATCAGTACTATGAAGTTGTTGGTAGATCCTCTATCCATTTTCCCTCCAATCCATGCAAATCAAGTTTTCCACTGGGATTTTATTAATTTCTTAGGAAACAAACAATCCTTAACAAACAAATCACGTGTTTTAAGAAAAAAAAATGGGTGTTGAAACTTGGAGATATCAGATTTAATTTTAACCCATGCAAACTTCATAGCATTTCAATGGATCCAAGTGAAGACGATAGTTGTGGAGGAGAACTAATTAGCAAACTGTTTTAAGGTGGGTAGTTGTAGAGGAGTTGGTTTTAAATATGTTTTTTTGGATTTTTTAAAATATTTTCAGGTGTACAATGTGTCACTACCTTAATGATTGTTTGTAAGTTAACAGTCAACATTATGAGAGGGTTAAATTGATCATAATTTAAATTATGAGGGTATGATTGATTATAATTTGAATTGTGAGGGCTAAATTGGGTGTAAAAAATTTATAAGGGCTTAATTGATTTTTTTGAGAGCTAATTTGACCTTTAGGTCGTTTATTTTGAAAACTAAATACCAAACACATTTCCACCGTTTTCATTTTTAAAAACAAGTTTTCATTTCTATTAATCGAACATGTTTTCTAATTTTTAGAAAACAGAAAATAAAAATTAGTTTTTAAAAATAAAAATAAAAAACAAAAATAGAAAATATTTTCTAGAACTAAACGAACCCTAAGATTGCTTGAAAGCAAATTTGACCAAACTACCCTTATGTTGTATTTGCCTTTGTACAAACTAAATTCTCATATATAATTGAAAATATTTACATAAAAATTCATAAAACAATTTTCGTGTCACTGCGTAAATTTTGAGAGAAAAAAGTATGTAACAAAATTTTAATATAACTAGTATATTAAATTTATATATTTAAATAATTTTCATAATTATTTAAATTTATTTATAAATGAGATATAACATAGTATGAAAAAAATAATGTTATGGTCTCGAGTGCACAAAGATTTTATTTTTCAATGTATAAGATTTACTTCCGCCTTTAATTAATTACCCAAAGTAATATTTAAATTCGTATTTTATTATGAGATTAGATTAATGATATTATTCAATCTCTCTTATATATTGGGAACATGTGATAAATTTATATGCTCAGTTGTTGAAATTGAATTTTTTTACTATTAATTCGTGATATCAATTCTTAAAAAGTAAAATCAACAAATGATGTTTAAAGTGTTTTTATGATTTTATATAAATATAATTATATATTTTGATTTTGTAATCATTCGGAATATATAATTTGTTTTATAAAAAATTGTATATTTATATTTTTGGAATTATTATATATTTATTTATTATTCTATGTTTTAACTTTATGTCTTATTTTATATGTAATTATGCCTTATTTAGTAATCCAAAGTAGTAATTTAACCCAAAAAGAAAGGATATGATTGAATGTTTTTATTTTTTTAAGGACATTTTTATCCTAAATGCAAAGAATTGTCAAATACTAAAAAAAGGAACATAATTCTCGGTATAAACTTAAAAAAATGTTACGATTGAAAATAAAGTATTACTTATGGTACGAATCCTCCTAACCAAATGTGGATATCAAATTTTCAAAAAAAAAATTTCATTGATAATCCTTTTTCCGCAATCTAAACTCCCCTTAATAGATAATCAATTAAGTAAGCATATTTGTCATGTGGTGAAAGGATTCATCCATGTGCCATAGCCGTCATAACAATTGTTTGTTTTGTATTGGGACCGAAAATTAAAAGCTACATAGACACCGAATGAGATCGTGTTTGATTCTTTTTAAAGATATATTCATCTAAGGTTTGATGTAATGATTGGGCTAAATAGATTTACCTTTTTAAGAATGTGTTAGAAACTATTTTCATAACTTTAAAGATAGTTTATTACTAAATTAAAATATTTTTTTTATTCTTGACATACTCTGTCATGCAAATTGTCTTAATATTAGGATAGAATTTGCACCGAAACAAAACTTTTTTAATTTATTGTGTCTCTATGTATGTTTTAACACTTAAAATAAATCTTTAAATTTAAACCCTCCAACCTACAACCTAAACTCTAACTTTAAATTTCAACCTTAAATTTTAATTTTTTTTAAAATGTTAAAACATAGACAAAGAATTTCTATTATTTTTATGAACAGGGATTTATATTCATAAAAATTAAAAAGCATGCAATTTTAGACATTTAATGGCAGTGATACATGCATGCATCTTTGTCCCCAAGATTTGTGTAGGTGATGGAGTTATCATTTTGATCAGAACATGTTCTAACATGATCCTTAGATTAATACAGACAAATACGGTTCATAAGTGTCAGAAACAAAATCTATCTTATCCCCAACATCAAGATCTAAAATGTCTACTCTTGTTTACACGTAAGCTCCACCCGCATGCATTCCCTTCATACTTTAACGGCGTAGGTTTCCCGAGAGGAAACCCTAGGGCCAACAACCGTGAAAACGACAAACCCTAGAGTCTCCAACTCTTTTGTTTTGGAACGCCAATGTTGATTGAGCTGGAAACGAGGAAAATTAAGGTCCACCCAAAGTTTATAATATAGTTAGAGGCGAATAAATTTGATTTGGCTCGAAAAGATATATTAAGTTGTTTTATTTTATTTAATTTAAATCGTAATTTTATAAAAATCGATAAATAATTTTAAAAAAATTGTAATTAGTGGGATGCTTTTTATGTTCGAGTCGAGTCCCTCAACTATTCTTAATATATATATATATGTGTGTGTGTGTGTAGAGAGTCGCTTAAATTGGAATAAATTAGAACCGTAACCAGTGGTGGAACATCACGAGGGCCACAGTGGATGTGGTCCCCGCCAACTTGCTAATTTCTTTAAGAAAAAAAAATAAAATTAGTGTATTAATCCTTTAATTTTTATAAAATTTTATTTTAGCCCCCTCAAAACTTTTAGTCTCATTTTGGTCCCCTCCTTTACAAATTTCTAGTTCCGCCCCTGACCGTAACATTATAAAATATTTATAATTAAATTTGAACAACTAGACTAAAAAAATTCAAATAAAATTTGAATTATAAAATATCACTCCTCTACTCAACCAACTCAAAATTTTTAAACTCGACACGATTAAATACTCACCCCTCAATATACGCATGCATTGAATATGGTAAGTTGGGGAAAGAATAATCCAGGGTGTTTTCGTTAGGTTTTTGAGAGCAATGAAAGGTGGTTGCATGTGAACCGGGTTGGAGAACATGCTGAAAGCAAACTACCCATTTAAGTAGACTACACCTGGCCATTTCTTATTCATCCATCCCCATTCCCTTGGAAACCTTCCATGAAACTGTCCATCTTTGTGTCCCCCCACTCCTTTTGTGCTGTCATTATATATATATATTATCATCACCATTTAGAAGCTCTCATTCAGCAACCTAACCTAAGGTTTTCAAAACAAGTGATTCTGGGAAGTTATGTCCGATTCCAATGGTTCATCAGTGAAGCGCCGCCATTCGAGGCGCAGAAGGTCTGTTCTGATGAAGAGGAGGGCGGGTCTGGAAGTTTCTAGAAGGGGTTCGAATTCGAACCCGTTCGAGAGGAAGGTGGAGATGTTGAAGAAGCTGATTCCGAACAAGGAGACCGTGGGTTTGGACGGTCTATTCAGGGAGACGGCTGAGTATATCATGTGTTTGCAGATGAGGGTGAAAGTGATGCAGATTATGGTGGAAGTTTTGACAGGATGATGATGGTATTCTTGTGTAAAGGCTGATTTATGGATTTATGTTGTTAAGATTTACTTGTAGCTTTGAATCCTTATATTATTCCGTCGGATTAAGTTTGGAATTATTTTATATTAATGTTCATGTATTATAAGTAAATGTAAGTAAAATTACTTTTCTTATCAGCAAATATAAATTTATTAGAGAAAAAAATTATACAAATAGATATTATTGTGTGTTTTATTAAAAACCTCCCTAAACCTATAATGGAGAAAAAAAGTATACTACGATAATATTAAGAGTGCAAAACACTAAAAAAAAACAAAACCACAAAGCAATAGCGCAATAGCAAAAAAAACTCGGTGCACAACAAATTGAAAACCATAAGCTTTACAATCACAACTCGCGTAGCAGCCATTTTTCATATACTGCTACACTTTATCGCTCGAAAACACTCATAGATACACTAAAGTATCCACCAACTCATTTGCTTCTTGAAAGGCATTATGGAAACATACACAATGTAAATCATAACACACAACATCAATCCGTTTAAACATTCTCATAAACACCAAGCATTCATCTAATTGCTTCAAGGAATGTCATATCAAAACTGAAAAAACCTGAAAAATACCCTTAACTCAGCAAACCAAACCAACAAACACCTAACTCTTATGCGGCCTTATTCGATCACAACTTCTCTTCTTCGTACGTTCTGTAGCAATCATTTGCTTTTTAGGATTTAAAAACGTGAAGCCCTATTTGATACCACCCGAAAATTTCTAGGAACCTTTCGCTCTACCGAGCGACAATCTCAACTTTGTTATTCTGTTGGGACTCAACAACTATCCCGCCATCAATCTAGTTCGGACCTTTGACATGCAGCTCCTCAACCTGTAAGAATTTTTTCATTTTTTCATTATCCACCATATGTTGAATCAATTCCACTCTAGATGCTATCTGCGCTTCAATTATTGGCTTAATCGTAATCGAAGTGTCAAACGACATGTCAACTGCCAAAGAACCAACCGGGCTCACCTCCCTATCTACAAAACCAACTTTCTCATCCGTCGATTGTTTCCCTGACTCATCTAGTACCTCAACCAATTGTACATCTACATGCCCCCTATCCTCCCACAACCTATTATCAAACTAAACCATCACACAATTCTTTGATGACATATCTCACATAATTGTTTCTAGTGGTTGAACTTCTCCAATATGTTATGTCTTTTTCCCTTCCTCATGTTGAAAATTCTTCATACCAAATGATTCCTCGACCTCCCTCTCACCAACGGATATCACATCAATCCCTTTCCCACTATTCATCGATTCATTCCCATAATCACAATGTGCACTACACCTTGTCGACAACATGAACTCAAATTTTGTAATTCGTATCCTATAACATCGTCCCTCCACATGCAAATCCACATTGTCATCAATGTTGTCACTATATTTCGTCTCTATCAACATCCTACCTCTTTCAAATGAAGACAGTTCAATGGTCGTCGCATCTAATCGGGTGAATTGACCTCAAATGACTGCGCCATGTTTATAAAAGTATCTCTCGTCTATGCATGAATTGGAACTTCAGTAATCGATAGCCACACTCGTCTTTCTTCTTCAATCAAATCTATAGTCCAATTCTAGATTTTGGTGAACCATTTGTCAAAACATTGCGATTGTAAAGTCTCATGCCGTAATTCTATAATCTCAAACATCAACAGTACACGTGATCTAACCATTCTCATGATTAAAAATCCCTTCAAATTGGTCAATTTTACCAATTTTGCACTCATACTCAGTCGACGACACCAGCAACCGAATAACGATTCAATATCTCTACTTTACTTGCATCAACCATACATGACAAGTCGTCGTTAACCGGTTAAAATAAATATATATTAATTCTCTTTCAACAATAAATAAAGAAATTGAATAAGTATAGGGAAAGAGGGTCGATCCGCAGGGAGATTAGCTGGAATTGTTGACTTGAATTTGTTGGATCTGAGTTCCCAGGAATATCTGTAAAAGCAAAGGAATAAAAAAAGGGGGTGATATGATTTTCGGTGAAATAATAAAATAAAGAGGAAAGAATTAAAAGTAGTAAGAAAAACCAAGCGTGTAAATCAGCCTCGAACCAGCTCCTTCAATTCTTTCGATCATTGAAATAGATTTTTATTTCGGGGATCATGTCGGTTACAGTCTACGAGGCCCAACCCGTCATAACTTGTTCTTCTCTCGAGTAACCAATCTTCCCAAGTCTATCTTCGAAAGACGGTTCTTAAATAAATCAACCACGACTATCGCCGTTAAAGTATTTAGAATAAAGCAGGAAAAACCCGACTCAGAAATTGTCTAAAAATAGAATCGCTTCTGATTTTATCTTTCCTTAGCGGACCGCCGCTAAGAGTGTTCACAGGAAGTCGAAATTTGCCACAGGCCGATCCTTCCTCCCAACTATGTTTTTAAGCGAATTCAAACCAAAGGGCCCTTTTTGATATGAAAAACAATTAAAAACTTTTAGTAGGGCCGATTGCCAAACTATCTAAGCAGAAAGATAAAAATGATTTCCCCAAAAGAATTTAAGCAAGTTCAATTCTCACGAATCGAATTGACTTGGCTGGTTCTTGGCTTAAAGGATTTAGCTAAGCATGATATTGATTATCATACTTAACTTGGTTTTAGAAAAACAATTGAAAAACATAAAATAAATGAAACAAGAAATAAATGAAAATGAACTTGGATTAAAACTAGAAATGTTTACAAAGATAAAAACTAAAATGATTGATGGATCATCTAAGCCTTTACCAAGGGTGGTATTTATAGGCTTAAATTTACAAAGATAAAGTGATGAAATAATTTAAAATAATAAACAAAAGATAAAACAATTCAAATGTTTTAAAATTTAAATGCAGGAATCTAATCGGATAAGCTGATAACATCTTCCAGAACGTTCCAGAAGCTTCTAGAAGTCGCCACGTCATTGCCACGTCACTGCCACATCAGACGCGTCGTGCCCGGTGTCGTGCCCATGATGCCAGTCATGACAGGATTATAATAAAAACTGCAAAAATGCCCCATTTTTACTGCTATTTCCAGAATTGAGTTCCTGCACGAAATATAACAAAAACAGCAGGTATTAAGCAGCAAGAAGTCCCAATAGCTAGAAAAATAACAAATGAAATGTGTCATATTTGAGAACTCATCAAATTCCCCCTCACTTGTCTCATACTTGTCCTCAAGTATGTCCGAAAAAAAATCATAAACCCAAGAATGCATTTCTCAACCATTACAAGCATCAAACATAATCATAAGAGTTCTAGCACGAAAGGAGGTTCATGAAAGAAACATAATTAAAACCAAATAGATACAAGCAAAGAGCAGCCCTTGTCCTTTTCAATTACCTATCAAGCATTAATCAAATCTTAGCCTAGTCTTAATCCTCACCAAGATACACTCAAGAGCACTCAAAGTGTTTTAAAGGTAAATTTGAAGCATAAACACTCAAAGTCAATCATGAATAAAGGTTTCCATATGCTTGTAACAAGTTCAATTCTCCACTACTTATTAGAACCGAGGTGCAAAAATCATTAGGTCTTTATTCAAGGTGTAATGAGGGTTTAGGAAAGGATAAAAAGATGGAAAGGAAATAATCAAAGAAATGATCAATGCAAGATTTCACACAACAATCAATGAAAAACAAATGAGGAGCTTAAAGATGGGCAATCAACATACACGTTTCTGTTCTTCGAAACTGTTTTTTTTTTCAGAATTTTTTTTTCAATTTTTTTTTCTTCTTTTTTTTCGAAGCAATTGCTTCCTTATTCTGTTTTTTTTCTCTCTCTTTTTTATTTCGAAGAATTATGCCCTTAATTTGAATTTCAGCTTCCTTATTTGCCTAGTAGTATAGTATCTAGCATTTGATCAATCAAAAAGTGGTTAAGCCAAGGGAATGGGGTGTAAGGCTAACAAGGTTTCACTAGGCGATGAGAAAGGGTAAATTAAAACGAAAAGGAAAGGAAGAGGTTTAAAGCCTAATGCCTAAATCATTTTAAAGCACCTTGTTCTTAGTGTAGTCTCAAATTGTAAGCAAGCCACAAGTTCTAGATTCCTAAAATTCAAGATGACACTCTCAAGCAAAATGAATGAGCATAATATGAAGGATGCATGCTCAAGGCTCAAAGTCTCACAAAATTGGGCTAAATTTGATTAAGATAGGCGAGAAATCTAATCAACACAATCAAGAGTAATTAAAAGAGAATGTCAAGCTGAAGAATACCCATATCATTTGGTTATCAAAAATGCTCCAATACAATCATTCCTAAGCACTAGAACAAGTACAACATGCTGGACAACAAGTAATGGCAAAAAATTTCATCTCAATGTTTAATCAAAATCAAAACATATTATCAAACAAGTTACGACAAGTGATAATTTATTACCCTCCCCCTCACTTAAATGAATTGCCCCAATTCATAAAAATTAAGGAAATAAAAAGATAATAAAGGCAAAAGATACTCCCCGTGAGTGATGAAATTGAGTCGATGGGAATGATGCACTATGAGTGGCTCGGATCAGCGGCGGCAGAGGGCTTTGAATAGACTGTCGGATGTGCGAAAGAGGGTGCAGCGAAAGGTGGTTCAGTATTTTTGTTGGCACCCGTCGAATGGTTGCTGGTCGTCGGCCACCACGGTAGGGAGGATGAATGGGGACTGGTCGGAATCACTGGGCACCTCCACGAAGGCCGCCGACGCAACGAATCATCACCGGTCTTGGCGTTATATGCAGACCATTGGTGGTGGTGGGGTTCGGTTTTGTGGGGGAAGAAGGGGTGCGGTTTTTGGTGGTCATGAAGTGAAGAAGATGATTAGGGGTGGCTTGGGGAGATTCGGTGGAGGATTGGCGGAATGAAGGAGAATAGCCTGTTTGTGATGCGGCTGGAGAAAAAGAGGGAGACGAAATGGGGGGATTTAGGGAATAAAAGAAATGGGTTTATTTTATTTGGATTGGCTGCGGGAGATATTTGGGTGGTCAAAGGGTCAAAGGGTAAAGGCTAAAGGGTTTGGCTAAAATGCACCACATACCATAGGTTTTGCTAACGTGCATTGTTTAATGAAATGGTGTATTTCACTGCTCTTCGAAAATTGCTTGATGTAGAGTGGAAAATAGTGCTGCTGGAGTCCCTGAAAGAGATTGGAAAAGCTAAGAAATTAAAACAAAAATTAAAGCTAAAAACTAAAAATAAATAAAAGGGAAAATAAAAATAAAAATTAACGGAAATGAAAAGAATGGGTTGCCTCCCATTTAGCGCTTTGTTTAACGTCGTTTAGCTCGACGACCTTTGCTAAATTTTTGGCTCTTCAAAATAAAGGTCTTCAAATAATCGATAATGTCCATCGCTCGTCGTTTTAACGTCTTCCTTCATCTTTCTTTTTGTGCGCAAAGCAACAACTAAGCTTCTACCTCCTTCCCAAGACGACAACTTACTCAAGATGTTGTTTGGCAAAGTTTGGTTGTCGCCTAAAAATATATAATCAAACCATTCCAACCTTGGCTTTGGTTCCTGCAAAATTGATGGAAAATGTTTAGTTCGAATTGGAATTAATCGAAAATCGGAAAGGGAAGAAAGATTTGAAATGATTTCGCCTTTGTTTTTATCGTCGAGATCTGCGAATTCCCTACAAAATTCATAACACAAATTAGTTTCGATCAAATCATCAGCTAACGGATCTATAATATCAATGAAATTTAAACTTGTGACCGAATCAGGATACTTCATAGCTTTATACATATCAAATTTAACTACTTCCCCATCAAATTCCATAGTTAAGATGCCGTCGCGGACATCAGTCTTTGTATGCGCAGTTGATAGGAAAGGTCGGCCAAGCAAGATTTCGGATCCGTTATTGCTGCGATCATTTTCCATGTCAATAATGTAAAAATTAGCAGGAAAAATAAGATTTTTTACCTGTACCAACACGTTTTCTAGAACTCCCTCGGGGTAGATAACTGAACGATCAGCTAGTTGAATCGTCACTCGCGTTTCCTTCAAAGGTTCAGTCGACATTTTGTTGTAGACGCTTAACGGCATGACGTTGATAGATGCGCCTAAATCGCACATCGCTCTTTTTATCCCAACATTTCCAATTTTACAAGGAACCACAAACATACCTTGGTCCTTGTACTTTTGCGGCAATGGTCTTTGAAGAATAGCCGAAACGTTCTCACCAAGGTTAACTTTTTCATTCCCGGATAGTCGGCTTCGGTTTGTGCATAGATCTTTCAAAAATTTTGCGTACTTAGGGACCTTTCGAATAACATCCAAAAGTGGAATGTTGATTTCCACTTTTTTGAATACATCCAAAATTTCCTTCTCTTCCTCCTTTTTATCTCGTTTCGCCAATCTACCTGGAAAAGGAGGAACGGGTTCGTAAGTAGAAACAAAAATATTAGATTTAGAGTTACCTGCAATGGGTGGAGACTTTTCGTTCGGGTCCTTCGAAGAGCTGCCTTGCTCGTCGGATTTTTGCTCATCTTGCTTGGGCGGTTTAGGCGTTATCACTGTTCCACTGCGCAAAGTTATCGCACTAACGTTTTCCCTTGGGTTGGTTTCGGTTTGGGATGGTAACTTTCCCTGGGATTCTATACGGCTAACGGCTTGAGCTAGTTGGCTTATTTGTTTGTCGATTTGTTGGAGGTGGGATTGTGTTTGGGTTTGGAATTTTTCCTGCGAAACTGCCAATCTCTCAACAATAGACTCAAGCGAGGATTTTTGGGGTGCTTGGTTTTGGTAGGGAGGTTGTTGCCTAGGTTGGTAATTCGGGTTCTGATTACCGTAGCTCAAGTTTGGGTGATCTCTCCAACCGGGATTGAATGTATTGCTATGTGGGTTATAGGGTCTTTGGGGAGGTCCGGGAAAGTTGTGTATGGCGTTAACTTGGGCACTAGACGTATCTCGCAACAATGGGCATAAGTCGGTTGCGTGATCTGGCATAGTGCATATTCCGTATACCTTAGCAGCTTTTATCTCCCCTGAAACAAGAGAATACACAATATTAGTCAAATTATCAATTTTATTCTCTAATGAAATTGTGCTTACTGCGTGAACCCGTCGGCTGGGTTCACTTGTATAACCAAATTGCTGCGAGTTTGCAGCCATTGTGGAGATTAATGTTCTCGCTGCAGTAGGAGTCATGTTAACGAGCGCGCCACCGCTTGCTGCATCTACCATCTTTTTGTCCATTGGTAACATTCCTTCATATATGTATTGAAGTAGTGTTTGCTCGGATAGGCCATGTTGCGGACAGCTTGCGCACAGCTTCTTGAATCTTTCCCAATAATCGTATAGGGATTCGTCGTGCATTTGTTGGATACTCAAAATGCTTCGCCTAAGTTCAGTCGCTTTTGCTGCAGGGAAATACCTATCAAGGAAAACACGAGAAAGATCATCCCATGCATTAATAGAATTCGGAGGTAAATAAAATAACCACTCTTTAGCCGTTCCGGCTAAGGAAAAAGGAAAAGCCCTTAGTTTTATCTGATCCTCTGAAACTCCTTGCGGTTTCATGCTGCTGCACACCATGTGAAATTCGGCAAGGTGTTTATGTTGGCTTTCAATATGGAGGCCATTAAAGGTGGGTAATAGGTGAATCAGGCTCGTTTTGAGTTGGAATGGGGTATCACCGTGAGGAAAAGCGATACAAAGGGGTTGTTGCACAGTAGGGGCTGCGTTCAGCTCTCGAATCGTTTGTTCCGCCATCGGTTCTGGTTCCTGTGTAGGTTCTTCGATTGGTGTAGATTCGGAGGTGGATTCTTGTTCGGGTTGTCGTGTGCTTTGTTGTTTCTTTCGTCGAAGGGTTTCGCCGTGAGTTCTACGAGCGCTTGCTTCAATTTCCGGGTTGTATGGAGCTAAGATACCCGGGTTCTTCCTGGTCATAAAATAAAACAAAAACCAGTCAAAAATTGCCGAAAATAAATCTCCCCGGCAACGGCGCCAATTTTGACAAGTCGTCGTTAACCAGTCAAAATAAATATATATTAATCCTCTTTCAACAATAAATAAAGAAATTGAATAAGTATAGGGAAAGAGGGTCGATCCGCAGGGAGATTAGCTGGAATTGTTGACTTGAATTTGTTGGATCTGAGTTCCCAGGAATATCTGTAAAAGCAAAGGAATAAAAAAAGGGGGTGATATGATTTTCGGTGAAATAATAAAATAAAGAGGAAAGAATTAAAAGTAGTAAGAAAAACCAAGCGTGTAAATCAGCCTCGAACCAGCTCCTTCAATTCTTTCGATCATTGAAATAGATTTTTATTTCGGGGATCATGTCGGTTACAGTCTACGAGGCCCAACCCGTCGTAACTTGTTCTTCTCTCGAGTAACCAATCATCTCAAGTCTATCTTCGAAAGACGGTTCTTAAATAAATCAACCACGACTATCGCCGTTAAAGTATTTAGAATAAAGCAGGAAAAACCCGACTCAGAAATTGTCTAAAAATAGAATCGCTTCTGATTTTATCTTTCCTTAGCGGACCGCCTCTAAGAGTGTTCACATGAAGTCGAAATTTGCCACAGGCCGATCCTTCCTCCCAACTATGTTTTTAAGCGAATTCAAACCAAAGGGCCCTTTTTGATATGAAAAACAATTAAAAACTTTTAGTAAGGCCGATTGCCAAACTATCTAAGCAGAAAGATAAAAATGATTTCCCCAAAAGAATTTAAGCAAGTTCAATTCTCACGAATCGAATTGACTTGGCTGGTTCTTGGCTTAAAGGATTTAGCTAAGCATGATATTGATTATCATACTTAACTTGGTTTTAGAAAAACAATTGAAAAACATAAAATAAATGAAACAAGAAATAAATGAAAATGAACTTGGATTAAAACTAGAAATGTTTACAAAGATAAAAACTAAAATGATTGATGGATCATCTAAGCCTTTACCAAGGGTGGTATTTATAGGCTTAAATTTACAAAGATAAAGTGATGAAATAATTTAAAATAATAAACAAAAGATAAAACAATTCAAATGTTTTAAAATTTAAATGCAAGAATCTAATCGGATAAGCTGATAACATCTTCCAGAACGTTCCAGAAGCTTCTAGAAGTCGCCACGTCATTGCCACGTCACTGCCACATCAGACGCGTCGTGCCCGGTGTCGTGCCCATGATGCCAGTCATGACAGGATTATAATAAAAACTGCAAAAATGCCCCATTTTTACTGCTATTTCCAGAATTGGGTTCCTGCACGAAATATAACAAAAACAGCAGGTATTAAGCAGCAAGATGTCCCAATAGCTAGAAAAATAACAAATGAAATGTGTCATATTTGAGAACTCATCAATACCATTTGTTGATTTCTGCACAGATTCAGAATTCACCTTATCTTTCCTTCTCTAGCCATTCAATTTTCTAAAATTAATCTTTTTTTGCCACCAATAAGAGTCATGTACATCTCGTTGGGCAAATGAAACCCTCAATTTTACCCACGTGTACCCAGAAACCATTGAGCCTTTCCACCGCTCTTCGTGCATCACTTTCTAACTTCATACGCACGAAACCAAAATGAGAGCCATCTATTGCTTTCTTCTGTGGTATGAAGACATCTATCACAATCCCATTCCTATCAAACACATGTCAAAGTCCCTTCCAGTATAATAACGGTGGTAAATTTGTCACGAAAAGGGTCCAACATCATCGTCTACCCCCATTGGTCCGACTACCATTCGCCTCTCGATTAGAATGCATATGTATTCCAAAAAATATTCTACGTGGACTTTAATCAAACACCTTATTTGCACTAAACAGCCACTAATCAACAAAAAATTTCAATAATTCATTGATCAATATTTAGAGAAGAAGTTCGTATGTCAACATCATATTAATCAAATCACACCATCACAATACAACTACTCACCCAAATCAGTAAAGAAAGCCTACCAACAACAGCTGACACGCAATAGATTTTATTTTGCTTTAGATGCTTTATCCCCAAATAACTTTTTGCTCAGACATCAAATTGACGCTCTATCACTTTCATTTGCTATGTTGATCCACCCAGTAAAATTACCTTTTATTAAACAAATTGTAATCTAGATTAAATCAATTGAATCACAATAATATTTTTTCTTTTTCCAAGTTGAGATGAACACCAATACAAACGTTAATCATGGAATGTGTAACAAAAACAGAGGAAAATGATAGTCAAGATGTGCCTTGATGTTTCTGCTCTGTTTTGTTTTCTTGTTTCAGATGGATCCGTCTGTGACTGATGATTTTGATGATCTCAGCATTAAAGATGATAAAGATCTTAAAGTTCTGTTTGAAGAGGATACTCAGTTGACTGGTAATCTGTTTGAACACTATTTTGTTGGTAGATTTCTAACCACGAGTGTTATTCATTTTCAGTCTATGCGCACGACTTTGGCAAATCTGTGGAGGCCTCTTGGGGGTATTGCTATTTCTAATTTGGGGAAGAGTCGTTACCTTTTCTAATTCTATCATGCAATGGATATGGATAAAATTGAAGAAGGTAGCCCATAGAATTTCAACTCTCATCTCTTGATCCTTCACCGCTTACACGTTGGGGAAGATCCACACTCTCTGCCTCTAAATGACGTTGTTTTTTTGGATTCTTGTTCATGATGTACCACACAGCTATATGTCAGAGGTTGTAGCGAGGCAGATGGATAATTTTATTGGTCATTTTATCCTCTATGATACAAATGCAATCACTTTGGGTTACAAAGGAATCATGAGAATCAGGACAGTCTTTGATATCCGAAAACCCCTTAAGCTTCGTAAGAAATTCGTTGTGAGAGGAGGTGGTTGCCATTACGTTCATTTTGAGTACAATAAATTACCATTTTTTTCTTTATTTGTGGTAAAGTTGGTCATAAAGAGAGTATGTGCCCTGTCCGTTTGACCATGGCTAGGGAGGATATCTAGTTTGGGTGGGATCTTAGTCTGCGTACTCCATCGATGCGTGCGGTGGCAACTCAACGCAGTCGGTGGCTCAAAGACGAAGATAGTTTAATAGAGCATAATTTAATGGATTCGGTTCTTAAACATCTGAAGCATCCTTTTGTCCCTGGACAATCAGTGCTGCAAGTCAAGGGTAAGATGCAGATGGTCCCTAACAAACCGCTACAAGAAATTGATAGTAATAAATCTTCTATGAATTCTGGCGGTTATACATCTAATTACCTAATTTCTGTATGGACTTTTGATGGTTGTTCTTCCTTTGGGGATGTTATTATGTCGACTAATAAAGAAGATTTTCAGGAAGATTTTGTTGAAGGTACTAAACGTTCCCGAGTTCAATTAAGTAAGTCAGAAGTTTCTATCCCGGTTTCTAATGACTCGTCCAATCTTTTATCGGTTGACCCTACTCAACGGGTCAGTCGGGAGCCGTGAAGTTCCTTAGTTGGAACGTTTGAGGTTTGGGGAAATCTCGAACGCAATGACGTCTCAAGTTCATGTTGAAGGACGTCAACTCATCTGTAGTATTTTTAATTGAAATTAAGTTACAAAATTCACGCATGGAAAGAGTTCACAAATTGTGTGGTTACACGTTTGGTTTTGATGCGAGTTCTGTTGGTAGGAGTGGTGGCCTATCCATTGCATGGAAGGATAGTTGCAAAGTTTCTCTTCGTTCTTATTCTTGCTGGCATATTGACATTCTTTTTGATGAAGACTTTGATGGTATTGCTTGGCGGTGTACAAGTTTTTATGTTGCCTCCGAAGGGTTTAATAGGGCAGCTTCTTGGGATCTCTTGCGGCAATTATATGATCTTCTGGATACACCCTGGTTAGTCATAGGTGACTTTAATGAGCTTATGTTTCCCACTGAAAAACCAGGAGGCCGTTTACGTAGTGAAAGGCAAATGGTGGGCTTCCGATCTGTGTTAGAGGATTGCTCATTAGAAGACATTGATTACAGGGGCCCTTGATTCACTTGGGAATGGGGTCAGCTAGTAGGGGTGTTCATGGTTAACCGTTGGTTAACCATTAAGAATGAGTCCTTAATTTTCTATGCATTCTTAGATACATTTTCTATGCATTTTCCCTCTAATTACATTAAGATTATATACTTTTTGCACTAAGAACATAACTTATAGGTTAACCGTTATAATATTTTGGTTAACCGCGAACACCCCTATCAGCTAGCGTCTAATGTGATCCAAGAAAGGCTTGATCGTGGTGTTGCGAATGCCCTATGATTGGATACCTTTCCCCGATACAGCTTGGAACATCTGCCCCATCCATTCTCTGATCATTGTCCCTTGTTGTTGTCTACGAATGTAAGCCTACCTACACACAATCGTATTTAACACTTTCGTTTTGAGGCTATCTGGCTTCTTAAGAGTCTTGTGAGGCTGAGGTTAACCGTGTGTGGCACTCTTCTTCAGGTATTGTACCATAATGCTTGTCGTTGGTTGGCGTGGGGCTTAATGATTGATTTCACTCTTTGGTTAGAGCCTAGAAGGTGCCAGTCAGATCGTTGAAGAAACGCCTCTAGGAGCTTAATGATCTCCAACCCAATCAAAATTTGGTTGATATTCTTGAAACAAAATTAACACTCAATTTGGAAGCGGATCATGAGGAAATTTATCAGGAGCAGAGGGCTAGGGCGAATTGGTTTAAAATTGGGGACTGTAACACCAAATTTTTTCATAGTTTTGCTTCTGCACGAAAGAGGCGTAATAGAATTAAAAGGCTTATTAATGACTCAAATGCTAATGTGGAAGATGATAAGGAAATTGATGGTCTTTTCAAATCCTATTTTGAAGATCTTTTCACCACTTTCGGGGTTAGTGATCTGACAACTATGTTGGAGGGCATTGACCACTATATTTCCCCTCTTATGATTGCTGATCTTCTTGCAGATTTTACTAGAGATGA
Organism: Hibiscus tridactylites; assembly: GCA_958450335.1. Classification (NCBI taxonomy): domain Eukaryota; kingdom Viridiplantae; phylum Streptophyta; class Magnoliopsida; order Malvales; family Malvaceae; genus Hibiscus; species Hibiscus tridactylites. The sequence continues at coordinate 78,206,838 of OY288278.1, read as the reverse complement.
GGTGTTTGTTGATTTACAGGTTATGGGGCCATTGAAGGCATCTGGTTCTGATGGCTTGGGTGCAATGTTCTATCAGCGTTTCTGGCATATCGTAGGGACTGAAGTAGTGGATTTTTGCATCTTAGTCTTGAGGGGTGAATCCCCTATGGAATTTATTAATGTGACGCATATAGTTCTTATTCCAAAGGTCAGCGATCCGTCTCGTATGTCCAATTTCCGTCCAATAAGCCTCTGCAATGTTATTTACAAGATCATATCCAAAGTTCATGCAAACCGTCTTCAGTGAGTTCTGCCAGTTTGTATTGACGAGGCTCAACATGCCTTCATTCTGAGTAGATTAATATCAAATAATATTGTTGCTACTTATGAGATCCTTCATACTCTCAAAAGTATGCGTCGAGGTCGTAAAGGTTTTTTTTTGCTCTTAAGCTTGATATGAGTAAGGCGTATAACCGCATGGAATGGTCGTTTCTCGAGAGTATCATGGTTAAATTGGGCTTTGATTTGCGGTGGATTTCGCTACTCATGCGTTGCAATACCTCCGTATCCTATTCGGTTATTTCTAATGGAAAGATTGGTGAGCTTTTGTATCCGAGTAGGGGCCTACGCCAAGGTGACCCTCTTAAACCTTACTTGTATATTCTTTGTAGTGAGGGTTTATCCTCCCTTCTAAAGAAAGCCTCTCGGTTGGGTAATCTAAATGGGGTTCGTATTACTCGAAGTGTTCCCCTTGTAACTCATCTATTCTTCGCCAATGATAGTGTGATTTTTGGTGAAGCGTCGAATATTGGTGCCTAAAATATTAAGGACATCTTGGATGTCTATTCATCTTTCTCAGGGTTGCTTATTAATTTTATCAAGTCTAGCATATTTTTCAGCTCAAATTTGTCTATCGGTTCTCGACATTCTATTTATGAGTTGTTGTCCGTGACTTGTCAAGATTGCCCGGATCACTACTTGGGTCTTTCTTCAATGGTTGGTAGGAATAAGAAACAGTCTTTGACCTTTCTTCTTGAAAAGTGTCATCAGAGCTTGTCTTCTTGGAACTTCATGCTTTTGTCCGCAGAGGGTAAAGAAGTCTATTTAAAATCAGTTTTTCAAGCCCTACCTTTATATGCAATGGCTTGCTTTTTACTCCCGTCGACCTTGTGTAAGGAATTTTAAGCTCTCTTTGCACGCTTTTGGTGACAGCAATCCGCTCAAAAAAAGGCATCCATTGGTGTACTTGGAAGGATCTTTGTTTGCCAAAAGAGAATGGTGGTATGAGTTTCAGGGACATGATGAAGTTCAACCTCGCTTTACTTGCAAAACAAGGTTGGAGGCTTCTCTCGAACCCAAGTTCTTTAGTTAAGAGACTCTTAATGGCTAAATACTTTCCTCGATGAAGGATTGGGGATGGCCTCTCGGTGTTCATTTGGAATGATTTTTGGCTTTTGGAGAGCCCTAAACGTCTGCTATCGTCTCCCCAAGTTCCAAGACTAAACTGTGTAGCAGATTTGATCGATCAATCTTCTCGACAATGGAATTTAGTTTTGGTTTTGGATAATTTCAACCAGCAAGATGCATCAATCATTCTTTCTATATGACTTTTGATGCATACAAGTCATGATGTAATAGTTTAGGGTGAGGATAGTACGAGTGTCTACTTTGTTTAGAGTGGTTACAAATACTTGATCAGAGACTCTATTTAGGATGCTTACACGGGTAATTTCTATACTCATCTCTGGGTGATTAGTTGTCCATCTAAGGTTAAAGTAGATTTATGGAAATTCACGTAAAATTTTATTTCTATAATGTTAACATGTGAATCGCTAGAAACATGTGAAGTGTATGGCTAACCCAATAATGAAAGTTTCGTAAGGGGACTGGAGCAGGCTACCATGAGATGTGCATTAAAAAGGTTTATACAAACAAATTATGTCTTCGGTGCTTAATCACAGTTGGAGATATAAATTATGTGTCTCGTGTGTGCCCTTTTGCGAAGCAAGTCTGGTCATCTAATAATTTTTAGTGGCTCTTTAGGCTAGATCTTGAGGAGTTCTATGTTTGGCTAGAGTGCATGTTTAACACTTATGCAATTAATAGACATGCTGAATTATTTCTACTTGTATGGTCGTTATGGTTTTCACGCAATAAGTTAGTCCATGAAGGGGTTCGACAATTATTTTCAGATATTATAACTTTTGTTAAGAGTTACTTATATGAGATCGGGGTTGCTTCTAGTCGACTTTCTCACCCTTCCCCGCGTTAAGATGTTTGCTGGTCACCTCCCTCAATGTCTCAGATTAAGGTTAATTTTGATGCAAGCTTTTCCCTACTTGAAAGTAATTTATGGTCAAGTGTGATGATTCGAAATAATTTTGGTCAGATCATGGGTTCTGCTTACCGTCCCATCACCGGTGTGGTTTCAGCTTTTGAAACAGAAGCGCTAGCGACCGTCCATGGTCTTGAGTTTGCTGAAGATATGAAATTCACAGATATATTTCTTGAAGGTGATTCGCGATCGATAATTCAGAAATTGAAAGTTGGGTTTGATGACTTATCTGTTCTCCAGCCATTGATTATGGACGCAACACTAATTGTCCGCCGTTTTTATTCCTGTCAGTTTTGTTTTGTTGGCCGGAACGACAACCAAGCCGCACATGTAATGGCTTCTTTAGGTCGAAAAAGTCGTGAGAAGAGTTTTGGGGTTGAAGACGCACCTGCTCCAGCTAGAACCGCCGCTGCATCTAACCGTCGTTAGATTGACCCACCCTGATTTTTGGGTTTCTCCTCTGGAATTCGCACAACTCCTTTGATTTTCAGTCCGTGCAATCATCATTTTCGTTTTCAGTTTTGTGCGTCATTGTTTTTAATGCTTAAAGAACTGAAACAACATGGGTTGTTCGAGTTTCTTTACCTTTGCTTTGTTAATGTGTTTGTTCTTTTACTTTTTTTTTTGTTTTTATTTCTCTCATTTATCTGTCATTTTGTATTTTTTCTTTCCCTTTAATAATATTCCTCAGACAACAATGTTTTCTAAAAAATATTATATAATTATAAATATATTTATATGAAAATATTTTCATATAAATGTTGAAATTATTAATTAAATTATTGAATAAATATGTTTTATTTTAAAATGTAATTATACAAAAATCAAAATGTGATTTAAAATATTAAAATTTGGTACCGATTTTAGTGAGGGCAATATGCATATTCTTTTATTAATAAAAGAGATATTTACATTTTTAAAGTTAATGTCGAAATTTGAATTCATATAAAATGAGATAATTTGGATATCTTTAATCACCCATCCAATTAATATAAATGCATATTGATCGAAATAAATTAAAACATATTTAAAATACTTAAATATAATGAATCTTTAAATGAAACGAAATTTAAAATATTTAGTAGTGATTTAAGATCATATGTATCGATAATTACTATCATTTTTCAAATCTTGGAATAAAAGTTTATATTTCTAAGACACACTATCCACAAATTATAAAAATTTTAACATATGATACAAATTATTTTTACTGTACTCTGGAAAAAAGACATGTTCATATTTGGTAAAAAAAAACATATTCGCTTAAAGAAGTGTTACTAAGAGTCACGTGTCAATCTATTATTTATAAGAAAAATTATACGGATGGTTACTTAACTATAATCATTTTTCTGTTTTGGTCATCCAACTAATTTTTTCGTCAAAATGGTCACTAACGTTACTTTCCTTTGCCATTTTGGTCATCCCCCGTTAAAAAACTAACGGTAATGCTGAGGTGGATTTTTTAAAAATATTTTAATATTTTCTCTTACCTCCACATATTATTTTTTAAAGTTTTTATTCAGACCAATGTAATTGTGACAATGGGTATTTAACCTGCGTCCCTAAGGATATTATGGTCATATTTTATCATAAATTAATTTTAAATTAAATAAAAGAACCCAAAAACCAAAGAAAAATTAGAAATAAATAAATTTGGGGAGTGATTCGAACACAAGACCTCATTGGTGAAATTTTAAATGTTTAAGCACCAAATTAAACTAATAAGTTGTAATATTTTTAACTTAAATTATATTTAACTAAATTATGATTAAAATTAAAAATCAAACTAGATTTAATCTTTTCACTTCGTTTGATAATTACAGATTAATTAAATAATCAATTATATATTTTTATAAAATGAATATTAAATTATCTTAAAAATTAATTAATAATATTTATTTGTAAAATTTAAATTATTTAAAAAATTATTTAGAACCTAATTTTAATTCATTTAAAAATAATAAATAAATATTACTTAAAAGTTTATATTCTATCATAAATAAATATTATTAATTTAATTTTTTAAAATAATTTAATATTCATTTTTATTAATATTCAATTTATAAAAATAAATAAATGATTATTTAATTAGTTTTGTCATTATCGAACAAAGTGAAAAAATTAAATCTAGTTTAATTTTTAAATTTGATCACAATTTAATTAAATATAATTTAAGTTAAAAGTATCACAATTTATTAGTTTAACTTGGTATTTAAATATTTAAAATTTTATCAATGAGGTTTTGTGTTTGAATCACTCCCTTAACTTAAATATTTTATTTTGTGTTGTTAGTAACTTAATATACGTTAAATATAAATCTTAGTGGAATTGAATCAAAATCTTGACTTAGAATATTTGGTTTCTTTTTGTCCCTTCCATGTTGTGGAATGTGGGTTTGAGTCCTAGCCTTTGTAAATCACTTATTCTTATTTTTTCTTTGGTTTTTGAGTTCTTTTCTTTAATTTAAAATTAATTTATGGTGTAAAGTATGACCATATATGGGGTTTAGCCCTGTGGCTAACTCACCTGGTTTATTCCTTTAGGGATATGGGTGTGCATTATTAGAATTTATTGAAATTAATTGACCCAATCGTTTTTTTTTTCAGTTTATTTAGCCGGTTAATTTGAGGTATGATAATTTAATAGTTAATTTTTTCTTTTAAATTTCGGTTACCGATTAAATTAGTTCGAAATCGGTTAATTAACTAAAATTATTATATATTAAATATTACATATATTTATTTTTGGTCATTAAACTTTTAAAAGTTATAAAATGATCATTAATTTTTTTATATATTATAAAATGATCATTAAACTTTATTAGATTAGTACAAAATGATCATTAAAATTTTCAAAATTTATCAATAATTTATAATTGTAATGAGTCATTGACAATTTTGTAATAGTTCTATAAGTTTAATGATTGTTTTGTAAATTTTGAAAGTTAAATGACTAAAAATCATTTCAGAATAGTTTAGTGACCATTCGTGAAATTTATCAAAAATTCTATCACAAATTTCGGTTAATTCAAAAACCGAACGAATTAACTAATTTTTTTTCGTTTGGTTAATTTTTTTAAAATGATTTTGGTTCTGTTAACGGTTAAAACGAAAAATATTTTTTTAATAAAGGGTAAACTACTTGAAATACCACTCAACTTTAATGTGTGACTCTAATATGCCACTGAACTAAAATTCGATACTATAATACTATTGAACTTCACTGTGTGATTCAAAGTTAGCACTCCACCGTTACTCCCATTACGGAATTCTGACGTGGACTCTAACTCCCGATAGAGGGATGACGTGGCCGATATAAAATAATATCTTTTTCTAGATATGATCCACCTCATTATATTTTATGTTTTATTTTTACTATAAAATCTCTTTTGGCTGAAAACAAAACCCTAATTTCCTATTTTCTATTTCCCAGTATAGATTTTGAAGCTGATCCAAATCAATGGAGGTAGAATGGCAAAGATCAAGTGAACGCAGGGTTGAAGTAGAAGAACCCATTTCAATTCCGGTGTGTGGATGCGGATATCCGGCAAAGCTGACTACATCGTGGTCTAATGCCATCCCTGGAAGGAGATTCTTTGGCTGCAAAAATTACGGGAGTTTTCTTCATAAACATTGTAGATTTTTTTGTTGGTTTGATCCTCCAATGAGCCCACGTGCAAGAGTTGTTCTCGTCGGACTGCTAAACAAAATCAAGACGAATAACATCCAAAGAAGGAATGAGAGATTTGTTTGGATTTTTGTTTTGATTATCAGTATTGTACTACTGTGGTACTTAATGCACTAAGGGGAGTGGAAATACAACTTATACCGGTATAAGACTTAAAGAAAGAATAAAAGAAATACAACTTATACCGGTATAAGACTTAAAGAAAGAATAAAAGAAATACAACTAACTAATTGAAAAGGTAGGATCAGCCTTCCATTGTTCCAAATATTTTTTAGCCAACCACTTGTAAGTAACATTTTTATTTCTAAAATCTTTGAGACAGTTATGCTCTTCAATATAAGACTTAATCTGCCATGTGTTGTTCATAAGATCTTTAGGGTCAACCTTTGATGCCCAAATATACCAAGGACAATTTTCCTTGCAAATTACATGTATCCTACCTTTGTCAACCCTTTTGAATTTGATATCATGTCTGGTCTTAATCCCATACTCCCTTATAGCTTTTTTCAGAATCTCTTTATCACTAAATTTCATCCCCTTTTTAAATCTCGGATTTCTCATATCCACCTCATCATTAAATACAAGACATTTGGAGTTTTTCTTTCGATCATCTTCATCAGATTCATTTGCACTAACACTATGCAATGAATCTGTTCCATCACTAACATATCCATTCAAATGTGTCTCATTACCAAACTCCAAATCCATCAGATCCACCTCTTCTTCTCGAGCTTCATCATTTAAGGCATCATCACTATTTTCATATCCACTATCACTATCCGTTTGTTCAATCTCATCCTCTACATAATCATCATCCTCTTCTACATCATCATCTCCAGTCTCTTCTACAACATCATCTACAATCTTCTTTCAGAGAAAACCCAGAGAAACCCACGTTTTTCTATTTGATTTCTTTCTAACAATCGATCACTACAATCTTCTTTCAGAGAAAACCCAGAGAAACCCACTTGAATAATCAATAACAATCCATAGAAAACCCACTGATTTTTTTTTGCGTCTAATTTCAGAGTGATTTCTGAAGTTTGAAATTTCATTAACCTAATTTTGAGGAGATAAAGAGTCTTTAACAAAACTACGTCGTTTTACAATAAAAATAAAACATAAAATATAATGAGGTGGATCATATCTGAAAAAAGATATTATTTTTTTATCGGCCACGTCATCCCTGTAACGGGAGTTAGAGTCCACGTCAGAATTCCGTAATGGGAGTAACGGTGAAGTGCTAACTTTGAATCACACAGTGAAGTTCAATGGTATTATAGTATCGAATTTTAGTTCAGTGGCATATTAGAGTCACACATTAAAGTTGAGTAGTATTTCAGGTAGTTTACCCTTTAATAAATTTTGGGTAATTCAGTTTGGTTATTAATTTTTTAACGGCGGGTGACCAAAACGAAAAAGAAGGTAACATTCGTGATCATTTTGACTAAATAATTAATTGGGTGACCAAAACAGAAAAAATGATGTTAGTTAGATGACCAACCGTGTAGTTTTCCCTTAACTATATATGTAATTTAGGGTTTATCATTCATACAAAAAACCCTAGAAACAGAAAAGGGGAAAATCAATTTCAAGCAATGGTTTCGCTGGTCAGTGGCTCGGCGGAGCCTCTCTCTGCCTCGGGTCGGAGCTCCGAGAAGCTAAGCCTTCCGTCCCTCCAGTCGAAAATGAAAACTGACCCGGAAGGGTACGGAACGGAGCTTCATCTCATCCGCAGCCAATTCTATTCCGCTCTCGAGCTCTTCCAGCAGCAAGCGGCTCTCAACTTCTCCTCCATAAGCGGTGTCGGAGCCGATCCAACCGTGGCCAAGGACCTCGGCGACCGCGCCATGTTCTTGGCCCACGTTACGCTGTTCTATCCCAAGCAGCTCGCCGAGTTCCCTTCTGATCTCGCTGCTTTTCTCAAATCATCTGCAAGGACTCTTCCATCGGGGCTTAGGTTCCACGTCACTCAAGCTCTCATTCTCCTCGTTAACCGGAAGGTGACTTAGAAAACTAGTTAGTTCTTTTTGTTATCACTATTCAAAAGGTTAAAATTTTATTCGAGTATTCATCTTAGATGTTTTGATTTCCACTTGAAAATTTGAATTTTGGCATTTGGCAGATTATTGATATAAAAGACACTCTAGCGTTGTTCATGGAGTTGCAGACACTAGATGATAGGAATTTGAGGAAATTAGCTTTTTCTCATATTGTTCATAGTATTAGAAGAATGAACAAGAATCATAAGAACGAGGCCCAGAATCGTGCCCTCCAGAATGTCTTGTTTGCATTATTGCAGGTCTTTAAACAATGCCATTTCAATAGAAGTTTTTTTTTTCTGGTATATAATGATGTTTTTAATATAGTTTTTATATTTGTTATAGCAAGAAGATGAAGCAAAAGCTAAAAGGTCTCTTATTACATTATGCGAGCTTCATCGGAGAAAGGTTTGGTTTGATGACAGAACAGCAAATGCAGTTTGTATGGCTTGTTTTCATTCATCTTCTAGGTATGTATGCTTTTTCTACGGTTAATATCTTTTGTTTTTGATGTTGAGTTTTAGTAAGTAAATTGTTTGTATTTGATTTCGCAGAATAATGATTGCTGTGCTCTCTTTTCTTCTTGATTATGAGAAGATTGAAGATGATGATGAGGATGCAGATGCTTTAAGTAGTGAAGATGAAATGGCCAAAAATCCCCAAGTTGTCATCAACAAGGAGACTGCCTACAAGGTTATTTGCATCATCGGATTCATTTTCTGTTTTTCTCTTTGAACCACTCTAGTTTGCTATTAGTGCCAACTCTGAAATTTCCTTGATTCTACCTTGTGTTCTACACCTTATCTTAGCTTTCGTAGGTTTATGATGATACAAACAATTTTTAGGTAATTAAAACTCTCGCGCGCACACACACACACACTTATATGCATGGCTGATGTATGGAATTTCATTGCCTAGCAGTTTGCGTCTGGTTTTTTTCTTTAAAGAATATGGCAGCTGCCTTCTGTTTTCTTTGGATTACAATATATATGGTTGGTTTTATTGTATTTTCAGGCACACCACAAGGGTACAACTGCTAGCAAGAAGAAAAAGAAAGCAAAACTACAGCGTGCTATTCGTAGTATGAAAAGGCAGCAACGCCTGTCATCAGAAAGTAGCAATAATAGTTATTATTCACCCCTTTACCATCTAAAAGATGCGCAGGTTTTTACCTTTTTCACACATTGTATTAATTGCATTTTCTGTAATATTGTATTTTGTAGAAAGCTTAAAATTCTGTTTTGTAAACAGGGATTTGTAGAAAAACTATTTTCTCGCCTTCAAACCTGCAATGAACGATTTGAGGTGAATTCTTTTTCCGATGTTTCTAATTTGGCAGATTTTACCTGACCTCCCGTGACAGACTCAATGTTTCTGTAGAAATGATACTTTTTTCATTTTCTTTATCCCACCGACTGTTTAGTTTCTGTATTTCCTTGTGAATTGAATGTCTAACTTCAGGTTATGAAAGTTTTAGTTAGGTTTATATGTAGTTTGCTTTAAACTCTTGTATTAAATGCCTCGTTGATTTTGAGTTCCCTCCTCTGTTTAACTTCAGGTTAAAATGATGATGTTGAAAGTGATTGCTAGAACAGTTGGTCTTCACCGCCTGATATTATTGAATTTCTACCCTTTTCTTCAAAGATATGTTCAGGTATGCTATATTCATTCAAGTGTTCCATCATAAAGATAAGACTTTCGTTAATACGGGCCGGATATCTTTGCAGCCTCATCAAAAAGATATCACTAATTTACTTGCAGCAGCAGTTCAGGCCTGCCATGATATGGTATGGTTTTCCCTTTGATTGTTTGAATGTTCCATTCTAACTATTCTCGTTTTATTTCTCTTCTTACTTTAGCTTTCTCTGGTCTCCTGCCACCATTCGATTCTTATTTAAGCAGGTTCCTCCTGATGCAGTTGAGCCATTGTTCAAACAAATAGTAAATCAATTTGTACATGATCGTTCGCGCCCAGAGGTATTGCTTGTTACTTGAAAGCTGCTTTATAAATCATTTTTCTTTTTACTGATTGATTAAATATTTGCATGATGTTCTAGGCAATTGCTGTTGGACTGAACGTGATCAGGGAAATATGTTTGCGCATGCCATTGGTAACTATCTATGTCATTCGGTTTCTGAACCCATTGACTCAGTAATACTTCTTTCAGCCCTCCCCTGGACAGAACAGACACTTACACAACTAAAATTGACCCTATAAAAAATTGTTCAAATATTTGATGTATTTTAGGTGCTTCTGTTAAAGTGAACCGATTGCTATAAATTACCATTATATTTCATTAATGGATTCATTTATGCATGTTATATTGCTTAAAATCTTTTAAGACAATCACTTGTTTCTTGATACCAGTTGATGAATGAAGATTTGCTGCAAGATCTCGTATTGTATAAAAAGTCACACGAGAAGGCAGTTTCAGCTGCAGCTCGCTCACTCATTACTTTGTTTAGAGAGGTATATCTTCGTCTTTCCATACTTTTTTATGTGCACATGCCTGCTTCTCTAATATTATACTTTCTTTTCTGTGTTCATGCACCTTCACTGCATAATTTTCTACTTGTTTTATTGTCAGATTTGCCCCTCACTCTTGGTTAAGAAAGACCGTGGCCGTCCAGTGGACCCTAAGGCAAAACCAAAGGCATATGGAGAAGTCAATGTCCTTAGCAATGTTCCTGACATTGAATTATTGGAACATGAAGATGAAATTGATGTCAGTGAGGATGATGAAAGTGGAGATGAGGCTGCATCTATTAGTTCTGATGATGTCAATGAAGACAGTGATGATGAAAAAAGCCAGTATACCGCTGATGGTGGAAGTGAGGATGAGGATATGGTGGATGAAGAAGATGACGAGAATTGCAGTATTGATGAGGATGAGAGTGATAGTGATGATCCTGGTGAAGACGAAAATGATGACGTGGATGAGATTGAGACTGAGGAGTTGGATGCCGAAGAGGATGATGACTATGAAGAAGTTAGTGATTCTTCTAAACCAGATGACAGTGCCGGAGATGGTGGGAATGAAGATCCAAAGGCTAAGGCAAGAAAGAGAAAATTGTCTGATTTTGAGGGTCAACTTATTGCTGCTGATACAAGTCTTCGAGCTTTAAAAAGGTTGGCAGAAGTAAAGATGAGTGGTTCTTCATCAGACTTAGCAGATGGTATTCTCTCTGACGAGCATTTTCAAAAGATCAAGAAACTTAAGGTATGTTAAATTTGTTCCAAACGGATCTAAGCCCAAGTTGATGCCTTATGTGTGCTCTTGCATTCTTCTGCCGATCTATTTCTTTTCTTTCTATGAAAAGACATACTTTGTTGCACAAGTTCTGACTTGGTAAACTCATTTTTTGGGGGGCTCTTCATTTATCTTATCAGGCTAAGAAGGAAGCAAAAACTGCTTTGGCTCAACAAGGATTTAAGATTCCGAGTTCTGATCAACTGAGTTTCAAACGAGTGGATCCTTCAAAGCTTGAAGTATGTCTTCTCTGTCTTTACTGATGAACACATTTTTTTCCAATTAAGGACTGTTCCTTGCAGCATGTGTTCACAAAGTTCTTTGCGTGCTTCATAGGCCCATGTTCGACTCAAGCTTAACAAGGAGGAAAGACTGGCATTAGTAAAAGCAGGAAGGGAGGATAGAGGACAGTATCAGGCTCGAACTGCTATAAAACAGAATAAGGTAATTTTGGTTACTTCTACAATTTATGGGCCAGTTTTCCAGGATGTTAGCCACCCACTCTAGTAAACCAGTGAACTATAACATTTAAAGTTTCTGCTTTTCGACCTGTGAAGTTTTAGAAATCTTAGTTTACTAGTAAGAGAACGTGAGTCTTTGCAGTGAGATAGCTTCAAAATCATGGTGCTAGTTGTATCATTCGTATAATCTGCTGATTATTTGTTTTGTTCCCTGTGTCATGTTGTGAATGCAGACGGGCGGTCTAAGCAACCGTCAGAAAGAACACAAGAAGTATATGCCTCTGGCTGCGAAGAAAGCCAAGGCTCAAAGATCTCGTCAAGATAAAAATAAGAAGAGGTTGCGTTCCGGCAAACAATTCCGTGGGAAGAAGGCTTGGAAGCAATGAGTAACATTAACATTCATACCATTTCCATAGAGCACAGCAAGCTGCTTAAAAGTTAAATCTTATGGTTGTCGTTCATTCTTTTACATTTCATGTTATAATGTTATTTCTCTTTTTACAACCATTACGTTATTATATGGCGTAAAGGAGAAATGCCGAGAGTACTTTTTCATGTTATAATATTATTTAATGTTGAAATTGATAGTTGTCGTGCACACGATAAACGAAAAAGAAAATCAAACAATCAAGAACACAAAATATTTAATGAGGTTCAGCAGTGTGCTTATGTCATCGGTAGGGGTGATAACGAGCTGAGCCCGCTCGAGGCTCGCCGAGCTCGGAATTTTAGGCTCGAGCTCGGCTCGAAAATATTTTTATTGGGCTCGGGCTCGAAGCTCGTCAGGCTCGGCTCGGGCTCGTCAGGCTTGGCTCGGCTCGAAATGGAAAATTTTGCTATAGTTTTTTATATAAAATATTCGTTAAAAATCCCTTTCATAACCAACACTAAAACGAAATTTAATGACTAGAAAGGGGAAAAAGTGCCAAAAATTATATTAATCCAAATAATCAATAAATATTCTTATAATATAAATACATAATTAAAGAAAATACAAAATCAAACAACAATCAACTAATGAAAGAAAATACAAACACAAAATTTATTTTAGTGCATATGTAGATTCCGAGCCTGTTCACGAGCTTTTCGAGCCGAGCCTGGGTAAGCTCGGCTCGGCTTGTTAAGGTTTCGAGCCGAGCCCGAGCCCGAGTCGAGCTCACTCGAGCCGAGCTTTGACCGAGCTTTGACCGAGCCGAGCCCGAGTAGCTCGCGAGCCGGTCAGGCTCATTATCACCCCTAGTCATCGGGGATCAAAGAGCGGCTGTTTTTTTATTTAATTAATGGTTCTTAGGTTAGAAATAACACATCTATTTATAGACTTAGTGTAATTATAGACACCCTGTGTTGTATCGTGGGGCTTCGCCTTTGCACTCTCAACCCACTTAATTCGAGCCCACCAAAAACTTGAGTACTCCTTTGATGGATAGATGCTCTCGCTCCGCAAAGTCCAAAGAACGGTTGATAAAGTGCCTAATAAGGCGGAGGTAAGCTTCTTTATATAGCCCCTACATCCAAGTCTTATTCTGAAAGATTAGAACAATTGTAATCCTAATTAAAGTTGTAACACCCAAAATTTTAAGGTTAAAAAAAATAAAATAAAAAAGGGAAATGGCAACAAAGGAATTTTGAACCCGTGACCCTTGGCTGCAAAGACTCAACCAATTGAGCTAGGTGATAAATTGATGCTTACAGATATCTAAAAATAAAATAATAATCTGATATATCCCCAACCACTCTCATTATTGCCATTAATGCTTCACCTTGAACCTGAAAATATCTAAAAAATCTCAAAAGTCACTCACCTAAACTTCTTCACCGTCCACCGCTGCATCCCTTCCACCGTCGCGCCGTGCACGTCACCGTCATCGCCGTTGGGAGCGCCACCGTACCCCGACACAAACTCGGCCACCACTCGCGGAGATACACCATCGTTTGTTCTAGAGGGCGTGTTGAAGGTTCGTCGGAAACCAAGCTCGCTCTCGGTTTCTTGACTTTTCCGGCCTCGGTAGCCGTTCGTTTGCGACACGAACACCAGATCCGAGCTCCTGACGTGACGATGAGAAAAATCCAATCGTCCGACCACACATCTGACGCCGGTAAGGGCTTCATCGAGGTTACGCAATAATCTGGCCATTTCGTACGGATTTGGGTAAGTTCGGTGAGTTCTGGTTTAATTTATTGGTTTTCGGTAAGGGTTGGAGCATGACTCATGTATGTCAATCACTCATGATATTAATATGAAGATAGAAGTTTTTTCGCGCAGAATATAAGTTCGTCTGCTCCGTGGAAAGTCCTGTGGTAAAATATGAAGGCAACCGTTCATATATACGATACAATCAATATTTGGAAATGATACCCGTGAAGTGCATACATCAGAAGATTTGGTTAGTACTGCAAGGTTAGGACATGTTAGTTTAATTGGTTTACGAGGCTCGATAAACTTATGGAAATCTTAAATATTGTAAATCGTCATTTCATCATTATTAGGCTAAATTACAAAATCACTCATGATAGTTAAATGACCAAAATGCCCTCGTTGGCCAAAGCAATCAAAATAACCCTGAATGTATATGATATCGTAAAGGATCTTGACATAGAAATCTCTGAATGCCTGGTTGAAAACCTGATGAGCAAATAGAATTTTCGAGCCACTGTTTATGCCTTGTTGGTATAAATTACCAAAATGCCTATGTGTGATAAAATGACCATAATGCCCTTGTAGGCTTAAATGAGTAAATCGCTCATGATCTATCTAAACTCTCAAAGATCTTCATGTATTATCTCCTGAATATCTGGTTTGAACCGTTAGTACGAACCCCATTTTTATAGGGACTTCGTTCCTAAAATCCGTTCAAATTGTCAAAATTTTAATGTTTTCCCTTCCGTAAATGACAAAATACTCCAAGAAATAATCTGTTCCACCTAGTGTGTTCCATGTGTGCTACATGACTGTTTTTGCATACTGACTTACATGTTATAATACCGATCACGTGCACATTACTGACATACTTGAATTCACAGGAACATGACATGTTTTATAAATTAAACATGACCGTACTATATTTATGATATATGCCTATGCACCCGATATGACAAACATGCCATATGGATAATGTATTACTGGAAATATTGTTATTGATTAATGAATTATTGATGATCTGATTCACTAGGTACTTGGGAAATGATATGAAGTTGTTGACGGCTCAGCCCTGATCCAGCTGGTAAGTCCGCCCGTTTTCGGTTCCTATGCTTCGGCTAGGTCCGTTCGTATTCGGTTCCTATGCTTCGCCTAGGTCCGCCTGTATTAGGCTCCTATGCTTCGGCTAGGGCCGCCCGTATTCTAAGGTATTTCCTTAGGATGGTACCCACGCCCAATGGGCTCGGGTTAATGCCTGTACATGATACCGTACTGGGGAAACTAAATACTAGAGTATGGTTGGAGGGTAAATAAAGAATTAAAATGAACTTTACTGCTACTTGAAACAAATGTATTTGAAATAAAAAGGTTTACTGCATTGTTACATTTCATGCATTAACGTTGCACCGTTGAAACACACTAGACACTAAACTCTATGATTCCATCTCTGTATGTTACCAGCCTATATAATTCTTGTCTAATTCTCAATGTTTGAATGAAGAACAAATATCGTTATTCTCGAGTATGATGTGACCTTGAAATAGTAGAACAGAAATGGAGACTGTTACTACGTGGAACATCATGAAAATGTTATGCCTATCATATATCTGCATGAGCTTATAACATCTTTTGGTAGTTCTATATTACTGAGCTTTTTCAAGCTCATGTTGTTTTTACCATCACAGGTTAAAAGAATATATTATGGTATAATGGTTGACAACAGTGTTCGGAGTTGTCTCGGCGTTGCCTTTGGAGTACGGTACTGTACAGTTAGTGAACATGTATGTCATGTATTGTTTTATGATAGTGTCTGTAAAACACTTTCTGAAATTTATGTTATATGTTTAAATGACTTCCTGAAATGGTATTTTAAACAGAAGTTGATTTTACAGTTTAATAAGTGTTTTGAGGAAAAAATATTTTCATGTGTGTTTTTACTGTGGGTCGCTCTTGTAACCCTAATGTGACTTCCTAGGACCCGTTGTAACACATAGGCGGGTCTAGGGGGTTACAAAAATAGTCAACATTTTTCCTTTTACAATATATGAGTCATACTTAACAAATTTCTACTTTGGTGAAATATCATGCCCCTTAAGAGATAAATCTAGAGTCTCTCACACATCAAAGTGGGTTGGGCTACCACGCTTCTCTAGCATTTACAAATATTCAACAAGTCCAAACAATGCTTGAACTTGTCTATAGTAACATGCTTGGTCAACTTATTAGCTGGATTGTCTGCAATATGCACCTTTTGTAATAATATCTTACCAGATGCAATCAACTCTCTAATCTTGTGAAACCTCACATCAATATGTTTAGTTCTAGCATGATACACCTGATTCTTAGCCAAATGAATAGCACTTTGGCTATCACAATGCAACTGAACTCCACCTTGCCGAATACTCAATTCCTTCACTAGTCCGATAAGTCATAAGGCTTCTTTCGCAGCTTCAGCTACTGTCATGTACTCAGCTTTAGTTGTTGATAATGCTACAACAGACTAAACAGTTGACTTCCAACATATAGGCCCTCCACCAAGAGTGAAAACATACCCAGTTGTAGACCTTCTATCATTCAAATCATCTGTATAGTCTGAATTCACATATCCAACAATCAAAGGATCATGTCGCTGACTGCCGAATACAATTCCATGTCCCACAGTACCCTTTAAATACATGAAAATTCACTTGACTATTTCCCAAGTGATCTTCATGGTTTAGACATGTATTTACAGACTTGACCAACAACATGAGCTAAATCAGAACGAGTACATACCATCGCATACATCAGGCAGCCGACAACACTAGCTTTAGGGGACCTTTGTCATCTCTTCAATTTCTTTGTCTATCTTCGGGCACTGTTCTGTAGAAATCTTAAAGCGATTCACCAATGGAGTGCTAACGGACTTTGCTTTTCTCATCCCAAATATTCTAACACTTTCTCAACATAGTCTTGCTAAGATAACCACAGTTTTCTTGAGCCACTATCTCTGTGAATTTTCATTTCAAGAATTTTTTTTGTAACTCCTACGTCTTTCATATCATATTCCTGACTCAATAGAGCTTTCAACCGACAACATCATGTATATACTTTGTATCCAACAACATATCATCAACATACAGTAGCAGAAAAATAAAAGAACCATCATCAGGGCTTTTAACATAGACACAACAATCATACTCACATTTCTTGTAGCCAATCTAAATCATGTAGGAGTCGAATCGTTTGTACCATTGTCGTGAAGACTACTTCAACTCGTACAAGGATTTCTGTAACCTGCAAACCAGATGTTCATCTCTGGATTGAATGAACTCTTCTGGTTGCTGCATATAATTTTGCTCTTCTAGATCTTCATGCAAAAAAGCAGTTTTAACATCCATATGCTCTAAATGCAAATCTGAACTAGTTACAAGTGCAAGAATTGTCCTGATTGAAGTATGTCTAACCACAAGAGAAACGATTTCATCATAATCAACTTTTTTTTGCTGTAAAAAAACTCTTTGCTACCAATCGAGCCTTGAACTTTCTCTCATCTTTTTCTGATACTGCTGGTTTCTTTTTGTACACCCATTTGCAATCTATAACCTTCTTTCCCTTAGAAAGCCTAGCTAGTTCCCACGCATGATTTTTCTGTAAAGATTCCATCTCCTCAACCATTGCAAGGGACTAGAGATAACCTCTTGAAAAGTATTCGGATCTTCACTACTAATGTGAAGTGCAAAAGACATCATATCTTCAAAACCCAACCTACATGAAGCCTTTACATTGGTGCATCTCTCTCTATCTCTGGCTAAATTATAATTCTGCAACGGAACTGTATTAAAGTCACCAGAAGTTGAATTTGAATTTTAACCTTTCTCAGCTGTTACTTCTTTCTCAACTGCTCTTGGATACTGTTTGAAATCCATCAACACCTTGTCTCGGTTCTGCTGCAACATAAATTGCTCGTCAAAAATTGTATCTCTACTAATCACTATTTTCCTTGCAACTGGATCCCAAAATTTGTATCCTTTGACACTTTTCTTCTATCCCAGAAAGATGCACTTCTTCGATTTTGCATCAAGTTTTGATCTCTCATCACCAGGCACATGCACATAAGCAGGACAACTAAATATTCGTAAGTGTAAAAAATCAACTACATTGCATGTCCATACCTCTTCTGCAACTTTTCCACCCAAAGATGCTCGTGGTGACCTCTTGATGAGATAGCATGCCATACTCACAGCCTCTGCCCAGAAGTTTTTAGGAAGCCCTGCATTCAATCTCAAGCACCGAGCCCGCTCAGTTAATGACCTGTTAATCCTTTTAGAAACACCATTTTGTCTGGCGTCTTTCGCACTAAAAAATGTCTCTGAATCTCATGCTTTTCATAGAACTTCAGAAACTGTGAATCTGTGTATTTCGTGTCATTATCAGACCTTAAATACTTGATCTTTCTACATGTTTGGTTCTCCACCTCAGCTTTCCACACCTTGAATTTGAAAAAGACTTTAAATTTCGGTTTCAAAATACACCCAAACTTTCTTAGAAAAATCGTCAATAAAAGTAACATAATACACAGATCCACCCAATGATGATTCTCTGGTAAGCCCTCATACATCAGAATGCACATAATCAAGAATTCATTCAGTTTTGTGCTTTCTAGTCGTGAAACTGACTTTAGTCTGTTTACCAAGAACACAAAATTCACAAAAATCGAGCTTGCAACTTTTGACACCATGCAACAAATTTCTTTTATGCAATTCAACCATTCCACGTTCACTAAGATGACCAGGACGCATATGCCACAATTTTGTATTATCATCATATGACTCAACAGAATGAGCTCCACCTACAACTGTACTCCATAACAATTTATAGATATTCCCTCCAATTATCTTTCTTTTCATCACAGTCAATGCATCTTTAACAATTCTAATGATTTCTCTATCCTCATTAACTTTAGAAATTAAACCATTCTTATGCAAAGTGCCCAAAGAAATTAGATTCTTTTTCAAATTCGATATATGTCTAACATCACATAATGTTCTAACAGTACCATCATACATCTTAATTCTGACTTCACCAATACCGACAATATTGCAACATCTATCATCATCTAAATAGATAGAACCAGAATTAACAGACATATAGGTAGAAAACCACTTCCTGTAAGGTGTTATGTGATAAGAGCATCTTGAATCAAGAATCAAAGCATCCGTGGACTGAGTTGTTGAAATAGAAAGCATATCACCATCACTACAATTCGAATTCGAATTCTGCACCGCATTCACAGTTTTGGACGATGCATCATATTTATCATATGACTCTTTTTCCACTTTAGACAGTCTCGTTTCATATGTCCTGGCTTCTTGCACTTGTAGCAACGAAATGTCTTCTTGCCTCTAGACGTTGATCTAGAATTTCGTCTTCCAGAACCCTCTTTTTCTGACTTTCTTCCACGATCGTGATTACCCTTAACATATAAACCATCACCGTGAGACCTTTCACCTGTATTCTACCTTCGCTGATTGTGAGCCAACAATGCTGCAGTAATCTCTTCAACTTTGATTGTTTCTTTCCCATATGTAAGAGTAGTCACCATGTGTTCAGAAGAATAAGGAAACGAACACAACAGAATCATTGCTTTGTCTTTATCTTTAATCTTCACATCAAGTTGAGTTAAATTGGTAATTATTTGATTGAAGATATTTACATGTTGCGCCAAATCCTGACCTTCCTGCATCTTTAGCCCATACAATTTCTGCTTTAGAAACAATTTATTTGTCAGAGACTTGGACATAAAATGACTTTCCAATTTCCTCAATATCTCTCTTGGAGACTCAGATTCATAACGTGATATATAATCTCATCTGCCAAACATAACCATATGGTTCCAGTCCCTTGTTGTTGCAGTTCTTCCCAACCGTCGTCCTCCATCGACGCTGATTTTGTAGATCGTAAAGCCTTTAAAATGACTTATTGCGCTAACAGATCATTTACCCTCGTCTGCCACAATCCGAAGTTACCTTCACCATTGAACTTGACCACTTCGAATTTCGCACCGGACATAGTCATCGCAAGTAGGCTCTTGATACTAGTTGTTGTGCACACGACCAACGAAAAAGAAAATCAAACAAGCAAGAACACAAGAGATTTAACGAGGTTCAGCAGTGTGCTTACGTCCCCGGGGAGCAAAGAGCGGTTGTTTTCTTTTATTTAATCAATGGTCCTTAGATTACAAATAACACATCTATTTATAGACCTGGTACAATTACAAAGATACCCCGTACCGTACCGCGGGGGCGAAGCCCCCGCACTCACAACCCATTTAATCCGAGCCCACCGAAAACTCGAGTACTCTTTTGATGAACAGATGCTCTCGCTCCGCAAAGCCTAAAGACCAATTGATGAAGTGCCTAATGAGGTTGGGGGTAAGCCTCTTTATATAGCCCCCTACATCCAAGTCCTATTCTAACTAGGATAAGGAATACTACTCCCCGAAAGATTAGAACAATTGTAATCCTAATTAAAGTAGTCAACATCTGTCATTTTACAATATATGAGTCATACTTAACAATATTAAAAATAAATAAAAATTAGAGTTGATGTACTACATGTTCCCATATTATGATCCTCGTTTTAAATTAAGTCTTAGAATTTTGAATGTTTCAATATTATCCCTAAACTATGGCTCACAATCTAAATCGGTCTCCAATTTCATCATGGAATTATGATCTTCATTTTAAATTTGTTCCCAAACTTTTAAAACTCCAATTACAACCCCAATGTTTTTTGTATTATGTCATATTATTATCTAATACACATCAATATTTACATGGCAATCAACAATTTTTATAATTGTTTTATTAATATGAGATATAATTAATATATATTGATAATTTCTAGATGAAATTAATAGTTAGGATAACTTAAAATGGTGATCATAGTTTAAGGATGAAATTAAAATATTCAAAAATTCAAATATTAATTTAGAATGAAAATTATAATTTAAAGACGTGTGATGTAATTAATTACCTTTGAAATTATAACCTCGGAAAATTAAAAAAGGACATGTCCATCGTTACGATGGAAACTCAAATGTCTACATATCACTGCCACACATCTCCAACATCCGCGACATTCTTGCCTTGTCTTTCTCAGTCAAATGGCCGATCTTGATTTCTTCATTGGAGACTATGCGCTGTTGCGATCCCGAGTGAGTAACACTTACAGTTACAGCCTTACCTATCCTATCAACCCGAGTGAGTAACACTTACAGTTACAGCCTTACTATGCACATTCGGTTATCGAGGACCATTACTTCTTGCTGACCGAGAGCCCGCTCACCGCTCCGGAGAATCGAGATTACATGGGCGAGATCGTGTTCGAGACGTTCAACATTCCGGGGCTTTATTTTGTTGTGAACTCTGTGTTTGCTTTAGCAGCAGGGTACACTACATCTAAGGCCAGTCACTCGTTTTCAATGCATTATGTTCATAACTTAGCTTTGTACCTTAAATTATGCATTATGTTCATAAAAGATTGAACTACAGTTTCTGTTCAAAAAAAACCTACAGTTTTCTGTAGTGTGATATGAAAGGGGTCATAGAGGACGTCGGAGAGGGGGCGATCCCTGTTGTCCCCGTTGCAGAAGGTTATGTTATCGGGAGCTGCAGTAAGTCGATCCCGATAGCTGGAAAAGATGTTACTCTCTTCATACAGGAGCTCATGCGGGTATCTTCTTTAGTTATTTTCATAACTCTGTAATGCTATGATGCCATTGCGTTGCTATTTATACACATGAATTCTTGACCTTTGCTGGAAAGAGGAGAGAAAATGCCACCCGAGGAGTCATTCGAAGCAGCTCCGAAAGTGAAGGAGATATACTGCTATACTTGTTCTGATATTGTCAAGGTTATTTTGCTTCCAATGGATTGTGATTTTGGAAAAGTTTTGGAACAACTGTTAACCTCTGCATTCTTACCAGCTTGAGATACTGTAATGAAGTCCACAAGTTCCGACTTTCGAAACGGTGATCTGATAACAACTGTTTTCCGTAACCATCTTAGGAGTTCACCAAGCACGATAACGAACCTGCAAAGTTTATCAAACAATGGAGGGGTATTAGACTGAAGACAGTGGCACCATACACCTGTGATACCAGTTATGAATGATTTTTAGGTCCCGAGGTCCGTACTCTTTTTCCTTAAAGCTTAAGTTAAGATTACTGAAAATTCTCGAAGATTGCTTGTTGCTCAAGTTTTTTTACCAGTTGGTCCGACAGGTTTTGTTTAGTCCCGGGATCTATACCTGTGATTATATAACTCCTTTACCAGCTCTAGTAGATAAGTGCATTCAGTCTTGCACCAATTGACACAAGAACTTTATACAAGGTGATTATATAACCTGTAGAAGTTCATGTTGTAAGTCATCCTATCCAAAGATTTGCTGTTTGGTTTGGAGGTTCTGTAGTAGCATCGACACCGGAATTTTTCGAGCTACGAATCTCCGCTTCTCCGTGTCAATTGTCTAATGCGCTTGCCATTACTGTCAACATGTGCATCATTCTTATCATTAAGAGCTAACCTCTGATTGAAAGTCTCCTTAACTTTCCGACGTGAAGGCTTGTCATACGAAGGCAGAATACGAGGAACGCGGAGCAAGCATTTGTCAGGTGAATCCGGTTTTCAAGGGGATGTATTGAGGCAAATATCCATTCTTTTCAGCTGAGGAGCCTTCTCTGGTGACACGGTGACTCGCAATTTAGGCTTCCATCATGCACATCGGTTTACTTCCATTATTCCGGCTTTGCTCGGTGCTCACTCGTATTGGTCGAAAGAAGTGGACTAGAACACGGTAGCAGGTTCTTCCAACACTTATGGATCGAAAAGATTCGGCCAAGTCGAATCACATTTTTCGTGTTGAGATGTGATAGGGGGTTGGTTGTGTTTTGGTTGGAGCAGCAGCGAACTTGATGGTGATATGCTATTGTTCCACCAGTGCAGTTGTGTTAGATTTATTGGAGTGTTGATTTTGAGTTAGAAATTGGTGATTTCAGTAGATCACTGCAGATTTCCAACTATGGGTTACTTGTGATTTCAGTAACAGAGCAGTTGTGTTATTATTCGATATATTGTTAGTAAAAAATAGTTTCAGAAGATACGAACATATCAATAATAATCCAAATAATAAATCTATTATATATTAATAAATTTAAAGGTTAAATTGTTAAAATATTAGTTATACAAAAACGAGAAAGTATGTAAAATTATTTTAGTTTTACACTAATATAAGTATATCTCATTTTTTTTTAAAAAAAGATGAATCTTATTAAAATCCTCTTCATAATAGAAATCAAGCCAAAACTCAAACTCAAATAACGAAAATGATAACGAGCGTCTCTAAAATCTGATAATCGGAAATCAAAAGTACAATACAATTAATTGTTCGACATCAAAAAATACGGTGAAATTCTAACAATATTGTGTTGGATTAATTTTTTAATTCTAAAAATATGGTTCCAAAGAGACGGATGTACATCCGGAAAATAACAAAAGAATATGTAAAATTACTTTAATTTTACATTAATATAAATAGGATCAGTTTTCATAATTTACTTGAAAATTAAATCATATATTAAAATTTTTTCCAAAATATATTACAAAATTCGAATATGAACTATTTACTTAATAATATCTATGTTTCTGAATCTATTATTCGTTTTTTTCTTCATTTTATTGCAATTTACTTAATATGAACTATTTTACAAATTTGAATATAATAAAAGTATATCATTTAATTACACGTTTATTTGAACATTTTTATTTACATTAGAAATATTGTTTGTGCAAAAGTTGTGGAAACATATCTTCTTTATTACTGGTCATCTGCTATAGAATAACCCTAATTCATGTTAAAATAAATAAAAAACCCTATTTCATGTTCAAACATTGGTCTAAAAAGACCACATTCTAAAGTGATTTTGTTAACATATTTTGTTCATAGTGTTGTATTTTTTAGGGTTATCCTATATTTTTTTGAACATAAAATAGAGTTTTTTTAAATATGAATTAGGGTTATTTTATATTAGATGACCAATTTTCAAGACATTAGAATAACCCTAATTTATGTTAAAAAAACCCTATTTCATGTTCAAACATTGGTCTAAAAAAGACCACATTCTAAAGTGATTTTGTTAACATATTTTGTTCATGGTGTTATGATTTTTTAAGGGTTATTCTATATTTTTTTAACATGAAATAGGGTTTTTTTAAACATGAATTAGGGTTATTCTATATGAAGTGTCTCATAAAATTCTTATTGATTTAGAAACCGAAAACTTTGTATTGGTCTAGCATAAAACTTTCTCATTTTAGCAAGCATGATTATTTACTTAATATGAACTATTTTAGCAAGCATTTTACTCGTTTCAAAATGCATTCACCCATTTCATTTCTTCATACATTAAAACAAATTCTGCAAATCTCAAAACAATAAACAAAATATAGTTATTTTCTCAGGTGAAAACAGCAAAGGATGTTGCATTCTTAAATGTATTTAATATATAAAGTAGCCAGCAACGGCGGCGGCTCCAACTCCAGCAACCATCGAAGCTTCTAGCGTGGCACCACCGCTAGCACTAGGAGCAGAAGCATGTGCAGGAGGAGAACTAGCACCACCGTCTACAGAAGCTCCAGGTGCACCTGCAGAGCTAGCACCGTCAGGTGCGGGGGCCGGTGAAGAACTAGACTTAGAGTCAGAAGCAGGGGCGGCAGCGGAAACCAAACCGACGAAAGCAATCAAGACCAAAACAAAAATAACGATTTGACGTGCCATTTTTTATTTGGTAACTTGACGAGAAATGCAATTATTCTCTAAGGTTAATTGTATGAACAATAGAGAATCACCACACCACACAACGAATTAGAAAATCACTACACCGCACAATGAAGAATGCAGAAGGACTGAGGAATTTATATAGCAATTGGAATTATATAAAAAGGAGTTTTAATTATTCAACTGTTTTGCAAATATTATGGAAAACCATACATTTTAAGTTTGGAACATTTTTATAGCAATTGAAATTCTAAATAGAGTGTTTTGCGATTATTTTGGAAAAGCATGGGTTCTTTATAAGTTTATCAGAAACTAAAATAGAGAAATGATCTAAAAAATAAAATTGTACTAGAAAATTAACAAAATATGATAAATTTAAATTAGAAAAAAAAAAACTAGAAAATAAAACATTAGATCAACAAAACACGTCTACTGGACTGTAAAACAGCGATAAAGATGAAATATTGGAGAAATAGAAGCAACGAGCAAGACTTCTTGTCTTTAGCCATCTACACGCTTCATGATTGAATTAATAGTGGTGGACAAAACCAACAATCTTTGATGTTGCCTCGCAAAACATATATGACTGCATCGGCAAACGAACCACAAAAATTGATCAAACTACTGAAAGTCACCGCTTGTACAAAGGGCTTGGGATCAAACCGATGTGTATTGTACTATAAAAGGGAATTAAACTATTAAAGACTACCGATATGTGTTTTAAATCCATTACTTGTATAATTTTTTTTATTAAGTGGAGAGATAATACATTTTCAAGGTAAATGTTAAGATACAAAATGAGGTAACAAGAGAATCTTTGACCACTCGGTCAATTAGTGGATATCATTGTATGGTTTCTTTTAATATATAAGAATAATATTTTTTAATCTTATAAGTGATTTCAGTAAAAAAATGGATGTTATCATCTCTAATAAACTTGTGTTTGAGCGGTTTGTCTATAATGTATGTGACTTACTTACAAAATGGCTAAGAAAAAATAGGTAAATATTATCATGAGATCATAGCGAACGCTGAAATAATAATATTTTTCAATGCCTAAAATTAATAAATTTTTTGCCTAGTTTTCCGTTAAAAATAATTTTAACTAGGCAATTACCCGTTTAAACACACTTGAACAAATAACTTAAGTTGTTGGAATAACTACGTTGACAACTGAATTATATATTTTATAATATTTATAATGTAGTATTATATATTATAAAGGTTTGTTTTTATGTGATATATTACATAATATATAAAATTAATATAGTATAATATATTAAAAATATAAAAAAATTGAGTTGGGTTAGGTCACTCGGAACTTTGACTTCGATTTTAGAATCCAAATTTAACTCCAATCTTTTTTTAATAAGAAAAGTATAATAGATTGTATTCAAAGTGAAAAGGATAACAAAAGGATAACACCACAAACATTGAACATTTAATGTGAAAAACAAATATAATAAACTTCAAAAGATGTGAAAGATAAGAGAAGCAGAATTCATCACTTTGCAGAAACACTTGCGAAGACCTTTTAAATGAAATCCAGCAACGTCTTTGACTAGAAAGATTTATGAATTCTTGGCACATACTGATTCAAGCACCACTATCATCAGACCCGCTCTACTGATAGAGTCTTGTTTCAAGGCGAATATGGGGAGAGAAACTCAAAGAAGAGGAGTAACCACTCTATTTGTGAACAATTTACCGGAGTCACTTCATTGAAGCGGCCTGAGGCAAACGTTCGGGAGACACGGTGATGTTGTGGACTCTTTTATCGCGGCGAAGTTGGATAGGGCTGGGAAAAGGTTTGGGTTTGTGAGGTTCTCAAACAAGCAAGATGCGATTAGAGCGATGGAGAGACTACATGGATTTAAACTGTATGGTTCACGGTTATCTGTTTCTTTTGCAAGATATCAAGATCGGACGTCTTATTGGAAGAAAGTTAGCAATAAGAAGATTCAGTGAAATGTACAGATCGAGAATGGGAAGAAGGTTCAACCAGATTTGAAAGAGGTTAGGCACTCTGAGAATCCCTGGTTCAGCGCCTATGAAACAGGCGGGTGTAGCAAACTTGGGCATAGGTTGATGAAGAGGGTTAAAGGTCACATAGAGGAGGAAACTCTGTGGAAACTAAGCAAAAGCCTAATCGGTACAATGGCTACTGTTTGTAGTAGAGAAAACGTGTTGGATAGACTACATCAATGGGGATTAGGAGATACGGAGGTTAAAAGCCTGGGAGGGAGGAGATTTTTGCTATACATAAAAGACGAGGAACTTTTGAATCTGTTGGAGAATCAAGAATGGTCGCTACTGAAGGAAATATTCATGGAGATCGAACGGTGGTCAAAATCTTATAAACAAAAAGAGAGAATAATATGGATAGAGGCAGTGGGTATTCCTGTGCACTGCTGGAATCTTGTAACTTTTAGAAGAATTGCAGAAAGTTGGGGGAGCTTAATAGCAGTAGGAGAAAACGTGAACCAGTATTTTGGATGTGAAAAGATATCCTTGTTAATCTACACGAATCAAAAGCAAGCCATAGAAGAAGTAATTGAAATTGAGGTGGGAAATATTAGGCATGAAGTTCGAGTGTCTGAATTGACATATAGAGAAGCTACTGTAACCCACCAGAAAATAGAGCGTAAACCAGAGGTGTTGAGGTCACCAGTGCCGGAGACGGAGGTCAGTTCTTCGGAGTCCTCGGCGATCTCAGCCAGTAGCAACCCAACAGGCAAAGAGGGCGACATTTTTGTTGGAACTGATGAAGCAATAAATGTTGTGTTCTTGGGCAAGAAATCCTTAGATCATGTTAACAGTCAGAATTGTGATTATGCCAGGTGTATAGGAGAATCAGAGTTATTGGGAGGCAGAATCGAGGTAAAACATAGAGCTCCAGCTAGCAGACAGAATATTCCCCTTGAAACATTGGAGAATGGTTTTGTTCATCCACTCGAAAGGACACTTCAACAGACGGTAAGTGGACCAAGTTGGGTTGATATAGTGGGTCAAAACAAAAATGTGGCGATTAATGAAGTTGGGCTGGAGGAATCTTGTGCTATCAAAGTAGTAGAGGATATGACGGCTATGGGCTTTAAGGGAGCAGAATTAACCAATAACCTATGTCCACAAGATCTGGAGAATCATGAGATTAATATGGTTGAAGAACCTATTTTTGTAGACCATGCTGGCAACAAAATGTCTTGGGCTGAAAGGGTAGATAGCTTGAATGGACCTGGGAATGCGGCTGAGTCTGATGAGAAACCACAAGGCAGCTGCGTTCACGCTAAGGAGGTCGAATCATCCTTTGCTCTCCCCGAATTCCAAACAAAAACAAAAAAGGAAAAGTGTAAAAGGTATGGTTCGTTGCAAGAGTATCAGGATAAAGCTTTAACGGATGCAGAACGAAAGAAGAGGGATAGAGCGCAAAAGAGAAATAAAAAGAAGCATGGAGACTTAGAAAAATCTGTATTGGAAGGTAGGTCGTTATCGGATTCGGATATGCAGGCGAATTGGGATAACCATACTAAGGAAGCGAAAGAAACTGTGGAGTTGGGAAAAAGTTTGAGAATTGAATTCAGAGGAAACGAGCAAGAAGTGATTGAAGAAATTGCATTTTTGGAGAAGGCAGATTAGTTAAATAAGTAAGTAATTTAGAGGAGTGTCGTGCTCCTCAGCTTGAGTAGCAAATGATGAGAGTTTTTTTTTGGAACATTGCGGTCTGGGGTCTGAATTGAAGGCGTCATCAATTAGTAAATGTTGCATCTCCATCGAGTTGAGGTAGCTTTATTCAAGAGACTATATTAAAATTTAGAAGGGTCTGATATAATGTTATTTTTGAATTTGTGGTGTCAAATGCTGATGGAAAACTAGGGGGCCTGGTTACAAATTTGGGACAAGGTAAATTCAAGATGGGAGTTTCATTAATTTCAAACAGGTGTATTTTTGTTATTGGAAGATGGAAAACGGAATATCTAGACTCGATCTGGATAATTTTTTGTCCCATGAAATAAAGCAGATCAGAAGAAGACTTGGGAAGAGACTTAGAGCTTAAAAGGAACCGAATTTCAACAATGTAGGGGTGTCTTTTAACGTGATCAGGAATCGAAGTGAAAGAAATGGATGCCAAAGTTGATATCCTGGCTTTTGATAGATGACCCATGGTTTCTATCAAGCTCAGACTATTCATTGAGAGGCTTGCAGAAAGGTTAAGGAAAGGAATTCGGGCTGAGAGAAGTTCTTTGATCAACGGCCATTCGTTGCATTGGTTGTAAGCTCTGTACAACTGGCATGAGGAACTAAGGTGGATGTTTGCTGTTGTGTTGGAACCTAAAAAATTTGTGGAGGATTCCTGGCTGTGATTTATCCAAAGGTTGAGGAGTGTTTTGTAGCTGCCATGTGTTCTTGAATTACTGTGGAGTTCTTGATGGGTATGGAGCGTTACGTTGTTCTTGAAAAGTATGGAGCCCCATGATTTCCTTGCAGCAATTTCTATTTGAGATGCATTTGCAGTAGGCGAAACTTGTTTTGGTTAGATTATTCTGTGCAAGGGATGCAGAGTTTTCCATCAGTGGTTTAGGTACGGTGAGGTTTTGTAGCAGGTGTAAGAGTGTCAATCTTATCTAGGCGATTTGTTACTCACTGTTTCTTGATCACCATCTTGCACTCTTTTTCCCCTTCCAAGGGGAGGGGTTTTTTAGTGAGTCATTTGGTGATCATGTATGACTTTTTTAATGAATAAATTATCTATTGCCGAGCAAAAAAAAAGTTCTTGGCACATCGACAAATTACCATAAAAGAATCAGAGAAATACTAGACTGTCGATCGTCTTGTGACTAGAAGCACTTGATAATACTTGTTATCTGAACGCTAAATTGACATAATAACAAACAATAATGTTACAAAGACAGACAAACCTAAAAAATACAGACAAACAAACTGCGATACAAATAAATAAAAATAACTAGAAAAGTATATACAAAATGACTTCTGGTGAAATAAAATAAATAAAATAAAAAAAACAAATGATTCTTCATCAAAATAGAAAAAATTTATTAAATAAAACCAACATAAAAATTAAAAAATAGTCTATAGCATGAAGGCCTCCGTTGAAGATAACTTTGAAGAAAAAGAAAGAACTCAAAAAGTGTTGAGAAAATAACTACTTCATAAAAAATAAAAGTATAAAGAATGTTTTTTTTATTTAACTCCAATCTTATACAAGCTTAATTTTATCAAAATCTATTTTCAAAAGCCTTCCCATTTGTGTACGGAACTTTGGGCTTAAATTGATAGTCCAATCCTCGAATAACTATATCTTGAGGATTGAAGTGACATATTTTTTAGGGTAAACTACATAAATAGTCCCCCGACTATGCTCCAATTATCTTTTGCATCCCCCGACTATCAGAAGTTACAAACTGGTCCCCTAACTTAAAAAAATAACAAATTGATCCAGTGCCGTTAAAAATTTAACGGCTGGTGACGTGGCAGTTAACAAAAATTGGCATAATAACACATTTAGTCATCAACTTTTATACTTTGTTTAACTTTTCCCTAATTCTAAAAAAATGACCTTTAACATTTCAAAATTCTATCAATTTGATCGTCGTCGCAGTTTGTTCCGAGCATCAAAATACCGGTAGCCTCTTCCTCTTCCACGTCCTGCCCAAAAATACAAACATGAGAAAGGGGACACATTTTGGTGTCGGAGTCAAGAGACATCACATTGGGACATTCAAGTTGGCTGTGGGTCCTGAATGGGGTGAAGGGAAGCCGGTGACTCTTTTCAATGGATGGATCAGGATCGGTAAAAACAAATATGAGAATGGAAAACCAGGAGCTAAACTTCATTTGAGAGTAAAAATTGATCCCGATCCAAGATATGTTTTCCGGTTTGAAGACGTGACCATGCAAAGTCCTCAGATTGTACAGCTTCAAGGTTCCGTAAAACAACCGGTTTTCAGTTGCGAATTCAGTCGAGACAGGTTATTGTAAAGCTATAAGTTGCTTCATCTGTTTCCATGTATTCCATTTATTCATGGTGGTTTTGAACTGCAGGGTAGTGCAGGTTGACCCATTAAACACTTACTTGTCAGCTTCGGCAAAGAAACCATGTCAGCTATAAGCAACTTATAGCAGTATTTCAAGGTGCTGGTTTTATGGTGGTTATGACTCCCGAGCAGCAAAATGTATATACAATTTTGAACAATATTCGAATTCTCCACACACACACACATATATATAGTTTCAGTCTCGCCAGCAGAGAAGCATGGCAATGCATCTTCTGATAATGTAGAGCCTACCTTTTCCTTGCTTTAGAAACCCTCCATTTCGCTTGCATGGGTACCTTGTCTTAGACCCTGTATTTGCAGCCCTCTTCATTTGCTTCAAATACAAATGATTACCTGTTTTGGGTTCATGTAAAGAGAAGCAAAGAGGAGGTTGTCTTCTTATAGCCATAGCCATAGGGACGAAAAGGAAAGCTATGGGTTGGAGTTGGAGGGTCAAAGATTTTATTTGCCATCAGGACCATATCATTGCTACTTAGACACCCAATCATTGCTGCTACAACCTAGGCCCCCAAGTTACATTATATCTTCAACAAAACTATTTTAAAAACGAACAATCCACTTTCAACATAGAGAACGCAAAGTACAAATACAAACACGACTTATGTTTGTTTCCACCAATCACTGCAGGCCACTTACTCATGAGATGTGGAAGCATGCCATTTTCTCTTAATTGCTGCTGCCATTTCTAATCCACATTCGCATGTTTCCTTTTTCCAAAAAGAGGCACTGCTACTTTTATGTGAAAAAAATAGTAGTATGGCAGCTGGCACAACAATCAGCATACACATGATATCTCCTCACTAACAAATCAACTGATTATTACTAAAAAGTAGTCCTCAAGTGTTTGAGAGTTGATTATAAAAAAGTGTTCAACACTTCAGAAACACATAATTGCAGTAATTGCTTGTGCTTTGACTAAAACAGTTAATAGTTCAAGTTCACAGTTCAAGTTGCACATTAACATCAGTATATGAGCCAAAAACGTTCACACAACTAGGCCTTCAAAAACAAAATCAGATCACAACTACTATAGAGAATCTTTTTTTATGTATATATACAACACACACACACAACCCCAGCAGCAGCAACAACATTCCATTCATACTCCAAATTACAATATCTTCTTCCATTATCTGCAGGGTAGTGCAGGTTGACCCATTAAACACTTATTTTTGGGCAGGACGTGGAAGAGGAAGAGGCTACCGGTATTTTGATGCTCGGAACAAATTGCGACGACGATCAAATTGATAGAATTTTGAAATGTTAAAGGTCATTTTTTTAGAATTAGGGCAAAGTTAAACAAAGTGTAAAAGTTGAGGACTAAATGTGTTATTATGCCAATTTTTGTTAACTGCCACGTCACCAGCCGTTAAATTTTTAACGACACTGGATCAATTTGTTATTTTTTTAAGTCAAGGGACCAGTTTGTAACTTCTGATAGTCGGGGGATGCAAAAGATAATTGGAGTATAGTCGGGGGACTATTTATGTAGTTTACCCTATTTTTTATTTGATTATCGGTATTTTATATATTAGTCGATTAATTTAAATCAAATTTGTAAAGATTATTATAGAAATGACTTTCTTAATCTATTTTTTCGTTTACAATGTCAGAATTTTAAATTTTTAATCTTAATTAAAAGGCATAATGTCTCGTCTCACTGAACAAATTGATTATCGATAAAGATTGAAGTCACTTTATTATGGGTTAAACTAAGCTCATGGCCTTTTGAAATGGATAGAAATCTGCCTCTTTAACATGCCCCTTTTATGTCCCTAACTTTAAAATAGTGAGTTTAAAGTTTAGAGTTCAGGATTTTAGGTTAGGGGTTGTAGTTAGGGTTTAGGGAAATAGGGGCATGATATATTTTTAGGGTTTTGGATGTGAAAATTAGAGTTAGGGTTTAGAATTTAATTTTTAAGTGATTTTTAGTGTGAGGCATAGAAGAGGGCAGAGAATTTTTACCCCTTTGGGATAAAAATCATCTACTCTTTTTCGGTGCCCTTATTTATGTTCCAACACTCAAAAATACTAAAAAATTAAATTCCAAGTCCTAGCCTTAAATTCTAAATCTGAAACCCTACACCTTATACCTTAAAAAATACATCTTACCTTAAATTTCCTAAACTCTAACCTTAAACTCTAAACCCAATTTTAAGTGCCGGGGTATAAGTAGGGACACCGAAAATGGACAAATAATTTCTATCCATGTCTTTGATATAGTTACAATTGTATTTTAAAAGTTTAATTATTACTGAAAATTTTCCATGAATTTTAAATCTGACCATATTATATGAGATTTATACATTGAAATTAATATGTTTTGTGGTGATTGAATTTAATTTGATTAATATTATTATCGGTATAATATATGAGATGATGTTGAATTAAATAGGTTTAAACATTCAATATATCGCGATTGATGCTAACAATTTTTAGAACTTATTAAAATTTTCAGTTGACATCCTTTTCTTTCACTACGTTGTAGGTTTAAGACCCAGTAAGGACAAAATAACCCTTCCCCTCCTCCAAGTAATTTTTTTAAAAAAAGTAACGTTCCATTCCTTTATTCATGAAAAGAAATTCTACAAATCTCGAAATAATTAATAAAATGTAGTAGCTTTTTCTCAATTCAAGCTATGGAAGTCGTTGCATTCTTAAAATGTATTTAATATATAAAGTAGCTAGCAACTGCGGCAGCTCCAACTCCGGCAACCATAGAAGCTTCTAACGTGACACTATCGCTAGCACCAGGAGCAGAAGCATGTGCAGGAGGAGAACTAGCACCACCGGCTGCAGAAGCTCCAGGTGCACCTGCAGCAGAGGTAGCACCACCGGGTGCAGGGGCGGGTGAAGAGTCGGACTTAGAACTAGCAGCAGGGGCGGTGGCGGAAACTAAACCGACGAAAACAATCAATACCAAAACAAAAATAAGGATTTGGCGTGCCATTTTTTATTATAACAAAAATCGAAAAGAATAATGAAGATTAGAAATGCGGTTATTCTCTAAGGTTTTATTTTATTAACAATAGAGAATCACCACACCACACGACGAAGAAAGGAAAAGGTTTGAAGGATTTATATAGCCATATTGAGATGCTTTAGATATTCAATTGCTTTCCGAGTATTATGGAAAACCATGCATTAATTACTACTTTTTGTTAGATCAATAACTTTCTTGCCTAGTTTTTCTGCCTAAAAACTATATATATATATATATATATATATATATATTTGATAATTCTCAAGCTAATAAAGTCGGAGACAATGCTATTTTTAAATATATTTGAACACATCGCTTAAATGTTATGGATGACAACTGAACTAAGACTTAACCTACATTAATTTAATAGTGATATATAAATATTTATTTAATTAATCAAAAAATAAATTAAAAAGTTTAAATTAAATGTATTAAACCAACTAGGATTAAGTGAATTGGTAAGGCACATTGCACTCTCAATTTTGGGTGAGTAAAATTCAAACTAAGAAGAAAATTATAAAACAAAAAATAAAACTAGGTTCAAGTAATAAATGAGTTAATTGTACCGCGCTTTTTCAAACTATGATTTTATTTTAATTTAATCCCTAAACTTTTGAATGATCAAGTTTCATCCTTAAATTATAACTTTCATTCTAAATTGATTCTCAAACTTTTGAACATTTTAATTTCATCCTTAAAGTATTGTTTATGTCACATCATATTATTACATAATACACACCAGCATTTACATGACATTTAGCAATTTTATTTAGGGTAATTATACAATGCACTGTCGGTGGAAACATTTTGTTTTCACAAGCGCCCTAATTTTAGGGGTTATGAATTTAGTTTAGGGTTCATAGTTTATGGGTTTATGTTATGTGCTTAGAATTTAGGGGTTGTGGATTGAATTTAGAGTTTAATGTTAGCATTTAAGGGTTATAGGTAAAAACCTAAATCCTTAACATATTAGCCTAAAACCTAAACCCTAATCTCTAAAACTTAAACCCTAATTATAACCACGTGCCTTAAATATTGAACCTCTAAACTATAAATACTAAATTGGATCCATAACCCCTGAAATTAGGGCACTTGTGGAAACAAAATATTTTCACAGCCAGTGCATCATATATTTTCCCTTATTAACATGAGATATGATTAGCATATACTGATAATTTGGAGATGAAATTCGAATGTTCAAAGGTTTGAGGATCAATTTAGAATAAGTGTCGATTTAAAATGAGGATCATAGTTTGAGGATGAAATTAAAATGTTCAAAAGTTTGAGGACTGATTTAGAATAAGAGTCATAGTTTGAGGATAAAATTAAAAAATTCAAAAGTTTAAAGACCAAATTAAAATAAGAGTCATAGTTTCAACACGTATGATGCAATTAACTCATCATAAAAAAATTAAAATACAACCAAGTCAAAATGATACGCGCGCCTTACATGAATAATTTTTTTTTGAATGAAAAGGAAAGCTAAAAAGCTATGAAACTAAGAGGCAGCATCATCTTTGTCGACCAAAGCTTCCATGAAGAAAGGAGGAGAATCAAGGGTGACCAAGGCTCCAGACGAGTCATCCTGAGCTTTCGCAAGTTTATCCGCCGACGCGTTTGCTTCTCTGGGAACCCAAATAATCCTGGCAGTCCATTGTTGCTTACGGATAGTGTCTATTGCACGGACAAGAGATAGTCTACTCGTGCATGCTGAAACATCGAGAATCATATTAACCGCAACCCGGCAGTCCGATCTTAATTGAACAAGACGATAACCATTGTTCCATGCAGTCTGAAAGCCAACATAGATAGCCCAAAGCTCTGCGTTTAAAGCGGAAGAAATGCCCAGCGTTTGTTGGAATCCTAAGACCCATCTCCCATTTCTATCACGAATGAGACCACCAATGAGACCCAAGTCGGATTGCGCTCGCACCGCCCCGTCAACATTGACACAGATGTAGCCTGTCGGGGGACTATGCCATGAGGGATTCATGCACGAGGCCCTTACTGCCTGTGTGCCAGCAGGGTGAGCTAAAGCAGCAGCCTCATTGTAATAACGGCTCCAAATCAGACCTCTATGTAGCAGAGATGTCGGTGAGTCAGACTCCGCGTTGAACACAAAATTATTTCGATCCTTCCACAATATCCAAGTTAGAGATGCGAAAGTAGAATTCCAATGTAAGCCATTAACCATGGATGCATCACTGAGGTTTTGCTTCAGCCAATCATGCAAGGGTTGCGAGAAGAAACTTACTTGCGTGGCAGATGGTAGTAGAAGCTGCCAGGTATCAGCGGCCTGCTTGCAGTCACGGAGGACATGAAGTACAGTTTCCGGCTGTGCATTGCAGCGCGGACAAATGGTTGTAGCATACAAGGACCGACGGAATCTTTCCACATTCGTCATGATGCGCTTATGGAGAACACACCAAAGGAATAGGCGTATCCGTTGGGGTATCGGCAGGCTCCATATCATTGACCAGAGTGGCCGATGGTCATCCCATGTTCCACTTGCGATACAATTATAGGCCGAGGCAACCTCAAAAGCATGTGTTGTGCTCCATCTCCACAACACGGTATCATTTATATCAGATGGGTCGGGTCTCTTCACTCCCAGGATGTGTGAGATAGCAGTGGCATCAAAGACTTCATATAACTTAGGAACATTCCAGCCACCTTCCGGGAGGGTAATACTGTCAAACGAGGCATCCAACTCAGCGCCTATCAGATGGTCACGCAAAGGCCCTAGCTGCGGTAGCCACACATCGTTTAGAGGGCGGATGCTGTTACCATTGCCTAGCGACCATGAAATATTAGCCAACAGGATAGGCCATGCATTGGATATTGCACACCACAGAGGAGTGCAGACCTGGCGTGCAACATGGACCGGGCAGCTTCCATAGAGTTTATACTTCTCTCGCAACAATTGTGTGTAAGGTAATGCCGGCTCACTAAGGATCTGAAACCCTATCTTCAAGATAAAAGCAAGGTTGAAGTTGTGCATTCGCCGAAATCCAAGCCCTCCATAATCGACCAGCTGACATAAACGTTCCCAATTGATCAGTGAAAATTTCGGCGACCCGGCATCCGACCCCCAAATGAAACGTCGGATCAATTTTTCAATATCATTACAAACCTTCTTTGGCAACATAGATGTTTGCATGAAATAGATGGGGATTGCACCGAGAACAGACTTAGCTAAGGTGATTCGACCCGCCAAGGAGAGTGATCGGGCTGCCCACCCTGTAAGCTTACTCTTGATCTTTTCTATAATAAAATTATAATCTTCACACCGGATCCGTTGATGAAAAACTGGTACGCCAAGATACTTACCCAAGGAATCAACTCGCTGAAAATTGAAAATAACAGTGATATTGGCTTGAATGGAAGACGATGTATTAGGAGAAGAATAGACCTGCGTTTTTCGGCGATTCACAACAAGTCCTGCCTAGGTTGCAAACAACTTCAGAATGTTGTCGATAGTCTGTGCTTGGGCAGTGTTGGCTCGGGCATATAAAATTAGATCATCGGCGAAAAATAAGTGCGAGACCGACGAACCATTCTTAACAAAACGAAATGGTGACCATGTGCCCCTGTCCACTGCTTCGGTGATTAGGTGGTTCAGCCGTTCCATAGCGAGGACGAATATGTACGGCGACAATGGGTCTCCTTGACGCACCCCACGCTGTGGATGAAACGGACACGACAACTCGTCGTTCCATTGAACCTGTAGAGTGGAGGACGTGATGTTTTGCATTATGATTCATCTTATTCCCAGAGGGAATCCGGCTGCCAGAAGAGAATCAGCGATGAAGGACCAACTAAGCTTATCAAATGCCTTCTCAAGGTCGACTTTTATTGCCATCCAACCTTGCGAAGCTTTGTTGATGCGCATTGAATGAACCACTTCTTGATTGATAATAATATTTTCGGCTATTGATCTACTCGCGATGAAGCTTGTTTGCCGTGGGGAGATAATAAGTGGAAAAATTGGTTTTAACCGACGAACTACCACCTTACTCAAGAGTTTGTAGAGCACTGTGTAGAGGCTGATAGGCCGAAAATCAGAAAACGTTTCAGGAGAGTCCTTCTTAGGGATAAGAACGAGCGTTGTGCGATTTAAGTCAGGCTCCAAATCAGCCCCTCGGAAGATACCTTGAATCATGTCGCATATCGTTGGTCCAACTGTCGTCCAATGGTGTTGGAAAAAGTGGGCATGAAAGCCATCCCAACCGGGTGACTTTAAGGGTGCCATCTCACAAAGGGCCTCATGAATTTCCCGTGGTGTGGGGATATCGTCGAGGCCCTGCATCAAATATGCTGCAACATGAGAATACGATGTTGATGTCGGAAAGGGCTTCGAAGGGTAATCCCCTGCGGCAAAGAGCGATGAAAAGAAATGGACTGCCTCATTTCGGAGAATTGCTTCGTCCTCACACAAAGGGCCTCATGAATAAATATTCGTAAAACAAAATGAAATATCTAATTATATATTAGTGTTTTTCAATTTTAATTATCGAACTAAAATTTATATATATGTATATCTAATGGCGACAAATAGTTAGGAACGAGGTATACCCTCCAAATTTTAAAATATTGTCATTTGACCCCTGAAATTTTTAAAAAATCATTAAATCTCCTCAAATATTTATTTATTTTTCAAAAAAATTCTCATTAATATATATGGGTAAATTACATAAATGGTCCGCAACTATACTCCAATTATCTTTTGCGTCCTCCGACTATCAAAAATTACAAACTGGTCTCTCAACTTAAAAAAGTAATAAATTGGTCCAATGTCGTTAAAAATTTAACGGTTGATGATGTAGCAGTTAATATAAATTGATATAATTACATAATTAACTTTCAAGTTCTACACTTATTTTAATTTGACCCTAATTCTAAAAAATTAACCTACATAATTTTAATAATCTATCAATTTAGTCTCATTTCACCTAACTCTCTTTTCTTCTTACTTTTTCTCCATTTATATAACCCATGAAACCACACAGCTTTTCCAATCACACTCCCCAGTTGTATATCCTTTTATCTTTTTATCTGTTTTCCAGTTTTATAAATTTGAGCTTAAAAAAAGCTTATATAGAAGCTGATTATGCAGGTTGGTGGCGGATAAGATCTGCGTGGATAAATACTAAATTCCCTCTTAAAAATGAATCGACATTTGTTTTTGTGAATATTTCAGCACATTTCATATTCTATAGATTGTCATTACTCATTAATGAGAAACTTCATTCTAGAATAGACTGATGAGATATAACATGGGATAAAATATTTAAATTATCACTCAACTTTGTTCTTTGACATATTTTTATCACTTTAACTTTTTAAATACTCAATTTTAACATTAAACCTTTAATATTGACTTATTTTGGTCACTCTGTTAAATTTCTAACATTGTTGTGACGTACTTCCACTGACAACCATCTTCTTCATCCAAATGACATAGTTCCGGTGAGTTTTTCGGCGAACCAAAACTACCGGTTGACTCCTCTTTTTCTCCCCTTTCATTCTACCGATTTGTTTTTTTAAAAATCATTCTCCAATGACCCAAAACGAGTCTAAACCCTTGCGCCTTGGGAGCGAGATTCGCCGCCATCCACCATCGGATTGGCCTAAAATCGAAGTATATTGATCTCCTCACGTAATCACTTCGAATGACTGTTGGAATTCATCGGTCGACGCTCGGATCGTCGAAACCAAAATGGGAAGGTAAAACTTAAAGAATCTCCTCACTGAGACTTTGTTTCCTTTGATCGCAATTCCGCAAACGCTTTCCAACTATACGTCAGGTGCATAATTTTCCTGCGACTCTGTTAAGGAGGTTGGCAATGATTTCTTCTTGGTCGTTGCTAGGATTTTCGATCATCATGTGCGTAGTTTTTTCTCATTATCTTATTTTATCAATTCCTGTAAATTGTTGCTTATATAATTGGTAATTGTGGTTGTGTTCAGAGATAGAGGATGAAGTCAATGTGTCTGAATGTGGACTGCTAGATATATCAGTAATTCTATTGTTGAATCATGAATGCCTTGCATACATACACACATGGGTTGCAATGCTAGATCTTTCTCACAACTCGCTAGGAAATTGAACAATGGAGAAACTCCAACAGTTCTTTTCATCATCGGGCCAAAAATATGGTGGTTTTACTTTAGATTTTCATTGCAATAAATTTGGCCCAATTGCTGTATTCCAAGTAGGTAGCCTCTGTTATAAGCATAATCTTTTTTCAGCAATTGAGAGCACCATATTTTCTTGTTGTTTCACACTTACCATCATCTCATTATCTTATTTTCTTGTTGTTTCGAAACAGCAGGTATATCGGTGAAGAAGGCTTCTCGAGCACCAGCAACTGTACCAAAGTCGACATTGCTTCCAATAATAGGCTAAATCAGTCACAATTAGTAAAAACTGACTTTTCCCATAGCAGAATTTACAACTATGATACAGAGCCATGTATAAGTCAGTCACATCCCCCGTTGTGCTTGGAGTCGGATGTGTCCGATACAAATGTGTTTTGACACGGACCACACAGTTATATTTTTCATATATTCGGAAGTTCATATTCTCCTATCCGAGGAAGCATATTTTTCTAGGAATAATGGTGGAACTGACTTTCATTTGGTGTTGAACTTGATAGAAAAGGCTGAAGGATTTACACCCATAGCCGAAAAATCATTTTTGAAAAGGAAAAGTGGAACTTGAGGGCGAAATGAGATTAAATTAATAGATTATTAAAATTATGTGGGTTAATTTTTTAGAATTAGGGTCAAATTAAAATAAGTGTAGAATTTGAGGGCTAATTATATCAATTTATATTAACTACTACGTCATCAGCCGTTAACGACGTTGGACTAATTTGTTACTTTTTTAAGTCGAAAGACCAGTTTGTAACTTTTAATAACCGGGGGACGCAAAAGATAATTAGAACATAATTGGGTACCATTTATGTAGTTTACCCTATATATATTTATGTGTTAAAGAAATACGGTGACAAAACTTAACGTCAAAGTTTTGTGTTATGTATGTATGTATGAGACCCATCAAAAAAAATTTAGCAAACGCCGGTTTCAAAGT
Source organism: Hibiscus tridactylites (assembly GCA_958450335.1). Classification (NCBI taxonomy): domain Eukaryota; kingdom Viridiplantae; phylum Streptophyta; class Magnoliopsida; order Malvales; family Malvaceae; genus Hibiscus; species Hibiscus tridactylites. The sequence goes on along the minus strand of OY288278.1, from coordinate 78,165,975 downwards.
GCATTCATTCATTCCATTTCTGTATTCACAAAAACAAATTCTGCAAATCTCAAAATAATCAACAGAAGGCAATTTTTTTTTTCAGTTCAAACTATAAAAAGTCGTTGCATCCTTAAATGTATTTAATATATAAAGTAGCCAGCAACAGCGGCTGCTCCAACTCCAGCAACCATCGATGCATCCATTGTGATGCCACTGCTTGCACCAGGAGCAGAAGCATGTGCTGGAGGAGAACTAGCACCACCGTCTGCAGAAGCTCCAGGTGCACCTGCAGGACTAGCATCCCCGGGTGCCGGTGCAGGCGAAGAGCTGGGCTTAGAATCAGAAGCAGGGGCGGAGGCGGAAACCAAACCGACTAGAGCAATCAAGACCAAAACAAGAACAACGATTTGGCGTGCCATTTTTATCTGATAATTTGATGTGAGATTTTATTATAACAAGAATTGAAAAGAATGGAAATGAGAAATGCAGTTATTCTCTATAGTTTATTTTATTAACAATAGAGAATCACCACACCACACGATGAGGAAAAGAGAAGGTTTAAGAGATTTATATAGCCATTGACATTCTAAACTTAAAAGCTTCATTCAACTGTTTTGCGAGTGTTATGGAAAACCATATATACATTTTAGGGTTGAGAAATTTATGTAGAACCATATATGCTTAAACACATGATTTTCTAAATTGTTGAAACAACAACGATGTCAACTGAATTAAAACTCAACCCATATTATTTTAAAAATTAATATAAATATTTATTTGATTGATCACTGAATCATTAATTTTTAGGCACTAATAAAATATTATCGGTCATCGTTTTGTAAAGACATAAATTTTTTATTCATCCATGATTAATATGTTCTCTAACTCAATTTATTTTTAATTAAATTATTTTAAAAATATAAATAATTAAACTCAATTATAATTTTCTTTTTGTTTGTCCTATAACAAAATTCTCTTTGAAAAATGATAAATTGATGATTCTAATGTAAGTTGTTATCTATTAAATCCCATTTGAATTGAAATATTTATTATAATCCTTCAACAAAGTTTCTATAAAATCCTCAACTTATATTAAAATAATAAAATAAAATTTTCAAATTTAAATTCATATTCACACATTTGAATATACTTAATTCATATTCAATTTAATGATTATAATGTAAGTTGTTTCAATGTTGTGTGCATATAAGAGAATCATCAATCTTGTAGTAATAGGTTGTCGCGTCGGGCTTGATAGTTACTCATGGCGGCTCAGATTCCAAACTTTTAGAAAGAGCAATCTATGAACAAAAAAAATACATAATATTGAGAGGAGGTTAAGATTTTAGTAGGACGTAAGGATGATAGACATGTATAAATTCACGAATAATGTATTGTATTTATGTTAATTGAAATATATATGGATATAAGTTTGTTGGACATCAAAGAGTGTGAATGTCAAAATCATACATGCCACGGATAGTGGACAGATGATAAATTTGAGACATTATTTGCTTCATATCTACACGTCTCGTCCCGCATCTATCAATCCACTATTTATTATATGGATTCTTGATCATTATGAATTTAAAGATAAGTTTATAAACTCTTTTATAACTATAAGATTATAAAGTGACGTGCCTTGTAATTTGTCAAAATTCTAGGTATAATTAATTTAGCTTGGAAAAAATAATTTTTTATATTATGTTTGATATTAATTGTTACTTAACTGGCATGGTTAGCAGGTATGTGCAAGTACAATATGTGTGATAGGTATTTAATTGAGTAGTAGGTGTAGAGGTGGGTTTAGGAATGTACCATCGTAGATAAGTATGAATTTAAAAATTATACCCGTCGTGTGGGGTGAGCAAGTTGTGGGTATGAAAATTTTTGGTGAAGGGTATCTTTTTAGTTGGCCCATTTTTCGTTTTTAGTAGGGTGGCACTTTGGATGGTTGTGATTCAAGTTGGGCCGAATTTTTGGTCAATATGAAATTTAAAATTTTTATTCGATCTTGATTGATGTTTCACCTGACCAAAATTTTAGGGTAAAAAATTATTTTTGACTTCGACCTGACATAAATAATTTATTTTTATTTGACAAAATAGAGAGATAATTAAATTATATATGTGTGGTATTATAATAATCATCTCAATTTTATTCAACATAATAGATAAATAGTTTAAAAAATATATTGAGATGCATAAAAAGTAGTGGAATGTGGAGCAAGTCTTCGAATTGGCTGTGATCAGAATAGGTTTTTGGGTAAAAAGTAAGTGGCCTTCTTCGATTTGTTCTATTCTGGATTTCCTTAGGCATCCAAATCTGAGTGAGATCAAGACTAGATTACAGAAGCGACCTTATTTAACTTATAATTATTTGATTACATTGTAACTAAAATGAGAAATATTCGCATGAGATGAACAAATTAAAATTAACAAAAACTCATTTGAAAATGCAACCATTCATTTCACTTTTTTATTCATAAAAATAATTAATACAATGTAAATATTTTCAAGCCAAAACTAAAAAGAATTAATGCATTAATATATAAAGTAGCCAGCAACAGCGGCTACTCCAACTCCGGTAACCATTGAGGCTTCTAACGTGGCACCACCGTTAGCACTAGGAGCAGAAGCATGTGCAGGAGGAGAACTAGCAGCACTGTCCGCAGAAGCTCCGGGTGCACCTGCAGAGTCGGCACCGCCAGGTGCGGGGGCGGGTGAAGAACTAGATTTAGAGTCAGCAGCAGGGGCAGTGGCGGAAACCAAACCAACGAAAGCAATCAAGACCAAAGCAAGAGCAACAATATGGCGTGCCATTTTTTATTCGGTAATTTGATTAAGGTGTTAAGTTATTCTCTAAGGTTTTGTTTTATTAACAATAGAGAATCACCACACCACACAGTGAAGATAATAAAAGGTTTGAAAGATTTATATAGTAATTAAATTTCTAATTTAAAGTTCAAATTTCCAACTGCTCTACGAGTATTATGGAAAATCATACATTTTAAACTATTAGATGTGTGGTTTCTTTTGACATGGTATCAATGCTCTACGAGTATTATGGGAATAATGCTTTTTTAATTTTCAAATATTTAAATGAAATAAAATTTTGATTTAAGAAGTATTAAAGTATCAATGTAAAAAATGAATTCAATTAATTACAAAAAAATCACTAATGTAAGATATTAATACACTTCATGTTTGTCTATTCCCGACCTAATTCAAAATATGGAATGGAACTCAATGTTCACCCAAAGTCATCCATATTTTAAATGCCTAATCCAAGTTCATTTTAGGTCAGTTTATTATTATTTATTTACTTAAAAGTATTTATGTTATTTTTAATTTAATATTTAATATTTATACTTTTTAGACACTACCTTGAAATTATAGTAAGACTATTAAAAAATATTTATACTTTTTGTGTTGTTAAAATTTTAATATTGACAATGTCGAGCAAAGAAGGTGAGCTCAGAAGAGAGTATGGCAAGGGGTTCTCAAACCTAAAGGGCGGCTATAGACAAAGAAGAATCAGCAACCCAGAGACTTCAGTCTTTGTCAACCATGTGAACAAGAGCATGCAATGGCTTTCTCTCAAGAGAGCGTTCGAGTCATATGGGAAATAAAAAAGGTCTACATAGCCTATAACAATCCAGGAAGAAGGAACAGAAGAGACACCTTTGCTTTCATCGAGTTCTCAACCATAGAGGAAGCACGGAGGGCAGCTGAAAGGGGTGGCCAGCGTAAGTTGGAGGGTTACATCATTGATGTGTTCATGGCCAAACAGAAGGAAAAAAGTGGACGTAGCCCGGCGAACAACACGAAGATTAATGACAACCAAGGCAACCAGACCGCTTGGAAAGTCACCGACGGTAGGTCGTATAAGGAAGCCTTAGTAGGCAAAGTCAAGCACCCGGATGTGGGTCAACCGAAGAACTACCAAAAATCCGAAGAGAATTGCACTAAACTGGAAAATCCGAAACCCTTGGTGGATCCGTACTATTTCATTATCCCAGAAGAGGAGGTGGACTGGATCAAGCGGTGCTTGATAGGGACCGTCAAAGGAATGTACGATGCCAATTTCGTATAGGAGGTTCTGTCGTCCGAAGGATTCAAAATAAAAGTCAGCCACATATCAAGCCCCTACGTTCTCATCACATTTGAAGAAGTCGAACAACTTCCTATTTTCTGGGACCTCAAATCATCTCTAATCAAAAGCTGGTTTGATGACTTTGACACTGTTGAAAAGTTTACGGAGGAGAAGAGGATGAAAGTTTGGGTCAGCATCGAAAACGTTCCGGTCACGGTGTGGAACGAAAACGTGTTTCGCTCCATAGTCAGTAGATGGAGCGTTTTTGTAGATTTTGATGACGATACTAAGTTCAAAAACAGAATGGACCGTGCTAGAATGCTTGTTGGTGTAAGGCATAAAGCTGATATCCCGTCCACGATCAACGCCTTTATCAATGGCGTCCAATACAGCTTCAAAATTGCAGTTGAAGACTTCGAAGACAATCACTGTTGGATTGATGCAGATGCCATGGCGATGGAGCAAGGTAGAGAAGAGGAAGGGTCACCGGAGAGGGAGGACGTTGTATGGAACGATAGCTGTCGTATTAATGATCCCCGACATCCTCTTAACGGTATGGCGGCTGACATGTCGGGGACCAAGGACTGCAGTCCAATAAAAAATGTTGACACTGTTCCCACAGCAATGATTAAGGATAATGTGGGTATGCAAGGCAGTAAACCGACTCACCCTACTGGGTCGGGCAATCTGGTGGACATACAAGTGGACTTTTGGGCTGAGTCAGTATCCAATTCAACCCACTCTTCGGGCCACGAAGCACCAACACTTGATAAAAAGACTGGGCTCTTTTCGGTGAGGCCCAGCTATCGTAGAACCATTTGTGGTTCCATTCCATTCCAGAAGGCACCTTTGCAGAGGGTTACCCATAAGCCTGCTTCCCAAGTACCTACCCATCAATCTTGCGAGCAATTGCCGGAGGACGCAGTGAGTGCCAATGATGAAGTGGCGGCAACAATTCGACTGGCGAACACCCTGGGCGTTGAATTTGATGCCAGTGAAGAACGGGTGTTGGGTAAAATTGAGGAATTGGTTGCCAATGCCAATTAATTACCCCCTTCGCGTGTGTGCCCAAGCCGTCGTCACACCATCAGGTTCGTGTGTGCTTTTCGCCCATTCTTTCAGATGAATTTTTCTTGCATTTCGTGGAATGTCAGGGGTCTTGGCAGACCGGAAAAGTTAAGATCGGTAATCAAAGTGGTTAGGGACAGTAGGGCTACCGTAATTTTAATCTAGGAATCCAAACTTCAAATTATGCTTCCTGGTGTAAAGAGAAGACTTATTGGGGATGGAAATTGGGAAATGAAGGTAGCTCCTTCGGTTGGTTCTGCTGGTGGTCTGATTTCGTTATGGAACAATGATGTTTTTGAGGTGGAGAGATCAATTGTGTTGGATAGAGCTATTGTCCTTATCGGTATGTTACAGTGTGTAAAAAGAAGTGCGGTATCTTAAACGTTTATGCCCCCAACAATCAGGCGGATAGAGTGGCGTTCTTCAAACTCATTTCGAACACCATAGATGCACTGTCGTTACCTATCCTGATAGGGGGATTTCAACGTAGTCATCTCGGCTGATGAAAAGTTTGGAGCCGACTTCAATGCGGGGGCTAGCTACGTATTCTCTTCTTTCATACATGAGAATGGGTTAACTGACATTCCTTTGTTGGGAAGCTGCTTCACCTGGTTTCGTGGAGTGACAAGCGTGGAAGCGAGTAAATTGGACAGGTTCTTATTATCATCCGACTTCATTGCGTGGTTCCCTAATATTACCCAATAAGCTCTTTCTCGAGGACTCTTAGACCATAAGGCCGTGCTACTCAAGGAGAGGAGGAATACTGAAATTAGGAAGTCATTCAAGTGGTTTTCGCATTGGGCAGATGATAAGAATTATGCTGATGTTGTGGAATCGTCCATTAAAAGTTCTTCATGCTCGAACATGGGTGTGATGCTGTCGAATATAAAAAGAGTCACCATCGATTGGGTAAAAAAATTCAAGGAACGAGAAAATGCAGAACTATCCGACCTAGAGAGAAGCATTGAGAAATTGGAAACTGAGATGCTGGCTGGGGGTGTCGACGCGAATAAGGCTGCTGCTCTTAGACAGTTGAGGGCCTCCCTATGGGCAAAACACCGTAGAGATAAGAGGGAATGGGCCCAGAAATCGCGAGTGCGTTGGCTTAGAGAAGGTGACCGCAACACTAGATTTTTCCACACCATGGCCTCAATTAAACACAACAGAAACCAAATAAGATCGATAATTGTTGATGATTCAATTGTGGAAGACCCTGTGCTCATCATAGCGGCCTTCACGAAGCATTTCAAGAGCATTTTTAACAGTTGCGCTACACTGCCGATCAAGGAGTTGGGCTGCTGTTTAAAATCTATTAGCCTGTCAACGGCAAATTGGCTCGAAGCGAAATTCTCAGTCGAGGAAGTATGGGCTGTAATTAGATCAGCAGACGGGAATCGCGCCCCCGGGCCAGACGGTTTTAATTTAGACTTTTACAAGAAGTTTTGGCCGACAATCAAAGACAAAGTGATGATGTTCTTCGACAACTTTTTCAGGGGAAAAATTCGTGATAGTTCCTACAATCAGTCATATGTCGTCTTGATTCCCAAAATCGACAACCCATCAAAGATGGAAGACTTCAGGCCGATTTCCCTTGTGAGCAACCTCTACAAGATCCTAGCCCGGGTCCTCTCAAGAAGACTGTCGGCATGTATTGGGGAAGTGGTTGGAAATACCCAGTTCGCGTTTACGCCGGGCAAACAAATTTTAGATTGCTGCTTAGTAGCGAATGAAGTCATTGAGGAGCTGGAATCAAAAAAAAAGAAGCCATCATCTTCAAAGCTGATTTTAGAAGAGCTTATGATACAGTGGACTGGGGGTTCTTGGATTTCTCCTTAAGCCGTATGGGATTCGGAGCTAGATGGAGGAGATGGATCCGGTGGTGTTTATCTAGTGCCTCAATGTCTGTTCTCGTCAATGGTGCCCCATCAGAAAAATTCAGACTGAGTAGAGGCCTAAGACAAGGCTGTCCGCTCTCTCCGCTCTTGTTTAATATAGTGGGTGAAGTTCTCAGCTCGTTTATCGACAAAGCCATCGAACTTAAGCTACTTTCTGGAGTTGTTGTGGGGAATTCAAACCAGCATGTTTCTCATCTGCAATTTGCAGATGACCTGATTCTTTTCTTAGATGCGGACTTGTCCAACGTCAAATGCGTAGCAAGATTGTTGAGAATTTTTGAAGCTGCTTCAGGGCTTCAGCTCAACATGAAAAAAACCACCCTCATGGGAATAAATCTCGACATAGAAAGAATCAACTCATGGTCAGCTGAGCTACATTGTAAGGCTGATTCCCTACCGACACGATATCTGGGATTGCCTTTAGGATTCAAACGCAACTCTGCTGAATTATGGACTCCGGTGTTTGACAAGCTGCAAAAAAAACTCGAGGGATGGAAGGGGTCTCTACTATCAATGGCCGGCAGAATTGCATTGGTAAAGTCAGTCTTGAGCAATCTGCCGGTGTATTATATGTCCATTTTCAAAGCCCCTGTGGCGGTGGCAAATAAACTTAACAAGATGGTCGCGAAGTTCATTTGGGGAAAGACCGAAGGGAAAGCTACACATTGGGTCAAATGGAGCAACATGTGTGGTCCGAAAGAGTGCAGTGGGATTGGCTTAGTAGACTTTAAGGACAAAAATCGTGGGCTGCTAAACAAATGGATTTGGCGATATTGCAGTGAAGCCAATAGTCTGTGGCGTCGTGTGATCGATGCGAAATATTACAGCCAATACCCCCAAAACAACCAACTCATCCCCTGCCTTGAGGGGAAAAGAAATGTGTTGTGGTTATGGAAAAACATCTCAGAGCCCCTTGTGAGTAGAGAAGATCTGTTCACTAAAAACCTTAGATGCGTGCTCGGCGATGGCACGCTGATCAACTTCTGGAACGACCCGTGGACAGAAGTATCATCGCTCAAAGAGGCATTCCCTAAATTTTATGACATCTCAATCAAAAAAACAGGTTCTGTCTGTGAATTCGGTACCAAGGAATCGGGGCGATGGAGCTGGAACATCCCTTGCCGTAGAGGACTATTTGAGTGGGAATTACAACAATGGGAAGCCTTTATGAATATCCTGGATCGTGCAGCCAAGACAGTTCTGGAAAATGACAGTGTAAGATGGGTTGGGTCCTCGAGCGGAATATACAAAACAAAAGACTTCTGCAATTTGTCGTCATCAATCTACTCGAACATTGACACATTGTGGAATGGTGTTTGGATGAATATTGCTCCGCCCAAGGTAGAACTACTGGTTCAGAGAGCGTGTTTGGGGAGGCTACCTACTAAGGATGAACTGCAGAAGAGAGGCATTTCAATTGCCAATCCCCTGTGTGTTTATTGCAACAAAACCGAAGAATCTGTTAATCACCTATTTGTGCACTGTGATGTTATTTGGAGAATATGGCAGCAGTGGGCTAAATTGTGGAACATCCACATGGTAGTCCCCCTCTCCTTCGAAGCACTCACTCGTTCATGGCAGTCTCAAATTGTCAAGCACAAGGCGAAACAACTTTGGAATGCAGCTTTCTTCGCATTTGTCTGGTCCATATGGTGCAACAGAAATGAAGCCATCTTCAAAATGACAAAACTTTCAGCAGCAAACATTTTCGAAGTGGCCATCAACAGGACTTACCATTGGATCAAAGCCAAATGGCCGCGAGTCAGATTGCACTTGCATGACTTGTTCACTAATCCGTGGAATGCATCACTGGAAAACCTTAACACAAGCACACAAGCGGCCTCCCCGTGGATTGCTCCCCCTGTTGGCGCCCTTAAATTTAATACAGACGCTTCTACGAAAGGCAGCTTCGGAGCCTTGAGCATAGGTGGCATTCTACGCTTACACAATGGCCAGTCCATCGCGCTATTTTCGAAGCCAATCGGAGTTTCGGACCCCACGGGGGCAGAGGTATTTGCCCTTTCTGAAGCTTGTAGAATTCTCGAAGTTATGGAATGGCCTAGACATGTCCCCGTATGTATTGAATCTGACTGTAAAATGGCCATAAACTGGATAAACAATCCGTCGGCATGCCCCGCTGTGTTCAAAGATAGAATATCGGATTGCGTCATGACCAAGGCGTTGTATGGATGGAATATCAGATTTGCACATAGGGAGGCTAATTGTGTTGCACATAGGTTGGCGATTAATGGGCTGGTAAGAACCAACGACTTAGTATGGATAGCTGCTGATAGCAAACTTAGGCACTTGAAAGCTGCCTCACATTAGGATTGTTTAAGTACAAAAATTAGCTCCAACCTTGTACGGATGCAAGCCAAATTATGGTTCGTCCATCTACTAGCTGTATTTTTACGCATCGTTGTATATTCTCGGATGTAATAATCTGTAGACTGAACTTTGTTTTGGTTATTATTCAATATATTTGAGGCACTCTTTTCCCCCATTAGGATGTAGGGGGGTTTTTAACGAGGCCTCCTATCCCATTTTCAAAAAAAAAACTTATTTTATAATATTTGTACTATAATATTACATATCATTATATATTTAATTTTATGTGATATATGTTATATAATATATAAAAATAACACAATATATATTAGTACTTTATGTCAAAACAAAAAATAATCTGAACAACGTTGGTTGTATAATATAAATTTTCACATAAAAAGAAAAATAATATGAACTCGATATAATATATAGGTCATGTTTAGTAAACAACTTTTTGAGCTAAATTAGAGGTTTGAAGTATTTTTTAGAGGTTTGATCAATCAAATCCACTAATTTAGATGTTTGATAAATAGCGGATTGAGGTGAAACCTCTCATTTTAAAAAAGTTCCTTTTAGAAGCTTTTTGAGTTAGAGGTTTGAATAAAATACTTGTAAAGACTATTTTGTCCTTAATAATTATAATTTTTTTTCTAAATAACATAAATTTGAATAACTAATAAAATTTAAAAACAATTTATTAAATAAGAAATTATTTTTTATCGGCAGGTAAGTATGATTTTATTAAAAATAAGAAATTAATATATAGATTAATATATACATTTAAATTTAATAATTATTAAAACTATACTAAAAAGAATTTCACAAATAAAAAATAATATATACATATTTCGTATATGCTTAGTAATGATGTTAAAAAATTAATTTTTATAATTCAATTAATATTTATAGATACAAAATATTAATAACTAATAAATTATTCAAATATGTACTGTATATAATCATATCCTTATATGTCATTTTGTTTGTTCAAAGAATCAAACAACTATCAGCTAATTTTACCAAACACTTCTATACAATCAGCTATCCGCTAATTGCAAAACAGAGCCATAGTAATACTTTTCAAACAGAAATTTTATTTTGGCCCTTTTTGGTAAAGAGAGGTTTGAGCTAAAATTAGAGGTTTGACCGGTCAAATCCACTAATTTCGATGTTTGGTAAAGAGTGGATTAAAATAGCGGATTGGGGTGAAACCTCTAATTTTGAAAAAAGCTTCTAATATGGGCTTTTTGAAATTAGAGGTTTTGACTAAGAGTTATAAAGACCCTTTTATCCTTAACAATTATCAAAATTCTCCAAATAACCTAAATTTAACCATTTCTATTTTAATTTTTCAACCTCACGTATTTACACTGTGACATTTGTAAAATAATACTTTTTTTTCTTTTTATTCTCACACATTTATATTTGTATTCAAATTTAATAAATAATTAAATTGTATTAAAAATAATTATAAAAATAATAAATTAGTATATAGATCCTTCAAATATGCTTAGTAATGTTATATTGAAAATTATTATTCATAATTTAATTAATATTAATAGATACAGACTATTGATAACTAATAAACTATTCAAAAAATTATCGAACATAATCATGTGTAATTTTGTTTGTTTAAATAATCGAACAGCTATCAGCTATCAGTTAATTTTACCAAACACTTTTATACAATCAACTAATATAATTCGCTAGTCAAATCAGCTAATGCAATCAGCTATAACCTATCAGCTTGTAACCCCCTCGTCCCGGTCTGGGCGACTGACCGGTCCGAGTAGGCTACACAGGAAAAACCGATGTGAAACCCGTTAAGGTCTCACCTCGGTTAGCAACCCTAGAAAATTTCTTTTATTTATATCTTGTCTAAATGCATTATTAAGTCCTATGTGAAACACGACAGCGGAAACACAAGCAATCTAACAACGAGCATCCAAAACAACACTTTAAAACAGCCCAGCTTTCCTTTTTAAGCAGGTCGTATCGATACACCAGTCAAGGGTATCGATACGCCTTGACCAAGGTCAACTGCCCCAAGTCAAACCAGGAAGACCGTAGCGATACAGTCCTTGGGCGTATCGGTACGCCCTCCTCGGTCAACATCTCGCAGTCAACGATATTAGACAGTACCAATACACCTATAGTTTGTATCGATACGTCAAAAACTCAGAATTCCAGAAAAGATTTGGCGTATCGATACACTCTCGCGTATCGATACGATAGGCCAAATTTGAGTCCTAGATAGGGATGGGCATTTCACCCGGACCCGACGGGTTCTGACCCGACCCGGCCCGATCAGGTCGGGTATTTTTATGAAAAAATCGGGTTCGGGTCGGGTTCGGGTTTTAAGGTGAAAAAATCCAACCCGACCCGACCCAAGACTAATAGTGTAATTTTCTCCTTAATTTTTTAGGGATATTTGTAATAATACCCCTTTTATATATTTCTTCTATAATTAGGTCCTTAAAATTAATTTTTTATTTACATTTTAGTCCTTAATTTATTATTTTTTATAATTAGGTCCCTAAAATTAATTTTTTTCTATAGGTCGGGTTGGGTCAGGTCGGGGTCAGGTTTAGAATATTTATTTTCGGGTCGGGTCGGGTTTTTAAAAAAAATTAGATCGGGTCGAGTTCGATTTTAGGATACTTAGTTTTGGGTCGGGTTCGGGTGGGCCAAAAACCCGACCCGACTCGTGCCCATCCCTAGTCCCAGAGTGTAGGACCGTATCGATACGACCCTCAGGCGTATCGATACGCCATGCACTATAGTACCCAAATTTTGCAGCAAAACAACTTAAGACTCGACTCTAGATGCGATTTACGACTCCCCTAGCCACAAACAACATACATACAACCTTTAACAACCAAGATATCAACATACATGACATTCAAAATGAACAAGGATCATGCATCGAAAGGATTCATACATTTACCATAAAGAGGACATACTTAGCACTTAAAGGTTCATGCCTTAGAAACAAAACATATAAGCATTCAAGACATGCATCATAAACAATGTTTACAATTTAAACAATGCATCCAAGAGCCACACCAATTCAACATACAACAAAGCATTCAAATCAACAACATCTATCCCATTGTTTGATTATTACAATCTTTCAATTTAAAGTTCATACTTGAGCTAACCAAAAGCGACACTTGGAGGCCCTTCCTTGCCCTTGCCACCCACAAACTATTGATCTGCATTGTCGAACAAAAAGGAGCGTAAGCATAAAAGCTTAGTGAGGGTAAGCTCATAAAACAAACCTCGACAATATAGGGTCCAAGCGCGAGCAACAACCAAGATAGAATGCATGATCTTACCTCCAATTCTCAAGAGCCAAAATATACATGATGCAAGAACATATAATCAACATTATGCCACGATCAACAACTCATAAGTCCAACACACGAAGATACATATATCAATGCATTAACAACCACATATATCAATCCATATTGGCACCTAGTTATGACTCGAATACACAGATAACACGTTGGAGCTCATATCCAACAACAAACATTACCTTACGGTGGGATTACACTCATCACCGTTTCTCGCGGAGGGGATTCCACTCACCCTCACGCCCCGTCGATGGGATTTCACTCATCACCGACTAATATATAAAGATTTCTGAGCGAACCCGTACTCCATCTTGATGACCACCGTCACCAAGACCACGCGCGAATTTGAATCTCGTGTGCACACTAACATCCTAATGATCGATCATTGTACCCAAGTGTACTAGTGCCAATATTAAACACAATTCATAACCTTTCACAATATCATTTCATATCAACTTATGTGCTTAGCACGTACTCACCATGATCACTATCATGCACAATTCACAATCCAAACTACATGCATAACAATGCACCAAACCATGCCTCAACAACATGTATAACATAATATACATAACTACCATAAACACAAATAAACAAGAGGCATAACAAGCAACTAGGAGTTCAACCAAAAGTTTCCAAAACTAAGCTTGAGATTAGGCTACCACTCTAATCTCAACTCTAGGTGGGTTTACCAAGCCCAACCTAGGTCCACATACTTGAACCAATATTTAAAAACCATTTAAAAACAGTAACCACTCACTGATCACTCCATTTAGCACAAGCCGACTAGCCTACCAAGCATCCAAGTTTCTGGATTCGAGCCCGAAGCTTCTCCATTGTTTTCTCTTGCTTCTAACCATTCAAAAACAACACATTAACCTCAAAATCAGCCACAAACCCAAAGTTTAACACCAACACACAAATCCACTACAATTCTCACAATTCAAAGCCAAGTTCATTCTTCAAATTCTCATTTTCATATTTCCACAAAGACCCGTCAAAAATCAGCAATGTAGTCATCCAAAGCACTCTTAAACATGTTCAAAACACTACCCAAACATAGTATAACCATCAGCCAATGATTTCCAACATCAAGCACACCCAAAACCAACCTTTAAACCTTTCAAAAACCTCATTAAAATCCAAATTCGGGAATCATTGTAAAACTCCTTAAAATTCACATATGTTGAATCTTTTAGGTTGTAAACAATTTATCTAACCTTAAATAATCAAAAGCTTAGGTTAAGACAATAAAGTTCTCATTTTTAAACAAAACTTCAAATTTCAAAATAATGAACAATAATGAAAACTAATGGTACCAACATGAAAGGATGGAAAGGACAAGTCAAATATGGTTTTACCTTTCAAAAATCACCCAAGATGAAGAAGAATGGTGGTGGAATAGAAAAATGGAGAAATGGAGCTCCATTGTCGTGAAAATGGATTTGGAAGAGAGGGGGAAGAAGATGACAAGGAGCTACTTTAAAATAGATTGAATTTTATTTTTGCAAGCCTTCTTATTTACCATAATGTCATTAATGAAATGGCTAAAATCATCGTCTCCTAAAATCCATGGAATTGGACTTAGAAGATAGGCCCAAACATAGTTTTGAATTATTTTGTAAACACGATGCCCATTGAAATATTTTATTATTTTAATTATGACACCGAAGCCCGAACCATTATTTTAATATTATATTATTTTCACCCGACCCCCAAACCCGGGTGTTACACAGCTAATGTAATTCGCTATCAACTATCAGCTATCCGCTAATTGCCAAACATGACCTTAAAATTTAGACTAAAAACTTAATTAAGATTCATATAAATATAAATATTTTAAATATGAATATAGCACGAAAATAGACAAACTCCTGAAATAATTATCAAAATTAAGAATAGCAGTAATCAGTACATATTGATATTTGAGATTATTCAATCCGTTTTTTTATATAATCAAATATTACATACATAAATATTATAAGGGTAAAATATAAAGATCATCACTCAACTATTTTCTCTTCTTATTTTGGTCACTTTGTTGAGTTGTTCGATGCTCGATTCGATCAACCAATTTAGCTCACCAAGTGGTGGAGAGGTGGATATTTGGGTGGAAGGGTTAAGGAAGCTAAAATGAATATTGACACAATGATTTATAGTGGTTCAACCTTCTAACCAAGGTCTACATCCACTACCTTAGCTTCCCACTAAGGATTTCTCAACCAATTCCACTAATTGATTCGTCCCCTTTTCTAGGATTAGGAGGAAACCCTTACAACCGATCAAGCTTCTACCCAAGCCTTGATCAAACCCTCTTTTACAAAGATATAATGAAAGCAAACTTAAACCCTCTAATAGGTGTTTGTTTGCACAATAAAGCACTCACCCAAAACCTAAAACACTTGAGCAAATTTGACAATTTTGGCTCACTAGTGTTTGTCTATACAAGAAATGACAAATTAAGCACTAAGACAATTTCTTGATCATTTGATGTTTGACAATATGAGCATTAGCCTTCTCTTGATGCTTGGAGGTCCCTTTTATACTCCCAATTGAGTTTCTAGCCGTTTATGGTCGTTGGGATGTTTTGGAGCCGTTGGAAGCCATTAAAGTCGAGCTTTAAATGCTCACCTGCACAATAGTTTCGAAACCTTTTAAGAGGTTTCGAAACCTTAAGAGGAGTTTAGAAAAACTAGCCGTTTTATAGCCGTTTGTAGCCGTTACAGGGCCAAAGTTTCGAAACCTTTACAAGGTTTCGAAACCTTTGCTTAGGTTTCCAAAGGCAGGGGCTACTGCCCAGATAAGTTTCGATACCTTGTTTAAGGTTTCGAAACTTTCTTCTAAAAACATGTATTTTGGGCATTTTCTTGACTTTAAAATGTATATTCAATATAGGTGCAAAGTCAAAACATTTTAAACATATTTTTCAAGTTGTTTTTGACTAAAAACATATTTTAAATTCTTTTCAATTTAGTCCAAAACATTTTTCAAATATTATATCAAAACATTAGTTCTACAATCTCCCCCTTTTTGATATAATAAAACTAACTTGAAAAATTGTTTGGGATTCTCCCCCTTTAACTTTAAAAATGTGAATAAGAGATTAAATATATGAAATCAAATAAAGCTCCCCAAATTCAATTTTTCAAACCAATTTCTCCCCCTTTTTGTTATATCAAAAAGAATTTAAAATGACATTTAAGTTCAAGATAACATAGGAGGCAAAAAAAAATTTGACACACTTAAAATTTTGGTTTTAAAAATTGGCTCCCCCTTACTCAAAGCATCATTGAAATTGTTAGTCCATCATATATGATCATCTAGTTGAATTAAAAAAAATAAACAAAAGAAATCAAAAACAACTAGAATTTTACCAACACTTGAACTCAAGGTAGGATGTGAAGCCTTCCTTCTTCAAGTGTTCTTCCTTGTGTGCATGGAGCTCCCCCTTAATGTTTGACTTGTTGAACATCTCCATCACACCTAGCAAAAGACAATCAAGTAATTTTTGGTATCCAAATTGCTTTGGATCTATAAACGTTAGTAGCACAAAATTTAGTCCCCTTAGGAATCCATTTTTCAATTTCATCCTTTCTAATTGAAGTGGTTAGTCCTTTTGGGACCCAAACACTTCTAAAACATTTTCCATTCACAAATCTAGGGGCACTAGATTGTCTTACATAAAAATTTGATTTTTGAAAATTATTTTTCTTTTCAAGTTCATTTGAAATCAAATCTTTTTCTTTTTGAACTTTTAGAAGCAAATTTTGTAAATCAAAGCATTTTTGTTCAAAATCTTTTAATCTTGCTTCAAGTTCAAGATTTGTTTTGGAAAGCAAATCATTTTCAATTTTTATTTTTGAAATTAACTTTTTGTTTTTAGAAAATGATGTCTTGAATTCCAAAAGCAAATCATCATAGGCATCTTGTAACTCATCAAATGTATAAGAATTTGAAATAGATGAGTTAGAAGTTACCTCCCCCTCATTGAGGGCCATCAAGCATAGGTGGGCTACTTCATCATCGGTGGAGTCTTCATCACTCCATGTGGCCACATATGCTTGTTTAGAAGATGATCCCTTCTTTTTGGATTTGTGGGAGTCCTTCATCTTCTTCATCGATTCATGCTTTGATTTTTCCATTTTGCTCTTCATGAACCGGGTGAATTTGTTGAAGAGATAGGCCATCTCTTCATCTTCACTATCCTCCTCACTAGAATCTTCATGATGACATGTGGAGGACTTGAGAGCCATGGCACTTGCATTGATGCCAAGCCCTTTGATTTTCTTCTCTCCCATAGCTCGAATTTCTTCCCTTTTCTTCTCCTCTTCCTTGTTCTTCTTCATGATTTGATGAGTGAGAAGAGACCCCATAAGTTCATCAAGCTTCAAAGTCTTCAAATTTTTGGCTTCGATGATGGCGGTCCTCTTTGAGTCCCAAGACTCGGGAAGTGAGTAGATGAGCTTTCGAACAAGCTTTTCTTCCGGGATGGCTTCTCCAAAACCTTTAAGACCGTTGGTGATGGTGGAGAACCTATCAAACATCTTCTCGATGTTCTCTTCCGGATCCATTTTGAAGTTCTCATACTCCAAGGTTAGGAGCCCAATCTTGGTCTCCTTGACTTCATTTGTCCCCTCGTATGTGACTTCAAGCTTGTCACATACCTCCTTGGCACTCTCACAAGAAGACATCTTCTCATAGATGGATGGACCAAATGCACAAAATAGAATGTGCAAAGCTTTGCAATTTAGCTCCATCTTCTTGCGATCGTCGGCACTCCACTCCGCTTTTCTTCTTTGAGGCACGAACGGACCATCTTCAACTACATCCCATAGCTTGTAATCTTTTGATTTGATGAAGAACTTCATCTTTGTCTTCCAATGGGCATAGTGGTCTCCGTCAAAGAAAGGCGGTTTGTCGATTGATTGTGCCATTTGAGCCGGTTGATGAAATAGTGATCGAGCTTGCCGGATCTCCTCAATAGGATGTGAATCCTCTTCGATTGAGCCAAGCTCTGATACCAATTGTTGAGTTGTTCGATGCTCGATTCGATCAACCAATTTAGCTCACCAAGTGGTGGAGAGGTGGATATTTGGGTGGAAGGGTTAAGGAAGCTAAAATGAAGATTGACACAATGATTTATAGTGGTTCAACCTTCTAACCAAGGTCTACATCCACTACCTTAGCTTCCCACTAAGGATTTCTCAACCAATTCCACTAATTGATTCGTCCCCTTTTCTAGGATTAGGAGGAAACCCTTACAACCGATCAAGCTTCTACCCAAGCCTTGATCAAACCCTCTTTTACAAAGAGATAATGAAAGCAAACTTAAACCCTCTAATAGGTGTTTGTTTGCACAATGAAGCACTCACCCAAAACCTAAAACACTTGAGCAAATTTGACAATTTTGGCTCACTAGTGTTTGTCTATACAAGAAATGACAAATTAAGCACTAAGACAATTTCTTGATCATTTGATGTTTGACAATATGAGCATTAGCCTTCTCTTGATGCTTGGAGGTCCCTTTTATACTCCCAATTGAGTTTCTAGCCGTTTATGGCCGTTGGGGATGTTTTGGAGCCGTTGGAAGCCATTAAAGTCGAGCTTTAAATGCTCACCTGCACAATAGTTTCGAAACCTTTTAAGAGGTTTCGAAACCTTAAGAGGGGTTTAGAAAAACTAGCCGTTTTATAGCCGTTTGTAGCCGTTACAGGGCCAAAGTTTCGAAACCTTTACAAGGTTTCGAAACCTTTGCTTAGGTTTCCAAAGGCAGGGGCTACTGCCCAGATAAGTTTCGATACCTTGTTTAAGGTTTCGAAACTTTCTTCTAAAAACATGTATTTTGGGCATTTTCTTGACTTTAAAATGTATATTCAATATAGGTGCAAAGTCAAAACATTTTAAACATATTTTTCAAGTTGTTTTTGACTAAAAACATATTTTAAATTCTTTTCAATTTAGTCCAAAACATTTTTCAAATATTATATCAAAACATTAGTTCTACACTTAACTTTCAAAATTTTTAATTTACTAACTGAACTTTTAAATTGCTACTAATTTAGTCACTTTAAATTATTTTATTATTATTTTCCTATGACATAGAATTTTCTTATTATTAAATATAAAAACAATTTAAAATAAAAATAAAATCATACTTTATTATTATTATTATTATTAAAATAAAATTAATTTAAAATAAAAAATTCTAAAATTAAATCCTAAACCCGCCCAAAACCTAAACCCTAATCCTCAAATTATAATCTATAAACCCCAAACCCCTCCTATTCTCCAACCACACCCTCATCGATCGAACATTCACCGGTGGGACTTTAGGATGTGATCAGGTGAAATTTCGTGCAGAAAGAATAAGTTTGGCCCTAAACTTGCCAATTAAAAGACAAGAATTTCTTCTAAACCCATAAAAATTTCTCCAGTTCAGTTTTCTAAATTATTTTTAGATATTTTAATTTTAATTTTTTTACTTGATAATAATAATAATAATGATTTTTATTGTTTATTTTAAATTATTTTTATATTTAATAATAATAATAAATGTCATGTCATATGAAAATAATAATAAAATAATACAGAGTGATTAAAACATGAGCAATGCGAAAGTTTTATTAGTAAATTAAAAATTTTGAAAGTTGAGTGACTAAAATAAGAGTGAGAAGATAGTTGAGTGATGAGCAGTATAATTTACTCATATTATAATTATGTTTAAGGGGTACAATAGTCTTTTTACTCTAAAATCAAATTGGCTCTTTGTCGAAAAAGCATTTATACAGACCCTTGTACATTAAAAACGCATCGAAACAGTTTTATGACAAATAAAATTTGTTTTTACCGTTACAATATTGACTTGACTTACCTACTTGCAAACTTGACGGTCTATGAAAATATGCGACATAATAGAAAAGTCCTCTAATATTTTTTTCTTAGAAAGTTCAAGTATTTATTTAAGCATCAACTAACAAGGGTCGGGTGCATTGATGAGGCACATTGCACTCTCAATGTGAAAATGCGAGTTTAAATCTTGAAAGTGACATTTTTTGTTGAAAATGAGAATTTATTGCCAAGATGATTAAATCGAAACATTGATATGTGTCTCATTAAAAAAATCTCTTTATACCTAAATTGGAAGAAAAAGAGTGCAAACATATCAATGTTTACAACCCCTGTACTTTGGTTACATACTCGACCATGATGCACACTTGCTTTGCAGAATTGAGAGATAATGCCTACCGATTTTGAGAAGGTAACTAAGCATCTCGATTGTTCGTTGTGCAAACACCCACCGATGCCTGCTTTACCGTAACTTCCAAATACCGCTCCATTGGTATTAAACTTTAGTTTTCCACTTTCAGGAGGTAACCATGTTAGCTTTCTTTGCTGCAATATCCTGCAAGTGACATGACTGAAATTTCGTGGACAACTGGCAAGGTCACACACTGTAACACCCCTAAAAATATTAAAATTTTTCTTGAGCAAAAAGAGAGAGGAAATGGATGAAAAAAAAATACAAACTCAAGGGTTCGAACTTGTGACCCTTAGCCTTATAAGCACAAGCCTTAACCATTTGTGCAAAGGATCACTTATGGTTAATTCTTACACCAAACTTATTTTGAATTATATTTGAACAGTTTGAACCAAATTTATTTTAACCATCCAGATCTGCCTACCATAATTAACACCCAAAAAAAAAAAAATACCCAGATCTTTTCCTCCCCTCTCGACCCTTCACCTTCTCCCCCACCGTCCGGCTCCGATCTGCCGCACCGCCCGTCCGTGGCTGCCACCGCCCCAGCCATCGGAAGCCCCGCTTCAACCCGAGCAAACCCATGGTCTCCACGCGCATAACGGAGCTGTATTTCGCCGGTAAAGCTTGCTTGAAGTTTCGGCCGGAAACCCCAAATTGCGCGTCTCTGATTCCTGCATTTTCCGGCTCCGTCCACCGTCCGTTTGCGTCGCAGCCATCGGATCCGAGCTCCTGACGAAGTGGCGTGCAAAACCCAATCGCCCGACCACTCGTTTGACGCCGGTAAGGGCCTCATCGGAGTAATATATATTTCTGGCAAGAATTTGGTATTTTAAGTAATTTGAGGCTCGATTTCAGCTTGATTCATGTTTCTGATGAGTGGGTTTAATGGTTGTGTTGGTAAAGTGTCGTTTTTGACAGAATCAGTATAAAGAGGGTGTCTCCGGCGATTGCTCCGACGATCGGCCGGCGAGTTTAAATTCTGGGTAAGTGAACCGGGTTCAACCCGGTCTAAACTGGTCCGAACCGGTCTGAACTGGCCCAAACCCGAACCGAGTCAACCCGAGTCAACTCGTCCGAGTCAACCAGAGTCAACTCGTCCGAGTCAGCCGAGTCAACTCGCCGAGTCAGCCCGAGTCAACTCAGTTGACCCTTACCAGTTGACTGCTGACGTCAGCGTTGACATGTTGACGTCATCGTTGACCTGCTGACGTCAGCGTTGACATGTTGACGTCATCGTTGACCTGCTGACGTCAGCGTTGACCTGCTGACGTCAGCGTTGACTTTGACCAAAAAGTCAAATTTTTTGAAAAACTCCCGTTTTATGTTTTTCAACGTCCCGAGTCCGAATTTGAAGCCCGTTCCGTAAAATTCCAACCCGAAAGCCTCTGAATCTGACCTCGAACCTGAACTTGTATATGTATTTAATTAATTGGTTAAGTGTTTTGTGAATGAGGTCTGATCTTGGGATTTGTGTAATTGAAGGTACTCATAATTCCCGGAATACGAATGGTTGAGGGATGTCAAATTCGGGTTCAAGGAGGGTTCGAAGGTCGTTCGCAGATCGATCGTTGTAGCTCGGAGCCAAGGTAATACATTACTACCTTCTGCATGCTTTTGCATCATGTTGGTATTCGGTTAAATTTTTACACGACCATGTTTGAGCATATGATTATTTCTGATTATGTCGATCATGTATGAAATAAAAATAATAATGGCTAAGGCAATTATTTGAATAAGTGGTTTGGTAAATCGAAAGGACTCCCGGTAAACGATCAGTAAAAACGTTTGATCTCTAGGTCTGATTATTTTGGCTAGTAAATTACAAAAATGCCCTCGATGTATGAAAACGACTAAAATACCTATATTAAAGGAAGTGGTCTGAGAATCTACACCAGATCCGGTAAAATCATCTAATCCTGCTAAAAATCTTGAAATTTGCTTTGGAAGTTATAGTAGTGAGGCTTCACGTTTGAGTCTGTAAATTGCTCAGATTTCTTTTTGAGATTGAATATTCTCTGAAGACATTCGCGAGAAAACAATTGTATGTTTGGATTAGACAAAGTTGCGTAAATTGCTGAATTGATCGAGATGACTGAAATGTTTGGAAATACTGATAAAGTTGAATCGGTCGGAATATCCATAATGATTAAAAAGAATAATGTACCCTTGGCACCAATTGCCAAATTAATCGAAATGACGAATATACCCTCGATATCGGAACGGATTGAATAGTTGAAATGACCGAAAGGCTCAAAATTTGTTTTGGAACACCTTCGGATATGAAGCATCTGAAATACTTGCGAATGTTGAAATGACTGAAGCTACCTCAAAGACTGGAATAAGGAATATCAATAAAGCTAGACAAAATAACAACTCTAAAGTGATAATTCACGGTCCGTGTTTGTTGGCCATTTCTGATACTATCCTAATTTTGGAAAGATACCATGTGGCGACATGTTCGGGTTATTTGGAGAAAGTACTCAGCAATTGGTAAGAGCAACATGCTTCCTCAAAAAGATAAATCCAATGCTATGGAACGAGTTCGAGTGTTATATGCATGCTCAGGAATTTGGAAAATTACTGCTTGTATACATGTTTGATCTCTTGTAGTAAGTTCAATGGATATATGGTGAAGACGAACTGCTTTGTTGTTACGTTGTAATCAGTTCTGGAAATGAATGCTTAAGATATACTTATCTGATTATATTTCAGACTTTGTGTTAATGGTTTCAATTAGTTCAGAGGGACTCGAAAGCTTGAAGAGCAGTTAGAATTCATGAATTCGGTACATCACCGTTTATACTTTGTTGGTTCAGTTTACCAAATTACCCTGAAGGTCAGAATGACCAACAATACCCTTGAAAGCTTTAATGGCCAAATTGCTCTCGATATATTTGAAATCCCAATGATTCCGATGCATCAACTTTCAATGTTGATTCGACCCGTCTTATCGAACTCCCCTAGTCATAGGGACCTCGTTCTGAAATCAGTCAAAAATTGTCAAATGTCACCTTTCTGATATCTATCAAGTACCTTTAAGAAATGATTTGGGTCATAAAACGGGTACCATGTATCTGTAAATACTTTCTGTTCTAAACCAAGACCATATGCTTAAAATTTAAAGGTATGATACTGTAACGCGAAAGAAAAGCAATTCTCTGATTTCTGACCTCTAATATGAAAAATATATCTGATATATGACATTGAATACGAAATAATAAAAATGATAATAAAATAAATTTGTTATCTGTCTTCTGGTATAAAAATAGATTTGATATCTATTTTCTGTAATGATGTCTTTTGAATATAAACTGAAATCATTTGGGTATATTATTTGGGATATGAATGAAGATCTGTAGGCTCAGCGCTGGTAAGTCCTTCTGGACCTAAGCTCCTACGCCCACGGGCCTAGGGTAAGTCTTTCTGGACCTAAGGCATCCCCTTAGGTAGGCTCTTATGCCTCAAGCCTAGGGTAAGACCTTATGTATGCAGTTCAGGGGGACTGCATTCTGGAGCTCGATTGGGGTAGTTAAATAAATTAATAAAACTTTCTGACCTCTTCTGAAACATACTCTACTAAATTAATGTATCAATGTTGAACCCTCAGTAACTTACAATTCACGTTTAATAGACCACTCTGAACTCCTTGATTCAACTTCTGAAATCTGAATCTCTTTTGAATCTCTGGCTTTAGACTCACCTCTTACGGTTCGGGTGATCAAATAAAGAACAACTCTGTGACGTCCTATTAATTCTTCACTGATTTATCGAATCGTAATTTGAGCTTACCGTTGCCTAGTTCTTCATGACAATGTTAAGTTGCCATATACCTACTTGTACCTTTAGCATCTCTTGGTAGTTTGTATTACTGAGCTTTTCGAAGCTCACGTTGTTTTACCATCGCAGGTTAAGGATCTTCTATGTTGCAGCTATCAACGTCGGTATGAGGGTTTCTTTGGCTTTGCTTACGGAGTACGACACCTGTGTAATTAGGGGGCATGTATGTCACGTGTTGTTTTATATTCGAGTATGAAACTTGTATTAACAACTTTTATCACATTTTTGTTTCATTGTCTGAATGTTTCTGAAATTGTATTTTAAATCAAAACTTGATTTACGATTTTAAATGGTTTAGCACTTTGTTTATTTGAATTTTTAACGTGGGTCGCTCCGGTGACCCTAATGTGACTTCCTAAGATCCGATGTAACGCATAGGCGGGTCTAGGGGGTTACACACACCGTGAGACTTGTCCCCGGCCAATTCCCTTTGCAACACCAAGCTAGTCAAAGAGTACAAAGATCAAATAATTGATTTGTGTTCAACTTTAAATTATTGAATACTATCTCATTTCTAAATAGTCAACAAGACCACATGATTGAGAAAAAACTAAGCTTCCATATTGAATCATGTAACCTGGGCGGAGCTGAAAAGAGTCATACCTATATCAGTTCTCTCACGGATTTGGGTATGACCATGTGGATGTTCTACAAGGCTAGCCACCTCTGCCAAACATTCCAAGTCACAGAACACTGATAAAATAAATGGTCTACTGTTTCGGGGTCTTCATCATAGAAGGGGCATAACACCGGTTGGATCTGACTGTTTCCGCGAACTTGAAGGTTTAATCTTGTTGGTAGTCGCCCATGGATTGCTTTCCTACAAAATGTCGATACCTTGAGAGGGGCTAAATTAGTCCAAATGAATTTCCAGCAAGCATCTTTTCGTTATGCATGTGCCATAACATCTGATGAGCATGATTTTACAGTGAAGAAACCACTGAAATTGGCAATCCATCGTATGTTATCAGGTAAAGACGGATATGATTTGAGATCTTTAATTGTGTTCATGAAAGCTTCCCATATCCCTAACTCCCAATTGAACAACCGTCTTCTCAGGGAGATATTCTATCTCTAGACTCCATCAACCACCGAACCAAAATCCACTAGAGCTCCACTCTTTTTGCAAGCGAGGGCATAAATTTTGGAAAATTGAAGCATCAGGGCCGTTTCACCTATCCATGCATCTTGCCAAAACTGAATCTTCTTTCCATTGTCGACTATATAACGGATGTTTTGGTTGAATTTATTACTCAAAGATGCAATAAGGGACGAGATATTCTCCCAGATTAATGACTTCTTGGACCCACTAGTATTTGTCGGCAGTATTGCGTTGGAACTATTCTCATACCTGGCATTGATGATTTTACACCACAGACTTTCAGGTTTCGAACCGTATCACCAAATCCACTTGAGAAGTAATGCCTTGTTCTTCTCTTTCAGGTTTGTTAATCTCAGTCCGCCGCAACTTTTAGGTAGGCACAAGGTTTCTCAATTGATCCAATAGATAGCCCGTCGCTCGGATGAACCCCATAAAAATTTAGCAATCAAACTTATAATTATTTTCCAAATCTTGGCAGGCATTGGGAATATGGAAATGTAGTACATAGGTAAATTGGATATGATTGATTTTACCAGTGTATTGCAACCTCCGAAAGAGAGCGATTTGGACTTCCTACCTTGTAATTTGGATTTTACTTTCGCCATTACCTGCTCCCGCATAACATAATTGCTTTTTATTTGGCCTAATGGAAGCCCCAAATATGAATTGGGGAATCTTTCGCTTTTACAGGATATTTTAGATGCCCAAGCATCGATAGTATTGTCATCCAAATTTACTCCGAGCGATTTCGATTTCTTAAGGTTGAGCTTCAAATCCAAAACAATTTCAAAACCCCTTAGGATTCTAACAATATTCTTCAGCTCAGTTTTACTGGCGCCGCTAAAGACAATTAGGTCGTCAGCAAATTGCAAGTGAGATAGGCTTTCCAAGCTATTTTTAATCCGCACTCCATCGAATAAACCCACTAATTTTGCCTTGTCTAGCAATGCACTCAACACCTCTACAGTTAAATTGAATAGCATTGGTGATAGGGCAACCTTGTCGAAGTTCGCGAGCAATGGGGAAGGAATTAGTCGGTGACCCGTTCACCAGAATCGAAACTCGGGCTGTGGCATCACATAACTTAATCCAAGAGCACCATAAGTCACCAAAACTCATCACCTTCATAGTGAAAAGCAGGAAATTCCAGTCTACTGTATCGTAAGCCTTCTGGAAATCTGCTTTGAATACAAGACATTGGAGGCCTTTCTTCTTGGTATAATCAATAATCTCGTTAGAGATAAGAACGCAGTCTAGAATTTGTTACCCCGGAAAAAAAGTAAAATGTGTTTCACTAATTACTTCTCCAACCACGGCCTTGAGTCGAGTCGCCAGCACTTTAGCTAACAATTTATATACACTGCCCACTAGACTAATTGGTCTAAAGTCCCCTTTGAAAAACTGCTCAAAGAACCTTAAGATTTTAGTTTTCAATTGATTTCAGAATTGTTGTAAAAATGCTAAATTGAAACCGTCCAGCCCCGGGCTCTACTTCCGTCCATTGAGGCTAGTGCAGACCATATTTCCTCCAAAGTGAAGGGTGTTTCAAGCTTTGTGGCAGATTGGGGATATAGAGATTTAAGATCGCATTTCAGGCTCGAAATTGCTAAGGTTTGGCTGGAATTGTAGACTCTTTTGAAATGATCTTCTACTGCTTTTTTCACCTCTCTTGGACTGGATAGTAAAGAATCGGTAGTCTTCAGATTAACTATGAAGTTGGGTCTCCTCCTTGAGGACGCGGTTAGGTGAAAATATTTAGTGCTTTTTGTCCCCTGCAACGAACCATTTAAGACGTGATTTCTGCAGCCACTCCCTTTCTTCGATTCTTGTGAGGGACCAAAGCTTAGATCGTAATTGTTTCAGCTCCAGGGATTTTTGTTCCACACCCTCTCATTTACTAATCTCCTCCTCGAGACGTTGGCATTTACATCCAATGGATTGAATAGTGTCTTGGCCCTTTGACATACTGGCTTTAACCCACTCTTTAGTAGCCGCTTTGCAATGACGAAGTAAATTCATTATGCTATTGCCTTTGAATAATCTGCACGACAGATGCAAATGATCCATGATTTCCTTGTTTTCTAGCCAATGATCATACCATTTAAATGGCTTTGGTCTCCAATTATCAGCATAAATTGTTAAACAAATTGGGTTGTGATCGGAGAGACCCTGCGACAACACTTGTTGAATGATGTTTGGCCATAGAGCTACCACCTCTGGAGATGATAGAAATCGACCCAATCTGCTAAATGTTGGGATAGTACGTAAGCTCGACCAAGTGAATTTGCCATCATGAATTGGCAAGTCTATGAGATTCAAGTCTTCGATAAAATTGGAGAAAACAACCATTGCATTTTTTTGGTAAGTCACCCATGATTTCTCGTCAACACTTCTTATTATGTTAAAATCACCTCCCATAATATTCTGTAAGTTTAGCCTGGTTACCAACTCAGATATAGGCGAAAAGACTTCTTGTTTCCCGTTGCAATCATTAGGTGCATAAACATTGATCAATAAACATTTCAAATAAGAAGGGGATAACCTACCCATAATCGAGATAAATCCATTGTCGATGTAGGATGCTTCCGCCGTGAAGAAATCAAGTTCTCACATGGTTAATAGCCCACCCGTAGCACCGATTGAAGGAGAGAACATTGAGCTGAGATTTGACGATCTTCCACAAATAGACTTCATTGTTTCAACTTTGATGTTATGTAGTTTTGTCTCATGTATGAAGAGAACTCTGGCCTTGCTGTTGTAGATCATTTTTCTCAAAGAAAACAAAGATTGATCAGGCATGGAAATTGGTCTTCCACTCGAATGCTCAGTCCACCTCCTGATTTCAGTCGAGTTCAGAATTTGCTGGGTCGAGCTGAGCTAATCTTGCACATACCGATTCGTTGCTTGCCGCGAAATGGATTCCAGCTAAATTGCAGACTTCTAAAGTTGTTTTGGCTTCCACATCTGCATCAACCACTTTTTCCGAGGTAAGAGAATGGGTTTTCCAGTGAATGGGCTTTGTCGCATTTTTAGGGAGAGCTAGAGCTACGACCGCTGTCTTCCTTAATTTTGCACCAGATTCTAGTCTTCTAGCCAGCTTGGCTTGCCTTTCGGCTATTGTGGGTTTTATCAGGTTAAGGTGCCACCCACTGATGTTCTTAATCCTTTTGGGCTTGATTGTGAACAACCAGTATTTTATCCAAAATCGGCTCGCACGAATCACTGTATACAGATGATTCCTTAGATGTTTCCAAAATGCACCGTATGAGGGTGTCTATTAGGTTGTCTATTGTTTTTGGTGGGAACTGAGATTGGGCTTATCCTCGTGTTTGACGGCTCAGCTTTCACGCGCATGTAAGCAGATGTTAATTGGATCGTTAAGATCACTCTCCAAGATCTTGGGAAAGTACTCAGTGTGAGAATGGACTCATTTGGCCAGAGATGTTGATAAACGGTGATAGTGAATAAGAGAGAAAGAGAAGGGAAAATGATGTTTTATAAATTGAACTTTACGGTATTTTTCACATAGCAAAGGTGGGTTTATATAACCCAAACTTATAACAGAATACTAATAAACTTAACAAAAATAATAGGCTGAAACAGCTGGCCCAACTGAACACAATACTAACAAACTTATTAAAATACTGATTATTTTATTTTCTAACATTCACCCTGCTTTCTTCTTCCGTCTTCTTTTTTTTCATTCTTTGATATGTATCTCAGCTTTCAAAGCTGGTAGTGGCTTGATCATTCTTTGTTTCTACCTTTCCTTGAACAGATGATCAACTTGTTCTAGACTTCTTCGTTTTCTTCTCATTCTTTGATTGTCTTTCTCGGCTTTCAAAGCTGGTAATAGCTTGATCACTCTTTGTTTCTTCCTTTCCTTGAACAGATGATCAGCTTGTTTTAAACTTCTTCGTCTTCTCATTTTTTTTATATGTATCTCAGCTTTCAAAGCTGGTAATAGCTGGATCACACTTTGTTTCTTCCTTTCCTTGAACAGGTGATCAACTAATGATTTCACAGTATACTGAAAAAAAAATTCTTGTAGAATGATAAGAGTAACATATTGCTGCCACCAGAATCTAATGTTGTGTCAAATGTAATGTTAACTCTAGCTTGTAAAAACTTTCAAAAATTCGTAACACCCGGCAATAAAGCATCATATCAATTGACCACCCAGTGAAACAACAATTGAACCACAAATTACTTGAACCCAACAACTACTAAGGGTCCAAATTCATCCACTTATAATGCCAAAAAGAAACCCTTAAAGCTAAACACCAACAGTATACTTGAATCCCCAATTCAAAAAGAAAAATCATTACAAAAAATTGAAGCTGCCCAACGCATTGCCCTCTTATCCAAACCACAAACAACAACAGCAGAATTTGTATCAATCCCTGTATGCCAGCATAGTATTCAAAACAAGAACAGTAAAACAACAAGGAGCAAAGGCTAGAGAACAGTTGTCAAATCAATACAGAGCAAACCACTACATCATAACCTTCCAGAGTAAAACACTCGATGCTAACTGAAATCATTATCTCACAAAGCAATCCACTGAATCATTAAAACAAAAAGAAATCAAACTTAGAAAGGTCTCACCGAATCATTTAAAACACAACCCTCAGCAACGAAAGATTCAATTGAGCGCTCATAAAAACAGGAAACACCAATGAGATAAGCGCGAATGAAGGAGCAAACGATTCAAGCATGTAGGCGGACAATGACATTGAAAATAGAAACGGCAACACGAACGAAAAATGGAGACAAGGAATGAAGAGCGAAGCGTTGAATTGCTGAGGAAGAAATCTAAATCAAGAATTGGAAGCAAATGTCTAATCTGAACAAGCTCAAATCGAAGAATCACCAAATCTAAAGACGGCAACGGAAGGAGAACACGAATCGACGAAGGACAAACTTGAAAACGACTAAAGAAACGGCGACGATGAACTGATTCTGACCTGAAATTATGTTGAAAGTGGACGAAGAAAACAGGACGCCGATGAACAATATCCGAACAACGTCGTGGATCTAACGTCGTAGCTCTGAAATAAACGAAGAACCGTTCACTCCTAAGTTGTTCGCAATCGGAACTGCTGGAACAAGATCGGACCACCACCGAGGCTCTGAAGCAAACAAGGTCGTAACAAGAGTAACACGAACGGAAGACGAATGGCAATATAGAAATCATTGCAGATCGGATGACAATAACAACAACGAAAGACAAGAGGCACCAGGATCTTCAATGGCAAATGATACCATGTGAGAATGGACTCATTTGGCCAGAGATGTTGATAAACGGTGATAGTGAATAATAGAGAAAGAGAAAAGGGAAAATGATGTTTTATAAATTGAACTTCACGGTATTTTTCACATAGAAAAGGTGGGTTTATATAACCCAAACTTATAATAGAATACTAACAAACTTAACAAAAATAATGGACTGAAACAGCTGGCCCAACTGAACACAATACTAACAAACTTATTAAAATACTGATTATTTTATTTTCTAACACTCAGCCGCCAATAGATCATCTTTTTGGCCGAAATCTTCAATGCGAAAACTGTTTTCCTCGCCAAATATGTCTGACCGATCGTCTCCCTTCTGATCCTTCGGTTCGTCTTCGTCGATCCATCTCTTCTCGTCTTCGAGCTCAGCAACTGAAATTGTAATGTTGTGGCAGACTCTATTGATGAAGATACTGAGTGTGTTAGGGATATCTGAAATGTGATTTACTTCGATGAGGATACGAGCGACGTCAAATCTATTCTTTTAAGAGGTATCTTCGTCGAGTTTAATGACACTGTCCCATCTTCTTCCATTAGATGTAAAAACTTTGTCATTCCATGCCAACTGGGGGAAATTCCACACTGAGACCCAATTCTTAAGTTTATTCTTGGACGATAAATTCTCTACAGTGTCGACATCCTCAAACCAAGAGTTTAGCAGGGATTCTTTGAGATCCCAAAAAATCTCGACTTGTTCTTGTTCAAAGAATTGTATGATTACATAAAACCCTGATCATTGGCTTACTTTAACATTGAATCCTTCTGACTTAAGAGCTTGTTCAACAAAGGTTGCATCGTGCATGCCTTTAACTTGACCAACTAAGCAGCATTTTATCCACTTAGTGTCCTTTTCTGGGATGGTGAAGTGGAATGGTTGAAAGTAATGGTGCTCCTTATTGGTGGTAACTATCGTTTCTTCAATCCTTTCCTTGTCGACTGCGGTTACAAGAGCTCCTTTCCCAGACACCGACTTAGTCAATAACGCCTCCTTGTAGGATCTTCCGTCAGTAATTTTTGAGTAGTCGACTTTCTTGAAAGGTTTTGGTTTTGCCCTTAAGCCTTCGTTGCATATAACACTTGGGGTCTTCTTTTTCTGATAACCACCCTCAAAAACTTTTACATATAGCCCGTCCATTTTCCTGTTGTTGGCTTGCTCGATTGCTCTCTTTGCTTCCTCTCAGGTTGAAAAATGTACAAAGGCGAACGTATACCTTCTATAAATTTTGCCTGGGTTATTGTATGCAATATAAACGTCGAGAACTTTTCCATAAGCTGAAAATGCTTCCTTTAAAGATAAGCGGTGGATCATTTTGCTCACGAAATCAACAAAAACAGTGAATCCGGGTCTATAGGGTGTAGTCTTGCTGTCTCTTCTTCTGATCGGAAGTCTTCCATGCAGATTCCTTATGGTTTGTCTTCTTCTCCGAGCGCTGAAGCTGTCCCGACATTCCATAATCGAGAGTTGAATGTTTATAAAGTATTAAAATTGACATGGCATTGTTAGCAAATTAAAAATATTTATAAAGTATTAAAATTGAGCATTCTCATCGAAAAAAACAGCCAATTGTCTATCATCAGTCTGAGTACATTGCTATTCTCGATCATATTTTTAATAAAATCAAATTTATTTTTTTAGAATAAAATAACTTTTGAAATTTCTTTCTAGAATTTAAAATAGAGTTTGCACCGATGTAGTATTCGATGAGAAATGTATTATTTGGGTAAAAAGTCATTCTTTAGAGAGATATTATAAATTTTTTGAGCAATTTTATGAGGTCCTATTCCTATAATAATATTTGTCATGTTTTTAATAAAGAATAAAATTCATGCATATCCTATAAATAATATTCTTCGAACTTAATCACATAAAAACATACCCTTTTATTACTGAAACATTTCTTTAATATGAGAATTATTTTTAATGAGTTATGAAAAGTTATTATTAAAATTTATTTGTGAATTCTTATAAGAATCCGGGATTGTTATACCCCTTTGAGCTATTGATTCTATAAAAAATTTAGCATGCAAGAGGCCTTTATGTACTGCTCAACGTTCAGCTTCAATGACTGAACAAATACCAATAGGGTTCGAAAACTTAATCAACCACTTATTATTATCTGCTCAAATGACACCTCTACAAGAAGCGTAATTATCGACTCTAAATACATATATTTATTTCCGCGTTAATAATCTTAAGTTTTTTCTTTTTTTAAAGGTAAAAAAGTCTCATTAAAAATTCCTTCTAAATCTAAGTAAGGGCAAAAGAGTGGTTTTCTTTATATTTTTTTTAATCATGTAACTATTAACTTTATTGTAAAATAAGTGTCTTAATTATGTCATTGTTTGGTTTTGAGTATTTTTTTATGAAAATATGTGTTTAACGTTTTATTCCATAATCATTTACATGTTGTCTACTAAAAATATTATTATCCTCCATTGATGAGTTACTTTAGCTCTTTATTTTTTTTATCCAGTTGGTCATTACAAGAAAATTTGTAGTATTTTGAGACTATTTTTTTTAAAGTTGATGTCTTGATTTAACTTTTACATTGAAATTTATGATGTTTTGAGATATTTTTGAGACTTAAGATTTTCATTTGTGGAAAAAAGAGAGAAGAGAATGAAGGCTCGTACATTCAATTTGAAGTACTAAGAATATAGTTTCTCAAAATGGAAGTGGTTGAGACTTAAATTTGAGATTTTTTAACTTTGTCCTTAATTTTTATTTGTTTCCTAAAAAAATTCTAAGAAGAAATGAAGATGATTACAAATGAAACTTAGACACTACTTTCACACACAAAATATTAGACACCTCAAGAAAAAATATTGTAATTTACTCACTAATTTTATAATAAAGTCTATTTAATTAATATTTGTATCATATTAATGAGATGAACAAAATTTTGAAGTAACAAACACTCGTTTCAAAATGCCTTCGTCCATTCCATTTCTTCATTCATGAAAACAAATTATGCAAATATCCTCAATTCAAAATTAAAAAAAAAAGTCGTTGTTAAAAGTTAAAACGTATTTAAAACATAACGTAGCCAGCAACCGCAGCTGCTCCAACTCCGACGGCCATCGAGGCTTCCAACGTGGCACCACTGCCAGCACTAGGAGCAGAAGCATGTGCAGGAGGAGAACTAGCACCACCGTCTGCAGAAGCTCCAGGTGCACCTGCAGGGCTAGCACCGTCAGGTGCAGGGGCCGGTGAAGAACTAGACTTAGAGTCAGAAGCAGGGGCGGCGGCGGAAACCAAACCGACGAAAGCAATCAAGACCAAAACAAGAACAACGATTTGGCGAGCCATTTTTTATTTGGTAATTTGGCTTTGGAGTTTATTAACAAGAATTAAAAAAGAATCAACGATGAGAAATGCAGTTATTCTCTAAGGTTTATTGTATTAACAATAGAGAATCACTACACCACACATCAAAACACAAGGTTTGAGAGATTTATATAAGGAATGGGATTTTAAATTATTCAACCGCTTTACGAATATTATGGAAAACCATTCACTTTCATGTTCATCGATATTGTAGGCGCTTTCTATTCACTTACTGTTCATTGCCTTCCTTTGATAATTTTGATTCGGTCATTCAAGTCTTTTAGAAAGACAAAAAATTGTTATGATTTGGTTTATGAGTTCTAATATTAGAATGGTTCTATACTTATAAAAATTAGATTTTGAAATTTTTATCTTTAAGTAGCATTAATTCGAACATTTTATTTGTATAATATGTGTTATTAAAGAACAAGGATTAATATGTTAAGATTTATACATAAATATTAACTTATAATAATATAATAATGGGAAAATGATTTTTTCGTTGGCATTCTCAACTGTCAGGTAACTACTAATAGAAAATTTTGTTTTTTTGGCTTGTTTTGAAAATTGGGTTATTGACCTCGTAAAATTTTCAAGTTTTTTCTCTTTTCAACGAAAAGTTAGATGGATTCGTTTACTACGTTATTCATAGTCCCGGCCAGTAAAGTTTATTCATTTTAATATTTTTTAAGATGAATCTTCACATCTTTCTTACATATCAGTAAAAAGTGAATAGTTATTTAGAAATTAAAATGAGATAGATAAACTTTATTGGTTGGAACCATAAATAACGTGATAAGCCGGGTCCATATAATAATTTTCCTTTTCAACTTAGTCCTTTCCAACTCTTTACTACAATTCTCTCAATTTAAAATTAGATTTTTTTTATTTCTTGAAACTACTTTGTTATTTTTTAGGAACAAAAAACAATCTTTTTACAATATTTTAAAATTTCAAACAAAACAAAACAAAATTTTTGCTAATTTTATATCTATCATATGGTTTATATCTAGGGTTTATGATTATCTCTTCCAACCCCTGACGGAGCCGACCATAAGAAGAGGATGTCAGTTGATACTCTAATATTTTTTAAATCTATTAAAAATTTATATTAAAAGTAAATTAACACCATTTTAGAAATAATATTTACAACACTTGAAAAAATGGATACTCACGGTTTGTCTAAATTTACTAACAATATTGTCCCTAAAATTTAAACCTACGCTCTTTGAGTGCATAATAAGTCTTAACATTTTATATATTAAAATTTGACACTACAATCTAAATTTCTTGACTTCACTTCTACTCCAACCAATATTGTCCCTAAAATTTAAACATACACTCTTTGATTGCATAATAAGTCTTAAAATTATACACAACACTAATTGGATATCAGTTGTGCAAATTCATGATCTATAGAGCTTTACCTTCATTGTATAGGGCTGATTAAATTGTCACGACCCGCGAGTTAGGGACCAAGATACATACGCAACAAGCTGTTCAAGAAGTTCTCAATAAAATATCAGGCTTGCCTAAAAGACCAAGTCAAGTGGTCGGATTGTTGAAGAATGATAGAAGGCTCGAGTACATTAGACTTGATAATTTAATAAATAACATTTTACCAAGGAAAAATTTAAAGGATAGAAATATCTACCAATGTGAACATCAATGTGAACGCGAACTTAAGGAAAGTATTTTAAGGTGATAAAGTTTTCTTAGTTAGCTAGGATTTAGTAGTTGGCTTTCGATCTGAGTCGTTTATATAAATCGATCTTGATCATTCTAAGAGTATTCAACTATAAATAGAGGTCTACCCACATCATTTGTAATAAGCACGTAACCCCCTCGTCCCGGTCTAGCCGGATGACCGGTCCGAGTAGGCTACACGGGGAAAACCGAAGTGAAACCCGTTAAGGTCCCACCTCGGTTAGCAACCCTAGAAATTTTCTTTTAATTAAATCTTGTCTAAATGCATATTATTTTTTAAGTGATCACGACAGCGGAAAACATCAAGAAAGATACACAACGGAACCCCAAACGACATGTTAAACAGTCCATTTTACACTTACAGAGCAGGCCGTATCGATACACCAATCAAGGGTATCGATACACCTTGACCAAGGTCAACAGCCTTCAGTCAATACGAGAAGACCGTATCGATACAGCCCTTGAGCGTATCGATACGCCCTTCTCGGTCAACATCTCGCGGTCAACGAGATAAACCCGTACCAATACGCTAAGAACTCGTACCGATACGCCAAAGACTCACCAAAATCTCAAATTTCCAGTGAGCATTGGGCGTATCGATACACCCCCGAGTATCGGTACCCCTTTCCAATTCTGTGTCCCAAAGTGTAGGACCGTATCGATACGGCCCTTAGGCGTATCGATACGCCCTGCACTGCAAGACACTAAATTGCAGCAAAACAACACGAAACTCAACTCTAAATGCAATTTGAAACTTCCCTAGCCACTGACAAGCATCCACACAACAACTAACATGCAAGAACTAACATGAAGAATGATTTAGATGATCAACAAGGCATTACATCAAGGCATTCACATAAAAGATAGGTATTGCATAAATAGGCATGCTTAAAGCTCAAAAACCAAATGGCACAAGTCCTCACATATGAAGTTTACATGCTCACAAACACATGTACTCATCCAAAAGCATAGCATCTCAAAACAAGCATCCACAAGGCTTAACATGGTTTACAAATCCAAGCAAAGCATGAACATCATCAACATCTATGAGTCATAAA
Organism: Hibiscus tridactylites; assembly: GCA_958450335.1. Lineage (NCBI taxonomy): Eukaryota > Viridiplantae > Streptophyta > Magnoliopsida > Malvales > Malvaceae > Hibiscus > Hibiscus tridactylites. The sequence continues at coordinate 78,129,660 of OY288278.1, read as the reverse complement.
ACGTTCATACAAAACACATAGCAACCCCATTGCTAAACTACTACTTTATTTACTAAACCATACTTGAACAACTACAAGCTTGGAATGTCCCTTCGCCTTGCTTCTTGCTAACACCACGCTACTGATCTGCATTGTCGAAAATGAGAGCGTAAGTTAGAGGCTTAGTGAGGATGCTCTAAAAACCAAAACAACGACAATGCAGGGTTCAAGCATATAATCCCTATCATCACACACAACATACATAAGCATCACATAGCAACTTAGCTAGCATCACAAGAGTCATAAATATGGCATCTTACTTCATATTAGGCTCATCAATATAAATCAAATATCTCAACATCATAATCATATGAACAAGTACATGGGCCACTATTAGTTTACTCGGATATGCGAATTTACTCTCAACAACAACATTACCTCGGTGGGATTACACTCATCACCGGACCTTGCATGGATGGGATTCCACTCATTATCACATGCCCTACGGATGGGATTCCACTCATCATCACGTATAATATAAATAATTTTCGGTGGAATATTACATCACCGTACTCCTCCTTGATGACTTAACGCCACCAAGGTCACGCGCGAATTTGACTCAAACGTGTGCACACTAATCCTAATGATCGATCATTTATACCCGGTAAGTTAACTAGTGCCAATTACTTTTAAACCACATCATAACAACCATCATTTATAGCACACATTCATCATCACACATATCAATGTATATTCATACATACACAATTTATGCTTCACAAGAATAGAATAGGCATAAACATTTTAAGCTTGTAAACACAAAAGAAGTTAAACTACCAATTTAACTTCTATCTAGGAATGGCCTACCAAGAATATCCCTAAACCTCATCTACACACACTTGAACTATTTTAATTAAATACGAGAGTTTTACTCACCACCCTTCCTTAGCAAACCAAGCAAAGCTAGTCAAGCCTCCACAACCTCCGGAACCGATCATGATCCTTCTCCGATGTTTCTTTTGCTTCTAACCAATCAAAAGTCAAGTATTACTCAACCAATTCAATGTTAAACTCAGCCACAAACCCAACTCACAAACACAAGCCAAACTTCACAATTTCAAACCCAAACTAACCATAAAACTCTCATTTTCGTGCTCCCCAAATACCCAGCTGAAAACCACCTTTTCCAACACCCAAATGACATCTAAAGACTTCCAAAACACTTCTCTAACAACCCTATACCATCAGCTCTTCAACCCAACACAAAAACACACCAAAAATTCATGTTTTGACACTTTGAAAAATGCCCAAAAGACCCACTTCGGGATTTTTCTCAAAACTCCTCCATTTTAAGATATTAGGTATATTAAAGTAAGGTGGATTCAAAAATCAACTAGACAAACCAAAAGCATATCAAAAACTCAATAAAGCTTCACACTTTCAAAAACTTGAAAAACAAAAATGGTGATGGTTTTGAAATCTAAGATCATGAAAAGGCTTGAAATGAAAAGGAGAACTCAAATGCAAAATTACCTTGAGAAAATCTCTTAAAATGGTGAAGTGCCTCAATGGAATAGTAACTTAAGCTTTGAGAGGGTTTGGGTTTCCTTTTCACGTTAGATTGTAAAAAGGGGAGGAAGATGAGTTTTTTTTCTTTTAGTTTCAAAAAGGTTGTCTTCTTTTTTTATAACTTATTTACAAAAATGTCACTCTTTAAATTTTAAATCTCATTTAAATCAAAACTAAGGTCCAATTAATTTAAATCGATTTTGACGACTCGAACCAAACACACACGCCAAACTCTTAACCCCAAAACATGGGTGTTACAAAGCAATTCTCAAAATAATAGAAGGTATTTACTCTAAACACTCTCTCATCTTTTTCGTGTTATTTATTGTCTTTCTTTTGCTTTCGCTAATCAATTTTTTTTAGGATTTTCAGTAACTTGATTTTAATCTTAAAAAAAATTAAACTAATTTAAACCTTTGTCTCGAGAATAACGTATAAGGCCGCATAGTTCATTAGGAAGTAAATTTAATCTGTCACAAAATGCTCTTGTTGCCCTTAACCACCAATTGTACGACAAAGTATAGGAAAAGTAACCTAATCCACGACTTAGTTTGCATTTTTCAGTGTACTTTGTTTAAGTTTTAGCATTGGTTGAACTAGAAATTTATAAAAGAGGGGATCATAATAAATTAAAAATTTTGAGAGAGGTTAAAATAAAATTTAAAAAAATTAAAGGATTAAAACATTGATTTTACCTTTTTTCTAAAAAATAGTACATTATTACTGTTAAAAAGAAAAAAATTGGTAGGGGTCACATCCCTGTAAACCCAAACGATGTTCCGGCCTTGAGTTTTAGGGACAATATATTTATCAAAAGCTGTATTTAGATTTAAGTATTATATCGAATTAAGAAGAAATTTTTTTAAATTAGTCAAATTGATTTATCAACTAAATTTTATTTAGAATTTTACCAAATTTATTCAAATCAACTCAAATAAATATATTCGAGTTAAAATAAATCGAATATACATAAATAGATTATTATAAAAATTATAAATCACCAATAACGTCATACTGTAATAGCATAATTTTAAATAAAAATTGTTGATAATTTTAATATTTGCATATGTTGAGATATTTATTTTGATATAATTTAAAATAAAAATTATTTTTAGACTAAAATTAATTTATAAAAATAATTTAAAGTCCAACAAATTTGAAAAATGTGTTTCAAAGTTTTAAAACCTCAAACATGATTTATTAATTGTTTTATATTTATAAAATATTTTGAGTTGATTAAAATATTTTTAAAGTGTTTAAAAATAGTTTTAAAGCTTTTAAAACATGAAAAATACTATTTAGTCACTATTTGACATTGTTCATGGCACTGTTTACAACACTGTTCATGCACGAGTATTGTTCATGAATAGTGCTGGTTTCGAAACCATTCTTTCCAGTATCTAAACTGAGTTGCCAGAAATTCAATTTTGAGCTTGTAACTGTTATATTTTGATAAGGTATTGAAACCTTTATAAAGGTTTCGAAATCATTGAGTGCAGAGGTTAAATATGTTCGAAAATTCATTTCCTAACGGCTAGTAGCTCATTCCACATAGAATGGCAATTTAACTCGGACCCGACGGGTCTCAACTCGACCCGATTCGATAAGGGCGAATTTTTTCTTTTAAAAATTCTGATTCAGGGCGAGGCGAGTTCGGATTTAAGTCGAAAATTCCATGAACCGACCTGACTCGAATAAAAGTACTAATTTACCCCTTCCATTTAATATAAATTAAATTTCCCTTTACCCTAATTCTATTTTTCAGTTGCTGCCACCTCTGTGCTTCTTCATCCTCTCGCTCTCCACTCACTCTCCCTCCCATTTTTCTCTGCATTTCACGATTTATCTTCTATTTTCCTTTTGCAAATACTTGTAATATTTTTTTATATCTATTCAATTTTTCATTTCTTTTTTATTTTAAGCATGGGTGTAATAAAGCTTTTATTTTTATAGAATTTATGGGGTTGTTCTTATCATTTATTTGTTATTGTTTGAACATGTTATTTTTTTCGTAATGATTTTTTGGTTCTGTATGTGACCACTTTTCAAGCATGCATACCTGGAATTCTTTTTCTAGATCTTTGTTTAGTTGTTAAGAAAATCGTGGAAGGGGAAAGATTGACGGTAGGGTGTTAAATTAAATTTAGAAAATAAAATATTCGGGTCGGGATCGAGTATACATATAAAAATTCAGGTTAGGTCAGGGCGGATGAAATTATATTATTGTTCGGGTCGAGGTTGGGTTAAGATTACCTTTTCCTGGTCGGGGCAACCAAAAACTCGTTCCGCCCGTTGTCATCCCTAATTCCATACTATAAAAGAAGGCTTGGGACATTTGAATTAGATAAGAATGGACATACAAGCTTAAAGATCAAGAGGATGCACAATTGTGAAATTTTAGCGTTCAAAGTGTATCGTTTTGTGAACATGTCACATCCTCCATACTCGTTGATGGCACCCTCATCCTCTGTCCTAAGCTCAGCTCTGGTTTCTTCCCCTGTGGACCGTCGATCTCCCTTGCTTCTATACCCAGTTCTCAAACCACTAAGAAGTCTTGCTCGTTAGCCACATCGGATGTGTGGACTGCCCCCGCCGTGAAGCTTCGTCGATCTTCTGGAGTGTTTGGTCTTGAGATACAAGATGGGCGGCAAACGGCCATTGTAGGATAGAATAACAGATCGACAACGTTCCTAACGACCTGACTTATGTTCCCCGATTAGTCTGAAGCAACTGGATATCCCAAGGCTGTGATGGTTTAGCTCCATCGTTTTATCAAAGAGAATCCTACACCAAGATAAGGAAAGGAAGTTCGGCATGGTGTTGGTCTAGTCGACATTGGTCTCTACTCTCCCCAGCCACGGTCATCAGGAAAGGAAACACGACATGGTTTCCCAACAGTACCGCCTCCTCGAACAGCACAACACCTGTCGACTGAGGGTTTTCCCACGTGGGTGTCCATGTAAGGGTGAACCAAGACCCTCTGTCATTGGTGCTTGGAGTGCCAGCCACTGCCAATGACGGTTCCAGGCAACTTGATGGCTGCCTTATGGGAAAGAGCTCATCGACTGTGCACAGTGCTGGCAGCATCCGTTTCTTATTCAACCTTTACGTCGGTGCAACCAAAACCACATTAAACAGCGGTTCGGATGGAAGTTGTGCCTTCGCCGATTGCTTGAAGGACATGCAACTGCACCCGCCGGAAAATTGGCTTTTGAATTTGAAAACTGGAATGAATGGCCGGTTTTTTGCTGGATGGAAAAGGTATGATGTCGTCGTTTGCTTTGGAACCAGCTGCCTAGGTTGCAATGATACTGATACGAGAATGGATACGGGGACGGGGACAAAAAACGACGATTTTTAAAATTACAGGGTACGAAGACGGTAGGGGTACGGCATATAAAAAATTAAAATTATATATAGATGTAAAAAATCATAAATAAATTCAATACTTCTTAGAAAATTAGAAAATAAAATCAATGAGTAAATCACAATATTAAAGTATCAAATCTCAAGACTAAAATAATATTAAACAACACAAATCAAACATTGTTAATATCTTCCGAAATCAACTCGCTTAAGTGATAATTCCAAAAAGAATTGTCTACAACTTACTTTGCTTATATGGTTGAACTATAAAATTAATTTAAATCAAAATTAGTATTGAAATTAAATTTCTAAATATAAATTAGGAGCTTAAGTCATAAAATTTATAATATAGTTGTTTTATATATGGAAATTATCTCATGCACTGACGGTGAGAACTGAAAGTTTTCACCAATGGCTCTTAGTTTTAAGGTTTAGGAGTATAAAATTTAGAGTTTATCATTAAATTTTTGGTTTAGTGTTAAAATTTAGAGTTTAAAGTTTAATGTTTAATTTTTAAGGAATATGGTTATTGTTTTAACCTACAAGCCTTAAATTTTAACTCTAGACTCTAAATTCTAACAACATCTCATAAATTCAAAACTTCTACGGTTAAATCACTAACCATTAAACCTTAAATGAAGTTCACAAACTCTAAAATTAAAGAGCTTGTGAATTTTTTTGTTTAAAATAATAATAATAATAATAATAATAATAATAATACAAAATCCTTATAAAAAAAATTAAAGGAAAAAATACCCTAATTATTTTAATGAATAGCTGAAAATTAATTAAAACAAGAAAGAGTGAAAAATCATTAAAGTATTTTTGGCCCCACAAAAACTAATAAATGAGAAATAAATTAAAATAATAGAATATTACGTGGTTTCTTCTTCTTCTTCAACCACCAGACGCGACTCTTCTTCATCTAAAACTTCTGCAACTCAACCTCTGCAACTTTTTTTTTTAATTTTTTTTCTTCAAGCTAAATATATTTAAGTACGTCCCTGGGTACGTCTCCAATTAGCGTTGACCGTACCCGATTTATATTTGACCGTCCCCGGTAAAGTTGGGACGTCCCGGAGACGTACCCCAGCCGTCCCCGCATCGTCCCCGTCCCGGAGACGTATTGGGGACGCGGGACGGCCTTAAGGTGGTGTCCCCGTGCTCCATAGCCAGCTGCTACGCCACATGTCGAAAATTTACAAAGTTTAAGGTTTTGGGGCGGTCATCTCGAGATAGAGATTATGACTTTTCTAAGTCCTAGGTTTTCAGGGATTGGATTTTGTATTGTCGGCAGCAGTTTTGTTGGATCGACCCTTGGGAAAATTGTTTGGAAAGCTTGTAAAATTATCGTTCATAATACAGGGCCTTTTGACACGTATTGTTGGGTGTTACCCATTGGAGTTGACTCTTCACAGCCGAAAGAAAAGCTGCAAAGTTGTTGGCCTTTTGGTCTTTGCGGAAAACTGTTGGAAACTTAGCAAAATCAAGATATTTGTCTCGTGGCTCTTTTTGGATTTTATGTCTTTGAGCGACGAGGAAAGCCAGGCCACGCCAACCCCGGTATATCCCTCTGTTATACAAGACCCAAGTTGTGTTGCTAAAGCGGGTAATCTCTTAGGGGGTTATTCGCGAGAAGTATGATCCTTTTCGCTTGCACCTTTTTTCGAACGGAAGGAACGAAAGTTTGTGCACTTTTCAAGTCCTTCCCCTAAGATCAGCATGTTCTTTCGAGCGAATATTGATAAAAGGCTCCTCTGCTACTGTTTTTCAATTTGTGGTGTCCCCAGCTCCGGACGGAAGGCTGGTTTGAAGCTGGTGTTTACCTTGTTTCCTCAATGCCCATGATAGAGATTTCGTTAGCCATGTACATGTTGATAAGACTCATGTCTGTTGACTTGGAGAATATTTTAAATTCTTTTTCAATTAAGTCCAAAACATTTTTCAATTATTATATCAAAACATATATTTCTACAAATCGAACTAAAAGTTTGGTGACCTTATCGAATATTTTAAAAGTATAGTGACCATAATGAATCTACCCTAAAAATTTAGTGACCGTTTATGTAATTTACACTTAATTAAAATTAGCAAGCACTCGTGTCAAAATGCATTCACCCATTTGATTTCTTCGTACATTAAAACAAATTCAACAAATCTCAAAACAATAAATAAAATATAGTTTTTTTTCTCGGGTGAAAACAATAAAAGGTCGTTGCATTCTTAAATGTATTTAATATATAAAGTAGCCAGCAACGGCGGCAGCTCCAACTCCGGCAACCATCGAGGCTTCTAACGTGGCACCACCGCTAGCACTAGGAGCAGAAGCATGTGCAGGAGGAGAACTAGCAGCACCGTCCGCAGAAGCTCCAGGTGCACCTGCAGAGTCGGCACCGCCAGGTGCGGGGGCGGGTGAAGAACTAGATTTAGAGTCAGCAGCAGGGGCAGTGGCGGAAACCAAACCAACGAAAGCAATCAAGACCAAAGCAAGAACAACGATATGACGTGCCATTTTTTATTCGGTAATTTAATGAGAAATGCAGTTATTCTCTAAGGTTTATGGAATGAACAATAGAGAATCACTACACCACGCAACGGATTAGAGTATCACTACACTGCACAATGAAGAATGCAGAAGGATTGAGAAACTTATATAGCAATTGAAATTATATAAAAAGGAGTTTTAATTTTTCAACTGCTTTGCAAATATTATGGAAAACCATACGTTTTAAGTTTGAAACATCTATATAGCAATTGAAATTCTAAAGGTAGTGTTTTGTGATTATTTTAGAAAATTGTGTATTTTAAATTCACTCTTTTAACGTATAAAAATAATAGTTTTTTTTTAACTCTAAGGGGTTCCAATAAAAAATAGGAAATATTATTAACTTTAGAAGATATAGAATCAAACAGTTTATCTACAAGGTGTATATGACTTATCAAATGACTAAAAAATAAATAAATATTATCATGATATATCACATCAAATACTAAAAAGATAATATTTTTTTTCCAATGCCTAAGATTAATGTTTTTTTTTTGCCTAGTTATTCGGGAAAAAAACTATTTTTCTATATTTTTTTTATCAATGCCCAAGTTAATAAAGTTGAAGGTGAATTTGTGGAGTGATCTCAGTTGAAAGTCAATAAAGGTGTAGGTGACATGGATTCGAACATCATGTGTTCATAGTATTTGTATTATTAAAGGGCTAAAAAAATTAAACATATACTACCTTACACATCAACATATTCAAAAAAATAATAATAAAGTTGGAAGGCAATTACGCGTTTAAACACACTTGAACATATAATTACTAAGTTGTTGGAACACAACTACGTTGACAACTGAATTATATTATATGTATTTTATAATGGATTTATATCTAATATAGACTTTTAAATTCCACAAGCTCTTTAATTTTAGGGTTTAAGGATGTAGCTTAGGGTGTAAGGTTTAGGTGTATGAGTTTAGAATTTAGGGATAACGGTTAGGGTTTATGGGTTTGGGCTAGGGTTTAGGGTAATAATTGAGGATTTAAGTTTTAACCTATAAACCCTAAATTTTAACTCTAAACTCCAAATTCTATTCACATTCACTAAATTCTAAAATATTACACCTAAACCCATAAATACTACATAAACTGAGTCTCTAAACCCTAAAACAGTAACTCAGATTCCACCGCCAATGCATCAAATAATTATCCTTTTATAATATTTATAATGTAGTGTTTGTACATTTATAAAAGTTATAAAAATTTATTTTTCACGTGATATATATTACATAATATATAAAAATAATGAAATATAATATATTAAAATATAGAAAATAAATTATTGTTCAATAGGACATTTAACATGTGGCAACCTCTTATTAGTTTGAATTTTAAAATTTTAGATACTGGCCTTAAATAAAATTTGTTCAATAGAAAAGGTATAAACAACTGGCCTTGAGAATTAGGGGTATCCATTCTAAAAAAAAAAAAAAGCTTAAAGATGTAAGAAAGCCTTAAATTTTTTAAAGGAACTATTAAGTTTTTTTTCATCCAATTAAGCAATTAAATTAATAAATTAAATCAATTAAATCCTTCGATCAATATTGATTGTTAAATTTAAAGAATTTTTTTCTGTAAATTGGTGTTGTGCATCGTGTCAAAAGTACTAAAAATTCTGAAAAACTTAATTACAAAAAATAAATAAATTTAAAAAAATATGCAAATATCATGATAAAACTGTAGTGTATCATGTGACGGTAATATATCTAAAGAAAAATTATCAAAAGTTAATGGTTAATGTTGGTCAAAGGGCTCAATTGATTCATTTTATTGGTACAAAGGCTTAATTGAGTGTAAAAAAAATTCAAGAGTTCAATTGATTTTTTTTTAAAAGTTCAAAGGCTTCTTATACCTTTTAGTCTTTAAAAATAATTAAAAATTGTCTATTGACTTTGTTTTAGTTTGTATGTCATTGGTATAATATATAGAATTACGTAAAATTAATCATGTTTAAGTGTTTAAAATCCTATGATTTATGGGCAGAGAGATTTAAGTTATATAAACATTTTACAATATAATAAAAATAAGAAAAGACATTGTTTTTAATATGCACCAATCCATCCCATTTCTTTATTGATAAACAACAATTTCTGTAAATCTTAACATGTTAATAAAGGTAACTTCGTTCTCGTATCAAAATGAGAAAAGCTATCGCATTCTTAAACGTATTGAAAACACAAAGTAGCCAGCAACAATGGCTGCTCCAGCTCTTGCGATAGCGGAGACCTCAATCGCGGCAGCGGCAGCGGCATCGGCATCATTGCTCGAATCAGCAGGAGGAGGAGGATGTTGATCTTGATCTTGATCTTGATGTTGATCATGATCATTATCATGACCATCATGAGCAGCAGCAAGAGAAGCAAGAGAACCAGCATGGGCACCGCCACCGTCTCCGCCTGCAGCAGCTCCGATCGAATTTATCAAGCTGTTAACCTGTAACACGAGTAGCAAAATTTTAAATTAAAAATATTTGATAAAAAAGTATATAAGTACGCATATTTACTCTTTAAAAATCTAAACTCTAAATTATAATCATAAATCCTCCTAGACCCTAAATCATTTTATTTACTTTAGATATACGTAAATCTTAACATGATTAATATTGGTTAAATATATGTAAATCTAAACTAGAAACTAAAATGATAATTTTTGCATTGTATAATTAAAATAAAACTTAATAAGAAAAGACTTTGTTTTTACTATGCACCAATCCATCCCATTTCTTTATTGATGTACAACAATTTACAGGACGTATATAAAACACAAAGTAGCCAGCAACAATGGCTGCTGCAAATCTGGTGATAGTTGAGACCTCAATCCCGTGAGCGGCGGCATCCTTGCTAAGACCAGGAGGAGAAGCGAGAGAAGCAAGGGAGCTAGCACCGCCGCTGCCTGCAGCGGCTCCAATCGAACCTATCATGCCCTTAACCTTACTAGACCCACCGGGTGCGGGTGCGGCGGCGGGTGAGTCACCGGACATAGATGTGGAAGAAGGAGAAATGGCGGGAACCAAACTAACAAAAGCAATCATAAATGAAGCAATAAGAAGGATTTGGCGTGCCATTTTGGGCTTGGGCGAGAACTGAAAAGAGAAAAGATTGGTGAATGGTGACGGAGAAATGCAGTTTTTCTCTAAAGTTGTTGTATTAACAATAGAGAATCACTGCTTAATGCACAAAATGTTTGTTGATACTATTCTAATCGTGTATTTAATAAGTTGTACCATTTCAGAAATAGATCGTGTGGGTGAACTGGATTAAATTTCGGATTCTTGTTATTTGTTTTACATGGTTGAATTTTCTAAAATGACCACTTCTTACTACAATTGGATTGCATGAACTATACGCAAGAACTTGAATTTCGTAACCCAAAATTATCCTATGAATCAAATACATACATTAACATCATTATTAGCATCATTGCCCTCTTAGTGCGTTTCTATTTTGTCATCAAAATCTATTTTTTTATTATTGACATTAAATTTTTTATTTATTTTGATTACAATCATTATCGTTAAAAAATGTTAACATGACATATTAAGGTTTTTTCCCAAAAATTTTAATTTTTAATTTATTTTGGTTTCAAGCTGATATGACGGTTAACAATGACAGATCGAAAAATTAATTTTAAGTTTTGATTTAGATTTTTAGTTTTGATTTACTACTGTTAACTTTTAAATTAACTTTTAAACTAAACTCTGTTAATTTTCTGGCAAAATAGATTTTTTCCACCGTTGAGATTAACAGACGATTGTTATGTTTAACAAAATTTTGACCTTAGAGATGATTGTAAATTTGAAAATTTATGGTTTTTTGGGAAGAAGACTTTAGCGTGCCACATCAATATTTCTTAACATGATTTAACGATAGTGATCGTAATGAAAACGAATGTGAATTGAAAGTATAGTGATTGTAATGAAAGTTTTTCAATTTCGATAACCAAACTGAAAACATGATAAACGTTCAATGACTACCAGTACCAATGTAATTTATTCTTGGCTTAAGGGTGTAAGAAGCCTTTGAATCTTTGAAGAAGAAAAATCAATTAAGCCCTTAAACTTTTTTACACTCAACTAAGCTCTTGAACTAAGAAATTGAATCAATTAAGTCCATTGACCAATTTTGACCATTAAATCTCGACACTTTTTTCTTTAGATATTATTGGCACATGATACTCTATAGTCTACAGTTCTATCATGTTGCATTTATAGATTTTTTTTCAAAAAAATATTTTTTATAAATTTTTTAAATGAAATATTTTTTTTGAAAATGTATAATCACAAAATTGTCAAAATTTAATGATTAAAATTGGTCAAATAACTTAATTGATTCAATTTTTTTGGTTCAGTGACTTAATTAGGTGTAAAAAAATTTAGAAACTTATTTTTTTTAAGTACAAGGGCTTTTTATAAGCTTAAATAAATTCTCAATTAATTACAAATTAAATAATACAATTTATTCTGCCACACTAAAGCATAGGGACTTATTGAAGTTATTTAACAACAGTAACCTAATTCAAGTGTTGTTTCCAGTAATTTAGCCTTTTCTATCGTTTCTTTTTATAAAATAAAGGAAAATATTTAAACACTAGAAGGAGGGCTTGAACCTCCGACCTTGTGGTTAACAGCTACACGCTCTAACCAACTGAGCTATTCCAGCTCGTTTATTGCTTAGTTTGTTGTTTTTCTTCTTTTTACCATACAGACAATATTAGGAAGCTAATTTGAGAGCAGCTTCTCCTGATAAATTAAGTCCGATAACTTCCATGGATGGATCTGCATAAAGGATTTCTCTCGTAGCATTGAAGTCATCCTATCCGTAACATTATTCGCACTCCGCCGTACATGACGGATCCTTAGTTTCCAGCTTGCTGCCGGTTTACGCCAATTTTCTGCAACTGGAACCGAAGCTATTGAGCGTTGCTGTAATGAATTGGCAGCAACACTTTCATTCTCAGCCTTAGGCATTGCACCAGCAAATCTTCCCTTTCTCTGAAATTCTCATAAAAAAGAATACAACATCTAGATTTCCACAACATCCGAGCTGGAACCGTAGCTGTTTGCTTTTAGACAAATTTATTTACTTTATTCAAACTCAATTACAAATTTAAACCGATTGTGTCGATACAAAAACATTCGAGCATGATCAAATAAATATATTCAAATTAAACTAAATTGTACATGACTTGAGAATCTGGGCATAAAATTTCAGGGTTTCGAGTTTTAAAAGATCACCTTGTACCTAGTGAAAAATAAATAATTAAACTTGCAAAAAAATTGAAAATTTACCATAGTTTTTGTATAATAACTGTCTATCTCATATATTCTGATAAAAACTTGTCCATTCTTCGTTTCCAGTGTAACTTTTCTCTAGTTAAATTACTTCATATGAGATTGTGATCATTTTATAAAAGTTGAATAATTTTTGCATGATATAATTAAAAGTAAACCTAATGAGAAAACACACTGTTTTTAACATTCACCAATCCATTCCATTTCTTTATTCATAAAGAATTTCGTCAAATCTTTAACATAATTAATCACGGTAGCTTTTCTTGTATCAAAACAAAAAAAGCCGTCGCATACATAGTTACACATATCATGTTTAAAACATAAAGTAGCCAGCAACGGCAGCAGCTCCAACTCCGGCAATAGTCGAGACCTCAAGTGCCGCAGTACCGCTACTAGGACTAGGAGCTGAAGCTTGAGAAGGAGAAGCACCGCCTAAAGAAGCTCCAGGTGAACCTGCAAGGCCGTCAGAGGAACCAGCACCGCCGGGTGCAGGGGCAGGTGAGCCAGAGGCGGCGGCAGGGGCGGCCAAGCCGATGAGGGCAATCAACACCAAAGCGAAAACAATGATTTGGCGAGCCATTTTTTGTCTGGTAAACTTGGCCTTGGGGTTATAGGTAGAATTAAAAAGAGAAAAGATTGGCGACGGAGAAATGCAGTTTTTCTCCGAGGATTACTGCACTGCACATTGAATAAGAGAGTTCCCGGAGATTTATATAGTAATTCAAATCCTAAAATGAGAGTGTTCCATCGTTCAACAACTTTGCTAATATTATGGAAAACCATGCATTTTAAATTTAAATCTGGTCTTATCGAGATTTATCTCTTTGCTTAATTGATTCAACTCTTTTTTTAGTTTAATTTGTTCTAATAATTTTGTTACCTTATTTAAAAATAAAATATCATATCATTAAGAGTTAATTGCACCACATGTTCTCAAACTACGACATTCATTTTAAATTAGAATTCATACTTTTAAATGTTCTAATTTCACTTCAAACTACAACCTTCATTTTAAATTGGTCCATAAATTTTTGAATATTTTAATTACATCTCCAAACGACGACTATCATTCTAAATTATTTTCTAAACTTTTAAATGTTTCAATTTCATCTTCAAATTATATGTATATACTAATCATATCATATGTCACCAAATAGTTATAAAAATTATTAAGTTTCGTGTAAACATTAATGTGTATTGTGTAATAATATGATGTAACATAAATAATAATTTGAGGATGGAATTACAACGTTTAAAAGCTTAAGAATCAATTTAAATTAAAAGTCATAGTATATGGATAAAACTACAATATTTAAAAATTTGGCGACTATTTTAGAACAAAAATTATAATTTAGAAATGGTATTGAAACATTTAAAAGTTTAGGAACATAGTTTATGACATACAATTAACTTTATCATTAAATTTAAATAATTATACCAATTATTACTTGATCCTAATTATTTGTAGTGCCAGCTCTTGGTTTGTGGTTTTTTTAGTTACATTGAATGTACTATTTTTTCCTCCACTTAACTTAAGGGGTTTTTTAACGAGGCATGAGATTGTATCGTTTTCTCTTCTTGATTCAAAAAAAAATTGAATGAGAAGGATCATTGTCTAATGGGTCTATGTAATACTCGATTTAAATTAATTGATCAATAATTATTTTTTAATTTTTTAATACTAATTTAAGAGATAAATTAACAATTTAACCCAATAACTACATGAGCTATTCCTTTAATTTCTTGAAAAACTAACTAACTACATTAGTTATTTAATAATTATTTCTAAGAAATCGTAACTCTTTAATTAAATAAAAACATTTAAATGTAATTTTCCATTTAAAAATAAAATATATAAACGAGGTTTAAGTTGGATTTGCCAAGAAGAAGGCAATAAGGCTTCCCAACAAACGGGCCTAAGCCTAACCAAATACAGACTGCCAAACAAAACCTTGAGAGAGAAAGAATCACTGGGTTTTTAGGGCATTCAAAATACAGAGCGAAACGAAAAGCGAGCCAACATTTTGCTCCAAATCATTTCAAAGTGACTGAAACACTGAAGAAGAAGAAGAAGAAGAAGAAGCAGTAAGGAAAGCTTTTGAGGAAATGGCGTTGGCTTTCGATGAGTACGGTAGGCCTTTCATTATACTCAAAGAGCAAGACCAGAAAACCAGGCTGAGAGGGATCGATGCTCAAAAGGCCAACATTTCCGCCGGTAAAGCCGTCGCTCGGATCCTCCGTACCTCTCTCGGACCAAAGGGAATGGATAAGATTCTCCAAAGCCCCGACGGCGATGTCACCATCAGTTAACTCCTTTCCAACTCTTTCCCTTTTTAGCCCAAGTATTTGCTTGATCGCTAAGCTTCTGGCTACTCGATTTGGATTTGAAAATGATTTTCTGTTATGGATCTGGTTGAGTCCTAGCTTCGAAATGATAAGTTAGTTAAAGTAAGCTATTTGAGAAGATAAATATTGTAGTTTTTTTCCCCGGTAATTTTAGCAGTTCGTAGTTACTTAATTGAACATAATAGTTTTTGAACTGGAAGCTTTGGTATAGGTAAGACTTTGCGAACATAAAGTTATGAGCTTACTGTTTCCGTAGAAATCTTCGTGAAGTTTATATTTATGGATGTTATATTTGTTGGTGAAGTTATATGCTATATCATGTTCAAAGTCCCCTGATATGTTTTTCTTCTTTATCTCATGGATTTTTTTTCAGCAAATGATGGGGCGACAATATTGGAACAGATGGATGTTGACAACCAAATTGCTAAGCTTATGGTTGAACTGTCTCGGAGCCAGGATTACGAAATCGGTGATGGAACGACCGGTGTTGTTGTCATGGCTGGAGCACTTCTTGAGCAGGCAGAGCGGTTACTAGAACGTGGGATTCATCCCATACGGATTGCAGAGGGGTATGAAATGGCTTCGAGAATTGCTGTTGAACATTTGGAGCACATTTCTCAGAAGTTTGATTTTGGAACAACAAATATAGAGCCTTTGGTTCAAACTTGCATGACCACTTTGTCCTCTAAAATGTAAGTTCCTAGCTCTTTTTCTTGGTCTGTTGCTGTACTTTACATTTTCTGTTTCCCTTAGCAATGTTCAGGGTCCCCATAATGCATTGTTAGAAAACATTAAAACTGTAACTAAACAGGCATTATGCTAACTTCTTATGTAGTTATGGCTAACTGTTAATTTGTTTCAAGATGGCGCTTTTCTGTCTGAAGGTTAATATGTATATGATATCTCTCCTGCGTATTAATATTCACTTTAGCACATTATGTCATGGAAGCTGTTAAAACTTAAACGTATGGAAGATGTTAATATATCTTTTTTTATGGAAAGAACAGTGTTTAAATGGTTGTTCAATGCCTTACTTTGCTAGGATATTAGTTAATCTTTTGATTGGTCGGCTACTGGGTCTTACTGGTCTCAAGTAAAATCTGTGTTGATTTATTGTGATGTTTGCAATTCAGAAATAGCCGGGGTTGTTTTGGCTGTGGGTAAGGTGTTTATGCAGGACCATTGAACTATCTGAATTATGCAGTGCTTCAATTGAAATAGCTCTTGCCATCAGCTAGTAGTTCATAAACTTGTAAGTATTGAGAAGCCGATTTGTAACTATTTTTGTTGTTTTGCAGTGTGAACCGATGCAAGCGCCATTTGGCTGAGATTTCTGTTAAAGCAGTTCTTTCTGTTGCTGATCTAGAGAGGAAAGATGTCAATTTAGATATGATCAAGGTCGAGGGGAAAGTTGGGGGAAAATTGGAGGATACCGAGCTAATATATGGAATTACTGTTGATAAGGACATGAGTCATCCACAGATGCCAAAGCAAATTGAAGATGCCAAAATTGCCATATTAACTTGCCCATTTGAGCCACCTAAGCCAAAGACCAAGCATAAGGTGGACATTGATACAGTGGAAAAGTTTCAAACTTTGCGTCTGCAAGAGCAAAAGTATTTTGATGACATGGTTCAAAAGTGCAAGGTATGGCTGCAGATTTGTGTTTATGTTGAGTCTCTTTTTCAATTTACGTTGATCTTTCACATTCGGTTTCTTTAGATTATTCTCTCTGGGGAGATGAGGAAGCAGATGGATAATTTTTATGATCTTTGCAACTTTGGGGTAGACTTCTCTGATAGTAATTTTGTTGCAGGATGTTGGTGCAACCTTGGTTATCTGTCAATGGGGCTTTGATGATGAGGCAAACCATTTATTAATGCACAGGAACTTGCCTGCTGTCAGATGGGTTGGTGGTGTGGAGTTGGAGCTCATAGCAATAGCTACAGGTTTGTTTCTGTTTATCTTATTTTCATTTGAAGGGTAACCAAATTCACGATAGGTAAATTTTTTGCTGCTGAGATGGCGTGCAAGCTTATGAGCAATCTAATTATATTTATCTCTATAGGTGGGAGGATTGTGCCAAGGTTCCAGGAATTGACCCCAGAAAAGCTGGGAAGGGTATGTTGGCTCCATTATTCCTTGTCTGTATTACAATGCTTAGAAATATGTGTTGGATAAATTCCTCCCTATGAAAATGTTTTTATGCAATAGATAGAGGACAACTGCTGAAGCTAAAGTGAGATGATTTAACATTTGTTCTCTTTTCGTTCAAGCACTAAAGCATTGCTCATTTGGGCTAGCAATTTAGGTTGATGAAGTATTTATGTTGTAAAATTCCAGCTTAATCCCCAGGCATTTCATCTCTCTTATGGCAACCACTTGTTTGTTATTTAACTCTATTTTTTAGGCTGGTCTGGTCAGAGAGAAGTCCTTTGGCACCACAAAAGATAAAATGTTGTACATTGAACACTGTGCAAATTCAAGAGCTGTGACCATATTTATTCGTGGAGGTAGATTCTATTCCCTTTAGTTTGGTTTATGTCGGTTATCTTTTATTCAGTCATCTTGATTTGATTTTGTATATTGGTAAGGCTTAGGCCTATGTGATTGGTTCACCAAGTGAGTTAGTTCTTTTTTTAATATCCTATTCCTATATAGTTTTTTTTTTTATAAAATATGCCACCTAGTCTCCATAGTAAGACTTGTTAATTTGAGACAGTATCTTGCACCAAAAAATTTCTTGGACAGTTTCAGAGCATGTATTTTTTTTACCAGCAAACTCCTAAACCAAATAAACAAATGGGAAAATGAATTGGTTGAAGAGTAAAAAGGATGAAACTTACATGACACTTTGACGTGTGAAGAGATCTGTTGCTTTCTTTTTCTTGTTATGCAATTTATTTGCTCCATTCTTGTTTTGATATGTTTGGACATCTATACTTTTGATCAATCTAGAACTGGTTGGCCATTTAATTATGTTTATCATAAACCAGAGCTATGCAAGGATTTACTCTTAACTTTATAATGTTGTAGAGAGCCAAAAGTAACAAAAAGTAGAATATTCCAAAGTTAATGCAAGCTGAATTGATTTGGATTAGTCATATAATTCTCATAACGGATTTCCTTTTGTGGTTGATGATTTATTAGGAAACAAGATGATGATAGAGGAGACAAAGCGCAGTATCCATGATGCATTGTGTGTGGCCAGGAATCTCATTCGCAACAATTCTATCGTCTATGGTGGTGGCTCAGCTGAGATTTCTTGCTCAATTGCTGTAGAGGCAGCTGCGGATAAATATCCAGGAGTTGAGCAGGTAAGTAGCACATATAATCCTCTAAATATTGTAACATTCTTTTTTTGAGTAATTATATAACATCAAATTTTGTTTTTATCTGCAGTATGCGATCCGGGCATTTGCAGATGCTCTAGACTCGGTCCCCATGGCCCTGGCTGAGAATAGCGGTCTCCAACCCATTGAGACACTATCAGCAGTGAAATCTCAGCAAATTAAGGTAATTACTATAATTTGTATGATAATAACTTTGATCTTATATAATCTCACCGCCTGGTAGCATGTCGTTAATTTTGTTTTCTTATATCCTTGCGCAGGAGAACAATCCACACTATGGAATAGACTGCAATGATGTTGGGACTAATGATATGCGGCAGCAAGATGTCTTTGAAACGCTGATCGGGAAGCAGCAACAGATCTTACTGGCAACACAAGTTGTAAAGATGATTTTGAAAATCGACGATGTCATTTCTCCGTCAGACTACTGAGGTATAATTTCGAAACTGTTTCACCCAGAAGGTTATCCTGTTTTGATTGTGTTGTACGGTTCGCCCGGAACAATTTTTGTTCGCTTGAGAGAAACATGCTTTGCTTATATACTTTTGAACTGCCAAGCCCTTTGTAGGTTGAAGTAGAGTTATGAACTCTTGTTATTGAACAATGGTTATTTACTTCTTTTTTTCTTTAGTTACTACTTCCAATCATCAAATGGATCAATTTTCATATTTCCCCTTTTATTCCTCCCACCACGAAACTACATCATTTTCATTTCTGAATCAACTGATTAAACCGAAATTTAGTTCAATTAACTAGGTTTTCGATTGGTAATGGTTATTTTTCAAATTTGGTCTGAAACCGGTTAATTAACTAAATTAACACTTAACAGCTGAACCTTGAAACAAGGAGATATGTGCAGACAGAAAAGCCCTAAGATATTATTGGGAGTTCAGCCTTTGAATACCGGCTTGGACAGCTTAACTTGTCTATTGGGCCTCATTATGTATTTGAGCCATTGGACATTCAATCACCCTTTAAGGCTTTACATCGAACAGTAAGCCTGCAAAGTGTGATATTATGCGAAAGGGTAAACATAACTCTTGATACTTAACTTTAGTATTTATGTGCAACATAATACTCAATTTCTTTTTTAGTACAATTAGATACCTAGCATTTTAAAATCTTTTGAATGGTTTCGAAATTCGAGTTTGAATAGTTTGTACGTAAAGTGTAAAGTATGTTTGCATTATTAAATAATTAAGAAAAATGAATCTAATGCGAAAGGAAGGGGCTGTTGATGTTTTACAAATTGACCTTAAGAGAAGGATTTAAAGGCGATAAGAAACTTGTGGTGGGGTGTTCAACATGAGGTCCATATCTCATTAGGATAAGAAAGGAATCCAGAAATCTTCATTTTATTGGACAATATTGATATGATTCACATTTAATCTATATCCCCACAGCCAATGCATTCTCTCTGCCACAAAAACCTGTAAAACACACCTCAAAATCTCCCCCCGGGGATCAGCAGCACAACCCTAAACACAGAAAAGAGAAAGAAAATGGCAGCAAGCGTAGCAACAATGGCGATGCTCAATGCAAAATGCTTAAGCATCAGCTCAACCAAGATGACCAACCCAACAAAACCAAACCCCAAACCTATCTCTCTCCTCTCCATGCAAAACCTCCCCAAGGGTCTCACCATCTCAAAACCCAACCTCCCACCTTCTTCACTCGCCGGCACCGCCATTGCCGGAGCTATCTTCTCGACCCTCAGCTCATGCGATCCCGCCTTCGCCGCTCAACAGATAGCGGAGATAGCCGAGGGAGACAACCGTGGTATAGCCCTATTGCTTCCCATAATCCCGGCCATAGCTTGGGTTCTCTTCAACATCCTTCAACCGGCACTTAACCAGCTGAACCGAATGAGGAGCACCAAAGGGGTGATCATCGGGTTAGGTTTAGGTGGGTTGGCTGCGTCGGGGGGGTTCGTGTGGGCACCGGAAGCATCGGCGAGTGAGATCGCCATGGTTGCTGACGCAGCTTCGAGTGACAACCGGGGGAGCCTTCTCCTCTTCGTGGTGGCTCCGGCTCTTCTTTGGGTGGCCTACAATATTCTGCAACCGGCGTTGAACCAGCTTAACAGGATGAGATCTCAGTGAGATAGGAGTGTGGATCTTTGTACGGGGGTGTAAATTGCATGTAATTGCACCATGTTAATGCAACTTTCTCTTTAATTACTTCAAAAAACAAACAAATTTTCCTCCGTTATATAATTGCATTATTTCGTAGGAACCTTTATTTTTATTATTTTATATAATGTTTGGTACAAAATGAACTCCTAATTTTCTTTATTTCATCATGTCCTGTCAGTCCTGATTTTTGGTTAAAAGTTTTATAGTAATACATGAGATTTTGTATGGTATATAAGTCTAATCCTGTTAATCAACACATGAATTCTTCTTGCAATAGAATATAATTAGAATAATAAATTTATTATAAAAAATGTGTAACTATAAGAGAATAATGTATTATATATCAAATAGTAAATCGTTCTAAATAACATGTGTAGCTAATTTTGATCTCATTGTTTACACAAGTAAACTCTCCTTACAATCAAGGACTGAGCCATGATTTTGGGTTAAAGAACAAAACATAAATATTTATATAATACAAATTTAAAAATAAATTAATTTGAAAAAAAAATTATATTAAAGGACAAAGCTAAAAAAATTATTGAGATTTATCGTGGATTATAATTATTATCAGTGCAACATATAATAGAATGTGTGTAGAGCATGTTTAAAATCTTTCGATTTAGGGATAAATTATGAACAAATAGCACGTCTTTTTTTATGTTTATATTTATGCCCAAACACTAAAAAATTAAATTTTAAGTTTTAACCCTAAAAATAAATCATACATTATTCTCTACACCCTAATCTTAAACTTTAACCATAAACTTTAAATCTAATTTTTTAATGTTAGAACGATAGAGACTCTAAAAATAAACAAAGAACATCTGTGTGTGGATTATAGTTATCTTTCATCCACGTATTTAAAATTTTAAGTAGAGACTAATTTTCTTAGGTTTTATAAGACCAAAAGAATAACAAAATGTTCTCATCATAAATTAATATAGTTTATTAAGATTTCAAATTCCAAAACTTGGTTAAATTGAAATAACTCGTATATTGTTTTATTTTTTATTGGAATTTATTTTTTTTTCAAAAAACTTATAAAAGCACTATACTATTTTTTACCAAATAACATAAAAATATAAAATAAATTAAACCCAACCGAATCAAACCGGTTTCACCCTATTATTGAGTTTCTATTTTTGGGTCATAACAATTAATTACCCGTCTTGAGACTTTTCATGCCCACACTTCTTTTTTGACTACATAAGTTATATTTATTTTATAATGTTTATATTTTTTGTATTGTGTTCATATTAAATTTTGCTTTTTTATTTGCGTTTTAATATTGTGTTCGTAATATTATATATATAATGTATAATGTTAAAAAAATCTTCTAACGTTTTATCGGATAATCGTTTTAGTCTTTATTCTTTTCTTGAAGCATTTTTAACTCCATATTTTATTTTGGATCAAAATAGTCTATCTGTAGAAGAAAACAGTTAGTCAACTAACGATAAATAACTTGAAATGACTTGACAGAATAACAAGCAAAAAAAATTATATTTTCTATTATTTTATAAATTATTTTCTGACTGATGTATTATTCTGTTAAACTGATAATTTTAACAATATATTACTATTATGTCAGCGTACACTGTTATACTGACTAACAAATTTTGTCCATACAAAGGTCATTATACCTATATAAAGACTCTAAAATTCATTTTATGCAAATTTATATACTTACACATACGTAGCCAACTATATGAGCTAATTTCAACTTTGGAATAGACATTATTGAGAACCACAAATATAGACATAAATCATAAAATAATAAACATCCAAATTCAAATTTAAATCCAAAAGTTTAAAATGTCTAACAAATAATAATTCAGCAAATTAAGTTAATTAAATTTTAAAATTAAAAACCAGCTTTTAATCAAAATTCGTTACAACTACTACAATTATTTGGTATATACAAATATACAAAAGAAAAGGTAGAGGGAAAACAATGAATTAGAAAACAGGTGTCGGGAGGTAAGAATAAGCAATTATGAAGTGCGCCACTTCGGCCACGTTATTTCCAGCTTACGCCACATGCACCGCCTTAGCCCCACAGGCCACACCCAGCCCGCCCCCAACCTATTTCCAGCCATTTCGACTTTTATTTTTCTTTTTTAATCAAATAAAATATAGTAAAAAGAAATAAGCTTTCCATTCTTCAAATTCTCATCAACAACGTATTCCAATTTTGAAAACGAATTTAATTTCAAATTATAATGTAACAATGCTGTATTTTGAAATTATCTTATTTTTCTAATTTCCAAAATAATATGACAATCAATTAAATTTGTTTCTAATGATGTATTTTGAATATTAAAAAAATAATATAATAATTGTGTATTTTGAAATTATATTATTTTTAATATCCAAAATACATCATTGAAAGCAAATTTAATTTTAATTTTTTGTGATGATGTGTCAATATCTTAGTCAATGAAGGTGCATAAAACTATACACCATCAATACAATAAATATTAATCCATAAACATATATTTAGTTTATTTGTATAATATATGACCGCTACATCCAATTATATCATTTTCGACTTAATTGAGTATATTTTAACTAATATTATTAATACAATAGACAAGAGAATGTAAAATTAAATATGTTAGACACTTTATATCTTCCGATATATGAATAGATAAAAGTTTAGGTAATATAAATATTTTAACTTAATGTAAAAGAACATTATATTTTCAAAATGTAAACCTACATTTTTTAGTACAACGTGCTTTATTTTTTACTTAAAATTAATCATATATCTATTTGATTAATTTGTAGAATAAAATACGGGTAATTATATCAATACACTAACGGTGAATTTTTTTTTCTACAAGCGCTATATTTTTAGGAGTTAGAGACCTAGCATCTGACTGCATTTTCCAACTGAAATGGAATATTATTACCGAAATTGAATTGTACATCCAGAATAGTCCTAAGAAGACATGATCCCAAGCGGATACTTGACATGTCTCCCCTCTTCCAGGCCCGTCACAAAGGAAACGAAAACCGAGATTTGCTTTATCCGGTATCAAACGCGAGCTGCGAGCAAATAGAACACCTTTCAAGAGTATCAATACCGTGACATGAATCGTAAATGCATGAATGTGATGGACCAAAAAATCTGCGGTTCCTAATGGAATAGGTAACAAAGCAACTTTGCCACCTACTGCCATTTTAAGGATTTAGATTTGTGTGCTTAAAATTTAGGAATTACGTTTTGAACTTAAGGTTTATAGGTTAAAACCTAAATCTTTAATAAGTAAACCCTAAATTCTAACTATACATCTTAAATTCAAACCACGATCCCTAAATTCTAAGCATATAAACATAAACCTCTAAACAAGATCTCTAACCCAAAATTAGAATGCGTGTGGAAACAAAAATTTCTACAACCAATGCATGAGATGTTTTTCCATAAAATATATAGTATCATGATTAAACTATTAAAAGTAAAAAATAAGAAATAAAATACTTAAAACAAGCATAGTTTTATCAAGTGTAAGCATAAGTAATATATAAGCGTTGACATAAGAATTAAACAGGAAGCAACCAATTTGATCGGTGGTGTCGTCGTCTTCCCCACTGCAACTCCTCAGTGTTTACGTACAAACCCTTCTTTCTTCAAACTTCTTTCCTTTTCTTCTCCTTCAGTTTACCTCTCTTCCCAGATTCAGCTCGTTATGTTTGTTCATTTTCATGCAACTATGAAAGCTGCAAAAACTATACCTTCTGTATTAAAATACTTTCTCATCATCTCCGTTTATCTCCTGCTCTTTGTTTCTCTTCAGAATCGCCGCTCCAAAACCCTACTCTCCGCCACCACCAACCACACTTCTTCTTCTTCTTCCGCCGTTGACTCCTCCGATGACCTCAACAAAACCCTACGACGCCTACATCCAACGCCAACTCAACAAAACCCTCAACCCGAAACTACGGAAAATATGGACTACCCGTGATTGGGACCGCAAAATCAAAGTCTTCTCCAGATTCTTCGACGAATTGAAGCGCGAAAACTTGTTGTCCAACTCCTCGAAATCCCTCTCCATCGGCGCCCGCGTCGGCCAAGAGGTGGAGGCTCTCAAACGCGTCGGCGTCACCGATGCCATCGGTATCGACCTCGTCCCTTTCCCGCCGCTCGTCGTTAAAGGTGACTTCCATAACCAACCTTTCCACAACGACACCTTCGATTTCGAGTTCTCCAACGTCTTCGACCACGCGCTTTACCCGAAGAAGTTCGTCGCGGAGATCGAACGGACGTTGAAGCCTGACGGCGTCTGCATTTTACACGTGGCGTTATCGAGACGGGGCGACAAGTACTCGGCTAACGATTTGTATAGCATTAAACCGTTGAGTAAGCTTTTCCGGCGATCGGAGTTGGTTCGTGTGCGTAAAGTTGACGGGTTCGGGTTGGACACCGAAGTTGTATTCCGTAAGAAGAAAACGATCCAACGGTCCTAATTTGATCCGTTATTATTTAGTTACTAGAGAGGGTAATTGATTAATTTTTTTGCCAAATAAATAAGTGTTATTAAATAATTATACACAAACTTGTTGTTTAATATTTGGATTTATATTATTTTGGAGGGGTAGGTATATAGGGTTATCATTAATAATTGAATTGTTCCAAAATTCTAGACATTTCTTTTTTATTTTCTTATCTTGTTTGTAACGAAACGTGTACTTTAATTGGGAATGAGAATAAACAAAGAATATGGTTTTGATTCTTTTTGTTCTTAATGCCTGTTGGGGGAATATTTATGATACTATATCTGGTTTTTACAAATCAAATTTAATAATTAAAAAAATAAATAATGAGATATTGTCATCGTTTTAATTTCATTTATAAAAACTGTTAGTATATCTTTAAAATAATCCTTTCATATATATGGTGGCGTTTGTTTCGGAAACGCCACAAATAGCGCCGCTATAGAACAAGTCCGGTGTAGTGTTTGTTGAGTATATATAAAAAATGGAGAGGACAAATACGTAATTTAATTTAAATTTAAACTTACTTGGACCTAATATGTCATTAAACAAGAAACCTGAAGGGCAATAAATCATAATCTCTCATACTCGCTACGTGTCTTCGTCCTTATATATATATAATTAGATAAAGTTTATATTATACAAGTTTTCCACAATATATAAAATAAAAAATATTAAACAATTGAACCCAACAAGTGTCGCAGTAGAAAAGTGAATAATTTTTATCTTAAAAGATACGAGTTTAATCACAATGTCTACAAGTTGTGTGTATTGTCAAAGGGTTAAAAATATCTATAAAAATAATTACGTAGCGAGTGTGAGTGATATATATATATATATCATCAACATCTACCGAATTAAACACTTAAGTGAAAACTTATATTTTAATTTTAAAAAATAAACAAACTCTTAAATTATAAACCAAAATTTTAACTTCTAAACCACAAAGAATTGTATAATCAAAAAGCAAAATAGAAAGAAAACAATGAATAAGCAATTATGAAATGCGGCTTTGGGGCACGTTATTTCCAGCTGATGTCAAAGCCGGATTTTCCAACTTTCCCTGTAGGCCCACACGTAACGCACACCCTAACCTATTTCCAGCCATTGACTTTTCTTCCTTTTTCTTTTTAACTATACTAGATTTATAAAATATAAAATTAAGGCACCAACAAGGTTGGATGTAGGGATAAAAAAATTTGAATCCGGCGAATTCTGTCCCGATCCGATAAGCTTAATTTCTTTTAAATTTCGATTTACAGGTCGGGTTAGATCATGTTTTTAAAGTTTGAGTCAGTCAGGTTCGATTTGAATTTAAGGTGAAAATTCTCTGACCTGCCCGACCCGATTTATTTATAAATATATATTAATACTTATTATATTTAATATTTTTATTAATTTTTTCGAGACGAATCGACTTTAATCGAGTTTTTTATTAAAATTTCAAAATCGGGTTATACTTTTATTATATCGAGTCATGGATAAAAATATATTAAATTCAAGTTAGGTCTTAACTTTAAATTTTTGGGTCGAGTTCGGGGCAGTAAAAAACCCAACTCGACCCGTTGTCATCCCTATGACAAGACACATTGCTCTCTCTTTAATCTAAGTTTAAACAACATTGTTAGTAAAAACAACAACAAATCCTAAATAGACATTACATGCTCATATAAGATGATACAAAAGATCAAACATATATGTTTTGATGTTGCATGATATGGAATTATAATGGATAAGCATGATTGAAGAAAACATGTAAATGGCATGATAACATGTATGATATGTTGTATGTACCAAATCTTGACCACCATACCTTGGAAATTTAAAGAAAATACATTTTTAGCTTAGAAAAGCAGAGCATGCAGAAATGGGTTCGGAGATATCTATAACTTCATCCTTATCCTCCACCAAGCATGTCCTAATACATAATGGAAGTGTCACATCGCCATTGCAAATGCTTGAAAACAAAATTATCAAGAGAAAATGGTACATCTAAAAAACTTGAAAATGTAGCCAAAAGCTCATTGATCTACTAAACTTTGAACTGCATCAACAGACTCCACAAGTTGTTTTCATTCCTTCTTCCTAGAATCTTTGAGTTGTCCCCTCTTTCGAATGCCAAGGCAAAAGCGCAGTCGCCATGCATCGACCACACTCTCCGGCAGTGAATGAGCCAGCCCCCAGAGGATGGAATGGGGCCAGTAGGGCGTGCAACGAGGTTCATAGCCTATCCAGCGCATGGCTGCACGAGCATAACCGTCTGTTGATGGAACAAAGAAAGACGATCTTTTGATTGATGCCATTTTTGTTGCCACGTATAACGGAACCTGCATTTAGAAAACCCTTGGTTGATTAGAGAATGTCAATGCATAGAGTCAAGCAGGTCTCGATATTTGCGACAATATTAAGGCACAAAATCTTTGTAAGCTATACCTTTCATCAACCAACCTAAATCGATCAAATTCATAGAAGTTGGATCAACTTCCTACCCCCGGTTTACCAATAACCCTCCCTTTTATTTTGACTAAAGAACACAATGTAACAGATGTTGATACTGAAAATAATTTCATCAAGATATATGAAGTTGGTTCACGAATCATCAGAAATACAAACAGTTTTGGTGCCATGTTCTGTTCTTACAACTCATTTAGAAGGTATAAACAGTAGAAGAGAGGGGAACACGGGAGTTATGAAATCAGTGAAAATTGAGTGGACGTAAAAAAAAAGAATACTAAAAACCACTCATATCGAAAGGAGTATTCAGAAAAGAATTCCTAAGATACAGAAAACAATAAGATTTCGGGAGGGGGTGGGGGATGCCGGTATGGAGTATCGTAAAACTAATGTGAAAATTGATGACAATATTGCAAGTAATTGAGTAGCAAGCTGGGTTTAATATACTCTTAATACTTACACCCTATAATAAGAGAGTGAAAGTGATTGAAAAGAATGTAGGGTTGAAAGCAGTAAATCTTTTTCTTCTCCCAAAAGAAATTAGCTAATATAAACAATTTGATATTCCAGGTTTCTTAAACAGCATCATTATTGACCTTAAGTTCGACAAGCAAATCAAAATTTGTCAACATTTCTGGTCAAGTAGATTTAAAAAAATGCCTTTTGAAACAAGAAAACAAGATAATGATATATACCTAATTTCTAATAACAGGATGAGTGGGATAGACTAATTTGTTGTTGAACAGATATCACTGAATCACTGTTTACTCATGAGCAACAGTTTCTAACAAATGAAAAATTGGCAATGCACTTCTGCTAATAGAAGCTTGAAATCGTAAAAACGCATTGCCAAAACATTTAGACCTGTTTTGCTCTACCGTCGCTAGTGTGTCAAACGGGTGAAGCTCCCATCCATTACTAATCAATACAAATTTAATCACCATTCATTATCTACAAGTATGATTTACAAAATCCATAGACAGGACCTACACAAATGTATGGTAATGATTGATGTATTGGGAAGTATTAGACAAAATAATAATGGATTGGATCTCAACCCGTGTCAAACAAATATATGGAGATATGACCCCTAAGGATCATCCAATGATCCAAATACATGAAAAAAAAACATAGAAAAGACTGACCACACCCGAGTCAAAGCATATTCGTATCTAACACTCACCCCTGAATCCATGTAACGTAGATTTAGACTAAACCATATCTACGGGCTCGGTTTAAGTTTCAACCTTTACATAAAAATGCCTTACTTTAGATTTTATAACCCCAAGACTAGCAAGCTATGAACCAAGCAGTAAACCATAGGCATATACATTAGCAAACATTACCTGGCACTGAACATCAATTCCACTGTTTTTGTATTCAACATAAAGGCACCTGGAGAATTGATCAATATACCTGAAAACAATCCCAAAACAAAACATCAACTTCAGTTGCCAAAAAAACAAACAAACAATAAAACCCCAATTAACATTGCAAATATAAGAACACTCACGCCTTAGTAGCAGCATAAACAGCATAAAGTGGATCAGAAGGTATAACAATGGCAGCACCAGAACCAATATTCACAATAGCACCTTTCTTCCTCTTCACCATCCCAGGCAAAACAGCTTGAGTAACCTTTGTGGTACCTTCAACATTAACCTTAATCAAATTCCTCAACAACTCCTCATCAACCTCATGGAAGAACCGAGCATAAGGATACGAAATCCCAACATTGTTAATCAAAACCCCAACATCCAACCCTTCAATGGTTTCTTTAATCCTCTTCACACCTTCATCGAGATCGCCGGTGAAGTCCACGACCACCGTCTTGATCTGAATCTTGCCATGCTTAGCCAAGATCGAATCAGAAACATCCTTGAGTTTATCAGGATTACGGCCCACCAAGACGAGATTAAGCCCTTTCTTAGCCAGCTGAAAGGCGAAACCTTTGCCTATACCATCGGTTGGACCAGTGACAAGACCCCAGGAGCCGTATTTCTTGAGGTTTTTACCGGGTCTGAGGAAATTGACCCAGACCCATTGGAGGAAAACGAATGAGAATTTGAAGATTGATAAAGAACCCAAAGTGAAGAGGAAAATGACCCAGAAAGGTTGAGCCTTGAGAGTATCGAAGAAACAGGTTTCCATGGATTGATTCGAGGGGGGAAAACTTGAAAATAACACGGGAGATCTAAGTGGGAATATAAATAGAGTGTAGTAGATCAAAAAAGGGAGAATCTTTAGCAATCCTGATTGCAGAAACAGTTGGGGGGAAACTGGAAAGGATTGAATATTTATAAATAAAAAGGGCAATAAGTGGGTGAAGTAGATGAGCTGAAAACCACCATAATTAACTACTTCAGAGTTCAGACGACACAATTTACTGAAACCTGTGAGAGCTTATTATGTCCTGTTTTGACTGTTCTACTGTTGTTATGGCTAAAGGGCAAAAAAGGCCCTCAAAACTTTTTAAAAAATCAATTAAGTCACTCCAAACCTTTTGTTACTTGTTACATTTCATCAAATCTAACCTTCCGTATAATATTTAAATAATACGTTTCAAATGAGCAAGCACATTTAGCCTATTTGTCAAATTATTTATTTTTGTTCCCTCACATTTTCTTAAATTATAGATTTTAGACTTATTAGGAGTATTTTTTTTTCCTGTAGAGTCCTCTTTCCCCTTCCCTTTAGATAGGATGATGATAAAATTCTTTTGTCCATTTTCGGTGTCCCTTTCTATGTCTCAACACTAAAAAAATAAATTTTAAACCTTAACTCTAAATTCTAAATCTTAAACCATAAAGTCTAAAAAATAAATCATAACCATGATTCCCTAAAACCTAGACCCTAACTTTAAACATTGATCATAAACCCTAAATTTATTTTTAAAAATACAAAAACATAAATAAAAACACCGAAAAGGGACAAAAAATTTCTATTCGGATTAAGAATAGAATTAAGATTTATCAAGAAAAATAATACAGTTCAAATAAACTTTACAAATAAAGTTATTCGAACTTAAGTAAGAAAAATAATATTATTATGTTACATTAAATGAATTAAAATATGACACAAATGGAATATTTACTCAAATATTACTTTGGGATTTTTTTTATTTCAAAAATAGGGAACCTCACAGATTATTTTCGGATATAGGGATGATTACTGTTCAAAATCAGAAAACTCATGGACCACAACCCGAGTTTGAACAGTAATTTTCAACCACCACCCTTTTAAAATGTCACACTGCCATGTGGCGCGATGTGGGCGTTCCGAGCACTGTTCAAAGTCGGACTGCCCACCCCCGTCTTTGAACAGTGCACCGAATAATGGTGCTTGGGCTGCTCACTGCGTGCCATGTGGCATCGCGTAAAACAGAAAAGGTGAGGAAAGCACCCCGTTTTTGAACAGTAAAACAACCCCAAGAACACTGTTCAAAAACGGGCTGTGCACTGGTGGTCTTCTGACTTTCAACAGTAAACATCCCTAGATCTGTAAATAATTTTTCGGGATCCCTACTTTTGAAATTAAATAATTCCAAAGTAATATTTGAGTAAAAATTCAATACAATATATATGAAACAATATATTAATATATAAATTTATATTACTCATATTCCTTTTAAACCTAAATTAAAAAATATGTCGACCGAAATAAAATCCAGGCGGCCATATATAGAAATATTAATTTCACTAGTTGACTTGAGGCCGAGGCTCTTAGAAGTGCCAACTTATAGGATCAGCTAACACACAAGGGAAGTGAGGGGACCAGACCAGTAGCATTAACTGTCTAGACACAAAGAATCAATTAACCCCAAGCTAATCAAATAATCAATATTAATATTACTGCCAACTTTTTTCATTAACATTGTATGTACTTATAATTCAGTTTTATCTTCTAATTTTGTTGTCGGCTTGTCAACAATTTTAGAGCAAGTTGTTAAAAATTCTCATCTCTTTTAAACTTCGAGTTCAATATCTATTTTGAGCAATTATTTTACCCCTCCACCTAGGCAGAAACTGTTCAAAAAAATTGTTATCGACTTAATCTTAGTTCAATTGATGCGACTGTTATTGATATTTAAAATAATATAAATTCGAACAAACTTAAACATGCATTGCCCTTCAATTTATAAGTTTAAAAGATTTTATATAATTTACAAACATTGTATAAAAGTGGAAATAAATAAATTCCATAGTGTCAATAATATCTTTACACGTAGTTGCAGAAAGCTGGTATGAATTTTAAGTCATTTTCACATGGTGGCTTAATGGGTTCATTGCATTTTTTGTTAAGATGGAAATAATAAATGTAGTTAATGAAGACAATGAAGTTGAAGGAAGCACACATATGTTTAAGTTCAATGCATGTATGTATCTAGGATAAAATATACCACATTTCCCTTAATTATCAGTTTATTAATAAATATTTTTTTTTAAAAATAACAATTTAATCACTCAATTAAAATTTGATGACTAAATTGTTAATTTTAGAAGAAAAAAATGATTTGTTTGTTATTAACCCTGTATTTAAGTGACTTGTGGTGGATTTTATCGTATTATCTATTACAATATTTATAAATTTTAATTGTCAAGTATTCGAACTAAAAGTAATTACTGATACTAACAAGACGCTATAACTTAAATGGTTAAGTCCTTTTTTTAGAAATATTTACGAAAATGACTCGAAAAGTTTATCAAATAATATAAGAAAACCTTAAGAATTTTTTAAAAATAAAAATAATATTAAAAATTGAGAACCAAACTGAATTAAAAAAAGTCCGATAAGTATATACAAACACCCCAATAAATTTCTTAAAACTTTGACATTTAGTACCAATAAAGCACCCATCAAGTTACAACTACGAATCTACGATTGTAATAATAAAGGGAAATTAAATTATATATACAACACCAAAGCAAATAATGAACAAAATATTTTACAAATCAAAATCGTAAAATTACCAAACTGTGTGTAATCAAAAACTAAAAATAAAATCTTTGATTCCAACATCAAATCAGGTAAACGAATCAAACAAAAAATAATAGAAAATTAATTCGTTCTCGATTATTCGATATAATATCACTTGTTAGAACTGTAAAAATCTGATATAAAACCAATTAGCTCAAAATCTGTTACCTATATTAAACCATAAAAAAAAACAATAACGTGCAGTATTAGTCTCAGATTTTCTTTTTTTTTTGATATAAAGATATTCAATGATCCAATATAAATATATAGAAAAACAGGTGGGAAACATACAACACTGGCAATAGGAGCTGTAATTCAAGGAGGGGTATGTTGTTGTAACATTTTAGGTTAGTGAATAATATTTTAAATTTTGTGTTTTATAATATTTCGATTGATGTCGTACTTCAGATTCACCCAACTTATAAGACTAGCAAACTCGTAAGGAAAGAATGGGGACCATGATTATATATCACTACCACTAATATACATAAGTTTAAATTGTCGCCTAAAAGTAATTAACGACAAATAGAGTGTTCCAAGTTGAATATAGTCAGATCACAAGTTATTAAAGAACTAAAATAAAGTGTGAGATGAACCCAACAAGTGTCTCAGTTGGAAAGCGGATGCTGTTTATTTTAGGAGACACAAGTTTAAATCGTTTTGTTTATAAGGTGTATGCACATTGTCGAAAGGTTAGGAATATCTATGAATAAATACTACCTTATAACCACCTTTAGGTATTTTAACTTTGTTTACACAAGCGCCTTAATTTTAGGGGTTATAGAGTCTGTTTAGGGTTTAGGGGGTTTAAGTGTAGTAGTTTTGAATCTAAGAGTTGTTGATAGAATTTTGGATTTAGGGTTAAAATTTAGGGTTTATAGGTTGAAGCCTAAACCCCTTAACTATATTACCCTAAAATCTAAACCCTAACCCTAAATTGTAATAATAAACTTTAAATTCTAAACCCCTACACTAAAACCCTTAAACTCTAAACCTTAAAATTAAAAAGTTTGTAAAAATAAAAAAATTTCACCGCTTATGTAGGATAATTAAAAATGGGATAATAATCATTTTAATATAATTTATGGTAATATTTATTGGCTTAATACATTTCCCCCCCTAAACTTTACTCGCTTTCTCAACTTGCCTTCTAAAATTTATTTTGACCATTTTTGTCCCTTAACATTTTCGACGTTACCCATATTGTCCCTTACCGTTAAAAAAATTTATTTTGATCAATCAGAACGCACCATGTCATTTTTTATTTATTTTTAAATTTTAAAATAAAATAAATATATTAAAATACCCAAAACACCTTCGTCTTCATCCCATCATCTTCTTCCCCAATTTGCATTACTCTCCTCTATGTTCATGTATTGATGTTTGGTTCTCCAATAATAGATTTTTTAAAAATATATAATCATTTATAAAGAACAAGTCCGATTGAACTTATCATAAGATGATAATCCAACCTGTATGATTAAAGATGAAAAAAAATATTCAAAAAAAAGAGAGAAACTTTTTAATATTTATCAACTCCGCCGTGGTGAAAAAATGTGATTGTTTTTAATGTGCACGCGGAGTTTTTTTGTTCAAAAGAATAACTTCATTTCATTGCAAAACAAATCACAGAGACAAAATAACAGACGGGGAGGAGTCAGGGCCCTACAAAGTCAGACCCCTAAAGCTTTTAGCAAACTTGGTTAGCCGGTCAGCAGCCTGATTACAACATCGAGGAACAAAGGAGAAAAAGCAAGAAATAAAAGATCCAGATATCAATCTGATGTCCTCTTCCACTGCAATTGTGGCCCAATCGGATGAGGATCCCCCGTTTAGCCTGCAGATCACAGCTTTACAATCACCTTCAATGATAATCTTATCGAAGACGTTCTGAACCGCCATCGAAATACCCAATCTGATGGCCAGAGCTTCTGCCACCGCATCGGAGGGAGCAATGTAAGAGTCAGAGATTCCTTGAATAAAGGACCCAGAGCTATTCCGTGCGATAACCGCCGCTGACATTGTTCCCGAATGAGAGTCAAAAGTAGCATCACAGTTAATCTTGATAGAACCATGAGGTGGTGGTGTCCAACTCTTCGGTTCAGGACTGGGAGGAGACACCCATGGCTGGTGAGTTGATGCTATATTATGGAATTCGAAGAAAGCTCTTTCCGCTCGCATCCAAACATCCCAAGAAAGATCCTTCTTATTCTCGTGAACCAAAGCATTTCGTGACTTTTAAAGGGCCCAAAAGAGGAAAGCGATCAGAGCACACCCGTCCTCAAAATTACCCAGATCACGGAAGTCATTTATTTTACACCACCATTTCGGGAACCCCGAAAAACCAATGGGGGACGGGGAGTAGCTAAAACCTGATGCCTTTCAAACTCTCTGTGCAAACGGGCAAAAGAACAGGAGGCGTTCGGCCGATTCTCTTCTCTCCCCACACCGAGGGCAACAATCAGAATCATGAAAGTTTCCATGAAAACGCGATGCCAGAATACCTTTTGTTGGAACAATATTCTGGCATAACTTCCAAAGGAACAAGCGAATTTTGGTAGGACCCCTAAGCTCTATATAGAATTCTAGAATTCCTTTCTTGCACTCGGGTCCTCGCTATGAGAGGGATTACAGTGATCCTTGGAGGAAGCTTCGATAAACCTATAACCTGATCATGCTGAGTACTCCCCATTCCTCGTACCAGTCCAAATGAAAGAATCCTTAACCCGGGGCCCTCCAATCGGAATGGTAAAAATTGCCTTGGCTTCAATCGGATAAAAAAGATCCTGAATCTTTGATTTATTCCATGATCGGCCATTAGGGTTCAAGAGGTTGCTAACAGACGGGGAATGGGAGTCCTGAGGGAATGAAGTGGAAATTTGATGCGAAGGTAATTTTGGGATCCAATTATCCTTCCATGTCGAAATGAACCTGCCATTCCCGACTCTCCAAAGGGCTCCTTCCTTCAAAATCTTAAATCCTTCCCTAATCCCTGACCATGCCCAGAAAGGGTTGGCGCACTTAGGGACATCAAAAATATTCCCATTCGGGAAGTAAATTCCTCTGAGAGTCTGGGCAAGAAGGGACTCCGAGCTCTTTATCACCTTCTAGGCAACTTTTGTAATGAGGGCTTTGTTGAAACTTCTCAGATTATTGAATCCCATTCCACCTTGATCCTTTGGTCGGCAGAGATCCTTCCAATTCATCCAATGAATACTTCTGTCCTTATTAGTGCAATTATTCCACCAAAATTTAGCAACCATCGAGCTAAGCTCATCATAAAAGGTGACTGGGAAAAGGAAGCATTGCATCACATAAGTGGGGATTGTCTGTGCCACAGTCTTTATGAGGACTTCCTTGCCTTCCATATTCAGAAACTTGGCTCTCCACCCCTTCAATCTATTCTGAACTCGTTCTTTGATGAACCCCAAGGCTTCTTTCTTGCTCCTCCCCCAAAAAGACGAGAGTCCCAAATATCTAGCTTCTTCCTCCATAGGTTTGAAGCCCATCATGTTTGTCAGGTGACCTTTCAGGTTGCGGCTGATATTTGGGGAGAAGAACACAGAAGATTTCTGGAAATTTACAGATTGTCCTGTGGAGGTTTGGAATAGTTGGAGAATTCAGAGAACAGCTGCACAATTTTCTTCATTTGCCTCCAAGAACAAGAGACAATCGTCAGCAAAGAGTAGATGGCTCAAGACTGGACACCTTCTTTTAATTCTCAGACCTTTGAACTGGCTCATCTCAGCTTCTCTTTCGATGATCCAGGTCAGGATGCTAGAGATGAATGTGAATAGAAAAGGTGAAAGAGGATCCCCATGTCTCAGCCCCCTGCCAGCTTTGACTTCCCCAAAGCGCTCCCTATTAGCATCTAAGGAGAAAGAAATCGTTGTAACACATTTCATGACTCTACTGATCCACCATTCATCAAAGCCCAGCTTGCCCATAACAAATTGAAGCAAGCCCCAATCGACCTTATCATAAGCTTTTTCGAGATCAATCTTTCAGAGCCATGAGACCCTTTTTCGCTCGTTTGATTGCATGAAAAGCCTCATTTGCAAGAATAATGTTGTCGTGGATTGATCTACCATGCACAAAGGCAGACTGGGGAGTAGGAATGATATCCGGGAGGAAAACCTTCAGTCTCGTCGACAGAATCTTGGTTATAACTTTGAGGAAAAAATTGCATAGACTTATCGGTCTAAAGTGTGAAACTTCTGTTGGATTTGCAGACTTTGGAATAAGCACTATGTTAGTCTTTTTGAGCCCCGCACACATGTCACCCTCCCTAAATAAAGAGAAAACCATCCCAATGAGATCATCCTTCACCGTTTCCCAGTAGGTTTGGTAGAAACATCCTGGAAAGCCATCGGGACCAGGAGCTTTCGTAGCACCCATACTAAAGACGGCCTCTTTGATCTCCTCAACCGCCACTTCTCTCCTTAGCTCATGATTCATTGTCTTAGTTACCAAATTCGGAATGTAGTCCCTGAGGCTCTGAAAATCAATCGACTGATCATTCGTGAACACCTTCTGGAAGTGAAGCTGTAGATATTGAGCTATATGTTTTGGTTCCTCGAGCCATATTCCACCTTCACCTCTTAGTTTGATGATGGCATTTGTTCTGCGGTGTTGAATGGTCGTGGCATGAAAAAACTTAGTATTCTTGTCCCCCTATTTCAACCAACTTACCCTAGACCGCTGATGCCAGAATCTTTCCTCACTTTCCCATTCAGCATCTAATTCCTTCTTGAGCCTTTTGTACTCTTCCAGCTCCGACTCTGTGAGTTTCCTCCCTTGGAGATGCTTGATCATGTTTGTTAGCTTTTGATTTTTCTCATTTTTCTGCTTTGCTTTATTCTTACTCCACTTAACAAGGACCGATCTGGTGTTGCGAATCTTTCTTCCAAACCTAGAGACCACTCTCTCCCCATGCGAGATACTCCACCCCTCAGAAACTGTCTGGGAACACTCCTCATCCAGAAGCCATTTCGTCTCAAATTTGAAGTCCTTCTTGTATTTCCTGGTGAAACCCTTGGTGAACAGAACTATAGGTGCATGATCAGAGGCGACAACTAATTCCATTATTCCAAAAGCTTTTGGAAAGCTAAGACTCCATTCAGCGGAGCACGGAATACGATCCAGTTTTTCGAGAATGGAATTCTCTCCGCTTCTCTGGTTGAACCAGGTAAACATGCCACCCTTAATGGGCACCTCAATGAGACCCACAGAGTTTATAAAATCGTTTACGATTCTTGCTTCCTCGAGATTCACTGGGTTTCCTCCGCCCTTCTCCTCTTGTCTTAAAATCATATTGGAGTCCCCTATGATGAGCCATTTATCACTGGAGGATTCCCTCAGGCTTGACAAACCTTCCCAAAATGTTTGCCTATCGTCTCTGTACGGGGGACCATAAATAAAGGTTCTAAACCAACTGTCGTCATTCTGAAAGACCACTTTTGTATCGATGAGATTTTTGGAATGACTTAGAACCGTGATGGTCACTTCTTCATTCCACCAAAGGGCAAGCCCGCCTGCTATTCCACATGGTTCCACATAGAAGGAGGAGCATTATTTCATCTTCATCCTGATTTTCTCCAGTTATCGCTTCTTTTGCTTTGTTTCACTGAGGAAAATGATATCTGGTTTGTGTTTGTTTACTGAATTACGGAGAGCTCTAACCGTTTCTTGATTCCCCAATCCTCGTACGTTCCATGCAAGAGTAGTCATGGATCAGAGAGAAAGAAAAAACCAAGCTTGCAACCAGAGAGACTCAACCCAGACACAGTAAACGCTCGAGGTAGCGGACTTTCAACACACCCTGAGAAACCCCAGGTCGAGCAAGCTAACACCTATTCTCAAGGAGCAGTCTTACAAAATGGAAATTAAAGACACATACGTCTGGGCAACTCAAACCCGCAACAGATAAGAGCACGAACTAAAACCAGCCGTGTTACAAAACAAAAACTCTTGCCCACAGAAAGCAATGTCAACAAAGCCTCCAAATTAACTAGAAAAGAAACGGGAGTTATTGGCAAGCTCTTCCGTAGAGGATCCTATCAAGCTTATAAGGCAAACCAACATCACAGTCGAGCCAAAAAATTCAGCATATAATCATCTTATAAATTCAGAATCAACCAAGGACAAAAGCACAGGCACAATCAAATCTGGCAAACAATAAATCTGCCAAAAACCAATGAAAGGGATCGAAAGCAGCAAAACCGAATAAGCCAGAGCAACAAAGCAAACCAAGAACCTTAAAAAGAAAAGGAAATCCACCAGAAAAAGCGGGGCGCTCCGGCGAGGGAAGGGGGAGAGCAAACCGGAGAGGGGGATTCGCCGTAAGGGGGGTGAGTTGAAAAGGAGAACGGTTACCAGAGACAGCTATCGGAAGGGTGAATCCGATTCATAAATCAATCCTCGTCCGACGAGAAATTTTGACCCCACTGTCGTGTTCCTTCCTTCCAAGCCAGTCGTGAAGAAATTTCCTAGGAAACCATAAAATTAAGGGATTAAGCTCGGAGTCGTCACCGTTGAAAAAGTTACCGCCGGGGAAAGCAAGTCTGTTCCGACGCTCCTCCGATCGCCTGTTAGTCCAAACGCACAAATAACCCTAAATTGAGCCTAGGTATTTCTCGGGAGGAAATTTAGGAATTAGCGCGTGAGGCGCGTAGCTTACATCCTTTGCATAAAAACAATTGAAATGATTACATTGTGCACGCGAAGTTCAAATGAAAACGAGAGAAGTAAATTTCATTTGTGTTTTGCTTTCCAGAAAAGAAAAAAAGAACATTTGTATTAATTAAGAGGGGAGGAAAGTGAGTGAATACAAACTTTCCTATTTTGTAATTGGCAACGATCAAGGCTTGTTTCTCTGCTATCTTCCAATCCAGATATTCAATCTCAATGCAATTTACCTCAATTTTCTGAACTCCTTCCACCTGCTACAAATTTAATTTCCATGATAAAGAAAACAAGGATTTTAGTTCCATTCTTGATCTGTGAGGGTTTTTTTTTGTTGAAATTTCTACCTATTATGAAGCAAAATCAAGGGTTTAAAAAACTTGAAAACTTTCAAATAATCTGGCTATGTACTCTATTTATTTGATGATTTCGGGGATCATGTTTGGTTCTATGTCCTGTTCTGGGTCATTGGATAAGCGCACACAATATGTTTGATAAAAGGCTTCTTTGAGTTCATGAGTTTCATCACATTTTCCTTGACTTCATAAAATCCCTTCAACTTGAGACCTGGCCAAGAAACAGAGAAGAAAAAACCAACAATTTAATTATTTAATAAGAACCATGAGAAGGTTGAACTGGTAATTTTCTTATTCTGGGTTCTTCAAAAATATACTCACTGTTCCCTTGTTCCTTCCCACTGCTCCTCATGTTCATGCTTCCTTTTTGACATCTTCTTTTTCTCTTCTTCATCCCTCTTTACTCAACCTTCTTCTTCAGATATTTGAGATCATATAAAAAGAGGTGATTAGCTCAACATAGCCTTTAACAAGCCAGGACAAATAAGGAAAGCAAGGATGTTAATGGAAAGACACTGGTCACTATGGTGCTGCAAAATAAGCAATAGAAATGGGAGTGATGGGAAAACAAAGGTGGAAGGAGATGAAGGGGTATTTTGGGTGTTTTAAGAAATTAATTAAATCAATAAATAGTTTAATATATTTTTTCATATTTATTCAATTGTAATTCTTAATAAAAAGTTAAAATGCCTCCTTCCACATGATTTTGTTTTAAATTTTCATATTTTTTATGTATTTTACATACTCTGTATTTCTGTTGATTTAGGTATGACTAGTTTGTATTCTTTCCTTTTAAAATGAAATTCGAGAACTGTTCTTTGGTTAAAAAAATGCCAACTTCCACAAGGAAAAATAGATATAGATAAAATTTCTCATAAATTGAAAGAAAAAGTGCATAGAAAAAATCCATAGAAAAACTATGCACTAAAACAAAACAAAAAGCCACCAGACAAATACAATGGCTATTAATAAGTAGTAATCCATCAACCAAGAGCTTCTTATTCTTTTGCTCCACTGGTTTCAACTTTCAAGCACAGCAAATCCATTTTCTCTGCATTGGGTCAAAAGAAGCAGAGATTTATGTATGAGATACGAACATTGATTGAATTGTAATATAAAAAACAAAAAAGAAACTCTGAATTCAGACCTTAATGGAATATTTAAGTTTGCTTTTCTGCTTCTGCTGTAATTTCACAGTCTCAGTGGAATCAACCACAACGTTCCCTCCCGTCCTTTTCTCGTCCCTAGCTGTGTTAAAAATGGCCGTATATCCTTCAGCTGAGGCCGGATCGTTTACATCCCATTCACCAAATTTTGGTAGTGGCTGCAAAAACATGAACATATTATTCATCTAATCAAACCCAGAAAAAGGGATTTTCTTTAAACAATGATAACATTTCTGGGTTTCACTTGTTTTTCCGGGAAAACAACAACAATAACCCAGAAAGGAAGGGGTGAAAGAAGAACTTACAGAAGACATGATGGAAGAAGAGTAGGGGATGAAATGAAAGAGAGAATTTTGTGGGGTTAATTGATTTGATGAATTTAAGATGACAGATATTCGAAGATTAGTGGATTTTATATCAGGGCTTTTGGGATTTTAAAATCGGCAAGG
This sequence comes from Hibiscus tridactylites, assembly GCA_958450335.1. Lineage (NCBI taxonomy): Eukaryota > Viridiplantae > Streptophyta > Magnoliopsida > Malvales > Malvaceae > Hibiscus > Hibiscus tridactylites. The sequence goes on along the minus strand of OY288278.1, from coordinate 78,088,485 downwards.
GGAAATTAAAACTGGGATTTTGATTGATTTTCCACTCGTTTCACACGCCTGAGACGCGGGGTGTTTATCTTTTCCTTTTTTAATTAGCTTTTCAACAAAGAGATACCGTCTTTGTTCTTCGCTTTTACTCGGTATAAAATATTGTTTTTCTTTTCTCAAATTCTATCGAGTTTTCGATTCAATTTCTACGTTCTAAATTTATCGATTCTAATTTTATATTTCTAAAATTCTAATCTTAATTCAAATAATACAAAAACAATTTGATTAAATCATAGACTTAAAACTTTGTCAAAAAAAAAAAGACTTTCTACTTCAAAAACTTTGCTGGCAGTAGCCGAGTCTGAGATGGGTTGACTCACTTTACATTTCATGTTTTCTCAAAATATTTTAGATTAATATTTTTTGGTGTAAAGCACAGGAAAAATTAAAAAGAAAAAAAAACTGTGAACAAAATATATTATATATACTGTTAACTTTTGTCTATTAACTATCACAATGTGCAATGTTTCACTTGAAACAACTGATGACTTGTTGCCTTCAAAAGTATGAACCCTACATTCTCTGCAATTTCTAAAATTGCGATTGCGAATATTAAATAAATAAAATTGCGGATATCAAATATATCCGTGATTGAATAGAAAATAAATAAATAAATAAAAGAATGGGAAAGAACAGAATGGCTACCATATTTATCCACGATGCAATGTTGTGGAAGCAGATAGGAAGTCCAGAGTATTGACGATCTCACAAACTTCGTTATAAAATGGTTCCGAGTAGCCATATATGTAGGAGAAGACAGTAGGCAATGAGGCTGAGCCTTGCTCTGGGACGACTGCTTAGAACTTGGCCACTGGATACCCTGTAACATACGAAAACGATATACAAATGATTCAAATGCATATGGTAAGCATTAGACAGCACTTGAATATTCACTCCAGGTCCAGGGAAAACAATATCTCCCTTTCCATATGATGATTTGGGTAGAGGATTTTACCATAACCCGTCAACTCGATCTGCAACCAACTTTCCTTGCTTTGGGACGAGACCAGATGTGTTGAGGGGCTTGAACAAATGACCTGTCAAGAAGAGAAAATGACATCTGCTTCAGTTCCGCAAATTCAGAGACTTGTATTCATTAGATGTAATCTTCTATACATATGAGAATGCCAACCTTTCTGCTCATCAGTTTCCTCGCTGTTGATCAAGCGAACAGATTCTGGTTCAATATTAAGTGTGAGATGGTCTGTTGATCCTTTTCGCATACTTCTGACGTGCGGAGCTAATGGCACTGGAGGAATTGTGTTCTTTCCATATGATCCCTGTGTAAGCACCAAAAGGTAATTAGATTTTGTAAGAACAGAGCTTAAGAGCCTCCAAGAATGGGATTGGAAATTGGAAATCCAGCATTCAGCTTTAAATGAGTGGTGCTTCAAATTTATGAAAGACAAGTGTTTCTTTTTCGGAGCAACATGATCATTGCCATCGTAAAGCTAAGCACTTACTTGACAGTACAATAAGTTATATGATCCTCTTTACTGAATCCACAGACTAGTTCAAATATTTTTCAGTACATAAAAAGGCTTTCCTTAATTCACCTTCCTCCATATTCGCGCACAGTTTCAATAGGAAATCATGCTCAAATTCTCATCCACAGTCACGAAGCAAACTCAACAAAGAGGATTGACTATCCAAGCATCACTGGAAAATGTTCCAATAATATGTATACACGCACACACAGAATATAAGTGAAGTGAAGGATCAAAGATTAGGCTCATGAAAGTTTCACTACATAGCCATAAGACTTTTAGGTCAGAGAAATAAATCTGTCACAGCAATGGTACAGTAATAATGAAGCAGATTCGTTAACAAAAAGGTGATCTATTGCATTGCCCTAGAAATAAAGAAACGAATAAATTTTGATCCTGTCGCTGAGAGAAAATCAGAAGTCTATTTTAATTGCCACACATAATATATCTTCTAGGAAGAATTATCCTTAAAAGAAAACTCAATCCCAACTCTTTATTTTATATGCATGTTTTCAGAACTTAGACAGATAGATTCTACAAAATTGAAGTGAAGATAATAACTCAAATGCTAATCTAACAAAACAGGCTCATTGTACATGCATCAAATCATACAGTTCAGTAATAAGATCACGTTAATAAAATGAATTAATTATGGAAACATGTAAAAAACTACTTACTGGGTCTTCAATTTCAGATATTTCTGACCCAGTGGATGCAGAAGGTGCTTCAAAGATGCCCCTTTCCTGGACATTCTCGGGCAGAACAGTCTTACCCTGCATAGAATCTTCAAGTAACTTAACCTTAGTTGACAATTCATTCACGGCCTTTTGGCTTCCTGCCAACTTGGTACCAAGTTCCTCCGCTTTAGATTTTGAATTTTCAGCCTCCAACAGCACGGTGTTAACTTGCTTTTCTAAAACAGGCAAAAGTGTTTTTATACCAACAGGATTTTGGCCTCCAATAAACTCTTTACCTCCCAAGACAACAATAATCTTTTCCAAACCAAGTGTAACCTCAGACAGCTCCGTTTCCATCTGTTCCAAGTCCGGCTTGTTCGTAACATGTGTTCCAATTTCTTCTTTAAGATGCTCAATTTCAAAATTCTGTCTTGAAAGCATAGACTGTAGTTCTTCCTTCTCATAAGATAGCAAATTTAATTGATTCCGCAAATCAGTGAAACTACCAATAACAGAAAACAGTTTCTTAACATCAGCAGAGCTATGGGGTTCCAGGTCATCGGACTCCACAAGAGGAATTTCAATCCCACTTAACTTTTTCAACAGAGTTCTTGCTTGAGATGCTGACAGGAGAGGCTCTTCAGCTTCTACAACAATAAAAAATCAACTTAATAAGGACTAAGGAGTATTGACAATTAAATATCAAGTGCACAAGAATAACCAAGTGAGAGGGGAACATTTACCTTTTTCTTTCATCAACAAATCATTGTATGATGACAAAAGTTCTGCCTCTTTTTCTTTCCATCTGTCTTCTTTGGCTTGACATTCCTCTATCTTCAGCTTCGCTTCTCTGCATGAATCTTCCAGCTCACCTACATCACTCTCCAACTTTAAAACCCTGCTTTGGGATACATTTCTCTCTTCAATTGCTTTCTGCAACTCTATTTCTGTATTGTTTTTATCAATTTCCATCTCCTTTTTCTCTTCAGCAAGTTGGGACAAATCATCCTTCGCAATAGCCAATGAGTCTTCAAGTAATTTCATGGTTGCTTGGGCCTCTGTTAACTTGACAGCCAGGATGCTAGCCTTTGCTAACTTGCCAGCCAGGATGGTAGTTTCTTCCTTTACTTCCTTCAACTCTTGTTCGGTCTGTGCCTTGGTAGTCTGACAATAATCAATAGTTGCTTGGGCCTCAGCTAACTTGCCAGCCAGGATACCAGCCTCTTCCCTCAACCCTTGTTCAGTCTGTGTCTTAGCAGTCTGACAATAATCAATAGTCGCTTGGGCTTCTGCTAACTTGTCAGCAAGGGTGCTAGCCTCTTCCTTTACTTCCCTCAACTCTTGTTCAGTCTGTGTCTTGGAAATCTGGCAATCATCAATATACCCAGCAAGCAAGTTCAGCTTCTCTACGGGCTCTAGAAATGCCGAGTCAACTGGAATAACAATGCGATTGATAGATTCAACTACCCTTTGCAATTTGCCATTGCTTTCGAACAAGAACTTCTCAAGTTGATCCTTTTCCTCTTTCATAGATGCAAGGTTGCTCTCCAACTTTGGGATGCGCACCAAATCAGCAGACAAAGTACTGATCTGCCCTGTGCACTCAGCAACTCTAGACTCTTCCTGTTGTAACTCAAGCCTCAGCTTCTCAATTTCTGACTTCTTTTCTTCCAGAATAACTTTCAATTTATCCCGATCTTGAACCAATCCCTTGCCTTTCTTAACTGCCATTGATAACTTCTCCCTCAACAGACCAGATTTCTCCTCTGACAGTTCAAGATCTTTTTGTAGAACATCTTTCTCCTCCTTCAATGCAAAAAGTTCCTGAGAAGTTACTCTGAACTTATTTGACAGATCATTCAGTTGTGACCTCAACAGCATATCTTCTTCCAGTATTTCCTCACAAAGCATCAACTCCAGATCCCTAACATACAAAAGACTTTGGAAATGTTCAAAAAGTTCTGCATCCACAAAAGGAACCTCCAAAGATGCACTTGTTTGTTCCTTTATCTTCTTTAAGCACCTATCTACTAACATGGGTATATTAGAAGAAGTCTCTTCAATTCCTTCTTGATCCCCCATCACTGTTCCAGAACCCTCTACCAACAACTGGATCGTCTGATCTTTCTCTGATGAAAGTTGATGAACCTTCTCAACTACTTTTTCATATTTACTAGTGAGACTGTCCAACTCCTTTTGACCATATTCTTGTTTAATCTTGGCCATCCTTTTGACCTCATCCTCTGTGACCTGTAATTTTCTTAACAGGGCTGCTAATGACTCATCCAGAAAGCTTGAAAAACCTTCAAACCTATCTGCGAGGATTTTGTTTCGCAACTGAAACACTTCCATAACCCTTCTAAAACATGAAGAAACATCATCAGCATTTATTGCATTTGCTTCGCCATTCTCCATCTCAGTATTTAAAGTATTATCAGTATCATCAGAGAATTGTCTCTGCAGACTAGCAATATACTGTGAAGAAAAAAAAAGGAAGAAACAATTAAAAAGAGTAATAAATTCTTTACTCATTCAGAAAATATAGGAAAAATTCTACGTCCAGAAGGCAACAAGCTAAAGAAAAAGGAAAATTTGGCATCACCTCTATGAGAGGGTAACCTTGCAGCAGTTCCAAATCCTTGTCAAATAAATGCTCCCTTGTGTTTTTAATGGTAAGGTCCAAATCTTTAAGGCGCTCCAAGTTCCTATCAAAGCATTGCTGCATCGTAGACAACAAACTCTGGTCTTTGGCAAGCATTTGAAGATTGTTGAGATGACCAATCAACTCTATGGATCTGCTAGCTAAGCTGCCACTGCTTCCAGCCAACTCTTCCATGCACGCATCGAGTTTGGAATTAAGGGTTGATACCTCCTGATCAGCAGTTCTTTTATCGTCTAGAAGTGCAGAAAAGTCATTTTCTGCCTTAACCAATGCATCTTCTAGTGACTTAATGGTTTTGCCAGCATCTGTCAGCTGGCTAGTCTGGGACTCAGTTTCATGTTTTAGTTTCTGCAGCTCATTGTCCAAGTTAGTTATTTCCACCTGTGCATTGTTACTTTGTTCAGTTAGTGAAGCAACTGTCATCTCTGCCAGAGAAAGTGCTTTTTCAAGTGACTTTATAGTGTTATATGCCTCTGTGAGTCTGCTGGTTTGACTAGCAACTTCCTCTCTCGCCGTCTCCACTTCAATCTCTGAAGCAGCTTTGCTACCTTGAACCTCCTCTTTCTCACTGATTAGTAATGAAATTTTATTTTCTGCCAGTGACAATGCCTCTTCAAGTGACTTTCTAGCCTCGCAAGCCTCAGCAAGCTTGTTAGTTAGTGAATGAGTTTCTTCGATTGCTTTCTGCAATTCCATTTCCACGGTCTTTTTACCAATTTCCATCTCCTCCTTCTCTTCAGCAAGTTGAGACAATTGATTCTTCCCAACAGCCAATGCTTCTTCAAGTACTAATTTCATAGTTGCTTGGCCCTCTGCTAACTTGCCAACCAGGATGCTAGACTCTTCCTTTACTTCCCTCAACTCTTGTTCAGTCTGTGTCTTCTCCGTCTGACAAGAATCAATAGTTTCTTGGGCCTCAGCTAACCTGCCAGCCAGGGTGCTAGCCTCTTCCTTTACTTCCCTCAACTCTAGTTCAGTCTGTGTCTTGGCAGTCTGACAATCATCAATATACCCGGCAAGCAAGTTCAGCTTCTCTACAGGCTCTAGAAATGCTGAGTCAACTGGAATAACAATGCGATCGATGGATTCAACTACCCTTTGCAATTTGCTATTGCTCTCGAACAAGAACTTCTCAAATTGATCCTTTTCCTCTTTCATAGATGCAAGGTTGCTCTCCAACATTGGGATGCGCTCCAAATCAGCAGACAAAGTACTGATCTTCCCTGTGCACTCAGCAACTCTAGACTCTTCCTGTTGTAACTCAAGCCTCAGCTTCTCAATTTCTGACTTCTTTTCCTCCAGAAGAACTTTCAAGTTTTCCCGCTCTTGCACCAATCCCTTTCCTTTCTTAACCGCCATTGTTAACTTCTCCCTCAACAGACCAGATTTCTCCTCTGACCGTTCTAGATCTTTTTGCAAAACATCTTTGTCCTCTTTCAAAGCAAAAAGTTCCTGAGAAGTTACTTTGAACAGATTCGACAGATCATTCAGTTGTGACCTCACCATCATATCTTCTTCTAGTAATTCCTTATAAATCATTAACTCCAGATCCCTAACATACAAAAGAAACTGATATTTGTCAAAAAGTGCTGCATCAACAAAAGGAATCTCCACAGACGGACTTGTTTGTTCCTGTATCTTCTCTAAGCACCTATCAATTAACATGGGTAGATTACAATATGTCTCTTCAATCCCATCTTGATCCCCCATCACTTTTCTGGAACCCTCTACCAACAACTGAAGCATCTGATCTTTCTCTGATGAAAGTTGGTGGACCTTCTCAACTACATTTTCATATTTATTTGTGAGATCGTCCAACTCCTTTTGAATTTTATCCTTCACAGTTAGTTCTGCTGCAAGTGAATCACTTAAATGGTCCTTGTCCAATTCTATGTGTTCCGCCTTTGCAACAATTTCATCGTTTTTAATTCTGAGGTGATCTAATTCTTCCTTGATGCAGTCCTTCTCTTGTTGTACAGTCGAAAGTAAAACACTCAATTTATCTATCTCATTACTTGCAGCTTCCTTTGTTCTGCACAATTCATTTTGTAACATGTTTATATCATCTTTAGCGCGGTAAAAAGATTCCTTAAGCCAAGCCATGCGAGAATCCAAATCAGAAAAGGAGACGTTTTCAGGTAAATCAATTGCACAAATGGTATCTCTCAATCTGGAGAAGTCCAAGGATGCACCCTTCAATTCATTTCTTTCATTAGCAAGCCATCTAACTCTTTCAACAATATCCGCTGATTGGAGTTCCTCAGGTACATCAAGGTGAGATAGTATGTGTTCAAATGTCTCAAGAATCAAGGTCTTTTGTGAGAGTGATTCTTGCAATGATGCAACCAAGTTTTCACTTTTCACCAGCTCTTCCTTCTGTAATTCAGCAGCCTCTAGGGCACTAGTCTTCTCTCGCAATTCAACCAGACATTTATCAAGCTCACTTGTTTTATCAACCAGAGACTGCTTTAGAGCATCCCGCTGCTGAACCAATGACTTCCCTTTTGTCACAGCCAAACTCAGCTTTTCTTTAGCATTAGCACACTTCATCTTTTCCTGTTCAACCTCCGTCTTTGCATTTCCAAGCTCCGAATTTAGCATCTCCGCTGCTGATTTCTCATTTTCAACTTGTTCGAGCAATTTCCTGTTATCATTTTCCAAAAGACCTATTTTTTCAATCAGCTCTGCTTCCTTCCTCCTCAACTCAAATAATTCATCGCGGGCCGCAACAAATACAGTCCCAAAATCCTGCACCCCAAAATCATACTCGGCCTTTGTCAAACACTGCCTAAGTTGATTAACTTCTATATGGACTTGGTTATACTTCTCAATTAATGCTAACGTGCTTTTCTCAACAAGATCAGTCTGCTCTCCATCAGAATCACCCGAAACATCTCCTTGATCAATAACTGACCCAAGAGCAGCCAAAATCCTCTCCATTGCAACCTCACATTTTCGGTGCTTCTCTGCATAAACATCCTTCTCAGCTTCAGGTACAGAACTCGTAACCTTCGCATGCAGCCCTTCAATCTCTTCATCCTTCATATGAACCTCCATTGCAAGCACCTCCACTTCTTCCTGCACATACTAAAACCCTAAGCAACATTTTGAAATCATAAAAACCATTGACCCGTACCTAGACAAATCGACTAAACCTAGTATTTAACCTCAAGTTTCTCTTTTTCATCAACTGCGGCATCAAGTGAAGCTTGCAAACGCTCTATTTCATCGACAAAGAGATCACCGTCATTATTCTGCATTTCATCAAACTGTTTAGCTACTTCCGTCCGTTTTTCCTCTAAATGGGCAACATTCGGACTTGCAAACTCTGTTATTGGAGTCCGCGTTCCACCTTCCTTATGATCATTCAACTCATCTGGAGCATCCACAAACAGATCTTCTCTGCTATCAACATTAGACAGCTCTCCCTAAATTGATGTTAAAAAAATCGAAATTAAAGATTTTCCCTATCAACAATGACAAGAATCGAAAGGAAAACAAAACTGAGATTTCAAATTGAAAAAAAAGAGAGAGAAAGAAACCTGATTAGTCGAAGATTGAGGTCGATTGTCAGCTCCAGAATTTCCCGTATCAAGAAATTCAGACATTTTTCTATTTCCTAATCAATCATCATATAAATTCATAATAATGAAAGCATGTTCTTTCTTCAACAACAATAACCAAATGTGAAAGAAAAATGTAGCGCCAAGGAATTAAATAAATAAAACCCTAGAAACCAACAAGGTGTGAATGGATTTGACCTGGATTTAAATCGTACGGTAGATGGATGCGCTGATGAGATTCTGGTTGAGCTTCGATTCCAAGGAGAAATTATCATAAAATTTCTTTTTGTTTCTTATGATTTGGTTTTGGTTCTGGTTCTTGGCCTTACTCTGTCGTTTTTCGTTGATGAGCATGCATGACGAGATTGCTCCAATCAGATGCAAACGGCTAGTCTCGCCATTGTCAATTATTCATTTCCCAGAATGCCCCTTTCTTCTCTTGTTCATATTATCCGGACTTAATTAGGTCATATTTAAATAGGAAAATTAATATAAAAATAATTTTAACTCACAGTGTAATTATTTCTTGAAGCCGCGGTGAAAATAAAAAATCACAAATCACAAATAATTTAATTTTGAGTTTAATAATTTAGTTTAGTATCTAGGAATATTGGTTTAGAGATTTAGAATGTACATGTTGTGATTAGAATGTAGGATTTTGGGTTTATATGTTAAAAATTTAAATTTCCAACTAAATTTTAATTATAGTTCATGAATTTTGAACCCTTAAATCAAAACACGTAAGCCCTAAATTAAATTTACAAACCCTATAATTAAGGCGTTTGTGAAAACATTTTGTTTTCAGTGTAGTGCATACTATGCACAAGCATTAAAACTAAAACATAAATTCTTAACCCTAAATCCCTACAACATAAATCTTAAATTATAAACTTTAAATTCTAACCTTAAGCTCTAAATTCAAAACACAAAAACCTATACTCATAAACCTTAAGCATACTTGTATAAGATAAAGTAGTGCATCAAATATTTTTCCTTATAACTTTTTTAAATTAAATTTGAAATAAACAACCATTTTCAATTATGTATAAAAATAGTATTTATTTATGTCTCGTAGGATAAAGATATGTCTCGTCATTGGTATCTCTACTCTATATGGTAGAGTTTGTTGTATTAAATAATTAAAATGAAAAGAATGGTTGAACACAAATTTTGTCAAAAAAGGAAACATATGTGATATGTTTCGAAGACATTGTTAACGTGAGCACGAGTCGGGTGACGACAACGCATGTATATGAGTTTTATCTTCAATTTTTGACACATGTTATGTGTATTTCTCTTTTTTCTTATAAAGTTCGAATAAATTTTCTTTTGGACATATTGTCTTCCTTTTTTTTATTTTAATTCTCCGTTGTACTCTTTCGGTGCCACATAAGACAAAGACACAGTTTACATTGCATGTTTTTTAAGAATATGTATGACATGCCTTTATCCTATATGGTATTGAAATAGTATCATTTTAGTCAAAAAAAAAATTCCATCCGAATTAATATATTCAAATTAAAAGGTTAGAATTTTTACCCTTAATTTTTTAAAATTTTTATATAAAAATATATTTATAAAATAAAATGATATTCTGTTTTGTATTTTATTATTAAATATTATTTTTAACTATTTTATTTATAAAGTTATTTTTTCATGTGAGCTACAAATTCTTCCATGCAGCCGTAACCCATCTTGACTGTAGCACCATGGCCATGGCATGGCACTCTGCCGTGAAGAAAACAAAGTATCAATTATTTCGAGAAGATATAAACTCAGAGCCCATTTTTTTTCTATTTTGGATTGGATCTAGAATATTAGAGTCTCAACTGAATGTTTGGTTTAAGAGAGTCTTGGTTCAATTTTGATTGTAAATGCTGCAAAGACAGAGCGAGTAGAGATTTAAACTGTTACAACGACTGTGTTTTCAGTCGCACTGCGTTTATCATGATTGTAGACATAAATGATACTATAACGTTTATTACGGATATCACAGTTTCGGGCTGTCAAAACCGCTATATAACGGCCGCTATAACAATAGCAGACAGCAGAGATATGAGGTACCATCACTCTCATTGAATGCCATATTAAGGACCATCAGTTCATCTGCTTGGTTTGAATTTCATTCAACAGATTCCTTCTCACCCATAAATCGAAGGATATTGAATGCATAAGCATACTTAATTTCACATCCTCATAAATATTGCACAAACAACAATATCAATCGAACTATACTCAGTCGGTAGTTCAACAGCAAGTTTTATGTTGGCTCTTTAAGAACCATGCATCATTAAGAAGTGGTTTTCATTCTTTGGTCTCATATTGATTATATCCAGTTTCTAAAGCTTATAGGTTACAGATATCAAGACTGTTGTAACAATATAATAATAAGAGCTGTATTTACAATTTCGACAATAATAATAAAAACTTAATAATTAGGTAATTTAAGAATAAAATAATATGATATTCTCTTACTTTTTTAAAAGAAAATTATTAAAATGATTATTGGATGGTTAATTAAAGTTCAATCACGTGGTTCCCGACATTAAAATGTGAAAAATGTTTATGATTATTCAAAAGGAAGAAAAAAAAAAACAGAATAAAAATCGCTAAACCACAGGCTCTTGTAAGAACTGGAGAACTCTGCGATCTCCTAAAACCAATGAGACTCCATGTATTACCCCTTCCACGTATACTATATTAAGGAATAAGATACGTATAAAAGACTCCGAATACACACAAACGCAAAGCAAGACAAAAATAAATATATCCACTTGTAACATATAAAAACAAGACAATGATTATAAAGCACTTCTTTCAGGTTTTATCTGTTGCTTTCTACTTATCATTGTCATTCCCCATTGCACATTTTCAGGATGTGAACCCGACTCCAAACATCCCTAACCCGCTCCCTGGGAAGTTGGATTCTGGTTCTTTTTCGCATTCAGGTTCTATGTCACATTCAAGTTCTTCCGCGGCTTCCAACTCTTTTGCGGCTTCACATGCTCTTTCTGCAAAAAAAAGCGATGGTCAAGGCTCTTCCTCCGTATCACATGCAAGTTCAGCTTCTGGCTCATCCTCGCAGTCTAGTTCAGCTGCACAGTCTGCTTCTTTTCATCATTCTGGTTCTTTTAAAGGTTCCGGCACTAGTGCAGATTCTAAAAGTGCTGGTTCTGCTTCATCAGGTTCTGAGGCCTCCGGTTCCTCAACAAGTTCTGGGGATTCTAAGGGTTCTGGCAAATCCTCGCAATCTGATTCTGCAAATCAAGGTGGTGCTACAGGTCACGCCTCTGCATCTTTCTCGCATGCAAGTTCAGCTTCTGGCTCATCCTCGCAGTCTAGTTCAGCTGCACAGTCTGCTTCTTTACAGCATTCTGGTTCTTTTAAAGGTTCCGGCACTAGTGCAGATTCTAAAAGTGCTGGTTCTGCTTCATCAGGTTCTGAGGCCTCCGGTTCCTCAACAAGTTCTGGGGATTCTAAGGGTTCTGGCAAATCCTCGCAATCTGATTCTGCAAATCAAAGTGGTGCTACAGGTCACGCCTCTGCATCTTTCTCGCATGCAAGTTCAGCTTCTGGCTCATCCTCGCAGTCTAGTTCAGCTGCACAGTCTGCTTCTTTACAACATTCTGGTTCTTTTAAAGGTTCCGGCACTAGTGCAGATTCTAAAAGTGCTGGTTCTGCTTCATCAGGTTCTGAGGCCTCCGGTTCCTCAACAAGTTTTGGGGATTCTAAGGGTTCTGGCAAATCCTCGCAATCTGATTCTGCAAATCAAGGTGGTGCTACAGGTCACGCCTCTGCATCTTTCTCGCATGCAAGTTCAGCTTCTGGCTCATCCTCACACTCTAGTTCAGCTTCACATTCCGCATCTTTACAGCATTCTGGTTCTATGAAAGGTTCTGGCACTACTACAGACTCTAATGATTCTAAAGGTGTTGGTTCGACTTCATCGGGTTCTGAGGCCTCTGGTTCTTCATCAGGTTCTGAGGATTCTAAGGGTTCTGGAAAATCCTCGCAATCCAGTTCTGCAAATCAAGGTGGTGCTACGGGTCATGCCTCTGCATCTTTCTCACATTCAAGTTCAGCTTCTGGTTCATCCTCACACTCTAGTTCAGCTTCACATTCAGCTTCTTTTCAACATTCTGGTTCTATTAAAGGTTCTGGCACTGCTGGAGACTCTAATGATTCTAAAGGTGCTGGTTCTGCATCTTTCTCGCATTCAAGTTCAGCTTCTAACGCATCCTCACAATCTAGTTCGGCTTCACATTCCGCATCTTTTCAGCATTCTGGTTCTATTAAAGGTTCTGGCACTGCTGCAGACTCTAATGAGTCTAAAGGTGTTGGTTCTGCTTCATCAGGTTCTGAGACCTCCGGTTCTTCAAAAGGTGTTGGTTCTTCATCAGGTTCTGAGGCCTCTGGTTCTTCAACAAGTTCAGGTTCTTCATTAGGTTCTGAGGCCTCTGGTTCTTCAACAAGTTCAGGTTCTTCATTAGGTTTTGTGGATTCTAAAGGTTCTGGAAAATCTTCACAATCTAGTGCTACAAATCAAGGTGGTGCTACGGGTCATGGCTCTGCATCTTCCTCACATTCAAGTTCAGCTTCTAACGCATCCTCACAATCTAGTTCAGCTTCACATTCCGCATCTTTTCAGCATTCTGGTTCTACTAAAGGTTCTGGAACTGCTGCAGACTCTAATGAGTCTAAAGGTGTTGGTTCTGCTTCATCAGGTTCTGAGGCCTCCGGTTCTTCAAAAGGTGTTGGTTCTTCATCAGGTTCTGAGGCCTCTGGTTCTTCAACAAGTTCAGGTTCTTCATTAGGTTCTGAGGCCTCTGGTTCTTCAACAAGTTCAGGTTCTTCATTAGGTTTTGTGGATTCTAAAGGTTCTGGAAAATCCTCACAATCTAGTTCTACAAATCAAGGTGGTGCTACGGGTCATAGCTCTGCATCTTTCTCACATTCAACTTCAGCTTCTAACGCATCCTCACAATCTAGTTCGGCTTCACATTCCGCATCTGTTCAGCATTCTGGTTCTATTAAAGGTTCTGGCACTGTTGTAGACTCTAATGAGTCTAAAGGTGTTGGTTTTGCTTCATCAGGTTCTGAGACCTCCGGTTCTTCAAAAGGTGTTGGTTCTTCATCAGGTTCTGAGGCCTCTGGTTCTTCAACAAGTTCAGGTTCTTCATTAGGTTCTGAGGCCTCTGGTTCTTCAACAAGTTCAGGTTCTTCATTAGGTTTTGTGGATTCTAAAGGTTCTGGAAAATCCTCACAATCTAGTTCTACAAATCAAGGTGGTGCTACGGATCATGGCTCTGCATCTTTCTCACATTTAAGTTCAGCTTCTAACGCATCCTCACAATCTAGTTCAGCTTCACATTCTGCTTCTTTTCATCATTCTGGTTCTACTAAAGGTTCCGACACTGCTGCATACTCTAATGATTCTAAAGGTGTTGGTTCTTCTTCATCAGGTTCTGAGGCCTCCGGTTCCTCAACAAGTTCAGGTTCTTCATCAGGTTCTAGTGATTCGAAGGGCTCTGAATCATCAAAGTCAGAATCTGGTTCTGGTTCTGATTCATCTACAAACTCTGGTTCCTTATCAAATTTCAATAATTCGAAGGGAGAAGGCTCTTCTAAGACTTCAACTTCTATATTAGGTTCTGGTTCCTCATCCGGTTCCTCTGAAAGTTCTGGTTTATCATCAGGTTCCTCTACAAGTTCCGGTTCTTCATCAGGTTCTAGCGATTCTAAAGGTTCTGGCTCTTCCTCAGAGTCTAAATCTGCAACTCACATTGGTGATACGAGGCATGGTTCTTCATCTTTCTCACATTCAAGTTCAGCTTCTGGATCATCCTCACATTCTAGTTTATTTTCACATTCTGCTTCTTCTAAGGGTTCTAGTTCTTCTGCTGGTTCTAATAAATCTAAAGATTCCGGATCTGCTACAACATCTCACTCTTCATCAGGTTCAGGGACATCTTCCTCTGCAAATTCTGATTCATCATCAGGTTCAAGGACATCTTCCTCTGCTAAAGGTGTTGGTTCTTCTTCATCAGGTTCTGAGGCCTCCGGTTCCTCAACAAGTTCAGGTTCTTCATCAGGTTCTAGTGATTCGAAGGGCTCTGAATCATCAAAGTCAGAATCTGGTTCTGGTTCTGATTCATCTACAAACTCTGGTTCCTTATCAAATTTCAATAATTCGAAGGGAGAAGGCTCTTCTAAGACTTCAACTTCTATATTAGGTTCTGGTTCCTCATCCGGTTCCTCTGAAAGTTCTGGTTTATCATCAGATTCCTCTACAAGTTCCGGTTCTTCATCAGGTTCTAGCGATTCTAAAGGTTCTGGCTCTTCCTCAGAGTCTAAATCTGCAACTCACATTGGTGATACGAGGCATGGTTCTTCATCTTTCTCACATTCAAGTTCAGCTTCTGGATCATCCTCACATTCTAGTTTATTTTCACATTCTGCTTCTTCTAAGGGTTCTAGTTCTTCTGCTGGTTCTAATAAATCTAAAGATTCCGGATCTGCTACAACATCTCACTCTTCATCAGGTTCAGGGACATCTTCCTCTGCAAATTCTGATTCTTCATCGGGTACTGGCGAATCTAAGGGTTCTGACTCTTCTAAGTCAGATTCTGGTTCTGGTTTTAGTTCTTCTAATTTATCTACAAAGTCTGGTTCCTCGTCAGATATTAATAATTTGAAGGGAGAAAGCTCTTCTAAGACTTCAACTTCTACATTAGGTTCTGGTTCCTCTACAAGTTCTGGTTCTTCATCAGGTTCTTCATCAGGTTCTAGCGATTCTAAGGGTTCTGGCTCATCCTCAGAGTCTAATTCTGCAGCTCATGTTGGTGCTACGAGTCATGGTTCTTCATCTTTCTCACATTCAAGTTCAACTTCTGGATCATCACATTCCAGTTTGTTTTCACATTCCGCTTCTTCTAAAGGTTCTAGCTCTTCTGTTGGTTCTAATAAGTCTAAAGATTCCGGATCTGCTTCGACTGCTCACTCTTCATCAGGTTCAGGGGCATCACTTTCCTCTACAAATTCTGGTTCTTCATCAGGCTCAGAGGCATCACTTTCCTCTACAAATTCTGGTTCTTCATCAGGTTCAGGGGCATCACAATCATCTAAAATTTCTGGTTCATCATCAGGTTCTAGCGATTCTAAGGGTTCTGGCTCATCCTTAGAGTCTAATTCTGCAGCTCACGTTGGTGCTACGAGTCATGGTTCTTCATCTTTCTCACATTCAAGTTCAGCTTCTGGATCATCCTCACATTCCTCTTCTAAAGGTTCTGGCTCTTCTGCTGATTCTAACAAGTCTAAGGATTCTGGATCTTCTACAACTTCTCACTCTTCATCAGGTTCAGGGACATCACATTCCTCTACAAATTCTGGTTCTTCATCAGGTTCTAGCGATTCTAAGGGCTCTGAATCTTCTAAGTCAGAATCTGGTTCAGGTTCTTCTGATTTAACTACAAAGTCTGGTTCCTCATCAGATTTTAAAAATTCAAAGGGAGAAAGTGCTTCTAAGACTTCAACTTCTACATTAGGTTCTGGTTCCTCATCTGATTCCTCTAAAAGTTCTGGCTCTTCAGCAGGTTCTAGTGATTCTAAGGATTCTGGCTCATCCTCAGAGTCTAGTTCTGCAGCTCATGTTGGTACAACGAGTCATGGTTCTTTATCTTTCTCACATTCAAGTTCAGGTTCTGGATCATCCTCACATTCCGGTTCGTTTTCACATTCTACTTCTTCTAAAGGTTCTGTCTCTTCCGCTGATTCTAACAAGTCTAAGGTTTCAGGATCTGCTGCGACTTCTCACTCTTCATTGGGTTCAGGGGCATCACATTTCTCTACAAGTTCTGGTTCATCAGGTTCTAACGATTCTACAGGTTCTGACTCTTCTAAGTCAGAATCTGGTTCTGATTCATCTACAAAGTCTGGTTCCTCATCAGATATTAATAATTTGATGGGTGAAAGCTCTTCTAAGACTACAACTTCTACATTAGATTCTGGTTCCTCTACAAGTTCTGGCTCTTCATCAGATTCTAGCGATTCTAAGGGCTCTGAATCTTCTAAGTCAGAATCTGGTTCTGGTTCTTCTGGTTCAACTACAAAGTCTGGTTCCTCATCAGATTTTAAAAATTCAAAGGGAGAAAGCTCTTCTAAGACTTCAACTTCTATATTAGGTTCTGGTTCATCGTCCGGTTCCTCTGAAAATTCTGGTTCATCGTCTGGTTCATCTGAACGTTCTGGCTCTTCAGCAGGTTCTAGCGATTCCAAGGGTTCTGGCTCATCCTTAGAGTCTAGTTCTGCAGCTCATGTTGGTACTACGAGTCATGGTTCTTCATCTTCCTCACATTCAAGTTCAGGTTCTGGATCATCCTCACATTCCAGTTCATTTTCACATTCTGCTTCTTCTAAAGGTTCTGGCTCTTCTGCTGATTCTAACAAGTTTAAAGATTCCGGATCTGCGACTTCTCACTCTTCATTAGGTTCAGGAACATCACATTCCTCTATAAATTCTGGTTCTTCATTGGGTTCTAGCGATTTGACAGGTTCTGACTCTTCTAAGTCAGAATCTGGTTCTGGTTCTGGTTCTAGTTCTTCTGATTCATCTACAAAGTCTGGTTCCTCATCAGATCTTAATAATTCTATTGGAGAAAGATCTTCCAAGACTTCAACTTCTACATTAGGTTTTGGTTCCTCATCCGGTTCCTCTACAAGTTCTGGCTCTTCAGCAAGTTCTAGTGATTCCAAAGGTTTTGGATCATCCTCAGAGTCCAATTCTGCAACCAACATTGGTGCTACGAGTCATGGTTCTGGATCATCCTCACATTCAAGTTCAGTTTCTGGATTATCCTCACATTCTAGTTCATTTTTAGGTTCTGGCTCTTCCACTGATTCTAACAAGTCTAAGAATTCTGGATCTGCTACTACTTCTCACTCTTCATCAGGTTCAGGGGCCTCACAGTCCTCTACAAATGCTGGTTCTTCATCAGGTTCTAGCGATTCTACGGGCTCTGACTCTTCTAAGTCAGAATCTGGTTCCGGTTCTTCTGATTCATCTGCAAAGTCTGATTCGTCATCAGATTTTAATGATTCGAAGGGGAAAAGCTCTTCTAAGACTTCAACTTCTACATTAGGTTCTGGTTCCTCTACAAGTTCTGACTCTTCAGCAGGTTCCAGCGAATCTATGGGTTCTGGTTCATCCTTAGAGTCCAATTCTGCAACTCATGTTGGTGCTACGAGTCATAGTTCTGGATCATCCTCACATTCAAGTGCAGCTTCTGGATCATCCTCACATTCTGCTTCTTCTAAAAGTTTTGGTTCTTCTGCTGATTCTAACAAGTCTAAAGATTCCGGATCTGCTACGACTTCCCACTCTTCATTAGGTTCAGGGGCATCACATTCCTCTACAAATTTTGGTTCTTCATCAGGTTCTAGCGATTCTACGGGTTCTGACTCTTCTATGGCTGAATCTGGTTCTGGTTCTGGTTCTTCAGATTCATCTACAAAGTCTGGTTCCTCATCAAATTTTAATAATTCCAAGGGAGAAAGATCTGCTGAGACTTTAAGTTCTACATTAGGTTCTGGTTCCTCATCCGATTCTTCAACAAGTTCTGGTTCTTCATCAGGTTCTAACGATTCGAAGGGTTCAAGGTCATCCTCACATTCTAGTTCAAGTCATGGCTCTGGCTCATTCTCACATTCTGGTTCATTCAATGGTTCTGGTACTTCTAACGCTGCCACTGACTCTGGTACGTACACAAGTTCAGATACATCACCATGCTGTAACCATTCCAAGGATTCTAATAATTTGAATTGTACATCAGGTTCCGGTGATTCAAGCTCTTCCATAGGAATTGGTTCTTCTGTGACATCTGGCCACTCTGCCGCACATTCCAGTTCTTCTGTGACATCTGGCCGCGCTGCCGCACGCATCGGTTCTTCTGCGACATCCAAATCTTCGGGCTCTTCCACAGGCACTGGTTCTTCTGCGACATCCATATCTTCGGGCTCTTTAACAGGCACCGGTGCTTCTACGACTATTGGTCATACCACTACTAGTTCAGACTCGGGCAATAATATTGGTTCTAAAACTTCAGCATCTTTGAGAGGCACCAATTCTTACGATGTTCTTGGTTCTACAAACTCTGGCTCTTCTGCAAGTTCTGATATTTCTACGAGCTCGGACAAAAGCCAATTTAGCCATAGTTTCTCCAAGGTTTTTGCCTTTGGAGACTCGTACACTGACACGGGAAATGCTCAATCATTAGGCATTATGAAAAGCTTTGTGAGTGATTTCTTATCAAAATTTGATCAAACCATGCACTTAAACCTCGAGTTTAATGGTAGATCAAGTAATGGTCGCTTGGTTGTCGATTTCCTTTGTGATTCTCTCAACATATCTACGTTGCCACCATTTGAAGTTGCTTCCAAAAACCCTGATATCAAAGAAAACTGTGGAGTGAATTTCGCAGTCGGAGGTTCAACATCTCTTTCGGGCGACTTCTTTAGTAATCACAAAGTCTCCAATAACTTTGTGTGGCAAGGCACTCCACTAGGTTTCCAAACACAAATAGAATGGTTCAACCAGTTTTTCACAGAAAAAGCCTGCAATGGGAAAATCACAGAACAATGCAAGGCACAAATGGGAAACAACCTCATTTGGATTGGGCAAATGGGTGCAGACGACTTTGCTCGTGTTATCGGGTCTTCTATTTCCTTGCGGTGGCTTAGTGATATAACTCTCGATCAAATCTCCAAAATCCTCACGGTACATACCTATATCTTGCCTGATAATATACGATCAGAAAAAATGCTTGAAACATGAACTTGGAAACGTTGTTTTTGTTACAGACGGTGTTGGATAGTGGTGCAAAGTTCATCGTGGTTCAAGGACTACCGCCGGTGGGGTGCTGGCCATTAGCTAAGTTATTAGCTCCCCAATTTTCCAAAGATGAAATGGGTTGTTCCGAGGTCATCAATAAAGCAGTAATGGCTCACAATGATCTCATGCAGAAGACATTGGAAGAATTCCAGAAAAAGTATCCCGACACTACAATCGCATACGCCGACTATTACAATGCTTTCAAGAAAATCATGGGAAACCTCTCTGAGTTTGGTTTTTCAGATGGAGTTGACACATGTTGTGGCGTCGGAGGTGGACTCAACTTTAGCTTGGACAAACTATGCGGCATGCCTGGCACCAACCCTTGCACCAACCCTAATGCTTACATCCATTGGGATGGACTTCATCTTACAGAAGCAATGCATAAACAAATTACTCGTCTTTTCCTCCAGGATGGCTTCTGCAAACCGTCTTTCGCCGACATCGTCAACAAGCATCGTAGCTTACTTCAATAGGCTCCTTACAGCGACCGAGCCACATTTTCACTCTTCTCTTCCCTTATTGCATATTTTGTCAATAAAATAGTCCTACAGAGACCCCTTCTTCAAATTAGTGAAGCAAGAGTGATGTATCTTAGACTTCAAGATGTAATAAATATTGTATCATCCTACACTTTTAAATGATAGGGTGGTGGCTTTTGTTGCCTTTTCTTATTCTATGTTCGATCTTCCTCGAGTTCAATTTGCATTACTCGGACTTTTCATCTCTCTAAATATCTAATATCATTGAAACTAAAACAAAAAAGAAGTAGATTCAATAGAAAAAATACGAAATAATCACAGATTCGGGTTTCAGAAATTACAACTTCCATTATTAATTAATGATCCATACACCGATATTCATCGATTCTCAAAAAGTGTAAAATCAGACTGATTTTCTATAAGAAGATGATAGATTTCACTTACCGGACCCTATTTACATTTGATGGTCGGCCTTTTCTATTTGTGCACCATTTTCTTGACTACTTCGAATCAAATTAAGTACTCATAATACACCAAGAATAGTGCATCCGAACAATCCTTCGGAAGGTTGTTGATGTAAAGATAGAATCGCAACAAGTCTTCCTTGGAAACAATTTCATTGTCGACCACATCATCGTCGCAGGTAAGCACCCATAAATCTTCAGAGTTAACTCTTTTCAAGCTACCGCGACAAAAAGGACAAGACTCAGATTTCATGTTCCTGTAATTTGGAATGATAACCATCAAGGACCGAAACTCGAAAGCATAGAAATGCAAGAGGAATAGTGAGTGGTTTCCAGTTACCAATTACGGTAGCATTTGATGCACATTGCATGACAACAACTCGGTAAGACCATTTTGGTGCAAGGCTCCAAGCAAATCCCACATTCATCTTCCCTCTCCCAGTCAATACGCCCAAGTCGTTTCTTGCCGGAACTCTCTATTGTAAATCGCCTTTCCTTATCATCATCCAACTCCCCCAAGCAACCATGAAGCCTTTGAAGAGATGGCAATATAACACCTACAATTCGATGAATTAGACAACGAGACATTGATAAGGCAAACGAATGATAAAAGCATCAAATTTTAAGCTCATAAAACTACGAAAACACACACAAATATCACATGCATACCATAAAACTCCCTAATTGTTGCTTTCCTTCCATGTGTAGATATCTTTGATCTCCCATCTGCATATACCTATGGCACATAAGACAGAAACGAAGAAATGGGGCATGTAAATACGCACGAAAACATCGTGAATCTTCATTTAAGGATCGAAATAAACCAGGGAAGGATAGATGAACCTTGTATACAAGTACGTGGAAGAGGTCAAAATATCTAGGGAGTAGACATATACATGAACTATCCATCCATTGTAACAAAAACAGAAAGAGAGGGGCCAACTGGTTGTACACCAATTTCATTTGAAGATGTGCACCACTCTTGGCCTTCGGAATTGCAGCAGCCCTAAAACTCCAATAACACAATCGCTTAGTAAACGAAAATAAAAAAGTAGACATATAAATGTCATTCTAAACCAGTAATCCAAGCATAGCACAAATAGCCTAAAGTTAGACTAAAGATTAAAGGACACATTCCCCAACTTTTATTAGTTTTTGAAGTAAAACCTTAGCATAAACATGCAACATTAATATACCATTAAATAGCATAACTCAAATTCAGTTCCTATCAGCTAAATAAACATCAAAATACCAACAAATACAACAAGTACACAGAGATTTTAGCTGGTATAAGAATTGTTAGGCAGATAATTTACAATACCAAAGATCATAAAAATCAATTTACCATGATTGTGATCATCAAAAGCAGCTAAAGCAACCAATAAACAGAAACAAGAGTAAAATGAACCCATTACAGGGATGGTGATGAAAAAGAAATCAAAATAGTAAATTGGCCAGAAAGCTGAAAACCCAGACAAGAAAACTTACATAGAATTCGCATATTGTATATCAGCCTCTAGTATTTTCAAATAGTCCTGATAAGAGGACCTGGATAATTGATAACGCATCATCTTCGTCTCCCTCTGTTAGAAAATAGAAATAAAAACAGAGAAACAAAGGGTTTTTTGAGCTTAAATTTTCGTTTTCTCAGAACCGAATCCCCCCAAGAACATCACAAACTAAAAATTTCTGTTTTTTTAAACAAAAGGTTTTTTTTGTTCTTTCTTCTCCTTTCCTTTTTGTGATTATAAAGAAGGCGGCTACTGGGAATGAAAAGTAAATATTATACTAATGATTACACTTGCACAAGAAAAATAAACTTATTATATACTAAGAATTGTTTCAAACTTCAAATTTCCATGGTTCGAGAAAGAACAGCGTTTATTTATTCCATGGTAGATGATGATCTCACATTCTCGTTTATTTCCTTTCTTCTTATCTTAATTTTTTATTAGCTTGTGTTGCCTGTTTACTGACTTTCCGTTTCGAAAAATTCTACAACGGCCGACGAACATCCATAAACACCACTAACGATGAATCCCGATGAATACCATTAATTTTTTTAAAAATTATAGGAGATTGATTTTGTTAGAGTTTAAGAGAATTAGATATATTTGATTCTAACATATTAAAAAATATTATAAAATAACTATTAAATTTGATTTCTATTTTTTAAGAGATAATTTTAATTATAATTTTAGTCCTTTAGATTTTTAAAATTTTTAAAAAAATTAATGGTGTTTATCGGTGTTCATCGTTAGTGGTGTTCATCAATATTCGTCGCACGTGGTAGACTCATCCTTCCGTTTCTTATATAGAAAGAATATGTGAAATCGTTTCTTATATATACAAAGTTCTAGAACTTAAATTTTATATATTAAATTTTAATTATGAGCATTATTAACAACGAGTACCGATGAATATTATTAATTTAATTTATAAAGATTAAATATTTAAAAAAAATTCACCGTATAATTATAAATTATTTAAAAATTAAAAGGTAAATTAATTAAAATATATTATTTTATTTTTAATTTTCTTTTAAACATAGATCAAAATACATGTCTACCCCTAAATTACAAAACTTTAATTTTTGTTCACTAAAATCAACGGTCGTCACCGAATCAGAATGAGCCAGTAAAACTTTCAAGCATTTTCCTGTTTTCACATCCCAAAAACGCACGGTCTCATCGAAAGAACTCGAGACAATCATGTTAAATAGGGGGTTAAAGTTGATGCAACAGTCAAGGGTTTTGATTAAGGAGCCGACGGATATGTCTAAAGACAAGGAGTTTTGTCATCGAAAGCGGAGATGAGGAAGCGAGAATCGGAGGAGAAAGAGACATCAGAGATGCCTTGTTTGTGGTCGAACAATTTATGGATGGCGCAAAAAGTGGAGGTGGTGGCGATGGCAACGGTAGCGACGGCTTAAATTTCAAATGAACAAAAATTAGAGTTTTGTAATTTAGGGGTAGACATGTATTTTGATATACGTTTAAAAAAATTAAAAATAAAATAATATATTTTGATTAACTTATCTTTTGATTTTTAAATAACTTATAATTATACGGCGAGTCATTTAGATTTTTAATCTTTATAAATTAAATTAATGGTGTTTATCGGTGCTCATCGTTAGTGGTGCTCATCAGTGCTCGTCGAACGTGACAGAATTTTCCTTAAATTTTAGACCATAAACTTTGGATTATAAGTATTGAACCATAAGTATTAAATTTAAATCTTAAAATTAAGAAGTCTTGTGTAAATTAAAGTTTACACAGTTTATGTATCAAAAATATTTTCTTTAGTTTAGAGCTTAATGTTTGGGGATCTGGTTTTTTAAGATTTAGAATACAAGTTTATGTTTAGAATTTAGTGTTTAGAATATAAAATTTAGAGTTAGAGATTTTTAAAGTTTAGAGTTGGAGGTTTAGATTTAAAATTTTAGAGTTTAAAAAAATGATTGTATAATTTATTACACAGTTTATATATTAATATATAATTTATTAGGCTTGTAAACAAACCAAACGAACGAGGATATGTTCATATCCGTTCGTTTAATTTTAACCGAACATGAACAACTAAACGGAAACGGACATAATTTCTTGTTCATGTTCGTTTGTTAAAGAATGTATCTTGTTCGTTTAAATGATAAACGAATGTAAACAAACACAAACGAACGAACATAAAATGACATATGTGAATAAATTTAAACGAACATACGTGAATAAATTTAGTTATTTTAATATAATACTTTTGTTATGTAAAATAATAAATATAAATAGATATATGTGAATAAATTTAAATAAAAATAAACGAACGAACATAAATGAACGAATTACCGAACGTTCACGAACATAATGTGAAGAAAAACATAATTGAAGAAAAACAGAATGTATTTCTGTTTCTTTCTATATAAATTAATTTATCAACTTACAAAGGTTTGCAGACTTTTATAGACTAGGACTTTTAGTTACATTAGGACTCCAACTAATTATTAACTTCTAACTCTAGTATTAGGAGTTTGACTTTAACTAAACTTATACAATATAGTTTGATTACAATAACTAATCTAGTTCGACTAGACTTACAATTCTAGTTCGAGTAAACTTACACTCCCCCTCAAGTTGGAGAATATACATTGTATAATCCCAACTTGAATAAAAATTTGTCCAATAAGGCTTTTGGCAGTGCTTTTGTTAGTACATCTGCCACTTGCTCCTCGGCTGGAACATACTCTAATGAAGCCATTCCACTTGTCAACTTCTCTGCGATAAATTGCCTATCTATTTCAACATGCTTTGTTCTGTCGCGTTGAATAGGGTTCTTGGCAATTTGAATGGTCGATTGATTATCACAAAAGATCTGAAAATTTGCATCTTTGGTCATTCCTAGTTCTTTAAGCAACTTTATTAACCAGATTCCTTCACACATTCTCAAGGCCAATGCTCTGTATTCCGCTTCTACACTGCTTCTGAAAACAACTGTCTGCTTTTTGCTTTTCCAAGTCACCAAATTACCTCATACATAAGAGCAATATCCACTGGTTGACCTCTTGTCTGTTAGTTCACTGGCCCAACTTGCATCTGTGAATACTCTAACAGTTTTATCAGAACTTTTTTTGAATATTAAACCATGTCCAGGTGTACCTTTCAAGTATCTCAAAATCCTCTTTGCTGCTTCCATGTATTCCTGCCTCGGATCTGTCATGTGTTGACTCACAATATTTACTGGAAAAGAGATATATGGTCTAGTTAGTGATAGATAGATCAATTTCCCTACTAGCCTCTGGTAGAGTCCTTTATCTGCCTTTAGACTTGGATCGACTTTGTTGAACTCTAAGTTTGCATCCATGGGTGTATTTGCTGGTTTGCAACCCAATATTCTCGTTTCTGTCAACAAATCCAGAACATACTTCCTCTGATTGATCACCAAACCTTTGCTTGACCTTGCTATCTCCATACCTAAGAAATATCTGAGTTTTCCTAGATCCTTGATTTCAAATTTCTTGCTCAACAAGGTCTTTAATCGACTCAATTCCACTTCATCATCTCCTGTCAATATTATATCATCCACATAAACAATAAGAATAACCCTTTTATTCAATGAGGTTACCTTAGAGAACAAGGCATGATCTACCAGTGACTATTTGTATCCATTCTCCAAAATAACCCTGGTAAATCTGTCGAACCATGCTCTTGGAGACTGTTTAAGGACATAGAGAGATTTGTCAAGCTTGCACACCTTCTAATTTTGTCCATCACCTTCTAGTCCAGGTGGAATATGCATGTATACTTCTTCATCGAGGTTACCATTAAGAAAAGCATTTTTAATGTCAAGTTGATGCAGTTGCCAATCACAGTTTACAGCTAGGCTTAGCAAAACTCTAACTGAATTTAATTTAGCAACAGGGGCAAATGTTTCCTTATAATCCACTCCATAGGTCTGTGTGAACCCCTTGGCAACCAACCTGGCTTTATTTCTCTGTATACTGCCATCTGAATTGTACTTAATGGCGAACACCCATTTGCATCCAACTGGTTTTTTACCTTGGGGAAGATTTGTAATGGTCCATGTACCATTCTTTTCAAGTGCCTCAATTTCTTCATCAACTACTTTCTTCCACTTTGGATTCTGTAAAACTTCTTCAATAGTCTTAGGAATACGTTCTTCATCTAGCTTTGATGTAAATGCTTTAAAAGATGGCATCAAATTCTCATAAGCAGCATACCTTTAAATAGGATGCTTAGTACACTGTCTCACCCCTTTTCTTTTAGCAATATGTAAGTGTTCAAATTCAAGAAGATGAGAAGAAATACTAGAAAAATCATTACCTCTACTTTCTTTACAAGCAACTGGACTAAAATCCAATTTTTGGCAAGTACTAGATTGCATAATGGTTTCTGGAATGGTTCTCCTCTTCCTGGTATAAATCTGCACTTGTTTAGGGGGTTGTGAAGAAGGTTCGATTAAATTTCGGGTTCCTGCAGGCGTGACAATAGGTGAAGTGTGTGGTGTAGATAAGGTATTAGGTGAGGAAATAGGTAAAATATTAGGTGGAGAAAGAGAAGTCTGAGGCCCAAGTGATGAGGAATAGGTAGGAGGTGGTAAAGGAAAAGAAGGAACTTGTTTTGGAGAGGGCTGAAAATCATCAAAACTCTCCCCCTGAATTTCAGCCGTGGGAAAATATGGTTCATGTTCAAAAAAGTTAAGATCCAAAGAAACAAGAAATTTACGAGAAGGTGGATGGTAACATTTGTAGCCCTTCTTTAGTGAAGAATATCCTACGAACACACATTTTAGAGATTTAGGATCAAGTTTAAACCTAGAAGGATCATGGTTTGTAACAAGCACGATACACCTAAAAGTTTTCAAAGGAAGTGTAGAGGATAAATGCTTAAAGTGAGGAAAACAAGATAAAAGAACATCTCTAGGTGTTTGGAAATTTAAAACTCTACTGGGCATGCGATTAATAAGATATGTAGAAGTTAATAAGGCTTCTCCCCATAGATATTTAGGAACATTGTGGGTAAATAATAAGGCTCGAGTTACCTCTAGTATATGCCTATTTTTCCTTTCTGCGACTCCATTCTGTTGAGGAGTATCAACACAAGAACTAATCTGTACTATCCCTTTCTCCTTGAAAAAATCACCTAAAGATTTAGTAAAGAATTCCCATCCATTATCCGATTTAAAGATTTGAATTTTAGAATGAAATTGGGTCTCGACCATGTTGTAAAATCTCTCAAAAACACTAGTCACTTCAGATTTTTCTTTCAAGAGGTAAGTCCAAGTGGTTCTACTATGCTCATCAATAAAGGTCACAAATCATCTGCTACCAGTAATATTCTTCACTTTAGAAGGGCCCCAAACATCACTGTGGATAAGAGAAAAAGGATGTGAGGGTTTGTAAGTAGAGGGTAAGTAAGATTGTCTTGTTTGTTTAGCAAGTTGACAAATATGGCATTTAAAGGAAGAAGGTTTTTTATTAACAAATAATTGAGGAAAAAATTTTGCAAGATAGGTGAAATTTGGGTGGCCTAACCTAAAATGCCATAACATAACATCAGACTGCCTTAAGGAAGTAAGACAAAATTTAGAAGATAAAGGTTTAGAATTTCCTGTACTGTGAAGAACATATAAACCATTCTGCAAGCGATCATTGCCAATCCTCTTTTTGAAGTCCAGTGCCTGTAAAAAACACCCAGAATCAGTGAACTGGAAAACACAATTTAAATCCTTGCAGAGCTTGCGAACTGACAACAAATTGCAGTTCAGGCTAGGCACAAAGCACATCTCGAAGGACTAAGTCATCAGTAAGAAATACAGAACCACTGCCTTGAATTGGTGAGAAAGAACCATCTGCTAATTTGACAGAATTCTGAGAGGAGGAATTTTTAAATTGAAAAAACAATTCTCTGTTACCAGTCATGTGCTCGGAAGCACCAGAGTCCACAATCCATGCTGATGTATTTGTAATAGAAAGAAGTGCAGCGGAAGAAGAGTTGGTCTGTGTAACATCATTGTCTGCGAAAGCCAGATTTCCTGCACTACTCTTAATGAATCTGCCGAACAATTGCTACAGTTGTACCATCTGTTGGTTGGTGAAGCCTCTAGATGAAGTCGGATTATCCATTGAAGAGGAAAAGAGAAAAAAAATCTGATAGGATCGAATTTAGACTGATACCATGAAGAAAAACATAATTGAAGAAAAACAGAATGTATTTCTGTTTTTTTCTATATAAATTAATTTATCAACTTACAAAGGTTTGCAGACTTTTATAGACTAGGACTTTTAGTTACATTAGGACTCCAACTAATTATTAACTTCTAACTATAGTCTTAGGAGTTTGACTTTA
This sequence comes from Hibiscus tridactylites, assembly GCA_958450335.1. Classification (NCBI taxonomy): domain Eukaryota; kingdom Viridiplantae; phylum Streptophyta; class Magnoliopsida; order Malvales; family Malvaceae; genus Hibiscus; species Hibiscus tridactylites. The sequence goes on along the minus strand of OY288278.1, from coordinate 78,060,370 downwards.
ACTAAAATTATACAATATAGTTCGATTACAATAACTAATCTAGTTCGACTAGACTTACAATTCTAGTTCGAGTAAACTTACATAATGAATGAACAAACGAGCTCTTTGTTTGTGTTCATTCATTTAATTAAACGAACAGAAAATCTTGTTTATGTTCGTTTGTTTAATAAATAAACGAACTTCCCAACTTCCGTTGAATAGTTTACGAACAGTTCACTGAACGTTTAGTTCGTTTACATCCCTATAGTTTATATCTTTAATGAGTGTATTAAGCCGTGCAATACTATCCTATGGTTTGCTATCTATTAATAATGTTTATTTTACAATATCTATCTACTAATAATGTTAACTATAATGTAATATAATTTTAAAATCTTACATTCTAAACTATAAATCTTAAACTTAAATTCTTTAAATCTAAAATTCTAATATATAGACAAATATGTGTAAATTACACGGGTCCTACATCAATTAATTTTTCTCCTTTTAATGCAAAAAAGTTTTATGCTTGGTGCAAAATATGGGCTTAGGTTTAATTATTGTGTAATTATTGATATTCTCTCAAAAAAATATTATTAAAAGTTTGTCCACATTTTGGCTTTCAACCAAAGTTGTTGGTAAAGGACACACGAGAATTGTATTGTATTATATAGTACTAATTTTTTTTACAATTATCATATAGTACTAATTATTATATAGGTATATAACCAAATCATATGCTACATTTTTCCCAATTAATTATGTTTTTCTTTTCATTGCATTCTTCATTATTATGAAGTACCTACTTCATGAAATTATTTTGTTCAATATATCACATTTATTAAAACGAAGTATTCAGACCAATCTCTATTATTAGTTTTGATTTCTATAACTTAATGGAAGTGGTACAGGACAATATACCTAATGGCAGAGCCCAAAAAACTTTCTTCTATCGATATTACTGATCCTCATAAAGTCGAGAGTTCAAAGATAAGCTTCTGAAAGATTATGAAATAAAGGAGAGAATAGAATGAGAACAAGCAAAATGATATGATATTTTTTAGCCTTGAGTATGAGTATTTATACAGGAAAGTTGACCTTGAAGGTAACCGTTACTAGCAGCTCAACAAGAGCTAAACGACATCTTAACAACCTTTTACAACGGAAACGCAAAACCTCTTATCTTGACTAACAGACTATAACAACAGCTAACTATGACTCTAACATACTTCTTTTTTCTTCTCTTCTTCTTTCTAAGACAAATTGACCTTCACGAGGAGGATAGAAGCCTTATCTCATATGCAGAAAAAATTTTGAGTTGCTCCCGAAGTTGAACAAAAAAACTGGCAAACAAAAGTTTGGTGAGAACATCTGCAATTTGATTTAAGGCTGGTACGTAATTGATCTGAAAAGATCCATCAAGAATTTTCTCTCTGACAAAACTAAGATCAAGCTCCACATGTTTCAGCTTGGCATGACGCACATGGTTGGCAGAATGAGCAATAACACATGTGTTATCACACCAAATAATGGATGGAGAAGTGGGATGGATACTTAACTCAGTCAACAGAGATTTTACCCATATAACTTCACACATGGCATTTGCTATGCCTCAAAATTTTGCCTCAGTTGATGAACGTGAAACAACTGACTATTTCTTTGAACTCTAAGCCACCAAATTTTTACCCAGAAAAATGTAAAAACCAGTTGTAGACCTTCTATCGTCTGGATTGGTGCCCCAATCAGAGTCAGTAACCAATTAGACTGGTAGTTGAAGAGTTTGTACTGAAGAACAAATCATGCCTTGTTGTGCCTTTGAGATATCTGATAATTCTTCTAGTGGCCTTCCAATGTTTGTCAAGAGGAGACTGCATGAACTGGCTGACTTTGTTCACAACAAATTGTATGTCTGGTTTAGTTGTACAGATGTGTTGCAATGTACCAACAACCTGCCTAAATAAAGTGGCTTCAGCTTCAGTACAAGGACTCCCATCATGAGCAGACAAATGTGGTGTAGTGACCATAGGTGTAGGGGCTGGTGTTGCATCAGACATTGATGTTTTCTTAAGCAACTCCATAAATTGATTTTTTGACTAAGAATTATGCCTTGTTCAACATTCTGTACTGTCATTCCCAAGAAGAACTCCAATTTACCAAAATCTTTTAAAGAGAATGTTGTATTGATGTCTTTAATAACTAGATCCACATCACTAGCAACATTTCCTGTTATCACAATGTCATCTACATATACCATAACAAAGACCTTGCTGCCATTGATATTTCTGAAATATAAAGACGAATCTGCTAATGATGCTGTGAAATGAAGAACATAAACAAGATAAGTTCTAAACTTTTCAAACCATGCTCTCGGTGCTTGCTTGAGCCCATACAAAGACTTCTTAAGAAGGTAGAGTAATTTATTTCCATTTTCATCAAATTGCTCAAACCCTGGAGGCTACTCCATATAAACTTATTCGGAAAAATCCCCATTCAAAAACGCATTATCAACATCAATTTGCCTTAAAACTCATCCATTACTCAAAGCCACACTAAGTAAAATTCTGACTGAAATAGGTTTGACAACATGACTGTAGGTTTTCCCATAATCAAAACCTACTTGTTGCGAAAAATCGTTAGCCACAAGCCTTTCTTTATAACTAAAAACACTCTCATTTGCATTACGCTTGACCTTAAACAGCCATTTACAACCTATAAGAACCCTATCTGTAGGTAAACTATCCAATTTCCACGTGCCTTTTTGAATCAAAGCTCGAAGCTCCTTTTCAACAGTATCTTTCCACTCATCCACTAACATAGCTTGGTGTATATTTTTAGGCTCAGACATGGCTACCTCAGCATGAAAAACCTTAGGTTAAAGATTCCAAGTTTAGACCTGGTTGCCATAGAATGAGTAGGCTTCACATGTTTATGCTGAGAAGAAACTTCAGCAGCTCCCTGCTTACAAAGATCTTGATCCTCAGAAGCTCTTTGTTGTTCAGAGAAATTCTGTGTAACACCCGTGTTTGGGGGTCGGGTGAAAATAATATTAAAATAATATTTCGGTTTCGGTTTCATAATTAAAATAATAAAATATTATTATGGGCTTCGTGTTTTAAAAATAATTAAAAACTATGTTGGGCCTATCTTCTAAGTCCAATCCCATAGATTTTAGGAGATGAGAATTTTAGCCATTTCATTAATGGCATTATGGTAAATAAGTGGACTTGCAAAAATAAAACCCCTTTTTATTTAAAATAGCCTTTTGTCATCTTCTTCCCCTCCCCATTTTACATTTCAACGACAACAACACCTCCCCTTCTTCATTTCATTATTCCATCACCATTCTTCCTCATCTTTGGTGATTTTTGAAAGGTAAGCTCATATTTGACTTGTCCTCTCTTCCCTCTACAAGTTGGTACCATTATTTTTCATAAAGCTCATGGTTTTTGTAGTTTGAGGTTTTGAGTTTTTAGATTAAAAATGTCATCTTTATTGTCTTTAGCTTAAGCTATTGATTTATTAATGTTATATAAGTTGTTTACTATCCATAAGGTCTAACATATTCGATTTTTACATAGTTTTATGGTGTTTCCCGAAATTGGGTTTTATGGAGGTTTTTGAAGGGTTTTAAATTGAGTTTTGGGTGTGTTTTGTGTGGGAATTTGTTGGCTGATGGTTAGGCTATGTATAAGGGTTGTTTTGGAGGCTTTTGAGAGAAATTTAAGTGTTGGAATCATTGGTTTTGGACTGTGCTTTAGGGCTGCTCGGGAATGAAGGTTTTGGGGTTGTTCTTAGCTTGAAAATCATGTGTTTTGTGCTTGGTTGTGTTCCGGATTTGCTACTTTGATTTGTGAACTGATTTGAGGTTATTTTTATTGTGTGGGATGTTTAGAAACAAGGATTTGTGTTGGTGAAGCTTCGGGATCGAATCCGGAACCGTTGGGAGCTTGATCGGCTTGTGTGGTTGAGCTTGGAATAGTCAGCGAGTGGTTAATTGTTATTAAATGGTTTTCAAGTGTTGGTTCAAGCATGTGGACTAGGTTGGGCTTGGTAGACCCACCTAGAGTTGGGATTAGATTGGTAGTCTAATCTCAAGCTTTAGTTAGAGACTATGGTTGATCTTTAAATGGTTGAGTATGCCTCTTGTTTCATGTTAATTGTGATTATGGTGTTTATGTATATTGTGTTATACATGGTTGTTGAGGCATGGTATTGATGCATTGTTATATGCATGTGGATTGTGCATGATGGTAATCATGGTGAGTACGTGCTAAGCACGGAAGTTGATATGAAATGGTGTTGTGAAAGGTTATGAATTGTGTTTAGTATTGGCACTAGTATGCTTGGGTACAATGATCGATCATTAGGATGTTTAGTGTGCATACGTGAGTCAAAATGCGCCTGTGGTCTTGGTGATGGTAGTCATCAAGATGGAGTACGGGTTCACCCAGAAATCTTCATATATATGTTAGTCGGTGATGAATGTAATCCCATCGACGGGGCGTGAGGATGAGTGGAATCCCCTCTACGTGAAACGGTGATGAGTGTAATCCCACCATAAGGTAAATGTGAGTTGTTGGATGTGAGTTCTAACGGTTATTCGCGTATTCGAATCATATCTAGGTGCCAATATGGATTGATATATGTATTTCCACATGTTATGTTTATGACTTGATGAGCATGGCATAATATTGAGTTTATGTTCATACATCACATATATTTTGGCTCTTGTGGTATGAAGGTAAGATCATGCATTCTACCTTGGTTGTATGCTCATGCTTGGACCCTGCATTGTCGAAGTTTGTTTTAATGAGCTACCCTCACTAAGCTTTATGCTTACGCTCTCTTTTGTTTGACAATGCAGATCCGTAGTTCGTGGGTTGCTAGTGCAAGAAGAGGGCCTCCAAGTGTGCTAGTTTGGCTTTTGAGTTTATCAAGTATGGATTTTTATGTTATGAGAATGTAATAGTCAAGCGATGGGATTTGAGCTTTTGGTGTATGTTGATGTTTGGTTTTAGGAGCGTGTTTAGACTCCTTGTTATGTGGATGATATGTTTAAGGTTTGCTTATGCCTTGTATGTTGGCCTTGTGCCTTTTTGAATGCTTAAGTGGATGTTCTTGTTGAAGCATGTTACCTTGAATGCCATGTATGAAAGATGTGTTGTTGTTGATCTTTTTATTGTATGGCTTTTTTATGTTTGGGGTGTGTTAAGCATGCTTGTTGTGTGTGTTATGCCTTAGAGTATGCATGGTTGGGTTGGGGTCTTAGTTGGTGTTTGTAAGGCAGCCATAAGCCTTAAATCCAGCTAAAACATGTCTGTTCGCAGTAGGTGTATCGAAACGGTTGGTCCCGTTTCGATACGGCCTCTTGTTTCAGGCCAGGTGTTTCGGTACGCAAGGGGGTCGTTTTGATACGTTTTTGCCACTGGAAATCTAAGATTTTGACGATAAATTGAAGTATCAAAATGGGCCTTGGTGTTTCGGAACGGTCTTTGTATCGTTGACCACGAGAAGTTGGCCGATGAGGGCGTTTCAGAACGGTTGACCGGCGTTTCGATACGGCCTCCTCGTGTTGACTTTGGCCAGTTGACCTAGTCAAGGCATTTCGATACACTCCTTGGGTGTTTCAAAACGGCTTGTAGTTTAAGTTAAAAATGGGTTGTTTTGTTGGGCTGTTTGGTCGTTTGCCTCGTTTGTTTCTTCCGCTGTTGCCTTTCTCATATAGGACTTAATAATGCATCTAAATAAGATAAAATTTAATGAAAATTTTTCTCGGGTTGTTAACCGAAGTAAAACCTTAACGGGTTTCGCCTCGGTTATCCCCATGTAGCCCACTCGAACCGGTCAAGCGTCCGGACCGGGACGAGGGGGTTACACTTGTTGGTATCAGAGCCTGAGGTTTCTGAGACCTCGGGCAGGTAAGTGAGGTAAGTTAAATTCTTGTATTGCAATTGTACGGTGTTTGCTTGCCATGTAAGCATGTTTGCTTGTTTATCAAGTATGCCTTGATGTATGCTTGTTTGATCGTGTACGTATGTTGTTTGAAGCATGTTGAGTAGAGTCCCATTGCTTCTATTACATCGGAAAAAGGATTTTTAAGTGAGGGATCATACTTGAGCCACTTGGAACCATTGCCTTGCTAACCCTATCTTTGTGTGTTGTTGTTGTTGATGATGATGTTATAGTTGTATCTGTGTGCGCGTATGTCAAGGTATAAAGGTAGACCGAGGTTGGTTCGTCAGGAACCACGTGTTGCGGCTCATGTTAATGAGCTAGTGGTTTGAGTAGAGGCTCATGTGGGAGAGCCTGCTGTTGGAATTGGAGCTCCTCCACCACCACCACCTCCTCAGCCTGAAGTGGGAGGCGAGGCTGAAGCTGAGGGAGCGGGACCTCAGGTTGGTCAGGGTGGCCAAGATCCTGCGGAAATAGACATGGCTTCGCTAGTTCAAGCTCTAGCGGAATCGTTTCAGGCTACAGTTGCCGGAGCTCAGGCTGCAGCTCAGTCGAGAGGTGATGATGCTAGTTTACCGTTAGAGAGGCTTCGTAGAAGATTTCAGAGGATCTCCACCTGAGAGATCTGAGTTGTGGTTGGAGAAGACAGTCCGTATCTTAGCTCAGATGGGATGTGTTGGAGCTCGTAAGTTAGGCTGTGTGATTTCGTTGCTTCAGGGTGATGCCTACACCTGGTGGGTCACCATTACTACTGGTGTGCCTGAGGCTGAGATTGGTTGGGACTTCTTTGAGACTGCTTTCAGGAAGAGGTATTTGGGGCCGAGATATCTGGATGAGAAGAAGCGAGAGTTCATGGCTCTTGTTCAGGGAGATGCTTCAGTGACTGACTATGAGATCCGTTTTGTTCGTTTGAGTCAGTATGCTCCAGAGTTGGTTCCTATTGAGAGGGGCAGTTGTAACCGGTTCAGATATGGATTTCATGAGGAAGTCAAGAGGTATACCTTAGCTTCAGATTATTCTGATTTTGATGTCTTGGTCGCTAGGGCCGAGGACATTGAGCATAGCTTGGGGCTGACCAAGCGTTCGGGAGGATCCAGTTTGGGAAAGAGGCACGATAACTTTGATCGTGGTGATGTCAAGAGGCATCGGGGCAGTGGACATCAATTTGACCATAGGCGTGGCGGTGCCCACCATGGTAGAGGCCATTAGGGCCATAGAGCTGGAGGGCGTTTACCCGAGTGTACTCGTTGTGGGAGACAGCATTCAGAAGAGTGTTGGGGTAACTTCCATGCTTGCTGGAACTGTGGTTTGAGAGACCACTTCAAGAGAGAGTGTTCGCATCAGGCGGCAGAAGCACCGAACCTAGCGCAGGCTCCTGCGAGAGCGATTAACTATCATAGAGGCCGTGGGTGCAGTCGTGGTTACTTCCAGTCTAGGGCTGATGCACCTAGGATAGAGGCACTGAGGAATCTTGCTCACGTTGTGGCGGTACAGCTAGAGGCTGGTGGACCAGCTAGAGTCTACGCACACAGAGAGGCAGGGAATGACACTGATGTGATAGCAGGTAATTTTGAGTTACAGTCCATGTCTTTGCTTTCTTTAGTTGATTCGGGTTCTACGCATTCTTACATTTTGAGTGAGCATGCAAAGAAGTTAGACATACATGTTAAGATCTTAGATGTAGGGATGCATGTGACTAGTTCTTTCGGTGAGACAGTTGTAGTTAAACAGATGTATAAGATGACAGCGCGGTGGCAGCAGTCAGCTTCATCAAGCTGAGAATATTCTTTTCGGTCCATCCCTTCCCTTGAACTCGTAGATCTGTGGCAGCTTTAGGTACACCATGGTCGCGGCAGAGGGCTGTCATGAGGTAAGGAAGGTAGAGCGGTCCAGTTAGTCAGTGTGCACACTCCAAAATGCTTTCTCGGATGAAGTTGCCCACATTAATAGGCCTCTCATGCAAAATAGAGTGAATTAAGGCTAACCTGGGCTGGTCGACAGTGGTGTTGTGCGAGGACGGCATGATGCGCTTTTTGATAAAAGCGTTCCACAATTTGGCTTCCGGCAAGAGTTGAGTTCTCTTCACCGTCCTCGGGTTCTTACGATTTGTGTTCCACTGAGTTCTTTCATTAGTCAGCTCTGCCATGAAAGCATCATAGGCAACAGGGTCAAGGCTGTTCAGAAATTGTTGATGACCGTCGTCGTTGTTGCCCACGTAAAATCCGTACAAGGTGTTGATGTATTCAGCTTCAAATGGCACTTCCCTCCCTCGTATGGTAATTGTTGTCGTCGTTCTGCTGTTGATGGCAGCGTAGAAATCTCGAACTAGATAGACGTTCATCTCCTCAGGTTGTTCGGCAAAGATCTGCCACTGTAGAGCCCTTATTTTGCGAGCAATGAACGGATGTAGGCCCAAATTCTCCTCCTTTGAAGTGTAGATGAATCCTCTTTCCTCCCACATGTGTCTGATCTGGAAAGATCGTGGGGTGGATGTTGTCGGGGTGGAGCTGGAAGCAGCATTCCTTTGGGTATTTTTGGAAGACATTGTTGCATGGGTTGAGAAAATAACAATGAAAGCAAAAAATTTTAGAGGAAGCAAGTAAGAAGAGTAGAAGTGAGTGAAAATGAAAAAATGAAACGGGGTTTATATAGAGAAGAATTTGCTGCCCGTTGGAGCTGTAACGGCAGGCGCGAATAACGGGGCCAGTTGTTACGCGTTTGCGTGTCTGACGCGTCTGTCACGCGTTTCCGTGTCTGCTGCGCGTCTGTTACGCGTTTCCGTGTCTGTCGCGACAGCTTGCCGACAGTCTGTATTTTCCGCGTCTGTCGCGGCAGCTGGAACGACAGGCTCCAAAATTTGGGCTTGTTGGGCTGGTGGAAGGATGGTGGGCTGAATTCACTTCTCCTTTTCTTCTTGTCTCCTTTATTTCCTAAAAACAATAAAAATATTATTTCTTAAAAATAAAATAAATCTAATTTCCTAATATATAAATAATAAATAATAATAAAATTAAAAATTTAGGTTAAATTAGGAATGCCTGGTGGGGCATCTCCTAAGGTAACCACTTCCTGCATTGTTGGGGCTTCAGTCCCCTAATAATGCTTCAAGCGTTGTCCATTGACTTTGAATTGGTGCCCGTCTTTTAAAGATCTGATCGTGATGGCACCATGGGGAAAACCTGTACAACTTGGAATGGGCCAGACCATCTAGATTTTAGCTTCCCTGGGAAGAGTTTCAACCTAGAGTTAAAAAGCAACACAAGCTGCCCTGGGCAGAACTATCGTGGCAGCAACTTCTTGTTATGCCACTTCTTAGTTTTATCTTTGTAGATTCTTGCGTTGTCATAGACCATTGTCCGAATTTCTTCAATTTTGTTAAGGTCAAGTAGCCTTTTCTGCCCTGCCTTTTCCAAGTCCATATTAACTGCCTTGATTGCCCAGTATGCTCTGTGCTCTATCTCGACAGGTAAATGGCATGTTTTCCCATAAATCAGTTGTCTCCAAAGACTGAAAAATCATCCATAAAGATCTCTAGGAAATCCTCCACCATATCGGAGAATATTGCCATCATGCACCTTTGAAAGGTGGCTGGTGCATTGCATAGTCCAAAAGGCATTCTCCTAAAAGCGTAAGTTCCGTAAGGGCATGTGAATGCCGTCTTTTCTTGATCTTCTGGTGCGATAGCTATTTGATTGTAACCTGAATAACCATCAAGAAAACAATAGTAAGGTTTACCCGCTAATCTATCAAGCATTTGATCAATAAAAGGTAAAGGAAAGTGGTCCTTTCGGGTAGCTTTGTTAAGCTTCCGATAGTCCATACAAACCCTCCAATCGGTCACAGTCCTGGTTGGGATTAGCTCATTGTTTTCGTTGGTCACCACGGTCATTCCTCCTTTCTTGGGAACACATTGCACCGGGCTCACCCATTTGCTGTCTGAGATGGCGTAGATTATTCCAGCATTTAGCCATTTGATTATCTCTTTTCGCACCACCTCTTTCATCGCATGGTTCAGCCGCCTTTGTGCATCAATATTCAGCTTATGATCATCCTCTAAAAGGATTTTATGCATACATAATGCCGGACTAATGCCTTGAATATCAGCTATCGTCCATCCAATAGCCTTTTTATGCTGCTGCAGCATCCTTATTAACTATTGTTCCTGTTCCTGCATCAACTTGGAAGAGATGATTACGGGCAACGTATCATTTAAACCAAGAAAAGCATATTTTAGCTGCCCTAGCAGAGGCTTAAGATCTAAAATAGGGGGCTCAACAGTTGACGGCTTTTGGATTGCATGGTTATCCGAGGTATAATTTAAAGGCTCGAATAACTTACCTGGACGATTGCCTATCCAGTTTACCTCCTCTTGATCTTCAGTATCAAATGTGTCAGATTCCGAGGAGTTGCTGTCGTCGGTGCTGTCGTGACAGTCTTCTAAGTGGCTGCCGAGGCAGTGACCAATTTTGATGTCGTGACAGTCCGACCTGATGCAGGGTTGGTCAAGGGTAACTTCAGTGATAACCTTGCATTCTTCTTCTGCATCAGCATGCTTCATAGCTTAGAGAACATTCAACTTTATTTCTTGATCATTCACTCTCATGGTGAGTTCTCCTTTTTCCACATCAATCAGTGATCTTCTCGTGGCAAAGAAGGGTCGCCCCAGGATGATTGGTGCGTTTTCATTTGCTTCACAATCTAAAACAATAAAGTCAGCAGGAAAAATAAACTTATCCACTCTTACCAGAACATCTTCGATTTTTCCTTCCGGATGAACGTAAGAGCGGTCTGCCAGCTGCATAATTACTGTTGTGGGTCGAGCTTTTCCAATACCTAATTTCTGAAAAACAGATTTTGGCATTAAATTTATACTAGCACCAATATCACAAAATGCCTTACCCACATATTTGTCTCCGATTACACATGGTATGATGAAGCTCTCATGATCCTTCTTCTTCTGGGGTGGATGCTTGTGCAGAATACTCATGCATCCTTCTGTCGTCTTGACCGTTTCAAATTCCCCAAGTCTAGATTTCTTCGATATGGCATCCTTGAGAAATTTGGCATAACCGTGCATCTCCCTAACGACATCTAACAGTGGAATGTTGATATGAACCTGCTTAAAAATATCATAAATCTTTTTAAGATGTGATTCTTGTTTCAATTTCTGTAGCTGTTGAGGAAAAGGAGGTGGGGGACGATACTCAGCAATACGTCCTTCCCACTGCATACGGATCTGATGAGGTTTGGGTTCATCATCTTTCTTCTCTGTCTCTTCTGCTGTCGTGACAGGCTCATCGGCAGCAGGCTGTTTGTTACCTGTCGGGGCAGCTTCCTCAGCAGGTGACTCCAAGGCTGGTTCAACTGATTCAGCTTTCTTCTCAGGCCCTGGTAGTTTCTTCCCACTCCTAGTAGTGATGGCTTTACACTGCTCATGTGTGGGTTGTCTAGCGTTTTCAGTATTGCTAGGAAATTCGTCATTCTACCTTGGGTTGATATGCTGGGAAACCTGACCCATCTGTGTCTCCAACGATTTCAGAGTAGCTTCATGATTTGTCATCCGAATCTCTGTTTTATCCATGAATGTCTCCGTCTTCTTGACAAAGTGATTCATGTTTTCAATGTAAGTTCCTGTTTGAGACATAAATGTGGCCAGAGTCTATTCCAGTATACTGTTTGTGGCAGCTGGTGGTTGTTGCTGCTGCGGTTGCTGTCAAGTTAGCAGTCTAGGTCCTCCCTGATTCTGATTATTCTGTGCTTGAGGATTCAGGGCATTATTAGGATTACTCCAAGAAAACTTGGGATCCTTTCTCCAGCTGGGATTGTAGTTGTTGGAGTTATAATTCTGCTTATTGTAGTTTCCAACATACTTTCCCTCTTCTAAATGTATAGGACATCCATCCGAACTGTGATTTCCCTCACAAATTTCACATACCTCTTCGACAACGAATACAGGCTGTGAATCATCATTCAAGAGCTTTTTCATTGCTTTAGTGAGATATGCCACCTGTGATTTCATTGTGCTGTCGGCCTCATAGTCCTTAACAGCTAGGACCCGTTTACCCCCTCTTCTTGCGTCGGAAACTGCTCCTCATTCTTCGCCAGATTTTTCAATACTGCCATCGCCTCATCTGGGTCTTTGTCCAGCAGTAATCCGTTTGCTGCTGAATCAATTCGAATACGAGTTTGTAAATTGGCAGCATTATAAAACTTTTTTACCTGGTTCCAAACGGGAATCCATGCATTGGGCAGTTCCTTAGAAGAGTGGTAAATCTGTCCCAGGCCTCGTGCATTGGCTCGTCATCTTCCTGTTGAAAAGTAGCAATTTCATTACGTAATCGCTCAGATAAGTGTGAAGGATTAAAACGAGATAAGAATTTACGAGTTAAATCTACCCAAGTTCTAATTGAACCCGGCGTAAGTTTATTCCACCAAGTCTTTGCTCTGTCCCTCAATGAATGGGGAAATAACCGAAGCCTCAGTATCTCCGGATTAACTCCTGGTAGTCTAAACGAACCACAGATTTCCTGGAACATTTTCAGATGCTCCCTAGCATCCTCTATAGCAGCACCACTAAATTGATCGGCGTTGTTGATCATGCTGAACATAACAGGTTTTAGCTCAAAGTTGTCAACATCTACGTCCGGTAGCGTGGTTTCTAATTCTACATGATCATTCAACATGTAGTCTCGGCAGGACCGTCGGGCAGCAGCAGCAGGAGGGTCGCCGACAGGAGGAATGATCTCTCCATCTCCGACAGGATTATTATTACCTTGGGGATTTCCTTGGTTGTTCATTGCTTCTATCTGTTCTTCAAGGTATTCGTTTCTGGCTAGTACGTGACGAAGTCGGTTCCTAAGATTGAACGAACGTTCTATTTCAGGATCTAATGGATACTCAGGTTCTTCTCCTCGTCTCGATCTACGCATAAACAAGAAACCTTGTGAAAAGCACAAGTTGAACAAACCAAAATAAAATAAAAAAAGAAAAAGAAAAAGAAAAGTGAAGTAAAAGATAGGGTAGAGTTATGTTGCCAGTCCCCGGCAACGGTGCCAAAAACTTGTTCCGTGTAAAAGTGTCTATCGCAATTGTAGTGCAAGTGTACACGACGCAAGTAGTAAAGTGATACGGAAGTATCGGATATCGTCTCCACAGGGACTGGGCTAATAGCTTCACCTTGAATTACTGCACAAGAGTAAAATAATGATTTAATATTTTGTCACGAGAATAATAAAGAATACTGGAAAATAGGATTAAAAGAATTAAGATAGAGAGAATGGGCTGGTATTGAATTGCTCAATAGTGTAAGTTTTGCTAAGTCTAGGAATATCAGCTCTGTCGTCGTCCCCGTCGCGGCAGCACCTGTCGCGGCGGCAGTCTGTTGCTTGTCGCGGCAGCGAACACACAACTCCGTACTTCAAGTTTGACAAGAATCCCTGCTATGCCTTGGCTTATCCCTAGGTCCAAGTCTGTCGATGAACACGTCTTTGATGATACCTCCCGGCGTGAATCGAAGGATGAACACCTATGTTGTTGAATTCTTCTTTAGCCACTTAACCTCGTCCTATCCCTAAGTCCGAGATAGTTCAACTATAAACTAAAGAACTCGCATTTATTCCTTTCGTATACTTAACTCTCATGATATTAAGTAAATAGATAACCTCGCAATGCTCTCCCGATGCTCTTGCAAGATGTTAATAACCAGAATAAGAGAACTTGAAGTTTATTTTATTGAACTGAAAATTCCTAAAACAAAAGCAACCCTTGCAACTACTTTACAAATCAACCCGTGGCCCTAAGGGGAATTTAGAACATGATGAGAGGATGAAAACGGATAGGGTTTTGGGAAGAAGGCTAGAGATAGGTTATGTCCTCTCCTAGGTCGAATTACATGCCTTTATATAGGCTTTGGGTCCAAGTTTTCTAATATGGCAAGAATACAAGTTTAAATTAAAGTACAACTCTAATAAAGACTAAATCTTCAGAGAATATAGCTTTAACTCGTCCTACCTTCTTGCTTGGAATTTCTCTCCTTGAACTTTGGGCTTGGCATTCATTCTGATCTAGAGCTTGGAAAAATATACTGGTTTTTCACGACAGACGTGCTTAATTTTCTTTTTCTGTCGAGGTCCACTTTGCTTCTTCTCCTCAAAACTGTTGTCGTCCTCTGCTGTCACGGCGGCAGCCATGGCAGCATCGTCCTCCTTGACTGCTCGTCCAGTTCCAGCTTTTCTGCTTCACTGCCCAGTGCCTGCCTCTCCATCTGCTACATCAGCAACCTGCAAAAGCAACCAATTTCAGTAGAAACTATGTCTTTTAATATATTTATGATGTCTAACTGTAAATTAGCCTAAATGCAATGAATAATGCTTGAATGCAGTAGAAATATGGGTTAAATAGGGGGTAAATAATAGAACTTTTACACACTCAACACAGGGTCTACTCCAGTTTCTATTGCTCCGTACCGTATAGCTCTGAAAGAGTTGAAAGAGTTGAAAAGTCAGCTTCAGAAGTTGTTAGACCTTGGTTTTATTAGGCCTAGTAGTTCGCCTTGGGGTGCTCCCGTGTTGTTTGTGAAGAAGAAGGATGGCAGTATGAGAATGTGTATCGACTACAGGCAGTTAAACCAGTTGACAGTGAAGAACAAGTATTCGTTGCCTCGTATAAATGACTTGTTTGATCAGTTGAGGGGTGCTTCAGTGTTCTCGAAGATCGAGCCTCTTTCAGACCCTTTCACCTATATTCTCTTTCGCTTTCCTGAACTGATTGAGCTTTCTCTTTCCTCGCTCTAAGGTAGCTGATTGAGCTTAGTTTACAAGGGAATGGCTGATTTCGCTTCCTTTCATGGCTCTTTTTTGGCAGATTTCGCTAGGGCATGAGGTCATTATGGGTTCTTTCTCTCCTTTCAGTCGACTTACAAAGTATCTAATCGCTTTAGTACTATCAGTTGAAGGTGAAAGAGTGTGATGTTCTGAAGACAGCCTTTAGGACTAGATATGGTCATTATGAGTTCATTGTGATGTCGTTTGGGCTCACGAATGCACCAGCAGCTTTCATGGATATGATGAACAGAGTTTTCAGAGACTATCTAGACTGATTTGTAGTTGTTTTCATAGATGACATCCTTGTGTACTCGAGATCAGAAGAAGAGCATGATGAGCACTTGAGACTTGTTTTGTAGAGATTGATGAGTAATCAGTTGTATGCTAAGCTTAGTAAATGTGAAATCTGGATTCGAGAGGTTGTGTTTCTTGGCCATTTTGTTTCAGCTGAAGGTATCTATGTTGATTCGACGAAGATTGAAGCTATTGTTGAGTGGAAACAACCTAAGTCAATGACTGAGATTAGGAGTTTCCTAGGACTAGCCGGTTACTATAGGAGATTCGTTGATGGTTTCTCTAGAGTAGCTGCCACGTTGGCTAAATTGTTGCAAAAATGAGTGAAGTTTGAGTGGTTAGATGCGAGACAGAAGGCATTTGAGAAATTAAAAGAAGTTTTGACGAATAATCCAGTGTTAGTACAACCAGTTTTATGGAGAGTTTGTGATCTATAGTGATGCTTCCTATGTAGGTTTAGGTTGTGTTCTTGTGCAAGAGAGGAGAGTTGTTGCTTATGCTTCGAGACAGTTGAAAGTGCACGAGAAGAACTACCCTACGCATGAAATTGAGTTAGCAGCAGTTGTGTTTGCATTGAAGATTTGGCGTCACTACTTGTATGGTGAGAAGTGTACGGTTTACACCGATCATAAGAGCTTGAAGTATTTGATGACTCAGAGAGAGCTGAACTTGAGACATAGAAGATGGATTGAGTTGTTGAAGGACTATGATTTGACTATTGAGTACCATCCGGGTAAGACAAATGTAGTAGCCGATGCGTTGAGCAGAAAAGTTGCAGTTGAGTTGCGAGCTATGTTTGCTAAGTTGAGTGTATCCGGGGATGGTGGTTTGATCACAGAGTTGCAAGTGAAGCCTTCTTTGATTCAGTTGATCAGAGAGAAACAGTTGCAAGATGTGTCTTTAGTTTCTCATGTTCAGGACATAGCCGAAGGTAGACCGACCGAGTATAGTTTCAGTGGTGAGAATGTGTTGTGTTTCAGAGACAGAGTTGTAGTACCTGAAGATGTTGAGTTGAGACATGTGATTCTGAGCGAAGCACATTCGAGTTCTTTTTCGATGCATCCGGGTAGTACTAAGATGTATCGAGATTTGAAGAATGATTATTTCTGGGTTGGTTTGAAGAAGGATGTAGCCGAGTTTGTGAGCCGTTGCATGGTTTGTCAGAGAGTAAAGGCAGAACATCAGGTTCCTTCAGGTTTGTTACAGCCTTTGAAGATTCCGGAATGGAAATGGGAGAGGATCATTATTGACTTTGTGTCGGGGTTACCGTTGTCTCCTTCGAAGAAGAATTCTGTTTGGGTGATAGTGGATAGATTCACTAAGTGTGCCCACTTCTTAGTAGTGAACACTACAAATTCTTTAGACAAGTTGGCGAATTTGTACACTCGCGAGATTGTGAGACTTCATGGAGTTCCGAAGTCTATTGTGTCGGACAAAGATCTGAGATTCACTTCGAGGTTCTAGGGTTGTTTGCATAGTGTCCTAGGTAGTCGTTTGCATTTCAGTACTTCGTATCATTCACAGTCAGATGGATAGTTAGAGCAAGTGATACAGATTTTAGAGGATATGCTTCGTTGTTGTGTGACTGACTTCCAGGGTTCTTGGGAGAAGCATTTACCCTTAGTTAAGTTTGCTTACAACAACATTTACCAGTCTAGTATACAGATGGCTCCTTATGAGGCTTTTTATGGTAGACGATGTAGGACTCCGATCTGTTGGGCTGAAACAGGTCAGAAGTTGTTACCTATGCTGGATTTGCTTAAGGGGACTACTGATAAAGTGAAGTTGATTTGTGTCCATTTGAAAGCAGCTTCCGATCGTCAGAAATCTTATGCAGATTTGAAGAGAAAACAAGTTGAGTATTCAGTGGGTGAGAAAGTGTTTATGAAAGTATCTCCGTGGAAGAAGGTAATGCGTTTTGGCCAGAAAGGCAAGTTGAGTTCGAGGTTTATTGGTCTGTATGAGATAGTTGAGCGAATTGGGTCAGTAGCTTACCGTTTGAGATTGCCTACAGAGTTAGAGAAGATCCATGATGTCTTTCATGTGTCGATGCTTAGGAGATATAGATCAGATCCGTATCATGTTATTCTCGTTGAGGAGATAGAACTGAATCCGGATTTGTCCTACAACGAAGAACCAGTTGAGATACTTGCTTCTGATAGCAAGGTGTTGCGTGGCAAGACCATAGAGTTGGTCAAGGTGTTGTTGAGACATAGAGGTGTGCAAGAGGCCACGTGGGAGAGGAAAGCTGATATGCTTGAGTAGTTTCTGTACTTATTTTCGTCAGGTAATTTCGGGGATGAAATTCCTTAAGTGGGGGAGAGTTGTAACACCCGGGTTTGGGGGTCGGGTGAAAATAATATTAAAATAATATTTCGGGTTTTGGTTTCATAATTAAAATAATAAAATATTATTATGGGCTTCGTGTTTTCAAAATAAGTAAAAATTATGTTGGGCCTATCTTCTAAGTCCAATCCTATGGATTTTAGGAGATGAGAATTTTAGTCATTTCATTAATGGTATTATGGTAAATAAGTGGACTTGCAAAAATAAAACCCCTTTTTATTTAAAATAGCATTTTGCCATCTTCTTCCCCTCCCCATTTTACATTTCAACGACAACAACACCTCCCTTTTCTCCATTTCACTATTCCATCACTATTCTTCCTCATCTTTGGTGATTTTCGAAAGGTAAGCTCATATTTGACTTGTCATCCCTTCCCTCTACAAGTTGTTACCATTATTTTTCATAAAGCTCATGGTTTTTGTAGTTTGAGGTTTTGAGTTTTTAGATTAAAAATGTCATCTTTATTGTCTTTAACTTAAGCTATTGATTTAGTAATGTTATATAAGTTGTTTACTATCCATAAGGTCCAACATATTCGATTTTTACATGGTTTTATGGTGTTTCCCGAAATTGGGTTTTAGGGAGGTTTTTGAAGGGTTTTAAGTTGAGTTTTGGGTGTGTTTTGTGTGTGAATTTGTTGACTGATGGTTAGGCTATGTGTAAGGGTTATTTTGGAGGCTTTTGGGAGAAATTTAAGTGTTGGAATCATTGGTTTTGGACTGTGCTTCAGGGCTGCTCGGAAATGAAGGTTTTGGGGTTGTTCTTAGCTTGAAAATCATGTGTTTTGTGCTTGGTTGTGTTCCGGGTTTGCTACTTTGATTTGTGAACTGATTTGAGGTTATTTTGATTGTGTGGGGATGTTTAGAAACAAGGATTTGTGTTGGTGAAGCTTCGGGATCGAATCCGGAACCGTTGGGAGCTTGATCGGCTTGTGTGGTTGAGCTTGGAATAGTCGGTGAGTGGTTAAATGTTTTTAAATGGTTTTCAAGTGTTGGTTCAAGCATGTGGACTAGGTTGAGCTTGGTAGACCCACCTAGAGTTGGGATTAGATTGGTAGTCTAATCTCAAGCTTTAGTTAGAGACTATGGTTGATCTTTAAATGGTTGAGTATGCCTTTTGTTTCATGTTAATTGTGATTGTGGTGTTTATGTATATTGTGTTATACATGGTTGTTGAGGCGTGGTATTGATGCATTGTTATATGCATGTGGATTGTGCATTATGGTAATCATGGTGAGTACGTGCTAAGCACGGAAGTTGATATGAAATGGTGTTGTGAAAGGTTATGAATTGTGTTTAGTATTGGCACTAGTATGCTTCGGTACAATGATCGATCATTAGGATGTTTAGTGTGCACACGTGAGTCAAAATGCGCGCGTGGTCTTGGTGATGGTAGTCATCAAGATGGAGTACGGGTTCGCCCGAAAATCTTCATATATATGTTAGTCGGTGATGAGTGTAATCCTATCGACGGGGCGTGAGGATGAGTGGAATCCCCTCCGCGTGAAACAGTGATGAGTGTAATCCCACTGTAAGGTAAATGTGAGTTGTTGGATGTGAGTTCCAACGGTTATCCGCGTATTCGAGTCATAGCTAGGTGCCAATGTGGATTGATATATATGTATTTCCACATGTTATGTTTATGACTTGATGAGCATGGCATAATATTGAGTTTATGTTCATGCATCACATATATTTTGGCTCTTGTGGTATGAAGGTAAGATCATGCATTCTATCTTGGTTGTATGCTCGTGCTTGGCCCCTGCATTGTCGAGGTTTGTTTTCATGAGCTACCCGCACTAAACATTATGCTTACGCTCTCTTTTGTTCGACAATGCAAATCCGTAGTTCGTGGGTTGCTAGTGCAAGAAGAGGGCCTCCAAGTGTGCTAGTTTGGCTTTTGAGTTTATCAAGTATGGATTTTTATGTTATGAGAATGTAATAGTCAAGCAATAGGATTTGAGCTTTTGATGTATGTTGATGTTTGGTTTTAGAAGCATGGTTAGACTCCTTGTTATGTGGATGATATGTTTAAGTTTTGCTTATGCCTTGTATGTTGGCCTTGTGCCTTTTTGAATGCTTAAGTGGATGTTCTTGTTGAAGCATGTTACCTTGAATGCCATGTATGAAAGATGTGTTGTTGTTGATCCTTTTATTGTATGGCTTTTTTATGTTTGGGGTGTGTTAAGCATGCTTGTTGTGTGTGTTATGCCTTAGAGTCATGCATGGTTGGGTTGGGGTCTTAGTTGGTGTTTGTAAGGCAGCCATAAGCCTTAAAACCAGCTAAAACATGTATGTTCGCAGCAGGTGTATCGAAACGGTTGGTCCCGTTTCGATACGACCTCTTGTTTCAGGCCAGGCGTTTCGGTACGCAAGGGGGTCGTTTCGATACGTTTTTGCCACTGGAAATCTGAGATTTTGACGATAAATTGAAGTATCGAAATGGGCCTTGGCGTTTCGGAACGATCTTCGTATCGTTGACTACGAAAAGTTGACCGATGAGGGCGTTTCAGAACTGTTGACCAGCGTTTCGATACGGTCTCCTCGTGCTGACTTTGGCCAGTTGACCTAGTCAAGGCGTTTCGATACACTCCTTGGGTGTTTCGAAACGGCCTGTAGTTTAAGTTAAAAATGGGCTGTTTTGTTGGGTTGTTTGGTCGTTTGCCTCGTTTGTTTCTTCCGTTGTTGTCTTTCTCACATAGGACTTAATAATGCATCTAAATAAGAAAATTTAATGAAAAGTTTTCTCGAGTTGTTAACCGAAGTGAAACCTTTACGGGTTTCGCCTCAGTTATCCCCGTGTATCCCACTCGGACCGGTCAAGCGTCCGGACCGGGACGATGGGGTTACATTCTAAATTTCAGTAGTTGTTGCGTGTAAAAGAGTCTATCGCAATGTAGTGCAAGCGTACACGTCACAAGTAATAAAGTGATACGGAGTATCGTATATTGTCTCCACATGAACTGGAAATATCTCTATCCTTAGATTGATGCACAAGAAAGAAAATAAGTTTAATATAATGTTTGAAGTAATCTTGAGAAACAACTAAATTAACAGATAAAGAAATCAGATTGAGAAAACAGACTGGAATTGATTTGCTCAGTAGTGCAGGTGTTGCACTGTTCAGAAGGCTTTCTGTTGCGTCTGTCGTCGTGCCTATCGCAGTAGCACCTGTCGCGATAGCTGTCTGTCGATGTCACGGCAACGATCAACAACTTTGTACTTCAAGTTTGGCAAGAATCCATGTTGTGACGTGTCCTATCCCTAGGTCCAAGTTTTGTTGATGAACACGTCTTGGATGATACCTCCCGGCGTGAATCAAACGATGAACACCAAGGTTTGTGAATTCTTTCTTAGCCACTTAACCTTGTACTTATCCCTAAGCCAATATGGTTTAACCATAAACTGGAAAACACGTATTTACTCCTTTCGAATGCTTAACTCTCTCGATATTAAGCAAATGTATAACCTCACAATGCTCTCCTGAAACTCTTATGAGATGTTGAGAGCAGAGTAAATAAACTTAAAGCTTTTATTAATTGGACAGAAAAAACCTAAGAACAATACAATCCTTACAACTACTTTACAAGATCAACCCTTAGCCCTAGGGGAAGTTTAGAACATGATGGAGAGAGAGAAACGACTAGGGTTTTGGGAGAAGACGGTTAGGAGCTAGATATCCCTCTCTAGGTCGAATTACATGCCTTTATATAGGCCTTGGGTCCAAGTTTTCTAATATGGCAAGAATACAAGTTTAAATTAAAGTAGAACTCTATTAAAGACTAAATCTTCTGAGTAGATGTCTTTAATTCATTCTCTTTTCTTGCTTTGACTTTCTTTCTTGAACTTTGGGCCCGACCTTTCTTCTGCTTCAGGGCTCAGAAAAATATGGGAGTGATCCACGACAGACCGATTTAAAATTCTCTATCTATCGAGCTCCACTTTGCTTTTCCACCTCACTGTCCCATTGTTGTCATTGCTGCCACAGCAGATGTCACGACAGGCGGTGTTATACATCCTTCTGCTCCAGCTTCGCAACTCACCTCTGCTCCTTTTGCTGCCCCGAGTGCTGCCGCAGCAAGTACCTGCAAAAAGTGACCGAAATCAGCAGCATCTGTGCAGTTTTATCTAATTGTGATGTGTATGCAGAAATCTATCCTAAATGATATTAAACATGCTTGAGTGCAACAAAATTGTGAATATATGAGGGTTAAAATATAGAATTTTTATGCACTCAACAACAGCTTCTTGTTCACAAGAATTTTGAACTGCAGTAGCAAGGCCTTGATTTACTTGATTTTCAGTAGCTCCCTGCTCACAAAAGTGTAGTCTTTCCTGTCGTGGAGATACTGCAACAGGACTTTGACTCCTAAGAGACACTCTATTATGAGCTCGAAAAATAACACCCTGAATGCTTTGAACACCTTCCATACTCTGAACTTCTGCAAGACCAACAATCTCCATTTGACCTTCATGATGTGGAGAATGTTGTGGTGTAGGAAAATCAGCATTACTCAAGACAGCAGTGCCAGGTGAAGACACAACAGACCCAAAAATTACAGCTTGATGAAGAGGAGTTTGAAGAAGAGCCTGGGGACAAGTACTGCTTGAAATACTAGGAGAAAGACTAAGAAAAGAGTGTAACCCATTTGAACTAGAAGAAAATGTTCTACCAGTAGGCTTCTTGAGACAAACTCCAGGAAACTTGAATGAAACATGCTCATCTGCTGACTCAGAATTGGCTCTAGGAGAGTGTTTTTGAAACAGAAAGTTGGTCTCATTAAACTGGACATGACGAGAAACATACACTCGACCATCCTCACTTAAGCACTTATAACCACGCTGATGTGCACTATATCCAATAAAAGTACATGACACTGACCTAAATTGCAGTTTATTCTTATTGTATGGTCTTGTCAATGGGAAATATTGACAACCAAAGACACGGAGAAAAGAGTAATCTGGTACTTTCCCAAACAATTTCTCATGAGGTGAAATACCATGAAGAACTTTAGAATGTAATCTATTAATAAAAAAACAGAAGAGAAATAAGCATCAGACCAATGCTTTAAAGGAATTGAAGCTTGAGCTATAAGAGTGAGACCAAAATCTACAACATGCCTATGTTTTCTTTCAACCATTCTGTTTTGTTCAGAAGTATGAGGACAAGTATTCCTAAAAATAATTCGTTGTTGCTGAAAGTAAGACATCAAAGGCTTAAATTCTGTACCACAATCAGATTGCATTATTCTGACCTTGTGATTTAATCGTTTCTCAACCATTTTATGAAAAGTAATGACCACATTATAAGCATCAGACTTATTAGGAATAAAGTAAATCCAAGTGTATCTTGAACATGCATCTACAAAGCAAATATAGTACCTATAATTATTAAAAAATAAGGGAGCTGGTCCCCAAAGATCCATCTGAATAAGTTGCAAGGGTTGATTATAGATAGTAAGAGAAAGATTAAATTTCAGCTTATGACTCTTTCCCAATTTACATGCTTCACAAAAGAAATCATTTTTATTATCAAAAGAAATGTTACAATTCTTGGAGATAATATCTAGAACAGTAGAAGATGGATGTCTTAGTCTTCTGTGCCAAAGTTCTAAGCTACATTGAACAGAAACAGAATAAGCATTGTAACTAGCATCTTCTAAGTCCTCTAAACTAGAAGAAGCAACAGCAGAAACACATTCATCAGGAAAGAAGTAATCTTGAGAAGTAGAAACTGGCAAACCACTAACAGACGCAGCAGAAGGTATCTTGTATAAGCCATCACTTTCCAAACCTTGCACTATTAGTTTTTGTGTTGCCAGATCCTTTACAAGACAGTAGTTAGGAAAAAAATTCAATCGAGACATGGTTATCTTTGGTAAACTTAGAAACTGAAAGAAGATTCTTTTTAATAGTAGGTACATGTAATAAGTTATTTAAAATCAAAGGTCGATTCGCAGAGTTAAGCACAGAACTATCAACATTAGAAATTGAAACTCCCACACCATTTGCAACAGAAACCTTACCTAAACCTTGATAAGAAATATGGTTAACGATGTTACCTACATCCAGAGTGAGATGTGCAGTAGCGCCTGAGTCAGGATACTAGGTTGTATCATTATAAGTTGGAAGTCTGAATTCATCTGAGATAGCAACAGTGGTGGCTACAACTCCATTGGAATCAGAATTAGGGTTACTAGATACGATATTAGCAGAATCTTGTAACCCAGATTGCTCCTCAGGTTCATCAGTAAAGTTGCAATAGTTCGCTAAGAAGTCGTTGTTAGCTTGACCATCATAAGACTAATTGAATCAGAAATAGCACCGATTCGCCAAATGCCCCAATTTTTTTACAGATTTAACACTAAATCCCTCGATCTGCCGGCAAATCCACGACCTCGTCCTCGAAAAGAAATAGGCACACCACGATTGTAGGATGAAACGGATCCTTGAAGACATTGATCAAGGACCGGTCTAGGTTGACCTTGAAAACCTCTGCCTTGATCGTGAAACACCCTACCATGAGCATCTTGAGATTTCTGAAATATCGAAGGGACTTGGGCAAAATGACCATACTGATACGGAGTAGGCCCAAAAAGAACAGGCCCTTGTGTTATAGTAGGCCCTTGAGCCATATTCACCAAAAAACTTTGATTGAGGAATTCTTGTTGTCGAGCCTCAGTATCAAGAAGCACAGAACAGATCCCATCTAGCTTATATGGCTGCTGACTGGAGGTGATGACGACAACAACTGGTTCATACTCTAGAGGAAGACCAGAGAAAATGGCAAAAATATACATAGTATTCGTGAGAGGATTACCACAGGCGGCCAAACTGTCACAAATAGACTGGACCTAAGCAAGATACTCATTCATGCTTTGGTCTCGCTTACGCAAGTTCCTTAAAGAATAATAAAGATGCATAATGTGAGTCGTTGAAGAAACGGAAAAGAGTTGTTAAACCTTCTCTCAAATCTCCAAAGCAATTTTGCAACTGACCAAGAAAGGCAAGAATGAAGGTCCTATTGAAGAAAGAAGCCAATAACAGAGTGCAGAATATTGCTATTTATATGCAACATATTCATCGTTAAGAACTGTATTACCTCCTTCAGAACGAATGTTTTAAGGTGGAATTGACAGAGTGCCATCGATATGATCTACCACGCTAGACTTTCGATTGCAAAAAAAACTTGCTGACGCCAAAGAAGGTAATTGGTATCATCAAGCCTAATCGAAATGGTTTTGTTGGTGAATGGTTTAGAGGGTGAAGTAGAAGAGCTTTCTACCATTGTTGAGACCTTTGATACCATGAATGATTATGAAATAAAGGAGAGAATTGAATGAGAACAAGTAAAATGATCTGATCTTTATTAGCCTTGAGTATGAGTATTTATACAGGAAAGGTGACTTTGAAGGTAACCGTTACTAACAGCTTAACAAGAGCTAAACGACATCTTAACAACCTTTTACAACAGAAACGCAAGACCCCTTTATCTTGACTAATAGACTATAACAACAGCTAACTATAACTCTAACAACTTGCATAATCATTGAATCGGTTAATTTGGTTGTAAGGCCAAGTGGCCAACTTCGATAAATCAATAAAATTGTACTGATTTTTTTGTTGTTTGTTTGTTTTATAGTTTGTATTTAATTTTTACGGCTACCTCTCATAATAATAACGTCTTTAAAGTGTAAATTTGGTGTGAGATGATTTCGTTAGTACCCTTGAAGTTTGTTGCATGGGTATGTTTCCTACTAACTGCATTAGGTGGGCTAAATCCTCTTCCGATGCTATACAACAAAAGACTTGTGAACAAAGATTTTATGTCAATAGACTTTTAATGAGATCCAATTACCTTTTTAAAAAAATGGGTAAACTATACTAATGACCACCGAACTATGGGGTTGGTGTCGATTTGACCACTATATTTTCATTTGTGTTAAATATACCACATAACTATTTAATTGGTTCCAATGTAGCCATCTGTCGTTAAATCCTAACAGAAAGATAATGTGACAGCTAAAAAAATTGGTATAATTACAGATTTAATCCCTATTACTTACGTATTCTATCAATATAGTCCTAATTTTTATTTAAAAACAATTAATTATTTAATTAAGTGATGTCACATGTGCCAGAGTCCTCTTGGTGAGAGGTGCACCTGTTTACCATCAAGCCAAATACACATTTGTGATTTGTTGTACAACATTTATTATTTATCCTTAGTTACTTTATTTTTGGCTTCTCATTTAGCACTTGTCAGATTCATTCTCATGCTCACTTGTACAACAAAGATGGGGTATTTTTATATGCTTTTTTAAGTCACAAATCAGATTGATGATCATTGGCATTTGGTATTTTCCACCCACTTGGAAAATTTAGAAAACTGTTGACAAAAACTCCAGACTCATGTAGCTCGATTACGAATGGCCTGTACCACCGGACCATCGGTCAGATAAACCTTGAAAGAATGAAGATGCAGAGACCAGTGCCATGTTGTTAGGCATTTGTGTGTATCAAAACAGAAGCAAGATATACATAGTTGTTATATTTATAATTAACATCACAATCAATTTTTATTTGTTAAGAGACAAAGTTTTAACGACAAACAAATAGACAAAATGATATAAAAATTAATTTGGCTATGAAATATGATCCTTGTTGTTGTTTTTCTTAAGCCTTTTGCTTTTCTTGTTCTTTTTCCTTTTTCATGGAACGCGACCGTCTGTTCCGGCGAGCATAACATACTTGTCCTTCCTTGTCAAGTTGGTGCACTCGAACCCCAATATCCCGCCCAGCACCCTTTGTATGTAGTTTGCAACTTTAATTGCAGGCTTCCCACCGTTGCAAGTCAGCTCTGCAGGTAGCTGGTTCAAGAAGGTGATCTCAAATGTGAATGAATCTGCAGTCACCTCTGCAGTCACCCTTTGTTGTACAAGTGAGCATGGAATGAATCTGACAAGTGCTAAATCAAAAGCCAAAAATAAAGTAACTAAGGATAAATAATAAATGTTGTACAACAAATTACAAATGTGTGTTTTGCTTGATGGTAAATAGACGCACCTCTCACCAAGAGGACCCTGGTTTAAACCCTGTTACTGTTATTATAGAGTAAAATTTATTTTCTTCCTTTAACCACCTCATTGGAGGGTAAAATAAAATTATTAACTCAAATATAAATAGTTAAAGTCCTCCAATGAAGTGGTGACAAGTGGCATCACTTAATTAAATAATTAATTGTTTTAAAATAAAAATTAGGACTAAATTGATAGAATACGTAAGTAATAGGGATTAAATGTGTAATTATACCAATTTGTTCTTAACTGCCACATCATCTTTCCGTTAGGATTTAACGGCAGGTGGCTACATTGGAACCAATTAAATAGTTATGTGGTATATTTAATACAATTGAAAATATAATGGTCAAATCGACACCAATCCCATAGTTTGATGGTCATTAGTATAGTTTACCCTAAAATTTTGAATTATTTATTCTTTAAAGTTTACACCTAACACGAACGAATTGCGTTGTCTTCATATTATTTTGAATGTTCTGCCTAACACGAATTGCGTGGAGAATTGCACAAAGATTGTTCTGCCTAACTTTGGGCTTTTGGGCTTGATCCAAAAAAAATAGATGATCAAAGTTTGATTTGGACCTCTAACAATTTTTTAGATCATAAAGCCCATTTAACTATTCAAAAAACCATATATTTTTTTAGGGTAAACTACATAAATCATCACTCAACTTTACGTTCCAGACCTATTTAGTCACTCAACTATCAAAACATACAATTTGCTCACTGAACTTTGCACATCGAACAAATTTGCTCACTCCTCCATTAAGTTCAAGACGGCATTATGACATGGAAAAATAAATGATTTAAATTAATGGGTAAAATACACAAATTATCACTTAATTTTCAAAAATTTTAATTTAAGAACTGAACTTTCGAATTGCTCATATTTTAATCACCCTGAATTATTTTTTGGGTAAAATACTTAAATCGCCATTCAACTTTATTTCTAGACCTATTTTGGTCATTGAACTTTCAAAACGCTCAATTTAGTCATTTAACTTTACTTTTTGACCTATTTTGATCACTCTGAATTATTTTATTAATATTTTGAAGTGACATGACTTATTTTATTATTATTAGATATAAAAATAATATAAAATAAAAATAAATTATATTTTATTTATTATAAATACAAAAATAAAAAGCAAACCCTAATCACCCAAAATCTCTCTTATTTCTCATTATTACTTCCCGCGTCGCCGCTAGTCCCTCAGCAGCCTTTGTCGCCGCCGGCGTCATCACCCACTGCCTCCGCTCTTTCTGGTTCAACCATGCCAGTTTTCACCGTCTATCCATCTTCTTTCCTAAAGTTTAATACCCATTTCTCAAATTCATTGAAATTCCCAAAATCGACAAAATCAACATATTTCTTCACCAAAAGAGAAAATGAACAAAGTTCTAATTTCTTGGAGAACTATAAAAAAATATACAAATCTCCAAAATCTCAGAAAATCGAAAGAAAATGAGAATCGAATCGAAATCTGAAGGAACTTTAGAGAGACGAAATGAATGGCGGTAAGAGAAGGGTTTATGGATATATTTTCTTTCGTTTTATTAAAGAAAATGGAAAAAAAAATGCTCATCAAAAAGTCGTATATTATTAAGAAAATATACAATGATACGTCAAACGGTCGCCTCATTAAAAACCTCCCTAAGCCTAACGGAGGAAAAGAGTACGGCCAGTTGACGATAAGGTTAGGGGCAACAAAAAAACCCTCGACACAAAGGACCAACGCCCACCCAAGAGCATTAAAGCGAAAGGGAAGAGGTCCCAATCCTTATCATCACATAACAATAACAACAACGTATGATCCGAAACCCCTCTAGGCAAAGAAAATTGTTCAATATTGGAGAAAGCATCTACCCAAGCTGACGATATCAGAAACTTATCAATACGACTCCGACGAGAACCCCTTCCAAACCAAGTATATTGTTTCCCTCTTAACGGCAAATCCACAAGTCCAGCAAAATCAATAAATTCAAAAAACACTTCCATACCTATCGCAATCGAACTGCAGCTAGCACGTTCTGATAACCATCGCACCGAATTAAAATCACCCGCGAAACACCAAGGACATGAGAACTTAAGAATTAAGTCTCCAAGACGATGCCATAACAGACCTTGTGCCGACACATCGCACGAAGCATAAACATTCAGAATGCAACAACTCAAATCCTCAGCGCACCATCTCCCCTACAAGAGTATAAAATAGCAATCAACCTCCACCGAAGTTAGGCGAAAACGGGAGCCTTCCCACACTGTAATTAGTCCACCCGAGGCACCTACTGAAGGTGAGAAAATAAACTCAAAGCCATCGGAAACCCATAAACTCGCAACCATCAAAGAGGACACTTCCTCTAACTTTGATTCTTGAAACATCGCCATATCAACTCGTTGTTTTTGAATCACATCGCTCACCGCCCTTCGCTTCAAAGATGAACCTAACCCCCTGACGTTCCACAACACGACGCGCATCCTCAAAGGCCACGCTTCTCTCCGAAAAAAACACGAGCTAGATCCTTTATGATATCTTCTTCGCAACCCACGGTCTTCACCCCCACTATACTACCCAATGCAACTGTAGCCGCGATTTCTCTGTGTAAAATTTGTTGTCTATTATGGAAATTCGAATCGGATAAAGAAGCGTTAACAACCTGCGAAGAAATGTGCACTTGCGTTACTTGTTTACGCGGCCTACCCCTACCAGGTTTCCGTGTCAAATGAGCTCCCGAAAGAAGATTGATAGACTTGGTCTTTCGACCATTAATCCAAAAAGGATAATTTTGGTTTGCAATATCTGAATGAACCACCAGCTGATCCCCTAAACGATCCTTATCCGCCACATCTACAACGCTTGAATAATCCTTATCCGCCACCTCTACAACGTTTGAATAATCCTTATCTGCCACCTCTACAGCGTTTGAATTTGCCTCAACCAACTCCACAATACTAGTATTCAAATCCAATGGCGGACTCCTACTCGTATTCAAACTATGTACCGCAAGGTGATTTCCAATTGTAGGACTCGTCTCAGCCTCTCCCACCGCCCGATCGGACCCATGCCCATCCGTCAACCCCGTGGTCCTGCCATCCTGCACCTCTCTCGGCTCAGCAGCCCCCTTCGAGTCATACTCGACATGTGCATCATCGATATGGTACAGCTGTTTGCTAACTTCCCAAAGGTGGTTGCAGTGCCACTATTCTATCCGCTCCGAGGCAACTGTCGCCCCAATAGGTTCTGTATCCCCTAGCTCCGTCATTGGACAGTCATATCCCGGTCGCGTCGTCTTCCCATCCGAGCCCGAGGCCGATGCATCGTTATCATCACCTTCAGACATCGCCACTGTGCACTCACAATCAACCCATGGACCAAACATATTTAGTTCTTTGATGAACAGAGGATAAGACACGCCGTCCACCTCCAATTTTACCTTGGCTTCAATACACGACATGACCGACGTTTCAATTAAAATCTATCCACATTCAAAAGACTGAGGGGATTCTGTAGCATCCGCTAATCTAACCAATTTTCCCCAGATATGCGCAATACTCTCAAAAGAACCTTGTGACCACGCGTGAATCGGTACACCCTTAATCGATAGCCAAACCCTTCTCGTCCCTACAACTAGCTCCGGTGACCACCGTTCCACCTTCGAAAAACACCCTCGTATTGATTCTAGTTGCATTACCTTATCACGTGTTGTTGGATCCTTAAACATGAGAAGAATCAAAGAACCAGCGATACGTAAAATCGACAAACCCTCTACCTCTGATAAGTGCAATCTCGCTGCTAGTTCCTTAATACTCCAGGGCTGCTTGCACCATCCCGCTACGCAATTGTGCAGAATTTCCAACTTGTCAGCCACCACGAAACCCTGCACAGAATGATCAAACGTATTGCACTGATTAACCTCATCCTCCGATCGCTGCTTCGACGAGATCTTAGACCGCAACTTCCTTGCCTGTTCCGATTGCACAGTCCTTGTTTTGGCATGTTTCCGTCTCCAAAACGAGTCACGGTCCCCATATTTTGCTGGGAACACGGAGATGCGAGATCCATAAATCCATTTGCCATGTAAACGTTCTACCACCCGCTTGGCATCGCTTCGATTCCCCATTCTCACAAACCCAAAACGAGATCCATTCCTAGCTAATTTCCGAGGGATGAAAACATCCACCACCACCCCGTGTCGATCAAAAACCTGCCAAACTCCTTTCCAATGAATGGTTGTCGAGAGGTTTCCCACAAATACCGTCCACACATTGATAGAAAATTTGAGGGTATATTTGATTAAAGGATGAAGAAGATGAAGAAAGCTTTCATGCAAAAGCTTCCTTGGGCTTCATATTTTGACAGCTTCACCATTGAAGAGATGAAATCATAAAGTGAGTTAATGGCTAATGTAGAAACGATAAAAAGAGATGACGCGGTGGATAATAGCGTCGTCGGCATCGGAGAGAGTGGCAGCGGCATGAAAAATAATAATGGGAAATAAAAGAGATTTTGGGTGCTTAGGGTCTGCTTTTTATTTTTGTATTTAATAATAAATAAACTATAATTTATTTTTATTCTATATTATTTTTATATCTAATAATAATAAAATATGCCATGTCATTTTAAAATATTAATAAAATAATTTAGAGTGATCAAAATAGGTCAAGAAGTAAACTTGAGTGAGTAAATTGAGCGTTTTAAAAATTCAATGACCAAAATAGGTCCAAGAGTAAAGTTGAGTGATGGTTTAGGTATTTTACCCTTATTTTTTAATACTTTGTATGACATGAAATATTTTATTATTATTAAAATATAAAAATATATTTTATTAGTATTAAATAAAAATATTTAAAATAAAAACAATTATATTTTAAACTCAAATCTACTCAAACCCTAAACCTCAATTTACATTCCACCCTCTCCTTTCCTTTCTATGCCCATCGGCCACCCCCAAATTGCCCCTTCCCCTTAAGCTCGACGAAGTTCTTCAACTCCATGATAAAGTTCAAACACCCACCATTAACAAGTTATCAAGAAACGTAAATGAATCCATTTGTCCAATGCCACCTTCGATTTCAATATTCTATGTTTCTAAAAAAAATTCTTACTCATTTCTTCATTTTATCTCTTTTTCATTTTTATTTTCTCTCTAATTTATGAAGTTTTTTTCTTCATATTTCTCTGTAATAAACTGTTATCGTTTTTCTCTCTCATTCTCTCTTTATTTTTCCTTGCATGTATGTAAATGTATGTGTTTTGTTTATGGATTTTCTTTCATCCTTGTTTTGCTGCTTTTTAACATCAACTTTCATAGTAACATTAACAATTTTCTAATAACTTTGATCTGGGTTGTTGAATTAAAGTTGAAGATAAGAGAGGTGGGGTTTAGTGACTGGAGTAAAGGGAGAGGGTCGATTTGAGGATAAAGATCGGAGAGAAAGGAGAGGGTGAAGTTATAATTTGATGTTTAGGGTTTTGGTATAAGATATAATTATTATTTATTTTAAATATTTTTTATTTAATAATAATAATAAAATATAGTTTTTATTTTATTTTAAATTATTTTTATAATTTAGTAATACTAAAATATGACATGTCATACAAATATTAATAAAATATTTCAGAGTGACTAAAATAAGAGTAATTCAAAAATTCAGTTCATAAATTAAAAATTTTGAAAGTTAAGTGATCAAAATAAGAGTGAGAAGAGAGATGAGTGATGGATGATGTAATTTAACCTTAAAATAATTCATTCCTATGTGGATAAAAAGTATTAAATTAATTCATTTTAACAGAAAGTTAACGGAATAACGGAGGAGTGACGAAATTTGTTTGATGTGCAAAGTTGAGTGAGTAAATCGCAAGTTTTGATAGTTGAGACCAAAACAGGCCTGGGCGCAAAGTTGATTGATGATTTGTGTAGTTTACCCTAATTTTTTTTATTAAATTAACATATTGTTTTTAGGGTAATTATTTTATACATTGGCGGTGGAAACTGAAAGTTTCCACAAGTGTCCTAGTTTTAGGGTTTAAAGATTTAGTTTAGGGTATATGGTTTATGGGTTTAAGTGTAGGTGTTTACAATTTAGAGTTTAGGGTTAGAATTTAAGATTTATATGTTAAAACTTAAATATTTACCATATTATCCTAAAATCAAACCCTAACTTCTAAGCCTTAAACCGTAACATTTAAACCCTAAATTCTAACCACAATCACTAAATTCTAAACCCCTACATCCTAAACTAAGTTTCTAAATCCTAAAACTAAGGCTCTTGTGAAAACTTTTAGTTTCTACCACGAGTGTATTGAATATAAATTTATTATTTTTAACCTTAGATAATATTTTATGTCAGGCTAAGTTTGTCTTTGAACTATTCAAAGATAAGATTGGACAATGTGTCTTTTTAAATACAGCATGCACTAGATTAAAATTTTAACAATAAAACTATTTTCTTAATTTAAATTTAATTATAAAAATATAATTTTAAATATATAATATAGTTATTTATTTGAGTCCGCTCGTGATCAAACTTAAAACAAACTCTAGAGATTTGACGGTTTTTCGAGCCACGATCTAACTCGTGTTAAGCTAGACCATATTATAAATTATTTTGTCTAGAACTCAATCTAACCTCCTAATCGAACAAATAACACGACCTTTAAACAAGTCGAAATAAATCTCTTCTTTTTTTAGCTGTTGCCAAGAATTAAGGCTTTGGCATATGCCCAAACAACAAATTGCACCATTTTCTTTTTCATAATCCAGCATCTCTTTCAAAGCTATAGCAAATTAGAATGGTTTGAACCACAATAGAATAAGAGTAAAAGCTATATTCTAAACTTTTAATTAAATTAATTAAAAGCAAAATCCCACTTGGTAGATGTTGCATGGACTTCATTCCTCCCCAATTTGTACCAATCATGCCCACCACCCACCACCCTTTTATTAAACAATTCTTTTGGATATAAAGTTACTTCTTTAGTGGGCATTGGCCATTGGGGCATTTCCCCTTTTACAACCATTTAGTTCTATTTTTCCTTCTTTGAATGTCTTTTCATTACCCCACTCCTTGTAAAGTCTAACTATTATTATGTAATAATATTTTTATAATCATTCGATATTCGACTCATTTTTTAATTAAATTTAGATTCTATAAATGTGCACTATAAGGACGATTCTCTTGATCTAACTTGATTCATTCATAATTCAGGATTCGAACCTATGTTATTCAAATACTTAGCGTTCTATCTTGTTAGATCTAGTGATAGTTGGTATTATTATATAATAGTGATAGTTATTTTTTAATTCTCTAAATGAGGTTAAAAAATAATATTTGTCTCATTTATTTAATTTTTATATTTTGATTGTGAATGTGACAATACAATTTCTTATACTTCTATTTATAGAGTAAAAGATATAGTAAATATAATTTTGGGACCTAATTTTGATAGTTATGTGCAATGTTGTATCAAACTTTTTGTTGAAATTAAGTATTGAATTTTTCTTTTAATGGTGCAATTCAAATTCGATTTTTTTAATTACACATTTTGAATTATAATTTGATCATACTTATAATTTTAAGGTTACACATAAACGTCAAAATCAGTTAATCAGATACCAAAAATTGTATTTACCTTCAAAATACTTTACTACACACTATACCATATAATTAATCAAAGTTTTAAGTCTAAAAAAGTCAGTAGGGTGATCAATTTTTTCCGCGTTGAGTCAGATAAAAAAATATTTTTTTAACGCGAGTCAAATTTTACTCTTCCTACTTTTAAACAAGGAATAATGCTAAAAAATTTTCTAACGTTTGACTGAATTTCGGTCTTTATTCTTTTTCTAACCAATTTACTCCTAACATTTTATTTTGGGTCAAAATGACCCCTTTGCAGATGAAAACTGTTAGTCAACTGACGATAAACATCTTGAAATGACGTGACAAACCTACATGGCAGTGCACGTTGTTTACATAATGACACATCAGTCAAAAAATATTTTTATAAAATTGTATAGAATATAAAATATTTTTTTCTTCTGACACGCCATTCTTTCAAGTCATTTCAAGTTGTTTATCGTCAGTTGACTAATAGTTTTTATCCGCAGATGGGTCATTTTGAGCCAAAATAAAATTTTAGGGGTTAAATTGGTTAAAAAATAAGAGCCAAAAGGACTATTCAGTAAAAGATCGCAACTGTCATATAAACAAATATGCTAACTTTACATAATGACACATCAGTCAATTTTTTTTATAAAATTGTATAGAATATAAAATATTTTTTATTCTGACGCGTCATTCTTTGAAGTCATTTCAAGTTGTTAATCGTCAGTTGACTAATAATTTTTATCCGCAGAAGGGTCATTTTGAGCCAAAATAAAATTTTAGGAGTTAAATTGGTTAAAAAAATAAGAGCCAAAAAGACTATTCAGTAAAACATTAGGGATATATTTTTTTTGGCTTTGTAACTTTAACATATACCAACCCTTATTAGACTAGTCACTACGCCTATTAATTGTCAAATATTAATTCTTGCAACCCCAACCAATTCCACTAGTAATAAGGTTCAAGATTGTTCTTAAGTCTTCATCAAAAAATGCTTTGTAATGTTCCATTACTGGCTAGAAATGGGAGGGGAAAAGTAGGGTGGTGAGGTGACTCATTGGTGCTCCACCCCATTACTAATGCATTTGTTTAAAAGCTTGAAATGAAGTTCATGGAAGATATAGATGCCCACTTACCTCATCTATTTACCCTAAAAAATTACACCATATAATATTATATATGATATAAAAAATCATTAAGAACGTAATATAAATACAACACGAACATATTAAAATTTACATGTTATAAATATACTAACATCAAGGATGGTACAAAAATTTAAAGAGACTTAGGCAATTTATTAAAATGATGTCTTCAATTAAAAAAATAAACACATGTTGACTTGTTGTATGTGATTGTCTGACTTTTGAAAATAATAAGTATAATGTGGTTTAGAATCCATGAAGTACAATATCATTTTGTTTTCATCGTATGTTTTTATCACTACTCTATAACTAATATTTTGCTTTGATTCAACTCATTTTAGGGTCTTCCTTTTTTTGAAGGGGCCTGTGCAATCGTTCATATTGTGTATGTCCAAAATCACTCGTGATTAGTATATTATAGCCCAATACTTGAACGAGTTATACTACATAGAAAGTTAAGTACATAAAAATTTAATTACACGTTTACAGAGAGTGAAATATAAATTTATCATTTTATTAATTTACAACTTAATGATTTTTTAGGGATTAAACTAAACCCTAATCATATTACCTTAAAACTTAAACTTTAAACTCTAAATTTTAACATTAAAGATTTTAAATTTTAATAATTATTTTTAAATTTTAAACCCTCAAACTCTCAACTCTAAAATTAAAACAATTGTAAAATCTTTTATTTTTTACCGCCAATGTATTAAATATAAACAAAAAAATAATTTTAAACAGAAATAAATAAAAATATTCAAAATTTTAGAATATTACCTAATAGTATTGGGACAATTAATAGGGTATTAAAGAAAAAGACAAATTGGTAAGCGTGGGAAACACGCTCCAATGATAAGGAGGCAGTCACATGGGCAGGTCTCCCGAGTTTAGTTTGAGTTGACAAATCATGTTTTTCTTCAACCTTTTTCTTTTTCTTTCACTGTGTCTGAAATTTTGGATCGAGTCTAACGTACAACAAGTCTTGAGTGCGGCTAAAAATAGTAAATTTTGATATTTGTTTAAAAATTTAAAATGTTAGACTTTTTGATAATATTTTAAGCTGATTTTTTCGTGTTTTTTTCAAGTATCAAAATTTATTTTGTAATTATTGATACTTGTCAAAAACTTAAAATGTTATAAAAAAATTAAGTATCTAAACTTGTAAAAAACGAAAAATTCAATCTAAAATGTTATAAAAAATATCTAACATTTTTAAGTTTTTGGACAAATTTTAAAACTTGTCGTCTTTTGACCGCACCCTAGACCTGTCATACCCCAGACCTACCCGATATTCTGGAGGATCCAAACGTCTTGTCTCTTAAAATATAAATAACAAAAAATATTTTTGTAAGAACAAAAATCTGTCGGGAAATATGTGGATTTTCGATTTTCATTTTCGCATGGATTTTGGTTTTTAGGTCTACAGAATTGTAATTTATAGTAAAATTACGTCCGATCTCAACTTAAGAGATAAACTTTGCTGTTTTTGTCATTTATAATTTTTTTTATAGAATCCAGATGTTTTTTATAATTATTAAAATAAAAAACTATTCAAATGACCATAAAAAAATGTTGAAAACTCAATTAAAAGATTTAAATAAAAATAAATATAAGCAATGTCATTAATTAATGATGGCTGATAAAAAAATATAACACTAACATAAAAGTTACATATAATAATGAAGTATATTGACAGAACGATCAATACTAGTATAGTACAATTTAAGCACAAACAAAGAACAGTAATTTTGAGCGCGTATCTAAATCTAACTCAGAGATTCAAAACATAAAAAATCAACAAGATAACTATTTTTGAAGAGGTGTTAAACTTTTTGTAATATAACTAATTAGTCAATAAATTAATTTAAACCAGTTATTGTAATATTATTATGAAAAAAAAATCTAATATATATTTTTGGAAGAAGTATCTTTTTCAACTTTCAAAGTACAGAAACATGCTTTAAAATCAGAGGAATTTATATTGAGAATCTAAAGGACTTTCTTTTCCATAACCAGCTAGTGTTTGGGTTATTTTATTTTATTTTAATTACAGGCAGACAACAATTGAAAAGCTGAGAATCATTGTCTAAATTCTGAAGTCTATTCTATATGAAAAAAATAGTCAAATGAGAAGATGATAAGACTGTCCTTTTAACAGAATTTTTTAAAAAAAACTTTTATTGTAATATATATATATATATGATTATTATCTCATATATATATATATATATATATATATATATATATATATATAAGCGGTGAATACTTTTTGTTTCTATAAGCGCCTCAATTTTAAGGTTTTAAATTTTAGGTTGAGGGTTTAGAGTTTAAGGGTTTTTGTGTATGGGTTTATGATTTAGGGTTCATGATTAGGGTTAGAATTTAGAGTTTAGGGTTAGAGTTTAAGTTTTAAGGTAATATGGTTAATGATTTAGGTTTTAACCTATAAACTCTAAATTTTAACCATAAACCTAAAATTTTATCAACAACCTCTAAATTCAAAACTATTACACTTAAACCCTAAGCGGAGTCCATAAATCTTAAAACTAATGCGCTTGTGTAAACAAAATTTCTACGAGCGCTTGTGCATGTAATAATTACCATATATATATATATATTTGAATAAATTCTGGTCGAGTCCAATCTAATGATCATTTTTCATCATTGAAATTGAATAAATATATTTTATTATTTATTTTATATTCGAATTGAATCAAGTCATTCCAATAAAAAAGTTAGTTTGTCGAAATTTTACTTAAGTCAAACTAGGTAAGACATTAAAATTTAAATTTTATTGTACCCGTCGTCACCTTTACATTTAAGGAGGGATGGAATAAAATTGAAATTTCAGGGAACTAAAAGCATACAATTTTCATTAAAAGGGACTAGAATTAAATTAAATGTTTTGCAAGGACTATAATCAGGGACGGACCCAGGACTTTAGGTTAGGGGGGGCGAACCTATAAATTTCTAGGGGCGAACTTATAAAAGTTTAGGGGGGGCGAAAATACATTTTTAATAGAAAATACATAGAAAAATTCTAAAATTTTTCTAAATCATATATAATTTTCAAAATTTTAAGGGGTGCGGTTGCCCCCAGCACCCCCTCGGTCCATCCCTGACTATAATAGCAATTAAATCATTTGAACCGAGGACCAAGAGCCTTACCTATCCGGCTATCCCGCTAAATTTTGGAAAATTGTATTAAAATCTATACATGATGTTTTGTATTAATCGATAATAACCCAAATTATCTAATCTAATAAATGATTCAAGAGTTTTTTTTAATAAATTAAACAGTTAAAATCAAATAATTATAATAAATTATATAAAAAATAATTTTTAACATAATACAAAATATGAAATGGAGACACATATTATAGCAACAATTAATTGATTTGGTAGAATCAGTTGGTTTAGTAAAATAAATCAGGTCATAATTTAAAATTTTACTTTGTAAATAGAATAAATAGAGTTGGGATGATCATCCACCTTTACATTATCCAATCTAAATTAATTTGTTAATAAATTAATAATAATTATACTAAATATATAAAGCCACATATTATATAAAATACATAAAAATAATTAGAAAAATAAGTACAAACGGGTTTGGTTTGTTGAAAGTTATAGTTAGTTACTTTTTCTATTTAGAAGTTAGGATCAGTTACATATTCAATTTGTAAATGATAGTTAGTTAAGCAGATTAAAGTTGTATATATAGTAAATGAAGAAATTTTTTATATTTTGTTTCATTTTAACATGGTATCTTGAGCTCAGGTGTTTTCTTTATTAAAATTCGTTTTTTTTGTTGAGCTATTTTTCACGTTTCTTTAGCCCGTCTGTTTTTTTGTTGATCAACGTTTTTTTCTTATCTCATTTGGTTAAAATTTTAATTTTTTCTTGTGTTACGACTAAGATCGATTCTAATCACCCACTATTTTTGCATTCGTTCGACACGTTGGGCATTCACCTAGTATCGCACCAACTCACTGATCTTGAGAACTATACCGTTTGGAGCAGATCCATGAGAATCACGTTGCTTGCGAAGAATAAACTCAATTTTGTCGACTAGTTTATCGCATCAAATATACTGCTAATGGCGATATTGAAATATTCAAGGCACGTCTTGTGGCCAAGAGTTACAGTCAACAAGAAGGGGTAAATTATGTTGAAATTTTCTCTCATGTTGTGAAATTAATCACTGTTAGACTTCTGCTTGCTTTAACCTTTGTACATGATTGGCGTTTGTTTTACCTTGATGTCTACAATACCTTTTTACAAGGTGATATGGTGGAGGAGGTGTACATTGACCTTTCACCTGATTTTTCCAGTCAGGAGAAGAATAAAATATGTAGGTAAAAAAAATTCTATGGCTTAAAATAAGTATCTAGGCAGTAGAATTTGAAGCTAACAGAGGCTCTTTTAAATGATAGCTATAAGCAAAGTAAGCATGACTATTCCTTGTCAACAATGAAGAAAGATTACAAAATTATTATATTGTTTATCTATGTAGATGATCTTTTGATTACTGAAAATGATAAAGATTTAATAAAAAGTTTGAAGACTTTTTTACATCAGAGTTTCAAAATAAAAGGTTTAGGTGAACTGAAATGTTTCATAGGTCTTGAGATCAAAATTTTTTTAATTAATCAGCGTAAATATATCGTTGAGTTGATTGAAGAATCAGAAGTAGGGGAAGCTAAATCAGCAATGACATCATTGAGCAAAACCCTAAGCTCACTTCAATCAAATATAATGAGATATGTTCAAAAAGGTAGTAATGATGTGAATAATGAGTTATTACCATATTTCAAAGGCTTATTGGCATATATACC